>CM060691.1:41074000-42442750 GCA_030686995.1 Artemisia argyi
CAATATGTGATGCTATTTGGAACATGTATTAACTAACAATGATGCAGGTAGACAACTTTTGGCAAGTTGTCAAATTTTCATGTTTATGAAATTTTCACTAAGTATAGTGAAATTCTCGACCTCAAGGTCAAAGTCCTATGGTATGTGTGTTTACATGTCCAATTTTTGCATTACCTAATCAGATATGGATTATCTTTTTGATTTTAGGAGTTTTCGAAAAATTTGAAAATCATCTCGCGGGTCAAAATCGCGGACTGCCAATTTTTTCAGCCCTGGCGGATCTGGCGGCACCCTAAAATGGGTTCCGCCAGTGTATTTTCTGGGCAACCCAGAAATGGCCCAATGGACCGGACGGAACCCTCATACGGGTTCCACCTGTGTATTCTAAAGGTTCCGCTAGATTTTCTGCAGATTTTTTTTTTAGTTTACAACATTTCAACATCCAATCAACAAAAAACAATCATTTTAGATAGAAACCAATTTTCTGCAATTTGTTTAGCACAATAGGGTACTTCTCATTCCTTATAACTCAAACAAAACCATTTCCCGCCAAATTTCAAAAATGGCCGTAACCACCCCAAGGAACCTTCACACATAAAGGAAGGAACCCTTCCAAAGGTTCCTTGAAATCCCTGAGATTTATCCTTCAACAAATTTACCAAAACCACTAAGCATTTAGTGCAAATCTTGTCTTCTCACTTCACCATTTTCATTGGATTGACTTCCATGATATGACAACCCACAATTAGCTTTCCAAATCATTAGGAACCTCCATTTTTGTATGGCCTAACATCAAATCCAAGCACTCCTTCCCACACTCCTTCATCACTATAAAGTAAATCATCCTAAACACTATCAAATCACACCTTCTTCATCACAATTTCTCATCTTTTAAACCATTTTAACCATGACTAAGTCAACAATCACCTCTCAACCATCACGACCCATCCGGAAAACAGCCCGGATAAGTGTCAAACCACTTTGGTCTAACCAATCCATTAACCTAAGCTCCTCATCCTCGGATGAATTCACCTCACCTATCAAAAATGAACATTTTTTGAACCTTGCATCTCCATCTCCATCACCAAATGAGCCCAATGAGCTCACTCCACCACCACCTTTTGCAAATGAAACACCAAGGTCAATTCTTGACCAAAATGAACATTTTAACCACAACCAACCACCACAACAAGAATACTACCAACCCAAACCATTGTTGTTTTACCCAATCTACCATGACATCCATGGTCCTCTTTATGGAGAACCAAATTTTGAAAACCATGATCACCCAACTCCACCACATTCTCAAGCCCAAACCTTTGAGTCTTTCTTTCCTTCCTATGAGGAAATCCAAAGCATGGTTGAGAATAATCTCCATCAAGCAATGGAATTTTAAACCACCTTGCTTGACTCTATACCAAACCCATCCTCCAACCAAGAACCAAAAACCAACCAACCCTCAAACCAATAAACCAAACCAACCCATTTCCACCCACTCATCCCCATGTTTGCTCAAATTGTGAGCAAATGGGTGCAAGCATCAAAGTGTTGCTTCACCAATTCCAAGATGAAACCCGTTTTGCATTCCAACACGTCATAGAACGTTTGGATGCTCTTTCCCACCCAAACAAATCCTAGACAACCTTTCAAGGCCTTTTGCCCCATTTAGGAAATTAGGATTTGATTTTCTTTTATTTTCTTGGTTATGTTTAGTTTTTCTTTTAGAAGTAGAAGAATCTTTCCCATTTCTTGTCTTTGACTTTTAAAAGTCAAATTTTACATGGAATGATATTATTTTCTACTTACTTCCTTGCACTGTTGGTTGATCATTTTTGTGTTGTCATTGTGGTTGCAATGTGTGTGGTAACTACAAGCTTGACTATATATATCACTAACTAACAATTTTTTTTGTAGGATCAAAATCCATGTTTCCCATCTTGGCACTCCTTTTATGGGGAGTAACAATCAAGGGGGAGCAAGTGCATTATTCCACTTCGCTACTCTACTTTTTGTTTCGACAAAAAGGGGGAGAAATATATTAAATCTTTAAAACTTAATATGATTTTCATCACTTAAGTAAAACAAGTTTAATATAATTTTTTTTAAAAGTCTTAAACACCAAGATTTTGTGAGTTACTTAAAAACAAAGTTTATGTTTTGTCATCAACAAAAAGGGGGAGATTGTTAATACAAATATCGCCTAAAAATGTTATTTATATTTTACGATCTTTGCTAAGTTTTGTTAACGACAAAATGTAAACTTTAGTTTCTAAGTAAAACATAATCTTAGTTTTAAAGACTTGCATAAACTAGACTTTTGCTACATTTTACATTTCATAAAACACAACACTTTTTATTTCTTAAAATAGAAATGTCACGTCACATTTATGGCAAATTTTGTCAATATACATTTATGGAAAGAAAGTGTGTTTGACTAACCATATGTTTGCTTGCAAGTTTTGTGTTTGACTAGGTAAATGAGATGTGACATTGTTTGGTTTGCAAGATTTATTGCAAAACCAACTTCAAGCCCGGCGGAACCCTGGGGGTACACGGGCGGAACCCATCTGAGGGTTCCGCCGTATCCGCCAGGCCTGCAGAAGGTTTTGATATAAATACTAAGCCACAAGTTTGATTTTTGGCTTATCACTCTACATCATATTTACACACATTCATTCATTCTTTCATCTAACCCTTTAACATTTCATATATGAAGTTTCTTTTTGTAGCAAAGAGATTCACGAGTTCATAAAAAGTTACAAGTATTCAAAACAACGTTGCAAGACTTGTTAGCTTAGCATTGTGTAGACTTGTGTAGTTTACACTTCCTTTGATTGTGTATTTTCAGTAGTGATCGGTTAGTATTTTAGTCCTCAAAAAACAAAGTGTGACAGGAGTTGTTGCACCCTTGTAAAAGAACTAACGGGAGTGGTTGTACCCTTGTAAAAGAACTCGACATCTAGCTTAGTGTCGGTAAACGTGTATAAGCGACGTGTAAGGTTTTCTCCGCCGGTGAAAGGAGCTTGTTGACTAGTGAAAGAAACTCTCGAGTTGGATACTCGGGGCGTGGACGTAGGGCAATGAAAAAGAGTCCTTGTAGCCGAACCACGATAAATACTCGTGTTGTGGTTTGATCGTTTCTTTCATTTACTTGCATGTTATATATTGTGTTTGTGTATATATCTTTGATCAAACAGAAAGTTTCAAAGCTAATTAAACAAGTTAAAAAGATTTTAAATGGTAATCTATTCAACCCCCTTCTAGTTTTCCACAACGTACAAAAATGGAGGAAAATTTAAAAGAAAATGGACGAAAACATATAAAAACAAACAAGTTCGAAAAAGGGCTAAAAGGATAGTATTTGGGTATTGTTTCACCATTGGATGCGTAGTCCAGTGGTTTGGCCACTTTGTTTTGACCATGCAGGCTAGGGTTCAATTCCTGTTATTCCCCTTTTTTAATTTATTAAAAAAAAGACTAAGGGTGCATATACCTTTAACCCAGAAGACTAACGTTGTAAATATTGTCTGCTAGTCCTTATTTACACCGAGTGATGTATAGTGGTTAACTTTAAAAAAATGACTAACGGTGCAAATACCTTTAAAAAAAGGACTAGTCCTTATTTTAACCGAAGGATGTATATTGGTTAACTTTGACTAATGGTGGGATGTATATGTTGAAGCGAGAGTGATGTATAGTGAAAAATGGGGTCAACCACGTTGATACTTTTTGGAGTTTTCTCTTTTAATACGAATCAATTAAATTGTAACACATATTTACATTCTACTTTAAGTGTGCATACTTGTACAATCATATACAATTCATGAAGTATAATGTGCAAATTATCACCATCTCTTATTATTTTACAACAAATTATACCTACTTCTTTTGTTTGTTTAACCTTTTTCTCTAAGTTTTTATAATGATTTTGTTTATGGCTTGTTTACTTGCTTCTTGTCGTATGTTTTATATGTTTTCTTATAGTTGTTTTTGTACGAGGTGGATCACCCGCGCGTTGCCGCGGGATATTTTGCCAAAGAAGTAGTTAGTGCAGTTAACGACCATTAGTTATAAGGACTAAATTTACAGCGAACCTCTAAGACGAAGGGCCAATTGCAGGCGAAATTTTTTTTAAAAAAAATTAACGGTCGTTATTACTTAACGGCCGTTAAGTACTTAACAACCGTTAGTTACTGTAGATTTCACTGTTTGGATGTGAGGGTGGCGCACTGTAGCGCTACAGTGACTTAACGAGATTTGTTGTGCTTTAACGACTCCTGATAAATGTTATTTATAATAATTCTTACCCTCTTTTTTCTTGAACTTTTTTCTATTGTACAGTTACACTATCGAAGGTTTTTCTGAAAACAATCTCTTTACTGTCGGGTTTATTCTGATGATAGGTGTAAGATCTGTATGTATTTCACATCTCCCTTATGATAATCACGGCGTGATTGGTTATGTTGATGTTGTTGTATACCTACTTCAAACATTAGAATTAAACAAACTTACATAAGCATCATAAGCATCATAATTAGGTGAAAATGAAGTCATACGAAATGAACCCCATTTTGTCCACTTCCTATTAATCACAAACCAACCTCCAAAATAAGGCAATAATACACCAAAAGAGGCATGAAAACACTCATCATTAAAACCTTCAACTCAAATAATGTCGTCATCCCAAACCCCCAAACATCATTACTAGTACTACATAATAGTAGTGGCAATTTAGTCCATCCACCAAACTTCACTTTTCAACCCACTTGCTTCAAAAAGCCATCACTTACCGCGTCAACGCCAACCAGTCGCCGCCGCACCAACAACTACAACAACCTAAACCCTAACTGTTTTTCCTCGTACGACATGTCGGTGGCTCCTAGTTCTGATGATCGTGTCGCTAGAATCACGAAGGCTATTCGTGTCATTCCGGATTTTCCTAAACCAGGTACGCAAAATAGATTTACATCAATTGTTTTTTGGGTGAGAAAGGTTAGCTGACAGACAGTTGATGGTTTGTATTTTGTGTATAGGGATATTGTTTCAGGATATAACAACGTTGTTGCTTGATCCGGTGGCGTTTAAGGATACCATTGATTTGTTTGTTGAGAGGTACAAAGATAAAGACATCTCCGTTGTTGCTGGTATAATTTTAAGCCCTCTCTCTTCATTTTCATCATGTAACTTAATATTTTTTTCTTTATATTAGTTAGGATCCGGTGCGAAGAAAAACTTAAATGACAATAATAAGAAACATATTTTAAATAAGAGAGAGAATTTTAAGAGGATATTTGTAGGTGTATATGAAATGTACGGTTGTTGTTTCTTGTCACCCTTGTCATTTTAATTTTTCTTCTCAGTTAATCATAACTCATATATATATATATATATATATATATATATATATATATATATATATATATATATATATATATATATATATATATATATATATTTTGCATTATAATTACCATGTCAGGTTGTATATCGTGATATGGAAAAATAGAAACATTCATTTTTTGTTTTATATATATATATATATATATATATATATATATATATATATATATATATATATATATGTATGTATATTTCATTTTTGTCTTGTTTGAAATCACATTTTACGGACTAAGTTATACTAAGATACATGAAAATGAAATTCCTGTCCAAGAATGGGTCATGAAATGTGGATTATTCTTGTCGTTGAGCCTACATAATGAGGAGGCTTAAATAAGTGTCTTCTGAAATAGGATTGCAATTGCAAATTATCTTGGGCCTTCTTGGTACTCGGTGTCTAAGGGTCTTGATGGGTTACTACAACATTCTAGCTTATTGTTTTCGCTCACATCAGATCATTGTCAATTACGTAGTAGGTGTTATGAATTGTTATCGACTAAGCTTTTTGCACATTGTCCTCTTTAGAGACTAATGTAGTCTGGAGTATTTCGATATTACCGTAGTAAAAGCTCTAAGAGAAATGTTTCACTCTAGTTTAGTAAAAGCTCTAAAAGTGTCAATTATTTGAATTCCAACCACATTTATTTAGGTTTGCCTATAACCTGAATTAACTTGGAAAGCTTAAGTGTTCTTCTTTGGAGTTGTAGCCACTTGTACTCTTTTCATTCAACTAGAATGCAGCGGCGGGTACCATGTGACTATATTTTGCGGTCGGTTACACATTTAATTGTCTTCATGCTTTATAAGTAGAGATTTTCTGCGATTCTGCTTTTACTTTTTTGTTTTTTGTTTTCAGTTTTTTAGTTTTTCAGGTTTTTTAGTTTTCAGTTTTCAATTTTTTTTGTTTTTCTAGTTTCCAGTTTTCAGGTTTTATGTTTTTCAGTTTTCTGTTTTCTGTTTTAAGTTTTCTGCAATTAATGTTTGAAATCCTTTTTCAATCAATATTTGAAATCTTTTCATAATAAGAAATAAAAAGTCTGAGTTTTTAAGCCTTTCTAATTATAGATGTCCTAAATGCATTATAATATAGTATAGAAGTATAGATAGTGTGAATCAAACTCAGACAAGGCGGTTTATAGTTTTGACTGGATCACACTGTGGATAGTCACCCATAACTTAAGGGTATGCATTTTCTCTCCCTAAGAAGGCAAGGAGCAATCATTTCAATAAAAAATATTCTTTTGCAATGAATTCTTGCAGGGGTTTCTTGTTACTAAGTAATAAGTTTTCCAGCAAATATTGCTTCACTAATTGTTCTCCGTAACTTAATAATGTTTTTACCTTGCTAGAAGCCATTTTTTTGGGGGCTGAAAGCTAAAGACTGGTGTTGTGGTATATTTTTTTGGGTTTTACTTACCATTTCAACAAGAGAACGCGTCTGAAACTTGGTAGTTATAAACTTGTGATGAATATGGCCTCGAGATGGCTGTTGCAATATCTTTTATGTTAAATTACAGAGGCACGAGTCATTTCTGCATCTGTAGTTTTATCTCTGGTTTGTTCATTTAGTCTCAGTCCTACCTAGCGTACTTGCTCTGTTTCGTTTGTGTATGTATCTGCAAACATTTCCATCATTCATTAGCATATCATAAGCCTTGTTCTGTAGCTGTGAAGGTGATTCCTTTGCTTGGGAGGAACTCTGTATCTTTGCTTCGTTATTTAGTTGCCTAATTAGTATGTCAAATGGTTATAGAATTATGGTATACAAATTTTCAGTTTATCATTATTCCACATGAAACGATTGTGTGTATACATGAAACTATTGCCAAACCCTTAGCATGGGCTGATTTTTGGTTTTGCTTATGCAGGTGTTGAAGCTAGAGGTTTCATATTTGGTCCTCCAATTGCATTGGCAATTGGTGCTAAATTTGTCCCAATGAGAAAACCAAACAAGTTACCTGGTACATCTTTTCTCCCTCTTTCTTACCTGTTGAACTTGTTTTTATTTTATTTTTATTTTTTTATTTTTTATTATTATTATTATTATTATTTTTTTTGGTATAATCTTAGGAGTTGGGACGCATCTGTGTGTCTCTCTCTCCACTCACACACACACACACACTCTCACTTGACTAGTCTATGTGGCAAATCAGCAAGACCATAAGTTTGTACTAGAAACCAAATCATTGTAATGGGTCTTACAAATGATCTTTTTAACACAAAGTTATATGTAACATCTCGATCTTCTCAATTTGAAGTAAGCAAGTTTTTATCCTAGTTGCGTTGATGTACCATGTATGAGGGTATTTCTTTCAATTTACTCGTTACTTGTATCTTGAAAGTGAGACTTCCACTTGCACATCTTGTTGTTTGAGAATTCTAGCAAGTGATATAGGGAACGTAAATAAGCATTTGTACATCTGTAGTAACCTTGTGACATAGTTTCATTTTGATATTTTCAGGTGTTTTAGATAACTTACCATTCTAGTTCTCAATATGGACCAACCATAGTTTAATAATAATATTTTTTCGTACACCTAAAAAATAAGGATTTTATGAAGTTATATCATGTTCTGAACATTTGTTGTTATCTCAGGACCTGTCATATCAGAAGAGTATTCCTTGGAATATGGCACAGACAAAATTGAGATGCACGTTGGAGCTGTACAAGAAGGAGAACGTGCTCTTGTAATTGATGATCTAATTGCCACCGGAGGAACTCTATGTGCTGCAATCAGTCTACTTGGTAATGTTTTGCTGCAACCCCCTCTTTAGGTCAAAGTTCACTATAGTCTAGAAATGATATTTGCTTGTTACTTATTGATTTTACTTTTGAATTCGTTTCAGAGCGGGTTGGAGTCAAGGTAGTCGAGTGTGCATGTGTTATTGAATTGCCTGAGTTGAAGGTACAGTTTTCCATTAATCTAAACTATAGATTACCAACTAACCATCGTCGATTTTGTGTTTTATTAGTCTTTTCATTCATGTCTTGTTACACTTTCTACCTTATACTTTTTGTAGCTTGTATTGTATGATTGTATTACCAATGTGATATGGCTATTAATTGTTTTCTTATTGATTTTTAGGGTCGGGACCGATTAGGAGACAAGCCACTGTATGTGCTCGTGAGTTGAATTGATCTCTATTATTTCCTAAAAGCTTTGATTGCTATTACTGGTTCGAGAACAGGTTTCATGTAACCGGTACTTACATTTGTACTCTTGTGATTTTAAGACTCGTGTGAAAATCAATTTAATATGATGAATGAGTGTTATTCAGGTTTATGAAACTCTAATAAAACGTTGATTTAGACTTGGTACCCCGTATGCCTTTTCTCATGAATGTCTACTCTGAATGAAATACTATGTGCTATGCGTCTGAACACTTGCATTTGCTACCCTCCTTGAACCTTCGCAAATGAAATAAATAGAACTTTCGTGCAAAAACTCACTACTTTGCAGCAACATGCTTTGATATCTAATCTGGCTTTTACAAATTCCTTTCAAATAAGCACAACTAGAGCTTTTACTATTTTGAACACAGAATGGCTTCCAGTTTTATGTAAAAGAGTTTCTCATTATGTTTTGAAATAGATTTTGAAATGTGGATAAGTAGTTTTCAAACCGATCATTTTTCTTTAAAAAGGAGATACTCGGAATCATGTTGTCTGCATTTGCTTTTCGGCTATTGGCTGTGTGACCTAAATTAGCCGAGAAATATACGACCCATAATTGTTCTTTATTTATTCGATTCAACTAGTCAAGTGGGGGAAATCCAGGCTGAGCATATTTCTTGTGCTGAAGGTTGTGGAGGTTCTAGCTTTTTAGTGAGGTCACAATCAAAGAAAGATCAATGCCAAACCTTTAATATGTACTATACGAGACAGGCCAAAGATACAAACCAACAAATTTCTGTCTTAATAAGCTCTTAAACTATTCGAATGGCTTATCATTAGTGATGTAAACAAATTTTTAAATATTTTGCTCAATCAAGTGTCATCTGTGCACCAGTTAAAATTATTAAATTAGGAAATTTTATATTAATTAATTAAAAATCACATATATTTAAAGTAATTTATACTTTTAATTAATGGGTTTTGTTAAACAAAATCCATAGGGTTGTGTTTAAAGATACCATAATTAAAATTTTTACATTAAATGAACTTATTATATTCTATAATTATACATATTTTTTTCATTTTAAACATGAAAAGTGATATTAAACTTGAAATATTTAGTGTTCATTTAATGAAAATTTTTAATTAAGGCATGTTTAAACACAACCCCATAGGTTGTGGTTAACAAAACCCTTAATGGGTTAATATGTGTTATTTTCGTCTAAAAAAAATGTCTGTTTTACTATTTACTAGCATGATTTCAAAGACGAATGTTGTTTAGCAATTTTCGGATTTTACGTGTTTTTGGCGAATATTGTTTTACGATTTTATATGATTGATGATAGCTTTCAGAGATTGCGTGTTTGTGTTGTGAAATTGTGAGAGTGGTGTGTATTGGTTTATTGTTGTATTCAGGAAATTCACTTGCAATGGTTGTGTATATGTATTTGGTTGTGCAATAATTTTACAAAAGTTCATTGTCTCCCAACGGTTATGATTTCTAGTTTTCATCCGGTCATTTGGGTGACCCAGGTTCGAATCTTGCAATGGAGTGTTTTTTTTTTTTTTTTTTTTTTTTTTTTTTTTTTTTTTTTTTTTTTTTTCACGATTCTACAATTAGAAAGTGTGTAAGTTGAAAATTTTAAGCTTTTTATAAATGGAATGTCCCAAATGCTTTATATATTAGTATAGATAGATGTTTGTCCTTAAAAAGGCCGTTTTGGTTTTATATATGGCAGTAATATTATGACATTATTTGCTCATTTATAATTTACGAGGTGGATCACCCGCGCGTTGCCGCGGGATATTTTGCCAAAGAAGTAGTTAGTGTACTTAACGACCGTTAGTTATAAGGACTAAATTTGCAACGAATCTCTAAGACGAAGGACCAATTGCAGGCGGAATTTAAAAAAAAAAGTTAACGGTCGTTAGTACTAACGGCCGTTAAGTACTTAACGATCGTTAAGTACTTAACAACCGTTAGTACTGTACATTTCACTATTCATTGTGAGTGCTTTACACTGTAGAGCTACAGTGATTTTGCTATAGTGTTTTTGCTACAGTTGTTTCCTGGTAAATGTTATGTATACTTATATAATAAGTGTTAGGGTAAAAATGATTTTTTTGAAAAACAAAAATGCATTAATTACAGATATCATAATTTTTCTCTTTTTTGGTTTGTGAACACTCTTGTTGAAAAAGAAATTTGAGTTCAATTAACACATTGTTAACCAATACGGTAAGAGCACTCGTTAGACAAGCTGTATATAAAAATTCACTTGTGATTGGGGTGTAAGAATTAGATTTGTTCTACTTTTTCAAAAGAAATGCATTCTCAAATTTCAAAAAAGCATGAAGTTTTAGCACTTGTTTATTATTTATTATGAATTTCAAAATCATAAACTTTCTTTTTAGAAGTGCTGAGTTCAATTAAGAATGAATCCTTTTGTTTTTGCAAGACTTGAATCTTTTCTTGTATAGTTTAACATTTTTTGAAATGTTTCCCAAAAGGTAGTACATATTGTAAATCTTCTTGAATTTTTGAAAGTTTTTAGTTGACTTTCGATCTTTTGAAAAAAACTGGTATATAAACGTCACCCATTATTCTTTTAGGGCCCATTTGGTTTGTCGATAGGTTTAGAATTTGAATTTGGATTTGTATTTGAATTTGGATTTAGGATTTGGATTTGTATTTGATGTATGAGAGTGAAAAATATTTAAAATTGTTTTATATTTTAAAATATAATTTATAAATTATTTAAATAAAATGTGAGAGCAGAGAGATAGAGGGTATGTTTGGTAAAAGTAGCAGTGAGAGCTGTGAGCAGTAGCCACAGCTCACCGTTCACCGCTCACAGTAGAAAGAAAATAATGTGAGGTCCATGTTTCGTCATAAAACCTTTCATAACCTCACTCCCTCATATTTATTATTAATGCAAAACCAATATCATACCAAACGATTGAAAATAAAATGGGGTCCATTTTTTTAACAAAAACCTAAGCTAACCTCATAAACCAAACGGCCCTTAACTTCTTTATTAACTAAAACCTCTTATGCGCAGGGATTTCGATTGGCCTTTTGACTTTGTTCCAAAAACGCATATGTAATATAAATCAAGAAATTTTCATAGATCATGAAATGATGTTTGTTGAAACCTCAATCTCATTTTTAACCTTACTCAAATATTCTTTTTGTTCCGAAGATGATGAGGTGCGTTTAGTTGAAGAAAAACATCCTTGTTTTTTACAAAATGTTTTGTGAAAAACAAGAAAAACAGAGATCGCTCAAATCGGCGTTTTCTAATAAAATATTTTGCAAAACACAAAATCCCCTATTTCCTAACTTAATAAGAAAAATTACAAAACAAATTTTAGTTATTTTCCTTTGTAACCCACAACCCCATCCCCTTCTTCTAAATAGAAAATACAAACATCAACTAAACGTGTTTTTTATATTTTTAAGTATTTTGTGGAGATAAATTTCTTTTTCAAATTTTTACAAAATTAGAAATAGAGATAAGAGAATTTTTTCTACAACTAAACGTATCCTGAATGTAAATTTTCAAATTTGAAACTTTAGTGTGCATAAATGGGGGACAGCATCAACTTTGACCCATCCTTTTATTTAAAAAATAATAATAATAATAATAAAAATATCATCATAACCTGATTTATCCATGCTTATCTTTTAATGCTTATTTAGAAATTGGTGTATAATCATCAGTCAAATTCTTTCGCATGTAATTAACATCATATAAGCAATTAAGCACGGATTTACTTTTTTTACATTACGAAGATGCTAATGGACGTGCCTTTACATGTAACCTTAGTTGGCGAACACTTGGGTTGGCGAACAAAACTCAACAACTCTTGATGAACAAAATCTTGAAATGGCAAACTATGATGTAGGCGAACTATTGTCTTGGCGACCCAAAATTAAAATAGGAAACAATTGTCTTGGCGAACTAAAACCACTGGTAGTGAATTGTTAAGTGGCAAACTACTGGCGAACTAATGGTTGTCGAACTTTGGAGAAATTGCCGGTTGGCGAACTGAACTAAATAATAGTGAACTTTTGCTTATAGCGAACTAATGAAATGATGGACGATTGTTTAAACGAACGAACAATTTCGTTAGCGAACTCGACTTGGCGAACTTTCAAGCAATGATAGTGGCGAACATTCAAGCAAGGTACCATACAAGATCAACGAACTAATAAGTTCATTAGCTAACGAAATGGCGAATAACACTATTAGTTCTCCAAATTTAACCAAGGAACAACAATATTAACCAGCGTACTAACTTTAGGGGACGAACTAAACTCAAAATATACCACTGTTCAACCAGTTAACACATAATCAATCATTTTTAAACGTCCAAATTGTCAAATTAACTGATTCAATTCAACTAATTATTAACTCCTAATATTTTTAAGTCTTTTTTAACCACAAATTATTAGTTAATCAACAAAACCCATTTACTTTCAATATTTTCCCTCAAAACTCAAAATACTCAAATCAATGACTATGAATCAATCTTAACACCTGTAATTTAATCCTAGTTACTCGCTAATCCTTTTACTGTCAATTCGTTCTATAAATTTTAATAATTCCGCAAATTCTGTGATTTTGAAGGTGCAAATATGGTAAAATATTGAGCCAGTGAAGATGATAGATGTAATCACTAAGACTCTCATACCAATTGTTGCATCATATGCATAATGATTTCATGTTACGTGTATGCTTACTGTGTGTAGTGTGCGTGAGAATCGTGTGTGTAGAGAGAATTAGAGAGAACTTACCCTCAATTAACATTTGTATTAATCGAGCCATGTGAAATGAGGTACAAACTTCTAAATCTACAAAGAACAAAGCAATTAGGATGGCAACGGGGCGAGAAATATCGGGGATTGTACTTACCATCCCCATCCCTATCCCCGTTTTCTACTCTCCATCCCTATCTGTGTCCCCATCCCCATTGGGGAATTGCTTTACATCCCCATCCTCAATGGGGATCGGGGATCCCCGCGGGGATTTTGGGATTTTCCACCCTTATGAAATAACATAAAAATTCCACCAACTCGTCCAAAATATAAAGAATTTTAACTCATAAAGTACCTCAACAAACGTACATCGCACATAATTATATTAATTAGAATTTCAATTCAACTTTAAAGCATTGTAAACATTGTTACATCAAAGATAATATAAAAACAATATGTATCATATATGTGTATTCGGATAAAATAGTTAAGTAATATGTAATTGTTACTTCTACTTCTAAATCTAAATTTGTTTGATCATATAAATATCACATATGCATATAAACATACATGTCGATACTCGTAAACATATGTACATATACATATATAAATTAATTGAGTATGGATAAAACATATAAATTTTAAATAATTATACACTAGAAAAAAATAAGATCAGGGTCGGGGTCGAGGCCGGGTTCGGGGATTTATGTTATCCCCATCCCCGCCCCATCCCCGGTTTAATATTTTAGGGGATTCCCCATCCCCATCCCATCCCTGGTCAACTCGAGGATTTCCCTAGTCAAATCAGGTTTGGGGATCGGGCCTCCATCGAGTACGGATATTTTTGCCATCCCTAAAAGCAATGCATCCACTTTCTACAGTGGATGAGGCAAGAATAAAAAAATGTTATTCTAGCCCCTGGACTTTCTAAGAAAACTAGATTCCTTATGCCTAATGTTATGCATTTATACCTATTAATAGTTTGTATAAATTTTTGTTGGACGAAGAATATGACTTTGCTTAATTGGCATTATATTGAGCTTGATCTTATTTAAATTTAACTATTGATATTGTGTTTCAGACATTATGCATGTTTAATAGCAAGTAACGACCCTTGAAAAAGTGCTTTTATGGATATCATCATTTAAGCTTTAAAATATAAATTACACGCGTACTTGCTATATGTATAATCTCGTGTATCTATTTTCATATCAAAATAACCCGTGGAGACGTGATTCATTTTGACATTTTTAATTTTAACCGTATTTAATTTTTAAACTCGTGTACGCGCGAGTTAAACTTGTGGGAAACTAGAAGGGGGGTTGAATAGTTTACCGACTTGTTTACTTTAGTTATAAAAATTTCTCTATGAAAAACTTAGATTCAATTGTAAGTGAAATCAACCAACACCAATATGAACACAACACTATACTAACACAAATATACAATAAGTAAGTAAAGAGAAGAGATGGAAAGATCAAACCAAGACAACGAGATTTATAGTGGTTCGGTCACGAAGCTCTTCTTCACCCTACTCCACTCCCCGAGTATCCGACTCGAGAGTTCTAGCACTATATCAACAAGACTCCCTTCAGGCGGAGAAAACCGTACAACGTCGCTTACGTTATTTTCCGACACTAAGCTAGATGTTGAGTACTAATCTTAGCTAGTACCAATCTACCACGATCCATACGATCCTAACTTATCACACGATCAACACGATCCTCACACAATATACACGATCTTCACAAGATCCACACAATCCTCACAATCTACTCTTGATCCACTTGATCAATACTATATCACTTAACACTCAAGAGATCCCCAAGATCTCAACAAGATCACAATGATCAACACAATGACTAAGAAACACCAATACACTTGATGTATATCAAGATACAATCAAGTAGACAATTTGTAATGCAAGTGCACTACTCTATGACACCAACATCTTGTATCTTCTTGATACTTTGTATTCTTCTCTTGACTAGTAGAGGTATGTAGATGATTCTTGGTTGGATGAAAGAATCACTCTTTAAATAAAAGAAAACTAACTAATGATCAAAAGAGAGTTTAGGTGATTGAGGATATGACTCTCTTTAAATAAAATAAAACTAACTAATGATCAAAAGAGAGTTTAGGTGATTGAGGATATGACTACAAAAAGTTAAGTGTGTGAAAGGATGGCCAAAATTTGGAAAATGAAGTGGTATTTATAGAATATGAAAATCTGACCGTTTTAAAGGGACGACACCACTAATTGTCACACGGTACCACTAAATTTAGTGGTACCGTGCCAGACAAACACGCCTCAGATTTTGTCTTTAGTGGTGAAATTTTATTTGGGGGAGTTTGGAGCTGGTTTGGGTAAAATATAGCTGTTGGAGAATTTTGAAATGAATTTCCCAAATAAAATATTTCTTTATAATTAAAAAATAATTTGTAAAATGTATTTTCGAAAAGAAAGTTTTGTCAAGCAAAAAAAGTGAAGTTCAAAACACAAATTCAATTCTTTGATCATTGTCAAGTTGTAAATTTGTTTGTTCATACCTAGAGTGATTAACGCAGAAATTGGATATATAGACTAAAAACTTGTTTACGTTAATTTTGACGTAAGATGTTTTTACATTTTGTTATCATCAAAACATAGAGATATCGAAAGATGAGAATAACGTTTTTAGACATTATTTGCATCAACAATCTCCCTTTTTTTGATGACGACAAAACATAAACTCATTTTATGTGAAACACTAGTTTCGACAAGTTTTTAGTGTGAGTTTATATCTACTTCTCCCCCTTTTTGCCTAAGCAAAAAGACTAGGAAAACTCCCCCTTGATATATACTCCCCCTCATTTGGAGCATACCAAGGAATCGAGCAATGGTTATTGCTACAAAACAAGGTTAGATGACATATATACAATATCTAACAAGTAGCAATTAAGACAAATATCCAACCATTCAACAAAGAGACTAAGTAGCCAAATAAAAATAATCCAACCATAAAGAGAGTAGAAAAATAAAACAAGCCCATGCATTCATTAATAAAAGATCATACTGATGCGTAGGGATTGCACCAGGCTTTACCTCTCGAGGGATCTCGAGAAGTTTACAACCCCCATCAGGCAGTGTACCTGTTCGTTGTAGTATAGTATAGTGACAAGTACCGGGGGATTGATCGTTCAGCTAGGAATAGTGTCGCTAGGATTAGAAAACCTAAATACTAGTTCTAAAGGTGAGGGATGATTATTTTTGTATTTTTATATTTTTTAGAAAGCAAGTAAAAATCTCGGGTTTGAAGGATTTGGGCGGAATTAGTTGCTAGTCAACTAACCCAATACTAAAGATGCAATCAAAACAAAATACTAGAAATGAAAATAAAATAAATTAAACTAAGGTTGTGAGCAATAAGTGGAGAAATTGTGTTTACTTAGATTTCACTACTCCCTAGATATCTTTTACACATTAATTACTTGTTATAGTTGCGTGGATGACGGATTGTATTCCTTAATACCATTCATGGGGTGGCGCACTTAATTCCCCAATCCTATGAGTGCCTACTTCACTCCTATGTCGAGCCGGCTAAGAAGCTCCTAACATGGGATCATTATAATTTACTCATGCATTAAATACAACTAATAAAACCTAGTGCACGTCAGTTCATGTTTCCTAAGATGTTCAAGCATGTTACCATTTGGAGATCTGCCAGTTTTCTTAAGCCTAACATCGAAATCATTCATCCAATACAACCATAAACAAGTAATCAACACATAATTAACATCTAGATTTTATTAGATCTAAACAAACACAAGATAGATCTAGCCTAGCATGATGGAATTAAGACAAGAACAAGATATAGACAACCAACACATAGACATAT
Source organism: Artemisia argyi (assembly GCA_030686995.1). NCBI lineage: Eukaryota > Viridiplantae > Streptophyta > Magnoliopsida > Asterales > Asteraceae > Artemisia > Artemisia argyi. The sequence continues at coordinate 41,091,153 of CM060691.1, forward strand.
TGATTGAATTAGAAGAACACTTATCTCAATTACACATGAAAGGGTTCAAGGGCTGAAAACCCTTGAAAAACCTGTAAAATTCGTACTAAGTTCGGCCTTAGGGTTTCTCCAAAACTTCTCTCCTTTTTTGATGAATGAAAATTAGAAAACTATATATAGGAAATTGAGGCTGACGGCGTCAAGACCAAATAGGTGACGCCGTCATCTCGCCGCCAAAAGAATTCTCGGACTGCCTTGATCTACTTCTGACGCCGTCACGTTATAACTTTTTCCAGGCCGTCACGTATTTTACTCTTGACGCTCTTCCTTGTGACGCCTTCATTTCTGTACTGGGTCGTCATGAAAATTACTCTTGACGCCGTCAAAATGTTGCTCTTGACGCCGTCACCTACTGTTCCCAGCTTGGAAAATTAAGTCTTTGGCGTTTTCTTCACTTTTATGCTCCAAAAACGTCCGAATTGCTTCCTTTTCCAGATTTCACTCCCAAAGTACCTAAAATCACAAAAGGAACGATTTAGGGCAATATTTGATCAAATAAATTCAATTCCGGGCTTAAATGACCCTCTAAAAGTGGTTCATTTTTTGCCTCATCATATACCCTTACACTTGAGATTTGCTTGTCCTCAAGCAAATGCGCTTTTATTCTAGTCAAAATACAAGTTAGGGGTCATTTAACACTAATATAAAAGTAATTATAACAAATAATCGTTCCACTAAAGACCAATAGACAAGCACGGAGGTCATACACTAGCACCTCACAAATAGTGTTTAGATACTCACATCTCTCGGGTGTAATAAAGTATAAATCACAATATGGAAACGGAAGATATCTCTCACTACCTGTCATAGCAAAATAAATTACCATAGGCTTGGGAAATGATCAAACCTCCACCACATGGCGTAAGCACCTAGGATAAACTATCAAAGAGGTCTTTTAAAGGGTTGTAACGTTAGGTGTAGGGATATGAAATACACGGTTTTGTTGGATAAAAGAAGTTTTTACTGGTGGCGAGTTAACAATCTTGGTTAATTACATGTACAATATGGCGTTGCTAAGCCAAGACTAGACTCGACTTAAGCTAATAAATGAAAAATAACAAAAACATAAAATAAACATAGAATGAAAAGGGATGGTAGTCCGTTTTTTTTTTTTTTTTTTTTTTTTTTTTTTTTTTTTTTTTTTTTTTTACATACACTCTTACCCTACCATCCGAAATAATACATCATAGGGAATGAACATTCCCCTTACACTTGAATCTTTACATACTTTACAATAAACTAATATAATGACTCGAATTAAGAAAATCAAAACACTTGGAGTACTTTTAAGATTAACGCACATACGGGGGTAATATATGATGTTCTTCCCCATTACTCCATAAAATAAGTACTTTTACCCATGAGTCCCAATCGTCCCAAAACAATATGTACAAGGATATGACTCGACTTAACAACCATGTAATCAATTAGATAGTTAACTTAGGGTTTAACAAATAACAATAATGCACTAAAAATGAGCGCATACACGAAAGGCTAAGGCGATTTGGGTGTACATTTAAGTGGGGTGTAACAAATTCTTCCTTTAAGTAAAATGCTTAAAGTTAGAAACGAAAAGATAGGCTCGGAGGGGTGTACTAGGGGTTTCGTGTACTAAAAATGAGTACAACGCTAAGGGTGTGGGAAAAATTAGTTGACTTAACTAGCCAAGTAATACGACTTAAATGGTCAAGTAATTATGATACGGGCTTAACACAAGGGTGATCCTAATGCCTCTTATCATGTAGTAAATCCTACTACACGAATGTAGTCTCACTAGCGGTCTCGGAATGCATCACTAACGCAAGTTATAGAATCTAAATGCTACCGGTACACTCATAAGCACTAATAGTAAATGCTTTTCCTATCAAATCTAAAGGCGAACCTCACATATTTGGGTGGAAAATTTTTCTGAATATACGGTTTTGTGCTAGTCATACAATCTCCTATCCATGAGACGCTTGCTATGGCTAAAGTTTCACTCCTAAATGTTGTAAAAAAATTTAAATTTGGCGCTAAAATTGCACTAACAAGTATTTCTCATAGTTTTATTACACATCTACCATTAAACAAAACAAACTCAAGCGAAAGTGCATATGTAAGGTATCATCTTTTTACCTTCCCCTTACACTTAAGATGAACATTGTCCCCAATGTTCAAGTAAAGAATGTAAAAGTGAAAAAGTAAAAAGAATGAAATCAAATACTCCCCTGATTCGCTCGGTATGGATAATAAGGTGGCCAGGTTAAATCTTCCTCCAAGAATATGAACAATCAAAGCTTCCCTTCCAGAATATAAATCATCTTCTTGTCATACATAACCTGTAAATCATGAGAAAATAGTCAAAGCAACCTCGCATAAAATCAATGGCAATCTATATAAGTTACTAAATCCTAGAAAACAAAGTAAGATATAATGCTTGTGGAATGAAGTTTGCAGATTTCCTGGAGATTATAAAACTTAATAATTCACAAAAACTTTAAGACTCCGTTAGAAAAAAAAAACAAAACCGGTAAAATTTCTAGATTTTTACACGTGACGCCGTCAAGAGTAATCTCGTGATGCCGTCAGAAGTGATCTGCATAAATTCTTATATTAAGTTTCCGGAAAATTTCTGGAAAAACTTGGTTCTACTTCCTGGAAAATCCTGCAAAACTTCATTATGACTCAATACAAGCATTTGACTCTAACAAATACGAATATACATGTTCACTTAATATTGTAGAGAATCATGATCGGTTTGTTTCTTAAAAACATATTTGGGGTTCCCCTTACACTTATCTTTTGCAAAAATACTTTTAGGTGGAGTTAAGACTAGGCCAAAACAACAAAGTAAAGTATTTCCACTATTTAGTTGAGAAACATGATCTACCAACAATAAAAATAAAGCATGCATATGGAAGAAAATAACAAACAAACAAAATAAAATCACACAAAGCATGGGTTGCCTCCCAAGAAGCACTTTTCTTTATTTACGAGTCTTGTAGCTAGACTCAAGGTCATGGGTTAACGTGTATCGCTTATGCTCACATAACCAAGTGTGAGCCATCTAATAGTCGCCTCATCTTTCTTATAATCATCTCCTAACTCTAAGCATCCGCGATAGTATCTTTTATTCTTTTCATGAGTATACTTAAGTCCTTTTCTCTTATCATTCTCACTTAGCATTTCTATGGGCGGATACCTACTACACTTTTTCATGGAAAAATCCTTGAACCTAGGGTGTGTGCGGGGCATTTGATAGACAAAATCTTCATCCCCATCCGAGAATGTAATTAACCCTTCTATGAGTTTTTCATCGAGGTTGGTCAACCGTTTGAAAGGTTTTCCAAACACAACTTGGGTCAACTTATCATCAATAAATTCTTCTAGATTCTCCATAACCATGAACTCAACAAGATAGACCAAGCTTCCTACAAACACATGCAATGGCATTGCCCTAGCAATAATGTTTTCTCCTTTGTATTCTAACTCATCTACCATGATTTTATTATATTTATTACGCAAGATTATGTTCATTGGGAGAGATGAGTTAAGATAGGCGTTAAAGCTCTTAAATCCGATCTTACAAAGAAATTGCATGTTGAATGAACTATCACACTCAATCCTAGTTCTAGGGTCGACATACGTAAGAGGGTTTATTTCTTCTTCCATCCTATTCTCATTAATCACATCACCATCATCAAGATCCTCGTCGGAGTCTGAATAGTAAAAGGGACTAGCCCTACGGTCATCATCATGATCAGACTCCTGTAACTCAGAATTATTGTCAAAGTGGTGGATGGGCGAGAGGTTAGGTGGGTTCTCATTCTCCACTAAAGGGAGTGGGGCGGGCATTTGGAAAATCCTACGACGAAAAACACGAATAACAGGAATCAAACGATCAATGTTATTGTTATCCATCGAAATAGTTTACGAACAAAGAAATAAGATAGACTAAAGAAAACCTAAAAAATAAAAATAAAATCTTGCTAGAAAGGAATCTAGCAAGTAGACCTAATAAAAAGAGATTCTAACCTAGACAATAACTATTCCCCGGGCTGCGGCACCAAAAACTTGATGCGTAGGGATTGCACCAGGCTTTACCTCTCGAGGGATCTCGAGAAGCTTACAACCCCCACCAGGCAGTGTACCTAATCGTTGTAGTATAGTATAATGACAAGTACCGGGGGATTGATCGTTCAGCTAGGAATAGTGTCGCTAGGATTAGAAAACCTAAATACTAGTTCTAAAGGTGAGGGATGATTATTTTTGTATTTTTATATTTTTTAGAAAGCAAGTAAAAATCTCGGGTTTGAAGCATTTGGGCGGAATTAGTTGCTAGTCAACTAACCCAATACTAAAGATGCAATCAAAATAAAATACTAGAAATGAAAATAAAATAAATTAAACTAAGGTTGTGAGCAATAAGTGGAGAAATTGTGTTTACTTAGATTTCACTACTCCCTAGATATCTTTTACACGTTAATTATTTGTTATAGTTGCATGGATGGCGTATTGTATTCCTTAATACCATTCATGGGGTGGCGCACTTAATTCCCCAATCCTATGAGTGCCTACTTCACTCCTATGTCGAGCCGGCTAAGAAGCTCCTAACATGGGATCATTAGAATTTACTCAAGCATTAAATACAACTAATAAAGCCTAGTGCACGTCAGTTCATGTTTCCTAAGACGTTCAAGCATGTTACCATTTGGAGATCTGCCAGTTTTCTTAAGCCTAACATCGAAATCATTCATCCAATACAACCATAAACAAGTAATCAACACATAATTAACATCTAGGTTTCATTAGATCTAAGCAAACACAAGATAGATCTAGCCTAGCATGATGGAATTAAGACAAGAACAAGATATAGACAACCAACACATAGACATATTGATTGAATTAGAAGAACGCTTATCTCAATTACACATGAAAGGGTTCAAGGGCTGAAAACCCTTGAAAAACCTGTAAAATTCGTACTAAGTTCGGCCTTAGGGTTTCTCCAAAACTTCTCTCCTTTTTTTATGAATGAAAATTAGAAAACTATATATAGGAAATTGAGGCTGACGGCGTCAAGACCAAATAGGTGACACCGTCATCTCGCCGCCAAAAGAATTCTCGGACTGCCTTGATCTACTTCTGACGCCGTCACGTTATAACTTTTTCCAGGCCGTCACGTATTTTACTCTTGACGCTCTTCCTTGTGACGCCTTCATTTCTGTACTGGGTCGTCATGAAAATTACTCTTGACGCCATCAAAATGTTACTCTTGACGCCGTCACCTACTGTTCCCAGCTTGGAAAATTAAGTCTTTGGCGTTTTCTTCACTTTTATGCTCCAAAAACGTCCGAATTGCTTCCTTTTCCAGATTTCACTCCCAAAGTACCTAAAATCACAAAAGGAACAATTTAGGGCAATATTTGATCAAATAAATTCAATTCCGGGCTTAAATGACCCCCTAAAAGTGGTTCATTTTTCGCCTCATCACATACATAAAGTGTGATTACAATAGCTAGACTAGTAGACAATTTCAAGAAACATGTGACATTCTCAAGTGGCATTGAGGTCCTAAGGTTTGCTTCTTGACTTCTCAAAAGGGTTCCTAAGGTTTTTATTGAGGATAACTAAACATAAAAGTTTAGTTGCTTGGGCCATTGGTTGGAGGAGGAGGTGGTATGATGGGTCCTTGAGGTAGTGTCAAGAGATGTTCAAGGTAGGAGAACATAAGGCCCAATTCATCTCTAAGATGAAGGATAAGGTCTCGGTTGTGATGACAACATGCACAACTCAGGCTATATGGTTCAAGTGGGTAAAGAATGGGACGACCCATTAATGGTTGTGGTGGTGGAGATGCCGAAGATGATGGTGATGAGTGGACAGGCTCAAGAGGAGTTGTGGGTGATAGTGTGAATGTTAATGCCAAAGGTTGAGGTGGATTAGGTGCTAAGGAAAGTGTTGTTGCCCTAATTGTGGATGATGAAGATGAGGTTTGCCTAGTTGATATGGTTTTAGAGGGAGCAAGTGGAGTTTAGATGGATCAAGTTGAGTTGGAGTTCAATGGTGTATGAATGTCTTCATCATCATCAAGCGTGAGATCAATAAGGAGTACTTCCTTAGATGGTTTGATGTTAAGCCTTGGTTTTTTGGCTTTGTGTGATGTGGTGGCTGTGGTGGAAGACATTTTGAAGTTTTTGATTGATGTGTGATTTGTGAGCTAAGAGGTTACATGATAAGAGCTTAAATAGCCACATCCAAGCATGTATTGGTGATAGGGTTGTGTGTTTAGGAGAATGAGATTATAGGAATCAGCTCAAGGTTGCAGAATTCTAAGGGAAAAGAGGTCAAAACATAAAAGGGAATAGTGAAATTCGTATTCCCAGGGTACGGTACCACTAAATACCCTACGGTACCACTAAATTTAGTGGTGCTGTGCCCTATTTAGTGGTGTCGTGACCTGCTGGTGGCAAATTTTCCAATTCTGCAGGTTTTAGGCTACCTAAATGGGTAATTCTAGGGGAACTATTTGCAGCAAATCCCATTACCTCAATCCACTCAAGAATAATCACATGGTTTTCATAACCATGCACATAACTAGCAACAAACATGATCATGTGATTAATCTACTAAATAGGCTACTAGTTAGGCATGCAAATCATCATCTAGAAACATGCATATAAGATATTCTAAGCACATGTCATGATCATCTAGTAGCATGTAAGAAAATAAAGATAAGCAAAGATCATGAGACCAAAGTTAACCAAGAATTAAGCTTGATTAATTACTTTTGGGTGGTAAAATTGAAAGACACACCCAAAATGCTATGTACCAAAGAATAATCCAAGTAAAATAGTTAGTGTTAAGTGGCCTTAGCCAATACCTTGAGTTAGTAATAATACTTAAGTTTAGTACTACTTAAGTAAATAATAGTAGTAATAGTTATACATTGTTATTATTTCCTTGACCTCCCTAGCTTCTTTAACTTGTTGCCAATTCCTTTAATTGCCTTTCCTAGTGACTTGAAACCACCAATGGTCTGCTCGTGCATTGATACTTGTATGTTGTACATCACCGTCTGTCTTTCCATAATGCTCTTTAAATTTATGTTTCTGTAGTCAAGGTCAGAGGTTGTTATAAAGTTGGATGTATTAAGACCACGAAAGTATGTGTCTGGTGAAGGAGTACGAGCACGATAAGTTCCTTCTTCATTCATTTGATCATCATCCTCATCCATAGGATGAGATGATGACCCATGATGAAAGGAGGAGGATGAGAAAGTGGCGTCGGAAGTGGATTTACGACCACGTGGTAACCCTTTGTCACTACGTTGCTTTGTACGATGTTGTGGTCCACCAAGAGGTTTCATGATGGGATCGACGAGGGAATAATAGATGGTTTCAAGGCGTGGGAAATGGACCATGACCCATCGATGGAGATGTGTAAGTAACATGCCATATGGCATGACTTTATCGGACCGACTATGCATATCAGCCATTCTCTTTGCCATATAGTATGCGAGGTTGTAAGGAACCTCATTACTCAGATAGAAGAGCATGTGGGCTAGACATGCTGGAACATGATCCCGGTTGCCCGTGAGACTGATGACATTTTCATGAATAAGAAGTTCCCAACTTCTAAGGTCGGGAAGGATTTCTTTAAGATAGATCTGGTTTGGATCAAGATTTACAATTGTTCCATCACACTGTTGATGCGTGTGGACCACACGACGGATTGAAACGTGTTGTTTAATGGCTTGAATATCGGAAAGTTTAGTTAGATTCTGACCTTCACTTTCAATACTAAAGTAAAGGGACTATAAGGAATGGTCTTCTGTGTAGGCGCATTGACCATTGGATGGAACACCGAGAATGTTATCTAGATCGGTGATGGACAAAATTATATTTTGGTTTTTGATCCAGAAATCCAAGAAGACATTACCATTAATGTCATTGAAGGTTCGGACACGACTATAGAACTCAAGAACAAAGCGTGGACAAACTTGGTCGTTTATTGTGTATAAACAATCAAAACCAATTGTTGGAAAACATGCCTCTATGCCATCCAACGCAATAAAACTAGTATCGACTACACGCCCTTCGTGTATATATCGATGTTGGACTCTTTGGAGATGAGCTTTTTGCTCATATAGAATATTTGGGTCATCGAGTAGGTTAGGGATGTCTTGTTTAGTATCTTGATAATCATTACGAGGCATCGTCACCTATGAAAGAAAATAATGTTACATAAATATATAACTTTATCTAATTAGTGTTATTGATTATGAATTTTCTAGTGTGTGCCTATATGCAAACTAGGTGGAGGTGTAGTAATTTCGACTCTAATATAATATTAATGAAATTACCCAAACACTCCTAACTTTGCTCTTGCTCAATCAAATGTGTCGAGCAATACATATTTGTTATGTATTTCGACCCATATTTGTGAGGACATGCATGCATGTAAAAACATTTTTAGTTTGTATCAAAAATGCAAGGAAAATTATTTCATGAACCTAGTCATGTGAACATTTTCGAAAAATAATGGAATTAGGGTGTTTGGCAAATACATTAACTTGGCGCCAAAACATTTTTAAAATTGAAAAGCTTAAGTACTAATCACTTCTAATCCAACTTCAAGTATCCAAGACATGATTCTACTAAAGATATTTAATCTAATTCGAGTTTTGATATCAAAATTCGGACCTAGGGTGAGTAATGAGAGTGGGTTCATGCAAATCCTATGTTTAGGGAATCATATTTGTTCTACATTGTCTAATCCTAGTCCTAATTGCATGAAAATTCAATCAATTTTGAAAAGCCCCAATTCGATTTTATGATGATGAACAAACCCTAGAATCAAAGTAAAAGAAATTAGGTTCAATTGACTTACAATTAGTGATGAATATGATGTAGTGGTTGATTAAATTTAATTGCAATGCCTCGATCTTGATTAACAAGTGTGTATTTGAGTTATTGGTGTGGTGTTCGGTTTTGATAGTAGGTGAGAGTTATTGGTTGTGTTTTGAATGTGAATAGTGAGGGAAAGAGGGAAGAAAACCGCCTCTTAGCAGATGCACGGTACCACGGTACCACTAATTTTAGTGGTGCCGTGCACTGCTGTGACAGTTTTCTGTCCAGTTTTGGTTTTTGGTGACTATGTCTTACTTATTTAGTGAGACTTTTCAAGAAGAGAATAGAATTTATACCTAATAAATTCTTATGACACTGGGAATTAGACATGATTTCGAATGACGACCATAGATGCTACGAGGAAATGTATAGATGATCGTAAGAAAGATTCGCGGAATGACTTCAATATTTCCAGTGAAATATTTGAATAGTCATGAGAGGTTTTCGGGAATGAATCCAAAGGATTTGAACGAAGAAAATGAATTGTGATGAGATGACCTAAATATTTCCAAAGAAATATATAAATAGTCATGAGTGGGTTAGGAATGGAATGTCAACGATGTTGTTAAATGAGTATTCCATTTCGAAAGAGATGTTTCCTCATTGGACATCATAGTGATAGAGATGATGACGTATCATGAAGTGTTTAATGCACGAGCTAATCATGGAGTTCATGGTCAAGTCAATCTCTTCTTGTTGTAGCGCGTCATGGGAATGTCGTCATGGAAGTATTGTCGAGAGATTAAAGCTTGTCTCTATCTATAATGCTTAATTACATGCCTTTACAGCGCTTGCGTAATCGGCTTCGGTGGTGAAGATAGTAAAAGTTGTTTGTGAAGGTACAAACATAACTTATACATTATAAATCCACATAATTTCCCACACTATCAGAGTTAGTGTTAGACAATAATCTTTACACTAAACTCCTTGGGATCGCGCACTTACCAAATGTATAATGCCTCGAATACATCAGATGACGTATTCAACCGTTTTCAATATAAGAAGTTTTGAGATCTTCTTACAAACGAACCTAAAGGCGGATATTAGACATGATTTCGACTTGCCGAGTGATAAAGTAACCTATCATGTCCTAGTAACTAGGTATTATCCGTATTCTCACTATCAACGTCTTCAGTGAGCTTTCAACTCTACGAGTAATATTTGTTAGTAAGGATAGTTTTAGGTAAGCTTTACTTTTATATAGATACTATATATTAGTATACTAGCATACAAGGGGATACAAGTAGCAATTATTATTATATGAGGATTAAAGAAATAATAGTAATTCACGCTTCATGTTCTTCTCAATCTTGTCACGCATGATCTTAAGGTGATCATTGTACATTTCAGGACGAGATGAGTTTAATATAGTGTTATCCACGTATATTTTGAACAATGAGGTAATGTGAATTTTATTTCTTCATGAAAAGTGTGTTATCCACTATTCTCATGGTATACCATGTTTAAAACACGATATGGTTTTTGAAATCAACAAGTCTTGGAGATTGTACTACATATGTCTCCTTGTTGATTAAAACTATTTAGAGAAGCACTTTTCATGTCCTTTATACTAATACTAGCAAAGAAAGTTCTCAAGAAAACTATATGCACAACTCATCACATAGAGAGGGGGTTTTTAGAAAATTTACCTTAGCCTATGATGTTATCCTCGTTGTTATGCTTAAAGAGATGAGATAAAGCTTGAATTGTCCGTCACCATTTGTGCTTCCATTGAATAGATCCTTTGTCGGATTTCAAGTTGATTCTCAAGCATAACTATCTAGTAAGATAAGACTCAAACATTTGGTCCCCAATATCTCATGGGTCCAAGGTTGTTAGAGTTGAACATCTCATGCATATCATGCATTTGGCTTGGATGTTGAAATGGAGGACAAATTTCCCATGGTAGATAACTTTGTTGTTGACGGTTGTTCCAAGTTACGGGATAGCTACTTGGATAACTTTGTCTCATAAGGTTACCTCTCGGTAGAGGAGTTCTAGGCCGAGATTTGGGAGCATTTGTATGTCTTGGTGGAGGAGTCTTTGATCTAGTATTATATCTAGTAGATCCATTCACGGGGGTTGACACAGGTTTATAAAATCTTTTAATTTCCTTATTAGTAGCTACAGGTACTTTAACATTACTTAAGTTATTTTTTAAGATTGACTCTGTTTTGACTCTAGCAGATGACGGATCCATGGTACCACTAAATTTAGTGGTGTCGTTACCACCTTTAGTGGTGCCATCATTTCCTAAACTAGTTTCCTCAGATTTTACAAATTTTACTTGTTTAGTTTCACTAGTAGATGCCTTATTTGGGTCAAATCCAAGACCCGCTCCAGCATGTTCACTATACCTAATGTTATCAAGCATGTCATTAAGTGCTTGTGTTCCTTTTTTCAAACTTAACAATTTTAATGGCGTTTTCTTTATGTTTTTCATTTTCTATTTTAAGATCTGTACATGACTAATATCCAACATCTATTTGCTTATTTTTCTCAATTCTTTTAAGTTGATCTCTTAGTTCTAAGACTTGTAATTCTAGTTCATGTAGTGTTGCTTTTAGCGTTTTGTTCATAGTTATGATTTTAGCACTTACCTCACATAATTTATTATATTCATCATATAGCATATTATCATCTACTTGCAAATTATCATCACTATAATAAGAAGAGTCGGAATGTACCTCGTTTGAAGCTTGAGACATAAGACATGTTTCGTCATTTGGCTTCTCTTCCTTTTCTTCTTCACCACTATCACTCCAAGCACCTCCTACGAAGGCTCTTTGGTTGTTTAATCTTGGTGGCTTAGGACATTCACCAATAAGGTGATTGGGATCTCCACATCTAAAACACTTCTTATCGCCCTTTCCTTTCTTATCATCTTGGATCTTAGAGAATGACTTCCTTTCGTTACGAGACTGCCTAGTAGATCTACCTCTTCTTCTAAAGAACTTCTTAAAGTCTCTAACCACTAGTGCATACTCTTCATCTTTACTATCGGAATTCGAGCTTTCCTCATCACTAGACTCTTTCCTAGCTTTCAATGCTAACGATCTAACTTTCTCACTTTTGCCTTTGACAATATCGGAATCATCATTGATTATCATTTCATGAACTTCAAGTTTCCTATAAGTTCATCAAGTGATAGTGTCGCCAAATTCTTTGATTCTTCAATGGCGGTGACCTTTGCTCTTCATTTGGGACGTAAGCCTCTAAGAAACTTCCTAACGTAGTTCTTGCTAGAATAACCTTCATCAAGAGCTTTAAGACTAGTAATTAGTATTAAATCTAGCAAATTCACTATCTATGGTTTCATCTTCCGGAATGGAAAATTGTTCATGTTGTTGAACAAGAAGATCAATCTTGTTCTCTTTGACCTGATTATTACCTTGATGTGTGACCAACAAAGTTTTCCAAATATCTTTTGCCGTATTACAAATAAAAATTCTTTCAAATTCCATTTTCATCAAAGCATTATAAATTACCATTTTAGCCTCATCATTTTTGGCTAATTTTCTTTTAAGATAATCGCTTTGTTGATCATAAGGAATACTTTTATCCTTTTTAGTAATAGGATCCTTTTCAATAGGTTGAAAGTCACTATCAGTAATAACATGCCAAAGATCAATGACCTTTGATTTCACATACGTTTCAAATCTTGTTTTCAAATAAATAAAACAATCGATTTCAAAGAGTGGTGGTCTTTGCATAGATTGTCCTTCTTGATATTTGTCGAAATCCATTGATCGATTCAAGTTTTAAAATACAGTTTACTTTAAAATCTTGCCTGATGTGGCTCTGGTACCAATTGTGGGAAACTAGAAAGGGAGTTGAATAGTTTACCGACTTGTTTAATTTAGTTATAAAAATTTCTCTATGAAAAACTTAGATTCAATTGTTAGTGAAATCAACCAACACCAATATGAACACAACACTATACTAACACAAATATGCAATAAGTAAGTAAAGAGAAGAGATGAAAAGATCAAACCAAGACAACAAGATTTATAGTGGTTCGGTCACGAAGCTCTTCTTTGACCTACTCCACTCTCCGAGTATCCGACTCGAGAGTTCTAGCACTATATAAACAAGACTCCCTTCCAGCGGAGAAAACTGTACAAATTCGCTTACGTTATTTCCGACACTAAGAAAGATGTCGAGTACTAATCTTAGCTAGTACCAATCTACCATGATCCACACGATCCTAACTTATCACACGATCAACACGATCCTCACACAATCTACACGATCTTCACAAGATCTACACAATCTACTCTTGATCCACTTGATCAATACTATATCACTCAACACTCAAGAGATCCCCAAGATCTCAACAATATCACAATGATCAACACAATGACTAAGAAAGACTAATACACTTGATGTATGTCAAGATACAATCAAGTAGACAACTTGTAATGTAAGTGCACTACTATATGACACCAACACCTTGTCTCTTCTTGATACTTTGGGTTCTTCTCTTTACTAGTAGAGGTATGTAGATGATTATTGGTTGGATGAAAAAATCACTCTTTAAACAAAAGAAAACTAATTAATGATCAAAGGAGAATTTAGGTGATTGAGGATATGACTACAGAAAGTTAAGTGTGTGAAAGGATGGCCAAAATTTGGAAAATGAAGTGGTATTTATAGAATATGAAAATCGGACCGTTTTAAGGGGACGACACCACTAATTGTCACACGGTACCACTAAATTTAGTGGTACCGTGCCAGACAAACACGCTCCAGATTTTGTCTTTATTGGTGAAATTTTATTTGGGGAAGTTTGGAGCTGATTTGGGTAAAATATAGCTGTTGAGGAATTTTGAAATGAATTTCTCAAATAAAATATTTCTTTATAATTAAAAAATAATTTGTAAAATGTATTTTTGAAAAGAAAGTTTTGTTAAGCTAAAAATGTGAAGTTCAAAACACAAATTCACTTCTTTGATCATTTGTCAAGTTGTAAATTGGTTTGTTCATACCTAGAGTGATTAACGTAGAAATCGGATATATCGACTAAAAACTTGTTTACGTTAATTTTGACATAAGATGTTTTCATATTTTGTTATCATCAAAACCTAGAGATATCGAAAGATGAGAATAATGTTTTTAGACATTATTTGCATCAACAAAACTTATAAAAAGAGATAACATAAGTCGTTATTAAACATGGATAATAATAAAAAAAAACTATTTACGACATCTTTACTTAATCTCATAAAAAGAAATAACATGAGTTATTCACTTATTCGTATATGTATAATATCATGTATTCATTTATATATCACATTATTTTTTTTTTATTTTGAAATTTATAGATATAATTTATCAATAACAACAACATATATGTTGTTTGGGACTTTGGGGTATAAGTTCTAGAAGTCATTTATTAAATTTATTTTATTGAAAACATGAAAATATATTAGTACACGTTTGGTATGCGGGTTTCACATGGTTTGGATTAATTCATTTACTAAATCCAATGTTTGGTACAATTATTTTGGATTCAAGTAATCCTTTAATGCAAAATACTCATTCCTCATGCACTTGGTGGGTTTCTAAAAAACATGTCGCGAATGTATAGTACTATTTTTTTTTATTTCTTAAAAATTACCTGCCACATGTTTCTCTAGTACCTTTCTTGTTAGTATTTTTTATATTTAAATAATATATTTTATTATATTTTCTAATAAAATAAATATATTTTTAAAATATACTAATTAATTTTTCTCTCTCCTCATTTCTTTCAAACCAAACCTTAATCCAAATCCGATTATAATCCCACCTACGAAACAAACGGACCCTAAGTCTACTTAAGTCTATATAAATTAAGATTTAACAAATAAGTTTTATTAATTACTCAAATTATGATTATTTTATTATTATTTTTTTGTTTTTACAAAATTGACAAATGTAGTTCAGTACATATTTTTTTTTGTCTAATGAGATGACTCATTTTTCTTATTTAACAAAATTGTTAGCTTCTATTGATTCAATTGAAACCTCCTGAGAGATTTGATTTTAACACTTTGTATGTTCTCTTAAAATATCAATCATGGTAAACATTTTTAAAGATTTATAGTTGTATTATGTCATTACTTATTAACCTTTTTTTGTTTTATAAACTTATCTCTACTTTGTATAAACCTCATAAAGCTTTATAAACATCATACATAATCTAAATACATTAAATTATGAAGAGGTTCAGTATTATAGACATATTCATGCCACACAAGTATGAAATAACTTCTCACTATGATTTACAAGTTTTCAAACCTCTTCATATTTTTATAAATCTTTTTGTAAACTACTATAGTACGTGGATGCCCTTATTATATATAAGAGATGCAATAATGAGCTAATTAGCAAGATGCTTCAGTGGAAAGACTACGCGTTTATAAGTACATACTTGTTCTTAATAACAGTTGTTGACAGTGCACATATGTCTGCATGATGTTTCAAAAAATATAATACTCCAAATAGAATCTAATACAATACTTTACATACGATGTCATCCACAGGCCATGGGAATTCATAATCGATAAATATACACCTTTGATGCCAGTATAAGTCGTCAAACATTTAGTTTCATGATTTTTGGCATCGTTAAGAGGTGTAAAGTTGTCACTCTCAGTTCCAGTGTGAAGAATGGCAATGAAAATAAAAAATTTAGGTCCACTCAACGAAACATAGGTTTATATTATCTACTCACATATAATGGTGTAAAATAAAGGTTATATCTCCATTTAGATGAATAATTGGTGTAAAATAAAGGTTATATC
This sequence comes from Artemisia argyi, assembly GCA_030686995.1. Lineage (NCBI taxonomy): Eukaryota > Viridiplantae > Streptophyta > Magnoliopsida > Asterales > Asteraceae > Artemisia > Artemisia argyi. The sequence continues at coordinate 41,106,868 of CM060691.1, forward strand.
TTCTCCATTTAGATGAAATTATTGGTGCAAGTCTAACCTATTAGATTATAATTAAGCGTAAGAAAATTCTCTTGGACTGATAGTTTTATCTCATCATTGGCATTTAAATATAAAAAATATCTTTAATTAAGAAATAATCTGGAAAACTTGTTAACCACATTCAATATGATCACCTATATCTTGTAATAATTGGCTAATTTTTAACGGCATCATATCTTTGAGAATAAGCTCCTTGTTTTCTCTTTTAATCTTGAACGTAACCTTGTCTCAGAACCGTCAAACGACCCATAACGTGAATTGAACAACCACATCTTGTAATAAGAAGCGTCATCGTACATTATGAAAAATTTCTCCGATCCTTTCATGTGTAACTTGGTTGTTCTGTTTTTGTTTTGTGAGTAGCGACTAGATGAATTGAAGATTAAGCATCAGAATTCATTACTAAACAAAAGGCCTTCACCTAGGGACAATTGCCTAGGAAATTTGTCGGCAAAGGTCTTTAGTGATACTTTCCGATAGAAAATATCCCTGATGAAAATCATGCGCGCAAAAATGCTTAGCGACGATGCTTTTCCGACGCACATTTTTCCTAAGAAATCCATCACTATTGATCCAAATGGAGTGACAAAAAATTCTTCAGAAAAGTCACTAACATGGCAACAGATTTTCTATGGACATGAGCACATACAATCATATATTTTTGTAGTCACGTACCTGAGCACATACACGTTCAACTGATCCGAGCAGTTTGAGAAGCATGATACAAACGCATGACTAATGATATATAAACACATACATTCATATTTTTCGTAAATATATTTGTATATATGTTTGTCTATGTACCTGAGCACGTGCATATCAAGTTTACAGATGTATGTCGATACTATGTTTCACACAAACACATACATATACACTTACGCCTTATCATATAGTCATATATAAAAACTACCTACAACAAAGACTAGCACATTACTATACTTATTCTCCTACGTATACATATGCAAATTTATACTCATATATTCACATAGAAATGAAATCTTACACAAGCATTCACACTCCTTTATGCCCTTGATATGCAAATGACCGAACCTAAGTCATTTATTTTTACGTGTTGAGTCAAAAGTTGTCACCATAATATATATACATACCTAGATTAATAATCGTGTAGGTTTATATGATTTTAAGAACTGTTTGGATAGAACACTAGGAAATCCTTAGGTCATGGTTGTAATCCACATAGGGATTCACTAGTGATTTTTCCACAATATATAAAGAGCAAGATAATAAGTCGTTATTTCTAAAAAAAAAGAAGTCGTTAGTAGCTACTTCTAACACTACTAGAAAAAAGGCTATCCTTGACTCCAAATGCGAGTCAAGAAGAGGTCTTATGACGCGTAAATGCGAGTCAAGAAAAGACCAGTCATAAATCTTCATGACTCGCATTTGTGCGTCATCCCTCTATGACACACACTTATGACCCACGTTTATGACTCTCCTTTTTGCGTGTCATAACCTAATTTTTTAAAAAAAAAAAAATTAAATTTTTCTGGTTCCTAATTTTATATTAAATGACAATTAAAAACCTGATAATACAAAATTAAAAACACAAATGTCAAATATCAAGAATCAAAAATATACAAGAATCAAAAATATACAAATGTCAAATATCAAGAATAAAAAATATACAAGAATCAATAATACATGTTATCCGACTCACTTGGAGTCACGGCTCCAACATGAACCACAAAAGGTCATACCCGAGACCACCCTGGTCTCGGCTAGCCCATCCGAGCTCGACACAAAATAAACCGACCCCAAGGGTCACGGTAACAACAAAACAACCTCAACATCATATAAATCTTGGCCAAAAATCAACCATAACCAAGAATTTCATCAACATCACTCTCGATATCATCTATACACAAGACCAAGAATCAAAAACTCCACCAAGCTCAAAAAGAATACAAGCCGAGAGCATGGAGCTCTCGGTTTTACCTCGACCTCCTCCAAAAACATGAAACCCGGATACCAAACTATAGATTCATCACATTTTATTCAAAAACCCATTTATATATCATGTTTTAATCCACAACCCAAACGAAAATCTTTAATTCGTGACCCTCGGTCACACTTTCATTAAAAATTCGAGTGAAACTCGTCTCACCTTTGATTCTCAAGACCCAAAACGTGACAAACTTCAAAAACAAGAAGATGGTGATGATTTTTGGTGATTATACGAAGTGATATAGGGGTATAGGGGCGCGTGTGATGGTAGATCGGGAAGGAAATGAGATAAGGAGTGGATTGGTGGTGGTGGTGTGGTCGTGGGAGTGGCGGTGTAGTGGTGGCAGCCGGAGTTTGGGGCGGCGGCTAGGGTTTGGTGAGGGGAAGTGATATTAAGAGAGAGAGAGATGGGTGGTGTTGTTTGTGTTTGTACCAGGCAAAAACCAACAAGGACGATTTTTGTATTACTCCCAAGAGAAAAAAAAGAAATAATGATAATAATAATTATAATTATAAAAGAGGAAAAAGAAATAATGAAAAAGTTGAATTCTGAAAAGTTGAATATTAAACCGCCTTTAGTTCAATCAAAAATTAAACCGTCAAATGGTCCGTGTTTTTTAAAAAATTTGACATATGACACGAATTTTATGACACACAAAAATGCGAGTCAAGGATTTACAATTTATGACAGTTTTTTATGACACACAAAAATGCGAGTCATTATATTGTGTGCGTCATAAAACGCGAGTCAAGGATAGACCTTTTTTTAAGTAGTGCTAAACACATATTCAGACACACACATTAATCAAAAGATATGTTCATATGGAATATATGTATATGTAGTTTTTTACAGATATGTTCCTAGGAAGTGATTTTCATTTCCAATTGATTTCCAATGATAATATATGCATAGGAAATGGCTAGGAGGTGGCTAGGAATTAGTTATTTTTTTCCTACGGATTTGAGCATAAGGAATCTCTAGAGAAACCGTCACTGAAGTCCAACGGATTTGCTACGACTTTATTTCCATCACGAATCATTAGGAAACCACATGGAAAATCGTCACTAATTATTGTATTCATGATCCGTAGGAAAGTTGTCAGAGTTCCGTAGGTAATTTCCTTAGAAAAAATTCGTAAGTATAGGTCCGATTTTCTATAGTGATTCTTTGTCTATCTTGTACATAAAACATATCTTGTAAAATTATATCTTAAGAAACTTTGTTGCACAAGGCGAACGGTCATTTTGCAGCGTTGTGCACCAACAACACTGAAGTTATCACACTGGTTTCAGTATTGTCCCCGTAATTATTGGCCAAAGTAATTTGGATAACATTGTGTTATGTCATGTATGTGTGTTTCAGTGGATCCTAATTTTCCGTGTTACTATTGTTTGAGAAAGTATGTTCAATATTATTCACTGTATTATCTTAATGTGGCAACACATTTTAACGATGGCACACGAAGGCCTTATCCTTTACTATCGAATAGTGGGATTGAATATTAATCAAACCTAAGTAACTTGTCAAGTCAATTTTGGACTAACGTATCTTTAAATTTAATAGCAACACACGCGTTCGCCTTCTAATAGAAAACGAAAGTGAAATGGGTATCAATATGTTTTTTAATTACAATATCCATTTTCTCATTAATATCATCATTTCTTAATTGTATCATTGTTGCTAATTGTTCAGCACTTGCTGTTAATTAATTGTATTTTCTGTCCCTTTGACTACATAAAGTATGTATAGGTCTTGGTTTCTTTGCTGATGTGATCCAATCATAAGCTTGGTTTCCTTAAAATAATGCATGCATGTGATCCATGGAGCCATTAATTATGTTTTGTTTAATTTTATACTTAATTAAAGTTAATTAACTCTTAAGAAGCTTTGATTTTGTAAAGGATCAGCTCGACAGCTCTTATGTGACAAGAGAAGCCAATTTTGAATATTCTTATGGACCCTCCAATGGAGAAAAAAAACCCTAAAAACAGAATGAAGAATCTATTGTCACTAAGAAAACATTATTTAAGTTTTAGGTAAGTAAATAAATAATATAATCAACTTGAAATCGTGGGGCAGCACTTAGCATTCATATAAAATTTTAACAACCATCTTAGGTACATAAATTAGTCAAACATTTGATTACTTAACCACCTGTTTAACACACACACACACACACACACACACACACACACACACACATATATATATATATATATATATATATATATATATATATATATATATATATACACACACTAGACGATCACTCGCGCATATCGGCAATATTGTATATTAGCGTTAATATATGTGTTTATTTTTTATGTATAACATGAAGAAAGTGAGTGTTTTAAAATTGTAATTATATATTTAAATATTTGATAAATTGAATTGTCTTTTATAAGCAATGGTATTTTAGTCAGACAACATTAATCATGTTTTTAGTTTTTTAAGTAACAAAATTACTATATATTAGGAATTACCGGATTTACCTTTTTTAAATATATAAAAACTAAAAACCAGAAGAAAGGAAAAGAAGTTACACTCTGTTCTCGAGTTTCTTTTTGGAAAGAAAAGAAGAGAAGAGGAGAGGAAATTGAAAAATAATCATGTTCCCGAGATTATTTTGGAGAGAAGAAAAGAGAAGATGGAAGGAAATTATGCCAAATTCCCCCTCCTAATCTTCTTCTCAAATTGGAATGATTTGGAGAGAAGTGGAATTTTAGACTTAATTTGACACCATCTCTTTTCTCTTCTTTCCAACTTGGGAACACACAACTAAAAATCAAAACTTTTCCATCGATCTCCTCTTCTTTTCTCCCTTTTTTTTATCCCCTTCGTTTCTCTTCTTTCCATTTTATACTTGGGAACAAAGTGTTACACTTCAGAATAAGGGTTAGCATCGGTCAAAAACTGGACCGGACTGACTATAACCGGCCCGGACCAATACTGAATTCGACAAAAACCCTTGACCGAGGACCGGACCGAATGTGTTCGGTACGGTCCGGTCCAAAAAGGAATAATGGTCGGTTTTTACGTAAGACCGGACCGGTCTAAATCAGACTGAGACCGAAATAAGAAAAATGTTGGGATCGAGACTGGACCGATGGTCCTTCGGTTCGATCAGTTTCGTTCAGTTCAGTCGGTTTTCTTGATCTCGGTCGGCCTTGGGTCTGCGATGCTCAGCCATACTTCAGAATAATATTGCTTTAGGAGAGATTGTAGAATTACTAGGACATATACTAGTATGGTTAATTGTTCTAAAACTTTCTCCGTTTTTCTCATTTTAAGTGTTCACAAATAAATTCTTTATATTTTGTGATATATAATAAATGTGGATTTTGTCGTTCTAATAATAATAATAATAATAATAATAATAATAATAATAATAATAATAATAATAATAATAATAATAAATAAATAAATAAATAAATAAATAAATAAATAAAATAAAAATAAATGTGAATTTAGCTAACAAATTACCACTTTCATTTAATACGCAAATAAATGTGAATTATATGATATGGTAAGTATTTCAGGGTAAAAATGAAAAACTGATAAATTATTGGTTTTATTTAGTGAATGTGGATACTTGTTTTGGGATAAACTATTTTAGTAAAATGGACATTACCTAAAGGAAAAATGGTATTTCTTTCTACAATATCTTCCTACTTATCCTGCTACTCACATGATTTTGACAAGTGTCCAAATTGACGGTTTCGATGCAAAGAGAGAATGAGTGGGAAAAAATATATAATATTATTGTGTGTGTAGGAGGATTAGTAAGAGGATATTGTAGAAGGATTTAGTAATGCTCTTACTTAAAATTGGACGGAAGGATAATAACGTTGTCATATATTGCCATTTATCAGCCTCATTTATAAAATCTACCTTCACTAACAAAAGTTTTAAAAGTGTATAAGTGAAATGTATGTTAATTAACTTAATTAACATTAATATGTTACAAGCGTACATATGATACCAATTTAATTGAATATGAAATTATTTTATTACTTGATTAAAGTTTAGATAAAATATAGCATCTATAGTAGATGGCCTAATATTAATTTTGAATTTCAACTGCTGAAGTATCCCTTATTCAATTGGGCAAATAATAAAAAAAGTTAATATATTTGCCATAATTTCATCGAATGGGTAGTGAACTAGAAAATTTGATTCTGAGGTTAAAAAAGTTGTATTTTTTTTTTCTAACTAGGTAATTTTTCACTTGCACTCCTGGTACCCCCGGTTTCACCCTTCACAACTAAACATCCACATCATTTCCTGCCCTTTTCCCTTTCATCTACAAAACCTCTAAACCAAGAAAACCCACCCACCCAGCTTATAAAACCATAGTAACCCAGCTTGTATAAAACCATGAAGACTTCTAGTGAACGTACGTTTTTGAAGATGTATAAAACTATAGTAACCTAGCTTATATATCTTTATCCATCTCAATCTTAGATTCGTAATTTCTAACAAACCGCTGGAAGAAGACCCATAATTTCTAAAAAACTTAGATTCGATAATTCATCAAATAACTCACGAAACTCCCAAAATAGATCCCTCTAACCTCTTACCCATTCGCTTACTATCTGTTTAAAGGCGACACAGGACTTCTCCATCGAGCATAGTTGCAGATCGCCGGAATCTGTTAGATATAAGGTTGTATGATTTGAATTAGATATAAGGTTGTATGATTTGAATTAGATATAAGGATTAGGGTTTATGTTTTTGGGTGAAGAAGAAAAGAGTAAAGTGTTTTTATTTATTTATTTATTTATTTATTTTTATTAATAAAGAATAATTGGATGGTTACCTGCAAACATGGCATCAACCGGGAGTGCAAGTGAAAAATTACCCAGTTAAAAAAAAAAAAAAATACAACTTTTTTAACCTCAGAATCAATTTTTCTAATTCTTTATCTATTCGATAAAATTGTGGCAAGTATATTACATTTTTTTTATTATTTGCCCTTATTCAATTCTACAAGTGAAGTATTTGTTTAAACCATTCATGCACAAATATCCCTTTTCACGATTAAAATATTCAATATACTATTATTCTCCTATTCACTATTAAAGATTTAATATTCTTTGTTTAGCCAGTGCCGTAGCTGAGGTAGTGGAGGCCTTGTGCAAAATCGCTTATATAATAACTAAACATGACAATTAAAAAATATAGTAGCGATCCAGTTTTGATTTTTATGAGTTCTTTATCACTCTTGACAACTTGAAGTAAAGTTTAATAAATATTTAGAATAAATTTTCATATATCATCAACATTTAGATGTTGGAAATGAATTTTGAGGCAACAACTATATATATAAAGAGGTATATATATATTTTAACTTTGAGTCCTCTAAAACTTTGAGGTCTTGTGCGATATTACACCTCGCACACTCTCGTATACGGCTCTGTTCCAAAACTATACCTTGGCAATTGGCATAAATAAATATATAGCCCGAAGCCAGGGTGTAATGTTACGGATTTAAGAATTTCGGAAACATAAAGTTACATTGCGACTAATTAAGAAAGCTTTACAAAACAAGTGTTCTTCAAAAAGCTTTACAAAACACAGTTTTCTCGAAAAAAAACGGCATAACATTTTTTATTGTTATTACAGTATTTTTTTGTAACTCCATGAGATTACACACTACGTAAATATTTTTGTTAAAGAGTTAATTTACATATGTACAAATTATAATTACAAGAATCGGTTATGTAGTTACTTGTTTGTTAATATAATACTAGCAGGGTACCCGCGCGATGCGGCGGCGGGTACCCTGTAACTATATTTTGCGGCGAGCAAATATTGTTCGGTTACACGTTTCTTTTTCCTCTAACAATAACTATACAAATGAATGAAAATTTATATTAAAATAACTTTAAGCAATAATAATGATATATCATTTCTTAGCATTTTCTATTAAGATAAGCTCTAGATATGGTACACAATAAATTTGTTTCATAATATTATAAACATATAACATTTTTCCAATAAATTTGACGTAAAAAAGTTAGGATTAGGTTTTATTTGACCAAAGTGTTCATGTTTCAAAAACATATCCAAAAAGCTTATACAAGCAATACCAACACAAGAAAAATAATGATCCAAATAAACTAAGGCTACCCACAACAGTGACTACCAGCGACCCTCAATTTTCAAGGCTAACGACCTTTAGAAAAAGTAAGGCGACTTACATCTTCTTTTTTATTTTTTTTTCAACTTTTTTTAAAAACAAAATTAAATTTCATTAATAATAAAACACCATTATATAATAATTCAAATATATTTAAAAATAACTACAAATCTTTTAAATAATACTAACACAACCGAATTTAAAAATGATATCAAATCCAATGAATACCAAGCCCAAATCGTTTCATATGAAAGTTAGCCCAAACCAGCCATTAACCCTAAACCTAGGATATAATATCCTCACATCTTAATCTCACGCCACACAAACACCATTTCAATAAAGTGTTAAACCACATTTAGCTGCTTCTTTCTCTCAAGCAACAAATCTTCTTTTAATCTTTGTTAACCGAAGCTACCACAAGAAATAAGCAAATCTCATTCCATCTCCTATTACTCCAACCGAATCGCACAAACAACCGTTTCATTAATCTTTTCAACTCAGCAAACAAATACAGACCCAAGCACATTTGGATCATCTTCAAGATCTCTATAAAGAGGTCTCGAGTAGGTTTTGTTGTTTTCCCATTTTGCGTGTTCAAGATCTATGAAGAAATCGTGTTTTAATCTTTACAAAGATTTTGATAAAAGTTTCTAACACGAATCTGAGATCTTATATTCTTGGTCTTTTTAATTTCGAAACTGAGTTGATGATGAAGGGATTGGGATTTAGGATAGTGAAGTTGTTGTTGGATGTTGGCTCGGAATTATATGGAGGGTTGTACATTGTGCTTAAAATGGTTGTAATTTTGGGTGTAGGGGTGTTTTTAATGCTATTAACGTTGAATTTATAGAATTTTGGTCTGAATTTTATTCCATGCTATTTTTTGTTGTACATCATGCTTTGATTGTTGTAATTATGAAAATTGGTTGCTTTAAAGTGTTGTAAATCATGCATCATTTTTTGTAAATCTGAAAATTTTAGAGAGAGAATGCTTTCTCTATTATATGTAGTATAGATATAAAAGAGTAAGTTGCAGAAATGGTCCTTGTGGTTTGCCCATATTGCATGTTTAGTCCCTGGTCTTTAGAAATTGTCTGCGACCTCCCTGTGGAGATTTTTGGTTCCGTTTTGGGTCCCTGGCCATTACAGAAATGGTCCTTGTGGTTTACTCAGAATTACACGTTTAGTCCCTGACCTGGGACCAAAACGAAACCAAAAACTCCCACAGGGGTGCTGCCTATTTCGAAAGACCAATGACTAAACATGCAATATGAGCAAACCACATGGACTATTTCTGCAATTTACTCTATATTAAAAACTAAGGGGATGTAGTAAAGTAGCGCTAAGTTACCAAGATAGTAATTAATTAACGGATAAATGCATGACCTTTTCTCTCTTAAGGCTAGTTAGGGAGAGCGAATTTATGATTATGATGTATGTGATCTAAGTATTCTCGTCTCCAACCCTTTTCGATGGTCACATCCTTCAGATGTGTACCTAGTGGAGTTTTAAACTATATACCTCTTGTGAATACTTCGTGTTCCTAACTATTACGTCACTTAGTGATACTTCACACAGATGTTGAATAATATTCAAGTCATGCCATGTATTACCGATAGGTGTAGACCTCCGTTTAGTTCTTTGATCATGTGGTAATGCCATCCTAGATTTGCTTCTTGTTCTTTATGGGCATTCCCAATGGGGTGGTCTAAGAATAAGTATAAAAGTATAAAACTATTAAATACGTTTATTTTTTGTTTCAACTATAACGAGCTTCTATTTTATGTCTACATGGCATGAAGATATTCAAAAACTTGGACAATTTCTTAATTTAATGCATGTTTATGATAGAACAATTTATAAAGGTGTAACAAGTTTATGCATACATAGTAGATATAGGTTTATAAACTTAAGAGTTTATAAACTGGGGATTTGGCATGACATGCCAAATTTATAAACACGCATGTGAAAATCTTATCAAGAGAAGAGATCAAATAAAAAGATAAATATTCGTGATAAGTGTAAAAAAGCTTGAAAAAAACAAAAACTTCTCAAAACATTATGATTTCCCCCCTAAGATAGAGGATGTTAATGTATAAAAAAGTTGTGAAGGAAGTTTTTTAATTTTGTGTTTTTATGCGTTTTTTCAATGCACGAAAAACGGAATTTTAATGTACAAAACTTTTTTTGATGCACATAATTTTAACTTGTCATATTTTGATGCAAAATAAAATTTTGATACATATAATATAAAGAAGTTGGATGAAAAAAAAAAAAAAAATTGATGCACAAAACTTCGATTTACAAAATTTTAATGCGTAAACATTTTTTCATTAAAACTATACATTTTTAGAAAAACTTATCTCACACGTTTTTTTATCTACCAACGTAACGTCCCCTAACTTATGTTATTTTTTGCGAATTTGTTGAGAACTTTTTATTTTTAGAATCATTTTTACGCTTCTCACAAAATTTTGTTATTATTGTTTTACCCCTAGCCATCTTATCATTGTAAATGCTATAAGGACTTTGCTAGCTTATTTGATTTTTTTTTTTTTTTTTTTTTTTTTTTTTTTTTTTTTTTTTTAATAATCCAAGCGTTTCAAAAATCAAAACAGCCATCTAAAAATTAAAGATGATACAACCAAAGCAAGATAAGAGTGACAGTTCTATAGTGACTAACTTTAAAGTGTCATCTCGTTATATCTTGTCTTTGAGACACTTTTTTAAAATTGTAGCAGAAGTCCTACTTCTAACATTGATATTTCAAAAATTAGGGTTAGCTCTATGTATTGTCACATGTTAAAAAATATATTTTTTCACTATAATTAATGTTAAAATCCAACCCACCCTTTTTTCGTGTCACAGGAGCTTAGTTGGTAGCGATAACGTAAATGACTATCTTACTAGGTGTGTATGAATACTTATTGGTGTGTCAGTAATAAGGATGCCTAAAACCAAATGATTCCGACTCTCGCATATACAAGCACAATATTCATAATTATTTGTACTTGTTCTGGCATCGACTATAATTTATTCTTTGAGAGAAGAGAATTCCATATAAAAGGGATAAAAAAATGTAGAAGATGCACGGAAATAAAAGAACGGGGAGAGAAACACAAAGAAGGAGAAGAAAAAAACCCAACACAATACAAACTCGATCGAAGATGAAATAGAAGCTATGCCCTCTTGAAACGTTCTGGAACAAACCAAATACAATAACAAATTGTAATGTAGCATCTACTAAGTCTTTGGAGAGTTGTAATTATGTCTCTAACGCTTCGACATTGTTCAGAAAGGGATCACATACTAGTTTCCACATACCTTTACTTGGAGAAAAAATAGTTATATATCCATACGTGGAAGGTAAGATGGCATTGGAATATCTTTTGAACTTAAATTAATGTTGTTGCTGGTATTATGAAGAGTTTTTAAGACATAACTACCTGTCCCCTCTAACTCTTGTTTTGGGCCAAAGGGTACCAACCACCCTTTTATCGTATGCTACAATTAGAATATTAAACGACATTATAGTGGCAATGATAGTTTATTAATATTCACAAACGCAAATGTAGACCGTAAGTCGTGCAAAGCCGGCTATAAACTAATGAACAATATCTGATAGTAGTATTGTACAGTGGGCTGCAAATCTTAAGATACGGGATGATCTTATTCCTATCTTGGTGTTTTTTTTTTTTTAAGTTATACATTATATTTTATTACTTCCTTGTTCGATAAACATTAGTAATTTGTTGATGTTTAATTGCAGAGATGAGAGATGTACAAGGGTGGGTGAAATGGTGAGTCAAATTGGTTAAAATAACGGGTTAATTGATAGAAAACGTGTACAAGTTTTTTGGTGCAAATCTTTTGAATTTTGTTGGCGTGCAGTAGTAATTCATTCACTTTCCAATAAAATAGATACTATAAACTTCTAACATAGAACGAATCGACTAGAAACAAAAACAATAATTATCAATTCTCCAAAAACGAAGGGCAAGCTAAAGGAGGATTATCCATCCATAACTTACGATTCATCATGAGTGTGTGACTCCCACTTGCAATTCATGTAGAAAGCTGATGAAATATAATCTGAGTGGCTCGTGGGTTTATGGTTAATAGGTTTGTGTGTTGCTGGATGTAAGTGGATGTAAGTGCATGATATACATATTACTGTTTGTTTGATTTAATCCCTTGATATTGAACTCACGTGGGTCGGTCGGTGGCGTCTACTAAAGCATCTACTATCTGCTATTAATTCATCGATCAAGTGGGCTCACTTATCATTAATCTTATTCCATACTGTCTAATCATTATGGATGTAGGTTGAGATTTGGTGCTTATCGCTATAAACCCTAATCTTTGGGATTAGGGTTTTCTCTTTATTGGTTTGTATTGCATGCTTGTTGTAATATTTGGCTGTTGTTAGTGGGTTTGAGAGATGATTAATAAAGGGTTTCTGAATTACACGAACAAGAACACATTTGATGTTACTAGTAAGAAAAAAGATGATGTGTCTGGTGGGGATGGAGAGAGTACGGAACTGAAAAAAGGTGAAAAATTGGGTGGATCGGTTGCTTCCCAAGGTGATGCTGTGACGAGTTCGTTTGATGAAAAGATCCGCGACATGGAACGAAAAATTGTAGAAGGTAAGCTTGTGTTTGTGGATGATGATGGGGTTCTATTACCTCTGAATGATGGGATTCCTTTCATTAGTATTGCTGCTAATGTTGATGTTAATGTTAATGATATGGTGAATGAACCTCAAGTGGCGAAGAAGTCTACGAATGAACCTGTGGTTACTCCTAATGTTGAACAATTATTGTTAAGTGCGCGTAAGAATTTTGATGCTTGTATGAATCAAGTTCAACGTGAGATTGCTGCTAATAAGGGTAATAATATGGATTCTAACACTTTAGATGGTTTGGATCAGCCTTCTAATACGAGTGGTACGGGAGTGAAGTCGGTCTCTTATGCGGGTGCTACTTCTAACGATCCTAAGAAATCTGTGTCTAATTTTCGTAGGTTGAAATGCAGCAACAAGAAGACTGGAGTTGATCTTTGTCTCATATTTGATAATACTCTTTGTAGGTATTTCCTTGGTAAACGCCTTGCTTTTCCTGTTGTCGATTACTATGTACGCAATGCGTGGGCTAAGTATGGTATACAAAAGGTGATGATGAATGCAAAAGAGTTCTTTTTTTTTAAATTTAATTCGATTAAAGATGTTGATGATGTTCTTGAAAATGATCCTTGGTTGAACCATGGACTTTGAACACTAACCTACTCAAAGAGGATTTGACTAACATCCCAGTATGGGTTAAATTCCATGATGTGCCTCTTGCTATATTTTCTGATGATGGTCTCAGTCTTCTTGCCACATTAATTGGTACGCCCAAAAGGTTAAACGCTTATACTAGCCAAATGTGCAAGGAATCATGGGGCCGTAGTAGTTTTGCTAGATGCATGATTGAAGTGAAGTCGGATGAGGTGCTTAGGGATAGCCTCACTGTTGAGATACCTTTAATTGATGGTTTGGGGTCTACTATTGAGAAGATTCGGGTTGAATACGAGTGGAAACCACCGCGTTATGATAAGTTTAAGATTTTTGGTCATACTCTTATTGATTGTCCTAAAGTTGTGTTACCTCATACTCAGCCTACTATGATTGTTAATGATGGTTTCAAGACTGTCAATAATAAGTTGAAAGGGAAATAAGGTGGTTCTACTATTCTGGGTCAAGGAGGGGTTCCTAAACCTGTTGTGGGTAAGAAGTTTTAGTATCATCCCAAAAAGACTCCTCCTGAACCTAAGAAAGTAGATGACAATAAGATGAATGCTTCTGATGTGGTTAGTTCGAGTGGAACGAAGATCACTACATCTAATCAGTTTGATGCTCTTAATATAGAAGATACGGATGCATTCGGCATTCCTACGAATGACACCAACATGGATGGGGATTCTGGTCATACAATGGAAGTTAATGAAGATGAGTCTTCTAAGACAGATAATGCATCACAAGAACCCCTTGTGAGTGATTTGAAAGAGAAGGAGTCGGTTATGGCTCCTAAAACTAGTGATTCTTGTACTCCGCCCGCCTCTTCTATTAAGAGAGTTAACCCTTTCTCTAAGGTGGGAGAGATTGAGGTTTTTGATTCTGAAGATGAGATGGTTTCTAACCCATTTGATGAGTCTTCTAATCTATTCGGTGGTGGCCAAGAGTTTGAAGATGATTATGATGACTATGACTAAGATGACTATGCAAAACATGTTTATGATCTCCAGAGAATTTGGATGCTTTTAATGCCATGTATGGCACTAAGCTTCAAGGTCTTAGGAAGTAATTTTATTTCGGTTTGTCTTATGTTATCATTTGAGTAGTGGTTTGTTTTCTTGTTTAGAAAATAGGAAGTATCTTGTTATGTAAGCTGTTTGCCTATGTAACGGGCTGAAATATGAGATTTCACCCATATCATTTGTACTTAAACGTTTTGATTAATATATTTACCAGGGTACAGGATTACTCCCCTTTACAAAAAAAAAAAAAACAACAATGAAGAGTGGTTTTGTTGGATTTGTGAGGGAGAAATAATAATCATAGGAGGAACAAGACTAATATTGATGAATCTAAATCTGATGGAAACAAGGAGGTGAACGAGGAGATGAATGCTACGGGTCTGAGATAGTTTCCAAGCTTGTCGGAACTCCATGTCCGTCTTCTTTAGCTGAAAAACTTCGTGTTATTGAAAAAAAAATGTTCGAGGGTAAACTTGTGTTACTAAGAGATGATGGGAAGCCTTCAAAACTGAGTAGAGCAATGAGTGACGGTCCAACATCTCAACAGGAAGTTGCTTTTCAATCTGAGATCCCAAACTCTTTTTTGGTAAGGGATGATATTGTGGTTGATTCTAGTGGTGTAGACGTTGATTTCGGGACTGATTCAAGTGTTAGAAGTGACGGATAAAATTAATGAATATCTCTGGACTCGAAAACGAGACTTCGGGATTGCACACTTTACATATGAGTTTCAATTAATTAATAATTATTATATTTAGTTGTGAATAATTATTATTTTCACAAATAAATACTTAACGGTACCTAACGGTCGTTAGACGAAAGACGAAGGACTAAGAATGAAATAGTGACCAAGAAAGATCCGGAATGGGTCTCCTTGGCCCATGCTCGGCCGAACCCAACCCAAAGGGTGTAGGGTTTGTGTCTTGTGCTCCAAGATTAAGAATTAGTATAAATACATGATCCCTTGTATTCATTCTCTCATCTGTTGGTTCACTTGCAAACCTAAGTCTTTCTTCTTCTCTATCTTTGAGCTATAGGCGATCCAATACACCCTTATAGGGTTCCTATTCGATCAACTAAGGCTCAACCTAGTGGTGTTTGCTTGTGAATCTAGAACCTAGCTTTTCTAATTGAAACGCTATTAGTACGTGTGTTCAAGAGCGAAGTGTTAGCATACTTTTGTTAACGTGATCTTGCCCTATTCGACTTCACATTAGTCGATCCACATTAAACCCTAATCTAGGGTTTATATCGTTCTTGAATCTTGATTTCTTGTTCTTGCTAAAAATCACAACGGTACGCATATTCTTTATATTTGGTTAATTATTATTACATGTATTTGATTCTATATTCTGCTGCGTTGCTTTGATAATGTTTACTTGTTTATATAATTGTTATGATTTATTTTTTGGGTAAAGGGCCTCCACCCGGTAAAATATATTACTAAAAAAAAACAGTTAAGTACAAAAGAATGTGACTAAAATACCACATTAACCTCAAGCAACCACTTGAACAACCACTTTATCATTCATGACAGGCAATAAATGATTCTACTAGTTACACACAACTAGAAAACCAAAACAAACCAAGCATAAACTAGGACACATCAACCTTTATGCTAACGAAAGAAAACAACCTATCCAAGTCTAATTGTTATGATTTACATATTCCAACAGTGGCATCATGAGCCGTTAATACGTTTTAATTAATTACCGAAACACATAAAATTGAATCGTTTATGATTATCACATGGTGTTCTTAAGTTTTTAAAATTTTGTAAACCCTAATTTTTTTTATAGGTCGATTGCTATTTTTTTTTTTTAAAATTAGGGTTTTAGATTTTGTAAAAACTTGTAGAAACCCTAGGTTGCATGTAATCTTTATGTGATTTTAATGGATATTTGTTATATGCCATTATTGGATATGCGATCTATGACTTGATTATATGTTTATAATAATTGCTATATGGGTATCCATGACAAACCATGCATGTGTTGTTATGGATTATGATGATTTTGAAGTAATTGTTACGTGTTATTATGATTTCATGCTTATTATGCGATTTGTACTAATTAATTAGGGTTTTTACTAAATGTTTGACATGATTAGATTACTAAAAATTAATTAATTATGAAATTGGGGAACACCCAATGTAAATCGTGTATATTGATCAATTGTGTGTATTAATTTATTTATTTTGCATGTTCATTATTTAAGTTGTTTATTTATTTTATTTAATTGCCATTTGTTTATATATTTTTGTGACATGATAGAAAGCAAACGGGTAATTTCATAATAAAATTATAAACAGGACTTAATAATGGTGAAATTATGTTTTGAGCTTTAAAAATCATGAACTTTTGATTGATTGATGTGACTGTACATAATGGTCGGACAGTAAAGCTAATTTTGACAAACTATAAAGTGGGTGTAAGGTGGCTTCGCATTGAATTGTGGCCTTAAAGTGACTCCATTCTGTCTCTACGCTCGCCTGTGCTTCAAAATTAGTCTTGCCCAACAACCATTGTATACGAAGCATCTTAAGGCAAAGTTGTAAGTTTCTCAACGCCTCAATTAAAACTTTGTTGATTTTGCTCAGTAAAGAAACTAATGAGTAAAAGTTTTTCACATGAAAACATATGATACAAGATGAATGCATGACATCTTTGTACATATTTTGATATACACACATCAAAACTACTACCCTTTAATTTAAGTTATATGCCATCTAATGAAATGGAAACACCTGAAGTTGTTATTTACATCAGGGTGTAACCTAGCTAGATTGCAATGGAAAGGTAAACTACATGATTTCATTACTAGCAGATCAACTGATGTGATGAAATTATGTGAGTTTGCAGTTTCTTAAGTTGGTTAACTTAATTGAGTTGATAGTGAGATCTGATCACTCAAGGCATAAGATGGGGATAAAACATGCTTACATTGCAACCGCGGTTGGCAAATATGTAAATCCCATCCTTTCTAGGAATTGCAATTGAATATTGCCAATTGAGGCTCGACTCGTACCTTATTGAATACAGTCATCACTAGCAGATCAACTGATGTGATGAACCTATGTCAATTCGGATCCTAGTTTTTCAGTGAAAATTAGATGGTTATATGATTATTAACCATTGGTATTTAATTTTCTTGAAAATTTCATTATCGAAAATACTAAAATTGAATTTTGTAATTCTTTTCAATGTATTAATGCAACATTAAAACCGTAAACATGGTTTGGTCTTAAATTGGTAAATTCATTTAATTCTGCTTTTAAATATAATGTTTGATTGAGAAAAATTTACTGAAAAGACACAAAATCTATTTTCCATGAGAGAAGAATGAGACTCAATCCTATTATTTTTCATGATTGAGAAAGGTATGACATGAACATTAGAATTTTCTACATTCTAATATATAACTCATAGCAATCTTTAATACTTAAGAATATTGCACATCTTATTTTCCATAGAAATTTCATTACCCTAATTTGGTGAATGAATTCTTCTATAACAAACATGACATTTGGTTAAATGGAAAATATGAGTTATTAGAAGCTAGACAGATTACCACAAAATTGGTAAAAGGCAAGCTAGCATTATTTATCTAGTTGTTGTGCTTTAAAGGTGCTACATACCATTATGGGGATGGTAGTCCTATTAAGGAAGGAGTTGCATGCCCAAATTCTTTAAGTTAATATCATTGATGGATAATCCATCATATACATAGTAGAACACACATTTTAGAACCTGAGTAATTATTACATATGAGTTTTTCAAAATGTGTAGGAAAGTAAAAGCAAGCAAATTGTTTTCACTGGTGATGAAACACTTACAATGTTGTCAAATCCAGTGGGAGCGTTGTGTTGTGTTACTGAATATGTAGTTATTGTTATGTTTTCTAATTCAGTGGGAGCTACAAGCTTTAATTCCTGTGTAGTAGCCCAGATTATCTTCAAGATAATTACTTTCCAATTGTAGACACTCATGTTTTAGGATAGCCATGTGCTTTTCCTGACAAAACAAAGTAGTCATACACTCATACATCTACTTGTTATTTTCTGACACAAATCATATTGACTCACATAAACAAACGTATATTGTGTTGTTTATATACTACATGATATTGTTCCATGCACAAGTGGGAGAATTGTTTATTGTGTGCAAAGAAACAATACAAAGAAATATGATTATAGGTTTCTCTTAATTGCAAGGTAAGAGATCTATGTTCTAATAGGACTTATAATTTTAATGTGTAAGACATGTGTCAAGGTTATAACAAAGACTACTTTTATGCCTTATGATATTCAAATTAAAAGAAACACTTGAAATTACAATTTACGTCAGGGTGTAACCTGGCTAGATTGCAAATAGAAGGGTAAACTACATGATTTTATTACTAGCAAATCAACTGATGTGATGTAATTATGTGAGTTTGTAGTTTATTGTGTTGGATAATTCATAAAATGGAGTAGTAAATTAACTTAAAATTACTATTGAAGCCAAATGGTGGTGTTCACAAATCCTTTAGTTGTATATGTTTATATATTCTTATAAACATGAAGTCTTTTAACTATTACAAGACTTATAATAAAGTAAGACGTTAACTTGTTATGTTTTAAACAAGAAATCATTGAGTTGATCAATGATTTATAACGTATAGTGGGAATATAACAGTTTATGTCTTCTCAAGACATGAACATGAAATGACTTGTTATGTTATATAACATGCAATTGGCTTGGAAATTCTATTATACCATTAAGTTGACTTAGTGGGTAAATAGGTAAGCCAAAAGGAGTATAAGGTTATCTTACATATTGTTAGTTTATCTTACAATATTAGTTCTAATGAAACATCACAAGTTGGTGGTGTGTTCAGTTAAGAAAATCAAACTCTTGTTATATTGTTTGATTAAAAGATAAATATGACTTCTTTTCTTTCAAAAGTTATCAAGGTTAGAAAATTGAGTATGGATTGAATATACTCAATAAGACTCAAACCTAGAAGATTAAATAAGACACCAAAAATTATGGAATGTGATGAATCACACTAAAGTCTTAAAATGAGGTCCTGATTTTGTTAATAAGTAGTTTTAAAAACAAGAGTCAGGAACTGTAAAATGTTTTTGTAATATCCCAAAAGAGAATGATTAAGTGTTGCTCAACTTGCTAAAGTATTTATAGATAAATTACAAAAGGCAAGTGGGAGTTTTGTTCAGATCTCTAAAGATCAAAATTACAAAATACATAATCTTCTAAAACCACACCAGTGAAAATCATGATGAGGCTAGACATGTAAATGTTAAACCTCAACATGATGAAATTCTCATTCATAGATCCGTAGGGATGTCTCAGATATTTGATTGATATTCTGAGAAATATGAATTACAGGATCAAAGTAAGCCTGTTAATTATAATGATGCATTTACTAAATATTGATATGGTAAATTGCTCATATTATGAATGTTAAGATGCTGTCCATAAAGATAAGTCAACTTTAAAAACTTGGTTTATTTTAATGAAGATGAGTTTATTCAAGAGAAGAAAAACCCTAGAGGTTTAAATCTTTGTGTAATGAATCATATGGACAAAATTGTATACATATTTTAATTCATGTCTTATGACAAGATTATTAATCATACTTAAGTAATTAACTATGATTGAATACTCTTTCCTAAGCACATTAAAGATAAAAAGATAGTAATTGCCATATTCAGTTTTATGAATATGAAATTTGACAATGGATCATAAAACTTTTTCTTGTATAATTACTTAAGCGAGGACGAAAAGTAATTAAGAGTTTTACGAATTCATGTAATCTTTGAAAGTATAGAAAATGCAAGAATCCAAGTATGGATAAATGCATGCATCAAGGAGATAAGTCTTATGTTTAAATATTAAATCCATGCTTTGATTTATGATTTAAAATAAGATAACTCCTAAGTAATTTTGAAAGCTAATGGGAGTATTATGTTTACTAATTTAAATCATATATGTTGTATAACATATAGGAAGTAACATTCTATATATGTTAAATGTTAAGTCATAACTTGGAATGAAACTTTACTTGAAAGATTTAATAAGTAAAATATACAACCTTGAATATATGTTTATTGATGTAAACATGTGCGGTAAATGAATCTAATAGAACATGATATATCATTTAGAATGTTTAAATGGATATGTACTGCATGAATAAAAGTTAAGTTAGATACAAGGATTTTTCATGTACATCATGTTGTTGTTATATCATGCTTTAATAAAATATGTTTTGACAACATTGATATCTAATTGAAAGATATTAGATAAGTTGTGTAATGAATATTCGAAAGGAATATATTTGGATATAGAATCACATCCTCATCCTGGAACAGCTTCTGGATTCTATAGATGAACAATTTGTCAATTGTCATAGCCTACAAACTTGAAAGTTTGGAAGGCATAAAACATTACACATTAAAGTTTACGGAAATTAGAAAGAGCATATTTTTGTTTTCATACAGTGTTGCTAATAAAATTGAGATGACACTCAATACTAGTCATGGAAGGATTTCATCTTTGTTAATGGCCATGTGTACTACTTATGATTAACTAAAAGCATAGTTGCATTATATATTAAAGAATAAGAATACTTTAAACTTTAAAATGTTTGAAAGTTTAATTATCATAAATTGGATGTTGAGGATGTCACACACTTTATGATGTATTATGTGGTTATATCAAATTATTTGAATGCACATAAACAAAAACTTCGCTAATTGAATTCTTAAAACAAGTATGATTATTATAACTTGAGACAAAATTTATTAACTAGAATTTTCATGCATTGATCTATTTAGTATTTGGATAAGGGATGTTAAACAATTATTATTTAATAATGAATTGAAGTACTGAGTACGTTTCTTTTCATTAATCATATATTGTATCCCATATTTGCATGTTTAATCCATGAATAACTTATACTATGTTATTCTAAAATAGTCCGTTATCAATTAATGATATGTGAGTATCATTAAATTAAGACAAATATGAGTTTTGGTATAATATACTTAAAGTATATTGATGCATAGGACATGCTAAATTCACATGATATTCAATAGAATGAATAAATTGAATATAGGATAAAATCCCAATTACATGATTATACTTGTGGATGTTGTCATTAAAGTAAATTATGAATATTTATCCTCAGACTTAAGATACCAGGTAACTACTGTGGATGTAGCTCATTTTCTGTGAGATAGTCTAACGCTATCCGTAACTGGTAGTTATAAGGATTATTTTCAGAGGTGATGCGAAGTTCATGGGTTATGCTTGTAGTCAATACAGAATTCGTTTACTTCAAATTTGTTTTGAAGTTTAATACTATTAGGCCACTCGTAGGGTTGACAAGATGTTTGCATGGCCATGCCCAAGGTCTATCTGGATACGTTTAGATGAATTGGTAATCTTGCTCGATCATAAATAACGAGAAACAGAAAGTTAATTATGGAATGACTATTATCCATATCCATATTAACATGGTATTAGAATCAAAAGGATAAGTATGATGATGAATCATTAAAGGTGGTTTTTTCCAGGAAACCATACTCCTGATCGTTTTGGGGACATTGACGTGTTATGTTAGACTAACCAATGTCATTATTACATTAATGTATATCCGAGTGGGAGCTGTTAGAAGTAACGGATAAAATTAATGAATATGTCCGGACTCGAACACGAGACTTCGGGATTGCACACTTTACGTATGAGTTTCAATTAATTAATAATAATTATATTTAGTTATGAATAATTATTATTTTCACAAATAAACACTTAACGGTACCTAACGGTCGTTAGACGAAAGACGAAGGACTAAGAATGAAATAGTGACCAAGAAAGATCCGTAATGGGTCTCCTTGGCCCATGTTCGGCCGAACCCAACCCAAAGGGTGTAGGGTTTGTGTCTTGTGCTGCAAGATTGAGAATTAGTATAAATACATGATCCCTTGTATTCATTCTCTCATCTCTTGGTTCACTTGCAAACCTAAGTCTTTCTTCTTCTCTTTCTTTGAGCTATAGGCGATCCAATACACCGTTATAGGGTTCCTATTCGATCAGCTAAGGCTCAACCTAGTGGTGTTTGCTTGTGAATCTAGAACCTAGCTTTTCTAATTAAAACACTATTAGTACGTGTGTTCAAGAGCGAAGTGTTAGCATACATTTGTTAACGTGATCTTGCCCTATTCGACTTCACATTAGTCGATCCACATTAAACCCTAATCTAGGGTTTATATCGTTCTTGAATCTTGATTTCTTGTTCTTGTTAGAAATCACAACGGTACGCATATTCTTTACATTTGGTTAATTATTATTACATGTATTTGATTCTATATTCCGCTACGTTGCTTTGATGATGTTTACTTGTTTATATAATTATTATGATTTACATATTCCAACATCAAGAGGGGGAAGGCCAGGCTACTTCTGTGGATTAAGTAGTCAATTTCGATATGAGGAAAAATAATGTTGGGATTGCTAATAATGTGATGCTAGTTGAGGCTGAACATGTGGGAACGTGGTCACAGAAACAGTCTGCCCCTATATCATTTGTGACCTTGGTAAGTCCTTAATCAAGTAAATGCGTGGCAAACTTTTGTACTTTAGATTGGGTTCTAGCACTGAGGCAGTGCCGAAGTGCTTATTCTATTATCTTCGGTTTTGGAGGCTAATGCTAGGTATTGTTATATGGTTATTTTCTTGGTAAAATAATTTCTTTTCCTGTTGTTGAACGTTATGTGATGAACGCATGGAAGAAGTTTGGTATTTTTAAAGCAATTATGAATTGAAAAGGTTTCTTCTTTTTTAAAATTCGCTTCAGCAACAGGGAGGGATTGGGTACTGGAAAATGGACCATGGTTGATACGTAGTGCCTTAATTATTCTCAAGAAATGGTCTCATAATAAGTGCTTTTTAAAACACAAAATGAATCCTGTCCAGGTTTGGGTAAAATTACATGATATTCTGGTTACGCCTTTACTGAGGATGGATTGAGTGCCATTACCCCTAGATTGGGTACTCCGATCATGCTTGATTCTTATAAAAGTACTATGTGTATGGACTGTTGGGGTCGTTTGAATTTTGTGCGTACGTTGATTGATATAAGGGTTGATCGTCCTCTCAAATATACCATGGCAATTGCTATGTGAAGGGTTCGGGTTCTTATTTTCATACAATTGAAGAAAAATAGAAGTGGAAACCACCAAGATATGGTATCTGTATGGTGTTTGGTCATGATGGTAACCTATGCCCTGAACGTGCGGTTTCTAAAGCTGGTGTAACCTTGGTTGCTAAGGTAAGGAGGCAAAGTGTGCCAACTCATGTGAAGAATGTTGCTGCCCATAATGATGGGCTCCAAGTGGTACAAAAATGTAATTTTAAAGGTAAGCAACAAGCTAGGCCTACGGGTTTTAAACCTAAGCCATTTGTGTTTCTATTCCCAGTGGGTCTGGATAGTCTAAGAAGCATGTTAGTAAGGGAAAAGATGGGGCCGCGATCTCGAAAAAATATATCATTAATATGGCCTCGAATTTTAATGCCAAAGGACCTGCGAACACAAATGATATAAACATGGTTACTCTAAAGAATGTGTTAGAAGCAGATGACATCAAATAAGGACTAATTATATGCATCATTTATCCCATATATATTGCTTATTTTATGTTATTTTAGTAAGATTTGATACTTAATTGCCTACTTTTGTTAATTATAGTTAATAATGGAGCAATTGATGAAAGTTAAGAAAATGAACATGATTTGGAGCAAAAAATAAAGAAGTCAAGCTAAGTCCACGTTACAGAGATCCAATACGTTGTATTCATCACACAGATTTGGTGTATCAATTTCAAGACTTATCCAAATCCACAAGTCGTGAAGGGCACCAATACAGTGTATCCATTGTGGCCAATACGCCGTATCTACTGGCGATTTGTACAGATTCTAGAATATTTTAATCATGGCGCCTACGCTATTATTGCTCAATACGCCGTATTGGAGTAGTCAATATGCCGTATCGACCTAATTCCAGAGACAATATAAAGAAAACCCTTATTACGAATTTTACACAACTTTATACCACAAGACTCGATTCCCATACGATTTAAGAGGCAAGAAGGTTCTGCAAACTCAATCATTGGTTAGGAGAACTCTTGTAACCTAGTTTCATCATATAACCATTCAGTTAGCATATCGTATTTACAATGTTTGATACAATTTATGTTTTGATTTTGTTTGTTTGCTTTATTACTGGGATTATGGGCTAACACCCTTAGGTGTTTGCCATGTTTATGAAGATTATGTGTTTTTGATTTATTTTACATCGATTACTAATTTAATTCATTGGATTTTATTTATGTTTATTGCCTATGCTCGTTAATTTACTTGTTCTTGGTTGTCTTGTCACTAGATCTTTGGAATATAGCCTAAAATTTTGTAACTTAACTGACGGTAATAGTGGTTATTTGAATTATAAACCTTAGATCCGAATCATGATAATTGAATGTAGGAAACAATCTATAACAGTCCTAGCTTAGGAGTACTAAGTCTGCAGTAGTCCTTAAGCAGGTTCTTTTATTATTATTAGTGCGCATGATACCATTAGGTAGATGATTACAAGAATGAGGAAAATAAGTTAGTAAAACTCGTTAGAAGTTTAGGTTGCATTTATGTCACCTAAGATAGATTATAAATGGTAGTTGAAGTAATTTATGTAGATTTCTTTAATGGTGACAGCATTAACCCTCGTCAGAGCCTCGGATTAGGAGAGAAGACCCACTTTGTTAACATTAGCAAATCACCAATGAGGGTCCGTACCTAACTAGAATCATTGCACTCGTAAAACATACTAATAACACATAATTGGAATAGAATTTGCTAGCACGTTCTTCCTATCATTTATTTAGTGCCATTTTACCTCTATTGTTTGTCCTGTTTTATTTAGTTTATTTAATTGTTTTATTAGTTTAATTAGAAATCAAACTCGTGCTAGTCTCTCAGGCTAAAACCCTGCTTTACGTTATTTTAAGTTAATTAGATAATTATAATACCTTTAGAATTAGTATATTAGTAAATCACTCCTGATGAACGACTCATACTTACCCCACTAGCTACCTTGATCGGGTCCACTGCCCGTTAGTGTTAGTCTATAGGTTAGTTCAACAAAATATAAATAGTAAAACTTGGTAATAAAATATCTAGACCTATAAAAGCACATCAGAAGCACTGAAGGAATATGATAAAATCTTTAAGAATGTGGGTACTTGAATTGCTGGAAACGTTGGTAATACCATTATGGATGCTGAATAGGCTATGGAAGAGAGTGATAGTGATGTAGACGTGGTATTTGATGAGATTGCTCAATTCATGGCTAGTGGAGGTTCAAATGATGAAAGTTTATATAAAGATGAAGATTATGATATCTATGATACTTATGATCTTGAAGGTTTATCTAAAGAACAATTGACATTTTATGATGCAATTCATATTAATCTTCGTGGTCGAATTAGAAGATAGTTTATGTTTGGTGTCTTCTTGAGTCAAATGTAAGCTAGTGTCTAGTGGTTTTTTCATTTGATATGAGTAGTTACATCTTGTTATGTAGGCTATACCTATGTAATAGGTTGAGATGTAGGACTCACATCAATTGCACTTAACTGTTTTTTGGAGTAATATATTTATTGGGTGAAAACCTTTTACCCAAAAAAAATTATCTTCGACATGGAGCATACTTGATGTAGAATAACCCCTCTCCTCTTTGGTGACTTGGCAACTAAGAAACCCTAACAATTTGAATTGTCTTATCCCTTAATTAATCTCATCAACCTATTAGTTCTTAGATTAAGCGTATTCATTAATTTAATCTCGTGTTATACAATGCCTTGTTTAATTCTTCCTGTAGGTTTACTTTATTGGTTAGGGTTTCTATCTTTCTAGGGTTTTGTCGTTGTATGTAGTGCATTTTTTCTGGTTTAATCATTAAGTTGGCTGCATTAACTGCTCTTTACTATTGTCTTAGTCCATTAGGATTTCAAACCTAATTAGACCTTCATTAAATTAGTATATTACCTATTGATCGCGTATAATAGGGTCTATTGGTTCGACTGATGAGGGTACTAAGGGTTTCTTTTGGATAATTTAATCATAAAACAGGGAGTCTTGGGTTTAGGAACTAGGAAGGAAATGAGGTAGAAGTAAGAAGATTACAAATTAACTAGGGGACGAACGCATTGAATGTTGATGTTTCAAATTTGAAAAGTAATGTGCAAGTTACTGAAATTTTAGGTGAACAATGTTGTTTTGAATGAGAAGTCGAATGCTGATCATAGTGGTGCTGGAATGGAACCATTCCCGAGCTTATCAGAGGCTTTTGGTAGTCTAAGCTATACTTCTCTGGTTGCAAAGATCAGTGATATAGAAAGTCAAATGCTTGATGGGAAACTTGCGCTTTTGGGAGATGATGGTTTGCCATTAGAAACCTACTCGAATGGAATAATCAACTTCATTTCATGAAGAAGCAGATGGGCTAGAATCTGGCAATGGAGAATTCGAGGTCCCAAACTTAGGTGTAGAAAGGGCTAAAGTAACATGTGAGGCTCTTTCCTATGCCAACCTTCTAAATGGTGAACCAAGTAAGAAAGATGTTAATTTTCGTACATTAGTAGCTCAGACTGGTAATACGGCTGATGTTTCTATTTCATTGTCCTCGATTCTTGAAGTGAATGATCGATTTAGTAATTCTGTTTATGGGTTTTTTTGGGGCACAAGATTGGCATATCTGGTTGTTGAAAATTATGTCAAGAACACTTGGAGCAAGTCTGGCCTTGTTAGAACTATGATGAACTCTAAAGGTTTGTTCTAGTTTAATTTTAGTTCTAAGAATGGGATGAAGGCAATGCTTGAAAATGGTCCATTGATGTGGCGAAAAGTGTACCGCTTTTAAGGGGTCATTTAAGCCCAGATTCGAGATTATTTGATCAAATATTGCCCTAAATCATTCCTTTTATCATTTTAGGTACTTTTGGAGAGAAACCTGGAAAAGGAAGCATTTTGGACGTTTTTGGAGCATAAAAGTGAAGAAAACAGCAAAGTCTCAAATTTCCTTGCTGGGAACAGTACCTGACGGCGTCAAGCTTTTACAAGTGACGGCGTCAAGAGTTATAAAAGAGGTGGATGTGGACTTATAACGTGACGGCCCAGAGAGTTTTCAAGCTTATGGCCTGACGGCGTCACCAAGGCCGTCAGGGTCCAATTACTAGTGACGGCCCAGAGCATTTCTACACATGACGGCGTCACAAATGGATCTAGGCAATACGATTTTTATCATGGCGGCGAGTTGACGGCGTCACGAGTTAATACATGACGCCGTCAAAGTGTAAACTCTATATATAGTTTTCCAATTTTCATTCATTAGTGTGCAACATTGAGGGAAAAAAACCTAGACGAATTTCCAGCTTTTTCAAGGGTTTTCAACCCCTTGATTCTTCCATGTTCAATTGAAGATAAGTATTCATTCAAATCATTCAATATGTCTATGTGTTGTGTGATTATATCTTACGCTTGTCTTCTCTTTAACATGCTAGGCTAGATTTTCATTGCGTTTGCTTAGATATAGTGAAACCTAGATGTTGATTATGGGTTGATTGTTTGTTTATAATTGTTACGGATGATTGTATTCGATGTTAGGCTTAAGAAAACTGGCAGACTTCCATTGGTAACTTGCTTGAACGTCTTAAGAAACATGATCGGAGGTGTACTACGATTTTTGGTTGTATTTAATGCATAAGAGAATTCTAATGATCCCATGTTAGGAGCTTCTAACGGCTCGACATAGGAGTGAAGTAGGATCTTATAGAGTTAGGGAATATTGTACACGGCCCTACGACTAGTATTAAGGAATATGACCCGTCATCCATGCAATTGTAACAAGCTAATTAACCTGTAAAAGATATCTAGGGAGTAATGAAATCTAAGTAAACACAACTTTCCTCATTATTGTTTCCACCACATTAGTATAATAGTTTTATTTTCATTTATTTTATTTTATTTTGTTTGCATTAGTAGTTAATTGGGTTAGTTGGCTAGCAACTAATTCCGCCCACTCCTTCAAAACCCGAGATTTTTACTTGCTTTCATAAAATATAAAAATACAAAAAGAATCATCCCTCACCTCTAGACCTAGTTTAATTGGCTTTCAAATCCTAGCGACACTATTCCTGAGTTGAACGATCAATCTCCCGGTACTTGTCACTACATTATACTACAACGATCAGGTACACTGCTTGGTGGGGGTTGTAAGCTTCTCGAGATCCCTTAAGAGGTAAAACCTGTTGCGAGGGCGCAATTCCCACGTATCAAGTTTTTGGCGCCGCAGCCCGGGGAATAGTTATTGTCTAGGTTAGGATTTCTTTTTATTAGGTCTACTTGCTAGATTCCTTTCTAGTAAGGTTTTATTTTTATTTTTTAGGTTTTCTTTAGTCTATCTTATTTTTTCGTGTCTTTGTTCGTAACCTTTACCATCCGACATCATGGAAGGTGGTAACATCTTTGAACCCATCAACCCACCACAACAAAACCACCCACAAAACCCACCACTAGCAAACCAACCTCCTAGGCCCCGAACTTTAGGAGAGTATTCCCGTCCTAGCCACCAAGGCTATCGAAACACTATTGAGCTCACTCAAGGAGCCAATGTGTCCCCCTTGCGATCCGAAACCATCCGGTTGGTGCAAAGCGGATGTGCATTCCATGGATTTCGTTCCGAAGATCCTAATCAACATCTCAAGGATTTCCCTAAAATCGTAGATTCCATAGACCGTGATGTTGTAACTAGAGAGTCGACCCGATTACGTCTATTCCAATTCTCTCTACGTGATCAAGCTAGTCAATGGCTTGAACGTTTACCCGCGGGATCCATTACCTCATGGGATGATCTCACCACTCGATTCCTTGCTCAATTTTTCCCACCAGGGAGAACTACCAAGCTTAGAAATGATATCTTGATGTTCCAACAGTGTCAAGGTGAAACTTTCTATGAAGCATGGACTCGTTTCAAGGACTTACTCCAAAAAGTCCCTCATCATGGCATTGAACCTTGGCTCCAAATTCAAATGTTCTATGATAAAGTTAATTATCAAATGAGAAGAGCCATAGATTACGCCGCCAATGGTAGACTTAACCGACTTAGCATTGATAAGTGCTGGGAAGTTCTTGAGGGTTTAGCCCAATTCGAAGAAGAAGGGTGGGAAGATCCGATGTTCTCAAAAGAAGATAATCTAGATTACGTAAATGCAACCCAAGAACAATTATTGGAGAATATCGAGAAGCAGGTTAAGGAATTAATGAGGGCTGAAATGCCTACAGCTGAAGCCGCAATGAGTCCTGATAGACATGTGAGTGCAATTAGCAAATACACTTTTCCTGAATGTTCACGACAAGAGGAGTTTGAAGGGATAATGATAACCTTCATGAATAATCAGGAGAAACAGATTCAGCACTTAGAAACTCGCATGGAAAGCACTAGGAATGCTTTTATGGACTTAGCTGATGAATTTATATCAAGAATTAAGGAGAATATTAGGGAAAAATCCACACCGAGGAAAATCGAAAAAATCTTTGAACTCCCAACCCCTTTGGTGTGTGACGGAGAGGATGATAGAAAACCCTCTCCAAGTGCTTCACCTTCAATTACCCCTTACTTCCATGAGCGTCCTCGAGAAGAAAAGAACTTGCAATTTCACAACATCTTCGTTGGAAGTTTGCAAGTCACGTTCCCCAATTTGCATAAGAAACGTTCCTTTGGTTTTAAACCTGGTGTGAAAAGGGTGCACTTCAAAAACACTTCAGCTTCAGAAACCTCTATGGAATGACTCCTTCCCTCACCCACTATTTACCAATATGAGGATTATGACCTAAGTGGGATTGTGACCAGCCCTATTCATAACCACGCCTTACTTCGTGACAGTAACAAAATGTTTGACCCTGGTGGACTCCACTAACGGGAATGGCTATTCATAGTTTATACCCTTGATTAGCTATTAACAATAGTGCAGGGACTAAATTTGAAATTGTCACAAAGTATCCATAATACGGGCATCTGACGGCTTCAGAATTTACTCTTGACGCCATCACCTCGCATTCTCAGCAATATTAACCTCATTTCCATCACTTTTAACACATACCCGACAAACCATATCCAATTGCTACTTCACCTCCAAGTCTTCAAGGTCAAATCCAACATCTTCCGTGACCGATCTCCACGTGGTAAGTAACTTTTCTTGATACTTATTCGTTCAATTATCCTTAGGACCTACCAATTTTGAAAAACCCCATCATCCGAAACCCTAACATTGATTCATTCTTAGAACTCGTAATGCCCTTCTATAGGTATTGTGTAACCATGATTAAAGCATTGGGTAGTAATGATTGATAGGAGTCATGAGTCAATTGCGAAAAAATCTTTCACACCACGAATATTTTGATCCCCCACCCATGTTTTCTGTAAAAATGGGTGTTTGGCTCATGGATTTAGAGTTTGAAAATTTATTTTTCCATCGTAATTGCATGGTTCAATTTTTGCTGGGTCTGACGGCGTCAGACGGGTCTGACAGCTTAACTCCATATAACTCTTATTCTAATCACTTCCATTCCGTTCCATCTTTTTACAAGAAAATGAGCAAGCGCACCCGACAACACCGAGGGAGTTCATCAAGGTCCCAACGTGTGAACTTTGGTGACATGGTTCACAGTTGGGGTGTGTTTGAGAATGATGCCTCTACAACCAAATATGTGGAACTACTCTACTACCATATCGACGCAGGGGCAGTGATTGATTGAGACTTTTTGAGGGCCCAGGGCCTTGAGAATGCTTTCCTTGAAAGGATCCAAACTGATGCATTTACGGGTCCTCAATGGGAAAGGTTGTTTAAGATAAGGGAAACGGTTTATAGTGAGTTGGTGCGAGAGTTCTTTGCTACATTTCATTTTGATTTGGCTGAGGCTAGGACTGATATGGGTGGTACTACCATTTACTTTAGGCTGGGGGAGAGCTTAGGACTTGCTCAGTTACAGAGTTTGGGTGGAGATTGGGTTTGTATAGTCAGAATGAAGCTACTCAGGGTGGGTTTATGCAAAGACTGATGGGTGGAGAGACGATGAGGAGTGAGTTGAGGTGTGCTATGTTCTGGCCGAATATTGGGAATGGGGTATATACCTCGACCACTGGGGCGGCCTCCATTAGGGATATTAGGATCCGGTTAGCCCACAGATGCATCACCTACAGTTTGGCAGGACGCCATGGCTCCACTCACAGTGTCACTGCTTCTGACCTTTTCTACCTATACATCATGTTTTCTGAGGATGTGTATTGTAACATCTCATTCTGGGTGGCGAGTTATCTGAAGACAAGTGTAAGGGAGAGGGATGGTGATAAGATCTATGGAGGGATGTTTGTGACCCGCTTGGCTCGTTCTTATTGGATCCTTGTGCTGGAGATCATGGGATACTTGAGTGATTGTGGTACATGTAGGGTGGTGAGGGCCAAGTCCCTCAAGCAGATGAGTATCGTGATGGAGTTGGGGGGTGGGTCCTTTGCTTGGTATGTTATAGGGGGAGCGGCTGTTGCTGATGATGATGAGGGTGCACCCCAGCATCAGCAGTATGGGGACTATGAAGTTGGCTTTGCGGACTACTACCGGCACATGGGTCAGGGAGATTGGCAGGCGCATCAGGGGGCTTGGATGGGTCAGGTGGATGCATGGAGAACCAACACTGACCAGAGGTTTGATTGGATGTATGATCACACCATCCGCCAGATGCAGCATCTATCGACCCGTGATCACATCGAGCCTCAGTTGCAGATCGACCCATTCCCTGGGCGCGAGCAGGACTATCCTCCCTACGGGTACACCGAGCACCTCCCTCCTGGCTATGATTACCGCTATGGTCCCCCTCCCCAGTGATTTGTCATGTTATGATCTTTGGACAATTTATTTGTGGTTGTACGCTCTAAAACAATTTATCCTGTAATAATTTAGGATTTGGCCTCTGTTGGTCTTGGATACTTTTTATTTATTTTTGCTTTTATGAATGTAGGATTTTTAATTTCATGGTTTTTTATCTTTCAGTTTTTATTTGTTTGATGTTTTTATTTGTTCGATATTATTTGCTTCCGTATGCATGCTTTATTTTTATTGTTGGTAGATCATGTTTCAAAATAAATTGTGAAAATGCTTTATTTTGTTGTTTAACTTCGTCTTAACTTCATATAAAGGTATTTTGCAAAAGCTAAATGTAAGGGAAAACCCCAAATTTGTTTCTAAGAACGAAAATAATCTTGATTCGCCACAATATTAAATGAACGTGTATATTAGTATTTGTTAGAGTCAAATGCTTGTATCGAGTCATAATGATGTTTTGCATGATTTTCCAGGAAGTAGGACATAAGTTTTTACAGAAATTTTCCGGAAACTTAACATAAAGATTTCTGCAGGTCACTTCTGACGGCGTCAGGGTTTAACACCTGACAGCGTCATGTGTAAAATTCTGGAAATTTTGCGAGTTTTTTTTTTTTTTTTTTTTTTTTTTTTTTTTTTTTTTTTTTTTTTTTTAACGGAGTTTTAAAAGTTTTTGTTGATTCTTTAGTTTTATAAACTCCAGAAAATCTGCAAACATTTATTCCACAAGCATTATATCTTAAATTGCTTTTTAGGATTTGTTAGTATATATAGATTGCCGCCGATTTTACGTGAGGTTGCCTTGATTGTTTTCTCAGGTTTAACCGGTTATATATGGCAAGAAAATGATTTATATTTCTGGAAGGGAAGCTTTGAACGTTCATTTTCTTGGACGAAGATCTAACCTTGTTGACACATTATCCACACCGAATGAATCAGGGGAGTATTTGTTTTCATTCTTTTACCTATTTTACTTTTACATTCTTTAATTGAACATTGGGGACAATGTTCATCCTAAGTGTAAGGGGAGGGTAAATGATGATACCTTATAGGATACTATTGCACTTGAGTTTGTTTGTTCGATGGTAGGTGTGTAATAAAACTAAGAGAAATACTTGTTAGTGTAATTTTAGCGCCAAATTTAAATTTTTTTACAACATTTAGGAGTGAAACTTTAGCCTTAACAAGCGTCTCATGGATAGGAGTCGTATGACTAGCACAAAACCGTACCATTCAGAAAAATTTTCCACCCAAATATGTGAGGTTCGCCTTTAGATTTGATAGGAAAAGCATTCATTATTAGTGCTTATGAGTGTACTGGTAGCATTTAGATTCTAGAACTTGCGTTAGTGATGCATCTCGAGACCGCTAGTAAGACTACATTCGTGTAGTAGGATTTACTACATGATAAGAGGCATTAGGATCACCCTTGTGCTAAACCCGTATCATAATTACTTGACCATTTAAGTCATATTACTTGACTAGTAAAGTCAATTAATTTTTCCTACACCTTAGCGTTGTACTCATTTTTAGTACACGAAACCCCTAGTACACCCCTCCGAGCCTATCTTTTCGTTTCTAACTTTAAGCATCTTACTCAAAGGAAGAATTTGTTACAACCCACCCAAATGTGCAACCAATCGTCTTAGCCTTCCGTGTATGCATTCATCTTTAGCGCATTATTGTTACATGTTTAAACCCTTAGTTAATTATCTAATTGATTACATGGTTGATAAGTCGAGTCATATCTTGTATATATTGTTTTGGGACGATTGGGACTCATGCGTAAAGTGCTTGTGTTATGGAGTAATAGGGAAGAATATTATATATTACCCCCATATGTGCGTTAATCTTAAAAAGTACTCCAAGTGTTTTGATTATCTTGATTCGAGTGATTAGTGTAGTTTATTGTAAAGTATGTAAAAATTCAAGTGTAAGGGGAATGTACATTCCCTATGATTTATTATTTTGGATGGTAGGGCAAGAGTGTATGAAAAAAAAATCGAAAAAATCAAGAAAAAGAAAAGAAAAAAATAGAAAAAGAAAAGAGAAAAAAACATATGGACTAGCATCCCGTTTCATTCTCTATTTATTTTTATGTTTTTGTTATTTTTGATTTATTAGCTTAAGTCGAGTCGAGTCTTGGCTTAGCAACGCCATATTGTACATGTAATTAACCAAGATGATTAACTCGCCACCAGTAAATATTGCCTTTACCCAACAAAATCGTGTTTTCCATATCCCTACACCTAACGTTATAACCCTTTACAAGACCTCTTTGATAGTTTATCATAGGTGCTTACGCCAAGTGGTGGAGGTTTGATCCTTTCCCAAGCCTATGGTAATCTATTTTGCTATGACAGGTAGTGAGAGATGTTTTCCATTTCCTTATTGTGATATATACTTTATTACACCCGAGAGATGTGAGTATCTAAACACTATTTGTGAGGAGCTAGTGCATGACCTCCGTGCTTGTTTTTGGTTTTTTGTGGAATGATTATTTGTTGTAATTACTTTTATATTAGTGTTAAATGACTCCTAACTTGTATTTTGATTAGAATAAAAGCGCATTTGCTTGAGGACAAACAAATCTCAAGTGTAAGGGTATTTGATGAAGCGAAAGGTGTACCGCTTTTAAGGGGTCATTTAAGCCCGGATTCGAGATTATTTGATCAAATATTGCCCTAAATCGTCCATTTTGTCATTTTAGGTACTTTTGGAGAGAAATCTGGAAAAGGAAACATTTTGGACGTTTTTGGAGCATAGAAGTGAAGAAAACGACAAAGTCTCAAATTTCCTTGCTGGGAACAGTACCTGACGGCGTCAAGCTTTTACAAGTGACGGCGTCAATAGTTACAAAAGAGGTGGATGTGGACTTATAATGTGACGGCCCAGAGAGTTTTCAAGCTTATGGCCTGACGGCGTCACCAAGGCCGTCAGGGTCCAATTACTAGTGACGGCCCAGAGCATTTCTACACATGATGGCGTCACAAATGGATCTAGGCAATACGATTTTTATCATGGCGGCGAGTTGACGGCGTCACGAGTTAATACATGACGCCGTCAAAGTGTAACTCTATATATAGTTTTCCAATTTTCATTCATTAGTGTGCAACTTTGAGGGAAAAAACCCTAGACGAATTTCCAGCTTTTTCAAGGGTTTTCAACCCCTTGATTCTTCCATGTTCAATTGAAGATAAGTATTCATTCAAATCATTCAATATGTCTATGTGTTGTGTGATTATATCTTATGCTTGTCTTCTCTTTAACATGCTAGGCTAGATTTTCATTGTGTTTGCTTAGATGTAGTGAAACCTAGATGTTGATTATGGGTTGATTGTTTGTTTATAATTTTTACGGATGATTGTATTCGATGTTAGGCTTAAGAAAACTGGCAGACTTCCATTGGTAACTTGCTTGAATGTCTTAAGAAACATGATCGGAGGTGTACTACGATTTTTGGTTGTATTTAATGCATAAGAGAATTCTAATGATCCTATGTTAGGAGCTTCTAACGGCTCGACATAGGAGTGAAGTAGGATCTTATAGAGTTAGGGAATATTGTACACGGCCCTACGACTAGTATTAAGGAATATGACCCATCATCCATGCAATTGTAACAAGCTAATTAACCTGTAAAAGATATCTAGGGAGTAATGAAATATAAGTAAACACAACTTTTCTCATTATTGTTTCCACCACATTAGTATAATAGTTTTATTTTCATTTCTTTTATTTTATTTTGTTTGCATTAGTAGTTAATTGGGTTAGTTGGCTAGCAACTAATTCCGCCCACTCCTTTAAAACCTGAGATTTTTACTTGCTTTTATAAAATATAAAAATACAAAAAGAATCATCCCTCACCTCTAGACCTAGTTTAATAGGCTTTCTAATCCTAGCGACACTATTCCTGAGTTGAACGATCAATCCCCCGGTACTTGTCACTATACTATACTAAAACGATCAGGTACACTGCCTGGTGGGAGTTGTAAGCTTCTTGAGATCCATTGAGAGGTAAAACCTGTTGCGAGGGCGCAATTCCCACGTATCGTCCATGGTTTATTCGTTATGTGTCATTAATTTTGTGAAAGTGGTCTCCGGATGCAAATTTATTGAAAGAGGACCTGTGTAATATTCCGATGTGGGTTAAATTCCATGATGTTCCTATTACTGCGTTCATAGAGGATGGGTTGAGTGCTATTGCAGCAAAACTTGGTATCCCACTGATGTTTGACACTTATACTTCAACTATGT
Organism: Artemisia argyi; assembly: GCA_030686995.1. Classification (NCBI taxonomy): domain Eukaryota; kingdom Viridiplantae; phylum Streptophyta; class Magnoliopsida; order Asterales; family Asteraceae; genus Artemisia; species Artemisia argyi. The sequence goes on from CM060691.1 coordinate 41,143,552, forward strand.
GCATAGAGTCATGGAATACGTCGAGTTATGCGAGAGCTATGATTTACTTACAAGTTGATGTTGACTTGAAAAAAATTATCGTGGTGGCATTTTCGAAAATAGAAGGTGATGGGTATATTATGAACACTGCTCGTATTGAGTAGGAGCGAAGACTACTAAGATGTTCAAATTGCAAGGTTTTTGGCCATGTTCCAGACCAATGTCTAAGAAAATTGTCGCTAGTGGTACGTGGAATTCCTATTGGTTCGAAGTCTCACATGGTATATAGACCAATTCTAAAAAAGATGCTAATACTACTACTACATCGATTTCTCTTGAAGCTTTAGGCAATATGGTAGACGTGGACGGATGAGGGAGTATTGACCGAAATAAAACCCTTAGTGCGCAAGAGGTAAGTGGTGTAGATGACAATGGGTAAAAGGATAAACATACAACCGAAAAGGGGGTGACTTTGGAATCGGCATCTATGCCTAGTACTTCAATGTAAGATCAAGAAGGAAATTCGGATAGTGAAGTTGAGGAGGTATACAATGAAATGGCTCGATTCATGTCTTTTTTATCGAATCAAGCGGGTGGTGGTGCGAACGATGGATGTCTTCTTGAGGATGAAGATTATGTCATTTATGATGGTTACGAGATTGATTCTTTTGGATTATATAAACAATAGTTGGCTTTTTGTAACACGTTCAATATCACTCTTCTAGGTCAAGTTAAAAAATATGGTTATTTCTGGTATCATTGTGAGTCAAGTGTAATCTTGTCATTAGTGGTTGTTTATTTTATAGTAGGTTCATCAGTTTGGGTGTCATTCTTATAATAGGTATGGTATGAAGCATAAAAGGTGTGATTGTTTACGTCTATGTAATGGGATGAGATGTAGGATTTCATCCACATCCTATGTACTTAAACGCTGAGTAATAAATTTACCGGGAAAATCCTTTACTCAAGAAAAAAAGATCTTCCTAATCATGTATGTTGATGACAGACAAATCATGGGAAACAATACACCTATTTCTATAATTGTTAAAAAAAGATCTTCCTAAACCGTGCTGTGTGTATTGTCCCATAATTTGAAGGAGTTTGTGATATTGTTTCATCAGAGGCCTTGAATCAACCATTCTGCAATTGTTAAAATAATGATAATAAACTTCTTACTAGAAGAATCTTCTGCCATTTATTTTGATTCAAATTGATCTCATAACTCCTTGGCCGATTCCACGTTTTGGTATATGTCAAATAAGGCATCCGACATACCGATCAAGATGTGCCTTCGACATATGTAATTGTTATTATCCCACTGGCCTCGCCTCCTTGTCTGGTCCAACGTCTCATTCTCAACATACTCCAGCATGTGGGTACTTATCACATACACAACCTTCAAAGTTGTGAGAAGGAAGTGCGTCTTCTTTTGCCAACACCTAAAATCACTGCCCTCAAACTTGTCTAACTTTCCAAACTTTGTCTTCATATCCTTAACAAATCGTTCATGATTAAAACCATCTTTGTTAGAATTTGGGTGTTTGTGTGAGTGATAATAATCAATAATCATGACATATTCCCTGAATTGTGTATATATCATTTTCAGATTAAGGAATTTCGACCCTATAAGCCTCGAGTATTGCAAAATCCTTAATTGGATAATTAATAGAATCACACTTTGTTTATAATGCATGCGAGAGAAAAGTGATACATATAAAGTTGTTATGTGTGTTCTATTTGGAAGAAGTTAATCTTGGCATATAAAACATAACTGAAAGTTAGTTAAATTTGGTTAAAAATGGTTGGCCGGAAGAGCCACAACTGTTGTGAAAAGGTGTGTCTTTTTGGTAGGAAAAACCAGTTGGAGGGAAAAATGGGTAATACCTGAATCACCAGTATCGTTTAGGTTTTTGGGCGGTGCTACTCGACCCTGCCCAATCATTTGGTAACGGGACCCCAACAAGGGGCTCTAGCCCTTGATTCCAAAAGAGGTGTTGCCCCTTGAATTAGAAAGGGTGTGCCCCATTTGACCATACACTTAGTTGTGGCGACATCAAGCTAGCTAGAATAAGTGTGTATTCCGCATCTCCTGATTCGACTATAAACTAAACCTGACAGAACCCTTTATCTCAAGTAAATTACAATTACCCAGAATATAAGTGATGACTCTAAAATCACCAACATTACTGTAAATCTATATACGAGGGTTGATTATCAAGGTTGCGAAAAGCATGAATCAGTAGTTAGTCGGCCGACCCCCTTGTAGATTGTAATCGGTCTATGTAGGATTAATAGGCAATTAATCAGATTGACATTTTCATAAAGTTTTTGGTATATCCAACGAGTTTTGGGTATTTTCGATGAGTTTTGGTCATATACGACAAGATTTTACTAATACCAACAACTTGTGATTGATATAAAGAGCGACTAGAAGTGATTAAAACAAGTTTTCAGAGTATTTATGGTATTTCTAGCAAGGTTTGCAGGTTTTCAATAAGTTTGATAATCGTTGACCGTCATTGACCACTGTTAACCACGTGTTGACCAATTGACATAAATCAAAAAGGTTGGTGGCCAATTAGCGCCCACGTGACGATTAATCGGCCTTGTAGACTTTTTTCAACACTGTTAATTATTACTACCAGAGTCTCAAAATAAGTGTCAAATTTGGCTTTTTGGATTTTTTTTTTTTTTTTTTTTTTTTTTTTTTTTTTTTTTTTCAACTTTGATATTAACTAATTTTGTTTTATTATTATTTTTTGTTTTATAATACTTGATGCAAAATATATGAATGAGTTGAGTTTTAAATGTATTTTCATTGGTATAATTTTTATTAAGTATTATACGGTGTATACAAAAATATTTAAAATCAAAATTTAAAAAACAAGACTTCAAAAAAGTAACTGAACATTTATTTTAAGACTGGAGATATATATATATTTTTTTTACTTCTATAAAACATTACATGGGAGTACTTGTTAGAATTGATGCTTGAGGACCGAACACCTAGGCTTGCCCATGGAAATTGGCAGAATGTAAGGAGATATTGTCGATAAAAGACCAAGTTCAGCCAATCTCTGTGAAAACTCTTTACTAAAGGAATTTTTATTGAGATTTTATTCATATATATATATACGGGGTATTTTTATTTAAATATTTTTGTGGGGTAAAACATACATATCAGCTTTTTATTGATGTATATATACAAAGATATCACAGCTAGGTTTTGTCCATGTATCTTCTGATTCCTTTAGGACATATCAATTTTTTGTAACTCTAACATGATTTTTAGGTTGTATAATATTTACAGTATACGATTTAAAAAACTTCATCCAAGTTTATGGTACATAAATGGCGAAATCTTTCATGATTTCCATATATTGCCATGTCAATTGAGATTCACTAAACATGCTAAAGAGCTTTGTATCACCTACTAATTCCTGATTAAACAAATATATTTCTTTAACTTAGATAAATGAACTGATGAACTTCATGTGTTGTGGTTGACATGTTTAGGTTTTAGACCTTCAATTCTAAAATTGTAGGAATTAGTACGTTTGCCGAATTGTCCCGCAATAATTAGCTATCCATGATTCCATAAATATTTCTATCGATTTTATGAATTACTTGGTTTAGAACTTGCAATACAGGCAACGTGTGTTTGAGTTATATAACATCTAAAGTGTCACCAAATTCATAACTCAAGTTAGTACTGGTTAGTGTCAGGATAAAGCAGTCAAGAAAGACTGGTAGTGACACAATGTATAGTTGATAATGGGTTTGGATTATGGACACATTATTTTTTAAAAAGCTGTCAGTAAATAAATTACTTTTATCAATGTTTTAAAACCCGGTTTTTTAGTCGACCCGGTCGAGGCACCGGTTCACCGGTTCAACCGGTTGAACCACCGGGTCAAACCGGTTTTATGTCAAAAGAAAAAAGTACCACCATTTGAAGTTTATCTGTAGTGTTCATAGAATGTCATTTTGATTTCTAAGATAAGAGTTATACAATATCAAACAAAGCATGTATAATATCAAACTAGTATTTAAGTATAACTCATTTCAGTAAGTAGTTTAGCAATATCAAAGCATGTATTCGTATGGTCAAACGAAGCTTGTCAGTCACCACCTCAAATTGACCATATGAATAATTCCTTTCCCTACTACACTGTCTACACCCAATATTTTATCCAAATAATACTGTAACTCACAAAATACAAACTTCTCACCCACATATATCCACATTTTTAGCCACCACCACCGCATCCTGCCATGCACCAATGTTCAAGATATCGAAACCAATCTAATGTTACATCAATCTCTTTATTTTCCCTTCATATAGGTTGAACCGGCCGGTTTCCGGTTTGACGGTTCAACCCGGTTTGATCAAAACCAGACAGTTTAATACGGTTTAAAATTCAGAAAAAACCCGGCTTACAACGGACCAGTCATCTCCGGTTCCCGGTTCAACCGGCCGGGTCGAACCAGTTTTTAAAACATTGGTTTTTACTCAAACTTTCAAAAAGTGGGGATAAACTTTTTTGAGGTGTGCTACACCCACTCACAATTTACACAAAAAAACCCACTCGCTGACGTGTCAGCGAGCTGATTGGTTGGTTTTTTGTGGCCCACAAAAAACCAACCAATCAACTCGCTGACACGTCAGCGAGTGGGTTTTTTTGTGTAAATTGTGAGTGGATGTAGAATTATTCAACTTTTTTTTGCCATTCTTCGAATTAGTATTGTGCAATGAATATGATATAGTGATACTCAGACATGTCACAATAAGTATGTCAGTCTGCTAAATTTAGGTTACCGAGATATTAAATAATGTAAATTAAACGAGAACGCATCTGATGTCGGCGAAAATCTTGAAAAACATCTATGAACCAATCATTAATGGCACTTGTCACATATAAAGTACATTGACAACTGTAGTTGAAAGATTAAATGAACTTAAAATCAATGAATGTATACTTCAATTTTCTTTTCATGTGATCGTGCACTACCGTGTACTTGATCATGAGGAATTTAATTTGGTTCAGTTGACACAAATACAAATATTATAAGTAGATGCAAATCAAAGTATACATGCTATCTTGATACTCCGAAACATATACTGCTTGAATTATGTCTTACCCTTTTTTTTTTTTTTTTTTTTTTTTTTGTTAAAAGGGTTGCTTATTACCCTGGTAAAAGAAAGAAAAAAAAAAAAAAAAAAAAAACATTTACGTACATGATGTGGCAGAGTACCACGTTAATAAACGCACTAAAATGCGTATCAACTCACTTCATGTTACGACATGTTGTACACATGAACCACTAGAAAAACATAGACATCATAAATTAAATACATACAATTATACAAAGCACCATGCCTAAGCTACTAACAGAAAACTACGTTTTGACGTCGCCATCTTCATAATGCAATGCTCCAATGTTCCACAACTCCAAAGCTTTTGCGACACTTTGCTTTCTCTTAAACTGAAATGTAAATTGTTTGAGACGAACATTATACACTATGATATCTTTAAGCTGTGAAGAGGAACGAACTTGGTTTTAAAAAGATGAAAGTTCCTCTCCTGCCATACGAAATACGATGTAGCAGCAACAACCAAACGAGCAATAATACTCTGAGCAGTTCGTTTAGAAGCAACCAGTTTAATCCATGCCACGATATCCTCCCAAATAGGAGCTACAACATATTATCCATTGCAGCCATGTCACGAACCAGAGTCCAAACCTGAGAAGGAAACACGCATTCAAAGAATACATGCTCGTGGGTATCCAGAATTAATTTGCAAAAAGGACAAAGAAACATGTTTTAGTCGGTAGAAGCACTAACCTCCCAATATTTCAAGGTATCCTGCGAGTTCTGTCTTTTTCTCATAATAAGCCATACGAGAAAAGCATGCCCAGGAATACAATGAGGAAACCATACGATATAGATGTCCAATCAACCTCATTTCCTCTTGGCCGAATAGCCTGGCACACTTCATGAACCGAGAAATGTTGAATATTGCCATGAAGATCTTTCCAAACAAGACAATCATCACGATCAGTAACTAAAGTAGGAACTACGTATTATGGATGTACTAACCCACGACAATATGAACAATACTTATACTTATACCTATGACTACAAAGTCAGACTTGTACGTATATATGCTTTTATGAAAATCTAAATGTGCTCATTGTTTCTAACTTCTTGTAAAAATCAGTGCGAGATAGAAAGTTATAACACTGTAATAGGTTGTGGTCAATCTTTAATGAAATATACCAAATATAGCAGCAATGACCAAGAAATTTGTCATTTTGGGTTTGATGCCATGTGTGTCACAATAATATTGTATTGCTGCTTTTGAGAGCTAAGAACTCTAGAAAATTTTTCAGATGACTCTAACATATATGGGATCGATATCTTAGATTACAACATCTGTTACTTGCTCTTAAGCTAGGGCATCAATCACAACTTAAAAAACATTGTCCAATTTGGATGTAGTAGCTCATTGATCCGATCCACTCTACTTAGGGTCGGAGACAAAGATAGGTGGAAAAAGTGGGTGCCAAAAAATTAGAGTAACATTTTGACACAGGGCGCGGAAGTGAGTTTTGTTAACCTAATCCAATAGTGATAAACGAGGATAAACCTCCAATGAATAAAACTCTAATAGAGATAAAACTCAAAAATACAATTATATTAATGATCAAAGATGTCAATTACAATGATAATGAGTCTATATTTTGATAGAGATGTAAAACTTGTAGAGAAAGTAGCCTAATTAAACATACAAACCAATTTAAACATAAAAAGCAGATTCTGGACTCAACACTCTTACGGTGTAAACAAGAAAACTTGGTTACGGCGTAAACACTTAAAAGACAAACACTAGTACAATCGAGGTTTTCCCCGGCGACTTTTTTAAGACCTTTCCGTCGACATGTCGACGGAATAATACGTTACCGTCGACATGTCGACGGGAACATATAGACGGCTGTGCTTCGACGGGAACAGTGTTCTCGTCGACAATCACCGTCGACACTGTGGGTCCCACGTCGTTTTCTAGTCAAAGGAATTTGGTGTCCATCAAATTCTTCCCGTCGACATGTCGACGGGAACATATAGCTAATTAACGTTTTAATTAGTTGATTATAGTTATGGTTTATATAATACCGTCGACATGTCGACGGTATCATTAAAACAAAAGTATTGTTTTTAATATTATGCCGTCGACATGTCAACAGCATAATATTAAAAACACTATTTTTGTTTTAATGATACCGTCGACATGTCGACGGTATCATTAAATAACCAATAATTATGTTTTAATGATGCCGTCGACATGTCGACGGTATCATTATTAACACCCTGCTAACAGCAGGCTGCAAATATTGCAATTTTCCAGATTTTTTCCGGATTTTCCGGAAAAAATCTACCAAAACCTGTAACTGTAATAGCACCTATAACCACTCAATATCAACATGTCCTAAACGTATAACTCGCCATCGGCTAAAACACTTGCAAAATATCGCTAAACACCCTCAAAATGCATAAAAACATATAAAGTCTACAAAACGGGGTGTGGTAATGTCTAAACCTAGCTGCCATATCCACAAATGTTTTAATATTCGCGACGTTCAAGTCGCCAAAAGGTTAAACTATACAATACTAACATATGGGTCGCCAAAATATTGTTTCAAGCATAAGTACAACACAAAATACCCAAGTTTGTACCTCTACATCCAAAATCACTCGTGATCGTCAGTAGGACCCTCATCATCGCTAGAACCATCCTCATCGCCTCTGCGACTCCCGCTCCCTCCAGCTGAGCCACTACCTCCAACGCCACTGCCTGAGCCATCCACGTGCTGAGAACCCGCCTGACTAACATACTCGTTCCATCGCGGGTTGGAGGAGATAAAACCTGTGATCAAATCAATCTCCGCCTTCAAGGCCTTACGCTCTTCAGCTTCTCGACGGCGATTCTCCTCGGCCTCAGCAATCTTCTTCTCGGCCTCAGCAAACTTTTTCTCCATCTCAGCGTATTCTGAAAATGAAACAATCAAAATTAAAAAACATCTATTGCAATACTTAATTTGAGTCATGATCGAGTAATCTATAATTAATATATTATCAAACTGTACATACCTGGAGGTGGAGGCGGGGTGTATAGTAACGGTGGCCTGGAGAGCCCGGGTACGACCCTACCCCGTCCGGCGATGTGGCCCCGCTGCTTGCCCTTCAAAACCTTAGCAAGTATCTGCTCCTCCGTGTACGCCACCCCTTCCGGCGTATTCGCTCCTAGATCTCGCAGCCGGACCATCTCTTCCTATTTAATTGAGAAAAAAATTGAGAAAATTTATATATATATGTAAGTGTGTGTATATATATATATATATATATATATATATATATATATATATATATATATATATATATATATATATATATATATATATATATATATCGGGTTAATTACAAGATTATGTTTCAATGAATCATTAAAGTGCGTGTTTGGGGAAATAAATAAATAAATAAATAAATAAATAATAAATTAAAAAAAAAAAAAAAGATACTTACATATTGAACACGAGTCTCATCCTGCAACCACATACCATCATTGTCGCAGTGTGTGTCGTAAAACGACTGGATGAGGGACGGGTATTGTTTGTCCTTGCTGTTCTGAAACTGTATATACACATGCATATATATAAGATGAAACAAATTAAAAATGGCAAATCAAACACCATACTTATTTTAATTAAACTTAAATACTTTTATAAAATCAAAATTAATTACTTTTATATAATTATAATTAAATAATTTTTTAAAAATAAAATACTTGTATAAAAATAAAATGTGTCTTACGTAGTCGTGGCGAATAGCGGCCAATGACTTGGAACCGGGGCGGCTGTACACCTTCAACTTCTTTCGGTTCTCCTTGTTCACAGCAGCACGCTTCAGGTTCTTCTCATTCATGTAAAACTTGATATGCTCCTCCCACACAGATGGCTCGACGTTCGGAGGAGGGTTTCTTCGTATCTCATCCACTTTTTCAGGCCCACCCTCCCCGTCGAAGTAAACCCTCTTCATCGTGCCCTTGTTGTTGGAGTAGACCTTAGCAATGTACGCATTGAGGCCCGCCGAAATGGTTTTCCAATCGGGTGAGTTCATGTGGGTCTGCAAGTCGAAGAATTCCTGCAAACAAATTTAAACAAATATACACAATTAAACAAATTTAAATAAATGTACACATTCAAAGAATTAAATATAAAGATATAATTAAAAGGAAAATAAAATAACTGACCCCGAGTCGGTTCATGAAGCCCTGTCGAGTCGCTTCGTCAAGGTTGTGCCAGGAGGGATAGTGCAACGACAAGGACCTAACCAGCTCGCCAACATAGTTACTGAACCATGCGCGGTTGGGCCCAACATGATTAAATGTCTTCTGATCACGCCACTCGAACTCGATCGATTGCGGGCCCGAGGCAGTCGCAGCTTTCCTGAGGTCTTTGTTTTTGTTGGCTTCACGGACCTGTGCCCTGCCGCCATCCCGACCTCCACCCCTGCCGCCAGCTTGTCTCGCTCTACCTCCTCGTCGTGGTTTTTGTGACGAACCTACAATTGAAGTGAGTGAAAACGTTAAAAATAATAAGTAACAAAATTCAAATTATCAAGTTTAATTTTCTTACCACTACAGTGACCGCTAGTAATCGAACGATAAGGTGGTGGTGGGTCATCGGCACCATCACCACCGTGACCTCGCGCTACTGCTGCCATCTGTAAAAGTACAAGTTGAATTAACATATAAAAATTCGGGAACAAATTAACATAAGCATGCACACATTCAAATACATACACATTTAAAATAAATATACACATTTAAAAAATCCATAACAATTTCATTCAAATAAGCTAAGTGTCGTTTTACAAGTTACAATTTAAGATCAATCTGCTACATCTACATCACTATCATAAACAGCTTGAGTCGCATCTTCAACTTCATCATCAGAATTGTTTGCATCAGAGTCTGCTAAATCATAAGGATCGTCGTCCTCATCATCAATAAATTCATCGTCGTCATCAACTTGAATGATTGGTGGTGGTGCCTCAACTAACGTTGATTGACCATCGATATTTAAGGTTTCAAATGCCAAATTATTCAAATTAGCAGACAGTTGGAGATTCGATGAGTTGTTGCCATGTATCACATCATCATCGTCTTCTGTCACAATGACATCCCAGGTTGTGTTGTGATTCACTTCTTGGACGACCTTCCAATGGAGTGGTCGTCTGGCAGGATCTTCAAGGTAGAAGACTTGTTTTGCTTGTGTTGCGAGAATGTAAGGTTGATCTTCAAACACTGTGCTACATGCCCAAATTTGTGTCATGTTGTTTCTAGTGTTATAACGTTTGACTCTACCTCTTTTGACCAAGTCGAACCACTTAACTCGAAACAGCACAACTTTGAACTGGGTATACGCGAACTCCAGAATTTCTTCTAGCTGACCATAATACATTTCTCCTTCATTCTCGCCAGGAGAATAAATTCCGCTGTTCAGAGTTGTATGTTTTACATCGCGGCTGTGTACAACAAACTTCACACCATTGACTACGCAAGAGTGAACTGAGGTTACGGTCGATAATGGTCCACAAGCCAAAGCGAATAAGTTGGGAGTACACCTTGGGTCATTGTCTGTGTAAAGTTTACCGATCTATGAACAAAGATAAGAATAGATGGAGATGAGTAATATATATAGTCATTATTTATACAAGAAATTACATATAATAAGTTTACCTTCGTCTGAAACCATCTAGGAAATTCTTGTTGCATGTCGCTATCAGGATGTTCACTAAAAATGGACATGATATTAGAATTAATCGAAAAGATAACTTGGGAAAAAGAAATTTCAAAATAAAAACGCGTACCTCTCGAACTCGTTCATGTACGCGTCGATCTCAGGACTGTTGTGAAGTACATACACTTTCTTCATTTCTTGGAGACCTAACCGAATAATTGTCACTTTACCAAACATTTTACATAGTGATCGGAACACCTGGAAATCACTTGTTGGGCGAGGACAGCCCTGAGATGCAGTGGGACGATTAAATTTCGTCCCAATTTCGCCCCGAAAATAACAAGAACAAAAAGTTAATGCTTCGTCTGCAACATAACCCTCCGCTATTGAACCTTCCGGCTTAGCTTTATTTCGTACATAGTTTTTTAGCTTCTTCATGTATCTTTCAAATGGATACATCCACCGAAATGAAACAGGCCCGCCTTGAAGAGCCTCTTCAGGTAAATGCATAACCAAGTGAATCATAATGTCAAAAAAAGCAGGAGGATATATTTGCTCGAGACTGCACAAAATTTTGATCAACTGTTCTTTAGCTTTCACCATGTCATTCACCATCAAAGTTCGGGCACAAATTTGCTTAAAGAATGAACAAAGCTCAATTAATGGTGTATAAGTCGGTGTGTCCAGGTATTGCTGAAGTCCATAAGGAAGTAACCGTTGCATCATTATATGACAGTCATGAGACTTCATGCCCGTTATATTGTTATCATCTTTGGTCACTTTCGACTTGAACTTGGATCCGAACCCATCTGGCAGTTTAATTGTTTTGATGTATTGACAGAACAGTTTTCTTTTATCGGGTGTGAGGGAGTACTTAGCTTGAGGCTTCGAGCACTTCTCGTTTTGTTTGTTTCCGAGCCACAACTCCTGTCGAATGCCCAAAGCTTGCAAGTCTTGTCTTGCCTTAGCAGTGTCTTTAGATTTGTCATTCATTAACAAAGTGTTCAAGATACTCTCCAACACATTTTTTTCGATATGCATGACATCTAAATTGTGTTTTAGAGTAAGAGAAGACCAATATTCAAGCTCGTAGAAAATAGACCGTTTAGTCCAGTTCAGGTCGGTTGTAGTATTACGTTTTATCTTCCCACCCCCATAATCTGGATGTTTCCCCGGCAAACGTGTGGGCAATATTGCAAGTTGAGTCAAGATATCAGCCGGAGTATCTTTTTTAGGAGGATTTGTAAAATCAGGTGCACCATTGAATGTAGTAGTATCCCTCCTCCATTTATGTTTTTTTTAAGAATCTTCTATGGCCAACATAACCTATTTTGCTTATCACACGCGTAGCCGGAGTGCCTACTTTGCATGTAGGGCATGCGTAGTAACCTTGCCCACTCCAACCTGACAAACTACTACGAGCAGGAAAATCATTGATGGTCCATAAAAGCATCGCTCTCATGTTGAATACTTTGCCTGTAACAGCGTCCATAGTCGGGATACCTGGTATTTTCCATAATTCCTGAAGGTCATCAATCAAAGGCTTTAAGTAAACATCAATGTCCTTCGCGGGTGATTTAGGTCCAGGAATCAACAACGTCAGCATCAAAGTAGTCTCTTTCATGCATAACCACGGAGGCAAGTTGTATGTTGTTAAGATAACAGGCCATATGCTGTAAGTCTGACTAAGGTTTCCGAACGGATTGAAACCATCAGTAGCCAACCCTAATCGAACGTTTCTCGGTTCGTTAGCAAATTCTGAATATTTACCGCTGTCAAACTTCTGCCATGCTTCACCATCAACCGGGTGTTGCATCATACCGTTTACCGTAGACTTTCCAGTAGCATGACACGTCATATGTTTTGCGGTGTGAATAGATTTGTACAAACGTTGTAGCCTAGGAATGATAGGAAAGTAACGCAACACCTTGTTAGGAACTTTCTTCCCCGTTGTGTTCTTGTCTTTCCATCTACTCGTTTTACAGACCGGACAATACTCCAAATCTTCGGCACCAGTCCTCCGATATAAAAAGCAATCATTTTCACAAGCATGTATCGACTCATATCCTAACCCGACCTTTTTAAATGTTTTTTTTATAGCAGAGTATGATGGTGGGAGATTGTAACCTAACCTGGGAGGAAATACCTCCTGGAGAAATTTTAGTGTATTGTTAAATGAAGTATCACTCCATTTACCGCTGACCTTGAGATGCGTAAACTTTGACATAAAATCCAAGGTTGTCATAAAGTCACAACCCGGGTAAAGAGGCTGGGTGGAACTGTGTAACACCCCCAAATTTAAGTTTGTCGCAGCGGAAAAGTAATTTGGGTGTTACGGTGAGGATCGAAGTTTTAACCACATAAAATGGTTTAAAAGAAACGTTTTGAAAGTTATTTGTCATTCAAATAATAATTTTGATAAAAGATGAACCATTTGATTTAAAATCTTATGAAAAGATATAAAGGCTTGTAAAAATGACAAATTTGATTTTTACACCATTTTATTTTATCAGAGTAATAAATGCCCACTCCGTGTCCTGTCCTGCTCCGTTAAATTACCTGAGATACACATGCTTAAAAGTGTCAACACAAAGGTTGGTGAGTTCATAGAGTTTTAGGAAAAACCCTTTATTTTGTTAGATTTCAGGAATATTTGGTATTGATAAAATACAAACAGTAATGAAACAAGTATCGAGTATATTCACAAATAAATCATATAAGTATTCAATCACATTCAAATAAAGAATCACTAACCCTAACATGAGCTGGAAACTCATGATACTAAATCAATCAGATATACAATTCACGTATGGTCAAACCTATACAGCTGTATCTAAATATATGTTGAAAACATACATTTTTTCTTTATAGATATTGCACCAAGCCTCATGACACACAAGCTTAACCAGAAGGGAGTGTTCTATCAAATCAATGACAGATTTTGCCCTCTATTAATAGGTGATTTGCCAATTCCTATTTGTCTGCAAATATAGTGTATCACGACTAATACGACTAACCAATTGCAATTGGCATTCTGTCAAGTATTAGTGGGACAGGGGGTCAATCGTTAACAGGTTTCGAAGCTGTTCACTATATTCGCACCCACTTTACATGTGGTTAATGGCTCATGATTGAGGGACTATATGACAATAAGCTAACTTAGACAATATCAAGGAATAATGGGATCATTTAGCATAACATCATGTAATCAAGTATCGTATCACAGTAATCAATTTGAAAACAGTATCGTTTGAGTATTAGAAATTCAGTTTAAATATTTCGCCAGTAACACATGTATATCACATACCACAATAATCAAATTGAAAACATTTTCATATGAGTATCAGTATTTCAGTCAAGTAATTCATCAGCAAAATATATATATCACACACCACAATAATTGAATGGATAACATTATCATATGAGTATCAGTATTTCTGTCAAGTAATTCATCAATAAATTATATATATATCACATATCACAATAATTGAATGGAAAACAATATCATACGAGTATCAATATTTCAATTAAGTATTTTGTTATATATTGTATATATCACATTTTAAATCACAAATTATATTATTTTAATATCAATTAGGAAATTGATTTGAATCATGTATTTTATTTCATATACTTATCAAGTTATCAAAGTATATGTAAGCATGTATCTCCCCCAATGATTTAAAAACAATTATTGGAAATGGGGCTATGACTCACCTGGATTGATTTGGAAATGATGGAAAGTAAAGTAGAACGAGATTTATGGGAACGATTATGGAAACGTCTTTGATACGGAACCTGATAAATAAATTTATCAGAGAATATAACCAAATACTATTTGGTAAATACGAACGAATAACGAATAATTATTATTCGTTATGACGAATAGATGATGTGCAGTGAAATTATTATGCCATGCATGATATGATAAAATACTTTATTTAAAATATCCATCGTAGTTTTACCTTTTTAATCGTAAGTAATAATATTAACTTTTTAGATATCGTTATATATATTATTAACGTAAAAATAAATAATATATATATATATATATATATATATATATATATATATATATATATATATATATATATATATATATATATATATATATATATATATATATATATATATATATATATATATATAAAACGTAACAAAATGCATATGACGTGATGGTTACCGTAAGATAGAAAATAAAATAAGAATGTCAAATAGATTATGTGTAGTCCTTGTCCTTTTCCAATTTTTACACTTTTTATACTAACGGCGTTAGCGTCACACCGTTAGTCCTTTTCGTATATAATTTACATTTATTGTCCACTACTTGTCCAAAATTACAATCTAAGCTTGTAACATCATATATTATCAATTTTTATCCTAACTTTCTGTTTCTACAGTTTTAGTCCTTAGTTTCCAATATTTTCACTTTTAGTCCCTATAGGTGTCGTCTCGTTACATTTTTAGTCCAAATTTGCAAAAATGATTATAAAAATTTTTTAAAAATTTCCGTAGCTTATTTTATTTATTCCAAGCTTATTTCAACAGCTTATTTTATGAAAAGCTTAATTTTTATAGCTTATGGGCCTTAACGAAACAGAATAAAAGCCCATTTAAAAATTTTGAGGCGAGGGCATGAAAATTATTTTAGGCTTGAACTTGGGCTTCTTTTGTGATTCCAAAAATATATTTTATGGGCCCAGTGGGCTGTTAAAACGTTAAATCTTATTGGGCCTTGGTTAAGCCCACTCGACAAACATAAGGTTTTTATTATTAATTTTGGTTTGAAAATCCGGTTTGTGTTGATTCAAAATGGGTCGAGTATGGTGTCTAAACGTGAATATTTTTATAAGTTGTGTAAACGAAACTAATAGTTTTCTAGGTGGTCTATTAGTACGTAGAAAAATATGGTATGTTTGTTACGTGAAATAAAATGTTATACGATGCGTTTGTATGGTGTTTGGATAGTTTGTATATTTGAAAAACTTGGTATATTTTCTAAGTATTTATAAGATTTTCATACGATGTAATACGTTTCAAAAATGGTTTTCTTTGATGCGTGTAACATGAAACTAACGTGAGATACGTGTGCCACATGACTCCTAGGCCTTCCAAGATAGAGGCTAGTCACATTTGTGTTGCTAAAATTATATACGTACGTAAAATATATATATGAAACTATATACAATCGAACAAAAAATAAATATGATGCATGACCATAATTTAACGTGTGATTTGGATTCAAGTGAGTTGTAAAAGACTTACAACACCTAAGAGGTGGTAGAGAGTCGAGTAGGAACGAGTGAAACACAAGAAAATCTTGTCTAATTGTATAACCCAAACGTTATACGTATTTATTAAACCCGATATCCCTTCCTTGCGTCCAAACTAGATTGCCATCGACTTCAGGTCTTGTATGAGTAGTTTTTAGGAGATAATAATTATGTGAAAGTGTTTGTGAATGATAATAAGCTAGTGCATGCATGAACGTATATATGTATCATTTTGAATGAATCGGGTGGTTTGAAATCACTCAAGAAACATAGAAACTATTCAATGTCAGTATACTTAGCTTCCTAGGACAAATTTTATAGTTATAATTTAGGGAATTGTCTTGGTGACTCATTTTATATGTCGACACAATATATATACATACACGATTTGCTTAAACCTTGTACTACTCTATTTTAGCTGATCATGGATGATATTTGCACATGAAATCAACTTAGAAATATTATTAGGATCATTTAGAAACAAACGGGAATCAAAACGGTTAATATTTGAGTTAAATATGAAACGTTTGATTTAGTTGGTGGCTAAACGATTCGCCTCGTAAAAACATATCAAAACTCAACGTATGAACGTGAGAGTTGACACACTAATAGTTGGCTAGGAGGTTAATGAGAATGTGCAAAAATATACGTAGGTTGTGTGTACGAATTAAAAATAAACAAGGCGTTTTGGAGCATGATTAGTCGACTTTTGTGAAGTATTAAAAAGAGAAAATGGGTTTTGTTGTGGGCCGGTTGGGCTTAGTGAAATTAAGGCCCGTTTGGATTTTAATTAGTTTTATTAATTAGGTTTAGTGAATTATTAATATTTTGTTAATTGTGTCGAGAACTTGTTTTGTCGTTTGGTGAATTTTGCAATATCGTAATCGTGACCATTTTAATATACAAAGAAAATTTTAAATTTCCCCGTAAAAATGGTGATTACAATAATGACAGAGATTATTTATATAATTAACCGAAGTTAATTATACGAATTTTTGCGAGGTTTTACAAACTGGCAAGTAACTCTTCATACTCGTTACGTAAAGGAGGTTTCGTTGCTTGAGCTGGCTCGTTACTTGTCTCGCAAATATTTGGAAGAGTTGGCTCATTTTGTTCATTATTTGGAGGAATATAAAAAATATCATTAATGCACGCACGCATGTCACTCATCTCACATTGTGTTGTGTTATCTTGTATAGGAAGATGATCCGGTTCACCGTGTTCACGCCATTGTGTATAAGTTGGGTCCCACCCATTTTCGCTTATGTGGCTTTTAAGTAAGGCGAGAGATACCCATGGAACATTACAACAAAGACGACATGGACATTTTATGTTGCCGTAACTATTCAATAACGGCTTGCAATGTTCAACGAATGCGGCAAGACCATCAAAAAACTCTTCGGAAACACGACTGTCTAAACGGGTCCAACTCTTATCAAGTATCATAACTACATATTGTTTTGTTCAACTCTTAGTTATTACACATTCAAAATAAAGGAAAGTTGTTTTGTTCACCTAGTGCAACTATGGAAGGCAATCCTAACCCACTCTTTGAATGATTCATCTCGTATATGAATGCGTATAACTGATTTACTATCTGAGAAAATTTCGGCAGCATTTCCCCTCAACTCCCCAAATATGTACATTAAAGACATATTCGTAGGAGTAAAGGAGAAACACTGTCGAAATCATCTCAAATAGTAAATCAATTATACGCATCCATATCCTAAATGAGACAAAACATTCAAAAAGCAGTCCCAAACAGGGGACTTTCCGAATTAATTTCTAATAAATTAATTTCGGACGGGTTTTCTATAGGATGATTAACTTCGGACGGGGACTTTCCGAAATTAATCACTAAAATCCTAAAACATTCACAAATGTCTAACAATAACATATATTTTAAGTTAAACAATTAGACTATAAACAATTGTTTGGTTTTCGGTTTATGTTTCATAAAACTATTTTGTTATTTTGAAACTTGTTGTTGTGACTTATTTTTGAAACTATTATGAAACATAAGCCGAAAACCAAACAATATATCTACGGGCTTATGGCTTATTTGGTTTTCGGCTTATGTTTCATAAGCCTTTTATTTATTTATTTATTTATTTTTTTTACTTATTTTGAAACTATTTAAGTTAAAAAGTTTCAAAATAAGCCATAAAAATTAAGCCTGTGAAACATAAGCCGAAAACCAAACAAACCATAAGCCCGTTATATAAGCAGAAACATAATCAATCCGCAAAAATTCTAACGCAAAACATAACCAATATATTAAAAATAGTATACCATATATATACTAACCAATATATACTAACCAAACGCCAACTAACATTTAACCAAACCCACCCAATATCCTACGGCTAGTTCAATACCAAGTCCCCCAAGGTGCTATTTGCACCGTGGGTACACAATATCCTATGGCTAGTTCACAATCCGCAACAATCCCTTTTATATCAAAACCTAATATACTAACCAAACTATACATACGACTGCAATCACTAAACTAGTAACCAAACGCTACAACAAAGCATAAATATGAAAAAAAAAAGGAATACATACCGTCTCGGCAACTGTATCAGCTGTGGTCTCGGCTGTGGCTCAGCTGTGGCTCGGCTGTGGTCTCGTCTTGGGCTCGGGCTATAATAAAAGAGATGCAATATATAATGGTTATATCAAAATTTAAAAAAAAAACTGTTGTCGTCGACATGTCGTCGGGATACCAAATGTTAATAAAAAAAATAAAACGAGGCTCTCACCCTGCTGTTACCCTCGGCTCTCACCCTCGGTGTCACACCCCGCCGAAGGCGGAAACGCGAGGTGCGACGAAATCAATATACATCGCAAAAGAGATATAGTGCAATACCATAATTAATATTTAAGGAAAAGTATATCATTACAACATTGTTACAGCCGACATTGGCAATTTAAGATACAAAGTTTAGTTCCCAAAAGATAGCTTTGTAATACATAATGATCAGTAGTGACATGTGAAAACTTCATTATGCATAGACCATGAAGAAAAACTTACTGACGATCACCTGAAATGCATGAGAGAAAACGGGTCAACTATGAAAATAGTTGGTGAGTACACACGGTTTATATAATATGAAAAACCTTTAAGAGAGAGTCTAAGTTTTTGGTCTTTGTGCATAGTCCACAATGCAAAGGCGTTGTCAATCCACTCAGTTGCAAGTCCCGCCCATACAAGACTTGTAACCTGTGTGTTCACAACCCATTGCATAAAAAGTCGTATGTCTAGTAGTCATGTACACGTGGTCAATATAGTTCACAATAAGGGCACATAGTATATAATAAAGTATGTGGCAAGGCTCCTAAAATAAATAATATGCGTTCCGTAGACAGGGGAACGAGAGGTTGGCCGACCTCTAATAGCGCTATCCATACTACCTACTGCTCCACACAATGAAGCCGTACGAACGGTACGTAAAAACTGGAGTGCGAACGGCAAACCAGTCGAAGACTAACAATTGCGGATGTACGAACAGTACATCAATCACAAACTATCATATATTATTAAGTCAAAGCTACTCCGTAGACAAGGGAGATTTTATGTTGCTCCGTAGACAGGGGAGACTTTATAATGCTGCTCCGTAGACAGGGGAGACTTTGCACTGCTTCGAACATGGGAAACTTTAGGTTATAGTACGTACGGTACATTAAGTTCAAAAGTTCAAGTCAAGTTCAAGAGTTCAAACAAGTTATAAGGTCAAGACAAGTCAAAAGAGTTCAAAATAGTTAAAGGGTTCAAATTCAAGTCAAATGGTTCAAAGTATATATCTTAAGGTTCTAAAAAGAAATTCAAAGAGTTCAATTAATAATTCATGCATCCACCTCAAAACGATTAAAATAGTTAGAAAAAAAGGGTTCGTGAATACTCACCTCACGCAATAGGTAATGCGTTACAAGTAGATGTGCACGGAAAACGATGCACGATGATCTAACCACAACCTAATATGAATGGTATGATTTAGGTCATGAAATGATGTCGTGTATGCAATTTGTGAAAGTTATATCACCTGTACATGTTTGTTTGTAAGTTTAGTTGTAAAAATAACGTCACTTCGCTATTTTCTAATGATAGTCAAAATATAATATTTTTGAAATTTTTAATAAGTATGTATCATAGTTACGATATGAATGTTTTGGAAATGTATATCTTGGAAAGTTTAGAGCTCGACTAAAATAGGAAACCAAAGCACTACAACTTCCGTTTAAGTCATTTTATCTAAAACTGCACTTAAAGTGTCCAAAATTCATCTCTAAAAATAAAAACTGGTTACTATTCACTAATAGAAAAGCTGTCAAAATAATATTTTTCGTCGGTAACTTCGTTAAGTCATAACTTCTTTGTTGTAGCTCGGTTTTCAAAGTTTTATATATCCCCGGGTTCGTATTCAAGTATACTAATATGTTTTTGGTGCCTCGGCTAGTCCAATTAACTTTTAAAACTCGATTTTTCCATTTAAAAATCTTCCAACAGCAAGTATTGTTTCAGAAAATCATTTTTGTCAATCAACTTCAAATTAAGGTATCTTCTTCGTTAATAGTCCGTTTTAATCCATTCAAGCGGCCATGTTTTCGTTTTTGAGTCTATTTTCTAAATTTCTAGGCTACACTTACTCTCAACCAACTGATTTTTCTGTGTAAGTCGAAATAGGGCAGCCTCTTGTTAAAAAGTGTCGAAGTGCGTTTTCTAGTATTCTAGTCATCCAAAACCGCTTCCTACAACTTCAAAACTAATCCTAACTCTTCTATCTTCTTGCCAAGATTAACAAGTTATTAGTATGTTCATAAAAATATGTTTAAAACTTAGTTAACCATCACAAGTTTAAAAGGTTTTCAAACATGTACAAAGTGATATACATAAGTGTATGCAAACTTGAAAATGAGTACTAGGAATTGAAAGTAATATACATAAGAGTAGTATAAAAGCTCATGGACTAAGTGGTGCTTACTTGAAGTGATTATGAGAAGGAGGTGATGAAAACTTAAGTTTACCCAAAAGTATCAAGCTTTATCCCTTAATATTTGATTCTAGTACTTAAATGATCACCAATAAACCTTGCACTTGGAAAAACTAAATTTTCTTGCTTCCTACTCCTTATGGTCGAATGTATATGAATGAGTGAGAGGGTGATGGTAGTTTGCTTGCAAGTGTATGTGAATTAGATGTATGTAAGTGTGTATATATATATATATATATATATATATATATATATATATATATATATATATATATATATATATATAGTAAGTGTCAAAGGTAGTCAAAAACATAATTAGGATTTGGTGGCTATATGTTGGCTCCATTGTCCATGTTCTTGCCGAATTTTAAGGGAAAGTGGGGAGACAAAATGTGGTCAAGCATACCTATATTTATTACATGTCTCATATGAGTGTAGTTGGTAATAGTTTTTGGTAAGAAAATGATGCATTTTTACCATAAAACAAGGGGAGGGGTGACACATAAGTCTTCATGGGAGATTTTTATAAAATCTTGTATTAAAATGTGTATATTGAGTGTATTGGGTATTAAAATATGTATTGGTTAAAAGTTTTTGCGGTTAAAGTTTAATACGTATAATTAAGTGGGCTTAGTATAAGAATTATAAATGTGTACGAAAATAAGTTTTGTCACTTTTGTAGTAATTTAGGGTACAAAATAATAAAAAAAAAATTAATTGTTAGGTGTGTCAGGTACATTGTTCATTTAAATTTGGAAAAGCTTTTATTAATTTAATACTTGCGAGTAAGAAAAAAAAAATGCAAACGCCCTCGCAATTAAATTATGAATTAAAGTAATGGCAAATTACCGTAATGTTGTAGACTAAATATAGTCTAAAGTCACAGTGCACAAGATGGTTATTCTAGTTTTACATTTATTTAACTAAAAAGTTATGCGTAAAAAGTGTTCTTGTAAAATTTTCAAAGTAATAAATTAGAGTTTGGAAATAAATGTTGACGTGGAAAATTACGGGTTGTTATAGTCTTCCAGCCTTAAAAGGAATCTCGTCCTCGAGATTCTGTTCGTTCATTCTATAGACGTATGTGTTCGCGATCAAATTTGATGAGGCAAACTTTCCCAATCTCGAGCGTAGCCCTCAAAAGACCTTTAGTTAGTCGCTTCTAATTTAATCTCACAACTTATCAGACAAGAACTGTCATGAGATTAAACTGAATCGAATTGAGTAACGACATGACTCTTAGCTTGATTTTCGCAACTCATCAGACAAGAACTGTCACTAGAATCAAGCTAGGAATCAATATGTCAGAAAGATAGGATTCAACATCCTTGAAAGAGTTCTTTTGAAAGATTTGCTCGATTTTAGAATTGTTTACACCAATCAAATCAACTAATAAAAATATAACTAGGGTCGATGTCGTTAGGTCTCAGATTAATCAATGTCATGAACTTGGACAGATGGTGCAATGACAGTCGCGAAGTAGAGATCGTAAAATGATGGGAACAAATATGTTCTTAGCCTAATGAGTCATAAGATAGCAAAGAGAAACTATACACATAGAAGCATATATAAGGAACGGTAACACAAACGCGAACATACAAATAGGTTATGCATACCCACCCGACCAATGCAATTTCAGGTGACCAGACTCTTTAGACCCGACCAAACATGATCTAAGACTACCACTCCCTTCATCGCATGATTCTTCCTGAATTATACACAGGTGATCAGGCTATGCATACTTGAGGATTAATGATGCAATGCTAGGACTAGTCGACTCGTATGATTTTCGGTGTTTAAGAAAAACGTTATTTTGGTTATAGTTGCGATTTTTATTTTAGAAAAATCGACATTCTCTATAACCTTTAGCTCTGATACCAATTTGTCACACCCCACCGAAGGCGGAAACGCGAGGTGCGACGAAATCAATATACATCGCAAAAGAGATATAGTGCAATACCATAATTAATATTTAAGGAAAAGTATATCATTACAACATTGTTACAGCCGACATTGGCAATTTAAGATACAAAGTTTAGTTCCCAAAAGATAGCTTTGTAATACATAATGATCAGTAGTGACATGTGAAAACTTCATTATGTATAGACCATGAAGAAAAACTTACTGACGATCACCTGAAATGCATGAGAGAAAACGGGTCAACTATGAAAATAGTTGGTGAGTACACACGGTTTATATAATATGAAAAACCTTTAAGAGAGAGTCTAAGTTTTTGGTCTTTGTGCATAGTCCACAATGCAAAGGCGTTGTCAATCCACTCAGTTGCAAGTCCCGCCCATACAAGACTTGTAACCTGTGTGTTCACAACCCATTGCATAAAAAGTTGTATGTCTAGTAGTCATGTACACGTGGTCAATATAGTTTACAATAAAGGCACATAGTATATAATAAAGTATGTGGCAAGGCTCCTAAAATAAATAATATGCGTTTCGTAGACAGGGGAACGAGAGGTTGGCTGACCTCTAATAGCGCTATCCATACTACCTACTGCTCCACACAAGGAAGCCGTACGAACGGTACGTATAAACTGGAGTGCGAACGGCAAACCAGTCGGAGACTAACAATTGCGGATGTACGAACAGTACATCAATCACAAACTATCATATATTATTAAGTCAAAGCTACTCCGTAGACAAGGGAGATTTTATGTTGCTCCGTAGACAGGGGAGACTTTATAATGCTGCTCCGTAGACAGGGGAGACTTTGCACTGCTTCGAACATGGGAAACTTTAGGTTATAGTACGTACGGTACATTAAGTTCAAAAGTTCAAGTCAAGTTCAAGAGTTCAAACAAGTTATAAGGTCAAGACAAGTCAAAAGAGTTCAAAATAGTTAAAGGGTTCAAATTCAAGTCAAATGGTTCAAAGTATATATCTTAAGGTTCTAAAAAGAAATTCAAAGAGTTCAATTAATAATTCATGCATCCACCTCAAAACGATTAAAATAGTTAGAAAAAAAGGGTTCGTGAATACTCACCTCATGCAATAGGTAATGCGTTACAAGTAGGTGTGCACGGAAAATGATGCGCGATGATCTAACCACAACCTAATATGAATGGTATGATTTAGGTCATGAAATGATGTCGTGTATGCAATTTGTGAAAGTTATATCACCTGTACATGTTTGTTTGTAAGTTTAGTTGTAAAAATAACGTCACTTCGCTATTTTCTAATGATAGTCAAAATATAATATTTTTGAAATTTTTAATAAGTATGTATCATAGTTACAATATGAATGTTTTGGAAATGTATATCTTGGAAAGTTTAGAGCTCGACTAAAATAGGAAACCAAAGCACTACAACTTCCGTTTAAGTCATTTTATCTAAAACCGCACTTAAAGTGTCCAAAATTCATCTCTAAAAATAAAAACTGGTTACTATTCACTAATAGAAAAGCTGTCAAAATAATATTTTTCGTCGGTAAATTCGTTAAGTCATAACTTCTTCGTTGTAGCTCGGTTTTCAAAGTTTTATATATCCCCGGGTTCGTATTCAAGTATACTAATATGTTTTTGGTGCCTCGGCTAGTCCAATTAACTTTTAATACTCGATTTTTCCATTTAAAAATCTTCCAACAGCAAGTATTGTTTCAGAAAATCATTTTTGTCAATCAACTTCAAATTAAGGTATCTTCTTCGTTAATAGTCCGTTTTAATCCATTCAAGCGGCCATGTTTTCGTTTTTGAGTCTATTTTCTAAATTTCTAGGCTACACTTACTCTCAACCAACTGATTTTTCTGTGTAAGTCGAAATAGGGCAGCCTCTTGTTAAAAAGTGTCAAAGTGCGTTTTCTAGTATTCTAGTCATCCAAAACCGATTCCCACAACTTCAAAACTAATCCTAACTCTTCTATCTTCTTGCCAAGATTAACAAGTTATTAGTATGTTCATAAAAATATGTTTAGAACTTAGTTAACCATCACAAGTTTAAAAGGTTTTCAAACATGTACAAAGTGATATACATAAGTGTATGCA
Source organism: Artemisia argyi (assembly GCA_030686995.1). Lineage (NCBI taxonomy): Eukaryota > Viridiplantae > Streptophyta > Magnoliopsida > Asterales > Asteraceae > Artemisia > Artemisia argyi. Next base: position 41,168,592 of record CM060691.1, read on the forward strand.
AACTTGAAAATGAGTACTAGGAATTGAAAGTAATATACATAAGAGTAGTATAAAAGCTCATGGACTAAGTGGTGCTTACTTGAAGTGATTATGAGAAGGAGGTGATGAAAACTTAAGTTTACCCAAAAGTATCAAGCTTTATCCCTTAATATTTGATTCTAGTACTTAAATGATCACCAATAAACCTTGCACTTGGAAAAACTAAATTTTCTTGCTTCCTACTCCTTATGGTCGAATGTATATGAATGAGTGAGAGGGTGATGGTAGTTTGCTTGCAAGTGTATGTGAATTAGATGTATGTAATTGTGTATATATATATATATATATATATATATATATATATATATATATATATATATATATATATATATATATATATATATATATATATATATATACAGTAAGTGTCAAAGGTAGTCAAAAACATAATTAGGATTTGGTGGCTATATGTTGGCTCCATTGTCCATGTTCTTGCCGAATTTTAAGGGAAAGTGGGGAGACAAAATGTGGTCAAGCATACCTATATTTATTACATGTCTCATATGAGTGTAGTTGGTAATAGTTTTTGGTAAGAAAATGATGCATTTTTACCATAAAACAAGGGGAGGGGCGACACATAAGTCTTCATGTGAGATTTTTATAAAATCTTGTATTAAAATGTGTATATTGAGTGTATTGGGTATTAAAATATGTATTGGTTAAAAGTTTTTGCGGTTAAAGTTTAATACGTATAATTAAGTGGGCTTAGTATAAGAATTATAAATGTGTACGAAAATAAGTTTTGTCACTTTTGTAGTAATTTAGGGAACAAAATAATAAAAAAAAATTAATTGTTAGGTGTGTCAGGTACATTGTTCATTTAAATTTGGAAAAGCTTTTATTAATTTAATACTTGCGAGTAAGAAAAAAAAATGCAAACACCCTCGCAATTAAATTATGAATTAAAGTAATGGCAAATTACCGTAATGTTGTAGACTAAATATAGTCTAAAGTCACAGTGCACAAGATGGTTATTCTAGTTTTACATTTATTTAAATAAAAAGTTATGCGTAAAAAGTGTTCTTGTAAAATTTTCAAAGTAATAAATTAGAGTTTGAAAATAAATGTTGACGTGGAAAATTACGGGTTGTTATACTCGGCTCTCACTTGCTGCTACTGTAACAAAAATTAACAAAATTTTTATAACAATTTTATTATCAAAATTTAATAACAATTTTATCAATAATAATAATAACAAATTTTATTAACAATTTTTATTAACAAAATTTATTAACAATAATAATAACAAATTTTATTCACCTGCTGCTGCTGTGAAGGATAATGTGAAGAAGAAGAGAAGTGGGGAAGAAGAAGAATTAAAAAATGGAGGGGTAGAGGAGAGAATTAAATAATGGAGGGGTAGAGGAGGCGGTGCACAGTGGTGCGAGTGTCTGAGTGGTGGAGTGGTGTGGTGAGCTGTGGTGGAGGTGGAGGTGGTATAATGTGGTTGGGGTGGAGGAGTGGTGGTATAATCGCCGGCGAGAGGGGGGATGGTTTATTTTGATTTTTTTAAGTTATGAGCAATAATTTTGACCAGATCTGGTTTTGGTATTGCTTTTTATAATCCCGTCGACATGTCGACGGGAATATTAAGGAAATTTTTTATATTATTACTAATACCGTCGACATGTCGACGGTAATATTACAATATTTTGTCGTTTACGTTTAGCGGGACGTATTAAATTTTCACGAAAATTTTGGCGGTTTTATTCCCGTCGACATGTCGACGGTAAAATAGCTTTTATTAAAAAAATTTTATTTATAATAAATACATTTATAAAATTACTTTATTATAAATACTTTTATAAAATTACTTTAATATAATTAAAAAAATTTATTTATTATAAATACTTTTATAAAATATTAAAAAATAAGTTTTATAAAATTAATAAACTAAATTTATATAATTGAAAAAAATTATTTATTATAAATACATTTATAAAATTAAAAAAATATACATATTTAAAATTAATTACTTATATTATAATTAAAAAAAATCATTTATTAAAATATAAAATAAAATAATTAGAATATCACAAAATACTAAATCCCAACCATTATAAAATTAATAAACGAGTCGAGATGCAATGGTTATACATGAGATGTAAAACGAACGAGTCGAGATGCAATGGTTATACATGATATGTAAAACGAACGAGTCGAGATGCAATGGTTATACATGAAATGTTAAACGAACGAGTCGAGATGCAATGGTTATACATGAGATGTTAAACGAACGAGTCGAGATGCTATGGTTATACATGAGATGTTAAACGAATGAGTCGAGATGCAATGGTTATACATGAGATGCAATGGTTTTACCTAACAACTTTTTTTCTACCTAACACCTTATCCTCACAATATAAACACACACACACACACATACTCATCTCACTATATATCTCTCTCTCTATCTCTCTCTAGCAGTTTCTGTTTTCTGGCGACACCAGCATTTTCCGACCGCCGGAATCTTTTTCTGGCCACCACCTTTTATCACCTCAACTTGTAGATCGGGCCACACCGGTCACGATTCAACCACTCAACCTCACAACCACAAACATACACTGTTATCATGGTGAAGAAGATGACAGAATTTGAAGCTTTTCCTTGTCCTTGTGAACGAGGAGACGTGATTCTGCGAGAATCGTGTAAATCTTACTCCCGTGGTAAACTATACTATGCGTGTCCTTTCTCGCAGGTGAACAATTACATATTTTTTTCGTGTATTATATAAATAATTTGGTTAGTTGTTAAAAATAATAGTTTTTACTCTTTAACAGCCTGGGACAGAAGACCATGGATGTAATTTTTTTTTTATCGAAGGAGGAACGACTCGCCAAAATGATGATCGGTTCTCTGGGAGCTTCAACATCAAGCGGTTCTGGATCTGCTCCAAAAAGGTGCTCAAACTGTCATGAAAAAAATCTTAGAATAAACTTGCTGGAGGCACAAAAACAGGTGCTAGAGACAAAATTAAGGGTGCTGGAGGCAAAACTTGACATGGCAACGTATCCCAACCACGACCACGCATGTCAGTCGAATGCAATACTCCGTGACCTTTTAGGTGACATGGATAAATTTCATATGTAGTACTGTTATCGTTGTTGTTGCTGTTGTTTGCTGTTGTTGTTGATGTTATTGATGTTTAATAAAATGTTGTTGTTGTTGTTGTTGTTTAATAAAATGTTGTTGTTGTGAGCAATAATTAGAACTGAAGGAGCAATAATTATCAAACACAAATGCAAACTATTAATTTAAAATTTGTACGCACAAATAATAGAACTGAAGGAGCAATAATTATCAAACACAAAGGCAAATTGTTTATTTAAAACAAGCAAGAGTTCTTAACCACATGCATTTTCATACAGACTCAAACTAAACAACTCGACAACCAAACGAAACAACTCAAACTAAACAACTCGACAACTAAAACAACAGATCAAACGAAACAACCCGTTTATTTTTTTTGCGGCTACTTCCCGCTTTACTCGAACTCGCACCATCTTTTCCCTTCCTTGCTCTCATTTCCTTGATATGTGCAAACGTAGCTTCAAGATTTGTGACCCTATTTCCCAGATTATCAAGTTTTGTTTCCAATGTACTTTCAGCTTCGTCGTCACCTCCAATAGCAACAACTTGAGCTTCAGCAGCATCTAGCTCGTCCATGTACTCTTTGTAGTACGGCTTTTTCCTACACCATTCGATAATCTTGTCTCTCATCCACGGTTCAGCATCCTTAAAATCACCATATTCCTCATAAACTGCATGACCAAAAGTTAACATAACTTCATTAAAGAGGAGCTCGTGTGACAAGATTTTTGAGTACTCCTCTTCAACTGTGCAACCACGCCAAGTCATGTGTGTCTTGTAAGAATTGACGATTGAATTATTTGTGAGATGTGTAAAATGAGACGGAAATAATTTTGTGAGAATGTATATATTGGTAAAAAAATGAGACGGGAATGTATTTGTGAGGATATATATAGCCTGATTTTTGAAGATATATTCCCGTCGACATGTCGACGGGAACAAGAAAGCTGGAAAATATCCCGCCCAATATTTTACCCATTTATTAAAAATGTTTATAGTTAGTAATATACTCCCGTCGACATGTCGACGGGACTCTTAAAACGTAATAATTATTACGCTTAATCACACGTTAAGTGTGGGATAAAAGGTTATCAATATATTCCCGTCGACACGTCGACGGGAATATATTAGCGGGTAAATTTCGCGCCCAACTTTGGTGAATTATTGAGGCTAAAAAAATATGTTAAAATGTTCCCGTCGACATGTCGACGGGAAAATACGATTATGAAAAATTCAACGCAGTGGGGCTCGGTCAAGCGTTTTTTTTGTTGTTTTCTGCCTTATGCCGTCGACGGGAAACAGCTCGACGCCTGTTCTCCTGATCCTTGTAGTGAAATTTAAATATTATTTAAGAGCACTATTGCGTAACGAGGAAGAAAGGGTTACGGTGTAGAGAAAATATCTTTTGCTTGACCTTGAATCTTGTCCCAATCATTCCCCATCACTTGAAAAAAACTCGTCCTCGAGTTCTCACTACCTCCAGACAATAGGCGAATGAATAATATCTTCAAATCAATTAAATACGTAAAAAAAAAACTTGTGTACTATTGGGGAGAATAGCTATGCTCATTACATACGAATTAAACACATAAAAATTCTTCTTTCCCATATGTATTGCATCCACATTATGTTGTCACGGTCTTCCTAACAAAACATGACTAGCACCTAAGTCCACGACATCACAAGACACATCATCACGATAGACACTTCCAATAGCAATTGGAATTTTGCAAACCTCATTTACCTTCACCTCCGGACCCTTTTTAAACCAACCTAACTTATATTGATTAGGTTGTTGTTCGATTTGTAACTTCAAGGCCTTCACTAACTCTTTGAAACTAGACTTTTTCACAACTTCCTCCATTAACGGCAAACGAGAAAACGTTGTTTTCAACCAAACACTTTGTTTCAAAAATCTTGTTCCTTTGAGAAAATCTTCAAACTTTGTTAAATAAAAAAGTATGTTGCACCATCAAATTCACAAAACCGCCTTCAACCTGAGCAACTTCATCAACATGTTCTACGTCATCACCAAAATCAACCTCCATTCCACTTTGATGATTTTCCCCAAAATAGGCATTCAACTTCTTGTTAGAACACTCACTCGATCTGTGACCAAGTAAACTACACCTAAACCACTTAGGTGGTATAGGTTTGAGATGCGATTTGGAGTCAGTCTTCTTAGCAACAACGGGCTTTATTACACCATTGCTACTAGCCAAAACTGGAGATGTCAAACTTGAAGATGTAATTTCTTTTAGGTAAAAGAGTTACCCCCGCCTACAGTGCTTAAAACCTAAACAAGCATAAGAAATGACATTCCATACTTATGCGAAACAAAATAAAAACAAGCTAATCTAATCTGACCACGGAGACTAATGTCATAAGTATTAGCAAGCTTCAATTGACCATCGGTTAGACCACAATCATCAAACTCATTATCATCATAAGGGTTTTGATCATGGGAATCTTCTTTCCATTTCTCCAATAAGCTCCTCATGCCCACTTCGCTACCACCTTTAGAACCGTAAAATGCCATAAAACTAGAAGTTTTATTGAAGTACTCAAGGACTTCATCAGCATCACTACCCGAGATAACTAGATCACCAACCTTAGACAAATGATATGCCTACCCTTTTTTTTCTTATTTAACCATGTTAGGAATGCTCTTCGAAATACAAGGAGGAGGTGCATTGGACAAACTTACATATAGTAAACCATTCTTATACATAGGTTTCAAAATCTTACATATACTAATACCAAGTAGGTATGGATTACCAAAACTTACATATAGTAAACCATATGCCTAAGTAAACCATATGCGTTAACATCTTTGTCGGATAGTTTACTCTCATCTTCATTATCTCTTTTTGTTCTCAACTAATATCCCAATATCTCAGCCACTATCTTCTTTTTTCCTGCATTATTATACTATCATATGTGATTTAAAACGATTAAATATAAGCAAAGGCCAAGTAATTTGCATGTTTATATTATGAGTTTTATCACATGTGATTTTCCTTCACAGTCACAATGATTATTCACATTAAAAACATCATGGACATAATGGCTGCCTTTTTCATCTGCAGGCCCTTTGATGTAGTTGGCAATGATGAAACAGTTGTATCCATAAGGACATTTTAAGATTTTTTTTCATGTTTTGTAAAAATGTGTTTTTATCAAATTTAAACATATATCGACCTTCAAAGCATCTTCTACTATCGAGTCTTGTAAATTCACACTAGGTTATACATTGATACAAGTAGACAACTGGTTAGGTCAATCAAAAAACAACTGTTAAAATTACACATCAAAAACTATCACATGTGATATACCATGGTACCCATAACTTAATTACAATTACGTCACATATTTTTATAAAAAATGTCATATATGACAATTATCACTTGTGATATAACAAGGTTTAATCATACCAATCAACATCTAACTACTAAACACATTTAGCCAAATTAACACTTGTGATATAACAAGGTTTAATTTTACCAATCAACATCTAACTACTAAACACACATTTCTTTACAGAATCACATTAAACTTCAACAAAACTTCCCTTAATACTGAGAACCTAACCAATAATCACACATTTGTTCAATAAAATCACAATAATATCAACAAAACCTTAATAAACTATGAAAACTAACCAATAACCACACTTTTCTTTACTGAAATCACAATAAAATCAACAAATCTCATTAAGAAATAAAAAATCTAACCAATAAAAAAAAAATCTTAAATAAAACAAAATGACAACAACAAAACTTATAGAATCAGTAGAAACATGACTGTTAATCACACAATTTTTCACTAAGATCATCTAACACTAATCATCATTATCTATTCATACATAACAACAGCAACAACAACTTAAAAAACATAATACACCAAATTTAAAAATTGTAAATAGTTTATGTATTATATTCAAAATTAAAGTTAAAATAAGACAAACACTACCTTCAATTCTATATTAAAGGAATCGGATGTTGAATTTACACTATGTATTGTTTACAAATATTTTCATCAACACTAGATTCATCCATTGTATTGTGATTTGATGTAATTTTACGGTTTAATTTTGTGTTTTATGTGGATCTAAGGTTTGTATTTTGATTGAAATGTTACTTGTGTTTAGTGAATGAGGAATTACATATATAACCTTGAAGGTTTTGATTAATTTAATTATCTTTGTAAATTATATTATTACTGGTTATGAATCTTAGCCATTATAAGATTCTTTGAGTATATTGTTTGTTACGAGTATAAGATTCTTTTTAAGATTAGAAAACTGAATATAAGGTTGGTTGAAGACGCCACCAATGTTTCAGTATTTTGTTTAACCCTCAACCATACGTCCACCCTTTAGGTTCATGTTAAATGATATTCAAATATTTATAACCAATAATTAAACAACTAATAGTAATACATATATTGTTGAGAAAAACTTCCCACGTTCTCTCCCTTATTCCATAGTACTTAAGTACTTGTTACGATCCATTGTCAGAATTGAGATTAGTTACGCCAATTATTCCACATTGATTGGTCTAATTTATTTCTTTAATATCTTGTAATATCTTACTTTCGATGTTAAACAGACACAATATTCTTTTCGGTTCTAACACATTAAATAAATGCACGACTTCTTATTTATGCAAGATTCAGCATACATGCATGTTTAGTTTTCATTGCTATTCATGACAACTAGGCGAGTACCCGTGCATAGCAACGGAAGTTCCTAGCGGCACACAATTATCAATATGTGATATTGTGGTAAGTGTTTCGTATAACGTTCAAAATAGAACGTGAAAAGATCAAAATGTAATTGCAAAACGGTTGTAACATGCCATAATTCAACTCTAGCAAAAATTCATAACATGTATCAAACAACATATAAAAATATTTAGTGAGATTCAAAAATAAAACATTACATCCCCACACGGAACATCCCGCCGCAACGTGATGGGTGCAACCCACCTCGTTGGACTTAAAACCCGATGTCTAGTTTCGATAAAAAGTCGACCGATAAATAATCTTGTACAACTATATGTATGAACAATATGAACAAGTTATATGATCCGGTTTTTGCTTTAATATATTTTTAAGATCTTGTCACATAATTAAAAAAAAAAAAAAAAAAAAAAAAAAAAAAAAAAAAAAACCTTAGCCATTCCACCATGCGTCATTGCATCATAGAGAAGCATCTACATGTACTACTGATAAGGATCAATATGGATTAAACACAACCAACACTTTTTGAAATTGAAGGTTTCTAAAGACATAACTTGCAAATTGGTTGCCAGATAAATATATATAGGAACACATGGTATAAAAGTCCGGTGTCTGTTGTGAACATATATATCATTCTATTTAGCAGTCAGTGCTCGATCTCCTTCTAGACTTCTACTCGACTTTGAAACGAATGCACAACAACTCACTGCAATGCATACTCGATCCCCCTATCACCGAAAAAAGATTGAATGTCATTGGGATTAAATTTACCACGATCAATATAACTTTGCTTTCCAAAGATGGGATTTCATAGCGGCTGATAGTTGTAGTGATCTCCTTAATTTGTAAACCAAAATAATATCAAGTTTTATTGTTTTAATCAACCACATAACAGAGCATCTTGAAAGCATAACATAGTCATTACCTAAATCCATAAAAAGACAGATACAAACAGAAGCATCCAAAACTTCCTACAAAAACATTATGCTGAACTCAATACTCATTGACCTTCGATATAGTATCTCAAATCAAAGCAACCATGTGTGCTCATTCTTCATCATCCTCATCAGCATCAGCACCTGCAGCCTTCTTTGCAACAGCCTTCTTTGCAACAGCTTTCTGATTCTTTTGCTTCACTCTTCCAGGTCGGCCACCTTCAAACGGGCTAGTGGGTGAGAAATTAATGTGCTTTTGTGAGTCTACTCTCACCATGAATGATGGCACATTCACCACATGCCTTCCCACCCTATAAACCAACAAATGTATCATGGGAAAAACTCTGAACTTGGGAAAAGTCCTCAATACAAGGTAATTTAAAAAGATCATGTAACAAGTATGCACAATGATTTACAGTTTTAAGTCGGCTTCCAAGTGCATATATAAAACAACTAAAGAAAAGAAGCAAAGTATTTTAATAACCGTATAGTCTAAACAAATGAAATAAAAGATCACAAGTCTGTCTTCTTGCAATTCGTAAAAACCTGGAAATTGAAAAAAATGGTTGGAAATGCAACTGTTCTGGCCATCAATAGTTAATCATTTGTACATTCTTGGACTCACCATCAAATAGTTCTGAGTCACGACACCATTTAACTTGCTTGAGTTCATGGCAATTTTCCAGACATTTGGCTTTTAAAGAACAATATGGCCACGCCAAATGGCTATAAAAAAAACCCCTCAAATTTCAACCCCTAATAGCATCTTAAAGACGCCAAACAGCCTATGAAATTTCAGCCCCTAATTGCATGTTAAAGACGTCATATGGTTGCTGAAATTGCAGCCCCTAATAGCATGTTAAAGACGCTAAATGGTGATCAAAACAACCGCTGAAATTGCAGCCCCTAATAGCATCTTAAAGATGCCAAATAGCCCCTGAAATTGTTGTTCCAGTCTTATTCCATCCTATATACATGAATATGAAATATATAAAACATTTCAATCATCCCACACAACATCTAGAACTATAAAAGCATGTTCCTCACCATAGAAATATAGAATCCAAAACAACCTTGTTTTCCTACATAGTAACAATGATCCATTTGTCTGTGCATGAGTTACTCAAGAGAGTTCGCTAATTTAAGGTGTTTGATATCCATAACATATCAAAGTCACAAGCTTGAACACATATACAAATCCATATCTCATACAAATCTCAACTTTATCATGGTTTTTACTCAATTACATATCTTTTGCATTGATTTTTGCTTGGCAAGAACTTCAAAGTCCAAAAAAGCAATTTAAGACTATAAAGAACTTCACCCCCCATCTATTAACCATCAATTTCAAATCTATTAAAACTTCAAACCCAATTTTCAACTACAAATTTTAACTAACAAATCACATATTATTCCTGAGGAATAAAACTTTATAATCAAAACCACATACCAATTCAAACTCATTCAATAATCTCCAAAAAAAAAAATAATAAAAAAAAAAAAATCAAATAACAATCACATATTCACAAAGCTTAAAACTTTATGATTACCCATAAATACATCACAAGCAAGAATCACCAAGAGCCTAAAATGAGCTAAACATAGAATATTTTCCATAAAGTTTAGAACTTTATAATCTATGTGAACATTAGAACACAAATCACAAGAGCAAACCTGTAGAAGCCTTCAGATCCCATGTTTGCTACGTTACAACAAGAATTTGTCAGCTTTGTAAATAGATAGCATGTGACTTATCCAACCTATATACTCATATATCAATAATTAGATTGAAGCATTTTATCATTTTATCAAACAACAACAATAATTAGATTGAAGCATTTTATCATTTTATCAAACAAAAACTGGTGATCAATCAAAATGTTACTCAAGTTTTAATCTTTTTACGAACAATGGAAATCGTAACTAAATTTGCATAAACTTTCTGATTGGAATTAATGATAAATCAATAACATGGATCCTTCATAATTGTTCATAACAAAAATAAGAAAACAAAAAGGTTAAGAACTATATACCTTTGATTTGAAACTGTCATATGCAAGAACTATTTGGCGATCATTCCATATGTAAAACAATCACATCTATCAGATAATCATTTGGAGACTTATCATTCAAAATACAGAATAAAAAACAGAAAACGATTTATCGCCTTGATCAATTGAATATAGAAAACACAATAATTTTCTTCAACTACCCATCATCATGTATTTCCCCTCGCACCCTGAAATTTACATCTGGACAGTGAAATTAGAATCAGAAACTTAAATTGATACATTAGATCGTATTCACCTATGTAACAAAAGATAAAGAGATTACCTTAGAGATTGCAGAGGTAGTGGAGATGCATAATTTATTTTTCAAAAGAAAATTCATGGTCTTCAATACACATAAATGGTTTATGCAAAATTCATAGTGTTGATTTGAAGATTTTAGGGCAAATAATAAAGAAAAGGTAATATACTTGCCACAATTTCATCGAATGGGTAGTGAACTATTTTTTTTTTTTTTTTTTTTGAGGGTAATTTTATTTCAAAATCATCATCTTTAGGGTATTTTGTAAAAATTTTGGACAATTTTGCCCCTCATAGCTAATACAAAAAAAAATTTCCCGAAGGGCAAAATTGTCCAAAAATTTTGCAAAATACCCTAAAGATGATGAATTTGAAAGAAAATTGCCCTCAAAATGAAAAAAAATAGTTCACTACCCATTCGATGAATTTGTGGCAAGTATATTACCTTTTAATATCATTTGCCCAAGATTTTAATACATAATATTATCAATATTAGTTTGTTGGAGAAGATTGGAGAGTAGCACGGTGCAAGCTGCTACTTTTTAGGGTTGACTTCCATTAGAGACATTTATTGCCATCAATACTTTCCAGTTTCCCACCCCATTTATTGATTTGCAGTTTCGGGTTTACATTCATTGTCCAGGGAAATTGATGATACAAGGGTAAAATCTGGATTGACCAAAAGTTCAACTTTTCACAATTTCACAATTCCACTTTGACCATTTCTCCATTATATGTAGTAAAGATATATTAGCAACTTTTTTTCTTTCTCTTTTATGCCCTGAGTAATTACTATTACGGAGTAACAAAACTTCAAGATATATATGTGTATATATATATATATATATATATATATATATATATATATATATATATATATATATATATATATATATATATATATATATATATATATATATATATAGGGTAGGGTTCTTTTCAGAACCAAATAAATTGCGAGAACTGCGAGAACCAGAATCAACCAATCATATTTTTTTAATATTTATTTTTATGTTTTAATTCAAACGGGTATAATAGTAAAATTGCATTTTTTTAATTTTTTTTTAATAAAAAACGTTTTTTTATCCTAAATTTTAGGATTTTTTTTTTTTTTTTTTGAAATAATTATTTTCCAACATGTATGATTTCGAAAGATAAGATGCACATGTGTTTTTTTTTATATATGGTAAATTTACATATATTTTTATTGTTTAATTGCTTAGATCTCTAATGTGTTTTGGTAGAAAATATTTACACAAGTTCATTGAATGACAAACATAAATATTTTAGATGTATCGTATACATTTCAAAACAAAAACGTTAATACACAAAATTAAAAATCATCTCACATACAATTCAAATACAAAATTCTAAAAGTAAAGAATAAATGAAAGTTTCGTTAATGTATAGTTGTGTCTACTAATCTTCTCACAACTTCATGCACAAGTGCATTTACTCTTTACTTTTTTATCATAACTATTTTCTCGCTAAATAGTATGTACAAAACACATGTACACTCTTGACATCGTTCATCCTACTCGTACCTGTAACAACAAGCAATTAATAAAAGTGAAGAATTAATGAAAGTTTTGTTAATGTATAGCTGTGTCCACTAATCTTCTCGCAACTTCATGCACATGTGCATTTACTCTTTACTTCTTTATCATAACTATTTTCTCGCTAAATAGTATGTACAAAACACATGTACACTCTTGACATCGTTCTTCCTACTCATACCTGTATCCACAAGCAATTAATAAACGAGTTATATAATCATAACATCTACCAATACATATATGCACAACGTATTTCTGACTTGTTCACAAGAGATCATTTTGAGAAATTAGTACAACTTTAAAACACAAAACATAAGTGCACCCTTAAATCAAAACTAAACAAAATCATAAATGAAAACATATATGCAATTTCAATACATTTAAACTTAAAAACTATAAAACATATATGCACAGAAGGCATTAACTTCACTAGAAACTATGAAAACACATATGCACTCTCAATAAAGACGCATGATTTAAACAATTTAATAACAATATTAAGCGGTAGCATTTGTATATATATGTTTGTTACCCTTACTAATTGGTTTGGGTGGTGGGATTGATCAACGCATGGACGATTCTTCTCTTTAATCACGTTTGTGTTGCTTCTCGAGACCAACTTATATATACTGATAACGAATCCAATCTCTATCCTCTTGCTTATATACGCACTTTCAATACATTTAAACTCCAAAACTGTAGACACACATATGCACTTTCAATACATTTATGCAATTTCAGTACATTTAAACTCCGAAACTGTAAAAACGCATATGCACTTTCAATACATATACCCACTTTCAATACATTTAAACTCCGAAACTGTAAAAACACATATGCACAAAATGTTAGAGTTTATGGATATATATTAATAAACGTATGTCTAGAATCGAACCCGAGACCTCGGGATTGCACACATTACAAACGAGAATTAAAGATTAATAAATATTAAATGTTATGTATATTTATTAATTAAACACAAGTAAAAGGATTAATGATCGTTGGTTATTAAACGTATGGACTAACTATGGTTAAACGCAAACGTAAAGGACTAGAGATGAAATATATAGCAAGAAGGATCCGGAATGCCTTCCTAAGGCCCATGGCCGGTCGACAATGGGTTGGGGAAACCCAATCCCATTCAAACTTGGACAACAAGTTTACAAGGCTATATATACAAACTCAAGGGTTATTTGTTTCACACCTTTTGTGCACACAAATTATCCCTAAAAGTTTTCTCTTCTCCCTCTCTTGCTAAAACCAATCGTACAACCCTAAACCTTAGGGTTGTCGATTTCCTTGACTTCAAAACATTGTGTTTTATGTTACTAGCATCACCTTTAATTCGTTAGTAGTTTGTGTGTACAAGAACGAGGTAACAACATACTTTTGTTGTTATCAAGGGATCGATTAACAAAACGGTAAGGGGTTAATCATTGATCCATATAAACCCTAATTAGGGTTCATCACATGTTCAAGATTATTTATTGATTCTTGTTTTGCTAGAATCACTAAAGGTACGCTCTCTTTATGTTTCAGTTAATTAATTATGAGTATTCGATCTTTTGCTTCCGTTGTGCGTTGTTGATGTTATATGTTTAATTATGTAATTGTTATGGTACTTAAATTCTAACAGTGGCATCAAGAGCGGTTAATACTGTGTAATTAATTACTGAAACACATAAAAAATTTGAAATCTTTGATTATTATTATTGCATGCTTAAAGGTTTCTTGGTGTTAATTTTTGAAACCCTAAAAATATTTTTTTACTGTTCACGAACACTGTTCATTCGACACTGTTCACGCGGTACTGTTCATGGTACTGTTCGCGGTACTGTTCATCCGAAGAAATTTTTTTTAGGTTTTATAAAAATTGAAGAAACCCTAGGTTGCATGCTAATATTTTTTTTATGTGGTTTAATCATGTATAATTGTTATGTGACATGGTTTATGTGCGTATCTTGTGACCTAATTGGTAATTGTTATGCTTTGATCCATGACGAAACATGCATGTTAGTCATGGGTTATTAATTGTTTTTTTAATTGTTAAGCTTTGTCACATGTTCTAATATTGGGGAAGACCTCAATAATAATTATTAAAATCAATTTACGTGCTATGTGGTGTGTATATTAGCTTTGGCCTACGCAATTGATTCGTCAATGTATGTGGCTCCACTTCCATTAAGAAGGGAAGGCCTTAGTTGATTACATGCATTTTACACCTAGAATTGATTTTGTTAGGATCTTTTCTTAACAAGGATTGCATGTGGCTATTTGTTTCACCTTTGTTATTATTATTAGTTGTTGATTTGTCTTGGATTACTTGTTTTATTGTTTCTTATTTGTTCGACATGTTGTAAGCAATAAAAGGGTAATTTTTCCATAAAGAAAATAATACGGACTAATAATGGTGAAACCCTATGTGATAAAGTAAGAATCTTGCAAGGTCTTAAGTGCCGCTAGTGGTCCGATTCGCACGGTAATCAGCTCCCAGGCGAGACCAGCAAAATTCACACTTTATTACATGATTTTGAGATTGAATCCATAAACTTTTGCTTGATTGATGTTTTGTACAAATATGCTTTTAAAATTAAGTCCTTTAAGACGATATTCATAACCGTGATTTGAAGGCTTAGAAAAGAGCCTTAGAGTCTGCCTTGGTTATCACAATCTTGAATATGTCTTAAACGAATTATTTTTAAAATCATAATTGTAGAAAGTCATCTTAGGGTTTATTAAACCTCAAGTAAAACTTTGTGTATTAATTTCACGAATTGGTAATAAAAAAGTTTTGAAAACTTATGTTATAAAGATGAGTGCATGCATCTTTATACATGTTTTGATTTTCACATCAAAAGTTTATACCCTAAAATTTAAGTTACATGCCATCTAACTATAAGGAACACTTGAAGTTATTATTTAGTAACACGTGAGACGCAGGCTAAATTTTAATGACAAGGTAAATTTCCGAGTGTGCGTGAGACCACACATGGAGAATTTGCAGTTTCTAAGTTAGACGACTTAATTAAGTTGATGCGTGAGACCTAGAGCTTAAGGCATGAGATGGGATGAAACATGCTTACATGACAAATTGATGAATCAATTTGATGTAAATCCCATAATGATCTAGGAATTGGAAAAGTGTTTGCCAATTATTGTTCGACAGATTACCATCTTTTATACTTTCATCACTAGCAGATCAACTGATGTGGTGGAATCTATGTAAAGTTGGATCCTAAATTTTCAAGAAAATATGTTGGTTATATGAATATATCCTTGGGTATTATATTTTCTTGAAAATATAAATTATCGAAAATACTAAAATTGAATTTTGTAAATTCTTTAAATGTATTAATGCAACTCAAAACCGTAAACGTAAGTTATTCTTTTAATTGATCTACACCCGTTTGGGTTTTTGGTTAGAGTCAATATTTACTAAAAGAATAAATATAGTCTTCTTTCCATTAGGAGAAGTGTGAGACTTAAATCCTATTCCTTTTCATGAATGAGAAAGGTATAATAGGATGATTAGAATTGTCTAAAATTCTAAATACATAACTCATAGCAAACTTTAATAGTAAGAATATTTGCACTTTATGAGTTATTAAATTAGAAGCTAGACTGATTACTGCATAATGGTAAAAGACGAATTAGATTATTTTATCTAGTTGTTTTGGTTTGACCATTTAAAGATACTACATACAATTGTTGGAATGGTAAATTTATAAAGGAAGAAATTGCATGCCCAGTTTTTTTTTCAAGTTAATAGTTTGGAATGTGATGAATCACATTTATGTAGTAGATTACATCATTTTATAACATATATAATTGCTTGAATGGGTTTTCTTAAAAGATGTAGGAAAGTAAACAAGTACACTATTTTCTTTCACTGATTAATGAAACATTTACAACGTTGTCAAATTCAGTGGGAGTATTGTGTTCTTATGGCTGGATAAGGGATTATTATATGGTTCTCTAATTCAGTGGGAGTTACAAGACTTATTGTCTTGATTGTAACTTAGATTATCTTTTGAATATCTCAAGGTAATTACTTTCCAAATATAGACACTAATATTTTCAAGGATAGTCATGTACGTTTCCTTGATTGATTGAGTAAACTCTATATCTACTAAGTTATGTTAATGACACAAATCATATTGTTCAAATTAACAAACGCGTGCGTGTTGTTTATATGATACATGGTGTAGTACCATGCACAAGTGGGAGAAATCTTCATTATGTGCAAAGTACAACACATAAGAATATGATTTAAAGCATTCTCTTAACTGCAAAGTAAGAGACTATAATTCTAATTAGATTAATTATCTAATCTAAGAAACACTTGGTGTTAAAATTTAGTAAACGTGAGACGCAGACTAAATATTAACAACAAGGTGAATTTCCATGTATGCGTGAGACCAACATGGATAATTTACTGTTTCTAAATTAGACATCTATTAGAACATTGTGTCAAATAACATTACTACTTCAGCTTTAATATTTATGTATTATTGGAATGACATAAATGCATGAAGTAATATTATACTACTTCAATAATTATGTATTCTTAGAATGACATAAATAAATAAAGTAGTGTGTTAACTTGAAAATATTATTGAAACCAAATGATGGTGTTCATGATTACTTTAATAATACATGTTCATACTTTATTGTATAGTTATAAACATGAAGTCTTTTAAGTATTACAAGACTTATAATTAAGTAAGACGTTAGCTTGTTATGGTCTTCAATTGAGACATATACAAGAAGTCATTGAGTTGATCAATGACTAATAACGAATAGTGGGATTATAACACATTTATGTTTTAATGCGACATAAACATGAAGTGACTTGATTAATAAGTACTTGGGTTATAAAGCATGCAATTGGCTTGAAAATACTATTACACCATTAAGTTGATTTAGTTGGTAAATAGACAAGCTAAAAGATATATGGTTATCTTACATATTGTTAGATTGTCTTACAATATGAGTTCTAATGAAATACTAGATTATAGTATGTTAGGAAATCAAACCCTTGTTGTAGTGTTTGGTTCAAGATAACTACATCTTCTTTTCTTCCAAAAGTTATCAAGGTTAGAAATTGAGTATGGCTTGAATATACTCAATTAAACTCCTAGAAGATTAATAAGACGTTATTGAATTATGAAATGTGATGAATCACATTAAGTCTTAAATTGAAGTTCTGAATTTGTTAAGTTACTTATGTGAAGGTTATTAACAAAGAGCTATCAATGCGTATTTGTAAAGTCCTAAAAGAGAACGTTGGATTGTTGCTCTAATTGCTAAGTATTTTATTCTATATAATACTAAAGGCAAGTGGGAATATTTTATCTTGAAAAGATAGAATTACAAGATACATAATCTTCTAAAACCACACTAGTTAAAATCATGATGAGGCTTAACATGTAAATGATAAACCTCAAGATGATGGAATTATCATTCATAGATCCACTTGGATATCTCAGATATTTAATTAATATGCTGATGATTATATGATGTAGTATTACCAAAATAATGAATTGGGTAAATTACTCATACTATGAGTGTTATAGATGCTGTTCATAAAGATATTCAACATTTTGAAAATTTGGTTTATCTTAATTCTTAATGGTTAGAGAATGAAGATGAGTTTATTCAAAGATAATGTAACCTTAGTGGGTTAAATCTTTGAGTAGAAATCATATGAACAAAATTGCACACATATCTTAATGCATGTCTTATGACAAGATTATTAATCATACTTAAGCAATTAACTATGATTGAATACTCTTTCTTAAGTACATTAAAGATATAAAGATGGTAATTGTCATATTTACATGAATGTGAAATTTGACAATGGAATATCAAAAACTCTTTCTTGAATAAATTACTTGAGCGAGGACGATAAGTAATCAAAAAGGAGTTTATGAATTCATGCAAATCTTTGGAAGTGTACAAAATGCAATAATCCATGAATGGATATATGCATGCATCTAGGAGATTATTCTTATGATAAATTATTAAATCTATGTTTAGGTTTATAATTAAAATAAGATAATTTCTAAGTATTCCTGAAAACTAGTGGGAGTATTATGTTTGATTTACTAAATCATATATGTTGTATAACATATAAGAGTAACATTCCATATAAGTAAAAGGTTAGACTTAATTTGGAATAAAACGTTACTTGAAAGATTTAGGAAATATAACATACAACCTTGAAACTAAAGTTTATTATTGAATGAATAAGTGCGGTAAATAAATTCTAAAAAGAATATGATATATTATTTGGATGACTAAATGGATATACATATTTATAAAGATCAAACATGAATAAAATCTAAGTTTGACTGAAGGATTTTCATGTGCATTATATTATTGTTGTATCATGCTTAAGTGCTTAGATGATTTGACAATATTTAATATCCAATTAAAAGTTATAATATAACTTGTGTAATAGATATTCTAATGGAAAATGTTTGAAATTAGAATAATGATCCTCAACCTGGAATAGCTCCTAAACATTACACAATGGATATTAAGTTTACGGAAATTTTAAAAGAGCATATTTTGGTATATATAAAATGATGCTGGTTTAATTGAGATGACACTCAATAACTAGTCATGAAGGATATCATGAGAACTAGTTATGCTCAACTAAGAGCATAGTTGCATTAAACATTAAAGAATTAGAATACTTTAAACTTTAAAAGGTTTGAAAGTTCGATTGTCATAAGTTGGTGATTGAGGATATCACACCATTTATGAAAAATTATGTGGCTATATCAAGATAGTTATACACATATAAGAATTTTGCTAATTAAATTCTTGAAATAAGCATTCTCAAAATTCGGATAGATCAAAGTTAGTTGAATAATGCCTTGTCAACAAGTATGATTGTCATTACTTGAGGCATAATTGTTAGCAAGTCATTACTTGAGACAAAATTCATTAACTAGAATTATCATGCATTGATCTATTTAGTATTTGGATAAAGGACATTAAGCAATTATTATTTATAATGAATTAAAGTACTTAGTACGTTTGTTTTCATTAATAATAAATTGTGTCCTATATTTGCATGTTTAAATCCGTGAATAACTTATGTTATTCTAAATTGTCCATTGTCGATTAATGATATGGGAATATCATTAAACTAAGACAAATCTGAGTATTGGTTAGAATATACTTGAAAGTATATTGATGCGTTGACATACCAATTTCACATGATATTCGATGAATTGAATATAGGACTTATCCCAACTACATGATTTTACTTTATGGATCTTGTCAGTAAGTAAATCATGAATTTGTTATCCTCAGACTTGAGATACCAGATAAGTGTCATGGATGTAGTGCATTTTGTGGAGCAATCTACCGCTTACCGTAATTGGAAGTCATAAGGGTTGCTTTCAGAATTGTTGCAAAGTCCATGGGTTATTCTTGTAGTCAAGAAAGAATTTGTTCCTTCAAATTCGTTTTGAAGTTTAATACTGCTGGGCCCCTCGTAGGTTTGACAAGATGTATGCGTGCGCACGCCCAAAGTCTATCTCGAATACGTTCAGATGTTTTGGTAATCTTGCTCAATCATAAACAACGAGAAACAGAATTGTTAATTAAAGAATGACTAAGATCCATATCTTTATTAACGTGGTATTAGAAACGAAAGGATGATAATAATAATGATGAATCATTATAGGTTTTTCCAGGAAACCTTCCTCGAGTTGATCTAGGGGCATTGGGGTGTTGCTAGACGCTTACCAATGTCATTATGTTATTAATAGATATCCAAGTGGGAGCTGTTAGAGTTTATGGATATATATTAATAAACGTATGTCTAGAATCGAACCCGAGACCTCGGGATTGCACACATTACAAACGAGAATTAAAGATTAATAAATATTAAATGTTATGTATATTTATTAATTAAACACAAGTAAAAGGATTAATGATCGTTGGTTATTAAACGTATGGACTAACTATGGTTAAACGCAAACGTAAAGGACTAGAGATGAAATATATAGCAAGAAGGATCCGGAATGCCTTCCTAAGGCCCATGGCCGGTCGACAATGGGTTGGGGAAACCCAATCCCATTCAAACTTGGACAACAAGTTTACAAGGCTATATATACAAACTCAAGGGTTATTTGTTTCACACCTTTTGTGCACACAAATTATCCCTAAAAGTTTTCTCTTCTCCCTCTCTTGCTAAAACCAATCGTACAACCCTAAACCTTAGGGTTGTCGATTTCCTTGACTTCAAAACATTGTGTTTTATGTTACTAGCATCACCTTTAATTCGTTAGTAGTTTGTGTGTACAAGAACGAGGTAACAACATACTTTTGTTGTTATCAAGGGATCGATTAACAAAACGGTAAGGGGTTAATCATTGATCCATATAAACCCTAATTAGGGTTCATCACATGTTCAAGATTATTTATTGATTCTTGTTTTGCTAGAATCACTAAAGGTACGCTCTCTTTATGTTTCAGTTAATTAATTATGAGTATTCGATCTTTTGCTTCCGTTGTGCGTTGTTGATGTTATATGTTTAATTATGTAATTGTTATGGTACTTAAATTCTAACACAAAAGGCATCAATTCACGAGAAACTGTAAAAACACATGTGCACTCTGAATAACACATATGCACACTCCTTTTATTGATTAAGATTTAGATCGTTATTTAACTCGTTGATGAAGTTTAATAAGAAAAAAACAATACAAAGATCTAGATCATTATTTAACTCGTTGATGAAGTTAAATAAAAAAGAAACAAGCATTGCGAAGCTACAATGAAAAACGAGTATCATGTTTCCAAACAAGTTGTTACCTTTCTATAGTCACTGTAAAAGGCTACTAACAATTCATAGAATTAACTTTCCACCCATTATTAACTCTATTAGAAAATTAATTAAAGTTAAAAATAAAATAAAAGTAGGATGATTTGTAAACCTCATCAGATGACTATTATATAAAAATTATAGCAAGCCAACATGGCCTTTCCTGACTCATAGTAATAAAGAAGACACATTTCAGTCTACCCTTTGCCTAGTGTGTCTCAAGATGTGTTCCAAAAAAAATAATAAAAAAAAAAATTAGAGTATGAATAAAGTAAAATGATTACCTGAAGCTCAATGTCAAAATATATTGCTAAGTCTTTAGCAAGTAAAAGTGCTTCTAGCCTTGACTTCTCATCACATGTCATATAAACCTCCATCACATTTTGGCCTATACAACAATATTACAAAGAAATCGTTACTGAATGCAATAAACAGAGGGAAACAAAACTACTTTGGTTCCACTGTTCCAAATTAAAAGCGAAATCGTGGATCTACAATCAACAATTAAAAATGAAAAATTCCTTTTTAAATTAATTCATCAAATTCGTAACATATTGAAACACGTTTCACTAACAAGAACAAAAATTAAAAACGAATTACAACATATAATCGAACAGCAAAAATAGAAAACCCAATATACATAACTGAAGTCATTTTCAATATATATATTTATATAGAATTCGAACCTTATAACAGTGATTTGCCAATGACCGTGATCATCCTTTTGTAATTATGGCAGGTTGGGAGTTTCTTAGTTTCCATGACAGAGAAGAACCAAGAGAGTATATTCATGGTGAAATATCTATATATTAAGAGCTACTAATAGGGGCGGCGGTTGATGGTGGTTAGGGTTTGAGAGGCAGAGATGAAGATTGAATTAAAGGGGTGTAAACGGTTTATGGGTTATCACCTATTTTTATGGAAAAATTAGTTTCCCATTTTGCCCTTAATTTATTTTTTTCCCAAATTCTATTACATGTATTTTCAAAAATGTCATTGTGCATTATCAAGTTATACATTATGTATTATTACGAGTAAAAAAGTAGTTCTCGCAGTTTATTTGGTTCTGAAAAGAATCTCACACTATATATATATATATATATATATATATATATATATATATATATATATATATATATATATATATATATATATATAGGGTAAGGATCGAGTGAGAAGAAAACATAAAATGAGAAGAATGAGAAATAACTATAACCGCATATTTGAGATGCATTGATTTGAATTAGATGCTTCTCTATTCATCTAGATGCACCACAATTTGTTTTGAAAGTGATTTTGAAGTGAAAACGATACAAAGTAGTAGTAGCAACAAATTTGACTCGCAGAGGACGAAAAATACAAAAGATTCTTCTAACTTGACGAAATGCATCAACTATATGTATATGCATCTAATTTTTAGCTAGAAAATATATTATGATGCATCTAAAAGATTAGGGATGCATCTAATTCAAATCGATGCGTCTCTAATGTATAGTTATAGTTATTTCTCATCCTTCTTATTTTAAGGATTCTTCTCATTTGATCCATACCCTATATATATATATATATACACACACACACACACTAGCGGGTACCTGCGCGATGCAGCGGCGAATATCCTGTGACTAAATTTTCTGACAATGTGATGTTAGTTGGACATACTTTTTTTAACAATTAATTTACGAATAACTGTAACTTTAGTTAAGATAGTAGTGTAATTGCAAGTAGTTAAAATGTTATGTATGTGATTGTCAAAAGTTTATAGATGGTTTAAATGAGTTGTGTTAATTCATAGGGCTATTACAAGACGAATTTAATACACTTAATTTTCTAGATGTAACATTTATCTATATGTATGCAACAAACTCTTAAAATTTCCGTAATTGGCAAGTGTGTAGGCTGAATTTTTAAACCTTTTTATTTATTTAGGAAATGACCTAAATCCTTATTTACATAGTAGTATAGATATAAGCATACTATAAACCGTTATACAAAACATAAACTGATGATGGATGACCTTGTGTAGATTATATGTGTTAAAATTAACTATTAATTAATGCTGATCGTAATTTTCATAACTTAATATTGATAATCTTATCTACTAAATAAACAGTTCCAATTTGAAATATACTCATTTTAAGTCTGATGATGTTAACAATATCTTAAGATTAGATGGTTTGCAAAACTCTCACTATTAGCCATAGGAAAACATTTTATGGTGGTTGAAAATGTTGATGCACAAAAGCATGCATGAAACATAGAAACATGAAATGCTTTTAGTTTTTTTCAATGTTTATAACCCGGGGTTGACCAACCGGAAGTCGGTTTTGAGGAAAAAATCAGTTAAACTACCGGTTTTGCCAGTTGAACCGGGACAACTCGAACGGTTAAAAAACCGGTTAATCTATACTTCTTACTTTCAAATGTAGAAATTTACATGTAATTTATCATGACTCAGTTTCTCTTTTATACAAGCTCATATATTTTTCGTCCATGTAAATATGTTCAAACAATTTGAAGATTTAATATGTGACAGTGTATCAATTTTTAAAAAATGACATGCTTCTAATTATTAATTTATGATATGATTCTTCATTCTTCAAGTTTGTTAAATTCTTTGGACCTTACTTATTAGGCATAGCACTTCTGAGAAAGACATTAACCATTTGCTTTAGCTAAAATGGTGGGATTTTATGGTGTATGTATGTTATCCCAGTTTTATAAATGACAAAACTATCGGGTCCCACTAGTGGCTGCATTTTGTCTGGTAGTTGGGCCCACAGTAGACTCTTATTTTCTATTGTAAAATAGATCAATCACTAATTAATGAAGTCAATATCAGAACATTCTTTCAGAACTCTTGAATATGGTATAAATACGTTCCTCATCTTCTTCATTCTCAAGCACATTCAAACATCATTTGTTGTACATTACATATTCTCTCACTAGAGAGATCTATATAAGTTTTCCCACAAATTAGAAGTACATTAAAAAAATGGAGTCTTATGGAAATGTTTTTAATGAAGAATGGATGAATCTAAGCTCAATGTTCTCTTGTGATCAGAATTCAGACAATTTCATGGGCCATGAATTGTTCTCGAATGAGTATGAACATGGTTTAAATCCTTCTATTCTTTGGCAAAGTTCCAATGAATCTAATAGCTCTAATTCGAGTGTTGTTGATGATCAGATTAATTTAGCCTATCCTTCTGATCATGATCTTAAATCTAATTTCCATAATTATTTTTCTCAAGAAAGTAGCAACTCTACAGATTCTCCTCCCTACCCATCCAACGATATTTTCCAATTTTCCGCCCCTTCTAATACACTTCCGGATAATATGTCTAATCTGTCTAATGATGTATGTCTAATGGAAGGTGACTATACCAACTTTTCGTTGCTAGCTCAAGTATTTTCTGATGAAGCAATGGAAGATATACTATGTTTAAAACAAGATGAGGTTGCTGAGAGGGGTAAAAAGGAAAATTCTGCCAGTCAGCATGTGCCTAATCTTGGTGATGTGGGCAAGGAAACTTTTCTCAAGAGGAAGTATGAAATGCTAGAACTTCCCATTCTATTGGAAGAAGGAAACACCGGGAGAATGGATGAGAACCCCAAGAAGAAAATCCAGGTTTCAAGAGATAATGTAAGTACATCTTGCAATGCATCCTTTTATTTTGAGAATATGCAATTACTTTGTATTCCATCTTAAGCATGTTAGGCACGTAAATGGATTGTGATGATGAAAATCTTACATAGTGTAACTCAACATCCTTTTAACAGAAAAGCACGAAAAAATCGCCACCAAAGAAGAATCAGAAGATGATCACTACTATTAATAGAAATGAAGATGATAGCGGCAAAGAGAGTGATCAAATTAATGGCAATGGAAGAGGGGATGTGCAAAGTTCAAGTTCTTGCAGCTCTGAGGATGATTCAAATGTTTCTCAAAAATTGCAGGAAGAGACAAATAACTCTAGTGCGAAAACAAGAGCTAGTAGAGGCTCTGCAACTGACCCCCAAAGCATCTATGCCAGGGTAAATTAGTCACTAACATATTTCAACAAACTAATTATGTGTGTTTAGTACTTGAGTTTATAAGCTAAAATGGGTTTCGGTTTCACTTTTACAGAAAAGAAGAGAAAGAATTAATGAAAGACTTAAAACTCTTCAAACCCTTGTGCCAAATGGTACAAAAGTTGACATTAGCACAATGCTTGAAGAAGCAGTTCATTATGTGAAGTTCTTGCAGCTTCAAATCAAGGTAAGATTAGTAAGGACTAAGATTATACATCATTTCATGTCATTAACAATGAAAAGCCTATACATGTTACCAGTGTCTAATTATCTTCATAATTAAATCTTGCAGTTACTGAGTTCTGATGATAAGTGGATGTATGCTCCGATAGCATACAATGGGATGGACATGGGTCTCTACCAGAATATTTCACAAAACGTATAAATATCTTGGGAACTTATTATTTATCATCCAATCAATCATTAAATCAATATACAAAGCGAGATATATAATCGTCTGACTTGTAATTATAATGTTATTACAAAATCCATTTTTCCGGATCATGATATGGAACTCTTGAGGTTTAATAACATTTAATCTGATCTTGTATTAATTGGCATGTTACATAATTAGACAAATGGTAGCTTATATTCCAAAGCTATGATCAAGATCCATGGAACATTACAATTAATTAATCAAATACACTTTGACAAATTGTATGATTCACTAAATTTATTAGTTTGTGTTCTCTTCCAATAATTGAGATCGTCAAGGAAATAACAAACATATATAATACCATTATCCTAGTTTGCATGTTGTACGTGTTCCTAAATCTTGTGTTAATAGAATTTAATAATCCTAACTTTGAGATAGGTGATGTGGTTGAACATGAGATCTAATGTGAATTTTAAGGTAATGATTTTTAGTCATGATTAAATGAAATTCATGTTTATAAAAGTTTGAATATTTATACCAATCACATATGTAAGCATATAGAACATGATTCCAAGAATGGAATATGATTTTTTTCCCTTCCTGTAGAACGAACCGTAAAGGAGTGAATACATTATTTTAAACTTTACTTTGTTAAGTATCAATTTAATTAACAAGTTTGTATAAGCATGCAAGCCATATATATCAATGTGTATGTAAATCAAGTGTAGAAAGAGTTAAGAAGATAGAACAAACTACAAACAAAACGATATATATATACTGGTTTGAGATGAAGGTACAAATCATCCGGTATGTCCACTTTCGAACTCATGACACCATACTATTCACTATTAAAATTCCTTTTTGGTGGATAAACCGTACAATAGCTTTCTTCCACACCTAAATTCAAGTTAACTCCAAACGGAGTCCTCACATAGGAAGACCACCACACAAGACCTTGTGAATTATACTCACAAACCCACTTTCTTCTTGTCCACACTAGGAGCAAGACGTGACACATTTTGCTTGTTCACACTAGGAGTAAGACTTTACACCATTTGCTTGTCCACAATAGGAGCACGACTTTTTATAAATAGTTTGTCCATCAAGGAGCAAGACTTCACTTACTTACAGTGAGATATGAGTAATATTGGTATTCCAAAGGTATGGCACAATGCTAATAGTGTTGGAGATGACACATGGTGATATCACACGATGGGATGATCAAACTGTGATGAGCTTCTCTTGCTAGAAGTTTGCTTTCAATAATGATCGTGGTGTTTAAAATCAAATGGTGTATTGAAGACTTGTAGAGAAATGAACGGGAAATTAATTGTCAAGAGGTGAGTCTCAAGCATGCCAAGAGGTGGGGTACAATATAGGCAAGAAATTAAAACAACGAATATGGCGTGTTGGCCTCACGTGTTAACGTCCAAGTCCAGCACATTGGACTTGGTTTTTGTCTCTTGTTAATTATATATGTTGCCTCTTATTAAACCCTATGTGATCTTCAGTTTTAACCTTCCCATGGCAATTCATAGCCCCATATGAGTATATGCTTGCACCAACTCAAATATCCGAAAGATTAAACCATGTAAAGGAGCTTTGTTAGGTTTGAAAAAGAAGTTTTTTTTTTTTTTTTTTTTTTTTTTTTTTTTTTTTTTTTTTTTTTTGAGATAAAGGGTATTTCACCGGGTAAGTACAATAGAATGTGGTTGATGTACCATATTAACCGCAAGCAATCGCTTGACACAACCACCAAATCATGGGTATTTCACCCGGTAAAATATATTACTCCAAAAAAGCGTTTAAGTACAATAGAATGTGGTTGATGTACCATATTAACTGCAAGCAATCGTTTGACACAATCACCAAATCATATACGACAGGCTATAAACGACAGCTAGCTACAACCAACTAGACCACTAAACCAAATACCAACATAAAAAAGACAATTTATACATAAATAAATAAATAAACCCTAAATAAATAAAATAAATTAATTAATAAAATAATCTAGTTAAAACAAAAATCTTGAATTCCAGCAACCATTAATTGTGCAGGAGAGAGACCAAAATCGTCATCATCATAATTGTTGCTGTCACCCGTATCCGCTTTCTATTGCTTGTGAAGACTCTGCTCCTTACCTCCACTTCCAGAATACAACGTCCCAGTGTGATCATAAAAAACTTCATCATCATCGGTGTCAGAAACTACCACATTGCCCACCTTAGAGAATGGGTTACCCACCTTAGTTGAAGAATCTACCTTTTTAAGAGATTTACCATCATCATCCACAAGAGTAGTTTTTCCATCAATAATAAGCTTTACAAGCTTCCCAATTTTTTAAACAATAGGAGTGTTATTCATAAGCAACGGAGAAGTAGTTTTGGAAGAATTAGGGATAACTTCAGGAGTACATTTAGGGCCAATCACAAGTTTCAACACCGAATCTTTCTCCGTAAGCACATCAAAACTGTTCTTCCATCATCATTGTGATCAAATACTTTACAAGTCTCACATCTTGGCGGCTTCCACTCATATTCAATATCATTTTTTTTCCAATGAATGACCGGACCTATTCGGGTAAGGGATAGCAATCACAAGAGAATCAAGTAATGCTTCCTTTGACGACACTTCCACAAGGGCCCTAGCATAGGAATTACGACCCCAAGACATAAGACACATCGTACCCGTATATGAATCAAGCATGATAGGACGACCAATTTGTGTTGTAATCAAACTAAGACCAACATCAGGATATGTAACAACCAAAATATTATGGAGTTTAACCCTAACAAGAGCTAAAGTTATATCATCTTTTGTAAGTTTAGTGTTTGGAGTCCAAATATTCAAAAAGATAGGCACCAATTGTATCAACCATGGACCTTCTGCCAACACCCTTTCAATACCCTCTTTGCTTTCAAATTGGAATAGAAAAAAATCATTATTAAGCAAACTTCAGCCATTTATTTCTAACATAATTTTCAACTATCAGGAAGGTGAGTCTCTTACCAATGAAATAACCATACAAAGTATTAGCGAATCTAGAGCTTACCTCATCGACAACTTTCAAAGGAATGGTGACATTTGCACCAACCATACAATTTTCGTTTCTTATCTTTGAAATCTTAATGGTCTTCTTGGGTGTTTTTATCCTTAAACATATCCGCAAAAGATAAAGGAGTAAACCTGATTGAGTCCCCATTTTTTGCACATTCACATCAGAATTAATTTGAGCAGCAGGACCATTAATACCATGTACATTAGAATGACGAGCAATAACATTATCTAAACCAGTTTTATTGAAAACAGACGCATCAGTATAACCTGGTCTCACCATAGTCATGGCATGAGAAATCCTCTCATTAGGAATGTTACGATTCACATTGATCGACCAAGAATTAGCCATATCAATTGATCCCATACCACGACTAGTTTATTAGCACTTAATAAGGTTGACTCCACATTGATTGTAACAGAATGATTCTTATGATTTAAAATCTCAAAAGTAGTAACCCTAAAAAAACTCTCTCTTTGGCGACAAAAAACCCCTAACCACCCTTAATCGTTTTTTCATAATTCCTGCTATTTCTTTGTTTTTCTTGCACTAATTTTGTGATAGTCATTGATTAATCTTGTGGTTAATTCGTTTCTTGAGCAGATTCGTGTTTAGATTACACAAACTTTGGCAGTTTTTGTGAATCGGTCCTGTTAGGGTTTTTTGCTCCAACGATCTTTACATCCCATCTATTATCTTTATCCCTAAATCATTTTTAGGACCAGAATTATTTTATGATCGACTTGCTGCTATGGGTTGATTGGTATTCGTATATTGCTTATAAACCCTAGTTTCAAACTAGGGTTTTACTTGGTTCTTTCTTGTGACCTGCTGGTTATTGTTTGTTTTCATTGGTTTACTGGTCGTGGGTTTGAGAGGGATGGAGAAGGGGTTTCTTAATAAGAATTGTGCTACTAGTTCAGTTGATGATAAGATCCGTGACATGGAACGAAAAATTGTTGAAGGTAAGCTTGTGTTCGTGGATGATGATGGGGTTCCATTACCTCTTAATAATGAGACTCATGTCATTAGTACTGCTGCTAATGATGGTAACGAATTGGGGTCTCAATCAACTCGTGAAGCTAACATGGAGCAACTAACAAACCAAGTGAAGCCGGTTTCAATTGGTAATATTGTTAACGATTCGAATGGGGCTGATAACAATAATATGGACAATGTTAAGGTTGTGTTGGATGATGGGGAGCAGCTTCAGGTTACACATGATTCTAATTCAACTTCTAATGGCTCTAAACAGCCAAATGTGGAACAATTGATAGCTAATGCGCATAAGAATTTTGATGATACTATGAATATAATTCAAAGTGAGATTGTTGCTAATGATGCTAATTTAACTAGTACTCCTCCTTCGTGTGCAAATTCTGGTCCTAATGTGAATATGAATAAAAGTACAACTTCTGGTCATATTGCTCCCAAGGTTGTTACTACTAATGGTACTGGATTAAAGTCGGTTTCTTATGCGGGTGCTACTTCTAATGAACCTCAGAAACACGTGTCTAATTTTCGAAGGTTGGAATGTAGCAAAAAGAAGGATGATGTTGACCTTTCAGTTCCAATGAAAGTTGTGGAAGAGATGAACACGAGGTTTGAGAATACTCTCTACGGTTACTTCCTTGGCCAATGCCTTGCTTTTCCTGTTGTTGATTACTATGTCCGTAATGCATGGGCTAATTTTGGTGTGCAAAAGGTAATGATGAATGCTAAGGGGTTCTTCTTTTTTAAGTTCAATTCGAAGAAAGGTATTGATGATGTGCTTGAAAACGGTCATTGGTTGATCAGAAATGTTCCTATTATTCTTAAACTATGGACTTTGAACACAAACCTACTTAAAGAGGATTTGACTAACATCCCGGTGTGGGTTAAATTCCATGATGTCCCCCTTGCTATGTTTTCTGATGATGGTCTCAGTCTTCTTGCCACACTGATTAGCACGTCCAAAAGGTTAGATGCTTTTACAAGCCAAATGTGCAAGGAATTGTGGGGCCGTAGTAGTTTTGCTAGATGCATAATTGAAGTGAAGTCAGATGAGGTGCTTCGGGATAGCCTCACTGTTGAGATACCATTACTTGATGGTTCGGGTTCGACTATTTAGAAGATACGGGTTGAATACGAATGGAAACCACCTCGGTGTGATAACTGTAAGATCTTTGGACATACTCTGGTTGATTGTCTTAAAGTTGTTGCACCTCCAGTTCAGCCTACTAAGCCGGTTAATGATGGTTTCACGACTGTCAATAATAATAAGAAGGGTAAGCAAGGTGGTTCTACGATGCAGGGTAAAGGAGGGTTTAGTAAACCTGTTGTGGGCTTGAACACCCTGACTTTCCTGTTTTGGCCAAAGCTTCGTGGGCTCTGCTTACTACAGGGCCATCGGCTGTAGGCTTCAAAAATAAGCTTAAGAGGCTTAAACTGGAAATTAAAAAGTGGCGAATCAAGATACAACAAGCTGAATATTCAACCTCCTGTGAACTTCGAATGAAGATTGATAACCTCGACAATAAAGCTGAACAATCTTCTCTTTCCCCTTCTGAGGTGGAACTCAGAATTTCATCCGTGAAGCAACTTGCTGATATTGAGCTTCTAAAGGTGAAGGATCTTAGACAAAAAGCAAAATTGCGTTGGGCTGCTGAAGGTGATGAAAACTCCCATTTTTTTCAAGGCATTATAAATAGTAGACGTAACCGTTCTACTATCAATGGGCTTAATATTCATGGAGATTGGATTACGGACCCCTCGAAAATCAAAGATCACATTTTTAACTCTTTTTGTAACCGATTCAAGGAAGGTAACTGGTCGAGGCATCGTTTTTCTAGTAATCTGTTTCAACAGATTACACAAGAAGAATCACAGTTACTTGATCGTCCCTTCACCTTAGATGAAATAAAAGAGGCGGTTTGGAGTTGTGGAAGTTCCAAAGCACCGGGTCCTGATGGCTACACGTTTAAATTCTTCAAAAAACATTGGAGTATTCTTGAACATGATGTTGTTTCGTATGTTTAAGAATTTGAAACTTCGGGTTATATACCCAGGGGGTGTAACTCATATTTTATTACACTTGTCCCTAAGGTTGATGACCCTTTAGTTATTGGAGACTTTAGGCCGATTAGTCTCATTGGATGCCAATATAAAATAATTGCTAAAATCCTTGCTAATCGACTCTCTCATGTAGTTGCCTCAGTTGTTGGAGATGTACAAATGGCTTACATTAAGGGTCGTCAAATCATTGATGGCCCTCTCATGGTGGAAGAGATTATTGCTTGGGCAAAAAAAGCTAAAAAGCGCCTCATGATTCTTAAAGTCAACTTCGAGAAGGCTTTTGACTCGTTAAACTGGTCTTTCTTATTTTCCATTCTAGAGTAAATGGGATTTAGTGCTAAATGGAGAAACTGGATTTATTCTTGCTTAAACTCGGCATATGCTTCAGTTCTTGTCAATGGATCCCCTACAAAAGAATTCAAAATAGAAAGAGGTCTCAGACAAGGAGACCATCTATCCCCCTTTCTCTTCATCTTGGCGGTTGAGGCACTTAATGTGGCGCTTCTTGAGGCTACAAATAACAACATCTTTCATGGCATTCATATAGGAAAAGATAAGGTACATATCTCTCACCTCCAGTTTGCGGATGATGCATTAATCATGGGAAAGTGGTCTCACTCTAATGTTAAGAATCTATCTAGAATTCTTACATGTTTTCACCTTGCTTCTGGTTTGAAAGTGAATTTTAATAAAAGCAAGCTTTATGAAGTTGGGGTAACGAATGACGAATTAAGTTCTCTTGCTTCAACTATTGGCTGCCTTGCATCACAACTTCCTTGCATCTACTTGGGCCTTCCTATTGGTGCTAAAATGTCAAGGTGCCATCATTGGAATAAACTTGTGGAAAGGTTTCAAAAACGCCTCTCAAAGTGGAAGTCCAAGTCACTTTCTTTCGGTGGGCGTCTCACCCTTATCAAATCGGTTCTTGGTAGCTTGGGTGTTTACTATTTCTCCACCTTCAAGGCACCTAAGAAGACCATTAGTACTCTTGAAAGCATTAGAAGGAAATTCTTTTGGGGTGGTTGTTCTGAGGACCGCAAAATTTCATGGGTTGCATGGGACAAAGTTATTGCGCCTTGCGATAGAGGTGGGCTTGGCATTGGTAGTTTGAGGACGTGCAACCAAGCTATGTTAGCAAAATGGTGGTGGAGGTTCCAAACTGAAAATCAAGCCTTGTGGTGCAAAGTTATCCGATCTATTCATGGACCAACATGTGGTCTTCATAACAACACCTCTCTGAAGTCAAATTCTGGTCCATGGTACCATATTGTGAAGCTTAAGGACGATCTATTAGGCTTGGGGATTAACTTACCATCTCTTTTTAAAAGAAAATTAGGAAATGGTCAAGAGATTAGTTTTTGGCATGACACTTGGTTAGGCGGACTACCTTTATGCAATTTGTTTCCACGTCTGTACCGTTTGGAGACCAATCGAAACTGTTTGGTGTACGAAAGAAAACCAACTGATGCACATCCAAGTTCATCAGAAGCTCATGTTTCAGCCCCCGTCTCTTCATCCATACTATCGACAACTAGTAGTTCTATGGGCCTTGTTACTCCTCCTGGGCTTATCTTCCAGTGGGCCTGGCGTAGGGAAGTTCGCACTAACCCTGAGATTGATGAAATCAACAACCTGGTAAGTCTCATATCCAACTTACACCTCACTAATGATGAAGATTCATGGGACTGTACAATAGATCCCACCAGAAAATTCTCGGTTAAAGCAATGAGAGTCCATATCACTTCTATGTCTCATATTATGGTGTCTCAGCCAACTAGATGGAACAAAATTGTCCCCTCAAAGATAAATATCAATACTTGGCGGGTATCAAATCGGAGATTGCCTACAAGAATTAATCTTGACTGTAGGGGTATTGAACTTGATTCTGTGAGATGTCCACTGTGTGATGAAGATCTTGAAACGGAAGATCACATATTCGTTTACTGTAATGTTGCTACTGAGACTTGGAAACTAATCTTCCACTGGTGGTGCATCCCCAATATTTCAGTCAATAACCTCCATGATGTTATTCACCTAGCGGATCAGACTCATTTTTCAACAAAGCAAAAGAGGCTCTTTGATGCTGTTGTTCAAATCACAGTCTGGTGCTTATGGAGATTCAGGAATAACATTGTCTTTTCCAACAAGCGGCCTAGCAAAGATCTGCTACTCAATGACATTAAGCTCTTGTCCTTCAATTGGATTACTTCTAGATGTAAAAATTCTTGTCTAAACCGGATAGAGTGGTTTAATAATCCGTGTAACGCTCTATCCCATCTTTTTTAACTCCTCCTCTAGCCTCTTGCTAGTTTCTAATTCAATTGTCGTTCTAAAAAAAAAACTAAACCTGTTGTGGGTAAGCAGTTTCAGTATCAACCCAAAAAGAATCCTCCAGAACCTAAGAAGGTGGATGGCACTAAGAAGAAGGCTTCTGATTTGCCTAGTACGAGTGGAACAAAGATTCCTACATCTAATCAGTTTGCTGCTCTTAATATGGATGACACAGATGCCTTTGGTATTCCGTCTAATGAAAACAACATGGATGTGGATGCTGGTCGTACAATGGAAGTTACTGCGGATGAGTCTACTAAGACATGTAATACAACGGAAGTTAATGAGGAATAGTCTATTAAGATTGGTAGTGTTTCACAAGAACCTCTTGTGAGTGATTTAAAAGAGAAGGAGTCGTTTGTGGCTCCTACAACTGGTGTTTCTTCTTCTCCTCCCACCTCTTCTACTAAGAGGGTTAACCCTTTTTCTAAGGTGGGAGAGATCGTGGTTTCGGATTCTGATGATGAGGTGGTTGTTAATCCATTTGATGAGTCTGCTAACTTGTTTGGTAGTGGCCATGAGTTTGAAGATGCTGATGATGACTATGACTACGATGACTATGCGAACCAGGTTTATGATCTTCTAGGGAATTTGGATGCCTTTAATGCCATTTATGGCACTAGGCTTCAAGGTCGTAGGAAGTAATTTATTTTGTTATGTCTTATGTCGTCATGTGAGTAATGGTGTGTTTTTCTTGTTTAAGAAAATAGGAAGTATCTTGTTATGTAAGTTTGCCTATGTAACGGGCTGAGATATGGGATTCACCCATATTCATTGTACTTAAACGTTTTGGTTTATATATTTATCAGGGTGCAGGATTACTCCCCTTTACCCAAAAAAATGATTCTTATCAGTCGAACCCTTTGTACCATTAGATTTATCACCTCCTTGCATGTAAAATAATGACAAAACAAAAAGAGAAAACCCTAAAAATCTCAAACATAATCGAAGACACAACAACAGTAGGAATAATACAAACGAAACCCTAGAAAGCGTTTAGTCACATCAATATTCTTAACCGACTCACATCATAAGACCAATTAATGCAATTCAGAATTCAAAATAAGCAATAAATTAACACAACGAAACCCTAAAAGATGACAAAGAACGAAACCCTAAACTATCTTGAAACAACAACCAAATAATAAATCTACTAAAGGGAAACAATAGAAAGATTGATCGGTAATAGTATAATTTTTACGAGGTATTAGGATCAAGAGAGAAAAAGAAAATCGATCAGATTTTTAGGGATAGAGGGAGTCGCCGTTTTCTCCAAAGTGAGTTCGGTTTTTTTTTTTCTACTTAGAAAGCATATAAGATGCTTATCACGTTGCAGTGATTTTGAAATCTATCTATCTTGGTTATTTGCATCAATTAATTATCTAAAAGATTAAACCATGTAAAAGGTTTTGTTTGATTTGAGAAAGAAAGCATGCAACATTTGATTATCCCAAATATTAAGTTGTAAAGAGGCTTTGTGCCTTTGTATGGTTTGAGAAATAAAGCATGCAACATTTGATTATCCACAATATTAAGTAATGTAAAGGGAATTATTTTGAATTTCAAATATCTTTCTTCTAAACAAAATGCAATTAGGTTACCAATGCAGACTCTCCTAGTTTCACAATTTGCCTTAATTAGTTGCTAAGTGTTAGATGAAACAAACCAAGCCAAGTTTTTCCCACATTTAGCAAACTATAAATCATAAATGAAAAATATTTGAACTAAGGTAAACTTGTTTTCTTCACCAAAATGGAATATTCTCATCTAGCAATTAATTAAGCCCAAAGGAGATTACTTTAGTTTACTGCATTTGATCATTTTATAAAACATAAACTTGCGTCAATTTTAAGTGTTAAAACTTTTTATAAAATGTTTTGAGTTGCAGTTAATAAAAACTAGACACGGTATTCTGACACAAGCTCTGTAAATCAGAAACCCGTAATGATAACCTCATATATCATATACGGACATGTATTGAAAGATCAAACGATGTCGGACTTGCATACTACTGACTAGAAAGACTTGTGAAACTCATAATGATAACCTCAGGTCTGGTGCGCTGGGTTGGCACGCAAGGCGAGGGGGGGGGGGGGGGGGGGGGATTCTGCTCATATACAGGATTCAACTCAAATCACATTCAGCTCATACATTGAGGGAAACATTAAACCAGTTTCTCACACAAGAGGAAGTTTCAACATCAATTCACAATCTTGCATTTTACATTACGTATGAAAATGTCTAAGAAAAAATGTACTTTAAGCTAATTTGCTGTAACGAGTTCGACTTCACACTTTCTTGATCATAGACGTTAGCAATGGTAGGGGAATTTTTTGAAAAATTATAGGGGGTTGAATAACCATAGAATTGAATAAAGGCCTATCTCCAACCAAATATGGAGGTCTCGCGCGTTGGAAGCATTTTTCTAGCAATCTTGCTATGACGGTTAAATCACTTAAATGGCAAAATTTCAAGTTGAACCAAATGAATTATGGTGCAAAGTAAAGAAATCAATTTGTGCTGAAATTGAAGACCTTTTTGCTAATCCAAGCGTAAGAAATTTTCCGGCCGACCTGTCAATGGAAAAAAATTCTCTAAATTTCTTGAGGTTTCTGTGAAGCTCCAGATGAGTTCAACAAACATATTAGGTTAAAACAAAACGATTAGCACAATATAAGGTCAATAAACTAAGTGATTTAATGAAGAAAAACAAAGGAAACAGTCGATTTAGAGCACGAACCTATTAGGGTTTTGTTGTTCTCCAAAAGTCTTCTAGAGGAGAAGAAAGAAGGGTCGATAATTCAGTTTTCCACAAATGTTTTACATCCTTGTTTCTAATATGACTGTAAATATTTACCCTAAAAAATTACACATTTGAAGTCATGTATTATAAATCGTCAAACACATTTAGTTTCGTGGTTTATGGAATGCTTAAGAACGCTTCCATTATATTCGAGTATATAGGTGGCCATCAGCCCATTATATTAGTTTTAAAGAGGTGTAAAGTTGTCTAAATTTCTCTTCATATCTCTACAAATCTCCACTAAATTTTTCACTTTTTATTTCTCTCTACCAAATAAGGGAAATTTGTCCAATTTCCTTTTATATGATCTCTTTTCCCTCTACCAAACACACCCTTAGTTTTGTGTCTTTTGGAATGCTTAAGACAATATATTCGAGTATATAGGTGGCCATCAGCCCATTATAGTTTTAAAGAGGTGTAAAGTTGTCACTCTCAGTTCCAGTCTGAAGAATGGCAAAGAACATTAAAAATTTAGGTCTACTCAAGGAAAAATATAGGTTTATATATTATCATGCTAGCTCACATATAATGGTGTAAAATAAGGTTGTGTCACTATATCCAATGAAATTATTGGAAGTGCAAGTCTAACCTATTAAGATATATAGCGATAAGACTTTACATTATTGGTAACCAAATATCTGAAATACCTTCAAATAAAAAGTTGAAATAGCACGTAATCGAGGTCTACAACTCTAAATACGCAAAACTTCTCCTTTCATATGTATATATATATATATATATATATATATATATATATATATATATATATATATATATATATATATATATATATATATATATTTTTTTTATTTTTTTTATTTTTTTATTATTTATTATTATTATTTTTTTAATCTAATGAGTTGTACCAGATGAGATTATCAAACGGTTACATCTGTGTTGTAGTCATCAAAATTCCCTATTGACTTGAGCGATAATTTGTTTTGCTCGCGTGTTGCAGTTGAATAAATTTTCACTCGGTTAGAGAATTAAAGGTGATCGTGTAGCTTCGATCATTCACAACTAGGTACAGTCAAACTTCCATTTAGTTAATTGGCTGTAGTTAACGTTCTTTAACAACTAGTTTGTATTGAGGGGTGGCAACCTTACCTCAAGATTTTGTAAAAACCACCAATAATATTGTGCCAACACAATTTATGTCTAACCATACCTCACTATGAATTTTTAGTGGCAATCTTCAACATCATCAACATCATTTCCAACATCCATATGCATTCAATGTAATATGCCTGGGAAATCATCTCACCGAATCGGCAAGATTTGCCTCTTGAGGCACCGATTTGGCCTTGCCGCTGCAGTGGCAGCCATGGTTGCCGATCGGCAGTCTTTGCCGAGCCTATTTCCCCGCAAGGATGGCACCCCCCCTGATGAATAAGATTATTTTTATTATGGCGTTCTTTAACAACTCGTAATATGGATACTAAGATATTGTCGCATATGGATCACATAATTAATTTGAATTTGATTATCCTAATGAGAAAAGTTCAATACGAAACAAAGAAAAACCAAAGAACAAACCGCTCAATCCTGACCACTTATCTCTGTTTGATCTGACGGTTGGATTTGTTTTTCATCCATCCTATTTAATTAGATAGAGGGGTAGGTTGATCCATTTATATACACACACTTTTTACGCAGCCTCACTTTCTCACCAACTCTCATTCCACACATCACCAAACCACTACAACCATCTCACCAGATTACTAATTGATCAACGATGGATAATGAAGATGATGAAGTGTTTGTCGAGTGATTTTTTGGATCGGAATGAGGAGATAATTGAGACGGTTTTGATCGGATATAATCAGGAGATGTGATACGGATTACGATTGGCAAGGAGATGCGATTGTTCCGACGGAGGAGCGAGGAAGGAAGCGGCATCATTTTCCGTCAGATCCACGTCATCATTTTCCGGCGACATCTCCGCCGGTGAATCAAATTTGGTTCATGTTTGATGCGGATCTATGTAGCAATTTAGGGGCATCAGATTTAGAATGTTTGGGATGTTTGTAGTTGAAGAAAAAAGTAGCATGTGAGACAAATGTGAGAAAAGAAAGAGAAGATGAACAGGAAGAAAAAGTGGGTTTGGGTTTGACAGGTGGGTACAATTTATACGATGTATATTTTTTATTAAAGCTCGAAAAATATAGAAACAAAAAGTCAAAAGAGAAACATATACAAAATTTATAGATGGAATGTGTCACCTTTAATGGTGACTATGAACAAACCAAACTCCATATAAGAAATGCATATTTTTTTTAACAAGAATTTAATAAAAAGTAATAGTCATTTTGGTGTTTAAGCATATTCTCGTGTTTATCATCGTTCAATACGAGCCTATCAATAAGTTTAGCTATATCACTAACAATAACTAATAATAGAAATGCTTTTAGATACGACTGGCTTTGGCAAAAATGTCTACAAATTCTATATTATTATGGAAGTCTCGTTAAAAATAAAGATCATGGAAGTCTCTTTAAAAATACGAGCCTATCAATAAGTTTAGCTATCTCAAGGGATTCGTTGTGAATCCCATGTGATGCACCAAAGAATCCCATGGGATTCACAATGAATCCCTTGGGATTAATATTGAATCCCACGGGATTCACAATGAATCCCTTGGGATTTATATTGAATCCCATGGGATTTACAATGAATCCCTTGTGATTTCATACAGAATCTCATGGGATTCACAATGAATCCCTTGTGATTTCACACAGAATCCCATGGGATTCACAATGAATCCTATGGGATGCACCAAAGAATCCCATGGGATTCATACTTAATCTTTTGTGATTTATCGACAAGATAAATCATACAGAATCCCGTGGGATTTTTCTGGACGGAAATTTAAAAAAAAAAAAAAATGTCTTTTTACGAATCTCGTGGGATTTTTCTGGACGGAAATTTAAAAAAAAGAACGTCTTTTTACGAATCTAATGGGATTTTTTTACGATTTTGTGTGTTTGCAAATAAAAAATGAGTTTTAAAATGAGATAGGAATATTTATAATTTGATGATATGAAGTTATGAACCATTCTGGTTACTACAATAATAATCATATTGAACTTTTTTTACTTGTAATTACTAAACAAATCATATGTGATGCACACCAAAAAATCCCATGAGATGCACAATGAATCATTTGGGATTCATTGTGAATCCCATGGGATTCACAATGAATTTCTTAGGATTCACAATGAATCTCATAGGATGCATCAAAGATTCCCTTGTGATTTCATACAGAATCCCATGGGATGCACCAAAGAATCCCATGGGATTTATACTGAATTCTTTGTGATTTATCGATAAGATAAATCATACAGAATCATGTGAGATTTTTCTGGACGTAAATTTTGAAAAAAAAAATATTACGAATCCCGTGGGATTTTTCTGGATGAAAATTTTGAAAAAAAAATATTACGAATCCTGTGGGATTTCTTTACAAAATGATAGAAAAACTAAACATTTAACACACATGAAAAAAGTACTCGTAATTATTTTATGAAAATGATGTCAATCACTAAATATTATATTTCACATTTTAGTCATTTAAAAAAACTCATGTGATGCACTAAAGAATCCCATGAGATTCACAATGAAACCTTTGAGATTCATACTGAATCCCATGGGATTCACAATGAATCCCATGGGATGCACCAAAGAATCCAATGGGATTCACAATAAATCCCGTGGGATTCTTTGGTGCATCCCATGGGATTTATTGTGAATCCCATTGGATTCTTTGGTGCATCCATGGGATTCATTGTGAATCCCATGGGATTCAGTATGAATCTCAAAGGTTTCATTGTGAATCTCATGGGATTCTTTAGTGTATCACATGAGATTTTTTAAATGACTAAAATGAGAAATATAATATTTAGTGATTGACATCATTTTCATAAAATAATTACAAGTACTTTTTTCATGTGTGTTAAATGTTTAGTTTTTCTATCATTTTGTAAAGAAATCCCACAGGATTCGTAATATTTTTTTTTTCAAAATTTTCATCCAGAAAAATCCCACGGGATTCGTAAAGAAATCCCACGGGATTCGTAATATTTTTTTTTTCAAAATTTACGTCCAGAAAAATCCCACATGATTCTGTATGATTTATCTTATCGATAAATCACAAAGAATTCGGTATAAATCCCATGGGATTCTTTGGTGCATCCCATGGGATTCTGTATGAAATCACAAGGGAATCTTTGATGCATCCTATGAGATTCATTGTGAATCCTAAGAAATTTATTGTGAATCCCATGGGATTCACAATGAATCCCAAAGGATTCATTGTGCATCTCATGGGATTTTTTGGTGTGCATCACATATGATTTGTTTAGTAATTACAAGTAAAAAAAGTTCAATATGATTATTATTGTAAAAAAAGTAACCATAATGGTTCATAACTTCATATCATCAAATTATAAATATTCCTATCTCATTTTAAAACTCATTTTTTATTTGCAAACACACAAAATCGTAAAAAAATCCCATGGGATTTGTAAAAAGACGTTCTATTTTTTTAAATTTCCGTCCAGAAAAATCCCACGAGATTCGTAAAAAGACAATTTTTTTTTTTTTTTTTTTAAATTTCCGTCCAGAAAAATCCCACGGGATTCTGTATGATTTATCTTGTCGATAAATCACAAAAGATTAAGTATGAATCCCATGGGATTCTGTGTGAAATCACAAGGGATTCATTGTGAATCCCATGAGATTCTGTATGAAATCACAAGGGATTCATTGTAAATCTCATGGGATTCAATATGAATCCCAAGGGATTCATTGTGAATCCAATGGAATTCAATATTAATCCTAAGGGATTCATTGTGAATCCCATGGATTCTTTGGTGCATCACATGGGATTCACAATGAATCCCTTGAGATAGCTAAACTTATTGATAGGCTCGTATTTTTAAAGAGACTTCCATGGTCTTTATTTTTAACGAGACTTCCATAATAATATAGAATTTGTAGACATTTTTGCCAAAGCCAGTCGTATCTAAAAGCATTTCTATTATTAGTTATTGTTAGTGATATAGCTAAACTTATTGATAGGCTCGTATTGAACGATGATAAACACGAGCATATGCTTAAACACCAAAATGACTATTACTTTTTATTAAATTCTTGTTAAAAAAAATATGCATTTCTTATATGGAGTTTGGTTTGTTCATAGTCACCATTAAAGGTGACACATTCCATCTATAAATTTTGTATATGTTTCTCTTTTGACTTTTTTGTTTCTATATTTTTCGAGCTTTAATAAAAAATATACATCGTATAAATTGTACCCACCTGTCAAACCCTAACCCACTTTTTCTTCCTGTTCATTTTCTCTTTCTTTTCTCACATTTGTCTCATATGCTACTTTTTTCTTCAACTACAAACATCCCAAACATTCTAAATCTGATGCCCCTAAATTGCTACATAGATCCGCATCAAACATGAACCAAATTTGATTCACCGACGGAGATGTCGTCGGAAAATGATGACGTGGATCTGACGGAAAATGATGCTGCTTCCTTCCTCGCTCCTCCGTCAGAACAATCACATCTCCTTGCCAATCGTAATCCGTATCACATCTCCTGATTATATCCGATCAAAACCGTCTCAATTATCTCCTCATTCCGATCCAAAAAATCACTCGACAAACACTTCATCATCTTCATTATCCATCGTTGATCAATTAGTAATCTGGTGAGATGGTTGTAGTGGTTTGGTGATGTGTGGAATGAGAGTTGGTGAGAAAGTGAGGCTGCGTAAAAAGTGTGTATATATAAATGGACCAACCTACCCCTCTATCTAATTAAATAGGATGGATGAAAAACAAATCCAACCGTCAGATCAAACAGAGATAAGTGGTCAGGATTGAGCGGTTTGTTCTTTGGTTTTTCTTTGTTTCGTATTGAACTTTTCTCTTTGGTACATATAGCGCTTAAATTAATATGACTATTTGTAATCTGTTCAACCATTTTTGTATTAGGAACTCTTATTCGAAACACAATTACTTTGAATTTTTGTCATACCTTTAATTGATTAGCTTTTTTAATACATTACACTTGTGAGAACGATGTGTTTGTGTGAGATACTATATAATATGGGTATATTTGGTGAAAAAAACTTTGCTTGAATTAGAGATGTAGTTTTAAATGAAAATGGAACGGGAGATTAAAAATTGAGATTATTTTTAAAAGTTACATGAAGTAATATTTGCTTTTAAAAAATAAAAAAAAATTATTTTTTAGAATCTCTAATAAGTTTTGTCTGCCAAACAAATCTTAAATTTTAAATTGCTTATTTATTATTCTTATTCTTATTATTATTATTTTCTTCAAAAAACAAGCATAATTTCTCATAATCATGTGTGTCAAATATGTCTTGTAAATATCTTTTTCTAAACATTAATAATAAGAACAAGATTATTTAAAATTGAAGAAAACAGAGGCTGGTATTGTATACTAACGAAAAAAAAAGTGTACGTCAAGTTGATATTTGAAATATACGAGGTGGATAAC
Organism: Artemisia argyi; assembly: GCA_030686995.1. Lineage (NCBI taxonomy): Eukaryota > Viridiplantae > Streptophyta > Magnoliopsida > Asterales > Asteraceae > Artemisia > Artemisia argyi. Next base: position 41,212,348 of record CM060691.1, read on the forward strand.
TCGCGCGTTGCGACGGGGTGTTTAAATACAAAATTATTGATTTATGTAGTGTTCAAACAATGTTGAAATGCAAACATCATAGACAAAATGTATCATTAGTTCTGTAACCCTCTTATGTCGCTTTTGCTAGAATACATATTAAATAGACGAAAGTTACACTTGTAATAAAGCTACAGAAAATTCCATCGGAATAACTCTCGAACCTCTTCAGGTGTCATACCTTTAATCTTGTCAGCAACAAATTCCCCCGTTAGGTGCCTGAAACATTAATTTTAGAAAACAAATTAAAGAGACATTTAGCAACCTGCTCATATCTATACAAAAGTAAACATTGTGGTACAAAAGCTTAAAATATTTGCCAAATAACGCATTCAATAGTTGGAAGACCTTCCTGTATCACTAAGAAATTCTCAAGTTTTAAGCCACATGCGAAAACTTAAGGCAAAAACATTACACAGCTAGCAGACCTTCACATGTTTAATAAGGTTATCCCAATTTTTTATCGCTCCTTTGATTTCATCGTTATAGTTCTTTTTTTATTATTATTAAAAAGATTTTCTCATTTAGTCGTACATCTCTTTTTCGGCTAGAAATTTCGTAAACCATGGTTGTGATATATAAGTAATGTTTAGCTGCGAAAAAAGTTGTGATACGACCCCAATATTTAGACTGCTCAGTTTGGATGATTTCATCCAATCAAAAGTGAAGGACACTTTCTTAATCTTTTATCTGATCTTATGCTCAGTTTTGACCCATTGCTTCTGAGTGGGTTGATTTGGCAACTTTTTTATATCTAACTGCTCTTTTAATAAAAGAGTTAGATTAATTATAAGAACCTATCTATCCGAAAATAATATCACTAAAAGTCCAATATCAATATATCCTAAATATCAACATGTTAACTATATAATTTAAACACTTCTACTATATTGATTCATCAATTTAAGAAATTTTCTAGTAACATTCAACTACTCCTTTACTACTATCATTTATGTGTTGTAGTGCACATACCAGTTAGATATATCTTAACCATAACTGGTGGTTCTATTTGTCACTAACTGATCCCCTGGATTATACTTATTTGCCACTAACTGTTGGCGCCTCTATTTGTCAAACAATATAGTTTATAGCGACAAAAACATTACATTTGGGAAGGGAGTTACCTGATATTTGTGTTCACCAGATTGCACATCATCACCCCTTTTAGTTGCAATCTCAGCACCAAAACCCCCTCCTTCCAGCATGCAAAGACGCCCATTTCAGGCCCGTTTAAGCACCTAAACACACCCATCTCAGGTTCCATTTCAGCAACCAAGCGCACACTTTTAAGTGGTCCTTATGATTCATTGTGAATACTACTATTTGCTTCTCCCACGACCAGAACCTGTCAATAAAGTTGAGCAAGATAAAGTTATTTAATCCAAAATAAATAAACTTCAATCAATCTTATTATTGTCAGCTGAGATTCAGCCATCCAGGTAGTATAATATAAGCTTTACTTAAGCATGAGTCAATCCTAGTAAAGTGTTACCTTAATAGAAAATGGGTTTGGTCCGTTTTCACCACAGGATGTAGTGGTGGCAAACTCCCTAATACTCGTAATGCCTTTGCACGTGCTTTGGTAACTCGTCAAGTTGGCGCGTGGATAGTAGCAGCATGTACATTTTCTTTTTCATTCCAAGCAAACTGTTATTCTTGCAAAAACATAATATTGATGACCTGATATTGTACTGTATTTGCATAATATTCCTGAATTTGGTTGAAAGTAATGGAGAGTAATCCAAAACATTGAAAGTAAGGAAGAGTAGCCTTGCTGCGTTTTATAGTAATATGGATCCTCAAGGCTAGAACCTGCGTTTCCTACATCATTTGGAAAAAAATCATCCACAAAATTCATAAACATGAGAAGACAATATAAACAGAATTTGTAATTGGGATTGAATCAAAATTGCATGAGTTAATCGAAATTCTGACCTTGGTTGATCTTCAATGAGCAAATCCATATGCCACTATGTATCGAAAGATGAATATTTATTGGAGTTCTTTCAATTGCAGCGCTTGCGTCTGCATTGATGGCTTCCAAGCGTCAAAGTTCACCACAGATAGCTGCTGCAATCATATATGACATGTTTCAACTATGCAGAATTTCAATAGTCGAAAAACGGCTGAAATAAGCTAATCCAAACACCCCGTAAGCATCAGTAGACTCACCTTTTGTATTCCATGGTTAAGTAATTTGCTGCAATTAGATGATGGATTGTCTTTGCCTTCTTCACATCTGGTAAAACTCTTTTGCTCTACTTGTTAATCAAGTATAACTTCTGTTGACAATAAGAGTTCTGCAAGCAAAAAGTGCATACTTCAATGTAGAAATGAAAAATGTACCTATTGCTAGCATAGAATCCACAATAAACACTCGAGTTCCTTTAGAAAACTTGTCCGACAACCTGTTAAAGGAACATTAAGAGCCATCAGAAGTTAGGCATGGTTAAGACCTGGAATTTTAGAAGAAATCAAACAAATAATGTAATGAATTATGACCCTACCTGGAACTTCTTACTTGTTCAAATACACTGTTGGCTCAAGCGTCTCCTCATTTCTTACCGCGGTTAACAGTGGTTCTACAAGCTCATAAGCGTTAACCATTTTGTTTTTTTGATATGAAAAAGGAGTTTGGAGTTACAATAAGGCTCAAGCCTGCAACTCTTTAAGCAACCCGGATCACACGCCATGGCTGCATCCACAGACCTGCCGTGGCTACCCTGCCAAGATACGTGGATGGTAATACTTGCCTATGAAAGAGGTATTACGCAGGGATTTCATCATTGCCTCAAAAAGCCAAAACACAGATCATATTGTAAATTATATAGTAATAACAATCAGCGGGCTCTTTTCCTGTAGCAAAAAAAACTATTGTGGCAAAAAAGCTACTGTAGCACAACAGTACAATATACTCACATCTGCACAGTAACTAACGGTCATTAGTTACTTAACGACCGTTATCTTTAACATTTTAAAAAATATCGGTGCAAAATTGGTCCTTCATCTCAGAGATTCGTTGCAAATTTAGTCCTCACGTAGTTTACATAATTGGTCCTTCATGTTATACATCAATTGCAAAGTCAGTCCTTGGTCACTAACTTGGCGTTAACTACCCAACAACCGTTATCTTTAACATTTTACAAAAAATCCATACGCACTTGCCTCCATCTCAGAGGTTCGTTGCAAATTTAATCCTTACATAATTTACATAATTGGTCCTTCATGTTATACATCCATTGCAAAGTCGGTTCTTGGTCCTTTATGTTATACTCCTGTTGCAAAGTCAGTCCTTGATCACTAACTTCGCAATTAAACGCTAAAGTTAGGACTTAGGACTTTCCGCAAAAAAATTTAAAAATCTTTAAAATAATTTTGTATTTAAAATTCCCGCAGCAACGCGCGGCTTACATCCTAGTAACTAACATTCAGTGAGCTTTTTAGCCCGTTTGTCTTTGTTATATACACACAACAATAAGTGGGATTGGTCAAAGCCACACATTTAGCAGAGTAGAAGCGCAACCTATTCTTTAGACTGAGATTAGGAACCAAAAGCAGCCATGGCTGCAACGACACAGTTACCATGCCAAGAATGGATCCCAAACAATATTTTAGGGCATGCACTTGACAGACCCAGAATGGACCCAAAGTTTGGGCTCCAAAGATCCCGCTTATTGTTATGTCTAACATACATAATTTAGCGAGCAATGGTTGCAAATAAAATATTTTGCCCCGCCATGGCTACTAACCAATTTGCCACGCAAATATAAGTACAGAAGCATAAGCAAACTGTGGCCCGTAAACGGTTATGTTATAGGTGCGTTAGTGTAAACACCCCGCTATTTTGGCAGAAACTTCAAGATATGGGTTCAAAGATGTAAAGCAAACTCTCCACATTAAACGATGATTTAGTATATAATTCAGAATTTACTTGCAATGAATGGCAAAACCATTTTGGCAGTATTGCCTTCATCATATTATAACTGGTTAAGCCCCCACGACCATTTCCGCATCAGAACCCGCAACCATTTCGATTTCTACTACCCCTTCATTGTTACTTTTCTTTTCTTGCAATTGAGGGAGTTCTTTTAACACCTGGTAGAAGTGTGCAGAAAATCATGACATAAAATCAGAGTTTTTGAAGTTTAAGATTCAAAAGAGCATGCAAATGTATGCGTGTACCACTACTTTTAGTGAAAAGAGCATGCAAATGGGCCAATACGTATACGCATACACACTGTTACAAAACTCATGTCTCAACCAAGTAGCAACAAACAGTACGTAATACTGATATGAACCTCCGTAAAAGGCAATACGTCTTAGGTCTGCGGATAAAAGAGCATGCGACCCGCCATGGTTGCAAACACGCTGTCCTGATGCCCTGCCAAGATAAGGGTCGTTTTCACCTGTCTTAGCAAGCGTTAGCAAATAAAATCCAGCATCAGTCACACGCCATGGCTACAAACACGATGTAGTACTGCCCCGGCAATATACGTGTCAATTTCACCAATCATGATCCAAATACCTTTGCTTGTCATTACACTCTATGAATAGCAGCCATAAGCTGTAACAAAATTATAGCACAATAGTCATGCCAAACACCCCTGAGTGTTTCCTTTCTGAACAACCAAGGCTCAGACAGATGGGTCGAAAAAGCGGGCGCACTCGCCATGGCTGCAACCTCAGCAGGTTACCATGCCAATAGGCGGTCATACTCAGATTTAATCGACCCTATTCAGGCTCATCATAGCCAAGCATCAATCTACTGTACATAATAGTGAAAGGCATTCAAAATCATCTGGTGCTATACATTCATGTTCCCAAGAAAACCGGTTTAAGAAATCTTTAAACATCCTTTTCCATTATGTACAACAGAGGCTCAGACAGATGAATCGAAAAAGCGGACGCACTCGCCATGGCTGCAACCTCAGCGGGTTACCATGCCAATAGGCAAACATTCTCAGCTTTAATCGACCCTATTCAGGCTCATCATGGCCAAGTATCATATTACTGTACATAATAGTAAAAGGCATTCAAAATCGTCTGGTGCTATACATTCATGTTCCCAACAAAACTGGTTTACGCTTGATATTCAAATCCAAGCAGCTTATTTGAACCGGAGGCACGGGCCAAAAAGAGTGGATTAACAGAACTTGGTTCACAATGACAACCAATAAGCGTTATACAAAACAGGCATATAAGCCAAAGATTGAAAGCCAACCATCGGCTCATACAGGTGAACATTCGACTAAAGTGGATACGGCCGCCATGGCTGCAACTATAATAACCTGCCGTGCCAAAATGCAGATTTTTAGTGCTTATAAAAGGGATTTATTATTTTCAGTTTCATGTTTTCTTACGACAGTTCCATTTCTTATAACACTTTCATCAAACACGTGGTGTACACAATGTTGTTCTACACTTTTTTCACTATAACCACAACCACACACTTTTTTCACTACCACAACCACAGCCGCACTTCCTTTTCATGAAAATAAAAAAAAAATCCAAAAATTAAACTAATTCATGAAATCGGATATAGAATAAAGGAGATGTATTTGTTTATCAAAAATACACCATAGATATTTTTCTTTTTTGAACTAAAAAATCCACCATAACTAAAAACGTATAAAAACACACAACTCAAAAACCAAATATTAAAACTCATGTTGGAAAAAAAATATGCATACCTTTCATGTTGAAGATTTTTTTTGTTACACACAAACTGTTATAATCAACTTCATCATGATTCTTTTAAACAATTAAATTTAAAAAAAAAAAGGGGCACATAAAAATTAACTCGAGTTAAAAAAAATTATGAACCCTAGAGTTGCTTTTTATTAATCTTGGGTTTTGTCACAAAAAACTATGAACCCTAAACATAAACTCCCTAAATCTATATAAATCCATGAAATTTGTAAGAAAACCCCAAATTAATAAAAACCCCAAAATTGAAACAAAACCCTAATCTTACCTTGCTTAAAGTTTCCGTCGAGATTTGTTTATCCTCCATTTATAAATATAATATTTACCAAGATTTGCTTCAATACAATAGATCCAGTGTGTGCGTGTGTGTGTTTTTAGGTTTGATGATATGCGAGAACCATCTGGAAAGGAGGAAGAATGAAGCGTTTTTGTTATATGTGAGAGAGTGGGAGAAGAAGGTTGAGAGGTAGCAATTCACTATATGTTTCTCTGTACACCCCCACACAAATAACTGTAGCATCTCAAAGAAAGTTGGGGGCGAACAATTTTGGGAAGTAATGTATGCTGAAAGGTAAGTACCACAAAGTGTGGAATCAGTAGTTTGGGGGAGTTGTTTTGGGGTAGTACTTCCTGATATATATATATATATATATATATATATATATATATATATATATATATATATATATATATATATATATATATATATATATATATATATATATATATATATATGTATGTATGTATATATATATATATATATGTATGTATGTATGTATAGTATTTTTATTTTCAGAACCCTGTTAACTGCGGGAACTGCGAAAACTCCAATTTTACATTAGAAAACATGCATGTTCATATATGATACGTGGGAATCGTACCAGGTTTTACCTCTCAATGGATCTCGAGAAGCTTACAACCCCCACCAGGCAGTGTACTTGATCGTTGTAGTATAGTATAGTTGTTAGGAATACGATTATTCATATGAAGACTCGGTCACCCCGAGTATAGCTAAGCATATTGTAGCTCGTAGTAATTATCATATTAGTTAGTACGTAGTGTAGTATTAGTTAGTATTTGTAGAGTCGGGTCGGGTCTTTACCCACTGTCAGCCCGCTCTACAGCCCGTTTCAAGGGGCGTTTCTATTGTAACTATATATACCCTTTCCCACCCATGGGAAAGGGTTGGACCTTCATTTGGAATCTAACATTTCATCAATTCTCTCAAGGCTCCCAACCTCATTATTTCATCTCTCTAACTTCTCACTAGAAATCTCTACATAAAAGCAATCTAATCACTAAACCATCCATGTTCTCATATTAGAGTATACTACAATTGGTATCAAGAGCCATGGTTCTATCCTAGGATTCGTGGTATGCTCGTAGTTATTACTTGGTTTGTGATTTTAGGCTACTTCGAAATACACATAGTGGTTTCACACGAGTTTGATTTCGTTTGGTGGTTGTATTGGCTTGTTTCTTGTACTTTATTGTTTAGATGAGTTATTAGTTCATAAGTTTGCATTTAGAGCCGTTGTATTTCTCATTTGTGTGGTAAAAAGTGTGATTTTAGGCGTTATTCTTGCTAGCGAGTTGAGGTTTGCAAGTAGAGAGTTGACAGGCTCTTACTAGCGAGTTGTCGTTAGAGTTTTGGCGGTTTGCCATTTTGGGACATACGGACAAATCGCTACGATTGTGACAGTTTTGTCTCATTACTAGCGAGTTGTCAGGTTTGGAACTAGCGAGTTGGTAACAGCGAGTTGAGCAGTTAGCGAGTTGTCAGGTTTGGAACTAGCGAGTTGGTAGCAGCGAGTTGAGCAGTTAGCGAGTTGTCAGGATTTGGTACTAGCGAAGTGATCAGTCAGCGTGTTGTCAGATTAGCGATTTGTCTACCAGCGAGTTGTTACACTAACGAGTTGACTCCATCCAGCGAGTTGGTGTTTAGCGACTTGGTATTAGAGAGTTGCTTCCATTTGGCGAGTTGTATGCTAGAGAGTTAGGTTCAGTTTTCAGCGAGTTGGTATTGTCAGAGGGTTGATACATTCTAGCGAGTTGTTCAAGTCTAGCGAGTTGTTGCATTCTTAGTGAGTTGGTTTAGGTGCATTTGTGTAAGTTGTGTGTTGTTACGATTTAAGTTGTTACCACCACCTCTACAGTAACTTGACGTTGTGAGGTTAATCTTATGACTTGACTTATTATTTTAATAGTAACTTGACGTTGTGAGTCTAAACTTTCGACTTGACTTGTACTCTGTGGAGCGGTTTTAATTCGACTTGTTGCAACAGTACACGAAACACTATTGTGTTTACAACTTGTCATTTGGACTTACTCACTTCCAATAGCATGGCGAGTACTTCCTCTGATGACATTCAGGCCGCAGGGTCAGATACGCGTCCTCCCATGCTGGATAGAACTGACAATGAATCATGGGCACAAAGGATTCGTCTTTACTGCTTGGGAAAGGAAAACGGTGTGAACATCTTGAAATCCATTGATGAAGGACGTTTTCGAATGGGGACAACTAGAGACACAATCGCAGCTACTAATGACCAACCTGCGGCAGTCGGTCCAGAAAGACCTCGCACCTACAATGAACTTTCAGATGAAGAAAAGAAACGCTATGATGCTGACATCAGAGCATCGAATATTGTCATTCAAGGGCTTCCTAAAGATGTCTACAAACTCATCAACTTCAACACAGAAGCCAAAGCAGTTTGGGATAATGTGAAGATGCTTCTTGCAGGGTCTGAGTTAACCAAAGAAGATAAGGAGTCTCAGCTATATGATGAATGTGAGCACTTCAAAATGAACCCAGGTGAAAGCATCACTGACTACTACGTCAGATTTCACAAGCTGGTCAATGACATGAGAGCCATCAAGATGACAATGCCCAACATTCAGCTCAACTCAAAATTCGTGAATAACATGGCACCAGAATGGGATAGGTTTGTTACAGCTGTTAAACTCAACAAAGGTCTCAGGCATACTAATCATGAACAACTCTATGCATATCTCCAACAACATGAGAAACATGCAGCTTATGATCGGTTAATGCGAGAAAAGCTCAATCCTACAACAACAAATGAGTCTCTTACCTTTGTTTCTAATGCTCAACAACTCACTCAACCTTCAAATGATCAATCTCAACCACCTTCATCCAGGTCTACTCCAACTAATGGTCAATCCACAACTCCCTCACCACCTGCTTTAAACACCCATCTCGACTCTGGGTACTCTCACACTGACATGATGATTGATAATCTCTCCAATCAAGTCTCCTTATTAGTCCAACAGTTCAGAGCTGTTCTTCCACCAACCAATAACCAACTCAGGACTTCGTCTAACCCACGAAATCAGGCAGTCATAGAAGACGGAAGGGTGGTAGTGCAGAATGTACAAGGAAGACAAAACCTCAATCCAAGAAATGCGGGTAGAGAAAATGTGTAGTATAGAGTCGGGAATGCACTGCAAGTACAAGCTAGGCAGCCTAAGTGTTATAACTGTGGGGGGTTGGGCCATATAGCTAGGAATTGCACTCTTCCAAAGCGTCCTCAAAACTCTGAGTACTTCAAGGACAAGATGTTGCTAGTGCAGGCGCAAGAGAATGGAACTTCTCTGGATGAAGAAGCTTTGCTCTTTCTGGCTGGTGATGACAAGAATATGTTTGATGCTGATGTGGATGATCAACCTGCTCTGGACATGGCACTAAATGATCCGAACATCTTTCAAGTTGAAGACTGTGATGCTTTTGATTCAGATGTTGAAGACGAACCCATAGCTCAAACCATCTTCATGGCTAATCTGTCTACAGCTGCATCATCCCCACAGCAGTCTGGCTCTTCCATCACATCTGCTATCTCTGAGGTACCAACGTCACTAAATTCTAATCTGAATTACTCTACCAATCCACAGGGGGCATGTGACTCGGTACAACCCAAGAATATTGACAACACAGACACCACTAATATGGGAAATACCAATAATATCCCATATGAACGGTATGTGAATGACAATAAAATGTCAGTTGTACCAAGTGACATGCCGTCGGTTGATTCTAGAGAACTTGAGTAGCATGAGCACACTATATACAACCCTGATGACTCTCACTAGAGTTAACATCCTTAAGGATCAGGTGACCATATACGAGCAGCGTGCTAAATTTGAGCTTAATGAACGTGAGCAGAAAATGGAATGGCAAATGCATGCTTACATATCTGAAAACAATTCCAAACAAGAAACATTGAAAAGGGAGTTAGTATCTTTAAAAAAACAATTGGAGCAAACTGTCAAACAAAGACAGGAAATTCAAAAGGGGTTGACTTCAATCAAACTCGAATACAAAGATAAAGAAACTAAACTTCTAAATGATTTCTCAAAACTTAAAATGTTGAAAAACAAATTGGAAGAAAAGTTGTACACTCAAGGCCAAACCATTCAATCTGCTCAAATGATGCAAAACCATAGGAAACTAAGTGATGAATTTAGTGAACTAGATGCCTCTAAGACTAAAGCCAAATTTCTTAGAAATGGTATAGGTGCTCAACCTGCGTTATATGATGCGAACACTATGCTTGACCCTAACCATGCCCCTCCTGATTTGAAATCCTATGACGAGATTGATGAGGCTGAGGATAGAACTAGGGAAAAACTTGCTGAGCGACTAAAGGATCCCCTGTGCATAGCTAAAAATATTGTGTTTCACCATGATTATACTAATGACAATCACTCAGCCATTTTTGTTCCTCAAAAGAAAATCCTCCCTGACAAAGTGTTTTGGAATATTGACATGGAAAAAATGAAAGCTGAAAGAATTGTAGGTAACACACGTACCATCTTTAGGATTGCTGACCCAACCATCTATCCCCTGAACACACCCAGGCATCTAGTACCATATACTCTTCCCACACAGTGTAATACCCTAATTGCGTTATATGTTCTAGGTCAATTGTTTAAGGACTTTGAAAAAACATGTAAAACAAGAATTACACCAACGGGGATTACAGAAGGGGAAAGGGGTTTTGAGCAAACAAAACAATGTTACCTAACTGAAGTCATGCCATTTTTTGATCTTCTTAAAGAACATTTTGAGGGCCTTAAAAATACCATTAATAATGATGTGACTCAAATGAAAAAGGTCTTTAAAGAGGTGGAAAATGAGGGTAACCAATTAGCTATTGATCTCAAATACAGTGAAATTGACAGGAAAAACATTCTCATCATGAATGAGAACTTGATTGCTAATTGCATTGCACAGGATGTTTTTTACACTGTTACTGGCTCAGCACTATCTGCTCGGCAATTTCATGAAATGTCGATCACTTTAAATGTATTCCAGAATCGTGTGATTGAGCTTGAGGGGGAGAATTACAAACTAAATAACAAAATTCAAAACGACGACCATGATAACATGGTCAGGAGTTTCTCAAAACTAGAAGTTGATAATCTTAACCTGCAACTAAAATACCAACATCTAGAAGAAAACATAAAATTATCAAATGCCAAGACATCTTCGGATGCTCCTGAGTTTGACACATGTTTTGAATTAGCCAAAAAGGATGACGTAATTAAAGCTCACTCAAACACGATTCGAAAGTTGAGGGCCCAAATTGCACAATTAAAGTCGAACAAAGGCGACGTGACCAATACCAATTACCAGAAGTCGATAGATTCTCAAAACTGTCAGAAACAAGGCATTATCAATGTATTACAACATGAAAATGAATGGCTTCGTGCTGAAATGTCAAAAGCTAAACAACGTTACAAAGAGTTATTTGAGTCTATTAAAATAACATGTGGCCAAAACAATGAAAGAGTCACCTCTTTACAAAACGAAATTGAGAATCTAAAACTATGGTGAAGGGTAAAATGCCCGTCGTGTCATGTGATCATGCATTTTCCAATGTACATGCTTGTAAGAAATATGCGTGCGATGCTGTGAATGTCTCTCTTCCCCTTAGGAACAATAAGTTAGTTCATAGAAACTATCTTAGATATCTTAAGGATTGTCTGGCCACATTTAGAGAGACCATTGAGGATAAGAGGATATCTAAACCACAGGATGATGTTATTATTGGTGCATGCTTCCTCTCACTAATAGAGCCGAGGAATTATTAGAATATGCTATAGGATCATGCCCCAAGAATGATAACAAGCCGGATAGGTCATTTGCGTTGCACTCCAACAGTGGCAACAAACATGTTACATTTGATTATCCCCAAACCATGTCACAATCCACTATCATGATCACCGGTAAACAAGTTGCAACTAATCATACTAATGTTCCCGTCATTGCTTCTACAGGAGTAAAAGGTGTATCTAAAGCTAGCAAGTCACAGCCTAGATGCAATACAAAGAATGATAGGACTTTGCCGGCTAAGAGTACACTTATGAAGGAAGTAGAAGAATCCTCTAGGAACAATAAAGTTATGCTTAATGAAAAGAATCGAGTTGAATCAAACATTTGTGTTAACAATGATGTAATTAATTCGAATTCTAGTGCTATCTGTAAGACTTGTAACGAATGTTTATTTTTTGGTAATCATGATGCTTGTGTTGTGTCATTCTTAAAATCCACTATGCAATCTCCTGTCATGAATGTTTCAAGTGCAAAAAGGGTTAAACAAGTCTGGAATAAAACAGGAAAAGTGTTCACTAATGTTGAATATCAATGGAGACCTACTAGAAGGAAATTCACCTTAGGAGAAAAGTGCCCATTGACTAGGATCACTAACTCCAAAGTTGTGCCTATTAAGAAATGGAGACCTACTGGTAGAAAGTTCCCAATAGAAGCACTTAGTACCACTCCTAGATCTAGTGCATTAAAAGGTGTAAATTCCAGTGATGTATTCGTGACATATGATAATCCAATATTTGTGTGTGCTAACCAAATGGACCCCAACTGTTTGTGGGGCTCCAGCTTTTTCAGTTATCCGCCATTGTCTGGTTTCAAATGCAGGTCGTACAAATCGTCCTTTGGTATTTGGACTCAGGCTGCTCAAAACATATGACTGGAGATCGCTCGCGGCTCAAGAATTTCGTGGAAAAGTTCATTGGTACGGTCAGATTCAGGAACGACCATTTTGGATTTATAATGGGTTATGGTGATTACGTCTTTGGAGACTGATGAGGCGAAAAATGAACCACTTTTAGGGGGTCATTTAAGCCCGGAATTGAATTTATTTGATCAAATATTACCCTAAATCGTTCCTTTTGTGATTTTAGGTACTTTGGGAGTGAAATCTGGAAAAGGAAGCAATTCGGACGTTTTTGGAGCATAAAAGTGAAGAAAACGCCAAAGATTTAATTTTCCAAGCTGGGAACAGTGTGTGACGGCGTCAAGAGCATTTTCCTGACGGCGTCAAGAGTAAAAAGCATGACGGCCCAGTACAGAAATGAAGGCGTCACAAGGAAGAGCGTCAAGAGTTAAATACGTGACGGCCTGGAAAAGTGTAATACATGACGGCGTCAGATGTAGATCAAGGCAGTCCGAGGATTCTTTTGGCGGCGAGATGACGGCGTCACAAGATTGTTCTTGACGCCGTCAGCCTCAATTATCTATATATAGTTTTCTAATTTTCATTCGTTAAGAGGAACAAGTTTGGAGAAACCCTAAGGCCGAACCTTATACGAATTTTACAGCTTTTTCAAGGGTTTTCAGCCCTTGAATGCTTACATGTGCTATTGAGATAAGTGTTCTTTTAATTCAATCAATATGTCTATGTGTTGGTTGTCTATATCTTGTGCTTGTCTTGATTCCACCATGCTAGGCTAGATTTATCTTGTGTTTGCTTAGATCTAATGAAACCTAGATGTTGATTATGTGTTGATTACTTGTTTATGGTTGTATTGGATGAATGATTTCAATGTTAGGCTTAAGAAAACTGGGAGATCTCCAAATGGTAACACGCTTGAACGTCTTAGGAAACATGAACCGATGTGTACTAGGTTTTATTGGTTGTATTTAATGCATGAGTAAATTCTAATGATCCCATGTTTAGAGCTTCTTAGCCGGCTCAACATAGGAGTGAAGTAGGCACTCATAGGATTGGGGAGTTAAGTACGCCACCCCATGAATGGTATTAAGGAATACAATCCGTCATCCACGCAACTATAACAAGTAATCAACGTGTAAAAGATATCTAGAGAGTAGTGAAATCTAAGTAAACACATTTCTCCACTTATTGCTCACAACCTTAGTTTAATATAGTTTATTTTCATTTCTAGTATTTTATTTTGATTGCATCTTAGTATTAGGTTAGTTGACTAGCAACTAATTCCGCCCATATCCTTCAAAACCCGAGATTTTTACTTGCTTTCTAAAAAATTATAAAAATACAATAAGAATCATCTCTCATCCCTAGAACTAGTAATTAGGTTTTTCTAATCCTAGCGACACTATTCCTAGCTGAACGATCAATCCCCCGGTACTTGTCATTATACTATACTACATCGATCAGGTACACTGCCTGGTGGGGGTTGTAAGCTTCTCAAGATCCCTTGAGAGGTAAAGCCTGGTGCAAATCCCTACGCATCAGAGACAGTGTGATATCCAGAGTATACTACGTGGAGGGACTTGGACACAATCTATTCTCTGTTGGTCAATTCTGTGACTCTGATCTTGAAGCTACCTTTAGAAAGCACACTTGTTTTGTTAGAGAATTAGATGGTGTAGATCTCCTCAAAGGGAGTCAGGGAACTAACCTTTATACCATCTCTATTGAAGACATGCTGCGGTCCTCTCCGATTTGCTTACTCTCAAAAGCCTCTAAGAACAAATCATGGTTATGGCATCGTCGTTTAAACCACTTGAACTTCGGTACCATCAATGAACTCACTCGTAAGGATCTTGTTCGAGGCTTGCCCAGACTTAAGTATGAAAAAGATCATCTATGTTCCGCATGTCAACTCGGTAAGAGCAAAAAGCACACCCATAAACCCAAAACAATCAATACTATCATGGAAGTCCTGCATACTCTTCACATGGATCTCTGTGGACCAATGAGGATTCAAAGTATCAACGGAAAGAAATATGTGCTTGTTATTGTTGATGATCACTCTCGTTTCACGTGGGTAAAGTTTTTACGATCAAAAGATGAAACTCCGGAAATCATCATCAAACTCATTAAGCAGTTGCAAGTTCGACTTAACAAAATAGTTCGATTCATTCGTACTGATAATGGAACGGAGTTCGTGAACAAACAACTTACTCAATTTTATGAAAGTGTCGGCATTAGTCATCAAAAGAGCATTCCACGTACTCCTCAACAAAATGGAGTTGTAGAAAGACGTAATCGCACCTTGGTTGAAGCTGCTAGGACGATGCTCATCTTCTCCAAAGCTCCTATGTTTCTTTGGGCTGAGGCAATTGCTACTACATGTTACACACATAACCGATCCTTGATACATCCTCTCTACTGCAAGACTCCGTATGAACTGGTTCATGGCAGAAAACTTGATCTTTCGTTTCTTCGAGTATTTAGGGCATTGTGCTATCCAACAAATGACAGTGAAGATCTTGAGAAACTCAAGGCCAAGGCCGACATTGGTTTCTTCGTTGGCTATGCTCCAGAGCGAAGGGGATACCGAATCTACAACAAACGTACCAGAGACATAATGGAAACAATCCACGTTACTTTCGATGAGCTGACTGAGCAACTGGTTCCTGGACAATCAAGTTCTGGACCCATTCCTAACCTTTTGTCTCCTGGACCTATAAGCTCCAGGCTTGCACAGAATCCCACTCCTGCTACTCCTTTTGTACCTCCTACAAGTGAAGATTGAAAGAAGCTGTTTTACCCTATGTTTGATGAATACTTTGAACCTCAAAATATGGATGCTCCAGAAGCCACTGTCGTTCCACAACCAGCTGGGATAGCAAATGTCCCAGATGATAATACTGGACCATCCACTTCGTTGTCATGGGATCCTGAAGCCCCCACCATCAGTCGTTCAATCACCACATCTAATGGTCAATCTTCATCTGTACAACGAGTAGCGGCTGTGGATAATTCTTTTGAAGTTAATCCTTTCGCTCCACCTGATAATGAGCCGTTTGTTAACATCTTTGCTCCTGAATCGTCAAATGATGCTGCATCCTTAGATGAATCTAACACGGCTACCTCAGTTCCCTATCCTCAACCTCATGAACACCTTAAGAAATGGACAAATGATCACCCAATTGACAACATTATTGGAAACCCTTCACGTCCGGTGTTAACCCGCAAGCAACTTGCTACCGACGCATTGTGGTGCTTCTTCAATTCTGTCCTCTCTAAAGTTGAACCAAAATATTTCAAGGATGCAATGTCTAAACACTCATGGTTCACTGCTATAGTGGACGAAATTCATGAGTTTGATCGACTTGATGTGTGGGAATTAGTACCGCCTCCTGAGTGTGCTATGATCACTGCTCTCAAATGGATATTTAAGGTTAAACTTGATGAGCATGGAGATGTATTGAAGAACAAGGCTAGGCTTGTGGCAAAAGGATATTGTCAAGAAGAAGGTATTGACTTTGAAGAATCCTTCGCACCAGTTGCTAGAATTGAAGCCATAAGAATATTTCTGGCAAATGCTGCTAGTCAAAATATGGTGGTTTAGCAGATGGATGTTAAGATTGCATTCTTAAATGGCGATCTTAAAGAGGTGGTGTATGTAAGCCAACCCGAAGGATTTGTGGATCCTGAACGTCCTAACCATGTGTATCGCTTGAAGAAGGCTCTTTATGGACATAAGTATGCTCCTAGGGCGTGGTACGACACCCTATCAAAATTCCTTCTTGCCAACAAGTTTTCTAAAGGTGCTGTTGATCCTACACTCTTTACCAGAAAAATGGGCAAAACCTTTCTTCATGTACAAATCTACGTAGATGATATCATATTTGCCTCCTATGATCCCAAAGAGTGTGATCGTTTCTCCCAAGAGATGAGTTCTGAGTTCCAGATGTCCATGATGGGTCAAATGTCCTTCTTTCTAGGCTTGCAAATATCTCAGAATCCCAATGGCATCTTCATCAATCAATCCAAGTATGCTAATAAAATTTTGAAGAAATTTGGATTCGATTCCTATGACGCAGTTGATACTCCAATGATTGAAAGATCAAAACTTGATGAAGATGATGTTGGAATCCCGGTTGAACAAACCAAGTATCGAAGCATGATTGGTTCCTTAATGTATCTTACTGCTAGCAGACCGGATCTACTATTTGCAGTTTGCATGTGTGCTCGGTATCAATCTAAACCTACCAAGAAACACTTGGAAGCTGTCAAGAGAGTCTTTCGGTATCTTAAAGGAACAATCCACATGGGCCTATGGTACCCAAAGGACACTTCTATGGCACTCACAGCCTATTCGGATGCTGACCATGCGGGATGTCAAGATACTTGTCGAAGTACATCTGGGGGTGCTCAGTTCTTGGGTAATAAGCTAGTCAGTTGGTCCTCAAAGAAACAAATGAGTACATCAATATCCTCCACAGAAGCTGAATACATTGCCATGTCCTCGTGTTGTGCTCAGATCTTATGGACGAGATCTCAACTTTCGGACTATGGCTTCGTATGCAACAAGATTCCCATATATTGTGACAACAAAAGTGCAATTGCACTCTGCTGCAACAATGTCCAGCACTCAAGAACTAAGCACATTGACATTCGACATCACTTCATCAGGGAGCAAGTTGAGAAAGGAATCGTGGAACTTTACTTCGTGAGAACTGAGTTCCAGCTAGCTGATATCTTTACCAAAGCACTTTCTAGGGACCGATTTCAATTCATCCTCCCTCGCCTTGGTATGAAGAGTCTCACTCCAGAGGATCTCATAAGTCTTCAGGAAGATCAGGAGGAGTAAAGGGGTTGCTTCACATATCCTTTGTACATAGTAGTAAAAACAAAAAGAAAATAGAAAAATATAAAACCTTCAAAAACCATAAAAAAAATCAGAAAATCATAAAATCAAAAATATTCTTCTCTCGACATGTCTCTTGTCTAATCAATATTATGTACGCTTCTAGAAATGTCATTCAATAATGACACAGAAACATACATATGCTTGAGCAAGAGTTCTTTTTATTAATAATGTCTTCTAAAACATGTCGTCTCTAACATTATTCTTTCAAAATGGTTTGCTATTACTTCATATAGCAACCCGGTTTTTATATTGGGGGAAGTTCGTCGCCAAAAAGACGACTGTTCCTAACAAAGGCATGAATTACTTTACATTCGTGCCTTCCCAATCTGATGTACGCTTAAGTGCATCATTTCTGGTAAAAGAAGAGAAGTCTTCTTTGCATCTCAAATATCTTTCCTTCAATGATTCTTCGGGAAAATATTTGATCCAAACTTGGTTGTACCATGGTTTTTGAAGATCAAACAAATTCGAAATGTGGTTTAAAATTTGCCACTCAATCGATGCTAAAAGAATTAATACTTTGTGCAAAATGCTTAATTTTAAGTGTGTCATCGATTGAGGGGGAGAACGATTTCAAAAATGAGATATTATCAAAAACAAGATCTTTGTGCATAATTACAGTGGAGTATGTGTAATTGTTAT
Source organism: Artemisia argyi (assembly GCA_030686995.1). Lineage (NCBI taxonomy): Eukaryota > Viridiplantae > Streptophyta > Magnoliopsida > Asterales > Asteraceae > Artemisia > Artemisia argyi. The sequence goes on from CM060691.1 coordinate 41,230,639, forward strand.
GTGTTAGTATATGAATCGTTCATGAGTTTTTCGCTAAACTCAAAACTATTTATAAACTCATCATCTCTAACACATAACATACTCCCTCAAGGTTTGAGGGGGAGCAATGTCGTCTCAAAATCAGTCATTCTTAAACATGTCATATCTTTCTCCAAAAACTTTAAACTTATTTAAATCACTTGGGATCACAAATCTCAATCGGTTTGAAATTTTTGATCGGGGGAGAATATGTGATTTAAATATGAAAAACTGATTAAAACGTGATGTTTTGAACCTGAAAACAAATATATGCTCTTTCCTATGTGCCAAACTCTTTCGTATATCAATGCACATATTGAGGGGGAGCAAAATGGTTTGTGTAAAAGGATCCTTGCATCTCATATGAGTGCATCTTAGTCTTGACTCATGAATTGACGAAACACAATTGTCCTAAATCGAAAGGACTAGTCCTGGACGGGTAATAACTTCAAGCTGGTTTAACCAGTGATGTAAGCGTGTCTCGAAGAAGACTAGTTTAAGTAGAATGTACCGTTCCGAGAAACCTTGGGTGAGTCTGATCGGGCCGGGTAATAACTTCAAGCTAATTTAACTAGTGATGTAAGCGTGTCTCGAATGCCCGGTCATGTTCACTCAAGGTAGATCAATTCAAAAGTGCAACTCTTCCCGACATGTGCAAATTTTCAAATCAATACTTATGAGCACATGTTAAGGGGGAGCATTTGAAAATAACAAAACTCTCAATGTGTTTCTTAATCATAAACACGTTGAGAGAATTTTCAATGATTTGGTGTATGGTAACATAGGATAGTCATGAAGTTATAAGGTGGCTAAGGCTAGGAAAACCGTCCTATGATCCGCCAGAGCCGGAGGGATCTACCCATGGACAATACCAAATAGATAGTATTAGAAAGTCCGTAGGTATGATTATGAAAAAAGGAGAAATGTGTGAATGGAGAAAGAAGGGGTTGAAGAATTAAAAAGAAATGAAATGAGAAAGGGTGAAAAGAAATAGCCCTCCAATTGTTCAACCTTAGGGCAGAAACCGGGTTCAATTCATAATCTACTGATGGCTGCTAAGGCAACATCGGTATTGAAGACAAGACGTCATGGACCCAGTGACGCAATGCACTAAACCTTCTAGCCACTCAAATTCTCTTAAAAGAACTTGTTTTATTCTCACGGGGAACCGGTGTAATCTATCGACATATCTCTTAGAGATAGTTGATATTGAAGCAGGAGACCTCTCCCTAACCTCCGCATAGGAAAACCAAATGCACTTATTGAGTCTAGAGCCTTGAGATACATAAAAAGATCTCATAGGAACACGTGCTACTTCTACCCTGGTAGTTCAACATTAAGGACACCAGTGGTAAACTATGAGTCCTACGCAGATCTTAGCAATCTTCCAGAACATTTATGAGGGATGTTACTTTTACAACTCCCAGTGATTGAATGGAAATTCCTGCCAGGGTCAACATCAAGCAGCCCTGAAAGCAGGTCACTTAGGTAATTCCTTGTGGATTACGCTTAGTGGTCGCGATAGTTAATAACGGTCAACAGTCGTGGAGTGATCTCCAGTGACTCACCCAGTCGTTGATCTACTATGTAGGTCGTGTAAATCCTTTCAGGGTTTGCCGATTGGGAACGGTCTTGGTGAGGATTAGAAGGAGTCTTCACACTATGCTGTTGACAATCTCTAATTCCAAGCTATAAGTACTGGAAGATTTGTTGCTAACTGTCTGCTTGCAGGAATTTCTGACGGTTGCCGTTGATTGCTGAAAAGATGCTGATCCATCAACACATGCTCACACTTCAACTTCACAATCTAAGAAATCATGATCATTGATTGGGCCTCTTATATGCTTCCACAACTCTGATGTAAAAGATCATGATCCTGAAAAGTGTGAGCATGTCAACACAATGATGTTCGAATCACATGGAGGCGTTATTGCTCATAGATGACCCTCTGACACTCATTTGGAAGATGAAGCTGTAACTATTTCCAAAGATCATCCATCATATTGAAGGTGTCATCTAGAGTCTAACACTTTAAGCACAAAGATCTCAACAATGAAGAATCAAAAGGCTACGAGCTACAAAGATGTCGTCTAAGACCTGAATGCTATGATTCAACATTCATTTTCCGGGGTGACCTCCCTTAGGGGGAGATTGTTAAGAATACGATAATTCATATGAAGACTCGGTCACCCCGAGTACAGCTAAGCATATTGTAGTTCATAGTAATTATCATATTAGTTAGTACGCAGTGTAGTATTAGTTAGTATTTATGGAGTTGGGTCGGGCCTTTACCCACTGTCAGCCCGCTCTACAGCCCATTTCAAGGGGTGTTTCTATTGTAACTATATATACCCTTTCCTACCCATGGGAAAGGGTTGGACCTTCATTTGGAATCTAACATTTCATCATTTCTCTCAAGGCTCCCAACCTCATTATTTCATCTCTCTAACTTCTCACTAGAAATCTCTACATAAAATCAACCTAATCACTAAACCATCCATGTTCTCATATTAGAGTATACTACACCATAGTCTTTAGATTCTCAATTTCATTTAGCAAAGAGGTGACTCTTTCATTGTTTTGGTCACGTGTTATTTTAATAGACTCAAATAACTCTTTGTAACGTTGTTTAGCTTTTGACATTTTAGCACGAAGCCATTCATTTTCATGTTGTAATACATTGATAATGCCTTGTTTCTGACAGTTTTGAGAATCTATCGACTTCTGGTAATTGGTATTGGTCACGTCGCCTTTGTTCGACTTTAATAGACTTCTGGTAATTCTTATTGGAATCGCACCAGGTTTTACCTCTCAAGGTATCTCGAGAAGCTTCCAACCCCCACCAGGCAGTGTACCTGATCGTTGTAGTATAGTATAGTGACAAGTACCGGGGGATTGATCGTTCAACTCAGGAATAGTGTCGCTAGGATTAGAAAGCCTAATAAACTAGGTCTAGAGGTGAGGGATGATTCTTTTTGTATTTTTATATTTTTATAAAAGCAAGTAAAATCTCGGGTTTTGAAAGAGTGGGCGGAATTAGTTGCTAGCCAACTAACCCAATTAACTAAGATGCAATAAAAATAAAATAACATAAATGAAAATTAAGCTAATTATACTAGTGGTGTAAACAATGATGAGGAAACTTGTGTTTACTTAGATTTCATTACTCCCTAGATATCTTTTACAGGTTGATAGTTTGTTACAATTGCATGGATGACGGGTCATATTCCTTAATACTAGTCGTAGGGCCGTGTACAATATTCCCTAACTCTATAGGATCCTACTTCACTCCTATGTCGAGCCGTTAGAAGCTCCAAACATGGGGTCATTAGAATTCTCCTACGCATTAAATACAACCAAAAATCGTAGTACACCTCCGATCATGTTTCTTAAGACGTTCAAGCAAGTTACAAATGGAAGTCTGCCAGTTTTCTTAAGCCTAACATCGAATACAATCATCCGTAACAACTATAAACAAACAATCAACCCATAATTAACATCTAGGTTTCACTACATCTAAGCAAACACAAAAGAAATCTAGCCTAGTATGTTAAATAGAAGACAAGCGTAAGATATAATCAAACAACACATAGACATATTGAATGATTTGAAAGGATACTTATCTCTTATTGAACATGAAAGATTCAAAGGGTTGGAACCCTTGAAAAAGCTGTAAAATTCGGCCTAGGGTTTTTCACTCAAAAGTTGCACACTAATGAATGAAATTTTGAAAACTATATATAGATTTTACAGGGTGACGGCGTCATGTATTGGATCGTGACGCCGTCAACTCGCCGCCATAATAGAAATCGTATTGCCTAGATCTGATTTTGACGTCGTCGTGTACAAAAATCTTCTGGGCCGTCATGTACAAATGGACCCTGACTATCAAAGAGGTCTTTCAAAAGGGTTATAACGTTAGGTGTAAGGATATGGAATACACGGTTTTGTTGGATAAAAGCAATATTTACTGGTGGCGAGTTAATCATCTTGGTTAATTACATGTAAAATATGGCGTTGCTAAGCCAAGACTAGACTCGACTTAAGCTAATGAATCAAAAATAACAAAAACATAAAACAAACATAAAATTAAACGGGATGGTAGTCCGTATGTTTTTTCTTTTTCTTTTTTTTTTCTTTTTCTTAATTTTTTCGTTTTTTTTCTTTTTTTTTTTTTTTTTTTTTTTTTTTTTTTTTTTTGCATACACTTTTACCCTACCATCCAAAATAATACATCATAGGGAATGTACATTCCCATTACACTAGACTTTTTACATACTTTACAATAAACTAATCTAATGACTCGAATCAAGATAATCAAAACACTTGAAGTACTTTTAAGAATGACGCACATATGGGGGTAATAATTTGATGTTCTTCCCCATTACTCCAAAACATAAGTACTTTACCCATGAGTTCCAATCGTCCCAAAACAATATGTGAAAGATATAACTCGACTTAGCAACCATGTAATCAATTAGATAATTAACTAAGGGTTTAAACATGTAACAATAATGCACTAAAGATGAGTGCATACACAGAAGGCTAAGGCGATTTGGTTGCACATTTGGGCAGGTTGTAACAAATTCTTCCTTTAAGTAAGATGCTTAAAGCTAGAAACGAAAAGATAGGCTCGGAGAGGTGTACTAGGGGTTTCGTGTACTAAAAATGAGTACATCGCTAAGGTGTGAGAAAAATTAATTGACTTTACTAGCCAAGTAATATGACTTAAATGGTCAAGTAATTATGATACGGGTTTAAACACAAGGGTGGTCCTAATGCTTCTTATCATGTAGTAAATCCTACTACACGAATGTAGTCTCACTAGCGGTCTCAGAATGCATCACTAACGCAAGTTCTAGAATCTAAATGCTACCGGTACACTCATAAGCACTAATAATGAATGCTTTTCCTATCAAATCTAAAGGCAAACCTCACATATTTGGTTGGAAAATTTTTCTGAATGGTACGGTTTTGTGCTAGTCATACAACTCCTATCCATGAGACGCTTGTTAAGGCTAAAGTTTCACTCCTAAATGTTGTAAAAAATTTTAAATTTGGCGCTAAAATTGCACTAACAAGTATTTCTCTTAGTTTTATTACACACCTACCATCGAACAAACAAACTCAAGTGTAATAGTATCCTATAAGGTATCATCATTTACCCTCCCCTTACACTTAGGATGAACATTGTCCCCAATGTTCAATTAAAGAATGTAAAAGTGAAATAGGAAAACGAATACTCCCCTGATTTGTTCGGTGTGGATAGTGTGGCAACAAGGTTAGATCTTCCTCCAAGAAAATGAACATTCAAAGCTTCCCTTCCAGAAAAATAAATCATCTTCTTGTCATATATAACCTGTTAAACCTGAGAAAACAAACAAGGCAACCTCGCATAAAATCGGCGGCAATCTATATATACTAACAAGTCCTAGAAAGCAAATTAAGATATAATGCTTGTGGAATGAATATTTGCAGATTTCTTGGAGTTTATAAAACTAAAGAATTAACAAAAACTTTAAGACTCCGTTAGAAAAATAAAACTCGCAAAATTTCCAGAATTTTACACATGACGCCGTCAGAAGTGACCTGCAGAAATCTTTACGTTAAGTTTCCGGAAAATTTCCGGAAAAACTTATGTCCTACTTCCTGGAAAATTTTGCAAAACATCATTATGACTCGATACAAGCATTTGACTCTAACAAGTACTAATACACATGTTCATTTAATATTGTGGCGAATCAAGATCAATTTCGTTCTTAAAAACAAATTTGGGTTTTCCCCTTACAGTTAGCTTTTGCAAAATACCTTTATACGAAGTTAGGATGAAGTTAAACGACAAAATAAAGCATTTTCACAATTTAGTTTTGAAACATGATCTACCTACAATAAAAATAAAGCATGCATATAGAAGCAAATAACAATCAAACAATTAAAAATCACACAAAACATGGGTTGCCTCCCAAGAAGCGCTTTTCTTTATTTACGAGTCTTGTAGCTAGACTCAAGGTCATGGGCAATTACGTGACCTCATCGTTGGTCTCATTCTCTAGGTCATCTCCAATCTTGGTTTTGTATTCCAGACCTAGTTGCAAACATTCCTTGTAGAAACCAAGTATTCTATTCATGACATAATCTATCCCTCTACGTCTATCCTCATCATTCCTATAGTAAACCGCTTGATTGTGTTCCTTTTCTATGTTTGATAGAAGGCGGTATTGTTCAATCTTATAGGGCATTTGGTAAGCAATCTCATCGTTCTCTTCCTTGAATCAAACTATCCCTAGGGACGGGTCATAACTCATCTTAGAGGCTTCAACAAACGGTTTTCCGAATACTACTTGACTTAGGCAATCATCTATTACCGGAAGAGTATCCACTGCTATCACAAAGTCGGTAACATAAGTGAAGTTTCCTACAAAGACATGCAATCCTTTCACTCTTCCTACAAAGTTGTTCATCCTAATCGTGTCGGGCATCATCCTATACCCAAGTTGCTTCTTCGTTACCCAATTATAATAGGTCCTAGTCATGATGTTTATAGGAGACCTAGAATCGATATAAGCTTTCCACACATGCATATGCCCAATGTTGCATGGTATGTTGATGTTAGAGGGATCACCTACTTTAATAAGGGGTGAACCAAGGATGTATGGTGTCTCGGGATCATCAAATAGATCCTTGTGATACTCCTGTTCTTCCTTGGTGGGTAACTTATCAAAGTATTCTTCTACATTTTCTACTTCCTCTAACTTTTCTTCCTTAATAACCTCAACTTCCTTAATCTCATCCCTAGTCCCGGTTTCTATTCCAATTTCATCCTTGTTACTTTCTTCCATATTCTTATCTATTGGCTTAATGGTGACAACATTGACAAAGTGGACGTGTTCGGATGATGAGGGGTCCTTAATTTGGATTCTGCTATTAGATTCCCTAGTGTCCTTCCTAGGTGATAGATGTTTAAAGAGTTTACTGGGACTTTTTATTTTCACAGGAGAGGTTGGTTGATTCATGATGGTGACAGATTTAACTTCATCAGCCTGAATCGGTTTATTAATAGCGTGCTCTTTAATAGTGGTTAACAGATTACAAATCTTGTCATTTATATCGGCCTGCTGTTGTCTAAATTGGGTCTCGAGCGTGGAAAGTTGTAATTCTTGAGAGAGAATGAACTTTTGCAAGGCATCTTCATAGCTTTGCTTAGGAGTGTTCTGAGGTGAAAAATGCTTGGACCATTCGAGTAGAGGGGAATCATCGAAGGATACGCTCCGAGTTTGGTATCCCTTGAAATTCGGTTTATCTTTCCATGCATCATAGGCCTCGCCAAAGTTTTGGGGACCTCGATTAGTGGCTAGCTCTCTATTCTTTGTCTTATCAGTGTGTGACGATGTGAATTCCTTAAAAGCATGCTTGGGAAGTTCCATGCAGTTATGAGTTTCATGAGGGCCATTACACAACTTACATGAAGAAGTGATTTTGTTCACTTGGCTTGAAGGCTTAGGAGCTTCGTAGGATTTCATGAGAAACTTGACTTGGTCCTCAAGTTCCATGATCCTACGGTCGGGAGTGCTAGAATTGTTCGAAGGCAAAGATATTGCCTTTACGGTTTTGTTCAAATCACGGGGTCATTCCAACTTTCGTTGTCATAGAGAGCAAGATCTTCTATGAGTTCCCATGATTCTTCCGCACTTAGATCACGCAGCTTGCCACCGGCCGATTAGTCAATGGTTCGCCTTGTGGAGAGATCGATATGGTCATAGAAGATTTGGACTTGGAGCCAAAGATCTATGCCATGGTGAGGGACTTTTTGGAGTAAGTATTTGAAACAAGTCCATGTTTCATAGAAGGTTTCACCTTGACGTTGTTGGAACATCAAGATATCATTTCTGAGCATCGTAGTTATCCCTGGTGGGAAAAATTGAGCAAGGAAACGAGACGTGAGATCATCCCAAGAGGTGATGGATCCCGCAGGAAAACGTTCAAGCCATTGACTAGCTTGATCACGTAGAGAGAATTGGAATAGGCGTAATTGGGTTGACTCTCTAGTTGTAACATCAAGGTCTATTGAATCTACGATTTTAAGGAAATCCTTGAGATGTTGATTAAGATCTTCGGAACGAAGTCCATGGAATGCACATCCGCTTTGCACCAACCGGATGGTGTCAGATCGCAAGGGGGACACATTGGCTCCTTGAGTGAGCTCAATAGTGTTTAGATAGCCTTGGTGGCTAGGACGGGAATACTCTCCTAAGGTTCAGGGCCTAAGAGGTTGGTTTGCTAGTGGTGGGTTTTGTGGGTGGTTTTGTTGTGGTGGGTTGATAGGTTCAAAGAGGTTACCACCTTACATGATGTCGGATGGTAAAGGTTACGAACAAAAACACGAAGAAATAAGATAAACTAAAGAAAGCCTAAAAATAAAAATAAAATCTTACTAGAAAGGAATCTAGCAAGTAGACCTAATAAAAAGAAATCCTAACCTAGGCAATAACTATTCCCCGGGCTGCGGCGCCAAAAACTTGATACGTGGGAATCGCACCAGGTTTTACCTCTCAAGGGATCTCGAGATGCTTACAACCTCCACCAGGCAGTGTACCTGATCGTTGTAGTATAGTATAGTGACAAGTACCGGGGGATTGATCGTTCAACTCAGGAATAGTGTCGCTAGGATTAGAAAGCCTAATAAACTAGGTCTAGAGGTGAGGGATGATTCTTTTTGTATTTTTATATTTTTATAAAAGCAAGTAAAATATCGGGTTTTGGAAGAGTGGGCGGAATTAGTTGCTAGCCAACTAACCCAATTAACTAAGATGCAATAAAAATAAAATAACATAAATGAAAATTAAGCTAATTATACTAGTGGTGTAAACAATGATGAGGAAACTTGTGTTTACTTAGATTTCATTACTCCCTAGATATCTTTTACAAGTTGATAGTTTGTTACAATTGCATGGATGACGGGTCATATTCCTTAATACTAGTCGTAGGGCCGTGTACAATATTCCCTAACTCTATAGGATCCTACTTTACTCCTATGTCGAGCCGTTAGAAGCTCCTAACATGGGGTCATTAGAATTCTCCTACGCATTAAATACAACCAAAAATCGTAGTACACCTCCGATCATGTTTCTTAAGACGTTCAAGCAAGTTACCAATGAAAGTCTGCCAGTTTTCTTAAGCCTAACATCGAATACAATCATCTGTAACAACTATAAACAAACAATCAACCCATAATTAACACTAGGTATCACTACATCTAAGTAAACAGAAAAGAAATCTAACCTAGCATGTTAAATAGAAGACAAATGTAAGATATAACCAAACAACACATAGACATATTGAATGATTTGAAATGATGCTTATCTCTTATTGAACATGAAAGATTCAAAGGGTTGGAACCCTTGAAAAAGCTGTAAAATTCGGCCTAGGGTTTTTCCCTCAAAAGTTGCACACTAATGAATGAAATTTGAAAAACTATATATAGATTTTACAGGGTGACGGCGTCATGTATTGGATCGTGACGCCGTCAACTCGTCGCCATAATAGAAATCGTATTGCCTAGATCTGATTTTGACGTCGTCATGTACAAAAATCTTTTGGGTCGTCATGTAAAATGGACCCTGACAGCCTTGGTGACGCCGTCAGGTCCTATGCTTGAAAACACTCTGGACCGTCACGTGTATTTTCCACTTTCACCTCTTTTGTAACTCTTGACGCCATCATGTAGGGAGTTGTGACGCCGTCAGGTACTGTTCCCAGCAAGGAAAATTGAGACTTTGCCGTTTTCTTCACTTTTATGCTCCAAAAACGTCCAAAATGCCTCATTTTCCAGATTTCTCTCCAAAAGTACCTAAAATGACAAAAGGAACCATTTAGGGCAATAATTGATCAAATAATCTCGAATCCGGGCTTAAATGACCCCTTAAAAGTGGTTCACTTTTCGCCTCATCAATATAAAACATGTATGTTTTCTTACATACACCTTAATACACATACCTGCGTAACATACATGTTCATATAAACTCTGTGTATGTTACGCATGTATGTGTATTAAGGTGTATATAAGAAAACATGCATGTTCATATAAAACATGTATGTTTTCTAATGCAAAATTGGAGTTCTCGATGTTCCCGCACTTAACAGGGTTCTGAAAATAAAGCCCCCTATATATATATATATATATATATATATATATATATATATATATATATATATATATATATATATAGGGGAGGGTTAAGATCAAACTTAAAGTTGTAAAAATAAGATCTAGTCTTAACAAACACTAAAACCATTTTATAAATAACCAAATTAGCAATAATACACAAAAAATAAAGTATTAATACGAATTAACATTTTAGCAACTAATAACCAACTGATACATGCTTTTGGATTAGTGATACACAACTATAAATTTACATGTTGAATCAAAGTGTATCACCTTAACTTGATACATTACATGTCGAATCAAAGTGTATCACCTTGGTTTCGTCAATTTAAAAAAGAAAACCATCGGAACTTTAACAATTTTAGATGTACTCAATAAAAATTTTAATTTTATTTTAGCAAGAGTGTCACTTGTTAGATTTTAGTTAGATCTTATTTTTACAACTTTAAGATTGATCTTATTTGATCTAGATTCTATATATATATATATATATATATATATATATATATATATATATATATATATATATATATATATATATATATATATATATATATATATATATATATAGTAGGGATATAATGAGAAGGGCTTAAAATGAGAAGGGTAGGAAGGATTGTGGGAGTGACATGTGTCATCTCCATGCCACATCATCATGCCGCAACACGGTTACTGTATCGTGATGTAGTAAAAATTTTGGTGGAAAAATAAAATTTTCCCACCGAAAAAAATTTTTTTTTGGGCAAAAAAAAAATTCAGCCAAAGTTTTTACTGCATCACGATGCAGTATAAATTTTTACTTCATTACGGTTACTGCATCGCGATGCAGTATATTTTTTTACTTCATTATGGTTACTGCATCATGGTTACTGTATCATGATGCAGAAAATTTTTTGGCGATAATTGTTTTTTATTTTTTTTGGCGCACGGGAAAATTTTTTTCACGGGGTTGAAACATGTCACTCCCACAATCCTTCCTACCCTTCTCATTTTAAGACCCTTTTTCATAATATTTCATATCTCTCTCTCTCTCTATATATATATATATATATATATATATATATATATATATATATATATATATATATATATATATATATATATATATATGGAACAAATCAGCAATACACGCGTTTGCCTTCTAATAGAAAATGAAAAGTGAATTTTGGAATTGAACAATTTTGTCTTATTAAATCATATTTTCAAAATTATATCATTCACTACTACAAACAACGTCTTTTAGACCGGTTACAAAGTACTTTTAGACCGGTGTCCCCGAGGGTCTAGATGAGGGGAGGTCCAAAAGAGTATTTCTTTTATAGACCGGTGTAAGCACCGGTCTAAAAGACTATTATTTAGACCCCTTACCAACCGGTTTAAAAGACATGTTCATGGGTCTAAAAAATTTGAAGCTTAGACCTGTTGACTATTATTTAGACCCGTTACCAACCGGTTTAAAAGACATGTTCAAGGGTCTAAAAAATACATGAAGCTTAGACCTGCTGGGTTCATTACCACCGGTCTAAATATGTATTATCAGACCAAAAAAAAGCTGGGCCAAGCAGTTTTTGTCCCAGCAGTAAGCACTTAATAAGCAAATCCTGTAGCTCAATACTTTAAGAAGCAAAATCAAGTAAGCAGCTAATTTTAATTAGAAATCCATACATGGTCTAATTTAAATAGAAATCCATACATAGTTTCAAAGTAAGCAGAATTCTAGACATCATTTAAACAAAAGAGCAATCCTAACAGCCCCAACAAAAGCACACGAGAGCTGTATCTAATAAGCAATAATCCAATTCCAAGAAAAATCACTTCATCTATAATCAAATAGGACACATGGTATGCCACTGCTCGACGGTTAGATCGATTTCTTTTTCAACAAGCTGGCTTCGATACATCCATGGGATCTATATTTAAAAGGTATAAAAATACATAAATATGATATGTAACTAATATAGAAAGAGATAAAGTCAAAAAAGAGCTAATGGGTACGTACTGTTTTAGGGAAGTGAAGCTGATGAGTATTCACAAAATCATACATCCATCTCATGACATAATAACCGGCATGCGAGTCGCTTTTTTGTTGATTGCTCTACAATTTAATACGAATATACGATGAGAATAAGCAATTAGAAAAATCACGCCTAAACAGTTAAGGAAACAACCTCTATATTATTAAGTAGGAATGAGCAGCGGCACTGGGAAAACGATTCAGTAATGCAACCATACCGACCCATACCGGTTCTATAGACCCAGTTCGGTACCATTACTACGAGGCATAAAACTTTCTATCTAGTGTAATCTTTTATACTCTCAGATCTATTGACTATCATCATACTCATATTCAAAAGATAAAAGGAAAAAACATGCATGAAACAAGCTCATATGAGATAATTAATACAGCAGGCGCACATCAGAAAAGCTAACAAGCCACTAGATATTGACGATTGCTGATCTAAAACTAGGAGTCCAAAGAACTACATATTTTGAAGTGCTTTATACATCCAAAATAAGCAGACAAATAATTTACAAAGCAATCCCAAACAACCTCTTAGAAAACTTGAAAATGGAAAGCAACTTACTTTACTTACGGGATGTTTGGTATTGCTTCATCTAAACTCTTTATTTGCTTTGAAATATGCATTTATACCGAGGTAATTTTATTTATTAAAAAAAAAAAAAAAAAAAAAAAAAAAAAAAAAAAAAAAAACTCAACAATTTCTTTAGTATAACTACATGTGTCTTAAAACCAGCCGAAGTACACCCTAATCTAGACAGCAACTAATCCAATTAGCCCCTAATCCAAACACAGTTCAGTTATCCCTAATCCAGACAGCTCCTAATACCACACAAGACAAGCTTATCCAAATTAAATCCGACCAAAATACACCCCTAATCCAAACAGCCTTTAATTTGAAGCCACAATTTTAAGCAATGCAAAAAAAGTTCAGTAATGTGTCTCAAAACCAGCCGAAGCAACCCCTAATCCGCACAACGCCTAATCCAAGTATCCCCTAATTTGATGCCACAACTTTAATCAATGCAAACACCTCTATAAAACCTCCTGATTATCAATCCAATTAACAAACTAATCTATTTTTTCTATGTGTGGCATTTATATATTTACAGTGAGATAAAGTTACCTTTGCCATAGTCCATGTGTAGCTGCCAACAACACTGAAAAGTAGATACGCCATGTGTTAATGTTGTAAAAACAAATAGGAATCCTATGACAGTTTTGGAAAAAAGGAATTACTCTTGCAAATGTCTTGTTAACCAGTAACTGCGCTCCGTATTTGTTTGCTTCTTATTTTTTGAATCCAGGATGTACCCCGTGCATTGTTTTGGGCATATAACAAACAATACCCAATGGTCCCTAGTAAAGTGTAAATACATTAGCACGTTAGTAAAGATAATCAACGCATAAACCGTTTATGTAAAGCTTTAGTAAGTAGTATATCGTACTCTTGAGCATAAGGTGCTAGCATAAAATCGTAGTTAGAGACGCTTAATGCCTGTGTCAAGTACTCTTTAACAGCAGGACCCAGTTGAATACATAAGCTCCCTTCAATCGAATAAGGGTTCAAAAACCCGCATCGGTTGTCGTTTCTTGACCGCAACATATTGCATAGCTCCCTGAAAAAATACAAGACATTGTACAGATACGAAAATGTGATTTAGCATGAAAAATGTGCACAAGAGTGTTAATGTACTTACCACTCGAAATATAATAAGATGCTACTACTGAGCCCATCTAAATTCCATAAGTTCAATATGTCTTCGGTAGAAATTGTAACATTAAAAGTATCTTCATGACCAGCAATCATCCCGCCAGGAACTTCAAAAATGTGGTCAGCCATATCATCATCACGTTGTGACCAACGAAGATGGGCAGCTTGAACGCACGGTTGTTTCCTAAACACGACATGTTCAAAGTTATCAAATTTTTTCTCCAGCTCCTTTCTAGCTTTTATAGCATCCTCCACTGCCGATGATGTTTTGGTTTGTTGGGTCTCCAATAACGCTGGTGTTTGTATGGCCGGCAGCAACGGTGTTGTTTCTTGAGCCACCTACACAAACACCGTTATATCTTTGATTTTATACAAATTTGAAATTTTTATTCATGTAAAACTAGAAAGTTTAGTGTTTACAGGAGTGGGTGTGGCCAATGTGGGTTCTGGCGTTGATGCTTTTCTCTGTGAAGCTTTCTCTTTCGAAGTCGGGGTGTTCTCCTGTTAACAAGTAATTAATTAGCCTAAGTACGTACAAATACAAATATCACAAAAAATAGTAGGGAAAATTGATTGTATCAGTCTTGCACATTCATACTTTTCCTATTTTAAATACAAATACTGTTGAGTACTTAAAGTTGGAAATTTGTAAAAGTACATAACATAACTATAACAGTCATTTTTCCCAAAAAAGTATGGTTGAGTTTACTATACCAAAATTCAAGAAATTCTGCAACGTGGCCATTGCAAAAAACTCCCAACTGATTGTTCTAACATAGTAATGGTGTCATCCGCTTTCGACAATATTGGAAGCTTAGTATCTCCAAAGGCTGGAACAAAAGTATCTACTGACACCTTCATGTAAAAGGGTACAAGTGGTTCTCCATGTATGGTACCATCACCAATCGGATAAACCATCCCACGTGCTATCGGAATCGTATCCTCTGTGTAAGGTGAAAACAGGGCACATGGTTTGGGCTCCTACAATACATACAGATGCATCATGTATTATGTCATAAAAATAAACCTCAAGGCGATAATTGTACCAGCAACAAGATTTATTCACTTCAATAAAGACTAAAACAGAATTCAAGTTTTTGGAGGGTGTTAGAGATTGCATATTTTACTTAGATTTCAAAAAGTGGTTTTCAATCGGTCTAAAAGAGGTTTTTTTTAGTAGTGAAAATGGTTGTGCATGTTGACATCACAACCTGATATCTATACCAACTAAAAACTCATCCTGATACTTATAAGCGTTTTGTCTTCCACCAAGCCATCAGATGTGAAAAATTAAGCATTTTCCAGTGATGTTAAAACCCTTTCTACAAACACATCTTGTTCAAAGAGAGATTGCCGAAAAAACTAATTAATAGCGAGTGCGACTATATATCCAAACTTTCTCAAGAAAGATGCATGGGCATACATCTACATCAGTAAAGTACATACAAGAAAAAAAATTGACACCAGCAAGAAAAAATGTACCTTTATATCTTTTAGTTTTTCTTTTTCTTGGTAGACAGCGGTCGTCGATTCACAGCTACTTTGCTTCTTTCTCTTCTGTAATCTTCCCTCATTGCTTGGTTCTCTTTCTATGTTTCTTTCAGCGTCCAATTCAGCATCTCTTGCAGCGTCCCTCGCAGCGTCTCTTGCAGCATCTCTTTCAGCGTCTCTTGTAGCATCTCTTTCGGCATCTCTTTGAGCCAATTTCCTATCCACTATAGCTTCTATTTCTTCTATTTCTTCGGTGCTTTTCTTCCTTTTCTTTGTTTGTTTATACCCCTGTATTCCTTTTCTAAATCCTATACCATCCCCCACAGTTCGTGTGCGACCCCCATGCTCAGGTCCTAGCACCACAATCAAAGGGTCCGCTCCTTTTTCCTTCGAAATCAGTCCTTGAACCATTTTCTTATCTACATCTACCTGCAGATGCAAATTTAAGAACAGTTTCTTCATAAATTTGATATCAATAAAAACAATAACATTAAAGTTGAAATAATCTTAGAAGTTTTACCAATTTTCTGAATATTTCTTCCATATCGGGACAAGTTATCCTAGCAAGGATCCATCTTTTTGTGCGCTCGCAAGTAATCTCCAAGATTTCTTGCTTCAATGCTTCATCCATATTCACTTTCGACAAATCAACATCCATTCCACGATAGCCTGATCTTCCTAGATGAGCATAATTTTTTTGAAGCTTAGCATATGTAGACCCAATGGCTCGCTTTTTCTTCAAAAAAGTGTACAAGGCTAATTAGACAAATTAGTAAAAGTTATTATAGTCGTTTTGATAAATAATAAAGTTAACAAACCTTATTGTCTTTTGACTGATGTTTTTGACAGAATTTATCCCAATCTCCCGGCTCTATGAAAGAGTATTTCTCATCTTTATAAGGGTTTTTTTTGGGTATCATGTACTCGGCTTTGAGGGTTGTCTTAAATCTCTTCCATGCAAGATTGCATTGTTTAAGTGTTGAAGCTTTGTGATCATCATCTGTAAGATCAAAGTAGTCCTTTTTGACATGAAAATAAACCTTACTTATTAGATATTAACACATACATTGCAAACTGAAAATGAAATTAAAAGTCTTCAAATATTATACCTTAATAATTCCCCATAGAGCATCTTTCTGATCATCTTTTATTTTGCCCCAATCGTCTTCAAGAATAGATATCCGAAGTCTTGTCATACCACCAACATATGTTGCCCAATCATTTCGGTGTTTACCTATGGCACGACCATCATTGTCAAACTCCACATTAAACTGAAAATCCTTAGGTTTCTCCTTAAGTTTGCTCGGTCCCCTCGGTTTTCGTTTTGGTGGGTCAACCATTGCAAGTTCATTGTTATCCTTAAAAAACAAAATGCAGAACATTTATTAGATCAAGTTACAATGTACAGCATTTAAACTGAAAATGATAAAAGGTTGATCAAGTGAAAGCAAATTGGATTCCAAACTGAATTTAATGAATGTTTAGTTCCAAAAACTTCATGCTTAAAAAGAACTAGTATCTGACTATTGGTTAATGAAACAAAATCAGATGTAACGTAGTAAAGTCAAGCCCGATAACAAAGAATAACATATGCTGTTTTTTTTGTCATTCATATGACTTTTTATCAGCTTTTAATTTGGTGCATTATGTGGTGAACCTTTTCCATAAATTATAGATAGAATGACACTATGTCCTTACTTATTATTTAATTAGAATTCTTATATCAAAAAAGCAAGGAAAAGGTAAGTATAAGAAAATATCCAACCCTCATATGCACCCTGTGACCCGTGTTACCATCCTAGTTAAAATGGTCTTGTTATTGTAGCACATTGATTCCAAAACATTTGTACCACTGAAGAAACATGTATTTTAGGTTCACGATGCCGTTACAGGTTACACTGTTCATCATTTTGCAAAAAAAGTTCAGAATCAAAATTGTATTAGTATATTTAGACACACAACATACAAACATGTTAATATGAACTTCCTTGAAAAATATGGCTGAAACAACCTTTTTTGATTCATAACTAAAAATCCTACAATGTCGCTGCATCACCTTACCTTTTCCTTGCTATATACCAGAACAACGAAACTATAAATTTGAACAAAAAAGCAAAACAGATCCAAACAAAAATAATTCAATTAAATAATAAGAATCCTAATTAAATAATAAGAAACCTAATTAAATAATAAACATTGTACCATTTTTGGTGTTAGGGTTTGTCGACACCTTATCAACCGGCGTTAGCAGGGTACGATGGAAGCTGGTTGTGGTGGTGGGAACGATGGCAGTTAGCAGGGTACGATGGAAGCTGGTTGTGGTGTTGGGAACGATGGCAGCTGTTTTGGTGTTAGGGTTTGGTGGGTTTGGTGTTAGGGTTTGGTGGGTTTTGTGATCTGAGAGGGAATATGAAATTTTTTGTTTGGAATTGGGGGCGAAAATATTTTCGTTTCCCGCTTGATAATTTGACCAAAGTTAATAAAATTTTTTGATAAGGATATTATTACTAGTAAAACAATTGAAGGGTAACCGCGCGTAGGAGTGGCGGGTATCATGTGATTAAGTTTAAGCGCCAACAAAATAACACTAACAAACCGATTAATTGGAGAAAAGAAGATAATGTGTATTTCATTGATTTGTACCAATAACTTTATATATTATATGTCTTAATTTTTAATATTGTGACATGTTGTATAAGCTTTTATAAAACCAATCACGAACAATTTAGAAAACATAATTTATTACCTATGAACACAACCAACCACCCCTTTGTTCATAGAGTAAGAGTCTTTACAATTACACGAAATAATATAATATTGCGTTTACAAACCCTAACTAACTATTTGAGAGATACAAATTTTAAAGGAAAACTGATCACTTTAGCCTTCAAGAAATAGACGGGATCATTTTAGCTCCTTAGACTTCTAGACACTCTGACCCTTGTACTTCATAAAACCCTGCAAACACAAGAAACAAGCTACAAAACAACTTTGGATATTAGCGTAAACATGCATATTTCAATGTTGTGCCTGCAAAAAAAAGGACGCACTATAGTTAGTGAAATGCATAATAAATAAGTTGATGAAAATTAATTAATGTTTTGTAATAGATATTTTGGTACCTTCTTGATGTGCAGGATTCATCAAACTTCTAAGCCTTCATTGTGGTCAGATCTTAAGTAAGTATTATCAGCAAGAACATCACTTGAGGGTGTAATACCAAGGCTAAATGGGGGTAACTCATCAAATTGATCATATTCATCCTCGTCCACAACACTTTCAACACCAACTATACGTCGTTTACTATATAGGACGATGTGCAACCTTTGGTCATTTGGGTCTTCAACATAGAATACTTGAGTGGCTAATTTTGCTAGAATGAACGGTTCAGATTTATAGCCGTTTGTGGAGAGATTGACAGTAGTGAAACCATCTTCATCAACATCAACACCTTTTTCATTGTCAACCCATTTACATTTGAACAAGGGTATAACGGTTGAATTATAATGTAATTCCCATATTTCTTGAATGACACCATAATAAGCCCTTTTGGCGTTCTTTGATCTTTCTGCACGATTCACCATGGATACTTCAGTCGTTGATGCTACTAAGGTGACTCCACTATTTTGTAATGTACTTTTATCATCTTGTTCTTTGGTGTAAAACGTATATCCGTTAATTACATACCCTTGATATTTGACAACTCGTATTGGCCCAAATCCCAAATCTGCCACGACTTTGTCTACATCTGAAAGTGTACTCCTTACTTTCTCTTTGAGCCATTGTGAAAATGTATTGTTATGCTTGTTAGCCAACCAAACCTGACCCTTTTGACTATTTTGATGTTTCAAAAGTGACTTGTGCTCGTATATGTATGGTGCAATACATGTCATGTGTTGTAGGACTGTGAAATGTGCCTCACGTAAATCATCTAGATTCGGCGAAACTTCTTGGCGCCCGAGTGTACCTTCCCCCTGAAGCCTACCTTCATGTAGACTTTGTGGAATGCCAACTTTTTTCACACCATTCAAATAGTCTGTATAATATTCAATCACCTCCTCAGTAGCATATCCTTCAATAATACTACCCTCTGGTCAAGATCGGTTCCTAACATAACCTTTTAAGATTCCCATGTATCTCTCAAATGGATACATGTATCGCAGGAAAACAGGCCCACAAGTCTTAATTTCTCCAACAATATGAGATACCAAATGAAACATGACATCAAAGAAGGAAGGTGGAAAGTACATCTCAAGCTGGCAAAGAGTTAAGATAATATCACGCTGCCATTGATCTAACAATTCAGGATCAATTACCTTCGAATGAATCATGTTAAAAAACAAACACAACTGTGTTATTGTGTGTCGGATGCGATTTGGTAGTATTCCACGAATTGCGATGGGAATCATCTGCGTCATCAAGACATGACAATCATGAGACTTCATACCAAACAACTTCAAGTCTTGCATTGACACCAACTTTTTTATGTTAGCCGAATACCCAGATGGAACCTTAACTCCACTCAAACATTGACAAAATTTGGTTTTCTCGGCCTTAGACATGGTATAACAAGCTGGTGGCAGATATGTACTAGTCTTCCCAGCAATCTCTATAGGAGCAAGCTCTGGTCTGATTTGCATAGCTTCCATGTCCTTTCGAACCTTAACCCCATCTTTTGTCTTCCCAGGAATGTTCAATAATAATCCTATCAAGCTTTCACACACGTTTTTCTCAATATGCATGACATCAAGGCAATGTCGAACTTGCAAACGATCCCAGTACGGTAATTCCCAAAATATAGACTTCTTTTTCCAAATACTCTCCTTTGAAGTTGAAGTGCCTTCTTTCCCTTTCCCAAACACAACATGTATATCTTCCACTTGGGAGAATGTAGCATATCCATTTAATGGTGGTGGTAGCTTATTATCTTCAATGTTATTATCAAACAACTTTCTCTTTTTACGGTATTGATGACCCACCGGAAGTGATCTTTGATGTCCCATATACACTGTTTTCTTACAATTAGACAACCGAATTGAGTGAGTATGTTCTTGACACACAGGACATGCCATTTTCCCTTTCGTTTTGTATCCCGACAAATTTCCATAAGCAGGAAAATCACTAATAGTGCAAAAAATCATGGCTCGCAATTGGAAATTCTCTTTCTTGTATGCATCATACACTTTTATGCCCTTGCTCCATAGGTCTTTCATGTCATCAATTAACGGCTTTAAATATATGTCAATATCGTTGCCAGGTTGTTTAGGACCTTGTACTAGCAATGACATCATGATGTATTTTCTTTTCATACATAGCCATGGTGGGAGATTGTATATGCATAAAAGAACCGGCCAAGTACTATGACGACTACTCATGTTTCCGAAAGGATTAATTCCATCTGAACTAAGTCCAAAGCGTATATTTCTAATCTCATATCCAAATTCCTCTTTAAACTCATTATCGATGTTCCTCCATTGAAGGGAATCAGCTACATGTCTCATTTTTCCATCTCTCTTACGCTCTTCGGCATGCCAACGTGACAATTTTGCATCCTTTTCATTTGAAAATAATCATTCCAATCTTGGTTTAATAGGAAAATACCACAATAATTTAGCAGGTGGTCCATTCTTGGTCACGTCGGGGTTAAGTGGCGTGTCTTTTTTTCGTTTGTACCTTGATTTACCACAAATCCGACATGCATGTAGGTCCTTGTCCTCATCTTTATACAACATACAATCATTTGGACATGCATCTATTTTTTCGATTTCCATTCCCATCGGGCACATCAATTTTTTTGCTTGGTATGTTGAAACAGGCAACTTGGCTTTTGGGAACATTTCATGTAACGCTTCTAGTAGACTTGTGAAGCCCGTGTCACTCCAACCGTTAACTGCTTTAACGTTCATGAGTCTATAAACAGCAGATAATTTGGTAAAATCCTCACAACCTTCATACAACGGTGTTTCTGAGTCGACAAGCAATTGTTTAAATTGATTTTGATTTTTTTTAGCAACATTATCCTCCAAATTATGTAACATCTCATTTAAACGATCATTATTGTATGAATCGTTGTTTTGTTCGACATTACAATTGGAAACAGACGTGTTACTTTTACCTTTGACTTCTCCATGAAATTCCCAACAAGTATACCTTTGCATAAACCCTTTTTCTATGAGATGGTTTTTAATAGTTTTCAAATCGGTATGACACTTCCAATTTAAACAACTTTTACAAGGACAATGAACTTTTGATTTTCCTCTTTTCACCTGATCATCTTCGGCAGCTTTTAGGAAATGAGACAAATGTTCCAAGTATTCAATGGTAGCACGTTCTATCTGATACATCCATATACTACGATCCATCTTAAATTATACTAAATATGCTAATACTCATTCACATCCTAAATGCGACAAAATATTCAAAATGCAGTCTCAAATGGGGACAATCCAAAATTAACCCCTATTAGGTTATTTTCGGACGGGAATTAAACAAATGCGTAGGAGTTGCAATAAATTTATACTACATGAATGTTGCATAAAAAATCATTTCCTTAAATTTAGAAAATACCTCACTTCCACGAGTTAATCAACCTAACAACGCATTTCCGTAACCGTACAAGGCCTATTTACGCAAACGTTCCTATACAAATAGAAAAAATATTCATGTTATATTTCATTTATGCATAATAACAAATTTATATACATAAACACACAAGTAGTGATTAATATAAGTATAACATTTTTATAGAAATGATTACATAAATAATCATAAAAACATTAGTTAGTATTGATATAAATACATAAGAAGTGATTCATACCTTTTAATTGTAGTTAATGTGGAAGAATTTGGTAACTATAAGGATATTTTTGATATTTTTCGGGTGAATTAAATGTGAAAATTGAGGTTGGTGTGATTATTAATAGCAGATCTGTCTTTGTAGCCGTTGGGCATTTTTTTCAAAAAAACTATTTTAGACCGGTTTAAATTATTCTAACCGGTCTAAATGATTTTGTTATATAGACCGGTTGGTATAAAAAACACCGGTCTAAATGAGGGTCTTTTAGACCGGTTCTTCATAAACACACCGGTCTAAATATGAAAAAGTGATATAGACCGGTTCCTTTTATTTACACCGGTCTAAATAAAAGTTTTGAGGGAAAATTTGACATTTAGACTTGTGTTTTTCTTAGAGGGTCTAAATAAGGGGGTCTAAAAGACGTTTTTTGTAGTAGTGATTGCTTCTAATTTTCTTGCACTTGCTATTAATTATGTTTTTCTCCCATTGACTAAATAAAGTTTGTATGTGTCTTAGTTTTCTTTGCTGAAGTGATCTCATCATAAGCTTGATTTCCATAAAATAATGCATGCATGTGATCCATGGAGCTATTAATTATATTTTGTTTAATTTTATACGTAACTAAAATTAACTGCGATGTATTTATTAAAAAGCTTTGATTTGTATAAGGATCAGCTCTTATGTGACAAGAGAAGCCAATTTTGAATATTCTTATGAACCCTCTAAAGGAGAAAACCTACTATATACAAAATTAAGAATCTGTTTTCAGTATATAAATAAGTTTTAGGTAAATAATTCAACTTGAAATCGTGGGGCAGCACTTTCATTCCTTACAAATTCTTAACAACCATCATATTTTAAGTATACTACTTACAAGATTAATTAAACATCTGATTACTCAATCACTTATTTAACACTTAATCAATTGAACTTAAAGCTAGTATATGTTGGGGACTCCGGGTTTGTAATGGTTTTTATATAAAAAAAATAGACGCAATTTCATATCTCTCATACTTTTAATTGGAAATTTCATATATACCCAAACATACATTAAAACATTGTACATTATGCATTCAATATTTGCACTTTGGAACTACATGAATTCAAAACTTGGGTACACAGAACTACAAAAAAAAAAAAAAAAATAGTAGGATATACAAAACTATAAAAGGTGACAAATTAGATACATTTCCGTGTAATTATCCCATTTTTATTATACGTGTAATCCTTATTTTATTTATACGGGTAATCTTTATTTTATTTACACAAATAACCAATATATTCGGTAAGAGTGATGAGTCAAGCAAATGGGAGATGATTTGCACACTCCACCAAGTAATTGATACACTACAATTAATTATGTTTAGACATTTATACCCTCACAATTACCTTTACACTTTCACCCATGTGAGGGTATAAATGTCCAAACATAATTAATTGAAGTGTTCCAATCATTTTATGGAGTGTGCAAATCACCTCCTCAAGGAAATAGTTTCAAAACTTCAATTATACACGTGACAAAAATTTAGGAAGATTACGAGTGCTATTTGGTATAACCACATGTACGTGGTTATGATCAAATGAGAAAAATAATTAAAATGAGAATGATGAGAATTAACTATAACCACATATTTCAGATGCGTATATAAAAATGGGTGCATCTCCTTTCAAATTTCCCTTCTCAATAAAATAATGTGTGGCTAAAATTGCTTCTCACATTTTTTTTTTATTATTATTATTCTTCCCACTAGATCTCTTCTCTGACCACATGAACCATACTTATAATTTAGTATTTCACCATTAGTTAACTTAACATTAGTAAGCAACAAAGATAAATTTGATCGCAATTCCTCAAGTATGATACTACTGTTCTAAAAGACTAGTTTTTCCAGCCTTTAGTTGACAAGTCCACAGGATTGAGCCATATAGGCTCAAACCGGGTAAAATTCTCTTTTTCGAAGAGGTTGGGTTGGCTTTCATGAATGTTTACATGCATCACGATATGAACTTGAGACATTTTATATATCTTGATGAATGTGTTGATAAAATCTAGCTGTTATATATATCCTTCAATTTTGTATATCAGTTTCCAAAACGCCTATTTTAGTGAAAATATCGACATCATTATTATTTTGTAGGCACAACTACACGTCCTTTGGGTTTGTGTAGAAAAACACAATATCCAGTAATGTAAACGAGTATATAAGTAGATTATCGAGCCGTATCGAAGGTTCAAAGATATGATTAGTGACACTAATTCAGTTACTAATTAAATATCTCTAATTCATAATTGTGTGCGTTGCTCATACCAAAAGAAAGAAGCTATCTCTAAGGTAATGAAATGGTAAAGTGAATGAATAAATTATGCAACCTCTTTGTCTTGGTTCAACCGCTAAAGTATATATCTTCTATTTTCCAAGTGAAGTATTTTAAAACGTTCATGCACAAATAGTTTATTTTATTCAATATCAAATCTCTATTGTTCTCCCATTCAAGATTTAATATTCCCTGTTCCAGCCCACTTTCGCATATAAATAAATAGAAATATGTATGTACCAAGCAGTATTAAATAAAATTAAAGAACATGTCAACATTGATAAAAAGTTTTCAGCAGAATCAAAATTTATGGCCCAACGCTAGGGTATGATACTGCAAAACCATGTGTACATATTACACACATAGGAAGATAATTGTTACGATTTATTTACAAGAATCGTGCTTGCAGCATTATCAAGGCTTAGAAAAGTTAATTACATTATGAGTGGTTTGCTAATCCTTATAACATTTGCTTCTGTATCTTGTAATTCATCAGGGGCTCACCACTAGGTTCTCTTATATACAACTTGCCGTTTGAAAAAAAAAAAAAAAAAAAAAAAAAAAGTAGTGTATGTTTAGGATACCAAATTTAATCTCATTAACATAATCTGGTCAAAAGGCAGGACATCAAATTTTAGACAAAAAACTAGGGTGATGAAGGACAGTGCATGAACAAAGATGTAAAATCATTTTTTAAGATTAAAAATAGGTGTAGATCTTTTTGTTCTTGGAGTTATGGAGTACATACAGTGATGCCATCCTAGAATCGCTTGCAACCGTATGATGTAATCTTGTTCTCTAAAGGCTTTGCAAGCTTATTTAAGTTTATAACATCAAACTGATTTCAGAGATTAAACTAGGTATATATAACAAATTTGTAAGACTAGACGATAGTAGATATTGGATGTAGCATCGACTAAGTAAGACCTTTTTAGAGAGAGATATTTATGTCTTTAATGACGCTTAGGCACTGTTCCAAAATGGATCACATTCTAGTTTCCACATACGTTTACTTGGAGAAAAAGTAGCTATACACCATACGTGGAAGGTAAGATGACCTGAGTACTTAAATTAAGAATGTTGTTGCTGGTATCTTGAAGAGGTTTTGAGACATAAATAGCTGTCTCCTCTAACTCTTGTTTTGGGCTAAAGGGTACCAACCCTTTCTTTGTTAACATATATATGCTCACATGTAGAATATTAAACGACATTATAGTAGTTTATTACTAGTAATATTAAACACATATGTAGACCCAGGAAACCCTTTAAACTTAATAAGTCGTGCAAAGCCGGCCATAAATTAACGAACAATATCTGATAGCACCGTGGTTGCAAATCTTAAGATACGGGATCTTATTTTTAGAATTCTACATTGTATTACTTTCTTTGTTTGATAATCAACAATTAGAAGTTATTATATTCATTTTTAATTACAGAGATGTGTATATATTAAAGTACCTGTGAAATTCACGAGTGTTTTAACTTTTAAAGAATTGTAACAGGATAGTAACTTTTAACGTTGATACATTACACAACAAAACAAAAACAAAAAAAAATAAAAAAAAAATAAAAAAAAATACAGTAACAAATTAGTATACCGGGTGTAGTAGGAAAAAGAATATGTTTACCAATGAAATATACGGACATGAAGTTAAAAAAAAAAACTTTATGGGGTTATCCATTATGTTTTGTTGTTGAAATGCAAAGTCTTCTAGATGAACTATGGGTCGATTCCTCAATAAGATACAATACTATCAAAATAATTACTGTAAAAGCATTATTCAAATTTCATTTTTTGTGCAATAACGGTAGCATTTACATGTTAGATGTTTACACATGTTGACCCCGTAAGTATGGTATTAGGTAATTTAGCAAAACTTACTCTTATTGTACAAAAATTGAAACTTCATACGTTTTTTTTTTTTTTTTTTTTTTTTTTTTTTTTTTTTTTTTTTTTTTTTTTTTTAGTATCGTACCTTAATTAAGAATTGACTTATAGTACGATGCTTTTTTTTTGCACATTACCGTTAAAAACATAGAATAGTTCATTTGTGCTTTTAAACAGGATTAAGATTCTCTCATGTTATACTCAAATATACTATTTGTTTTTTGTTATACATAGATTGTTTTTCTTTTTTTTTTTGCATGTATTGTTGGTAATCGACCAACAAACCTGGAAGTTAGCTTGCGGAAAACTGATCTTGAAAGAAAAACACAATACACTGCAAGAACCTTAACTTGATAGGAAGTAAACGACACGTAATCTTGTTCCCAAACGATTTATATATTGAGAACGAGGAAAAGAAAACAGTACAAAGAATGTCCCCCTAACCTCTATTTATAGAGGTGAGGGGGTATGTTTACCGACATAAACAACTCCAACAAGGAATGTAACAGCGTATCTATTCCTATGCCTATTTGACTTATAATTGCATGCTAAACTAATAAGTACATATTAACCCCTTATACTTTGCTAATATAGATACTAATACATAACAATTTCCACCTTAGTATCATATTAGCCTTCTTCGATACACAGTAACTTTAATCTGGAACCTTGGACCGGGGTCTGCCTTTGTCAAGGCACTGGTAGCGTACCCGCTACTAAACTTTAAGTGAGTAAGTATGATTTCATACTTAAACCATAACATAGGTTTGTGGCTACATGAACGTATTAACATTCAGGTACTCGTATTCTTCTTAAATTGTTTTTCATTCAAATCTATACAAAAGGTTAGTGGGCACTGAATTGGCTTAAGAGAAAAGAATGTTTGTAATGAAGTAAATCCTATATATAGCTTGCAATTAATGTGAATTGTGAAATACATTGAAGAGCATTTTGTTGCTCAAATTGAACTTAGGCTACTGAACTTTAAGTGAGTAAGTATGATTTCATACTTAAACCATAACATAGGTTTGCGGTTAAGTTAGAGAATATCACTTTAATAGTTATTCCGGAAACAATCTTTGTCAAATTCATTGATTTACTTTTTATAAGAATTTAAACGTCGAAAAACTTTCTATATGAATCTTCTTAAAACTGTTTATTGCTTGTTCTTTAAAAAACTGTTTTAAATCATCAGATAACATGAAAAGTGATTGTATTACTTATATTTAGTTTTACAATCACTTTAAAAGGAACAACGAATCAACGATGTGTGTTGTACATGCTGCATTAATCAATAATCATGTCATATCTAGGAGCTCACTTCATCATTAGTATAACAGTTATATAGTAAGAACAAAACACCGTGTAGTGCAAGGTTTTTAATTAGTCTTCTAAGCTTTGATCAGAAGCTAGGGTGTTTACAGTCCATGTGTTTTGGGTTATAGGGCTGTATAATTTCTCATATTATGCATAATTTATTTTTCTTTTTTGGGTAAGCAGACGATATTTGGCAAAATTATCATAATTGTACAAAGAAAATGACACAAAATCTCATTATAGAAAAGACAGGTCCGAGAGTCCGAGACACACCTTAAAAACCAACTCTGAACTCCCTAAACAACCCAACAAGAATGGCATACGCAATGATATTTAATAATGTAGCTAACAGCTTTAAGTTAATGAGTTGAAATGTTTATGAAGTATCCGTAGATATAGATAGTTTTGTATGTCCTCGATTGTTGCTACTAGAAATCCAGCAAGTAGCAATGGCTAAAACCTGTTGCTCCATAATTCTATGTGTGAGAGAGAAACTTGATTTCTACTCCAAGCGTATTCTTTTTCGGTGTTTTAAAATCAAAACAAATCGGTTACTTGTTTTTTTTATCTAATTCTTTAAAACCTTATAATACCACTTGTGTCTTTTAACGTTTGAGGATCAAACACGTAGCCCTGCCCATGGAAATTGGCAGAATCTATGGGGGCATTGTCCATAAAAAGACCAAGTGCACCCAATCTGTGACACTGAAAACTCTTAACACGATTTTATTAAGATTTATTCATATTCGTATAGTGATATTCGGAGTATTATTTCTTAGGGTTTTATTTTTATTTAATTATTTCTTCTTTATTGGGTAAGCATGTTCAGTTTTGCCATTATGTATACAAAGATATCACAGCCTTTCAAAAAAAAAAAATAATAAAAATACAAAGATATCACAGCTAGTTTTGTCCATGTATCTTCTGATTCCTTAGGGACATATATATCAATTTCTTTAACTCTGACATGATTTAATTTAGAGGTCATATACTATTTTTATGACCTAAAAGACCTCATCAACTAGGTATATATGAACTAAATGGTGAAATCTTTTAGATTTCCGTTTAATAACATATCATTTGTGATTAACTAAATAGCCTAAGAACTTTAATTCTACTACTGATCAAACAAATATTTACAACATTAACATATATGGACGTATCAAAACTAAGTTAAAAATTATGAAACGACGAACCTCGGTGGTGGTTGCAAATATATAATTTTTGTTTCATTACCAGTTTCTCATAATCCACATTTTATGTTCTAATATTTCTTTCCACACTAGAAAATAAAACGTTAACATCCAAATCTATTTTATTTTCCCATTATCCGTCTTTACTTCAAAATACAATTGCATATATATCTTCTCAAAACAATTACTAGGGAAGGTGTAATTCTATAAATTTAAGGTTACCGACATATTGGATTAGCTAAACGAGAACCCAACTGATGTCGGAGAAAACATCTATGAACTAATCATTATATGCCACTTGTCACCTTGAAGTACGTTGACAACTGTCGTGCTAGAAGATTAAATGAACTTAAAACAATGAATACTTCAACTGAATTTTTTATGTAATCGTGCACTACCGTGCACAAAGTGAGAAGTTTAGAATTAACTGTTTCATTTACCCAAATACAATAGAATAGGTAGTTGCAATTCAAAGTATACATGTTATCTTGATACTACAATCAGCACTGAAGTTATAGCTTAATTCCATTACTGTGGCATTGCCGCATTGGACACGTGCAGATATATAATCAATGTCGTTGGAAGTTATAGCTAGTTTACGTTTATTAAAGAGGTGCACACCACTAAATATGCTATGTAAAGTTGTAGTTTATGTATTATTAACATGATTTAGTGGTATGTGCATCACTTTTAGTTGTGCGCATATCAACTCCCTTATTAAAGTTATGAGACTTTGTGCTCCATTAGTTACGTACACGAGTAGATATCGAACATTGCTGGCATATACTGTACCTCCACTAGGCATCATTGCACCCTAGCTTCAACTTGGCATCCACAGTTATAAACTAACTTTTTAAGATATGTATTTTTTTCCATTATAGGAAAAAATAAAAACGGTTTGACATGTTTTGCAGTATTAGATGGCAATATAATGTTTATGTGGTGTACAAAAGATAGTGATACTAGTCAAGGATTAGGTTGTAGGGTATATAAGGAGACACAAAACATGGTTTGAGATTAGTATGTTGATTTTTTAAAGATTAGAAAACCGAAAATGATGTTGGTTGATGAGGCCAACAATGTTTCAATGTTTAGTTAAAACCCTGAACCATACGTCCAACCATGTTAAATAATATTCAAATATTCACATACCATCGACAATAAGCAATAATACATATATATGAAAATCAATTTATTCAAAACGAAAGAAATCGTTGAGAAAAACTTCCCACGTTCTCTCCCCTATTCCATAGTACCAAGGTACTTGTTACGATAGCCAGAAATGGAATTAGTTACTTCAATTATTCCATATTGCTTGGTCTAATTTATTTCTTTAGTATCCTGTAGATCTTATTTCTAATGTTAAATAGACAGAATATTCTTTTCCGGTTGATAGACATTATTAAAAAAAAAAATGCATGATTTCTATGTACACTTATTTTTCATTACCATAACCCATCAATTGTAAAAAGTAATAAGCGTACAACTTTAAGGTTATGGTTACTCTTACTCCTTTCGTTCTGAAGAGAGTGTCCACAAACAGAACTGTACAAATTATGTTAAATGTAATTAATGCAAGTTATAATTGATAAAAGGTTATTTTTACACTTATTATAGAAATTTAAAATGTGTAACTAATGCATGTTTTTTTATCAGAAAGACAACACAGAAAATGTAGTCAAATTACTATCCATATTTAAAAACTGAACCTTTTTTTTCAACAAACATAAAGGACATTTTTTGGTGGACGGATAGAGTATTAAATCTTAAATAAAGAATGATAAACTCACTTGAGTCAATTAGATTTTTTTTTTTTTTTTTTTTTTTTTTTAAATAGCAGAAGAAAATTTAAAAAGCTAGAGAGAAGCTACATAAACAATATTACAAGAAATTAGTACAAGATTTTATTGGTCTGTGAATCCAATCGTACCATGACAGATTTACTATCCTGTTTCTATATATAGAGGATATGATCCAAGTGTGATAATAAACCTTTATATCATCATCATCAAGTGTGTCTTTCCTTGGTGGCTTGAGATCGAAACAACCCCGATTCCTATATCTCCAAATAGTCCACATGGTTGTTTGAACAACAACATCTAGACAAGCAATCCCATGCAATAATTATGACCTAATCCCCGTACGGGAAGGCTAAGTGTTAACCGTTAATGGTCTTAACGGTCTTCGATCTTGGAAAATGGATCCTTCAAACATAAAAGAGCATATACTCCAAACTTTCGAGGCTAAGTTTAAATAAGATAACACTTGTAGACCTTCAAACGCGGGAAACCTCTTCAAGAAACTATCCAATGATGAAAAGTCACTTCTTGACCAACCGTTTACAACTCAAGACATTAATGATGAGGTTTGGGTTTGTGGTGGAGACAAAGCTCCTGTGTCGGACGGTTTCACATTTGATTTCGTCAAAAACCATTAGGAGATTCTTGGTAATGACATTATATCCTTCGTTAAAGAATCTTTGGCCCATATACCTCGTAGATGTATTTCATATTTTATCACTCTTGTCCCTAAAATTGATGATTCTTTTGTTATTGGTGACTTTAGACCAATTAGCCTTATATGTTACCAATATAAGATTATTGCTAAACACCTTGCTAATCTCATTGCTCAACTTAACTCGTCAGTTGTACTAAGTTTCAAATGGGATTTATAATTGGTCATCAAATTATTGATGGTCCTTTTTTGGTGGGTCAAATCATTTCTTTGGCGAAAAACAAAACAAAGACTTCTCTTTTTAAAAGTCGATTCTGAAAAGGCTTTTGATACCATCTGTTGGTCATTTTTGGATAACATTTCAGTTCAAATGGAGTTCACTTTTAGATTGAGGAATTGAATCAAGGCTTGTCTTAACTCGTCATTTTCTTCCGTTCTTGTGACCGGGTCCCAACCAAAGAATTCAAAGTTGAAACAGGGCTTAGAAAAGGAAACCCTCTTTCTCATGGCGATTAAAAGCCTTAGGGGGTATTTCGTCCGCCAGAATTCATTATAATCTATTGTAATTGTAATCTGAATTACATTTTAATCATGTTTAGTTGGCATGGTGGAAGGAATTGAAATCCAGATTACATTACGGTGACTGTTTAACTTGTGTTGTAATTGTAATTCAGTCATTACAATTACACCAAGTAATGGAATCCAAATTATATAGGAAGTTGGATAGAAAATTTTGAATTACGTTGTAATTCATAATTTTTTATGCTTTAAAACATTAAATATTTATTATTATTATTATTATTATTATTATTATTATTATTATTATATAAATACTAAAATAATAATAATACTTTTTATTATTTTTATTAATATTATTATTTATTAAAATTATTATTATTATTTACGAAAATTATTATTATTATTGTTATTATTATTATTATTATTTACGAAAATTATTACTATTATTATTTTCATTATTATTGTATTACTTACATATTAAAATAGTAATAAAAATATTAATTTTTGTTATTTTTATATTATTTATTACTATTATTATTATTATTATTATTATTATTATTATTATTGTTTTTTTTTTTATTATTATAAACATCACTTTCATTAGAAACTCATATGGTTTACAAGAAATTAGTGGGAAGCTGAGAAACAATCTGAGCCCCCACTCCTCTAGCTATAGCGAAGCTAACCCTAATAAAAATATGAGCAGCAGCCCGTGCTCCAATGTCATGAGTCACCGAGAATCTTCGAATACGTTTTAGTAAGGCTGCCGCATTCTTCTCAAGTTCTCCAAAAGAAGAGAATGAAAAGGGGAGAAATCCATATCCCATATCCGAGCATTTGGCCTCATACTTGACGCGTTTACGTTGTGCGGCTTCAATCACCGCACGACCCGACACAAAATCAACCATGTTAGTTTGCGTCAAGGGCGAAGACCCTGTCAAATCAACACATACATCAAGCCCGCCATCCCATGAATAAAGTAACATATCAGCTGGACGTAGAGGTTTGTCCCTATCCCCAATAAGCCCAATATCAACCTCCTTACATGCCGAAATCCCGGACTGAGAACATATGTCAACAAGAACATCACGCACAACATTATGCCGATGTTTAATACCAACAATCCCGGCGCATGATACAGCATGGTCCCCATAAATATACCCAGCAAAGACCTTGGAACAAGCTGAGTACGGTAACTGAACAGAAAAAAGGGGAACACCAAGCCGATATCACAACACACATCGGTAAGTCCTGGCGTTCATAGTCTGTCCTAAACCAGATATTGGAACCACTCTGAGCCAATCCGAGGTGTAGTCCTCCTTTTGCGAATTCCATAACGCCAACTGTCGAGAAGATAGGCGAAAGGTGGATTCAACCGTTTGGGTAACCCGTGCGAAATGTATATCTGCCAATTTCTTCATGAGTTTGGGGGCCCGATCTCAATCGGGTTACTCAAAAGGTCCATATCCATTTTTGCATTAAAAGTACATAAAGCATCATCAAAAGAAGGGCCAGAAGTCACAATACAGGTATGTCGGAGAAGCTTAGTTTGTAAGCTAGCAGATTGAAGTCTAGAAGCAAGGAAAGCATAGTTCAAGACATCACCTGCAGAATATACACCAAGTCCCCCAAAAGTAAAGGGTAAGGTGGCAAGTCTCCACTGCCAATCACCAAAACCAGGTCCAGAAGCAGTGACAATACGCTCCAAAGAAGAACGAAGAGCCACATCAAATGAAATTTGAGCACTGTCAAAGACCCGAGGAGAACAAGTGCGCATAGCAAAATATAACATGGAAATACCGGCACAAGCACGAAGCAGCAACAACTCACACAAAGGATTATAAGCTCAATGGTTTTGGTAACCCTTTTCGTGACAAGCTTACTACTAAAATCAAGGTCCACACTAACAGGCCCACCCAGTAATTTAACATCGTGTAAAGGTCAGGCAATATTAGGTGGGACAACACCAAAATGTCTGCTTCTGGGATCCTCCTTAGGCCAAAAAACCTCAGTTTTATCAACATTGAGCTGCAAACCAAAACGGGGTCCATCCAACATAATAAGCTCTAAAACCTTTCCTACAACCAAAGTATCCCCAATAATAGTGCCATCATCCAGATACCAAGCTTGAAAGGAAAGGCTAAAAGAGTCTCGAATCTTGCATACCAGAGGATGTAACACTAAAGAAAAAAGCAAAGGTCCAAGTGGATCACCTTGTTGCACACCTTGATGCGACCATAAAGTGTGTTCCCCATAATATAGTCTAGCTGGGCTGGAGTAACAAAATTCAATCCAACGTGAAATAGCAGGACACCATAGACGAACCTCATGTAACATAGCCTCCCGATCGACTAAGTTGAAGGCATTTTTGAAATCCACCAACAACATCGAAAGGCCCACATCATCCCCACGTTCTTCAATTAACCGATTAACGGCATGAAGAATAGCCTGTCCTCCACCCGAAACCCCAACACCAAACTGTAGATCATTTAAGTAACCATCCAAAGTGTGGCCAATCATGGTAGCACTAACCTTGGAAACAAAACGCCTCCAAACGGTCCCCACAGCAATAGGTCGAATACCACCACCCGGCTTGACCAGGGTGTGAGAGGAGCAGTGATTGGCTCCAAACGGTCAACCTAAATTGACCAGGTGAATGGTCAACAAGGTTAAACAGCTCAGAGTCAATGCTCTGTGGAAGTATAGGGTTTCCCCGGGTCGTTATGTCCCGACGAGGTGTGATGGTTAATAAACGGATTTGTGATCGGGTGAATTTGGACAGGAAAAGGTTTGTGAGTGATTAAACTAAGGAATATACGGAGAAATAGCTTAAATAAGCTATATGAACAAAACTGGAAAGTTGGAAAACCCAGAAACGTTTAAAATTTAAAAACGCGTACGTTCAGTTTAAAGTTACGCGAACGTACGAAATAAAAAGTGAAAACTGAAATCTGAAAACCCCCAGGGGGTGAAAATGAGTTTTTTACAAACTTAAAGATAAAAGAAATTTTTAGAAAAAGAAAATAAATTTTTACACTAATTAATTATTTATTATTAATTAATTACTATTTAATACTTATTATTAATATTTAAAATACTTAAATACAATATAATATTAATTTAATACAAGAAAAATGAAAATTAAATTTCTAAAATTATAAAATAACTAAAAACAAATTTTAAAACTAAAAATATGTATTTTTGTTTTTTTGTGGTTTTTCTATTAATTAATTACTGATTAAACATTAATTACCTAATTAAACTATTTTCAATTATAAAAAATAGTAAATGAACAGTGAAAATTCTAGAAAATTTTCTAAACTTATTTTACAACATATAAAAGCTAGGAAAAATATAAAAACTAGGTCTTACTTAAAAAAAAACTAATTATGCTATTTTATACTTAATTATTGATTAATTATTAATTAAACTAATATTAATTCTAATTAATACTAAATGACAAAATAAAAATCTGAAAAAATTTCTAAAATTACTTTAATATAAAAGGAATTTAAGAAAAATATAAAAATGCTAAGTATTTAATAAAAATATAAAAATAAAAATTAAAATTTAAATTACATTAAATAGAAACTATCACTTATAATTAATATTTGATTTTCTGGATTTTTCTTTTTGAAAACTATTTTACAACTAAAAACACACAACTTTTGTAAAAACAAATTTTTTTATAACTTAAAAATAAGCTATTTGAGGGCTTATGAGCTTGACAGTTGACTTTGGTCAACTGTCAAAGCTAAAAGCTTTGAAATGGGACCTAAGCTGAAACCAGGGGTAGTTTAGGGTAGATACATGTTTAATGAATAGGAATAAGCCAGAAACAACTAAACAAGACCCATGAATAAGCCAATTAAGCTGAAATAAGGACATAAGCAAATGCCCAAGAGTTGATTCTGAAACAAACCCAAAGGGTCAACTTCCAGCCTTAGTGGGGCCCACAGGATAGCTTGGGTGACCAAAGCAAAAGCTGATATAACAAGCTGAGCTTGGGGGCTTTCCAAAGAGCTAATAAGCAAGCCCTGGGTCCCACTAGTGAAAGCAGGGGAGGGCTTAGAAGTTGGGCATGTGAGACTGAATGCTCAGCTTATAAAGCAGAAATGAACAAACTAAATGGGTATAGCAGCTCTATGAAATAAGCATGGAACCTCAAAATAAGCAATGATCCTTAAGTATTGGCTTATTGGCTTTCTAAAAAAACAAAGATTACACAGTGGGGCCCACCGGATAACAAGTTATGATCAATTGAAAAAAGGGTCTAATGGACTGGGTCTTGGCACAGGGCACACTCAAGCCCTGCAGGCCACTTTGAGTACCAAATTAAGCTACAAGCAAAAATCACAAAAATAAGACCTTAACTGATTTATGAAGACTAGTTGGCATACTTAAACATGTAAAAAGCCTGAAGTCTAAATCCAAACACACAAATCAAAACAATTCCCACAATTTTTGTAATTCTGCACAAACTTGAACTTTGACTTTGTGTGAAAAACTTGAAACTTGACTTTCCTGAATTTTAAACTTAATCTAATGACTGAATATGTAATGATAAGATGAAATGAGACTAAAACTAGCTAAATTACTAACTTATAAAGCTAATGTTATGATTATACAACTGAAATCTCCCACAGTGAACAATTAAGAACAAGTTAATCAAGGTTTTGACTTTTCTTTCAATGGAGGACTGGTTTTGATGACTCAACTGAGATATTAGACCATTAGGTATCTTACATCAAACAAGAACAAAGACACAAACATCCTTAACCACAGTTTAACAGCTTAATCCAAACACTCCCTTAAAATCACTTCAACTTGATTTTCAAATGAATTCACTGAGTAAGACCAAGTAATAGATCCCAAAGATTATAATATGATATTGTTTCCCTATTTAAACACAAAGTCATGCACAAACACAACAAATACACTAGGATCAAGCATATGCTACGTATGGCAGTTTAAAAGAGAACAAGTAAGAAAAAGGGATTTGTTGAACAATCAGTCAAACTAACATCGTAATATCATTCAACAACACTAAATAAACATGTAAACACAAAGAAAAGCAGTAAATAAGAACTTGAACAGTAAGTACCTAAAATATGGGAAAATGCTTACAAATGGCATCCAAATGAGAACTGAGGAACCAAGGATAAAACTCACTTCCTAAGGCTTCCCACGAAGCAACTAAACCAAATCAATCCATAATCAACCATAAACCATGCTTAAATCTCCTCACAGACTGATTTTTACTTTTTTTTAGTTATTTAAGTGATTTTTGAGCATTTTTATGAATCGAGTAACAAATGATTCCAATGCTTTATAAACTTAAGGAAGCTTATCATTAAGCCAAAATAAGCTTGAATGAACACTTAACAAGAACTTTGAGCAATGGTACAGCTAAAAGAGATTTTTCATGAAATTATGTTAGAACTGCAATTTCAAATAGAAACTGGAATTAGGATTAAATTAAGATCAAATTATGCTGAAAATGTAGATTACAACTTGAAACTGAAAATTATAACTAGGAGTAAAATTACACTAACAACGACTACACTAAACTAAAGCTACACTAATTCTACTAACTAACTCTTCCTTCTTCCATTTTTCTTGACTTTTATAAGCCTTGTGGAGTTTCTTTGACTTTCCCATCAGTTTCTGACCCTTTGATTGCTATATCAAATCTTGGCCGTTCAAAAGTTGTTTTGGCGCCAAAAGTGGTACACGCAATTTGCAGTTTACTTGTGTGGAGGAAAATAGCATTAAATGAGTTTTGTTTGGTTCTGTTTGGAGGGGGAATATGGAGTGGGTGAGTGAGCTGGAGGAGGGGGGTTGGCAGGGTTGGTTTGGTTTCATAGGTGCAAGTGGGGGAGGTGGAAGAAAGGGTCAAAGTTTGACCTGGGTGTTTGATATCAAAAACGGGGGAAGAGGTTTTGGTGGTGGGCTGGGGTAAGGTGATGGGCCAAGGTGTTATTGGATTGGTTTTGGTTTTGTTTTGGGTAAATGATTTACAAAAGGTCCGTTTGGTATTTAGAAATTATGACACAAGGACCAAACTTGTAATTGAACCAAACATGAGGGCTGATTATGTACAAACTCCAAAGTAGTTACAAGAGTGAGTTATGCCAATGTTCAAATAACCAAAGGACCACAAAAGTTAATTTCCCATTTTTAGATTCCCGGGGACCAAAGTTGTTAATTTCCAAAACTAAGGGACTGAAATTGTATTTTCCTCAAACTTTTTACCCAAGGATCCAATTTGCCAATTTGTGATTTCCCAAGGATTTAAGTTGACTTTTCTTTCCAAAAATATTTCCCAGGGACCATTTCTGTCAAAAGTGAGACTCCAGGGACCAAAAGTGTAAATTCTCAAAACTTTTCACATTTTTCACCAAAGGACTAAATATAACAACTTATGATTTTAAAAGGACCTTTGGTGATAATTTTCCATATTTTAAATTACCAGGGACTAATTTTGACATTTTATGAAAGTTGGGGGACTGAAACTGCCAATTTTGCAAACTTTGTACGTTTTTCATCTGTTTTTACTCATTTTGCATCTAAAACATATAAAACACGATTTTGAAATATTTTCAGTAATTTGATGCATTTTTGAGTATTTTTGTATGTTTTGCAGTTCAGATTTGACCAAAAATGATGAGTGTTTGAGCACTCATCAACTAGCAATATACTCACCCAACACCCTAGGGCATTTACCGCCTAAAAAAAGATTCACCCTAGGGCAATTATTGTTATTATAATTATTATTTTTATTTTAAACATCATTTTATTATTATTATTATTATTATTATTATTATTATTATTATTATTATTATTATTATTATCATCATCATTTATTATTTTATTTTTATTTTTATTTTTATTATATATATTATTATTATTGTTATTGTTATTATTTACTATTGTATTATTTTAATTATTATTATATTAACTTTTAAAGTTTTATATTAAAAAATTAAATTACATTATGTTGTAAAATCAACCAAACACATCAATATATTTCATCAATTACAATTACAACACATTTCAACTCTTTAAATTACAATTATATGAAATTACAATTCTTTCTAAATATTACAATTCCTTTCAAAACATAATATGACACTTATTGGAAAAAAAAATCAAAATAAAAAATACATACATATTTCATAGCGTTTAAGTCGGTAAAGAAACAGTTCATATCATATACCTCTAATTCAGAGTTGATGCTTTGATCATGGGCCATCAATCCCTCTCCAACACTAAAAATTTGTCAAGATCCATCGCTTTCTTCCACCTCGCTTTGGGCCTCAATTTTAACTTTAACAAAAGTAAGCTTTTCGGGGGTGAAATTACCAACTTAGAGCTCAACTCTCCCTCTTTCTCTATTGGTTTTCAACCTTCACATTTCCCGTATTCTTTCTTGAGTCTCCGTATAGGAACTAATATGTATAGACGTGATAATTGGACTACCCACTAAACCGCTTCACTAATGTCTCTCTGCTTTGAATCCAAGATCTTGTTAACAAGTGGGCATCTTACTCTCATCAAGTTCGTCTTTGGTGGCCTTGGGGTTTACTACTTTTCTACCTTTAAGGCTCCCAAAAAGGTTATTCATAAACTTGAAGATCTTAAAAGGAACTTTTTTGGGGCTATTCTTAGAGGTGATTATTTATTTATTTATTTATTGGATAAAACCATTTCCGCTCATCCAGGGAGGTTTAGGTATAGGTGGACTCAAAGATAGAAATTATTCTTGGTTCTCAAAATGGCGGTGGAAAAAATTATTTTCTACATTCTGGTTTAGGGAACTCTCAAGATGTTAACTACAAATTAGGTCCTTCATACACCATAGTGAAGTTGAAATACGATCTTCTTTCGATTTAAATTAACCTCTCTACATTTTTTAATAAAAAGATTGGCAATGGTGAATCCACCTTATTATGGTCTAATAATTGGATTGGTGGCTATCCTCTAAAAGTATATTTTCCTAGACTTTTATGTCTTGATGTTAATCTTGAATCCCGGGTATGTGATCGAGTTCCTTTGTCCATTAATTTTTCTCGTTACAATGTTATTGCTATTGTTCTCACCACCCCGCCCACCGATACTATTCCTTTGATTGGGCCTTCTTCAATAGTTTTTCGGCCATTACAACCTCGAGGTCTTTCTTTCTAATGGTCTTGGAAAAGGAATTTAAGATCAAAAGCTAAGCAATTGGATCTAACGGATTTAACAAGCCTCATATGTAACCTTTATCTTTCGAGGTCTTTATTGTCACGATTCCTACTGCTCAACACCTCACCAAGTCTATTATATAAGCCCAACTAGGGTTCCATTCCTGAATCCCAATTATATTTGGTTAAGAGCTCCTATACATGTCTTTTACCCTAAGTTATATTCCTAATACCTCTAGTTTAGCTAAGTTACACATTAATACCCTATACTGAATATATACATACTACTAACAATTTCCACCTTATTAGTAATACTATTAAACTTAGTCAATCCCGATACTAAGCATTTTTTAGCCATGCTTGAACCCGAGACTAGGAATCACCTTAGTCAAGACACCATCATTTTCTTTTGTAATAACATAATTGTCTTCAGCATCATGTTGAGGTGGCACTCCAATGCCTGCCCCTACTTTTACACCAAGGTGCACCTGCTACTTTACCAAGCAATTTTTTTGTGTTTGTATTTACTATTTTCTTCAAGTTATTTAATCTACAACTATCTTTGAGCCATTGCAACAAAATCATTACTATCATGTATAACCTTAGATCCACGATCTTCATGAACTCTGTGCAGTTCCACCTCAAACCAAACACACTTTTGAACATCTACTTTATGGAATCCTGTTTCAATACCAGGACCAAGTTTCTTGTAACCAACTTGTTTGAAACCTCCATGCTTTTATACAACAAAACCATCAAGATTCTTTTATGTTAAACCTGATATTTGTACTAATCATTCTTCTTCAACCTTGCTAAAAACATTGTCAAGTCATTTCTTAAACCCCGCTTTTTAAAATCTTGATCTACTAACCTTTAGAAAACCCTAAAGTTTTGATCTTTCCACCTCAAGTCTACAAAACTTGTAGTCCAAACAATCACTTTTCATGCATCCTCAAGAAATATTTAAACCTTGCTTGTCTTCTAATTTACTACCTAGACTTGATCTTTGAGAAACCCGCGGAACTAGAATTTTCAAGATTGATTTTCAAGAACTCAAAAATCTACAAACCCTTAAAAACCCTTCCAAGGACGATTTTGCTCCGAAGTTCTCAAATCAAACCTTTAAAAATTCAATCTAGTCAAAATAAATAAATAAATAAATAAAACTTTGAAACTTAAACCTCGCTGACCTATGCAATACCCACCTTGATTAACCTCAAACTTCTTGAAAAAACAATCGACAACCTAAGCCTTCAAACCTTTGTTATAGAAACCCTAAACACGAGATAGCTTCTTGCCACATCTATTGTAATCTCGTCGGCATGAAAAAAAAAATAATAATAAAAAATAAACATAAAAAAAAAAAAAAAAAATCTCGTTCAAAATGTGCTGCTCTAAGAACGCACCTTGTCTAGCTTCTCTGGATCCTTGAACTAGAACACGAACCTCGGAGACCACAAAACCGTGTCTCTGATACCACTTGTTGGACATTCAGAACAAATCTGAAGTTCGATATGCGAAACCCTAGATGATATATTGGTATTGAGCACAAGCAGCAATTAATTGAACATTAGAGACACGAGATACACAAAGACGTCCAACAAAATAAATAACACATGAAATAATATACCTACAAACGTTTACCTTTATTCACAAAGTTACCAACGTATATAGTTAAATAAAAAAAATGGCATATTTGTATCAACGATTTCCATTCCTAAATGTCAGTTGCCTAGTTAAAAGTTGGTTAAGAACTCCTAAATCAATCCTATACATGCCTTTACACTAAGAGCGGGGGGTGTGGTGGTGCCGTGGGTGGCACCATCACCACCAGCCCAAAATTGGTCATGGCGCACCGTACCCACCTTTGCGCCGTCGTGTGTTGCGCCGTCACCATGGCTCCACGCCGTGGGCAATTATTTTTTTTTTTATTTTTTTTTTTTGAATTTGAGCATTGCCAACGGATCTTAACGGCTTTTTGCTCTTTTTTTCTTTCTACTCTATTAAACTCTATAAATACCTATTTAAATCCTCATTTTTTCATACAACTCTTATAATTTCCAACTTTCTTTCAATCATGAATCCAAACAATCCTAACCCAAATAATCCCAACGACCCTAATTTCGATCCTTATGATGTTTTTTTTTAATGACGATCGAGAATAATATCTTCAAACTTACTTGGCGTATGAACAATTTGTATCTTTGTATGATCAAGAAGCTGGGGGATCACGATCGGGTGAAAAGAGAACAAGGTCATACATACTTCGTGAACGAGAAGAGGCGGAACAACGTTTACTCGACGACTATTTTGGCAACGCTGAGACTGAACCTAAATATCCCGAAGAGAAATTTAGGCGAAGGTATCGTATGAGTTCTAGACTTTTTAATAAAATTCTCAACGATATTTTAAGTTATGATGTTCAGCCTCTTCCCGAGTACTTTAGTTTTTTTAGACCAAGTTATGATGCTACCGGTCGGTTAAGTATAGGTGCTGTTTTGAAGTGCACATCCGCCATACGCCAATTGGCGTACGACGCTGCACCTGATGCATTTGATGAGTACTTGCAAATTGGTGAACGTTGTTCACGACAATGTTTAGATAACTTTACTAAATGCATACATGTTTTATACTATGAGAAATATTTATGATATTGAAAAAAATATATGCATTGCATGAAGAAAAACATAAACTCCCGGGAATGCTCAGGAGTATTGATTGTATGCATTGGGATTGAAAAAATTGTCCAAAGACCTTACAAGCTCAATTCA
Source organism: Artemisia argyi (assembly GCA_030686995.1). Taxonomy (NCBI): domain Eukaryota; kingdom Viridiplantae; phylum Streptophyta; class Magnoliopsida; order Asterales; family Asteraceae; genus Artemisia; species Artemisia argyi. The sequence continues at coordinate 41,273,487 of CM060691.1, forward strand.
AAAGAAGCGATCATAAATACCCAACTCATGTTGGAAGCGGTTGCGGATCAAAAATTATGGATTTGGCATGCATATTTTGGGGTTCCAGGGGCAAATAATGATCTTAATATATTATATGGTTCCCCGATATTTGATGATGAACTTGCCGGTACAGCTCCGGAATGTCCGTTTGAAGTAAACGGACATACATATAAAAAAGGTTACTATTTAGCCGACGGCATTTATCCAACATGGTCCGTGTTTGTGAAAACGTTTAGTGTTGCAAGGTCGGAAAAATATTTGAACTTCAAAAGAGCTCAAGAAAGTGCTAGAAAATATATTGAACGAGCTTTCGGAGTCCTACAAGGTCATCGGGGGATTATACGACAACCCGCACGTGCTTGGCAAATCAACACTTTGAAACTAATCATGTATTGTTGTATAATGTTACACAACATGATATTTGAAAATGAAGGATTCGAAGTGAGTTTAAGAGATACATTTGTCGATCCACGCCCGAACATGCCAGATACTTGGATCGAAAGATGTGATTTACATATTAGAAAAAATAAAGAACTTCGAGATAGAAAAGTTCACAACGACCTTCGACAAGACTTTGTGGAGCATTTATGGAACTTGCATAATTAGTTTATATTTTTTTTTAAATGTAATGTGTGTGTGTTTTTTTTAAGTAATGTGTGGTTTTTGAATTAATGAAGTTTATTTTAGTTTATATTATGTATATTTTATTTATGTAAAAGAGAAAAAAAAAATTGGCCGACGGCATCAAAATTTCTGGTGTTAACGGATACGGGCAAAATGTGGTGCCGTGTGGTTTCTGGTGCCATGGAGCTTTTTGCTGACGTGGTAGCAAAAATTTCTCACGACATCAGAATGACAGCACGACCGTACCTCATGCTCTAAGTTATATTCCTATACTTTTAGTTTAGCTAAGTCACACATTAATGCTCTATACTTAATATAGTATCACATAATATTACTAACAATAAAGAGTTTGAATTTGGTGTATAATCAATTTTCTGGCATACAGTTAAGTGTTAAATGTTGCTTATCCTATTTGTGTCTTGTCATGTGCAAAAAATCAAGTTTGCATTCCATCTCCCATATCATTATACCATAGCTAAAAAAAAGGTGGTTTTCATGGTGTAACCGTGTAATATGTGTACGTGTGTGTATATATATATATATATATATATATATATATATATATATATATATATATATATATATATATATATATATATATATATATGTTATTAATTGAGAAACTTATTGGGTCTCTTATGTGGCTGTATTTTGTCTGGTAGTTATCAGAGTGGAGTCTTAGTTTTTAAAAACAAGTGTATTCAAAGTTCTAACAACAACCGAATAATTTACAATTAAGTAATGAAGTCAATTCTTATGACATTTTATCACAACTTTTGAAAAGGGTATAAATATGCTCCTTATTTTCTTCATTTCTCAAGCACATATCAAACACCATTTGTTGTACATAATTACATAACTCTCTCATCAGGGAGATTCCATATCATTTTTTTCCCACAAATTAAAAGAACTTTCACAAAAGATGGAGTCTTTTGGAAATATATTTGATGAAGAATGGATGAATCTAGGCTCAATGTTCTCTTGTGATCAAGATTCTTTTCATTTCACGGGCCATGAATTGTTCTCGAGTGAACATGATCATGGTTTGAATCCTTCTATTCTTTGGTCACGTTCCAATGAATCTAATAGCTCTAATTCGAGTGTCATTGATGATCAAACTAACTTATCCTGTCCTTCCGATCATGATCTTGAATCTAACTTCTACAATTATTTTTCCCAAGAAAGTTCTACAGGCTCACCTCCCTACCCATGCCACGATATCTTTCAATTTTCCACCTCTTCTAATACACCTACATTGTCCAATCAGTCTAATGATCTTTGTCTGACGGAAGGTGACTGTAACAACTTTTTACTACTAGCTCAAGCTTTTTCTGACGAAGCAATGGAAGATATACTTTGTTTAAAACAAGATGAGGATGTGGAGAACGGTAAAATGGAGAATTCAGTTGGTCAGCATGTGCCAGATATTGTTGATCTAGGCAAGGAAACCTTCCTAAAGAGAAAGTACAATATGCTTGAACTTCCAAATGCATTGGAAGAAGGAAACACCCGCAGAAATGATAAGAACCCCAAGAAGAAAACTCGGGTTTCAAGAGATAACGTAAGTATTTCTAGTAATGCATCCAACTACTTCAAGAATGTGCAATTAATTTTTACATCAAATGCATGTTATTACACGTCCATGGATTCCGATGATGAAAATCTTATAAAGTGTAATTCAATATTGTTTTAACAGAAAAGCAAGAAAAAATTGTCAACAAAGAATCAGAAGACTATCACATCTATTAATAGCAATGAAGATGATGGTGGCGAAGAGAGTCATCAAGTTGATAGAAATGGAAGTGGAAATGTACAAAGTTCTAGTTCTTGCAACTCTGAGGATGAATCAAATACTTCTCAAGAATTAGATGGAGGAGCAGATAAATCAACTGCGAAAACAAGAGCTAGTAGAGGCGCTGCAACCGACCCTCAAAGCATCTATGCCAGGGTAAGTTTTTGTACATTATTGTGAATTTAGGCACTCTAATTTTTTCTAACAAATTGATATTCATCTCTTATTTGGATTTTTAAGCTAATATGGAGTTTTGTTTCATTTTCGCAGAAAAGAAGAGAAAGAATAAATGAAAGACTTAAAACTCTTCAAACCCTTGTGCCAAATGGTACAAAAGTTGACATTAGCACAATGCTTGAAGAAGCAGTTCATTATGTGAAGTTCTTGCAGCTTCAAATAAAGGTAAAATTAGTAACGGCTAAACTATCATTTCACGCCATTATAACGAAAAAACTTAATGGTTGAAAATACATGTTAGTATATTACCAATGCCTAATTATCTTTGTTAAATCTTACAGTTGCTGAGCTCTGATGATAAATGGATGTACGCTCCAATCGCGTACAACGGAATGGACATGGGTCTCTACCAGAATATTTCACATAACTTATAAATATCACACTGGGAACTTTTTATTCATCACCCCATATATTACTAAATCAAGAAACGAAACGAGATAATATACTCGTCTGACTTGTAATTCTAATGTTGTTACAAATCCATTTTTCCGGATCATGATATGGAACTCTTGACTTGAGGTTTAATAACGTTTAACCTGATCTTGTATTAATTGACCATGTTACAGAATTAGACATGTGGTGGCTTATTATTCCAAAGCTACCATCAAGATCATGGAACATTGCAATTACTCATATGCAGTTTGACTAATTACATGATCCACTGAATTAATGATCAGTTTGTAATCTCTTCGAATAATTGAGATCGTCAAGGATTTAACGAATATATTTCATATTAATATCTAAAGCTAATTTGCATGTGTGAACGTGTTTCTAAATATCATGGTAATTCAATCTTATCAGCTTAACTTTGAATAGGCCGCGGTGATGTGCATGGACGTGAGATCTCGAGTTATTTTTTGTTTGGAGCTAAGATTATTAGTAGATTGAAATAAGAGTAATTTACACTTCCAATAAATTATTAATTTAGTTATAATCAAAATGAATTTCATGTGTATCAATGTTTAAAAAGTATATATCCATCGCATAGGCACTAGATGATTATTCACATAAACCAAAGACGGTGTATTGTAGTGTCAATTTATGTATGCATCTATATTTATTTTTGTGTATATTTGAGTATTAAGTAAGCAAAAGCAAGGATAGTTAGTTGATTAAATTGTAAATAAATATTTAAATAATTAATATATTGCATTGTCTTTTATAAAAGAAAATTTAACAAAAAATGTTTCATTTTACATACTCTCTCACCCAAGTGCTTAAAAAAATACACTCTTTGAGTTTCCATGCTTTAAAAATAATAATAATAAAAATAAATAAATAAAATAAAAACTTTAAAAAAAAAACCTTTTTGTTGCACTTTTTTTTACTCTCTTTCTTACTATTCACACCTCATACCTGATTAAAGCATCGACATCTCTAATCATGTTATGTTTTACGTTTTAATAATCATTGTGTTTAATCCGGAATGCGTTCCTCTCTAATTTGATATCAATTTCGACATGATTTCGAGTTGTATTCAAAACCAAATCGATAACCCATGAACTTCTATACCTTGGCAACTCTCCGTGATGGTTGTGATAGGATAATATTTACGAGGTTTTCCCATCCACTTGTTATTGTGCTTAAGTAAACTATCACGCCGGCCGCGCCAATCCCGTCATACATGCGATATATTATGATGCAAGTGATAAATATTAAAAGTTCGAATGTGGAACATCGATAGGAAACGAGTAGCTACGATTTGAAATTCATTCTTTCCCTATAAATATTGTGGTTTACTACTCATTCTCATACATCCCTTCTAATTACTATATGTTTCAATGTCTTAGGAATTATAAACCTGTTCCCTTACCAATTCAATGTATCTAATTCAGACGTCACTCTCAAATGTAACTAATATGTTGTTTGTATGTAATAAATTTATGGTCTACAAGGTCATAATATTGAATTTTTCACAGAAGTCTTCATCACTTAACGACGAACAATGCAAGCTTCATTTTATTGCTCCGCAAGTCTTGATCAGTGCATCTGTGTGCGCTAGAGTCGCCATTTCATGATAAGGCAACAATTGTTCAGAGAGAGGCATGATGTGGGTTAACCTTTTGTTCCAAAAACTCTCCTTAATGCTTGTCAGGAAGCACTATGGAGACCGTGTTGGTGCTTAGAGTTCATGTGCAATAACATAATTTTGGAATCGTAAATGGTACTCTTCATGTGTGAGACGCATTATCCCGATGTTCCTCCCTTAGAGAGATAATTTGATATTAGAATCCCTGCCTTGCAATTTGCCATGACAATCTCACTAAAAGAACTAGTAACTATTGGGCGAATCTCTTTGTCCTCTCACAATTCTTCCTCGAGTTCATCTTTGTACTAGTTCTTTTATTTTACGATGTCTAGTTCATCTTCAATTATGCGTCTAGTTCATCTTTGTAATAGTTCTTTTGATTATTAACGACAAACACATTATAATATAAACATGTAAAAAACATTAAAATATAAACAAATGAACTACATCACAAATTTTGGTCTATAGCTCAGGCTCATGTCATGCATGATTTCAAAGCATGAAAGTGCTAATAAAGCAAAGGTGAAAATACTTTAATTATGTTTTGCTATGACCTACTACACATACACATGTACCACATGTGTAGCTCATCATAATAGTACATGCAAATCACGAGTTTCACCTGCATCATTACATGCTAAAGCAACTTGTCATTCACCAAGAATAACCGGTTCATACCCTATTACTTCCCATTATAAATTTAGGAAATTTAACTTTTAATTTTTATAAACCTTAATTATGGTACCAAAAACATAATGTTTTAAAAGTTTGTGACTTACGTAATAAGAAACCGTATGTCACCATATTTAGATTTGGAATTTCTACTATGATTGGGAATCACATATTCATAATAAGGTAAAACCGAACTTGCATCAGTTTATGGAACCTAACTGCTTGGTCACCAAAACTATGCTAGTCGAATTTTATAATCTAATATAGCTAGGATTACTAAAATCGACTCAAATTAATCGGCCGATTTCCATAAACCCTTAGGGTTTGTGGTTTTTCCTTTTATACTCAAATTAATTTATCTTAAATGAATATATACACCCTGGATAATTACCATTTCGTCTCTCTTTGAGAATATTGTCACATTCTCATTTTCTCTTCATTTCTATTTTCGTTTTATTTCGTCATTCTTTTCTCATTACCAACTTACGTGTTCAGTTTAGTGTGCATCAGTGTGAACTATCGACATTTCTATGAGTGCCAGTTGTGAAAGACGTTGTTCTTTGCACGTTAACCATTGACTCCTCCTAAACTAACCAGTCAACCAGGTGTGATCAATAGGTCAACCTAGGAGTATGAGTGCAAGTAAATCTGGTGAAGTATAGGGAATCCCCGGGTCGTTAAGTCCCAGCGAGATCGAAATTGCATTTTTAAACGTAATGGGGATGAGTGATTTTGAGGAAGGTAACCAGAATATGATTGGGATTTGATTATACTAATGGGAATAAAATAAATTACAATATTAACAAATGCAGGTAATCAGATAAACTAGAAACGTAATTAAATCTAGAAACGCGTGTTTAAATTAAATTAAACGTAAACGCGCAAAATAAAAAGTGAAATCTGAGCAGTACCAATCCTACGGGTATGAAAATTACTTTTCTACGATCCTAATGATAAAAGAAAATTTTGGAAAAAAGAAAATTATTTTTTTGAGTTTTTATTTAATTACTATTAATTAATTACTAAGTTATAACTAAGTAAATGATTTAAAAATACTAAACTAAATGGGAAAATTATGAAAATTGCCAGGAAAATAGATTAACTAAATACTAACCTAGGAAAAATACCAAGGGGGGGGGGGGGGGGGGGTCAGTTGGGAATAAGCAGTATATAAGCATTATATAAGCTAAAATGTTATAAAGGTAAAAGGAAAAAGATATATTAAATAGACAATTAAAGAATATAGCTAGGATTACTAAAATCAACTCAAATTAATCGGCCGATTTCCACAAACCCTTAGGGTTTGTGGTTTTTCCTTTTATATTCAAATTAATTTATCTTAGATAAATATATACACCCTGGATAATTACCATTTCGTCTCTCTTTGAGAATATTGTCACATTCTCATTTTCTCTTCATTTCCATTTTCGTTTTATTTTGTCATTCTTTTCTCATTACCAACTTACGTGTTCAGTTTAGTGTGCATCAGTGTGAACTGTCGACATTTCTATGAGTGCCAGTTGTGAAAGACGTTGTTCTTTGCACGTTAACCCTTGACTCCTCCTAAACTAACCAGTCAACCAGGTGTGATCAATAGGTCAACCTAGGAGTATGAGTGCAAGAAACAAGCAATAGTGCAGATGGATGGGAGGTTTGTGTGGTGTGTTCTGTCAAGCCAAGAGGTCTCAGGTTCGAGCCTACCTTTTGGCTTTTTGCAAAAACATATATATATATATATATATATATATATATATATATATATATATATATATATATATATATATATATATATATATATTCAAATCTGTTTCCACAAACTTATTAAGGACACACAAATGAACAATTTTTGTAACTAACACATTTTCTAAAACGCAATTAATAAGCAGTTTAAAAGGAAAATTTCCAACAGCTTACTCTATATGCATAAAAAGAGATTTTGGAAAAGCTAAAAGGCTAAAAAGAATCTACTAATAAGCTAATACTAAGGGGAAATAAGCTAAGGCACCTAGGGGGAGACTAAAGTGAGCTAAAGGAACAGAGAATAAGCAATAGAAACTAACTAAAAGCACTAAACATCAATTCCTAGATAAGGCGTTGCACTAAAAAGTGACAAATGGGCAGTTTTGGAGGCCTAAATAGCTGGTAAAAAATTCATAAAAATAAAATAAAAATATAAGCTTGTTAAAAAGCTGGCAAATAAGCTACAAACTAATTTTCAGGTCAAACAATCAAGAAACGGAGAAATTAAAAATCAAAAACTAAATGGCTGGAGCTTGGGTAAAACAGCCCTGGTGGGTAGGGCTGTAAACGAACCGGACGAACACGAACGGAGCCCTGTTCATGTTCGTTCATTTAATTTTAACCGGACAAATAGACGGACATGGACGCTTAAACGGATAAATTTTCTTGTTCATGTTCGTTTATTAAGAAAATGAATTGTTCAGGTTCGTTTATGTTCGTTCATTAAGACACTAAACGAACGCTAAACGAACATAAATGAAAATAGACAAACAAACATAAACTTTATTGAATTTCTTCACAATATATTGTTTTATAAGTGTTGCTTTGTTTAAACAAACCAATTTTTAAAGTTATAAAATTAAAAGATATGATATATGAACATAAATAGATAAATAAACATTAACGAACTTTAACGAATGCCTAATCGGACGTTCACGAACATAAATGAACGAACGATACTTTTGTTCATGTTCGTTCATTTAACTAAACGAACGTAAAATATTGTTCATGTTCGTTCATTTAATAAAAGAACGAACATAAACGAACTTTTTACCGAACGGTTCATGAAATGTTCACTGAACGTTCAGTTCGTTTACAGCCCTACTGGTGGGGTTACTTTGAGGGCATAAAAAGCTAATAAGAAAAATTCACTAAAATAAAGTAAAAATATGGGCTTGAAGGCAAGCTAACTAAGAAGCTGTAAACCAAATTTCAGGTCCTAACTCCTAAAAATAAGTGAACTAAAAATCCTACACTAAGGGCTGTTGGGGCAGATGTAACTAAAATGGTAATGGGTCAATATGGGTCCAATGTGTGATTATAGCTAAAGAAACTTAAAGACCAGATGTAACTAACTTGTACTAACCTAAATGGGACTAAAGGAATGCAAAAACAACAACTAAAGAGGCTAACTCAAGATCTAACCTATCTAAGTTTAGAAACAGTTAATATAAAAGAATTTTGAAGAACTAATGAGAAACCTTGAAAACTTTAAGAAACTGAAAAATTTGGATGGAAAACTATTGAAAGCAATCAACTAGAGCAGATTGAATTTGAATTTTGGAAAACAAAAAAGCTTAAACTAAATTTTTCACCGTGTGCCAAACACCCCTTCAAGTGGACTGTCTTGGTGCTTTTCAAAGGAAGTGAGCAATTTTTGAAGCAAATTTTGACAAAATGAGTATGAAACAGGTTTCTAAACACAAAATATGAAATCACCAATAAGCAGTACACAATAAGCTATCACAAAAAGCATTTTGAGCTAAAATGTAACAGTTAACTGATAATGATGTACAAATGATACTAAAACTTTAAACTAAGCTGTTTAACACTAAAGTCTAACCACAAGAAGCATAATGAGCATAAAAGAAGCACAAATAAGCAGTACATGAGCATAACTACAGTAACTTTGTAATGAGATTTAAAATTTGGACTTACAATGGTGCTTTGCTCAAACAAGGTTCAATCACAACGCCCAAACCATTCTTACTGTCATATGCCTCCATTGAAGCTCTAAATCATGATCCACATCTTCTTCTTTTCCTCTTTTTTTTCACTGATTTTTTTTATTATTTATTTTTATTTTTTATTTTTTATTTTTTTATTTTTGAATTTTGAAATGAGGTAAACAACAACAAAATTTTAGAATTTAAACAAATTCAATACACTTATCCTTAGTTAATGGAATAGTAAACAACAATTTTTTAATAATCATTAAGCTAAATTTGGAAATTCAAGAATATTTTTGCAAAATCTAAATTTAAACTCTTAAGCTTGAAATTGATTAATTGGAAACTTTCAACTTACAATATTAAAACCAAAATTACAAATTACTTGAGCTAATTTAAGCTAGAAATGATTTAAACATTAATTCGACATAAGAAAAATAAGCAACAATCTACTGCTACCTACTCTAAGCTACCCTAGGGTATTCTCTCTGTCTTTCTTTATTTATAACCTTCAAAAAGGTTCCCTAGTTCTTTCCCATCAACATTTTCCACCATTGGATGAGTTCAATTGATCCTGGCCATTGATGAGGCGAAAAATGAACCACTTTTAGGGGGTCATTTAAGCCGGAATTCGAATTTATTTGATCAAATATTGCCCTAAATCGTTCCTTTTGTGATTTTAGGTACTTTGGGAGTGAAATCTGGAAAAGGAAGCAATTCGGACATTTTTGGAGCATAAAAGTGAAGAAAACGCCAAAGTCTTAATTTTCCTTGCTGGGAACAGTAGGTGACGGCGTCAAGAGTAACATCTTGACGGCGTCAAGAACAATTTCCATGACGATCCAGTACAGATTTGACGGCGTCACAAGGAAGGGCGTCAAGAGGAAAATGCATGACGGCCTGGAAATGCATAACACATGACGGCATCAGAAGTAGATCAAGGCAGTCCGAGAATTATTTTGGCGGCGAGGTGACGGCGTCACCTATTTGGTCTTGACGCCGTCAGACCCTATTCCCTATATATATTTTTCTAATTTTCACATTAAAAGAGAGATAAGTTTTGGAGAAACCCTAGTACGAACTTGGTGCGAATTTTACAGGTTTTTCAAGGGTTCCAACCCCTTGATACCTTTCATGTGTAATTAAGATAAGTGTTCTTTTAATTCAATCAATATGTCTATGTGTTGGTTGTCTATATCTTGTTCTTGTCTTAATTTCATCATGCTAGGCTAGATCTATCTTGTGTTTGCTTGGATCTAATGAAACCTAGATGTTAATTATATGTTGATTACTTGTTTATAGTTTGTTTTGGATGAATGAATTTATATGTTAGGCTTAAGAAAACTGGCAGATCTCCAAATGGTAACATGCTTGAACGTCTTAGGAAACATGAACCGATTGCACTAAGGTCTTTATTGGTTGTATTTAATGCATGAGCCACTGTTTACAATCCATATGGTTGTGCTGGGCATGGTATAGGAGGAGATAAGAGCTCATAGAATTGGGAAGTTATGTGCGATACCCCATGAATGGTATTAAGGAATACAATCCGTCATCCATACACCTATAACAAGTAATTAACGTGTAAAAGATGTCTAGGGAGTAGTGAAATCTAAGTAAACACATTTTCTCCACTTATTGCTCACAACTTTAGTATAATTTAGCTTATTTTCATTTCTAGTATTTTATTTTGATTGCATCTTAGTATTGGGTTAGTTGAATAGCAACTAATTCCGCCCAAATCCTTCAAACCCGAGATTTTTACTTGCTTTCTAAAAAATATAAAAATACAAAAACAATCATCCCTCATCTTTAGAACTAGTATTTAGGTTTTCTAATCCTAGCGACACTATTCCTAGCTGAACGATCAATCCCCCGGTACTTGTCACTATGCTATACTACAACGATCAGGTACACTGCCTGGTTGGGGTTGTAAGCTTCTCAAGATCCCTTGAGAGGTAAAGCCTGGTGCAATTCCCACGCATCAAGTTTTTGGCGCCGCTGTCGGGGAATAGTTATTGTCTAGGTTAGAATTTCTTTTTATTAGGTCTACTTGCTAGATTCCTTTCTAGTAAGATTTTATTTTTATTTTTAGGTTTTCTTTAGTCTATCTCATTTCTTTGTGTCTTTGCTCGTAACCACCCAACATCATGGACAACGGGAACATCTTTGAACCCGTCATCCCACCACAACAAAACCCACCATTAGAACCCCTTAGGCCCCGAACCTTAGGAGAGTATTCCTGACCTAGCCACCAAGGCTACCGAAACACCATTGAGCTCACCGGAGCCAATGTGACCCCCTTGCGATCCGACACCATCCGGTTGGTGCAAAGCGGATGTGCATTCCATGGACTTCGTTCCGAAGATCCAAACCAACATCTTAAGGACTTTCTCAAAATCGTAGATTCCATAGACCTAGGTGTTGAAACTAGAAAGACAACCCGATTACGCCTATTCCAATTCTCTCTACGGGATCAAGCTAGTCAATGGCTTGAGCGTTTACCCACGGGATCCATAACCACATGGGATGATCTCACCACTCGTTTCCTTGCTCAATTTTTCCCACCGGGGAGAACTACTAAGCTTAGAAATGACATCTTGATGTTCCAACAACGTCAAAATGAATCTCTTTATGAAGCATGGACTCGTTTCAAGGACTTACTCCAAAAAGTCCTTCATCATGGCATAGATCTTTGGCTCCAAGTCCAAATTTTTTATGACCATATCGATATCTCCACGAGGCGAGCCATTGACCAATCGGCCGGTGGTAAGCTACGTGATCTAAGTGCGGAACAATCATGGGAACTCATAGAAGATCTTGCTCTCTATGACAACGAAAGTTGGAATGATCCCCGTGATTTGTACAAAACGGTCAAGGCAATATCTTTGCCTTCGAACAATTCTAGCACTCCCGACCATAGGATCATGGAACTTGAGGACCAAGTCAAGTTTCTCATGAAATCTTACGAAGCTCCTAAGCCTTCAAGCCAAGTGAACAAAATCACTTCTTCATGCTAATTATGTAGTGGTCCCCATGACACTCGTGATTGTGTGGAACTCCCCGGAACAGCTTTTGCGGACTACGCCTCCACGCGTACCGACGAAGCGGGAGATAAGTGGTACACTTTCAAGCCCGAGCCAAACACTTACGGTGATTCATACAACCCCTCTTGGAAAAATCACCCAAACCTTAGGTGGAAACAAAATCAACCCAATTCTTCCAATCCGCCTAATCGTTACCAACCAAACGGTCCACCATCCAACCGTACTTTCAAGAACAATCCTTCTAACAACTATGGTAGTACCAACAATCTTGAAGGGTTGATGTCTAAGTTCATGGCATCTCAAGAAGCTCGCATATCTAAGTTTGAAGCCGATTTCAAACAAAAGCAAAGCGAGATGACCACTAGAATTGACGCATTGTTGAAAGTTCTCAATGACCGAGAAATGGGAGCACTCCCAAGCGACACGGTCAAGAATCCGAAACTAAACGTTAATTCCATATCTTCAGTTTCGTCACCCACTTCATGTCCACAATACTACTCGGTTAAATCAACGAGCACGTGTTTCAAACAAAACCAAATTCTTCAAAAGGACCAATCAAATAAAACACCCAATATAGAACCGGTCAAAAGTATAGTTGAAACACCTCCTACGCAAGACCTTGACGATGAATTCAAAGAACTTCACCTTGAACGCCCCGTCATTGATGTCTTAGCGCGTGCTCCCTACTATAGTGCCCTCCTAGAAAAATATGAGAAGTTTAAACTAGGTAAAAATGGGACCGCCTTCATTCAAAACAAGTTGCCTAAAAAGCTTGATGATCCGGGTATATTTGTTTTGCCTTGTAAGATAGGAAGATCCAAAGCTTTCGACACACTAGCCGATTTAGGGTCAAGCCTCAACTTGATTCCCTTATCCTTATTCACCGCTCTTAAGTTAGGAAAGCTAGAGGAAACGGAGGTATTGATAGGGCTAGAAGATGGGAGTATTGCCCACCCGGTTGGAATGATTAAGGATGTAGTTGTTCACGTAGGAAAGTTAACTATATTAGCGGATTTTCACGTCCTTGACATGGTTAGTGACACTACATGCCCATTATTGGTAGGGAGAGGATTTTTAGCAACCGCTAGCGCCATGATAGATTGTAAGGAGTCTAAGATAGCGGTAGGTGAAGGTGATACTTGGTCGGTGTACGATGTAAAGAAGCATAGTTATGATTGTGATGATGAACCGACACCGCATTGGGTAGAGATGAATAGGAGACCGTCTAGATATGGACCTTGGATAGAAAGGAACTTTATAGGACCTCAATGCCCATTTTATCTAGAAAAAGATTTCGTTGAAAAGACACATTCGGTAGAACAACTTATAGCTAGAGATGAAGAGCTAGATCCCTTTGAGGACCCCTTAGTCTTTAGGAAGATGATTGAGTTCTTGAGCGTAATGCCTATTAATATAGAGATAAATAAGTGGAAAAGAGGGGGAGACAAGTGTGAATGGAGGTGGGACAAGCCACCTAAAGAAGGTGACGGATCATGGCATATGAGAATGACTTTGTATGATCCGGATGGAGAAAAGTTTGAAAGGTCATACCATACTAAGGAAACCGATAGGAAGTTGAAACCTAAGTTTGATCCCAAGGATGTCCTCAATGAGGAACTCACCCGTATCACGTAGTAACCCATGACCTTGAGTCTAGCTACAAGACTCGTAAATAAAGAAAAGCGCTTCTTGGGAGGCAACCCATGTTTTGTGTGATTTTATTTTTTGTTTGTTTGTTATTTGCTTCCGTATGCATACTTTATTTTTATTGTTGGTAGATCATGTTTCTCAATTAAAAATGTGGAAATACTTTACTTTGTTGTTTTGGCTTAGTCTTAACTCCACCTAAAAGTATTTTTGCAAAAGATAAGTGTAAGGGGAAACCCCAAATATGTTTTTAAGAAACAAACCGATCCTGATTCTCCACAATATTAAATGAACATGTATATTCGTATTTGTTAGAGTCAAATGCTTGTATTGAGCCATAATGAAGTTTTGCACGATTTTCCAGGAAGTAGGACCAAGTTTTTCCAAAAATTTTCCGGAAACTTAACATAAGAATTTCTGCAGGTCAATCCTGACGGCGTCATGAGTTAACTCTTGACGGCGTCAAGTGTAAAAATCTGGAAATTTTACCGGTTTTGTTTTTCTAACGGAGTCTTATGGTTTTTGTGAATTATTAAGTTTTATAATCTCCAGGAAATCTGCAAACTTCATTCCACAAGCATTATATCTTATCTTGTTTTCTAGGATTTAGTAACTTATATAGGATGCCGCCGATTTTACGCGAGGTTGTTTTGTCTATTTTCTCAGGATTTACAGGTTATGTATGACAAGAAGATGATTTATATTCTGGGAGGGAAGCTTTGATTGTTCATTTTCTGGAGGAAGATTTAACCTGGCCACCTTATTATCCATACCGAGCGAATCAGGGGAGTATTTGATTTCATTCCTTTTACTTTTTCACTTTTACATTCTTTACTTTAACATTGGGAACAATGTTCATCTTAAGTGTAAGGGGAGGGTAAAAAAGATGATACCTTACATATGCACTTTCGCTTGAGTTTGTTTTGTTTAATGGTAGATGTGTAATAAAACTATGAGAAATACTTGTTAGTGCAATTTTAGCGCCAAATTTAAAATTTTTTACAACATTTAGGAGTGAAACTTTAGCCATAGCAAGCGTCTCATGGATAGGAGTTGTATGACTAGCACACAACCGTATATTCAGAAAAATTTTCCACCCAAATATGTGAGGTTCGCCTTTAGATTTGATAGGAAAAGCATTTACTATTAGTGCTTATGAGTGTACCGGTAGCATTTAGATTCTAGAACTTGCGTTAGTGATGCATCCCGAGATCGCTAGTGAGACTACATTCGTGTGGTAGGATTTACTACATGATAAGAGGCATTAGGATCACCCTTGCGTTAAACCCGTATTATAATTACTTGACCATTTAAGTCATATTATTTGGCTAGTTAAGTCAACTAATTTTTCCCACACTCTTAGCGTTGTACTCATTTTTAGTACACGAAACCCCTAGTACACCCCTCCGAGCCTATCTTTTCGTTTCTAACTTTAAGCATTTTACTTAAAGGAAGAATTTGTTACACCCCACTCAAATGTGCAACCAAATCGCCTTAGCCTTCCGTGTATGCGCTCATTTTTAGTGCATTATTGTTATTTGTTAAACCCTAAGTTAACTATCTAATTGATTACATGGTTGTTAAGTTGAGTCATATCCTTGTACATATTGTTTTGGGACGATTGGGACTCATGGTAAAGTACTTATTTTATGGAGTAATGGGGAAGAACATAATATTATTACCCCTATACGTACGTTAATCTTAAAAGTGCTCCAAGTGTTTTAATTTTCTTAATTCGAGTCATTAGTTTAGTTTATTGTAAAGTATGTAAAGATTCAAGTGTAAGGGGAATTCCCATTCCCTATGATGTATTATTTTGGATGGTAGGGTAAGAGTGTATGAAAAAAAAAAAAAAAAAAAAAAAAAAAAAAAAAAAAAAAAAGATCGAAAAATCAAGAAAAAGAAAAAAAAATAGAAAAAAAAAAAAAAAAAAAACCTTATGGGCTACCATCCCTTTTTCATTCTATGTTCATTTTATGTTTTTGTTATTTTTCATTTATTATATTAAGTCGAGTCTAGTCTTGGCTTAGCAACGCCATATTGTACATGTAATTAACTAAGATTGTTAACTCGCCACCAGTAAAACTTCCTTTATCCAACAAAACCGTGTATTTCATATCCCTACACCTAACGTTACAACCCTTTAAAAGACTCTTTGATAGTTTATCCTAGGTGCTTACGCCATGTAGTGGAGGTTTGATCCTTTCCCAAGCCTATGGTAATCTATTTTGCTATGACAGGTAAAGAGAGATATCTTCCGTTTCCATATTGTAATTTATACTTTATTACACCCGAGAGATGTGAGTATCTAAACACTATTTGTGAGGTGCTTGTGTATGACCTCCGTGCTTGTCTATTGGTCTTTAGTGGAACGATTATTTGTTGTAATTACTTTTATATTAGTGTTAAATGACCCCTAACTTGTATTTTGAGTAGAATAAAAGCGAATTTGATTGAGGACAAGCAAATATCAAGTGTAAGGGTATATGATGAGGCGAAAAATGAACCACTTTTAGGGGGTCATTAAAGCCGGAATTCGAATTTATTTGATCAAATATTGCCCTAAATCGTTCCTTTTGTGATTTTAGGTACTTTGGGAGTGAAATCTGGAAAAGGAAGCAATTCGGACATTTTTGGAGCATAAAAGTGATGAAAACACCAAAGTCTTAATTTTCCTTGCTGGGAACAGTAGGTGACGGCGTCAAGAGTAACATCCTGACGGCGTCAAGAGCAATTTCCATGACGATCCAGTACAGATTTGACGGCGTCACAAGGAAGGGCGTCAAGAGGAAAATGCATGACGGCCTGGAAATGCATAACACATGACGGCATCAGAAGTAGATCAAGGCAGTCCGAGAATTATTTTGGCGGCGAGGTGACGGCGTCACCTATTTGGTCTTGACGCCGTCAGACCCTATTCCCTATATATAGTTTTCTAATTTTCACATTAAAAGAGAGAGAAGTTTTGGAGAAACCCTAGTACGAACTTGGTGCGAATTTTACAGGTTTTTCAAGGGTTCCAACCCCTTGATACCTTTCATGTGTAATTAAGATAAGTGTTCTTTTAATTCAATCAATATGTCTATGTGTTGGTTGTCTATATCTTGTTCTTGTCTTAATTTCATTATGCTAGGCTAGATCTATCTTGTGTTTGCTTGGATCTAATGAAACCTAGATGTTAATTATATGTTGATTACTTGTTTATAGTTTGTTTTGGATGAATGAATTTATATGTTAGGCTTAAGAAAACTGGCAGATCTCCAAATGATAACATGCTTGAACGTCTTAGGAAACATGAACCGATTGCACTAAGGTCTTTATTGGTTGTATTTAATGCATGAGCCACTGTTTACAATCCCTATGGTTGTGCTGGGCATGGTATAGGAGGAGATAAGAGCTCATAGAATTGGGGAGTTATGTGCGATACCCCATGAATGATATTAAGGAATACAATCCGTCATCCATACACCTATAACAAGTAATTAACGTGTAAAAGATGTCTAGGGAGTAGTAAAATCTAAGTAAACACATTTTCTCCACTTATTGCTCACAATTTTAGTATAATTTAGCTTATTTTCATTTTTAGTATTTTATTTTTATTGCATCTTAGTATTGGGTTAGTTGAATAGCAACTAATTCCGCCCAAATCCTTCAAACCCGAGATTTTTACTTGCTTTCTAAAAAATATAAAAATACAAAAACAATCATCCCTCATCTTTAGAACTAGTATTTAAGTTTTCTAATCCTAGCGACACTATTCCTAGCTGAACGATCAATCCCCTGGTACTTGTCACTATACTATACTACAACGATCAGGTACACTGCCTGGTGGGGGTTGTAAGCTTCTCAAGATCCCTTGAGAGGTAAAGCCTGGTGCAATTCCCACGCATCAGCCATCAATTATGTTTTTGGCGGGAAATTGGTTCTAAGCCAATTGGGTCTGATTGCTTGTTGCAGGAGAGGATAAGGGTAGGGTAGGGGACAGGTAGGGGTGGTGGAGGTGATAGGTGGGTGGTGGAGGCCAAGTGGGGATGGCAAAACCACCTGGTTTGGTTGCAGTGGTATGGAAGGAAAAAAGGTAAAGGGTGGGTGTAACACCCCCAAAATCATCACGTCAGCGGAAGACTTAAAATGTCAGCGGAAGACTTTTTGGGTGTTACTTCGAGGATCTTTATCACAATCATAGAAAACGACACAAAAGTGACATTTTAAAGTTTAATTCATTCAAAATACCAAATATTCGAGACATCAAGATGTTTCATAGTTTAAACAACAAATTTATTTGAAATATGTCAAAACGTTTATTTAAGCCCATGCCGGGTTACAAGCCCACTCCGTGCCTTCAAGTTCCTTCTTGTTTAATTACCTGAGATAAACACATGCTAAAAGTGTCAACACAAAGGTTGGTGAGTTCATAGAGTTTATAGTTTCGAATGTCGATTTCCAAATCAAAGAGTTTATAAGTCCACAGTGTTTATAATAAGAGTTGATTATCCAAATTAAAGTGTGAGAAAATCCATAGTGTTCATAGCTTAAATCGTTGATTTATCAAAATCAGAAAATGAGTGATTTCCTTATTAATTCAAAAATAGTCCGTTGGTTTGCCCTTCACCGGGTCAACACCAAAATAGTAGTTTGTTTGACCTAACCGGGTCAACACCAAAATAGTTTGTTCGTTTGCCAATTATTAATAGTTTTCATGCTATATAGTGAGCACAATCTCATCGTTTAATAAAACAGTGGGCTACAGCATTGTACACCCCAAATATCAGTCGTTGTAATACTGTATCATGACTACAGTACTACCGTTCTATTGCTCTAAGCTCATGACACTCAACGATTAACAGGCATCAAAATTATCCATAATAATGATGTAAAACAGTGGCCCTCAAGATAGGTATTTACCAGTAACCTATGAAATCAAATAGCGTGCATTTGGTGGCTTTCCTCTAGCGACCAAATGGGGATTGTCAATCCCTAATAGATCTATTCACAACTACTTACGCTCACCCTTTGGGTGATTAAGGTGCATGAACGAGGGACTTTTGGTAATCGGTACTTAGGCAATAGAAATCAAGTATAGCATATCGTCGAACCGTCACTTGTAATCATGTCTATAGCAGGTATTTATGAGATATAAAAATGTGTAAACTAGTAAAGTTTATATGAAATACAGTCATGTATTTAGTTAATGAATACTTGTAAAAGTAAAAACAATAGTTAAGCATGTATCTCCCCCAAAAACGTTTATAAATCATTGTAAAACAAGTAAGAGTAGGGGCTATGACTCACCTTAGTAGCACAGTAGTAGTGGTAGTAACATAATCTCAACGATGCAAGGCAACGGCTTCACACACAACCTAAAAGATATGGTATGTTTTAGTTGATAGTCTAAATCTCGTTTTATCGTGAATATTAGTTATTTAGTTGTGATTAAAACTCGTGTTCGTTTAAATGCTTGAAGTTTCAAGAACAAAGTTATATATACATATAACTTGTGAGTGTAATGCTCGATGATCGATGTGTGATGGAAAATCATCAAGAATAAGTCGAAGTATGTAGACGATGTTTTATGGTGTTAGTTTTAAAAGAAAAGAAGTAAACGTATCGTTATGTATATATATCGTTAAAATTTATTATAGTTACGTGAATATTTATATCGTATATATATAAGTTAAATTTATAAGAGTTTTATACTAAACATGTGTATTTATATATAAAATCTTAATATTATTTTTATAAAATAATATTACAGAAAATCCCTTTAGGTTTTACAATTTTTACACTTTTTACCCTTAACGGATTTTATTTTCATCGTTAATCCAAATTTATATATTATTACATTTTAGGTCCAAAACATCAAATATTTATATTTATTATCCCAAAGTTTCAATATTTACAGTTTATACCCTTGGAAAACTGTTTTTATACTTTTCACCCAAAGTTTACGAACTTGACACATTTAGTCCCTAACTTTCGAATATTTGCAAATTTAGTCCGAACATTACCAAATTTAAAACTTAGCATTTTTATTATTTCAATAAGCTCATAAGGTGTAGAAGAGCTTATTTTCACAGCTTATTAGCTTATAATTTGCTTATTTCATTCATTGGGCTTAACGATCCAATATTAAGGGCCCGTTAAGGTTTTATGATCCAAGGGGTTTGGGGGTACACTTGTTTTATCAAAAACCATATTTTTAAGTTATAATTTCATTTCAAAAGAGCTTATATGCTCAGCTTATCGAATAAGCTCAAAATAAGCTTAACGGGCTAACTAGCCCAAAAGTTAACTTATTAAGTTTTATAGAAAACAGTTTTCGTCCAATCAAAATGGGTCAAGCAAATAGCTTATACGAGCTTATGAGATCAAATAAAATATGTTTCCCAATTGTTTACCAAGTGGTTAATGAGGTCAAGTAATAAAATCAGTAGGTTATGTTTCTAGATTTTGAAATAACGAGGCCAAGTATACGGCCAAAACTCTAACGTAAAAACAATATAACTCAAAATTATTCCAAGTCTTTTATTAGAAATTGTATAGGTTTATTACTACTTAGAAACGTGTGATGTTTAGTGTGTATACGTGATTATAAGTTCAATATTATTATAGGTACTCGTTAAGGACTTAGTAAACGTGTAGAATCAAGAATAATACATATGTGTTACGTTTTAGTTTCACGTTTTAATTAGACGAAGTGTTTGTGCATAGTGACGATACGTGTATATATATATATATATATATATATATATATATATATATATATATATATATATATATATATATATATATATATATATATATATATATATAAGAAATAAGAATTGGAGGTCTCACCTCACCTCAAAGGTGGAGTAAAAACGTATGTATGGATCGAGCTGGGGTAATTGGGCAGCGTGGCTTGATACACGACCTTCCAAAGGTTCAAGAAAAGCAAACGAGGTACTCTTGGATCACTTCGACACTTCGTACGATGGGCAAAAGGTTCGTCCCATTTCTTGTGTATCTCAACTCGAAAATATCTATATTGCTTGTTTGAGTGTGTGTGTCTAACTGAGGGCAGTAGGGGACGACTATTTAACATATTTGGAGCTTTGTGATCACAAGAGGTTGTGTGTAGTCGTGTAAACTTTGTATGGCACCTCAAATTGTACCCAATCGACTTGTAACATGATAAAGGAATGTGTAAGACATTTGTGACATTTCTGACAGCTGAAAAGAGGTATATGATTTGGTTTCTAGTCATTGGGGAGCAGGGGAGGTCGTTTGGACACATAAGGTACAAAACGTGTAGGTTGGCAGAATGGATTTGAAGGTTTTACTTGAGGCAGTTTTGAGGCATCAAACGAGGGAGGTAATATGTGTAAGATGGCAATCTCGAATCCTTGCTAGGTGGTCAAATAAAAGGTACAAAGATATTGGTAAATTGTATGTCGAAATCGAAAGAAAATAGGTGTGTTTGGTGGTTGGTCGCGACTGGAACAAAAGAAAGGAAAACAAAGAAATAAAAAAAAAAAAAAAAAAAAATCACCCACGCTGGGCTTGGCTGCTGGGCTGCTTGGCGTGGACCAGGCCCAAACAAAAGAAAGAAAGAAATATGAGTCCATGTGGTGTGCTGTTGGTTTATTTCAGGTCCAAAGGTTCTGTGGGCCCACGTAGGTTGTTCCGGGTATCGTGTCGGGGTCCAAAAATATTAGTGAGAAATCTCGGGAATTTTCGTAGGCTCGGGAATTATGTAAATATTGTACGGTAATTAAATGAAACGTATATTTATAAAATATAAATGTTTTAAATTTATTATTCGCGATATTAATAGATTATCGAGGTTGTGTGTAAGCATCGTTCCTAGGTAAATGGTCAATCATAAATGTCGTAGTGGTTCACATAATATGCAATGCATAATGAGAAAAAAAAAATTGTTCCTCGTAAAAAGGGTATTTAATTCACGTAATATCCTTTTATTCAATTATTGATATTTACTAATCGTATGGGAAAATTACGGGAGGTTACAGTGGGTTTGACTATTTGTGTTGACCCTGGTAGTATTAACGGTTGTAGTGGGCTTTTGGTGGGATTGGGCCAGGAACTAGGATTGGATGAGGTGTTTTGTGTTTGTGGATTGGATTTGGTAAAATAATAAAGGGTGTGTGATTGGTTGGATTTGTTTATCTTGGGTTTAGGATAATAAAAAGGTCCGTTTGGTTTAGAATTAACACAAGGACCAAACTTGTAATTTGCAGAAAGTTTGGGGGTAAGTTTGGGCAGGTTTCCAAAGTTATCACAAGGGTTAAATTTGCCAAGCTTCAATAATCCAAGGACCATGATTTATTATTTTCCAAAATTTGAATTTCTAAGGACTAAATCTGCCAATTTCAAAGTGTAGGGACCAACTTGTAAATTCTTCAAACCTTTCACCCAGGGATCAATCATGAAAACTTGTGAATTCCCAAGGACCTTTGTTGACTTTTCTTCCAAATCTAATGCTCAGGGGCCATTTCTGTCAATTTTGCAAACTTTTGCTCCAAGGACTATTTTTGGCATTTTGTGATTCCCAGGGTGTGTTTTGACAATCTGAGCTCAAAAGTGGTAATTTGCTTCTCGGCTCTGGCTTTTGACACGTTTTCAAAACTCGTGCTCGTTTTTGTCCTTTTTAGCCTGATTTATGCCAATTTCTGAAATATCCGTTCCTGCACGATCACAAACACAAAAGTACAATATCTTTGGCAATTATGGTTAGTTTGTGTCTGTTTTGGTCTTAATTTGGCCAGAAAAAGGTGTGTGAATAAGCACACACAACCCTTTCAAATATATGCAATCTAGGAACTTTGGATTGTTATTTATAGGAAAAAAAATCATATTTATGGTACGATATCCTACAACTCATTTTTTCATAACTCCATTTGTATGTATATAATCATCATTCACATCACAATGACTAACTTTGTAAAAATGATTCAAAGAGATGCTACCCTTAACGACAACCTTTTCAAGGTATTTCGTCATGATTCCCCTAGGACTCCTAGATATGCAAATAAGACACAAAGAATAAAAGTGGAAAAGAAAGCCCTAAATTTAGAAGTTTGGCAAAGCAACAATGTAATAGGTTAACGGCGTGAAGTGACCAATGATTTTTTTATTGCACTTTGGATTGAAAAAATATGAAATGATTTTGAGGGAAACGAAATCAGACATGATGCATGTAAAGGTCAACACGATTTTAATGTATATAAATGAAAGAAAATCAGAAAACATTTGGGAAAGTAAATCATATAACACATTTGTATTGCAAATATATCGCTGCTAGGTTACCTGACACTAGGGCTGAGCATATTGGACCGAAAAGCAAATTGAACTGGAAAAACAGAGCCGAATCAGGCTGAACCGATCATATTCGGTTCGGTTTCGGTTCTATATACTAATGGTTTTCGGTTTCTTTCGGTTCGGTTCAACCCAAAACAGAAAAAAACGCACCTAAACCATATTAAACCGAACCGAACTGACCAAACCGATACAAAATCGAACCAACCATATTCGGTTTGGTTTCGATTCTATAAACTAATGGTTTTCAGTTTGGGTTCAGTTCGATTTTTGTCGGTTCGGTTCGGTTTTTGACCGATGCTCAGCCCTACCTGACACTGAGTGTCACATCAATCAATCACCAGAATTTGTTAACCTTCGCTTGTATTGACTTCTATCATTTTCTGTATTGTTTGAATCGTATTTGTCGATTTCTATCCTTAGTTTGGAATTCTAGTTTCAAATATAAAAAAGATGAGCAGTTGGAGGGAGATACGGTAGTTTTGTTATTTTTTATTTTGGAGCATAAAAATTAAAATAGTGTACTTTTGAAGCACTTGAGTGAAAAAGTGTGTATAGTGAAACACCTTTAATCAAATTTCCTTTTATAAATATATAACAATACTATAAACCAAAAGGCTTGTGTCTCAATGGTACCTCATGTTGTGTGAGAAGCACTCCAACCAAATGGTTGAGAGTTGAAGTCCTGCTTAGGACATGTGAGATAGATTTATGATGTAAACATCGTGAAATAGTTAAAATTGTTGTTCTGAAAAAATTAAAAAAATAATAATAATAACAATACTATAAATATACAACATGATTCAAAAATAAGTTATGATTCATTCTATGAAATATTGAATAGTGGAGCAAAATATTGTTAGTTGTATGTTTAGTATAACCCATGTGTATTTGTACGGGCTAAGGCCCAAATTCTAGAATACTCTTTGTATTGGTATTTATATACAGTATTGATGATTAATGAAGATATACATTTCACGTAAACCTACATTGATGATATTGTTCTCACTGCTTCCTGTGATAGTTTGTTACAGCAGATTATTGCTTCTCTACATACGGAGTTCTCTATGACTGATTTGTGTGCTCTTAATTATTTTTTGGGTGTTTTAGTTACGCGTGACTCTTCTGGGATGTTTTTGTCACAGTGTAAGTATGCTATGGAGATTTTGGAACGTGCACATATGGTTAGTTGTAACTTTTCTAGGACTCCTGTTGACACAGAGTCTAAATTGCGGGATGATGGTGCTTCGGTTTCTAATCCTACTTTATATCAGAGTCTTGTTGGTTCTTTACAGTATCTAACATTTACGAGGCCTGATATTTCATATGCAGTGCAGCATGTTTGTCTTTTTAAGGATGATCCTCGGGAGCCTCATTTCTCGGCTCTGAAGCGGATTTTGAGGTATGTTCGGGGTACATTGGACTATGGATTGCAGTTGTTTTCCTCCTCTACTTCCTTAATGGTTGCTTATTTGGATGCTAATTGGGATGGTTGCCCTACTACTCGGAGATCGACTTCCAGCTATTATGTTTTTCTTGGCAACAACCTCCTCTCCTGGTCCTTTAAGCGTCAACCGGCGCTTTCTTGTTCCAGTGCAGAGCTAGAGTATCGTGGGGTTGCCAATGCTGTTGCTGAGACCTGTTGGTTATGAAATTTGCTCCGTGAGCTGCATACACCTTTGTCTTCCGCCACGCTTGTATACTGTGATAATGTTAGTACAGTGTACTTATCTTCTAATCCAATTCAACATCAATGTACGAAGCATATGGAGATTGATATTCATTTTGTACGGGATTTGGTTGTTGTTGGTCAGGTAAAAGTGCTTTATGTACCGTCGCGTTATCAGTATGTCGATATTTTTACCAAAGGTTTACCATCAGCTTTGTTTGAGGAGTTTTGTACCAGTTTGAGTGTCCGGTATCCTCTCGCTCAAACTGCGGGGGAGTGTTAGTCGTATGTTTAGCATAGCCCGTGTGTATTTGTACGGGTTAAGGCCCAAGTTCTAGAATACTTTTTGTATTGATATACCGTATTTATGATTAACGAAGATATACAATTCACGTAAACCTACAAATATATGTCCATGGACCATGGCAGATTCATGCCTTTTGAATGGTGGATAAAATGTTCGAAGATTTTTAAACTCGTTATTTCGAAAATCAGTACACGATACACGCAATTTTAATTTTAGTTTAAAGTTCATGCATATAGGTTTGGAGAGTTCCTACCCAAATTTATGCACTAAAAATTAGATCAATTTTCAAGGACCAATATATTTGTCATGCCACTATGCATGAGGAGGTCTCAAGTTCACAATCTTATTTATGTTGTGTGAGAAGCACTCCAACCAAATAGTTGAGGGTTGAAGTCCTGCTTAGGACATGTGAGATAGATTTATGATGTAAACATCGTGAATTAGTTAAAATTGCTGTTCTGAAAAAATTAAAAAAAAAATAACAATACTATAAATATATAACATGATTCAAAAATAAGTTATGATTCATTCTATGAAATATTGAATGGTGGAGCAAAATATTGTTAGTTGTATGTTTAGTATAACCCATGTGTATTTGTACGGGCTAAGGCCCAAGTTCTAGAATACTCTTTGTATTGGTATTTATATATACAATATTGATGATTAATGAAGATATACAATTCACGTAAACCTACATGGATGATATTGTTCTCACTGCTTCCTGTGATTGTTTGTTACAGCAGATTATTGCTTCTTTACATACGGAGTTCTCTATGACTGATTTGTGTGCTCTTAATTATTTTTTGGGTGTTTTAGTTAAGCGTGACTCTTCTGGGATGTTTTTGTCACAGTGTAAGTATGCTATGGAGATTTTGGAACGTGCACATATGGTTAGTTGTAACTCTTCTAGGACTCCTGTTGACACCAAGTCTAAATTGCATGATGATGGTGCTTCTGTTTCTAATCCTACTTTATATCAGAGTCTTGCTGGTTCTTTACAGTATCTAACGTTTACCAGGCCTGATATTTCATATGCAATGCAGCATGTTTGTCTTTTTAAGGATGATCCTCGGGAGCCTCATTTCTCGGCTCTGAAGCGGATTTTGAGGTATGTTCGAGGTACATTGGACTATGGATTGCAGTTGTTTTCCTCCTCTACTTCCTTAATGGTTGCTTATTTGGATGCTGATTGGGCTGGTTGCCCTACTACTCGGAGATCGACTTCCAGCTATTATGTTTTTCTTGGCAACAACCTCCTCTCCTGGTCCTTTAAGCGTCAACCGGCGCTTTCTTGTTCCAGTGCAGAGCCAGAGTATCGTGGGGTTGCCAATGCTGTTGCTGAGACCTGTTGGTTATGAAATTTGCTCCGTGAGCTGCATACACCTTTGTCTTCCACCACGCTTGTATACTGTGATAATGTTAGTGCAGTGTACTTATCTTCTAATCCAGTTCAACATCAATGTACGAAGCATATGGAGATTGATATTCATTTTGTACGGGATTTGGTTGTTGTTGGTCAGGTAAAAGTGCTTTATGTACCGTCGCATTATCAATATGCCGATATTTTTACCAAAGGTTTACCATCAGCTTTGTTTGAGGAGTTTCGTACCAGTTTGAGTGTCCGGTATCCTCTCGATCAAACTGCCGGGGAGTGTTAGTCGTATGTTTAGCATAGCCCATGTGTATTTGTACGGGTTAAGGTCCAAGTTCTAGAATACTTTTTGTATTGATATACCATATTTATGATTAATGAAGATATACAATTCACGTAAACCTACAAATATATGTCCATGGACCATGGCAGATTCATGCCTTTTGAATGGTGGTTTCGAAGATTTTTAAACTCATTATTTCTAAAATCACTACACGATACACGCAATTTTAATTTTAGTTTAAAGTTCATGCATATAGGTTTGGAGAGTTGCTACCAAAATTTCTGCACTAAAAATTAGATCAATTTTCAAGGACCAATATATTTGTCATGCAACTATGCAAGAGGAGGTCTCAAGTTCACAATCTTATTTATGTTGTGTGAGAAGCACTCCAACCAAATGGTTGAGGGTTGAAATCCTGCTTAGGACATGTGAGATAGATTTATGATGTAAACATCGTGAAATAGTTAAAATTGCTGTTCTGAAAAAATTAAAAAAAATAAAAAATAATAACAATACTATAAATATATAACATGATTCAAAAATAAGTTATGATTCATTCTATGAAATATTGAATGGTGGAGCAAAATATTGTTAGTTGTATGTTTAGTATAACCCATGTGTATTTGTACGGGCTAAGGCCCAAGTTCTAGAATACTCTTTGTATTGGTATTTATATATACAGTATTGATGATTAATGAAGATATACAATTCACGTAAACCTACATGGATGATATTGTTCTCACTGCTTCCTGTGATAGTTTGTTACAGCAGATTGTTGCTTCTTTACATACGGAGTTCTCTATGACTGATTTGTGTGCTCTTAATTATTTTTTGGGTGTTTTAGTTACGCGTGACTCTTCTGGGATGTTTTTGTCACAGTGTAAGTATGCTATGGAGATTTTGGAACGTGCACATATGGTTAGTTGTAACTCTTCTAGGACTCCTGTTGACACTGAGTCTAAATTGCGTGATGATGGTGCTTCGGTTTCTAATACTACTTTATATCAGAGTCTTGCTGGTTCTTTACAGTATCTTTCATTTACCAGGCCTGATATTTCATATGTAGTGCAGCATGTTTGTCTTTTTAAGGATGATCCTCGGGAGCCTCATTTCTCGGCTCTGAAGCGGATTTTGAGGTATGTTCGGGGTACATTGGACTATGCATTGCAGTTGTTTTCCTCCTCTACTTCCTTATTGGTTGCTTATTTGGATGCTGATTAGGCTGGTTGCCGTACTACTCGTAGATCGACTTCCAGCTATTATGTTTTTCTTGGAAACAACCTCCTCTCCTGGTCCTTTAAGCGTCAACCGGCGCTTTCTTGTTCCAGTGCAGAGCCAGTGTATCGTGGGGTTGCCAATGCTGTTGCTGAGACCTGTTGGTTATGAAATTTGCTCCGTGAGCTGCATACACCTTTGTCTTCCGCCACGCTTGTATACTGTGATAATGTTAGTGCAGTGTACTTATCTTCTAATCCAGTTCAACATCAATGTACAAAGCATACGGAGATTGATATTCATTTTGTACGGGATTTGGTTGTTGTTGGTCAGGTAAAAGTGCTTTATGTACCGTCACGTTATCGGTATGCCGATATTTTTACCAAATGTTTACCATCAGCTTTGTTTGAGGAGTTTTGTACCAGTTTGAGTGTCCGGTATCCTCTCGCTCAAACTGCGGGGGAGTGTTAGTCGTATGTTTAGCATAGCCCATGTGTATTTGTACGGGTTAAGGCCCAAGTTCTAGAAAACTTTTTGTATTGATATACCGTATTTATGATTAATGAAGATATACAATTCACGTAAACCTACAAATATATGTCCATGGACCATGGCAGATTCATGCCTTTTGAATGGTGGATAAAATGTTCGAAGATTTTTAAACTCATTATTTCTAAAATCAGTACTCGATACACGCAATTTTAATTTTAGTTTAAAGTTCATGCATATAGGTTTGGAGAGTTGCTACCAAAATTTCTGCACTAAAAATTAGATCAATTTTCAAGGACCAATATATTTGTCATGCAACTATCAAGAGGAGGTCTCAAGTTCACAATCTTATTTTGTGTATTAAGTGTATGAAAATGTCTGAAGAAAAATTTGCACCTTTAGCTAATTTGTTGCAGTGAGTTCGCTTTTTTTTTTTTTTTTTTTTTTTTTTTTTTTTTTTTAATAGAAAACTTTATGGTGGTGAATGTAAGTTGTAACAACCTCTCCCGCATTAGTATCAACAAAGCATTTGGGTCACTTATAAGTTCAAATAGAGTGGCTGTGTAGATTTCGAGTTGAGCCCAACACATTATGGTGCAACTTAAACTAATGAAAATGTCTGAAGAAAAATTTGCACCTTTAGCTAATTTGTTGCAGTGAGTTAGCTTTTTTTTTTTTTTTTAATAGAAAACTTTATGGTGGTGAATGTAAGTTGTAACAACCTCTCCCGCATTAGTATCAACAAAGCATTTGGGTCACTTATAAGTTCAAATAGAGTGGCTGTGTAGATTTCGAGTTGAGCCCAACACATTATGGTGCAACTTAAACTAAAGCAATTTATGGTTACAATGGAGGTCTTTTTGTGCTATTACAAAGTTCATAAAATGTATCCGGCCCATGGAAAAAAAACTATAAAATTGCAAGGGTTTTAGCGAAGCTTACATTCATAATTTTTCTATGTTTAAAAGGGGGCAATTGCATATATACTCACTAAAACTTGCATATTTGCATTTATACCCAAAACATGCTTAATTTGCATTGTACATCATGCATTGAAAACTTGTATCTTGAGAAAATGTGCAAGTTTTTGAGTTTTAGCGGCTTAAAATTCTCCCTTAAAAGAAAATTTTAAGATGGCAAAGACCACTTTCTTTCGGCACAACACTTTGGGTTGGTGAATTTCTTATAATAAAATGCTACCCAACTTTATAATCTTTAGAAACCAACCCAAATGTCTACATTCTCATAGCCTAAGTATCAAAGTAGTTCCTCATCGGGCTTGGCGAGAGCCCAATGTACAGCAAATAAAAAAAATTGGTGCCTCTAGTAGCGGATTGAATTTGCCAAAAATCTATTGTAATATTTTAAGCCATGTCCTGCAGTAGAGGTGCAAGTTCGAACCCGGTTTTTTTTTTAACCGGTAGTAAAACCAGTGACCGGTTTTCACAAAACCGGTTTTATAAAAAACCGGTCCGGTTTTCTAAAACCGAACCGGTTAGACCGGTTATGAGTTTTCATAATATACCGGTTTTTTCCGGTTTTATATCCGGTTTTATCCGGTTTTAAAATAAAACCGGTTTTAACCGGTTTTATTTGTTTTTAATAAAAAAAAAAAAAAAAAAAAGTAAAAAATGTTACCGTTTGAAAAAAACCGGATTTTTTCAAAAAAATATAACCGTTAAAAAAAAAAAAAAAAAGTAGCCGTTTGAAAAAAAACCGGATTTAACCAGTTTTAACCGGTTTTTTTCAAAAAATATAACCGTTTTTTTTAAAAAAAAAAAAAAAAAAAAAAAAAAAAAAAAAAAGTATCCGTTTGAAAAAAAACCGGATTTAACCGGTTTTTTCCGGTTTTTTTTTTAAATACCGAGGCCAAACGGCTAGTAGCCATATGACCGTTTTTTTTGAATTTTTTGAGGGTTTTGGGGAGTTTTAAGGCACTATAAATAGAGGTAATGTGTTGGGGTTGAAAACACATCAAAAACAATCTCATTTCTTTCTCTAATCTCTCAAAAACGCTCAAAAATCGCTATTTCGCATTTTCACTATAATGGAAAACTCACAATCACAACAAGCTTCCACTACTCCCTCCGTTGCTACTAGCAATGTCCGAAAACAACATTACACAAATGATGATGTTGAAGTTGTTAGATCAACTACCCGAAAAGGTGATGTGTGGTCTAATTACGATATGTGTGTTATGAAAGATGGTAATGTAAAGGCGCGTTGCCGGAAATGTGGGCATTTTTATAGCACCGGGTCTAACTCTACACTTAGGAATCATATTGGTAGTTGTAAGGCGGGTCAAAATACTAGTTCGCAAGCTACTATTGGTGCGGATGGTCAAGTTTTTATATATGATGCGGATGCGGTTCGACTTGATTTTACGAAGTTTGTCATTCAACAAGGGCTTCCATTCAACCACTTCGACAACGTCAAGCTTACGGAGATCATCAAAAGGAGGCTACAACCGCGGTATCAACATGTAAGTCGTACTACTCTTAGAAGTGATGCTTTTAAATTATGGAAAACGGCTAAAAAAGAAATAATTGAAGGTTTTCGTAATTATAAATATGGTGTTTCTATAACTACGGATACTTGGACCGCACCACATGGTACGGCAAATTCTTATCTCGCCGTTACGGCTCATTGGTTTAATCCCGAATCTTGGTTATTAATGAAACGGAGAATCGCTTTTAAAATATTTGGTTATCCTCATACGGGATGTAATTTAAGAAAAATTTTGCATGACACTTTAATTGAATATAATTTAGATGATAAAGTTTTTACGATTTTACTAGATAATGCATCAAATAATACTAGAGCTATGGACTTGTTAAAATTACGTGTAAAACCTATTTTAGATGGTGCTTTTTTTCATTCCCGTTGTGTTGCTCATGTTATAAATGTATCCGTACAAGCGGCATTAAAAATATGTGATAGTTTATATACGAAATTTAGGGGTTTATTAGTATTGATATATAAATCGAGCAACGAACGACAAATAAACTATAAACGTTTTCGTAAACAATGTAATGAACAACCCCTAGGACCTTGCCTTGATATTAATACTAGATGGAATTCTACTTGCATGATGTTTGAAAATATATTACGACAACGTGCGACTTTACATGCTTATAATCAAAAACTTATTAATAAAAATTTGTCCAACATAATACTAAACGACCAAGATTGGGATCGACTAAATG
Organism: Artemisia argyi; assembly: GCA_030686995.1. NCBI lineage: Eukaryota > Viridiplantae > Streptophyta > Magnoliopsida > Asterales > Asteraceae > Artemisia > Artemisia argyi. The sequence continues at coordinate 41,305,104 of CM060691.1, forward strand.
AATTAACTATGTTTTTACAAGTTTTTAAAGAGGCAACAACTATATTATCGGGTGTTTATTACCCAACTAGCCCATTAGTTTTAAAACAAGTTTATGCTATGACGGAAAAATTATATGATTTAAAAAACTCACCTTCACGAATGTTTAGAAAAATGGTTAAAATTATAAAAAAGAAATTTATAAAATATTTTGCTAGTTTACCTTTAGTTTTTACTTGTTCCGCCGCACTTAATCCATGTTTAAATGTTGGAGGTGTAGAACTTTTAATAAAAAAAAATAATGGAAAATTTAGACTTATCTTTTGGGTTAGACGGTGATGACGTGGGCTATATAGAATCTCAAATTTTAAGATTTAACGATCATTTTCAAAAATTGTTTGGCATTTATGCAACAAAATATGGTCACCAACAAAACCCAATTGTTGACCAAATGCGGGCCGGATCGTCCCAAATGACAAGAGACATTAATATAAACCTTTATAATTCTTTATTTGAAGACGCTACAAGGCGTCAACGATCATCGGCCCCAACAAGCGAATTGGGACAATATATGGCTACAAACTTTTTAAGAACTTTAAGTCCCAATGAGTTTGCAAACTTTGACATTTTGGCTTGGTGGAAAGAAAGGGAAATCCAATATCCGGTTTTATCCGCTATGGCTCGTGACTTATTAGCGGTCCAAGCTTCGACGGTAGCTTCCGAATCGGCCTTTTCGGTTAGTGGTCGAATTATATCGGATAGAAGGACAAGACTAACATGCGAATCCGTGGAAGTATGTGTATGTTTGAAAGATTATTTGGACGGAGTAGATAGGATACAACATGAATCGTCGTTGGATGATCCAATAATAGATGAAGATGTTGAAGAAGGTATAATAAGAGAAGAAGAAGAAGCGGGGATATCACCTTCGTCTTCGACTACGAATACCGAAGGCGAATTAGATGAAGGTGAGTTTGAAGAATTTGAAGTTGAAGATTTAGATGTACAAGATTTTTTGGAAGAAAATGATCTTGATGACGACTTGAGTGACTAGTTGAGTATAACGGGTGATGGCAATGCCGAAGCTCGATATACTTGATTACACTAATATGTTTTCGGGTGATGGCCATGCCGAAGCTCGCAAAATGTATTAGTATTTATATGTTTTTATGATTGTATTTTTTAAATAAAAGTTATGATTGTATTGTATAAATAAAAGTTATGATTGTATTTTTTTGTTGTATAATTGTATTGTTTAAATAAAAGTTATGATTGTATAATTGTATTGTTTAAATAAAAGTTATGAGAATATTGTTTAATTATATGTTTGATAATTAACAATTTTATTAAATAAATGTTCGAAGCTTTTAGTAAAATTCCGGAAAAAAATGAACCGAAAAAAATGAACCGGTAAACAACCGATAAAAAATCCGAATCCGAACATTTTTAACCGAAAAAAGCGAACCGGTAAAAAACCGAAAAAAACCGATTCCGAAAATTTATAACCGAAAAAAACTGATTCCGAACATTTATAACCGAAGAAAACCGATTCCGAAAAACCGAAACCGAACCGAAACTGGTTATTCGAAAAACTGGTTTTTTTATAACTGGTTATTAAAAAACCGAAAACCAAAAAAAACCGATTTTTTTGCACCTCTATCCTGCAGTAATATTGAAAAGTTCATCATTTGTGATTACTTGACTTCACAATGAACCTACCATGCATGTGGTTAAAATCACAAAGTCAAGATCTGTTTTGTTGGGTTTAACTTCACAATTTGTATTTTACGATCACTACATACTTTGTAATTTAATACCACAACAGACATGCTAAAAATTACACCACAATAAACAAGCGCTATAATAATGGTGCAATGTTTGATTGTGAAATTTTTGATAAGTTAATTAGTACTAATGAATTGTTTTGTTTCTAAATCGGCATACGATATCCAATAGGTCTTTGAACCTAGTTGTTTTGACTTCTTGAATCAATACTAAAATAGTAAATCCATGTCTTGTCGGTGTGTGTAATAGTGTGCATTATGTAGCAGTCAAAACCAGTTGTCCAAAGAAATGGATCAGGAAACTGTCATATGAACTAAAATCAATGGGAATGATTATTTATTTATTTATTTATTTTATTTATTTATTTATTTATTTTTTTTTTTGTGAGAATAATGGGAATGATTATTTGCTATATACTTTATTCAATACATATGCAGAAAATTTGATATGAGAGTATGTATAATAATACTTGCTAGATTTTATGCAGATATATTTATCAACAATTCAGGTTCTTTTGAACTTATGAACAATTCAAGAAAGTGCTTGGTCCGAGCAGTCACACCCATAGATTGATCTCCATCAAGGGGAATCTCAGATTCGACAGCCATGGATGGGTCCTTAGATGGTTTAACCCCCTTGAATGGTACGAAAAAAGCTTCCACAATCGCCAACCAAAATCCATATCCAGTTATATGACCGCGTGCATCCTTATCTCCTAATGCAGAGACTGTTTGGAGTATGGTAAGGTAAATTAGTACAATAGCGGCTACAGTCGAGAGTGATACCCATATATTGTAAAAATACTCGTGCTTCAGTTTCGCCCTCTTCTGATTCAAACCATTATTGCAGTAGCAATTAATCTTCCAAAGAACATTGTGTAAGTACGAATCATCAGCTGCCCCAGCTACCTCTTTACAAAGATTGTTCACTAGTCTTGCGGCTTGTTTATTTCCACCCAATGTATGCTGCATGACCCCTGCATAGTGAAGCAACTCTATGTCCTCAGCAGAGTTAATCAGCCTATCAAGAAAGAATATATAAGCTGTTACATGCGGCTTGCAAGCGAAATGACACTGCTCAAAGGCTACCATGATTCGGAACAACGTGAACTTGTAGTCATCCATGCTCACTGGAGCAATCTTTAAAACCCCTTTTTTGAAACTTACATCTAATGGTTGACATTTTTCTGCCTTCTTAAGCTTAACACCAGACTCTTTTAAATCTGTTACTGAGCGAAACATGTTTGGCTCTTTCGGGGGAAACTTGTCTTTCAGAACTTCAGTTGGACAAATACTTGCTCGAAATAGGTCCAGAAAATGGCTTCCGCCGCAGTCTTTTACACTTAGAGAACAAGAACTGTTTTCTGATGTATCTAGATCTTGGTACATCATGGATTCGAAGAATTTGAGTGCAAGCTCTTTCAAATCCATGTCTTCTTTGTCGTTACAACTTGTTAAGTCATATACTTTGTTCAAAACAAACAAAGGGAGCTGATTTTCAAGCATGATCAGATCACGTTGGAGGACGGGTAACATCCACCTCTTTATGTGTATCGACTTTTGACTAAAATCGACCTCCCTTGTTTTTCTAAGAAGTTCTATGACAAAACAGCTGTCTATAAGCATCATGGTATTGAACATGATACTGCTAACCTTCAAATCTTCCGAGTAACAGCCACGAGCCTTGTGTTCGAGTCCTTCCAGTTCACCAACAACTTTATTCAAGTTAGGCCTATTGGGATTCCTTGGATTAAAGAGACGATGAAAGAAGTTCCATTTAGTGCTCTCTCGATGGCTCGTAAATGATCTGCTCCATGATGGTACGGACCAATGGAAACGATATTGGGTTCATAAGCTTTAGGTTCAACTGAACGTAAACGATCTGGGACCCTATAAATAGAAGCGACATTTTTGGTTTGTGTTGGAAGCTCAGTATTCAGCTTCTCCTCGAGCAAATCCGCCAAATCCGTACCAGAATCCCGAGTTAGGATTCTTGATTCAGATTCGGCATGAACTGCTCTTCTAGCAGTAGTATTTAGTTTCACAAATCTTAATCTACATATGTTGTGTACAAGCATGCTAGTAAGTTTGCTTCTCATTTTTTTAGTTAGTAATATTAAAGTCAACCTTATTGGTCCATTTATAGCCTCCTTAATTATTGCTATGTGAATGATTTTTACTTCTTGAATTCCAGCTAGGCTAAAACAGTGTTGTCTTGAAGTCACAAGGTTTTACCTCTACATAACGTCATGTGTGAAAGGACGATATATTTAAGCAAGTCCTCATGTGCTAGGGGTGTTTATCAGTTCGTTTATCGGGATTTTTGATTTATTCGGTTCGATTAAAAAAAATTGTAAAATCGAAAACTTAATTTAAATTTAGTTCGATTCGATTTTCGGATTGTAAAATAACCTGAATTACGTGATTTATATATTTTTTTACTTTAGATTTTTAGCAAAAAATAAAATAAAAGAATAAACTTAAAAAGGTTACTCATATTTATAAAGAGTTTTAATAGTTTTTATTATTATTATATATATATATATATATATATATATATATATATATATATATATATATATATATATATATATATATATATATATATATATATATATATATATAGAAGAGATCGAATAAGAAGAATAATTAAAATAAGAAGGGTAAGAAGTAATTATAACCACACATTTTAATTTGGGAGGGAAAATTTGAATGAAGATGCATCCATTTTTGTAGGTGCATCTAAAAGGTTGTGATTACTTCTTATCATTCTTATTTTTATTATTCTTCTTATTTGATCCTAACTATATATATATAGTTATTTACACTGTTTTCTTTTGCACCTTGTGATCCCTTTTGCTAAGTCCCAGCTAACATTTCCCTTAAAAACTAAACTGAATTTGGAATCTAACAATACAATTTCAAATTAATTCTACTTCCAAACATGTTTTCATACTATATAATCCCCATGCATGTTTAATTCACATTCCATCATCCTCAACCTTCATCAAACCTCATCCTTTTATCATGTCATCACCAAGAACCACCTATTCAAACAATGCCAAGAAACAAAAACTTGTCATTATTCCACCAAAACAACTATTCATTGATCTCACAAATGAAGACAACACCACCCCATCACCACCACCTCAATGCTCATCTCCTAGTGCACCAAATGCACCCTCCAAAACACCATCAACAAATGGAGCCTCTACTTCCTCCATACCATCCACTTCATCCATAAATGACTACATAAACACCCACTTATCTCCTCCAACAATTGATCAACCATCACAACCTACCAATGAAAACACAACTCTTGCACTAACCCTCTCATTATCACCATTAACACCTCTTGATGCACACTTCTCATCATCTCCTATCAATCCACCAACCTACAACCCCGTCCCATGGAGCTTACTTGAAGCTCATGGAGACACTTGCCTTTGTTGCATCCACAACCGAACAATTGTATTCGGACTAAGAGATGAGATGCAATACATGTTTTCTCACATTGAAAACTTGTTGCATCAACCACCAACAACAAACAAAACTCCTCCACCACCATCAACAAACACTCCTCCACCATCACCATCTCCATGTTCACCATCCATTCCTCCCAATTAAACATACTTGGATGGTAAATGAAATTGTTTTAAAACCATTTTGGATGGCAAGCTCTAGAGAAGACTTTCATGTTAGAGCTTTGGTTTATTTTATTTATAGTTGTAAGCCTTCAAGGCTTTTCTTATGTGCACTACTTGTAACCTTTTTAATTTAATCAATGATTATGGTTGTGCTTATTTTCTACTCTTGCATGCTATATACACATATATATGTTGCTTGTCCACTAAATATTTTTGCAAGAATTCCATATCTCGATTTCTTTTTGACCTCAAAACGAGGGGGAGTATACTTCAAGGGGGAGCTTCACTAAAATCGGGATAACCTTTTTGATGCTAACAAAAAGGGGGAGAATTGCTATAAACTCACAATAATACTTGTATATAAACTAATCTTTCGCTTAATGAGTTTAGATTTTGTAATCATCAAAAAGGGGGAGATTGTTGACAAAAATAATGTATGAAAACGTTATTTATATTTTTCAATATCTATATATTTTGACGATCACAAAATGTAAACTCATCAATCGTAAGATTACTACGTAAACAAGTATTAAGCTAGTTTATAGCAATATATCCAACTTAATCACTTAAGGTATGGATAAACAAGTGCTTAATACATCTTATGATCAAAGGGGTATTTAATTAACTAATACAAAGTTTATTTAATTATATAAACATATTATATATTTTTGAAAAACACTTTTGGTAATAAAGAAAAATGTTTTAATCATACTAAATATATGATTTCAAATTTTTAACCAAAATCAGTTAGTTTTTCACCAAATAAACTTTCCCCACTAAAAGACAAGTTTTCTGGCCGTTACAGCTAGGCGGCCCCTTTAATTATAAGGGGTGGTCCCCTTAATTTTAAGGGGGTCGGCCATGATTTAAGGGGACCGGCCAGGCTCCTGTGTCAGAAATTGTCAGAATTTTTCTCCTATAAATACCATCTTAATTCTGGAATTTTGCCCTACCTTTTGCATGAAATTTTCAGATCTAAAACTCTCTAAACATCCTCCAAAACCCTTTGATCATTAGTATATTAATCCTTGTTTCAAGTGATTCAATCCCTTCTCATCCATCCTCATCCAAAGTGCAAAAGAAGAACACTCCTTCTACAACTAAGTTAAAGAAGTATTGAAGAGTAGTTGTGTATTGTGTATATATATTATTTATGAAGTTGTGTTGTGTTTGTAATAAGTAGTTTAGAAGAAATAGAAGTTGTATAGGAAGTAGAAGTTTGTTAGTAGTGAAGTAGTGTAGTTGTGAAGAAGATAGGTGTGAAGTAGATTGAAGTGAAGAAGCTAGTTGTGAAGAAGAAAGGTGTGAAGAAGATAGTTGTGAAGAAGAAAGGTGTGAAGAAAATAGGTGTGAAGTAGTTGTGTAGAAGGTGTGAATAAGTTGTGACGTAGTTGTGGTGTGTAAATTGGTGTGTAAGGTTTTCTCCGCCATAAGGGAATTTGTTGACATACTGAAGAAAACTCTCGAGTAGGTGACTCGGGGAGTGGAGTAGGAACAAGGAAGGTGACCTTGTAGCCGAACCACTATAAATCCTTGTGTTGTGGTTTGATCTCTCCAACTCTTTTCATTACTTACTTATTTACCTATACTATATTAGCTTAGTTAGTTACTATATAATTGTTCATATAGTGCAAGTATTGAGATCACATAAACTAGAAACGAAGTTTTTAAAACAAACTTGTTTTTATAAATTTTAAAAGGACGTAAAACTATTCAACCCCCCCCCCTTCTAGTTTTCCACAATTGGTATCAGGAGCCACGTCTTGCAAGATCTTTAAAATATATTGTATTTTAAAACTTGTAACGATCTATGGAATCTGAAAAATATTTAGAAGGGCAATCAATGCAAAGACCACCACTATTTGAAAGTGATGGATTTTTATATTGGAAAAATCGATTCGAAACTTATGTGAAATCAAAAGATCTAGATCTTTGGCATATTATTACCAATGGTGATTTTCTACCTGTTCAAAACAACCCCGAAACAAAGAAATATGAAATCGTACCTTTTGAAAAACAAAATGATGATTTAAAAAGAAATTTGCTAAAAATAATGAAGCAAAAATGGTTATTTATAATGCGCTACCACATAAAGAGTACGAAAGGATCTTTATGTGTGAAACCGCAAAAGAAATTTGGAACTCTTTATTAATAACTCACCAAGGTAATAATCAAGTCAAAGATAATAAAATAGATCTACTTGTTCAACAATATGAGCAATTCACGATTCCGGAAGAGGAATCAATTGATAATGCTTTCGCTAGATTTAACACTATCATCACAAGTTTAAAAGCACTTGATGAGAATTTTTCTAGTAAGAATTTTGTTAGGAAGTTTCTTAGGGCTCTTCACCCAAAATGGCGAGCTAAAGTGACGGCTATTTAAGGATCAAAGAATTTGTCAACGTTACAAGTTGATGAATTAATTGGAAATTTGAAAGTCTACGAGGCAATTATAAAGAAGGACTCCGAAATAGTTAAAGGAAAACGAGAGCAAAGCAAGTCAATCGCCTTGAAAGCTAGAAAGGAATCCAACAACGAAGATAGCTCATCTTTCGAAAGTGATGACGGAGAATATGCCATGGCCGTAAGAGACTTCAAGAAATTCTTCAAAAGGCGAGGAAGATTTGTTAGACAACCACTCGATGAAAGAAGAGCATCTCAAAAGAATAAAGATGATAAGTATAGCAAGAATGAGAGAAAGTGCTTCAAGTGTGATGATCCGAATCACCTCATTGGAAAATGTCCAATGATGACGAGAGATCAAAATCAAAGAGCATTTGTTGGAGGAGCTTGGAGTGATAGCGATGAAGATGAGAAAGAAACGACAATGGAAGAAAAGTGTCTCGTGGCTAAGACATCAAGTGAGGTACGTTCCGAAACCGAATACTTTAGTAATGAAAATTTATCATTAGATGAAAAAGATTTAGATAGTGAATATAATAGATTATGCAAACTAGGACAACAAGTAATGGCTAAAAACAAATCACTAAAATACATAAACAACAAATTAGAAAATGAAGTACTAGAACTAAAAACTAAAATACATCAACTTGAAAATGGTAAAGAAATTTTTGAAGAATGTAAATCATGTCAAGAGCTTAAAAGTGAAAACAACAAACTTAGGGAAGAAATTTGTAAACTTGATAAATTTGAAAATAGTAGTAACTCACTTAGTAAAATTATAAGTATTCAAAGAGTATCCGGAGATAAAACCGGTTTAGGATTCAACTCAACCGAAGCTTCAACAAGTGAAAATAAAAATGTAAAATTTGAAAGTGAACTCAAGGAACTAAAACCTCCAAAATCTAATCCTAAGTATATACTCTTAAATGATAAGAAAATAGCTCTTGCTAGTGATTAAGATATAAAACCGTTTTATAAACCATCTTTAAAAACTGAGGTAGGATCGTCTAAACCTAAAACAAGATCTAAAACTCCACCACCTAGGAAACCAAATAATTCTTACCCTAGACCTAAAACACCTCAACCAAGAGCAAACCAAAATAGACGAAACTTTAACAATAATCAACAAATGTGGAACTTCAATCCGTGGGGAATGTTTCCACCATATATGCACCCAAGTCAAATACAAAACATGTTCGGATCAAATAACTTTGGTCAAATGAGACAATGGGGACCAACGTAGAAAATTCGCCATTCAAACATGAAATTTTTGATGTCACCTACTATTCGGACTATTCCTTGAAGACTTTGAAGATAAACGCATTGAAGACGAAAGGTACACATTTCCTTTTATTTCCTTGTCAAGAAATGCATGCTTAGTTTAGTATCTAGTTTTTATGCGACTTTGTTTGGCTCATTGTTTCCTCTAGATTTTATATCCATACATATATAAATATATATACTTATCTAATTATACTATATCTAAATATATATACATATATATACTTAGCTATATCTAGGATCTTATAACCTAGAAAATTCATTTGTTGATTTTCTAGAACTAGAAATTGTTCGTTTACGAACTTTTTCTTTCCCCCATTTGCCTTATTGAACTTTAATATTCAACAACACTCATGCTGATGTAGAGAGATGAGTCGAAAAATCTATGGATGAAACAAACTCCCGGCTTCCGTTGCATATATCTCCTTCCTATATTCTCGTCTTATAAACCCATAATACACACACACACACACACACACACACACACACACACACACACACATATATATATATATATATATATATATATATATATATATATATATATATATATATATATATACTTATGAACCTTCCACAACTCTCTCGTCCACTTGACAACTTGATGAATTTCATCCGAAATGACCAAGAAAATTTAATTGACTAAATGTCAAGTAAAAATGTCAAGCAATCCATTTCGTGCGAATACTCTCCAACGTATTTTTGATTAAATATAAATCTAATATATATATATATATATATATATATATATATATATATATATATATATATATATATATATATATATATATATATATATATATATATATTTTTCTTGTTCATTCCAGAAACCAAAACAAGAAAAATAAAAATTTTGGAGGGCTGCCCTCTTAACGTTTAAGGGGACCGGCAGCCAAATGAAGGGCGGCCCCCTTAATGTTTAAAGGGGCCGGCCATCTAATTGCTCCAACCCGTTTTTCCTCTTGTTCCTTTTGCCAAACACTCCACTTTTTCAAACATCCCTTCCTCTGCTACTACTGTGACGAAAACCAAAACCCAAAAACACCTTAAACCACTTCCAAATCACGTAATTCGGGTTAATTCGCAAAGGGAAAATTCATCTAACACAATCACCATTACGTATTGTAAGTTTTTCATAACACATTTCATCTAATTCCAACTAATTTGGTCTAACTCATGATTATGCATGTTTTATTAATTTTTTCAAATTCACAATTTCTTTCGAATTGGGTCTAAAATCTCCATAACTAAATGTTTCCCCTAGGATTAGAATGATTAATCAACACTAGAAACTAGTAATTATAAACCCTCTTGTCGAAAATTTTTAAAAAATTTCATACACTCCTTTTCAAAATTTTTGGTAAACACATTGTTGAATAATGCTTTGAAAACTTGTTAAAACTAATCACATTATACTTTTATAACTTATAAAACATGAAACTATATTTTTCGACCAAGTAAAAATATTTTTGTTGACAATAAGAGGGTGTTTGGATTACGTCCAAATAATGTCTAAATTAAGTCATTATAATTTTTATAAAACGTTGTTAAGATTATAAACCTAAAACTTGCAAATCGGACTTGTCAAGATATATAATTTATATATATATATATATTGACATACTAGTAGTGTAAGTGGCTAGTTAATGAAGTGTTTGGTTTAATACTAAATATGACATTTTTGAGTCAAAACTTAAAATATCCTTTTCAAAAACAAATCACATGCATAAGAAACTCGTAAGAAATGGCTAGTTATACAACCTAAAGTTAATCTAGCATATTTCATGATATATTTAGATGTTTAAAAGGGTGTTTGGATTTGTCCATAACTACTTACTAAACATCGTAAAATATATCTAAAACGAGCTAAAATTAAAAATAGGGAACATGGTAAACTACTTCTTAGGATTATCGTCTTAGAGTCGAAGTAAGTTTATGTTCCAACATAAGTCTTAAAAAATATATATACATTTTTTTTCTTCTTTATATTTATTTTGGTCTTTTTTATTGTTGATGTGTTTAGGTGAAAATGCCAAAAGCGACTACTGAAGATCTTTCCCACACTAAAAACTACATTCCCAAAGTTTCCCAACTCCCTACTACATCTCCTTCCATTGGACGTATATATCGTGAAATTGAAGATAGAAACGTTCATGAGGTACGTGTAGTAGATCTAGCCTTTGCTCAATCCGACTACATTAATCGCTTGTTTTCAAGCATCAACCTCAATTGTCTTTATGAAATTAATGAACCAATCGTTCCTCGCTTCATAGTCGATTTCTATAGCCAAGTCACCGTCCAAACCAATGATCTTGGTGCCATCACCATCTCCTTCATGATTCAAAATGAATTTATCACCTTAACTCTCGAACAATTTGGTCAAATCCTCCAAATTCCTTTTAGAGGTCAAGCCGTTTTCACAAACGAGTGGGACCTCGAATCTCTTCATCGTTGTCGACCAACCTTTGGTCCTTATCTCTTCTACATCCCTCATCCCGACGAAATTCGTCAAATCCTTGGTGTGGAGCGTGCCACCACAACCCGAAAAATAAAATCCAAAAACGTTCAAATCTCTTCATACCAACTTCTCCTCAAGGAATTAGGCCCCCACATGAAGCGTTGGGAAGAACTCATTCGTGAGAATGCGTTTGGTACTGGAGGTCACCGGGACCATCTCTCGGCGTGCCTTGCTCACATGTTGTATTGTATAGCTGTCGAAAAGCCGTACAATTTGGCCTACTTCTTTATCAAACGGATTGAGTGTACTAGAAAAACTCCCAAAGCCAATCTTCCATATGGAATGTTCCTTACTCGTCTCTATCGTCATGTTATCGAGTACTACCCCGATCTTGACAATAGCATCTATGAGTCCATCTATCCCACCTTACGTCCTCTCGCTTTAAAACAAGCTCGACGAACTATAAGTGACAAGGGAAAATCTCGTCGTCATAGCTTTCATGGATCATCTTCTAGACAAGACAATGACGATGAGGAGGAAAACATCCATGATGCTAGTACCCCTTCGTTTTCTGAGTTCGTTGACAATTTAGAGGATCTTGACTATCCCGAGTATTCTACCCCATCTCCTAGTGATCAAAACGAAGAAGTGCTTCATGAACGAACTACCGAGATGCTTAGCCGACAAAAGAGTTTGCATGAAGAAGTTAGAGGTGGCTTCAAATCTATCGGGAAGACTTTGAAGGGTATCTTCGGGAAGAAAAAGAGATGATATGCTTGGATTATGTTTGTTGAACAATATTTATTTTTATGTCTCTTGTTCGTGGATATTTTCTTAGTGTGCTATTTGTCCGAAGTATATTCGGAAGAACTTGTTATTTTCTTGGATAATTGATTTGAGTATTTGATTAGGTTGTTAACTTGCTTATCTATGTTTAATATATGCTTATGAATGCATGCTTTATTACTTGTTTATATATATATGCTTGCATGATTAGTTTATGTATATATAGATTTGACATGTATGCTTTTTAACAGACCAAAACAAATGTGAAATGTCCAAATAGAGCTTGCTGCAATAACAAAACAGAATATAACATTTTTCCAAAAAAATTTTGAAAATTTTTTGATTTTTGGGTCGTCAGATGGGCGGCCCCCTTAATTCGTAAGGGGCGGCCCCCTTAAATTTAAGGGGACCGGCCTCCATTTAAGGGGACCGACTATCTGGAACAGTTTTTACACTATTTTCTTTTGCACCTTGTGATCCCTTTTGCTAAGTCCCAGCTACCATTTCCCTTAAAAACTAAACTGAATTTGGAATCTAACAATACAATTTCAAATTAATTCTACTTCCAAACATGTTTTCATACTATATAATCCCCATGCATGTTTAATTCACATTCCATTATCCTCAACCTTCATCAAACCTCATCCTTTTATCATGTCATCACCAAGAACCACCTATTCAAACAATGCCAGGAAACAAAAACTTGTCATTATTCCACCAAAATAACTATTCATTGATCTCACAAATGAAGACAACACCATCCCATCACCACCACCTCAATGCTCATCTCCTAGTGCACCAAATGCACCCTCCAAAACACCATCAACAAATGGAGCCTCTACTTCCTCCATACCATCCACTTCATCCATAAATGACTACATAAACACCCACTTATCTCCTCCAACAATTGATCAACCATCACAACCTACCAATGAAAACACAACTCTTGCACTAACCCTCTCATTATCACCATTAACACCTCTTGATGCACACTTCTCATCATCCCCTATCAATCCACCAACCTACAACCCCGTCCCATGGAGCTTACTTGAAGCTCATGGAGACACTTGCCTTTGTTGCATCCACAACCGAACAATTGTGTTCGGACTAAGAGATGAGATGCAATACATGTTTTCTCACATTGAAAACTTGTTGCATCAACCACCAACAACAAACACAACTCCTCCACCACCATCAACAAACACTCCTCCACCATCACCATCTCCATGTTCACCATCCATTCCTCCCAATTAAACATGCTTGGATGGTAAATAAAATTGTTTTAAAACCATTTTGGATGGCAAGCTCTAGAGAAGACTTTCATGTTAGAGCTTTGATTTATTTTATTTATGGTTGTTAGCCTTCAAGGCTTTTCTTATGTGCACTACTTGTAACCTTTTTAATTTAATCAATGATTATGGTTGTGCTTAGTTTCTACTCTTGCATGCTATATACATATATATATGTTGCTTGTCCACTAAATATTTTTGCAAGAATTTCATATCTCGATTTCTTTTTGACCTCAAAACAAGGGGGAGTATACTTCAAGAGGGAGCTTCACTGAAATCGGGATAACCTTTTTGATGCTAACAAAAAGGGGGAGAATTGCTATAAACTCACAATAATACTTGTATATAAACTAATCTTTCGCTTAATGAGTTTAGATTTTGTAATCATCAAAAAGGGGGAGATTGTTGACATAAATAATGTATGAAAACGTTATTTATATTTTTCGATATCTCTATATTTTGACGATCACAAAATGTAAACTCATCAATCGTAAGATTACTACGTAAACAAGTATTAAGCTAGTTTATAGCAATATATCCAACTTAATCACTTAAGGTATGGATAAACAAGTGCTTAATACATCTTATGATCAAAGGGGTATTTAATTAACTAATACAAAGTTTATTTAATTATATAAACATATTATATATTTTTGAAAAACTCTTTTGGTAATAAAGAAAAATGTTTTAATCATACTAAATATATGATTTCAAATTTTTAACCAAAATCAGTTAGTTTTTCACCAAATAAACTTTCCCCACTAAAAGACAAGTTTTCTGGCCGTTACAGCTGGGCGGCCCCCTTAATTATAAGGGGCGGTCCCCTTAATTTTAAGGGGGCCGGCCATGATTTAAGGGGACCGGCCAGGCTCCTGTGTCAGAAATTGTCAGAATTTTTCTCCTATAAATACCATCTTAATTCTGGAATTTTGCCCTACCTTTTGCATGAAATTTTCAGATCTAAAACTCTCTAAACATCCTCCAAAACCCTTTGATTATTAGTATATTAATCCTTGTTTCAAGTGATTAAATCCCTTCTCATCCATCCTCATCCAAAGTGCAAAAGAAGAACACTCATTCTACAACTAAGTTCAAGAAGTATTGAAGAGTAGTTGTGTATTGTGTATATATATTATTTATGAAGTTGTGTTGTGTTTGTAATAAGTAGTTTAGAAGAAATAGAAGTTGTATAGGAAGTAGAAGTTTGTTAGTAGTGAAGTAGTGTAGTTGTGAAGAAGATAGGTGTGAAGTAGATTGAAGTGAAGAAGCTAGTTGTGAAGAAGAAAGGTGTGAAGAAGATAGTTGTGAAGAAGAAAGGTGTGAAGAAAATAGGTGTGAAGTAGTTGTGTAGAAGGTGTGAATAAGTTGTGACGTAGTTGTGGTGTGTAAATTGGTGTGTAAGGTTTTCTCCGCCATAAGGGAATTTGTTGACATACTGAAGAAAACTCTCGAGTAGGTGACTCGGGGAGTGGAGTAGGAACAAGGAAGGTGACCTTGTAGCCTAACCACTATAAATCCTTGTGTTGTGGTTTGATCTCTCCAACTCTTTTCATTACTTACTTATTTACCTATACTATATTAGCTTAGTTAGTTAGTTACTATATAATTGTACATATAGTGCAAGTATTGAGATCACATAAACTAGAAACGAAGTTTTTAAAACAAACTTTTTTTATAAATTTTAAAAGGACGTAAAACTATTCAACCCCCCTCCCTTCTAGTTTTCCACAATTCTTTTACGGACACCAATCTTACCAAAACCCATACCCACAACAAAACGTTTTTAGCCAATACCCACAACAAAACATGTTTAACCCATACGACACCACATATGGCGATTCATCATCACAACCAAATGAGAACCAACCTACACCTCACATTCATCAATTTCCATTTGAAGAAACGTACAAACCTCAATTTTTGGACTCTATGCAAAACACCGCTCGTGAGGACTCACCCGTCGAAGTCACAGCCCCGGCCCCGCCCCCAAAGAAGGCGTCAATTTTGTAGAGTGTACACTAACGTCATGCGAAAGGTGCCGGAGAGTGGAACCGGATATGGGGATTACACCCAAAGGACACTTATCGATTATAAAGCTGAATACGGATTACCGTCAAAAATTCTTCATTGCTAGGAGATTTAAAAAAATGGATGGATATTGAAGTTCCAGACTTTGAAGAAAAGCAAAACAAAATGACCAAGAGATACAAGTCATCGGCGTCTAGTTCATTCAACACAACGTAGTCTGGGGAGGGTAGTTTTAACTTGAATGTGGATGTTGGAGATAACGAGGAAGATGATGTGTAGGAAGTTTAACGATGACCAATGGGCTCTTCGGGATCGTCAGCAACTATGAATGACGAAGCGTTGACTAGGTTGATGGTCCGCGTATGCAACTCGCAACGAGACGTATATGGCAATGAAGAAAAAAAGAACTCGCTGGTTTTTGGAGATCATAAAGAAGTAGATGGAATTAAATGAATAAGAGTTGGCAATGCGAGAATATGAATGTCAAAAAGACTTAATGTTCCATATGCAGCCATATGATCACTTGATTAGAGTACAACTCGAAAGGACAGAAGAAATTAGGGTCGGGATTAAGGCGGGGTTGAATTTAATTACCATATTAGTTTTCGTTTTTTATTTTGTACGTTTCAGTTTTTAATTATCTATGTATTGTTTTTAATTTCGTACGTTTATGTTTTAATAATCTTCGCAATATTTTTAGTTTATGAATAAAAAGCTTAATTTACAAAATGGTGGAAAAGTGAGTGGGTGTGACCACTATGGTTGAATGAAGAGAGGGAATGAGAGGAAGTGAGATGAGAGAGAAATCTGAGGTGTCGCTGATGTGTAAGGTGAAGCGGTGTAACCACTACCTCTAGTAATGTAATGATCATACCCCATCACCTTCCACCGTAAAGCCAAATCACCATTTAGCTCCCCCCTCCCCCCACCCCCCACCCCCCCCCCCCCAACTCCCTTTCACCTTTCAACCCCAATGGTCACCACTCCTTCACCTTTTATTAGAATACTCACTTTAAACAAATATACCCCACAAAATACCTCGCATAAATACAAACCAAATAAAAATAATAAAAACACCTCATTTGACACAAATGCCAAGAGGTGAGTAGCTTCACATTTATTCTCATTTTTTGATCCAATTCACACGTGATAATTGGATTGGTAATGGTGTTACGCGCTAAAATTGGTGTGAAGGATGGTCACACTTGACCACTACCTTTAGTCTAAAAACAGTTTGAGATGACAAACAAGTAATAGAAATTTACACTCGTAAAACGTTTAAATTCTTATTAGAAATGAATCAAAAAGTTTACTAAGATTGTTCGCTTAATAACAATCTAAGTTAAATGAAAATTGTCCGATAATCTCCGCACTAAGTTAAATATAAACCAAAGTTAATGTTTAAGTAAAAACCATGCTAACCTTAAAATTTATTCATGGACTTAGTTCTATGGAGGAGTAAATGTACTTGAATGTGTTTCACATTTATTGCAACATTTAACATTTACTATTTTGAAACATTCTCTTATATATGCATAGTTCAAGGTGGTTACCCGTGAGTTAATAGGGACGTGTCAAGCATCTATTTTATCTAATAAACGATGGTTTTGGACAACCATCATAAGCGCGAAGCATTAAAATCCGGTTTAATTCTCTGATGTGTTCTTCCATATTTAGATCCAAAGTACAATCGGTTTATGCAATGGTTTTTGTGAATCAAAAGGAGAAAGTCAGCAGGATGTGTTAATCTATTTTTGTAAAGTAGTAAATACGATTTTGACAGTTTAATGGTCCATTATTGATTAAGTTACACCCGATTCTTCCTCCCTACGATTTGGTGTTGGCATATATTCAAAATCGGAAACATAAAGCGGATTAATATGTGAGTTTTATAATTTGTTTCAATAATTTTGTTACTTATTTGTTTTGAATTGCTTATAATGTTATAAAGTATTCTTGAATCACATAGTACATGTATTTTGATGAATTAGTTTTGCCTCAATTGAATTCAATATATTTGATTTGATTTAGTTCAGTTCAATTGTGTGGATGTAAAACCCTAAAAAAATTGGGGGAATAATCACTTTTTTTTTCGATTCAATTGTGTTGTAGCAAAACCTTAGAAAAAATAGGGGAGAATTAATTGCATGAATTAGTTTTTATAAATTTGGGGAAAACTGTGGTCGATTGTTATTTTTTATCATATCAGTAATTTTTAGATTTTAGTTTTGAAAAATGATTTGTAGACCTAAATTTTTTGCCTAAAAATAGACGTACAACTATAATTGGTAGAATTTAAAATTTGATTGGTTAATATGAAGAGAGAGAAAAAGTGTTTGAAACTTGTCAAAATGTGAATGGTGTAGGCCTATTTGTAGGTCTATTATGTAGGCCTAAATATCATAACTCTTTAGTTTTTATAAAGTACAGGTTTTTCTTGATGTATAGGAACTATATATTCACGTTCTATAATTTGTTTGGTTTGAGTTATTTTTGTAATAGTGGTGGTGGTGGGACGTTATGTATATGAAAAAAGTATTGTAAGATTATTTAATGTTATTGCCCGAAAGAACTTTTCTAACGTGTTTTTGATGTAGTAAAAACATATCATTAAGGGTGATGAGGTGGTTCTTTCATTCTTATTTCTAAATAAGTCTCTGAATCATGTCTATTAATAAGTGAAACTGATGTTTATTATTTATGTGAGCAGGTGAAGATGAAGCTTAAAGACCATAACAAATGGATACCATGTCTGGCTTTCTCTAATGTTTTTAACGTCCTGATGTCTTCTGTTGCTGATTCTCAAGTAAGATAAATTAGATGATCTTTTGTGTTTGATTTGTTAATATTTTCTAAAATAAATTTGGCTATACTTAATGAAGCAAAATTGATGGTATTTCAGTTGAGACGCAATTGATGGTATTTCTTTTGTTCCTGCTTGATACTTTTGTAGTTTTGTTTTTGAATATGCAAGGTGACTCAAGAGTTGAACAATAGAAATTTAGCTCCAAACGTATGTTTGCTATGATTAATCAGTTTATGATAGGAAACCGATAGTTTTGAGTATTAGGGAGATTGAATTTACCACATTGTGTTTAGTTATCGCATGCGCGCACACACAGACATGATTGATAGCGTATGTATGTTTGCGTGACTTTCGAATTGTTGCAGGTGATGGTCTTCAGTTAATCATTGGACAGTTTCCGAACTGCGGTTGTTGTTGGTGCAACAAACATTTATGACCAGGTAATCGATGTTGAATTGGTATTTGATTTTGATTATATGATTTATTATTTGAGGTATGTTGAAGATGTTTTTGTAGATGGAACAAACATTTATGACCAGGTAATCGATGTTGAATTGGTATTGATTCAGATTATATGATTTATTATTTGAGGTATGTTGAAGATGTTGTTGTAGCCAGCCTTATGAGTACTGTTGTACTAACAAGATGCAAAATTCTCATGTTACTAACTCTTATTTTTTTGTCTTTGTTTGTAGGTACCTTACACAGGTTTGAGCTGGTACAACATCTTTCTTATCTCTTTCCTTTAGTCATATGTTTGCTTAATTTCAATTGAAAATTTTCTTTTTTGATTATGTAGGTTAAATGCAATCACC
The DNA here is from genome assembly GCA_030686995.1 of Artemisia argyi. Lineage (NCBI taxonomy): Eukaryota > Viridiplantae > Streptophyta > Magnoliopsida > Asterales > Asteraceae > Artemisia > Artemisia argyi. The sequence goes on from CM060691.1 coordinate 41,324,381, forward strand.
GCATCTAAACATTTGTAAGTATCAATTTATCTCCTTCTTTTGTTATTATCTTTTTTTTTTTTTTTATCATGCAGGTTAAAATTCAATGCAAACATGTGTTAATTTGTTATTTCTGAATTTTCCATTCATTATGAATATGAGTGTGGTTACTGTTGAAACAAAGACCTTGATAGATCTTCTGAGCACTCTAGAATCGTTAGTTATGTTAATGTAATCACTAACACACTAATAGATAATCTCTGTAACTTGTATTTTAAAGCGGAAACAAACACAAGTTTAATACTAAGAACTGTTGATCCTCTATGGATCTTTTAATAACAATGAAAGTGTTTTCTAAAAACGTAACTCAATACATAATCGAGTGTTCCTTTTATACACAAGGAACCCTAAACCGTTTCCCAAGAAACGTATATTCTAAAACTACTAAAAGATATGCATTATCACTTCCTAAATAAACTCATGCATATCCTAACTATATTACATAAAATATGGAAATACTATATCCGCAGAAACAACTAATGCTGAAACTAGACTTCAGCAGATACACTGCTTCAGCAGGAACCAGCTCTTCAGCAGTAACCTTCAGCAGTAACCATCAGCAGAATTCTTACTTAGCAGAATTCCCAACAATCCTCCCCTAATCTTGAATTTGACATGGTTAAGTTCAAGATTCTTGATAGATCTTTGAAGTTACAAACCAAGAGGATTGAAATGACACAGCACCAGCAAAGAATCATCATCAGCAGGATCTCTATGATCAGCAAATACTTGAAAGCTCCATTCTTTGCAGCAACAAATGACTAAATGTACATCAAAACAAATTAGTTTCATACTATTCTCATCACATCCAGGTGTGTTAACTCCTGTGAGAGGTGAATCATTGAAAATAATGGATTTGATATCTCTTTACCAATAGCCATCACTACTGGAGTAGCCAAATGTTTTAAGGTACACTGATAACCACATGATTTTTAGCAAATCATCAGCTATAAACGGATTTGAGATGTCTTTACCTGTAGCCGTTTGCTCAGGACTAGCCAATTATTTTGATGAAAAATCATCTTGGTTAACTGATTACCAAATATGGTTTTCCACTGCCCCTTTACCACAATCCATATACATGTGGGCTAGCCAATTATTTGGAATCCATAAAGGAAAAATCCATGGTCAATTGACAACCATTTCAACTCTCAGCAATGAAGCATGGGTGAGTTGATTACCCTATGGTTTTGAGCAAACCATTACAGCTATCAACAGATTTGATGTATCTTTACCAAAGCTGTACCCTTTGGACTAGCCAACTTTTTGATGGAATAGTCAACATCAGGTAAGTTGATGACCAAAGAATAGTGTGAGAAACACCAAACCTGCATACCAAAAACTCAATACTATACAACAAAAATGTTTTTTTTTTTTTTTTTTTTTTTTTTTTTTTTTTTTTTTTTTACAATAAAAAGTAAGAAAAACAAATATACAACATTATACCATCAAACAGAAGCTGCTCTGGAAGTCCTAATTCTTTGTTTGAAGACTTTCACCAAAGATTCAGCAAACAATCTTGCATTCCCAACTGGATCAGGAGGAATCTCCAACTTTTGTTGAAGCATTTTCTCCATCAGAGACACTTTCAGAGGATATCTTTTGCCAAGATCCATAATAAGCCTTAGACCAGTTGTAGTTTCCAACACATGAACATATTGCATAGGATAAAACTTCTAACTCTGAACTTTCCATCTCTGATTGTTTTTCCATATGTCATAACCAGCACCAGTGGGAGTAGAAGAATCAAACAACACTCTTAGATCACCCAATAAATACAATCCAGACCCTGTAGGGGTATGATTTGCATAATATTTGTGAACCATATCATGAAGAGTGACCAAATCCTGATGATCAACAAGATGTAGTATTTCTTGGAGAAATGTAAAGGATATAGAAGTTTTATCTAATCTATAAATGGTATTGATCTGTCCATTTTTAGTTAACTCCCAGTGAACCAAAACATCTCTAGTTGCCTCAGGCCAATCATCAGGGGATCCTTCTCGGATAAATGAAGCATCAGAAGCATTCACATTTATTAGGATTTGTGTGGAATGTGAAGTTCTGACTCTAGCCATTCTCTTTGCTCTTCTTCCAGGAACATAAATAGCATCATGAGGTAGAGAAGATGTATCAGGAACTTCAGCTTCAGTAAATACACCCTCTGCAGTATCGGTTTCCACTAATGGATTATCCAATTGTTCATCAGTAGAATCCTGAGAAGATTTAAGTGCAGCAGATGCATATTGTTCATCCATAGCTTTCCTCATCTGTTTGGCTCTAGCAGCTTGAAGTTCAACCTCTCTTTCCTTAATCTCATGAAATCTTGCCATTTCAGCTTGTTGTTCCTCATCTAACCTTTTAGCAGCCTCTTCACCCAACCTTTCCTCCTCCATTTGTTTCCTGGTTCTCTTTCTAGATGGAGGATCTTCTGCTATCACTTGAGCTTTACCTTTATCCACATAAGATGAAGCAGCAACATGTGATACATCAGCAGAAGTAGCAGGTAAAGATACCTTTTTAGCAGCAACAGGAATATCCATATTAACAGATGAACCAGCAGTACCAAGAGTGATAGGAACATTCTTAGAAGCACCCATTCCATCTTTGTCACATCTAGACTTGATTCTATTATACATCTGAACCAATTGGTCATCTGGAAGTGCCCACACTTATTTCCTAGTCCAAGCATTGTGATATAAAGCACTGCTTTAACTTTTCACATATGTTCTCATGTAATCCCTCTGCTGTGCTTGAGTCATGGGTTTGTCTCTTTTAGCTTTGGCTTTTTGTTCATCTGCTGCTTTCTTCCTCAACTTCATCACTTTGACAATTTCAGAAGCCCAGTCCTTTTTCTCTACCCTATTACCAAGAATATCTGCAGCTAAATCAGGATTAGCAATCACTTGTGCTCCAATATGCTACCAATCTGACTCATCAAAATCTTGAGCAGCAGCATCCAATTCTTTCTGTCTTTCAATAGGCAAAGTAGAAATATATCTTTGAGTGATAGACTGGTATATACTGAATCAAACTTGGCTTGCTGTGCCTCAGCCATATCAGAACTCTTCTTATAATCTTCCCATTCTTTGAAGAGTTTTTCTTGTGCAGCTCTTTCTTCAGTTGTAACAATCTCATCCTCAGCCACTTCAGTTCCTTCAGTAAAATCATCATGAGGAACATCCAAATCTTCCATAGAATCATCATTTAATTCTTGAACATCTGAATTAAGTATGTTATCAGTAGATCCTTGAGGCTTGAGGGTTTCATTTATGTCATTAGGAGAAACTTGCTTATTCCCAGATGAATTATGAACAGGGGAATTAAAATACTCTTTCCCTGCTACAAAGAATGTATCTCCTGATGTAACTTTATCAGCAGATTTGTCAGCAGCAATAACACTTGGTGATTGTTTCTCCTGAAGAACATCAGTAGCTTCTGCCATAAGAATATCATCACCACTAGATACCTTGGATGATTCAGCAGCTTTCTTTGCCAAATATTGTCTTCTACTTCTTCTTCTGCTGAAATGAATTGTTGGCTTAGATGGAAGTGCTTCAGCAGCTTTAGGAGGAGCAACATGAGACTGTCTAGCAACTTCAGCTAGAATTTCAAGAGAATCCAAATTTTCCTCCTGAGGCACTTCAGTAGTATCCAGTCCACCCTTACTTTTCTTTTGCTGATTCAACTGTGCCTCCAAATCCTTAACCTTAATTTTCAGCCTTTCAATTTCATTACCAAGAGTAGACTTGGTATCAGCAAGCTCTTTTTGGAGATCATCTGTCTTTTTCATATACCTGCAAAGTGAATCATATATACAGAAGTAAGAGTAATAGGGTCCTCTGCTCTACCAGCTGATTGCTCAGTGGTAAGTGGAGCTTCATTGAACCCAGCAGGAGAAACAGACTCATGTACAACATTAGGAAAGCCTTCATCAAATGGCTCTCTCACAGGACTAGGTGTAGGTAGTCTAGTGATCTCAGGTTCAAGAGACTGAAATGTATCTTCAAACTCATGAGTTTGCTCAACAGGAGCAACCTGAGATGGTGAAATGGTAGGACTAGGTGACATATGTGCAAGGGAAAGTGGTGGTAGGTCAGTAGAATTAGGTAATGGTTCAGCAGTTGTAGCTGGCTCTTCCTCAATTACCACTGAAGGATTACCATCAGCAGCAACACCAGAAGATGATGGATTACCATCATCAGCAGCATTTTGAGTAGACACATTACCAGCATCATCACCCTCAACTACATTATCATTGCCATGTGGCAACATAGCTGCTAACATAGGGCGATGTTCACCAGTATAATTTGTTTTCATTGAGGCAAATAACTTAGAACCAAGACTTTTAATAGGCAGGGGTCCTATCTTCAGTGGTTATATCTAAAATAATTTGTAAGAACCTATGGTACATTAAAAACTTATGTTGTTGTTTATCAATATTTTCTAGCATATTTTCAAAAATAAATTTTGAAAAATTATAAGTTAGACCCTTAGAAAGACAAACAATACCACAACCCAATTGTAGAGAGAATTGGTCCCATCCACCACACTTGTTGTTTATACATTGGTGCAGCAAATGCACCAAATACCTCCACTTAGGACAAAATTGATTCTTGTACCACTTAGTTGTATCAGTACATTGATATCCAGCTTCCCTTAGCCCAGCAAGAATCTCTGCAGTGTTGGAATGAAATACACCATTCTCATCATCCAACTGAAGCTTTGTCCTGATCAAACTTTCTGTCACCACATACTCTACACCTTCAATTACAGCTACAATCTCTGTATTAGATCTCTTTGCAGCAGATGCCCAAAATTGCTTCACCATTGATTCATAAATCAGATTGGGACTATGTGTCAAAGCATAATGAATCTTTGATCTCTGTAGAAACTCCACCATTAAATCAAATTCTTCATGTCCCTTAGCCTTTTTCAGAATAGCATACTTGTTATGATCTCTCTTCAATTCAAGTTGCGCCATTTTAACAAATTTGTGTGAGACGGTTATGAATCACTCAAAGAATTATGGGTTTAAATGGAGTAACAAGTGAATAATTTTGTTTAGGAAGAGATATGCTAAGTAGGTTATATTTGGAAGTTCCCCAATCGTGGTCAAAATTATCGGAACTAATTATTGACCAAGTTTGACGTGTAATGGTCAAAACTTCCAAATTCAAAATTACCCTTCAGCAGAAATGAAAGTCAAATCTGCTGAGGAATGGTCAACATCAGCAGAAACCAAGCAAATGTAAAAATATCTTCGGTGAATATCTTGATTTTTACTGTGCCACCCAACTCGCATTAATTATCATAACGCCTAAACTTGGCTTATTTAATCACCCCCAAATAACACTTCTCAGTCATCAATTTACTCCAAATCATCTCACAACCCTAATTTCCCAATTAACCTCAATTCATCACCAAAATCATGTCATCAAAACCAGAGACTTTAGATCAAACTTCCTCTTCTCCCTCTTCTTCATCACCAGAAGAAGATTTACCACCATATCCTTGGGAGCTTTCTGATTCAGATTTTGAAAGAGAAATGGAGAGTCGATGGGATACACATGAAAGATGATGGAATGCACATAAAAGGGGTGAACCTAGCCATGTTCCCATCCCTGCTGAGAGAGAACTTGTTTCTCCCTTCATATGTACCTCTGATGAAGACTCTTTAGAGGAGGAAAATGAAGATCCAAAATTTCTTCCTCCTTCCACACCAGAGAGATCCCAACCAAGGTCAAGTAAGAGAGATCCATCTCTTCCAACATCACGAAATGTGGTGTTGGATCTTCCTGCTCCAGGACCTGGTCTTTCTTATCAAGAACACAACGGACAGAGCAAGGATGCAGAGGTTGTACGTAAGGGAAAAGGGAAAATGGAGTAGATGATTGAGGAATGTTGCCATGGACCAAAGTTCTTGAGTATTTTCTTGCCTTTGGTACTTGAGCATCTTCATCATCTTCCTTCTCTTCTTTTTCCATTTTCATCTTCAGCTTCATCATTGTACTTGTCATAGCCTCAAGTATTTTGTAATAGATGATAGAAGCTAGTAGAACTCGATTAGGCAAATGTATAGGAATGGTCTTTATAATCCAGTTGGAACTTTGAATGTAAGCTGTAACTTGTTTCTTTGAATGAATGAAAAGTTCTTCTTCATTAATCAACTTTGTATGACCTTCATCATAATCAACTAATCAGAAGAAACAATGTTCAGCATACTTGACCACATTCCCTTGAATACAGCTCTTGGTGACTTTCAACATATAACTTACAACATCAGAACTTCTGCAAAACAAACATAAAACATGCAAATACACCAAACAAACTTGCAGAAACATTAGTTGGTTAGTGTTAAGAACTCAAAAAGTATACAAATTTATACAAATTCTACAAAGTTTACACTCACAATCCTCCCCTAAGGCATATGCCTCCCCTGAGGCTTATGCCTCCCCTTAAACTTTGCATTTAAGGGTTAAGCATACCAATATAGACCACCAAATATTGAAACCTTGGTCCATCAAATGCTTTGGTTAACAAATCTGCCACATTCTCATCTGTGTGAATTTTTACCACTTTAATTAAATGTTTCTCATAAGCATCCCTGATAAAGTGGTGCCTGATTTCAATATGTTTGGTTCTATTATGAAAAACTGGATTTTTAACAATGCAAATGGTACTTTGATTGTCAATGAAAATAGTAGTATTCATAAAATTATACCCATAATCCAGCAATTGATTCTAAATCCATAGAACCTGTCCACAACAATTGGCAGCAGCAACATACTCTGCTTCAGTAGTAGAGGTAGCAACAATGGTCTGTTTCTTGCATTGCCAAGAAATCAGTCTCCTTCCAAGGAATTGGCAACCTCCAGTTGTGGATCTTCTATCCATATTAGCACCAGCATAGTCACTATCACTATAAGCTGCTAGCTGAAATGGAGATTCTTTGGGATACCAAAGACCTAATTTGGGTTGGCCTTTGAGGTACTTAAAAATCTTTTTGACAGCATTCAAGTGAGAGGTAAGTGGAGTGACTTGGTGCCTTGAACATGCACTCACAGCAAATGTAATATCAAGTCTAGAGGCAGTCAAATACATCAAAGAACCAATCATGGACCCGTATAAATGAACATTCACAGGGAGATCAGGATCAAGATTGTTCTTTGGTTTGGGAGCCTCATAGGGAGTAGTGGCAGTCCTGACATTCTCCATATCAAACTTTGTCAACATATCCTTTACATACTTCTCCTGATGAATAAAAATTCCATCAGGTTTCTGCTAAACCTGTAAACCCAAAAAGAAAGTGAGTTCTCCCATGGCACTCATTTGAAATTCTCCCTTCATCAAATCCTCAAACTCTCTACACCATGCTTCTTTGGTTGAACCAAAGATAATATCATCCACATAAACCTGCACAAGAATAATATCCCTTGAATCTTTCTTGAGGAATAGAGTCTTGTCAATGGCACCTCTTCTGTATCTATGCTTCAGCAGAAATGTGGAAAGTCTAGCATACCAAGCTCTGGGAGCCTGATGAAGTCCATAGAGAGCTTTGACAACTTTGTACACATACTCAGGATGATCAGGGTCTTCAAATCCCTTGGGTTGAGTCACATAAACTTCCTCTTCAATCTCACCATATTAGAAAGCACATTTAACATCCATCTGATAAACCATAAATCCCATGTATGAGGCATAGGCCAAAAATATCCTAATTGCTTCAACTCTGGCCACTGGTGCAAAGACTTCATCATAGTCAATGCCTTCCTCTTGCCTAAACCCTTGAGCCACTAATCTTGCTTTGTTTTTTCACCACAATACCCCTTGCATCTCTTTTATTCTTCAAAATCCATTTTGTCCCAATGGCATATTTACCATCAGGGAGAGGAACTAATATCCAAACCTGCTGATTCTTGAATTGCAGCATCTCTTCTTGCATTGCTTCAAGCCAACTTGAATCAGCCAGTGCTTGAGGAACACTAGTTGGCTCTATCTAAGAAAGAAAACATGCAAACAGATAATGTTTGAAGTCTGTGTGATTGTCCCTCTTTTGATTGTATACATAAGAGATGAAAGCAACTTCACCATATTTAGTGTTTTTCACAGTGCTTCTAGTTCTAACAGGTGCTTTAGGATCTCCAATAATCTCTGATAGGGGATGAGCATTATGAATCCTCTTTGTTGCTGTAGGGTTGACATCAATGGTGGCATCAAGGTTGTTGACTGTAGGCCCAAACTCAGTATCATAAGAAGCTGAGTGAAACAGGCCACGCTTGGGCTGATAATTACCAAGATCAGAAGGACTTGGAAATCTTGTAAAGGGCTTCTCAAAGTCTGTAGAAACTTCAGTAGAAATGGGAGATTATGCAGCAGGAGTATCAGCAGCTTTGAACTCATTAGTGGGAATAGGTGTGCCTTCAGCAGAACTGTCAGCAGCATCCTTATTTCCACTAACTGCTTGTGCTGATTGGTGAAGGATGGCATCAGTCTCTTATGTAACCTTGTCATTGAGTCTCTGAGCTTCCTTTGTAGCAGCATGTTCTTGCTTCTTAAGTCTAGCAAGATCCTCTGCATAATGTGACTCATCATCTTGTTCAACAGCAGAATGATTCCCTACAAAATGGTTAGGTGGAAAAGAAGGTACAACAATGGTATGTTCAGCTGGCTCAGAGTCACTCTTTGAGTCATCATCCATGGAACCTGCAGGGTTAGAAATTGAATCTTTGGTACCTGCATTAGGATTAGCAGCATGTCTAGTATAACCCAAATAATCAGTCAAATAATCTAGGTCAAAATACCAAGAATGGCCTTGTCCCTGAGTATTAGGCTGATCTTCAAGAAATCTTAGGTTAAGGGGCTCCTCTATCCTTTTGGCATTCAGATTATAAACCCTATAGGCCTTGCTATGAGCTGAATAACCCACAATGTATCCTTCATCAGCTTTCCCATCAAACTTACCCAATATATCAGCAGTATTCAAAATGGTCACTTTGCAACCAAAAGGCTTAAGGTAATGAATGTCTGGAACTTTCCCAGTGAGAAGTTCATAAGGTGTCTTGACATGATGTCTAGTGATGGATACCCTGTTCAAGACATAGCAAGCAGTACTTACTGCTTCAGTCCAAAACATAGTGGGTAATTTAGAGTCTGCAAGCATGGATCTTGCAGCCTCAATTAAGGTTCTATTTTTCCTTTCAGCAACCCCATTTTGTTGTGGGGTTCTTGGAGTACTATAGTCCCTTCTAATCCCTTAGACTTACGGAATTCTATGAAAACAACATTTTTGAATTCTGTCCCATTGTCACACCTAATCCCTTTAACCTTTTTATTAAGCTAGTTTTCAATTAAAGTGATGAATTCTTTCAAAATAGGAGTTGTTTCATCTTTTGTTTTTAGAAAGAATACCCAGCAAAACCTGCTATAATCATCTGTGATAACCAGGCAGAAGTACTTATGATCAATACTTCTGATGGGAGTTGGACCAAAGAGATCCATGTGCAGCAACTGAAGGGGTTCTGAGATGGTGCTCACAGCTTGTATGGTTTTGTAAGAGGCTCTGTGTTGCTTTCCCTTGTTGCAAGCAATACAATTGTGTTCATTGGTGAAGAGTTTAGAAGGAAGGCCCTGAACAAGACCAAGTTTAGACAACTTATTGATAGTCTTGTAATTAACATGAGCCATTCTCCTGTGCCACTTGGTAGATTCATCCTGGGAAGCTTTGGCCACCAAACATGTTAAATCACCTTCTGGCTTAACATCATTCAGATTGAATGTGTACAAGTTGAAGGTTCTAGGAATTCTCAGTAAAATAGTTGTGTCTTCTGGAAGTTTGAAGTCGTTGGAGAGCACAAGACATTCATCCTCAGAAAAGAAAACCTTATTCTTAGTGTCACAAATTTGTGATACAGAGAATAGATTAAAATGCTCCAGTTCCTTCACATAATAAACATTCTCAAAATGTAACAGAGGTGTCTTAATAGTTCCTTTCCCAGTAATTTTGCCATCTCCACCTCCAAAAGTTACAGTTCCTCCTCCTTCTATAGGCACAAAGTCATGCATCTTGTCCTTGTTCCCGGACATACTTCTGGAACAACCACTATCAACTATTCCTACTTCAGTACTTTTCAAAGGATGATCCTACAACAACAACAAAATATACAAAAGTTAGTACACATTGGAGACTCAAGTCATTGCTGACTTGAGCCTGACTTGTGGATCATTAGTGATAGGCCATGTAGATGTTTTAGATCCACCATTGTTCTTGGGCCTGTAATGCAAATTAGGTCCCTTCTTTGTCCAAGAACAACCTGCTGAGGGCTTCACAGCAGTATTCCAATACCCTCCACCATAATACATTGAGTCAAAGTGACTAGGCCAATAACCATTAGAAAAGAAAGAACTAGTGGGTCGAACATAAGGTCTAGTACTGGTTCTTCTCCATGAAGAATGTGGTTCAGCAGAATTGGATTTCTGCTGATGTGGAATAAAAGAGGGTATTTCACTAACATTCTTCCACATTTGCCTAGGTTTTCTTTGACTAAGACATACACCCATTCTTTGCTCATGAAAAGTACAATCCTTAATCAAATGAGATTTACTTCCACACACAAAACATTTCTTCTTTTTAGAAGATTTATTAAAACTAAAGGAAGTTCCATAACATGAAAAAGCATTCAAACCACAATGATTAACAGAATTGTTTGTAACAGAACTAGAAATATTGTTTTGCAGAGAATTAAAAAACAAGTCTTCAGAAGAAACTTTCTTGGTATCAGCAATAACTCTAGAAGGCTTGTGGGGAGTCTTGGGTGTTGTCTTGAAAGTGGTCTTGGGAGTGGTCTTGGGCAGGTCTGACTTCTCACTTGAATCACAACTGGCAAATGAAGTAGACCCTTCATCAGAAGACTTGTCACTGTCACAACAAGAGACAAAGCCAGTAGATTTAATAATAGGGTCTGGCAAGTCACTTGACTTTTTTCCATAGAGATGGTGTGATCCATCAAAGTCAACAGGTATGGACAGGTCTATAGGCATATGTTCCCCTCTTATTGGTCCAGGGACAGCATTCATTCCCCCTTCCTTAACAAATTTAACAGGTGTTTGATAAGCTAAGGCTGGTTCAGGGTCAAAAACACTAGACATATCAGGATAAGTTAACTCTTCAGGATCTATATATTTTTCATATCCTAATGCTTTTCTAGACCTAACAGATTGGCGACCATCAATCAATTTATTCAAATTAGATGCTCCTTCCTGCCATTTCATATGACCAGCTATCTCTTTATCTAACTTAACTTGTAATTCTTGTTTTTCCTTTTCTACATCAGATTTTTCCTTTTTAGTACGTTTTAAATCTATCTTAGCACATTCTAAATCACTTTCTAGAACTCTTATCTTTTCATCATACTTAACTTGATTCTTTTGAAACCAAACCTTTTGTTTTTCTAAAGTTTTTAAAGCCTTTTTATAGGCCTCAACTTCTATATAACACTCATTGTACTTAGGTTTCAATTCATCATATTCTTGTTTAAGTTCATTGTATCTTACACTACATCCAAACACACAATTGTGTACCTGAGAGATTCCCATCAAAGAGACTTGTTCCTTCTTGTCCTCTGAAGGTGAGTATGCCAGCAAATTAACTTGATCAGAAGTAGATGGTTCCTATTCAGCAGGTTCATGTTCAGCCCAATCAATCTGGTGATCCAGAGTCACCAAAGCCTTGGAAGGTGCAGCCTTCGAAGTCCCTGATTCCAATAGATATGAGCCATATCTAACTTCATCACCAGACTTTCTTTTCTTGCATTCTCTTGAAAAATGACCCACTTGACCACAAGTGTAGCATTTAACCTTCCTTCTGTCAAACCTTGCTGCATCTCTTCCATTAAAACCAAACTTTCTCCCTGACTTAGTCTCAAACCTCTTAATATTCATAGAAATCATTGCTAGCTGCCATTTCAAGTGCATCTCTTCCATCTCCAATGGATCCACCTGTTCAAAATCCTCATAAGCAAGAAACTGCTGATGTTCATATTCAGCCACAAATGAATGAACAATATCATCCATTAAACTACTGGATTTTGATTTAGGAGCTGATTTTTTCTGAGTTTGTGAAGATGCCCCTGAGGTGTAAGAACTTGAGGCTTGATGCACAGGTTTTGTGGTGGTATTGACAAAGGCTGAGTGAGTGGATGGACGAATGGGGCTTATAACATCAGGCTCAAGAGATTTAAGCTTGTTGTAGAGGTCATCAAAAGAGATCAAGTCCAATCCACCCTTTGTTTTGAGAGCAATGCTGACTTGCAACCAAGATGGTGGCAAAGATCTCAGAAACTTAGCATTGCAGTCCTCATTATCTGGCCTAGCCTTCAGCTGATTAAGTTGACTTAAGATCCGGTGGAACCTGTCATAGCCTTTGTGGATTCCTTCTTCCTCAGATATCTGAAACTCTTGAAACTGCTGCTTCAGCATTGACTTCTTCAACCTTCTTGATTCATCATTCCCACCAAATCTAGCCTTTATTGCCATCCAAATATCCTTGTCATCCTCCATGAAGTGAAAGTCACCCATGTGGTCATCTGGTATAGCTTGGAGCATAATTGTTCTTACTTTACTCTCCCTTTGCACGGCTAGAACCTCTTCAGCGGTTTTGGGACCTACAATTGTAACTACCCCATCAGCATCTTTAACATGCTTCTTCAAGCTGTTCCCTTTTCGGACAACCTCCCAAAGATTCCAGTCTATGTTTGTGATCCAGTTCTGCATCTTCATGGACCATAAATCATAGTCTTCAGCATTCTTCAAGTATGGAAATTTAGCATTACTGTTGGAGAGGTTGAGTTGTTGGAGAGAAGTGGTGTTTAGCTTCTGGGTTGTATCAACTTCATCGTCTGATCCAGGCATTTTCTTTGATTGGTTTGGATTTTGATGGTGTAAGATTTGTTTTTCTCAGTATCACAGAGACTCTCTCGAGGCTCTAATACCACTTGTTGAAACAAAGACCTTGATAGATCTTCTGAGCACTCTAGAATCGTTAGTTATGTTAATGTAATCACTAACACACTAATAGATAATCTCTGTAACTTGTATTTTAAAGCGGAAACAAACACAAGTTTAATACTAAGAACTGTTGATCCTCTATGGATCTTTTAATAACAATGAAAGTGTTTTCTAAAAACGTAACTCAATACATAATCGAGTGTTCCTTTTATACACAAGGAACCCTAAACTGTTTCCCAAGAAACGTATATTCTAAAACTACTAAAAGATATGCATTATCACTTCCTAAATAAACTCATGCATATCCTAACTATATTACATAAAATACGAAAATACTATATCCGCAGAAACAACTAATGCTGAAACTAGACTTCAGCAGATACACTGCTTCAGCAGGAACCAGCTCTTCAGTAATAACCTTCAGCAGTAACCATCAGCAGAATTCTTACTTAGCAGAATTCCCAACAGTTACATAATGAGATGCTTGCTAAAGGTGAGATTTTTCAAGGTTGGCAATTTTAATTCATTCTCTTATTAATGGGTTGAATCCATTATGGTTTGGTGTCTTGAATTTTTCTCCCCCAATTTTGGACATAATTATTTTGTTATGGTTCCATTATTAGTTGCAATTTACAGGTCTGCTGTATTTTTTTGATCATCCGATTTGTTAATCTCTCATATGTTGTTTATAGGTCACGCAGCTAATGGTGATTCATCATAAGCGTGTAGTTTCACTGTTAATCACAGAGACTTGATTACTCCTGTTGAAATAGTGTCTCAACTTCTGGCTGCAAAAAAAGAATGCGATTCGAGATACTTTCTGTATGAGTATTTGCATGTGCTATTTGAAGTTAACCCTCCTGCTGTGACAACCGGCAATTTAGGGAGCCATTTTGAAAACCCGCATTACGTTAAAGTTCGTTTATAAATTTTATTTGGAATTTTATTTGTAACGAACTTGTAAGACCTATTTTATGATTAATTATGTTTAATATCGTTATGGGATTTGAGATTTATTTAATGATTCGTTATGGAATTTTATTTGGAGATTTATTTTGAATTCTCACTTGGTACTACGTTGACTCCGGCACTAGGATTACCTAACAGGAATTTTATGACTTGATTTTACGAGTCCGACTATATTTAATTATTTACGGGATGTTTCGTGAGATATTAAACGTTTGAAATGAGTTCGGGTTTCGGATCGTGTGTCTTACACTTAACCATTTTTACCCACTCATAATTATTAGTAATATTATTATTATTATTATTATTATTATTATTATTATTATTATTATTATTATTATTATTATTATTATTATTATTATTATTATTATTATTATTATTATTATTATTATTATTATTATTATTATTAAAAAACTTTTTTTTAAAAGAGTAATATACAAATTGGTCCTTGTTGGGTCGGCTCACAAACAACACACAACACCCTCACCTTCCTCACATCTCTCTCTTTTCTTGGCTAACCCTAGCCACCCCACATCCGACCACCACCACAGTCACACCGCCGGCCACCACTCTACACAGCCACCACCAATCAATTCCCCATCACCTACTCTCTTAGATCTACCACTACACGCGCCCATTTACCCCTTATTTCACCTCGAATCTCCACCAAATTCACCACCACTTTCTTGTTTTTCGAAGGTTGTCACGGTTTGAGTATTAAAGATCGAAGGTGAGACGAGTTTCACTCGTATTTTTGATAAAATCGTGACCTAGGGTCACGACTTAAAGCTATTCGGTTGGGTTTATGTTTAAAACATGGAATACATTTGGGTTTTGGTTGAAAACGTGTTTCTTAAAAGGTTTGGTATCCGGGTTTGGTGTATTTCTTGATGGTTCGATTGAACCGTGAGTCTAAGACTCACGGCTTGGTGTTAGATCCGATCTTAGGGCTCGATTTACTTGCTACTCTTGGTCTTGAGTTGTGGTTTCACGTATTGCTTGCGTTGGGATTTTGGTTCGACTCGATGGAGTCACGGCTTGATGGCCGTATATGGTTGATTGTTGCCGAGACCC
The DNA here is from genome assembly GCA_030686995.1 of Artemisia argyi. Taxonomy (NCBI): domain Eukaryota; kingdom Viridiplantae; phylum Streptophyta; class Magnoliopsida; order Asterales; family Asteraceae; genus Artemisia; species Artemisia argyi. Next base: position 41,339,465 of record CM060691.1, read on the forward strand.
TTTGTGGTCGAATGGGCAATTTGGGTGTGCTCCTTGGAGCCTTATTTGTGACCTTTGATTATTGCTTCGAGCCATTGTGGCTCGTGGTTTGTGCCGAGACTCGTTTGAGTCGAGAGACTCGGGTTTGGCTTGGTAAACCATCCCGAACATGGACCTTGGTTATATTTATTATTCCTTATTATTTTGTTGTTAACTTGATATTGATTTCGGCATTGGTTGATTTTTGGCCGAATACTTGTGGGTCGAGATCATGTTTGGACTCGACAATGGATTATGATATTGAGAAGTTGTTGACGAAAAGTGGTATTGGGGACCGATTGTGAGACGGTCACTTTGAATGACGGAGATAGGTTAGTCGGGTGCCGTAGTCGGACCCTATTGTTGTAGCACGTGGATTGAGATTGATTTGGACGGAGATGTATTGATTATTATGACTTTTACATATTATTTTGGACTTGGACAATGAGCCGAGAGTCATGACTCGGACATGTGACCATTTCGTATGACTCGATAACTATTTACAATTTAAAACACAAATAATAAAACTCGTAATAATATTATTGGAAGTATTATTAAGAAGAATAAATATTATAAAACGAGAAATTCTCGACGTTAACTAAATATCACATGAAATGTTATTTTATATATATAACGAGAAAAGCTATCGAGTTATGCGGAGTCGTGGTCACTTGAGTCCAGGTAAGTTATTGTTTGTGACTTTTGTGTTGTCACGGATATATGACGATTAATATAAACATTTTCTATAACTAAATAACTTACTTAACCGACAGGTTAAACCGAGTTATTTGGCTATACGAAATGAGTATATTAATGGGCATCGTATCCTACGACGCCCATAGGTTGTGGTATATGTAAAGGATAATAAATTGCTAAATATATATATCGGGAAATCTGGCCAATTTGACGATGTATATAAGGAGTTTATTAAACTACGATATATACCATATAGTATTTGTGTGCTATGTGCTTCAGGATTGGGTGTAATCTTGGAACGGTATGTTACGTAAATAAATATGGGGATTATCAAATCGACAGATTTGATAAACTTTGGCGATTTATTTAAATGATATATTGGGCTAATATTAGATCTATAGTTTATTTTATTATTCTTTTGTGTGACCATTTTGGTTTGTTTATGTCGACCCACCACCCGTATGGATACCAAACGTAAATACGCCAAACTAATACGAAATGGATTTTCGGAAAATAAAACGGAATACGTCCGGGTTTGGGAATATTTGAATTCGAGGAAATGATTTCTGAACGAGTTGATATTGTTAGGTCGTGCCGAGTCCGTAGTTGCCGTCTTGTGAGTTATTATACATCTTACTTCTACCGATTTCTTCTTGCTGATTTCTGGACTTGAGGTGAGTCATAGCCCCACTTTTACTCTTGAACTATGTTTTCAATACTTGGGGTGAGAAACGTGCAAACTATTTTATGTGGACTATTATCGCTTCTATATTCTTTCTAAATTTTGCTATGCGTATGGACTAGGATATATTGTCAGCTTTAGTCACATACATTTTATGTGTACTATTCAAGGTTGGCTTATTTGGAATTGTCAGCTTTAGTCACACGGTTTCGTGTGTACTATTCAAGGTTGGCTTATTTAGATACTGTAGTGTGCACCTATAGGTTATTAATACTTCGGAGGTTATCCGAGTATTTATGATAATGCGGGGGTTACCCGAATATCTATGTTAGAACGGAGGGTATCCGTGTGTTATGTTGGAGCGGAGGGTATCCGCAGGCTTTTAGTAAATCCTTAGTCTAGCTAGCAAGCGTTTTGCGTATATGTCCACTATATTGTTGATGAATTTAAACCTATGATCTCACCAGCGGAAGCTGACTTTTAGCACGTTTTCTCAGGTAATTAAGTGATGATATGGATGCATGGATTGGAAGGCTCGGCTAAGGCTCCTGGTTTATGGATCTATTTTTCTAAACTCTGATATTAAATTGTGGACCTACTCTTATTTCTTTTGGGCCTGACTCTGAATGATGTTGGGATAAATGTAAACTTTAAAACCCCATTTTGGTTGTGTTTTTATTATGTTTACTTTATCTCGTTCTATTATGTCTTGTGTTGGATACCAATCCCCGAAGCACCCCGAAAGCTTGTTGAGTCTTCCGCTGTACCAAATTTTGGGGGTGTTACACCTGCTGGCAGAGATTTTCATGAGATGCTGGTATGTTGAAAGAATTCAGATCAATATTCTTTTTTGTTACATAAAAAACGTGGTCCGTCCAGCGAGGTGATAACATAAAGTATAGTGTGTGCATTAATTATCATCGTCTCCGAATTGTTACATTAGGCCTATGAAGTCTGTTTAAGAAAAGTTCTATTAAGTGAGCAAGTTTTTATCCTCGGAAGAATGGGAAATGTAAAGCAACCCATTGCTGTTATTAAGCAAAAAATACACGCTCCAATGATAACATAAAGTATAGTGTGTATATTAACCATCATCGTGTCCGAATTGTTACATTAGGTCTAATTCATTCAAAGAATCAATATATGTTTTTAATTCTACAGCTTTAACTTAGTAAGTTTTATTTTATCTTGCTTTTCATTAGGTTGATGTGTTAATCTGGTGCTTCTCTATTTTCTATTGATTATTAATTTTTTAGCCTCTTTTGGAAGAAAGGGTTTGATTATAAATTATTATATGGTGTTTTAGTTTTTGCAGTTATGTTTATTCTTTTGTGATTGTAAGTTGATTAAAATCTAATGCAACTGATCCGAATATACATGTTGTTTGTAGGTTGAGAATGAGGCAAAACCAAGGTTCGAATGTTAGTGATCCTACAGTGGTAAGATTTATACTATCAACTAAAGATGTGACTTTTGAACCATGAGCCTTTGATAATCCTTCTATGTTTCGCTATTATATTAAGGCAGTTTAATTACAAAGATGGGAATGCAAGTGTGTAAGTTACTTTTAAGATTTCTTTCGATTGAATGACATCCACCCATTTATTTGTGAATGGGTTGATTTAGGGGGTGTTTGGATTAACTTATTTTCCGGGCTTATTAGCTTAATTGAAACTGGAAAAGGATCATAAGCTCTATTTATTTATTTATTATTAGTATTTTTACTTAAGAGCTTATCAAAACAACCCTATAAATCATGTTATATTTCAAGAGTAAAGATGAATTGGGTTTAAGCTTAATAGTGAATGGATCAAAGGAGGTTTGGTTATAGCGGGTATCTGTAAGGGTTGAAATGGTTACGCGGGTTGACCTTAAACACTTATTATGTCCAAATTATTAAACTTTAAATTAAAAATATGTTCCTAGAACCATGGCTTCGGACACTGCAAGTGAAACATGGCTACAATTGGTAGAGGTTCATTTATTTTTTTAGGATCCTTAAAATTTTCCTTATAAGTGCTTAGGAAGTTAATTTGTAGTTATTTGTTTATGCATATAAAGTGAAGATTTTCTGTGCTTTTGTTGGATGTACAATCAGTAATCAATATCACCTATCTATGATCAAATGGAGATGATGATTTTGTCTTGAAATAGGTATCATGCTACTAAAGTTTATCAGGTATGAATGAGCCAAGTGGGTTTATTTTGTATCTCTAATCGGTCAAACATAGGACTCGTATAGTTTTTTTTTCCATTTTGTTATTATATATGTGTTTACGTGTTTTCCTGTATTTGCAATATGTAAGTATTGCAGGTTGCTTTATATCTGTTTCTTGATTTCAGCTATTACTGTAGAAAACACGCTGATGAATTTGGCTTAATTCATGATTTGGAGACTTTGTGTCGGTATGCTAAAATAATACCTTCTTATATTTAAGTGCAACTATTTTTGTTCAGGTTGGGTCACTATTCTAATTATAAACTTCTAAGTCCTTTATAAATAACTAATTAGTGTGTAGAAAAAGTTACAACATTTTTGTATTCTGCCAATCAACTCATCCTTAAGTAACTAATGGGTCCAAATAATAATGATTATTATTCAATGAGACCGAGTTAGACAACAATAGTTTTCTTGAATTGTTGTGTTCTTATGATTTTTTGTTGTATATTTGTTTAATGCTAAGAAGCTTAATGGAAATAAATATGACACTCATTCATGGACTCATTTTGAGTTGACCCGTATGATACTATCCCCTTTTTAAAGGGTAGAGGCTTAAATTTTCACGATGGAATGCTTAAATTTCTTTTATGGCAAATCAATGTAGATTAGTGAGCAGTTAAGTAAGTGTCGTATCATAATGCTTCGAACAAACCAAATGACTAGCATTGCAACTGAAATTTATAAAGACTTTCAGCTGATATTTAAGGTTGTTTTGTAATTGTAAAGAACCTGCCATAAATTCTAGACCAAAAAATATTAATCACAATATATGTTGTGATAATAACCCAACTTTAAAAAGGCTAATTGATGGACCAGAATAAAAGAAGCACGTGGGTATGAATATTAAAAGTTGGTGATAGTTTATGATAACATTTCAGCTAATGCTTGGAACTTTGGAAGTACCATGTGATGTCTCAGATTTATGGACTGAAAAAGTAGACCAAACGAATTTGAAAAAACTGAAGCAAGTAAAATAGTTAGCTATTATGTTTGATCACGTTCTCTTCATTTATGAATAAACTGGAAATGAGCTTAAACTTAATTGACAAGTTTGGTCCATGTGTTTTTGTATTATTTACTAATATCAAGCATTCTATTGTTCTAACTTCACATAACATTGGCCACGGGTCTCTTCATTTACGAGATTTTCTTGATAGTATTAATATCTACATTGATGAATAAAGAAACGACAAATGAGATGTTGCTTTCGTGTATATGGATCTTTTGGCACAAGTTGGTTTAATTTACATCACTGTATCACTTCATTGAAAGTCACAAGTGTTGATGTCAAGCTTGTAAATGAAATGTTCCGACACAGTTGCTTTGGCATAGCATAGTTCTGTGGAGTTCATCTATCTTATATAAAAACGACATTGTTTAGTTGGTCATTGTTGGAGAGCATGCAGTCCATCGCGGCATGAAAATGATAGATGTTATATTTGAATTATGCTATTTCATTTCTTCATTATAACATACGGATATTGTTCTAAAAATACACATTAAAAACTTTCATTATTTTTGTATTATACATTAATTTTATTAGATTTAAGTTTTTATGCTTGGAAAAACCGATAAAAAACCTAAAACTTTGGATGGTTTAACTATTGTGGTCTCTCGGGTTTAACGAAAATAGTTTCTAAACTTTTATTAACGGGGTTGGTCCCTATGGTTGAGACCCGTAATCGGGTTTGGTCCCTCAGAGTAACTGTTGTTAGTTTCTTCCATTAACTAACGAACGCTTGCAACAAACACTTGCAACGTTAGTCCTTAATACCACATTCTTGCTTTAAAAATGGGAGACCCGATTATGTTGTTGCGAAATATTGATCAAGCCAATGGATTGCGTAATGGCACAAGACTCTAAGTTCTTAAATTAACAAGAACTTCCATTCATGCGCAAATCACTAACGGAACCAACTTTGGGAAAAAGGTTATCATACCAAGGTTGCGAATTACTCTGTCGAATAAGTGTTTGCCTCTTAAGATTGCCAGGAAACAATATCGTATCTTAGTTTCGTTTGCCATGACAATCAACAAAAGTCAAGGTCAAACGCTTTCTAAAGTTGGTTTGTACTTGTTGCGTCCTGTTTTCACACATGGACAACTTTACGTTGCTGTTTCAAGAGTAAGAAGCAAGAAAGGTTTGAAGGTTGTAGTTTGTGATCAGGATGGTAATGTCTCTAAAACTACAACAAATGTCGTGTACAGAGAAGTAGTTAAAGGTCTATGATTAAAACTTGAAGAGGTACGTAAAATACACACGTCCCTTTATCTTTCTCATATTCTCAATTATAATATATTATCAGTCACAAAATGATTTTACTTACATCATCTATGGACTATTAGGTGTGCACAGCATGGACATTGGGTTTTGAATGGATAGGCGCTCACACACATCGTTTTCTGTTTGAGACAATCAATTTTAGATTCGTCAACGCTTGGACGTTTGTTAGTATAATTGTAACAAACTCAATTGCTTATCGTATAATTGACGCATTGTCTCATTATTTCTTTCATATATTAAATGGAACATGTTTATGTTATCAGTTTTCTTATCATCTCATTTCCTTATTTCTTTTTAAAAAAAAACCCTGGTGTTAACGGGCCTTTAAGCTAGTTTAACTATAAAGTACAGTACTACCTTACTACATTAAATGTTTCTATTCTTAAAATTTGTACATTCCTACTTTAAAGAACATTGTTGACAACTTTTCTTCCCTTTACGCAAACTTTTAACTTTTCTTTGACTTTTTTGTTAAATGTATATTTGTTTATCTACTCAAAAAGTTTCCGGCTAAATATTTCTAGATGTTTTCATAAGTATCGAATTCAAAATGCTCTTTATGTTTATGAGGTTAATTGGGAGTCAGTGTGTAACACCCCAACCCAACACGGGTCAAAATGCCACATTATGGTGTCTATCAGAACAAACAAACTCAAGCGGAAGACTTATAAACATAATAATACAAAGATATTCTAGGATAACAAATGAAAAGCTAACTCTATACAAGATGAAATCCAAAACTGAATTACAAATCCATCTAAATCAAACTGAAGCTAAAACCCAGTCTAATCCAGAAGCAAATGATATCTAATCATCAGGGTGGTCCACTAAGAGCTCCTATGCACTATTCACTCAATCCCAGCTTCCAACCTAAAACCTCAAGCTGCAATGAAACCACATCAGAAATACAAGGATAGGGAGTTACTCCTTCTTCAGCGAATCTTGAACGAGATCGGAACGGATTAAAAGAGAGCTAAGGAACCACACCCTTCGAAGTAGAAGCAAATTTATGGTTCTAGCTGTATTTATGCATAACCAATAATCTTCCCGTGTTGCACAAGGACATAGCTAAGTCTCCTTCTGAAGTAGAAGCAAATTTCTTTTCAATTCTTCCAAATTCTCCTCTCGTTCTTCCTCTCACAAAAGTCACTATTCGAGAATATTACTTAGAGCTTCTTCTAACGTAGAAATTGCAACACAAATTAAGAAGGTGATTCTCGTGTTTCTCTTCCGTCTCTGAACATACCAACATGCCATACTATGACTATTGTCCAAGTATTCATGAAAGACACAATTTATCAATTTCATAGGAACAGTTGGAGTAGTAGCCAATACAATTGGCATCACTACGCTCATAGAGATTATAACGAATACGGAAGACAATTCTAGGGAAATCTTGCTCCTTCACATAAAACATGATACGATTTAGCTTCCAGAAATCAGTCCACAACTTCATGTCATCATCGTTCTTCTCCCTGAATAAAAACTGAAGCACCTTAGAGATATACTCTTGCATGGATAAAACTTCTTCCTAGAAGCTGGCTCTTCCATTCTTTCCCCTTCTACCGATGTCATTCAAAATGGAGTTCCAGAATTAGGCAAAACATCGCTCTTATACGGATAGAGTTCCCAATCAACTAACTTACTGTTCTCAGGCACTGCTCAAAATAACATATGATCCCAATAAGTTCAAGTTATATGATGTAACTATTATCACGTTGGCCAGGCGTCATAATACTTGCATCATATACACATGCCTTTATTGCAATCACATTATATCTCGAGTCGTGAATAAACAAATTCTCATAACCAGATCAAAACAATTTCACGTTTGGATGATAATCTTAGTAGTTCATTAACGAACACATCGCGAAATTTCAAGCAACCGAATAACTCTCAAGGCAAGATTCATCAAACGAATTAACTTCACAACTGTGAGGGATTAACGTACGAGTTTCAAAACAAAGGTGATCATAATTGTTTACAAGGTTAGGAACCATGGTACAGAATTTCGAGTTTCTCAAATCACCAACGATGACAAATATAATATGACCGTTGTTAGTATCACAATGCTTAGTCAACAATTCCATATTCAGAATAATATCGAATCAAACATTCCCAACGGAAACAAATTAGCAGAACGAACTCATCTTCAAATATCTTCAGAGCGCATCGAACTATTCGGATACTCGTGATGGATAATCACAAGATTTCTCAGATAGAAATAGGTAGGGTATAATCAATAATGTAGAAGGAAATCTGAATATGCTTAACAAGGCAAAAGGAAACCAAGGAATGTGCTGAACACATCTGATTCATACTTACACGAATTCTCTGAGCAGATGAAAAGGCATCTAAATGAATGGAAAACGAATCAAGGATTGAAGTTCACAAGAATGTGAAAATTTCATAAAAAGGAAACCTATAGGGCATTCTAAACTTATGTTGCGCATACTGATAAATCTTATAAATCTCCGAAATGAATGATCTTATAAGGGCTTAACTAAAAGCAGAGGCATAAATCAGAGTGATGCGGAAGCAACATAACTAAATAAAGTCGTATCATATAATCTACCCAATCCTCACCGGTCATACTAAGGTTCTCAAGGGGAGAAACCTAGAGCAAATCCTTCTAAGGTTATCCCGTAAGCTCTAAAAGTGCAAACCTAAGGGTCCAAAATTTCACAGGCCATAACTTATGTACAACAAGTCGCAGCCTGAGCTCTGATACCATAATTGTAACACCCCAACCCAACACGAGTCAAAATGCCACATTATGGTGTCTATCAGAACAAACAAACGCAAGCGGAAGACTTATAAACATAATAATACAAAGGTATTCTAAGATAACAAATGAAAAGCTAACTCTATATAAGATGAAATCCAAAACTGAATTACAAATCCATCTAAATCAAACTGAAGCTAAAACCCAGTCTAATCCAGAAGCAAATGATATCTAATCATCAGGGTGGTCCACTAAGAGCTCCTATGCACTCTTCACTCAATCCCAGCTTCCAACCTAAAACCTCAAACTGCAATGAAACCACATCAGAAATACAAGGATAGGGAGTTACTCCTTCTTCAGTGAATCTCGAACGAGATCGGAACGGATTAAAAGAGAGCTACGGAACCACACCCTTCGAACCCTGATAACGCTCAAAGTTAACATGTTTTTATAAGCGTTATCAATGTTTTTGTGTATGTTATTTGGTTGTTTTTATATGCTTTTGCCACTAAATCGTATCAAAGTATGTTTTTGTAGCATATGTAGCCAAATGTAGGAAAAATGGAGAAAAAGTGAAGAAAATGAAGTATATGCGATTACACGAAGATTCCCAAGCTCAAAAGTCCAATCAGTGAAGCATTTCATATGAGAATCTAAGTTTTGTCATTTCAAAGTTCCAAGTTCAGAGTTAATCAAGTTTGGATAGTGCATAAAGAACTACACAAGGAAAAGTCAAATCTAAAGCAACCAGAATCTGCCATCTGATCGGTTGGAGTCGAACCGATCGGATAGCCATAATGACCACATCCATCCGATCGGTATCAACCCACAACCGATCGGATAGTCATTTATGCATGTTTATACCAACTTTTGTGCACGAATCTTGGTCTTTTGTCCCATGGTTCTAGGCCCTTCATAGTGTCTTATTGTCCAAGTTCCAGCATTTAAGTCCCTATTCATTACTAGGAGTATTGGACAAGCCTATAAGGATCCCAAGAGTGCACAATTGAAGACACCATTCAAGAGACCAATTATTTTCATAACTACTCTCAATTATTATCATCATCTAGCTCTCAAAAGAGGAAAATTCGTGCAGAAAGAACCAGGAACTTTGGAGAACCAAGGAAGCAACATTTGGAGTCCGAAAATCTCAAGAAATCATCACCAACACTTAGGTTATCAATACCTTGTCATTTTTTATCAATTCCAAAGCATTGTAAGACTTAAAACCATGGATTCTAATGTTAAATATTCTAAGTTTATTTGCATGTTTTCTATGAGTGGCTAGTAAACTTTTTACACTTGTTTTGATGATGTTTTATACTTAGTGATAGTTATGATTGTGATAACATGTTTTAATTCAATTTCAAGTCAATCCTAAGAACCAATTGTACCTTAAGTTTCATCGTGACATTTGTTTAGCCAAGGTTAACTAATTGATAATAGTTTCAAGGGTCGAAAGATTTGTTATTATTCAACTAGTTATAATCATTTGTCTATGAATGATTGTTTTTCACCATAATTATTCTTGACTAAACAAAGAAACGAGAAGTATGATTGTAATGAGAATACTTTTATAACATCAAATCGGATTGTTTGTAAACCTTTAGTTGGACGAAAGTTTAAAGGTTTATAAACAATTGTAACCTTTTTGTCTATGAATGGGTTACCTTTTGTAATGACCATTTCCTAAGAGTATTTGATTTGTAATAAGAGTTTGTTCTTGTGTTTAAGATATTCACCATATCTTATGAACCTTGGATAAATCTCGAATTGATTGGTTTACACCTAAAGCTTGTTTTTATGAACTAAAATCTTGACGAAGGTTTAACTTGTAGAAACAATAGATTAAACCACCATCTAATTATCTCAACCAACATGTTATCAAAAGTTATCACAATCATGTGTGTCATTAAGTAGAAAACTAGTCTAAACAAGTGTAGTTTTTTAATTATTGAATTTGCTTATTATCTTATTTGCGTACATTAGAGATTTACTTTTAGACTTATATTTTGATTCACTTACAAATCACTGCGAACGATCCCAACTTACCATCATATCTTGCTATAACGGACAAGTACACTTGCTCGTATGTGTTGTTTCTAGAATTGGTAATTCACCCTTATAAAGTTAAAACTTGCACAAACAAATAGACTTCCAGCCGTTCGGATAGACTTCCAGCCGATCGTTTCTCATTTTTTTAATTTTACCGTAGCATCCATCCGATCGGTTTGGTATCTAACCGATTCGGATAGATTTTTCTGTTTTCAAATTTTTTATTTTCTTGTTCTTTAAAAAATGGTATTTGGCGGAACCATCTCAAGTCCGTGTACCTTTTTGGTACCGAGCCCCCCACCCAACAAGGAAGGCATATCCCGGTAAATTACCTAGGCAACACTGGCTGACCAAGTTGGAGTCCGGATTCGAACCCCCGCCTTTAAGCTTTGACTTGGTCAACTGCGCGCTTTTGCGGTAGTTGGTGGCCAACTGCCCTAAGGCAGCTGGTTATTTTCTTGTTCTTTTGTTTAGGTAATTGACTCGATTCTCTTGGTAGTTGTATGAACACTCGTTCTACTACTGAAAAGCTTAGTACACCTTTATCCGATCCCGAAAGTTTGTTTCGTAAGAAGAGATCTTCATCTATTCTTAATTGGTTTGATAATCTTTCCGAAGAACATCCAATTTCCGATCTTTTTAAACCAATACCCATGGCTGACGATCAAGCCATGTGGGCCGCCAATCGAACCGTAGCACCTACTCCTGGAGCTGCTATTGTTGTCGCCGACCTTGGTGAAAACTTTACCGTTAAAGGTCACCATCTTTCTATGATCAAAGACCGTCAATTTGATGGCCGTTCGCGGGCCGATCCGCATAAACACATTGCCGAATTCAATGAAATTTGTGGCATGTTTCGTTATGGAAATACTAATGTCGATGCTATCAAGCTCAAACTTTTTCCATCATCACTCGCCGGAGATGCCAAAGTATGGTATAACGAATTAACCCCAGGAACTATCAACACTTGGGAGGAGATGAGGCAAGCTTTTGTAAGCCGATTCTTTCCACCTGCCATGTATGATAGACTAATGGGAGAAATCCGTGCTTTTTCACAAAATCCTAATGAATCTCTTGTTGAAGCTTGGCTTCGCATGAAAGATTTGCTTCGAAGTTGTCATGGTCATAATTTAGGACGAGGAACAATAATCCAAATCTTTTATCATGGTCTTGATGAAGCATCTCAAGCAATCCTTGATGCCGGAGGAATTTTTCTTTACAAAACACCTAACGAGGCATATCAACTTCTTGAAGATCGAGTACTCCTTAAACTCGATTGGTCAAAAGATTCCAAAACCAAACCCATACGGAAAACCGTTGCTTTTGCCGAAAGTTCAGATAATTCGAAACTTATGGACAAAATAGAAGCCTTGTCTTCTAAAATCGACTCGCAATACAAAGATATAAAAGGAGAAATGAAAGAAATGCGAGATGGCTGTAATAATTGTGGAGGAAATCACACATCATCCGAGTGTGATGACCAACCTATGAATAGACCCAACGAAGGGAAAGCCAATTATGTCCAAGGAGAATATCATAGAGGAGGTTTTCGTGGTAATTATTACGGAAGAAGTTCTGGAAATTGGCAAGACCGCCAACAAAGGGATAACAACCGTGATTTTCAACCTCGAACAGACAATCCAAACCCAATAAATTCAGATAAAAAGGAAGAATCTGATTTCGAAAAAATGATGCGAGAATTCATAAATGCTCAAAGAACCACAAATGAGTTTGTAAAAACCCAATTTTTCAATCTTAAAACTAAAGTTGAGCAAGGTCAGAAAAATCATCAAGCTTCTATCCAGGATCTTGAACAAAAATTTGGTAGACTTTCTGATCAATTTTCTTCTCGAATTCCTGGTACATTACCAAGTAACACCCAATCCAAACCAAAACCGTCTGGATCAAATGATAAGAATTATCGTCCACCACAAAACAGAAATGAGCATATCAATGTTGTATTCACTCGAAGTGGTCTCTCATATGATCCACCACCCATTCCTACCGATAATACTATTATTCAAGATGAGGAGGAGGAAGAAGCTGAAGAAGAAGCAGCTGAAGAAGAACTAACCCAACCACTAACCAAAGAAAATATCGTTCCACCAATAAAACCTTATACACCGAAAATACCATATCCACAAGCCCTAAGAAAAGAGAAAAGAGAGGAGCGAAATAAGAAGTTTATAGAGATGATCAAAGAAGTTAGACTTAACGTACCCCTCGTTGATGTTCTAGCTGGAATGCCCAATTATGGGAAATTTTTGAAAGAACTTCTTAATAATCGAAACAAGTTGGAACAAATTTCCGCTACCGTTCTCAATGAAGAATGCTCTGCTATCATTCAAAACAAAATTCCACCAAAGCTTGGAGATCCCGGATGTTTTCTTATACCATGTACATTAGGAAACAACATCACATGCAATGCTTTAGCCGATTTAGGTGCAAGTATCAATTTGATGCCCCATTCGTTGTATTCTAAACTTTCCATCAATACATTGAAACCTACTAAGATGAGTATAAGATTAGCCAACCATACATACCAATATCCTGTTGGGGTTGCTGAAAATATGCTTGTTCAAGTTGGTAAATTTGTTTTTCCTGTGGATTTTGTCATCTTAGAAATGGAGGAAGATAGTCGAGTACTCTTAATCTTAGGAAGACCTTTCTTAAACACTGTTGACGCCATGATTAAAGTCAAAGGCAAAGAACTCAATCTTGGAGTAGGAGAAGATCGAATCACATTCTTAATCGACAAAGCAATGAAATATCCAAATTCCAGTGATGACACATGCTATAACATCGATGTAATTGATGAAGTCACTGAAGAAGAATTGGATGCATTACTTGACGATTCGAAACCATTCATGACTACTTCAGAAAAGATCAGTGAAACAGATTCTGATAAAGAATTTGAGGAATTCATGGAAATCAAATTAGAAGAAGAGGAAGAAGAGAAATTTGAAGATATCACTGAAAAAGATCAAATGAAAATCAAATCATCTCTAGAAGAACCACCCACTGATTTGGAACTCAAACCCCTTCCCAATAATCTCGAGTATGCCTACTTAGAAGAAAATTCGCTTCTTCCAGTAGTCATATCATCGTTGCTCGAAACAAATCAAAAAGAAAGACTCGTTTCTGTTCTTAAGAAGCATAAACGCACTTTTGCGTGGAAAACTTCTGATATTCCAGGAATTAGTCCAGATTTTTGCAAACACAAAATCAATTGTGAAGAAGGTACTAAACCCGTTGTAGAAAGACAACGTCGACTCAACCCAAATGTGAAAGAAGTTGTTAAGAAGGAAATCATCAAACTTTTCGACGCAGGAATTATTTATCCTATCGAGGATAGCCCATGGGTGAGTCCAGTTCATTGTGTTCCAAAGAAAGGAGGAATGACTGTAGTGACAAATGAAAGGAATGAATTAGTTCCTACTAGAACTGTCACTGGATGGCGAGTATGTATTGATTATAGAAAACTTAACAAAGCCACCAGGAAAGATCATTTTCCTCTACCGTTCATGGATCAGATGCTCGAAAGATTAGCAAGAAACAAATACTTTTGCTTCCTTGATGGTTTTTCGGGATATTTCCAAATTCCTATCGATCCAGACGATCAAGAGAAAACCACATTTACATGTCCTTTTGGAACCTACGCTTATCGGCGTATGCCCTTTGGTCTATGTAATGCACCTGCAAATTTTCAAAGGTGTATGATCGCAATATTTCAAGACATGCTTAAAACATCTATGGAAGTTTTCATGGATGACTTTTCAGTTTTTGGTGATTCTTTTGAAACTTGTCTTTCCAATCTCGATAAAATGCTTGAGAGATGTGAAGCTGCACATCTAGTTCTTAATTGGGAAAAATGTCATTTCATGGTAACTGGAGGAATTGTGTTAGGACACAAGATATCAATTTCAAGGATGGAAGTAGACAAAGGTAAAATAGATATTGTCACCAAATTACCACCACCAACTAACGTTAAAGCCGTTAGAAGTTTTCTAGGACATGCTGGTTTTTACCGTCGATTTATCAAAGATTTTTCAAAAATATCACGTCCTATGACTAAACTTTTAGAAAAGGATTCTGTATTTGATTTCAATGCTGACTGCATTAAAGCTTTCGAAACATTGAAAAGTCAATTGACTAGTGCCCCAATTATGGTTGCACCTAATTGGTCACTACCATTTGAAATCATGTGCGATGCAAGCGATTTCGCTGTTGGAGCTGTTTTAGGACAACGTGAAGGAAAACATTTTCGTCCTATATACATTTTCGTCGTATTTGTTAGAGTCAAATGCTTGTATTGAGTCATAATGAAGTTTTGCAGGATTTTCAAGGAAGTAGGACCAAGTTTTTCTAGAAATTTTCCGGAAACTTAACATAAGAATTTCTGCAGGTCAATTTTGACGGCGTCAGGAGTTTACTCTTGACGGCGTCAGGTGTAAAAATCTGGAAATTTTACCGGTTTTGTTTTTCTAACGGAGTCTTATGGTTTTTGTGAATTATTAAGTTTTATAATCTCTAGGAGATCTGCAAACTTCATTCCACAAGCATTATATCTTATTTTGTTTTCTAGGATTTAGTAACTTATATAGGATGCCGCCGATTTTACGCGAGGTTGTCTTGTCTATTTTGTCAGGTTTTACAGGTTACGTATGACAAGAAGATGATTTATATTCAGGATGGGAAGCTTTGATTGTTCATTTTCTTGGAGGAAGATTTAACCTGGCCACCTTATTATCCATACCGAGCGAATCAGGGGAGTATTTGATTTCATTCTCTTTACTTTTTCACTTTTACATTCTTTACTTGAACATTGGGGACAATGTTCATCTTAAGTGTAAGGGGAGGGTAAAAAGATGATACCTTACATATGCACTTTCGCTTGAGTTTGTTTTGTTTAATGGTAGATGTGTAATAAAACTATGAGAAATACTTGTTAGTGTAATTTTAGCGCCAAATTTAAAATTTTTTACAACATTTAGGAGTGAAACTTTAGCCATAGCAAGCGTCTCATGGATAGGAGATTGTATGACTAGCACATAACCGTATATTCAGAAAAATTTTCCACCTAAATATGTGAGGTTCGCCTTTAGATTTGATAGGAAAAGCATTTACTATTAGTGCTTATGAGTGTACCGGTAGCATTTAGATTCTAGAACTTGCGTTAGTGATGCATCCCGAGACCGCTAGTGAGACTACATTCGTGTAGTAGGATTTACTACATGATAAGAGGCATTAGGATCACCCTTGTGTTAAACCCGTATTATGATTACTTGACCATTTAAGTCATATTACTTGGCTAGTTAAGTCAACTAATTTTTTCCAAACCCTTAGCGTTGTACTCATTTTTAGTACACGAAACCCCTAGTACACCCCTCCGAGCCTATCTTTTCGTTTCTAACTTTAAGCATTTTACTTAAAAGAAGAATTTGTTACACCCCACTTAAATGTACAACCAAATCGCCTTAGCCTTCCGTGTATGCGCTCAATTTTAGTGCATTATTGTTATTTGTTAAACCCTAAGTTAACTATCTAATTGATTACATGGTTGCTAAGTCGAGTCATATCCTTGTACATATTGTTTTGGGACGATTGAGACTCATGGGTAAGTACTTATTTTATGGAGTAATGTGGAAGAACAACATATATTACCCCCATACGTACGTTAATCTTAAAAGTGCTCCAAGTGTTTTGATTTTCTTAATTCGAGTCATTAGATTAGTTAATTGTAAAGTATGTAAAGATTCAAGTGTAAGAGGAATTTCCATTTTCTATGATGTATTATTTTGGATGGTAGGGTAAGAGTGTATGAAAAAAATAATAATAAAAAAAAAAAAAAAAAAAAAAAAAAATCGAAAAAACAAGAAAAAAAAAAAAAAAAAAAAGTTAAAGAAAAAAAAATATATATATATAGAAAAAGAAAAAGAGAAAAACATACGGACTACCATCCCTTTTCATTCTATGTTTATTTTATGTTTTTGTTATTTTTCATTTATTAGCTTAAGTCGAGTCTAGTCTTGGCTTAGCAACGCCATATTGTACATGTAATTGACCAAGATTGTTAACTCGCCACCAGTAGAACTTCATTTATCCAACAAAACCGTGTATTTCATATCCCTACACCTAACGTTACAACCCTTTTAAAAGACCTCTTTGATAGTTTATCCTAGGTGCTTACGCCATGTGGTGGAGGTTTGATCCTTTCCCAAGCCTATGGTAATCTATTTTGCTATGACAGGTAGTGAGAGATATCTTCCGTTTTCATATTGTAATTTGTACTTTATTACACCCGAGAGATGTGAGTATCTAAACACTATTTGTGAGGTGCTTGTATATGACCTCCGTGCTTGTCTATTGGTCTTTAGTGGAACGATTATTTGTTGTAATTACTTTTATATTAGTGTTAAATGACCCATAACTTGTATTTTGACTAGAATAAAAGCGCATTTGCTTGAGGACAAGCAAATCTTAAGTGTAAGGGTATATGATGAGGCGAAAAATGATCCGTTTTTAGGGGGTCATTTAAGCCGGAATTCGAATTTATTTGATCAAATATTGCCCTAAATCGTTCCTTTTGTGATTTTAGGTACTTTGGGAGTGAAATCTGGAAAATGAAGCAATTCGGACGTTTTTGGAGCATAAAAGTGAAGAAAACGCCAAAGTCTTAATTTTCCATGCTGGGAACAGTAGGTGACGGCGTCAAGAGCAACTTCCTGATGGCGTCAAGAGCAAAATTCCATGACGATCCAGAACAGATTTGACGGCGTCACAAGGAAGGGCGTCAAGAGTAAAAGTCATGACGACCTGGAAAAGATTAATGCTTGACGGCGTCAAATGTAGATCTAGGCAGTCCGAGAATAGTTTTGGCGGCGAGGTGACGGCGTCACAAGCTTTGTCTTGACGCCGTCAGACCCCTTTTCCTATATATAGTTTTCTAATTTTTCACAAAAAAGAAGAGAAGTTTTGGGAGAAACCCTAAGTACGATTTTGGTGTAACTTTACAGGTTTTTCAAGGGTTCCAACCCCTTGATACCTTGCATGTTTAATCAAGATATGTGTTCTTCTAATTCAATCAATATGTCTATGTGTTGGTTGTCTATATCTTGTTCTTGTCTTAATTCCATCATGCTAGGCTAGATCTATCTTGTGTTTGCTTAGATCTAATGAAACCTAGATGTTGATTATGTGTTGATTACTTGTTTATTCTTGTCTTGGATGAATGATTTATATGTTAGGCTTAAGAAAACTGGCAGATCTCCAATTGGTAACATGCTTGAACGTCTTAAGAAACATGAACCGACGCGCACTAGGTCTTTATTGGTTGTATTTAATGCATGAGCCACTGTTTACAATCCCTATAGTTGTGATGGGCATGGTGTAGGAGGAGATAAGAGCTCGTAGAATTGGGGAGTTATGTGCGATACCCCATGAATGGTATTAAGGAATACAACCCGTCAATTAAAACAAGGTTACAATTCAATAGGTAGGATTGGATAGCTAGCAAGGAGTAACATATTATGGGTAGACATGCTTCACTTATCTTGTAGAACCCTAGTTTACTTTTCTTATTAATTAGTTTAATTAGTAGCTTTTGGGTTAGTTGATTAGCAACTAATACCGCCCCTTCTTCCAAAACCCGAGATTTTTACTTGCTTTTCATAAAATATAAAAACATAAAAAGAATCATCCCTCACCTTTAGACCTAGTTAGATTAATTTCAATCCTAACGACACTATTCCTAGCTGAACGATCAATCCCCCGGTACTTGTCACTATACTATACTACAACGATCAGGTACACTGCCTGGTGGGGGTTGTAAGCTTCTCAGGATCCCTTGAGAGGTAAAGCCTGTTGCGATTCCCACGCATCAGTCACTACCAACGTAGTAAGTTCTTTTCAGAGCTAAAACACTATTATTGGGAGAAACCTTACCTTTTTAAAATGTGCAAGGATGAAATGATACGAAGATGTGTTTCAGGTGCCGAAACAAGAAAAATTCTTGATGAATGTCATCATGGCCCAACTGGGGGACATTATGGTCCTTCCACTACAGCTAAAAAAGTTTTTGATGCTGGATTCTATTGGCCTACAATTTTCAAAGAAGCATATACTCTCGTTCAAAACTGCGATGCGTGCCAAGAATCCGGTAACCTTTCTCGAAGAGACGAAATGCCTCAAAAGAGCATTCAAGTCTGTGAAATATTCAACATTTGGGGAATTGATTTTATGGGACCTTTCCCTAAATCACACAAATACAAATATATCCTCGTTGCAATCGATTATGTTTCCAAATGGGTTGAAGCTGAAGCTCTTCCTACTAAAGATGCACGAGTTGTTGTCAACTTTCTCAAAAAACTTTTCGCTTGCTATGGAATTCCTAAAGCTTTAATAAGTGATAGAGGATCCCATTTCCGTAATAAACAAATGGAGAAAGTAATGAAACGATATGGAGTTCATCATCGTTTTGCTACAGCTTATCATCGACAAACTAGTGGTCAAGTCGAAAATACCAATAGAGCTATAAAAAGAATACTTGAAAAAACGGTTAAGGACAATCCTTCCGTTTGGTCAAGGAAACTAGACGACGCTCTATGGGCATTTCGTACGGCATATAAGACACCAATTGGTACAACACCATACAGACTCTTGTATGGGAAAACATGTCATCTACCGTTCGAACTTGAACACCGTGCTTACTGGGCGTTAAGAAGCTGTAATCCTGATCTAAAAATAGCTGGAGAAAAGAGATTTTTCCAATTGCATGAACTCGATGAGTTAAGACTTCAAGCTTATGAGAACTCCAAGCTATATAAAGCAAGAACCAAAGCATACCACGATAGAAAGCTGAGAATTCGAAAACAATTCAAAGCTGGAGATAAAGTTCTGCTCTTCAATATGAAATAAAAGTTTAAAGCTCCGAAACTCAAACCAAAATGGTTTGGACCATATGTAGTGAAACATGGATTTCCATCAGGTTATGTTGAACTTTATTATAAACATGGTGGAAGTTTCATTGTAAATGGGCACCGAATTAAACTCTATTATGATAAAGAGCAATTAAACGTGATTTCTGATGATGAAATTTCATCCGAATTTGAATATGAAGCTATCACATTCATGGCTCCACACAAGGGAATGGTCCCTTGGGCACACAGTAATGGTTTTATCTATGATGCTCTTCCTAGAGCATGGGAAAATGTTACATTGGAAAACATAGATGAAACAGGGGAGGGAATTGTGATAGGAAATGTGTTGTATATCCCTAAAAGGAAACATAACACTAAAACTTCATAATCTATTCGAAGTTTGAGTCCGGCTGAGGACTCGTTAATAAAACAAGCGCTTCTCGGGAGGCAACCCGTGTGTTTATTTTTGATTTATTTTATTTTTCAGTGTCTATACCCCAAAGTTTTACCACTTGGTTAAACTTAAGTGTGGGGGTATACCACTAATTTGAATAAAACTGCAATGCTTTTTGTTTGTTTGTTTTTGTTTCTAATAATGCAGGTATTGATTGCAAGAAACAGAAGATCGGATAGAAACATAACACTGGATATCATGGTTTATTTTCTTATTTTCCCTACTTTCATACTTTTAAGTTCGTTTATCACATTGAGGACAATGCTTAACTTAAGTGTGGGGGGAGGGGGGTGAGTAGGTAAAATAAGAAATTAAGTCTAATATCGATTTAATTTTTAAATTTTGTTTGTCCTTATAATCTAGTTGTTTTCACGCTTTTAGGAGAAATATATTAGAATAACTGGATCATTCCACTGGTGAAATTAGTAATTTTGAAAAATTTGACATGTGTCCCGATTAATATTGCAATCCATTTTTGGATCGATAACATTTGCTAGCACACATTATAATCCTTTCCACTAAATTCTGAGGATTTAAGCCTATTTCATATATAGCATACATCTTTTATGCTTGAACCTTTTGTTATGAGTGTGCCGGTGATTTTATTTATTCTAGAACTTGTACTTGTAAATCATTACGAGACCGTTATGAGATTACATTTTTGTAATATAAGTATACATACGTGATAAGAGGCAACCTTAGGATTTTAACCAAATAGCCTTCATTATTGATTTTTAGCTAGTCACATTGATTAGTTAATTTCCAAATTTTTAACCCTTTTGTTAGCGTTCATCTTTAACGCTAGATACCCCTAGTTACACCCTCCGAGCCATCCTTTTCGTTTTTGATAAATCCAGAAAAATACAAAAAGATTTTACACTTTAAACCTTAGCCTAACCCTTGTCGAAGTCTAAATGGTGGGTTGCTAGTTGCTTGGTTGTTGGATTATTTCTGATGATTTAGTTAGCCACACTTCACCAATCATGTGTGTGCCATTCCGACAAAGACGGAGACTGCAGCTTCTTATTTGTATTGTTGTGATGATGCTTATGCGAAGTGTGGGGGAGATATTTGCAAAAAAAAAAAAAAAAAAAAAAAAAAAAAAAAAAAAAAAAGTCATCGCAACTATAAGGTGACAATTATAGCAAATGTGCTATATTATTATGAATAAAGAAAGTTATGTGATATGTTGTTAGCCAATGTGCTAAGTATGAAGAATATTGTTATGGCGAATCGATGTATCGATATTTGAAGAAGAGGAAGATTGTAACTATAATCATTTACGAGTTCGTGGTTTGTTCGGTGACTAACAACAATGAGACTTAGACTTGACTTTATTTTTCTTTTAAAACCAATTTCATAAATATTCACATGCCTTATCCTTACCCTTACCAAATTACTTTATCTATCCAGATATAGTAATGGCTTTGTGAGAATATCAAGTGCATGAATATTGTAGTGACCATCCGGTTTTTGAGTAATCAAGAATTCGCGCCAGTAATCTATTATGTTTTTGTATGAGATGTTTGAACATAACCCTAGTACAACCCGAATAAAAGACCTCTTTGATATGTAGACTTGGTGCTTACGCCATTGTGGTGTAGTTTTGTTTCTTGTACAAGCCTATGGTAATAATTAGATCATGACTGAGCAATGAGTGTGATTTCTCTTATATATACTCCACTACCTAAATAAATGAGTGTTATGAGTGAATTATATCTTATTCTTCTTTCGTGAGGTGTTTAGAAATGTTAATCAAGCGAAAAAATCTATGGGTATTGTCAAACATCTCGGTTTTTCACCACTTAAGCTTAAAAATGATGAATCTTATCTTGTACTTGTACTTGGTGGATTTGCATCACATTTTTCTAATCATTCTTGGTTACCATGTGGATATTTAGTTTTCTTCTAGATTTGCTTGAGGACAAGCAAAGTTTAAGTGTGGGGGATTTGATAACGCTCAAAGTTAACATGTTTTTATAAGCGTTATTAGTGTTTTTGTGTATGTTATTTGGTTGTTTTTATATGCTTTTGCCACTAAATCATATCAAAGTATGTTTTTGTAGCATATGTAGTCAAATGTAAGAAAAATGGAGAAAAAGTGAAGAAAATGAAGTATATGCGATTACACGAAGATTCTCAAGCTCAAAAGTCCAATCTGTGATGCATTTCATATGAGAATCTAAGTTTTGTCATTTCAAAGTTCCAAGTTCAGAGTTAATCAAGTTTGGATAGTGCATAAAGAACTACACAAGGAAAAGTCAAATCCAAAGCAACCAGAATCTGCCATCCGATTGGTTGGAGTCGAACCGATCAGATAGCCATAATGACCACATCCATCCGATCGGTATCAACCCGCAACCGATCGGATGGTCATTTCGGCATGTTTATACCAACTTTTGTGCACGAATCTTGGTCTTTTATCCCATAGTTCTAGGCCCTTCTTAGTGTCTTATTGTCCAAATTCCAGCATTTAAGTCCCTATTCATTACTAGGAGTATTGGACAAGCCTATAAGGATCCCCAAGAGTGCACAATTGAAGACACCATTCAAGAGACCAATTACTCTCATAACTACTCTCAATTATTATCGTCATCTAGCTCTAAAAAGAGGAAAATTCATGCAGAAATAACCAGGAACTTTGGAGAACCAATTAAGCAACATTTGGAGTCCGAAAATCTCAAGAAATCATCAGCAACACTTAGGTTATCAATACCTTGTCATTTGTTATCAATTCCAAAGCATTGTGAGACTTAAAACCATGGATTCTAATGTTAAATATTCTGAGTTTATTTGCATGTTTGCTATGAGTGGCTAGTAATCTTTTTACACGTGTTTTGATGATGTTTTATACTTAGTGATAGTTATGATTGTGATAACATGTTTTAATTCAATTTCAAGTCAGTCCTAAGAACCAATTGTACCTTAAGTTTCATCGTGACATTTGTTTAGCCAAGGTTAACTAATTGATAATAGTTTCAAGGGTCGAAAGATTTGTTATTATTCAACTAGTTATAATCATTTGTCTATGAATGATTGTTTTTCACCATAATTATTATTGACTAAACAAAGAAACGAGAAGTATGATTGTAATGAGAATGCTTTTATAACATCAAATCAGATTGTTTGTAAACCTTTAGTTGGACGAAAGTTTAAATGTTTATAAACAATTGTAACATTTTTGTCTATGAATGGGTTACCTTTTGTAATGACCATTTCCTAAGAGTATTTGATTTGTAATAAGAGTTTGTTCTTGTGTTTAAGATATTCACCATACCTTATGAACCTTGGATAAATCTCGAATTGATTGGTTTACACCTAAAGCTTGTTTTTATGAACTAAAATCTTGACGAAGGTTTAACTTGTAGAAACAATAGATTAAACCACCATCTAATTATCTCAACCAACATGTTATCAAAAGTTATCACAATCATGTGTGTCATTAAGTAGAAAACTAGTCTAAACAAGTGTAGTTTTTTAATTATTGAATTTGCTTATTATCTTATTTGCGTACATTAGATATTTACTTTTAGACTTATATTTTGATTCACTCACAAATCCCTGCGAACGATCCCGACTTACCATCATATCTTGCAATAACGGACGAGTACACTTGCTCGTATGTGTTGTTTCTAGATTTGGTAATTCACCCTTATAAATTTAAAACTTGCACTAACAAATAGCACATCAAACCCAAACTTATGCACGATCACCACATATTCACATCATCAGCCGATCTCCTTCTTGCTTCGTACCTCCTGGGCTTCATGGAAAATAACTAAGCCGATTGTGTTGAGTTATAGGGTTTTATCGTGTGTGAATGAGAGGTGATATACTCGGTGGAATAATGAGAAAATGAGGGAGATATAAGGAAGATAGTAGCCGAGTCTATAGGATCAGTTGGATGACCATTTCTTTAAATCTTTTCAAAAATCTTTGGTCTATCATTACTCCACTCAATCCGTGTAACATAAGTATACAAATATATATTTGGTCCAATAACCTTTAAACGTATGATGTCTAGTCTAAGTCATAGTTTATGCCGTTTTTCTAAAATAGCCTAGGTGATAGATTAGGTTCAAAATGATATATTAGAGTGTGATATTAAAAGGGGAGAAAAGAATGTGTCGAAATGTATTTTTAGTTAGATTATGGGTCTAAATATTTTTAGTTTAACTCACAACGTATAGTTTAACTTATGTTACATTCGTATTGAAAGTTTAAATATTGTACGGATTTTCAGGTCGTTATACAGTGAGACATTCTTATATCTCACTTATTTCATCATCTTCTTTTGGTTCAGTAATACAATTGTTGAATGCCGCTTCAATAAGTGATGAGACTTCTTCTTTGTCTTTGAAAAACTATGAAGATGACTCTCCAAATGTGCTTTCATTCAGCGCTATTTTCACACTTAAGATATTTTGTGTGTTCAAACGTAGTCAAAGACTATTAAGCACTGAATTAGCAAAACAAATATGACATAAAATTAAAAAATTATTTATATCACTCTTCATCATCAGCATAGTTTACTCTTTTTAAAGTTTATTAAAGATGCATAGGCCATAATTGTTTAGTCTTATAATTGACTCTTTTTCTTAAAGTTTATTAAAGAATAGTCATTCAGACCCGTACGTTCTATCTAATTGGTCATAGTGTAATGTGTGGTATTTATTTTCGTCATTAGGTTTGTAAGTTGTGATGGTATCACAACTTTTGTAAGCATCGCATGAGTTTATGAATGAGTTTAATTAGTTGTTTGGTGACTTTTATATTTAGACCGAGTCATTCATACCCGTGCGATGCACACGGGCTTAATCTAAATGTTCGTTAGTGTATTGTTCAACACTAATTTTCGTCATTACATGGGTTGTATATAATTATTCATAGCGTAATCTTTGGCTTATTTTCGTCATTATATATCTAAGTTGTGATGTTATCACACATTTTCTAAGCATGACACGCATTTAAATAGTTTATTGACATTAAAATAGTATATGTGAAAAGACTTTTTTCAAGATGTTACATTTAAAAGAGTCTCTTCACATGTAATTTTTTAATATGTATAAGTTACATGCTAAATGTCAAAAGGAGGTTAAACGAATACGGTTCTTTCAAAATAAATGTAAACCTTATATAAAATCTTAACAAAGTGACATTCTCTATATTTTGAGATCTAACTTGTGACAATGAATTATCTTTTTGGTTTATCATATCAAATACGGTAACTCGAAATTACTATACTTAGTTACTCGAACTTTATTTTATCCACAAAAACCATTTAAGTTTCAATATTTTTTTATTGTTGTGAAAATCGGTCCAATATTGTTAGTATATTTAATTTGTAGCATATTGCATATATAAATATATTTGAAGACATCAATCTCAACATATAATTTTTTTACTCTTAATAACTAATATAACAATTTCATTTTGCCAATTTGTTTGTCATTCTACAAATGAAACTAAAATCATACTAAGATAATCAATTAATCTCTATAGTGATATTAACACAGCGCAAGACAAAAAACTACATTAAGAGCAAAAATATTAAAATGCACCAATAAATTATAGTAATAATTATTGATTAAAAATTGAATGCTCGTCACATTATTTTCAAGAAACTTACTTGTTAACGAATCAATAGTATGAGCCCGTTTATCGGTATTACATTAAGTAAAATATTGTATGTTTAATTTGTTACGTACAATTAATATGAAGGCTAAGTATTCATTCCACCGATGGTCGTGGCGTTGTTCTTGTTGTTGTTGTTGTTGTCTTTATCGTTGTTGTTCGTTGGCCTTTTGCATGTTTTATTCTTGATACAATTTTTGTTACTTCTCGATCTTTTTCTTTAATGATTCTTGACGTGCTACAAAAAACAATTAGATATAGTTGATCGTTAGTAACTTAAATATAATTAATCAATATATTGCATTTTCGATCAAAGTAAAAATGTCCGTGCATGTTTCACTTTATTGATAAGACAACGATGTGTATGATCTCTTAAACCATTAGAGAAGATGATGTTACTACCAAACCTCCTAAGCGCCATCTTTATGTCCTACATTGTTACACACACAAAACACACGTGAAATTTACATGAAACAATATAAATCAATATGTTAAATAAGTAAGACGATATGATGCTTACTTTACCACCATAATAAGTTGTAGCCCAATGTGCACGCGGTGTGGAGGAAGTTATGTTTGTTGTGTGTGATTTTTGACACATTATATAGTTGATAAAATATTTTTAACTCATGGACGAGAAGGTAAAAAGACTAACCACTAATTGGTGTGTTTAATTTGTGCATTCATGGCACCAAACACTTCATCTCCTATGTACTTATGCTTATGCATGACTATTAAATTAATGTACTAACAAATGAAGCATCCACATTTCACTTTCAATTTATGAGACATTTATTATGACCACTTACATTTATAAGGCTACTTAAGCTTTTAGTATATAAGATGCATAGGCCATAATTGTTTAGTCTCGTCCTTGTAAGCCACACTAATACAAATAATAATCTCACAATAACAACAAATCCTTATTTTTACATATATTTAAATTTTTGGTGTTAATATGACCAATTTTGTGATTAGGTTTGGTAGATTGTTAATCCAATCTCTACTGCTTATAATGAGTGATTTTTTTTTTTTTAATTTATTTTTTATTTTTTTTCACTTGAATATTCAAACTTAAACTAATGTAGTTTGTTTAAATTATATCTAAGGGCTTTTTAAACTTGATAACTTTTTAAAAGCTTAGCAATTTAATTTATGACTTTTTTTTTTTTTTTTTTTTTTTATCAATTTTAACTTGACAACTTTTCAAAAACACAAATTATATTAATTTAAAAATGCACGCTTTATATTTCAAAAATCACACGTTTTGTATTTCAAAAAACACATGCTTTGTATAATGGGTCGAATCAGAATCACGATTTCGCAAGTATAATTATTTGCCGCTATATACTATCATAGCGTGGATATTTGTCAAGTTAAAAATCCATGTTAGATTTTACTGAAATTGGTTAGTTTTCCTTCTCGCATACATTTGTTACAACGAGAAATCACACTTTACAAGTTTTAAAATCTTAGGGTCTGTTTGGTATGAGGGTGTGGAATGGGTTTTGAAGTGATATGACCTTTAACAATTGTTTAGTTGTTATTTTTAGAGATGTAATTGATTCAAGAATGATAGACTAAATAATGAGGTATAGATGGGTATTAATACTTTTAGTAGACCCATTTAATAATCTACTCTCATCTCTCTTTACATTTATTTTAATTAATAATATTTTTTATTACAAAATTATTATATAAAATAATTAATACTATTAAATATATATTTTTTTCTCCTACATCAAATCCAAATTCAAATCTTAATCCTAAAACTTCGAACAAACCAAACGGGCCTTTAGTTAATATGTCACGTACTCACGTTTATACAACTTAGTCAATGTATCTTGATGGTTACTGAAATAGATACATTAAGATCCGAGTTTAAGAAGCAAATGTACATATTTTAGTACTCATCCAGTGTGAAAATTAAATTATACGGTTGGTTGCCTAGCATTTTGTATGAAAAGGACAATGACAACATGACTATAAAGTCGTCTTTATAGTACTCATCCAGTATGATGATTCACTCATGTTTCTTGTTTTTAATATGTGTAAGTGTTTATATTATTGTGTAAAATTGTAGTAAAATTGTAAGTGTGTACATGTTCTATTTATAAAGGGTGTAGCAAGGGAAAAAAAAGGAACCAAACGTATATTTGTTAATGGTAATATTACCGTTCAAAAAACAAAACAAAAGTATAAAGCATCAGGTCGTGTGTCAGGCTTCATGCTTGTCGTCTGCGTAAGGAGCTAACCAACGGCGAGCCTCAACGGGGCCAACCCGGTGTCATGGCGAGGCACAACGAGATCAACGAGCCTCCACGTAGGCACGACGAGAGCTCACAACGAGACCATACCTCTTGCTCTAACAGATATGCATTTTTATGCTTTGAGAAGGCCTGGGGTGGGTTGATTGGTAGCTTGTTTTAGTATATCTATGATGATGTGCATGTTGTTTCAGTCATCTCTTACGATTTTGAGGCATGTAGATCATGGTTTAGTTCCTTGAGAGAAAGAAGTTATCATCGTCCACACACGAAATAGTGTGTAAATAGATTATCATACACAGCACTGTCGCAGCAACGTGCGGGCTCACCCACTCGTTGATATCGAAATCCATGTTATATTTTACTCAAATTAATGCTAAGTTTTTCTTCTAATCACAAGTTCTCCCATACATTTGTTACAACGAGAAATCAAACTTTACAAGTTTTAAGATGTTTGTTGATATGTCACGTTTATACAATCAATGTATCTTGATGGTTACTGAAATAAATTATTGAGATCCAAGTTTAAGAAGCAAATGTACGTATTATGGTACTCGTTTTGTGTGAAAATTAAATTAGAGTTGGTTGTGACTATGACCGATCGAGCATTTTGTATTAAAAGGACAATGACATGACTATACAATTCTTTTTTTGAACAAACACATGACTATATAATTCAATATGTACAACTACGTAAACAATTACTTCATCCGTTCCATATTAAATGTCCACTTCAACTTTTCAAAGTCTTTTTTTATAAACTTTGATTTTAAATATTTTTATGTGTATTATATAATACTTGATGCAAAATATATGAATGAATTGAGTTTTAAATGTATTTTCGTTAGATATAATACAAACAAAAATATTTATGGTCAAAGTTGGAAAAAAAAAACTCTAAAAGTCAAATGAAGACATTTAATATGGGACGGAGGGAGTATATACTAATAGATGTAGTTGTCTGTAATAGAACTACTTCAATATATAATCATATATTTAAGCATACATTTCAAAGTCGTCTTGGTCTTGGTCATGTTTTATTGGTTATTTATTTTAAGAACAGCGTGTTCAAAGGAATCTAGAGATCTATTTTCAACTTTTAATAATTGACAAACGTAGAGCAAAGTATGGACGTTGACTTTGCGGTAGTAACTGGCCGGTTCATGTGTTTCACACAAGAGTTGATCTTTCACTCATGAATTTGCAAATCATGTGATAAGCGTTTAAACTTTGAAGCATCGTATTAAGAAGACTTCAAAAGCGTAAGAAAATTGATGATACCTAGTGGACCATGACAAAAAGTATACCATATCTTAATGAATAAAGAGATGAAATCATAATTAGTTTATGCAGGTTCTAAAAGATGTGTTATGGTGGCATCAAGGCGCCGCTAAGGCACGAGGCGTTACATCTACGTTACAAAATAAACTAAAGTGTCGGTTTTACGTGTGACGTAAGATGAGACGTGAAAATACGCGTTAAAGTGCGATGCGTAACGTTCTTTTTTATTTCAACCTGAAAAAGGATTTTTTAGCCCTTCTACTTCAAGCAACTTTTGTTTCTGACCCTCCCTCAATAAAACGTCTACATCCGCCATTGATTGCGGCCTACTTGACTGATTTGAAGTTTTGAACCCCAAACAAGTAGGCTTAGAAACACCTAAATTACACCTGGGTGCCATTAGGCCAAAGACCCATCACCAAATTAGCTGGTCCTTTTACACCTATCTAGGGAATCGTAAATAACTAATAAAGTACGTAAGGGATTGTCTAACCAATGCTCTAAGGGCATTGGTTAAGAAGGGTATGGACCCACAAAAAAAGACTAAAAAAATATATTTTAATTTGAATAGTGTACTTGGTGTGTGGGTCCTGTGTTTTTTTATTTAAAATCCATGCATTCTTAAGGGCATTGGTTAAACAATCCCATTAAGTAAATAATGCTAGGAAGCACATGGGAAAGTATTAAGTCGAGTTGAAAATTTAAACACAGTATTAAATACCAACACAACCTAAAGGTTTCAAGAAGACCAAGAAAGTTCACATTATCAGTGACCAAAAAATGGTAACCAAACTTTTTACCATACCTCTACAAACAATATGTAGATTAAGATTTCAAACTAGTACTAGCAGAGCAGCACACACCGCAGCCGCTTCGGATTTGGCTGCGTTGCTGGAGGAAAAGCTAAATGCTGAACTTCCAACAAAAACCAACAATGGTCCTACTATCTACAAAGTTCCATATCGTTTACGTGCAGTCGAACCTAAAGCTTATAAACCGAATATCGTATCTATTGGTCCATACCATCACGGAGCACGTCGTTTACAAGCCATGGAGAAGACGAAATGGAACTTCTTTCATCGCCTTTTTAATCCAACCAAGCGCAACAGGCCTAATCTAAATGCATTAGTCAATGCATTAAGAGATATGGAAGACGAGGCTCGTGCTTGTTACTCTGAAAACCTGAACCTGATCAGAAGCAAGAAGTTCATCAAAATGATGCTCATTGATAGCTGTTTCGTTGTAGAGCTTTTGCGGGAAACAAAAGAGATTGATTTCAGTAAGTCAATGCTTATAAAGAGGTGGATGTTACCCGTCCTCCAGCGCGATCTCATCATGCTCGAAAATCAGCTCCCTTTATTTGTTTTGAACGAAGTATACAAATTAACAAGTTTTCAAGACACAGAAGAGCCAGGTTTGAAGAAACTTGCGTATCAGTTCTTTGAATCAATGATTTACAGAGATCCAGATACACAAAACAACTATGAGTTAGGAGATGAGAAAGATTGTGGAAGCCACTTTCTTCAACAGTTTCGGGCCAGCATTTGCCCAACAAGAGTTTTAGAAAACAAGTTCCTTGTTAAGGAGCCTCACATGTTCCGGTCGATAACTGAGTTGAAAGAGTCAGGAGTCAAAGTTAAGAAGGCCGAAAAAGGTCAACCATTAGATGTAAGTTTTAAAAAGGGAGTTTTAAAGATTGCTCCAGTGAGCATGGATGACCACAAGTTCACATTGCTTCGTAACATGGTCGCCTTTGAGCAGTGTCATTTTAACTGCAAACCGCATGTGACAGCTTATATATTCTTTCTAGATAGGTTGATCAACTCTGCTGAGGATATAGAATTGCTTCATTATGCGGGCGTTATGCAGCATACTTTAGGTGGAAACAAACAAGCTGCAAGATTAGTGAATGGCTTGTGTAAAGAGGTAGCTACGGCTGCTGATGATTCGTACTTACGAGATGTTCTATGGAAGATTAATTGTTATTGCAATAATTTTTGGCATCAGAAGAGGGCGAAACTGAAACACGAGTATTTTTACAATATATGGGTATCACTCTCAACTATAGCCGCTATTGTACTAATTTACCTTACCATACTTCAAACAGTCACTGCGTTAGGAGATGAGGATGCACGCGGTCACATTCATGGTAATGGATACTGGATGGCAATTATCGAAGCTTTTTCTGTACCATTTACAGGTGTTAAGTTGTCTAAAGACTCGTCGAAGCTTGACAAAGATAAACTTCAGATTGACAAATACATGCAATGGGTCTACAAGTCCAATATAGACGACAACAATAAGCCTTTCTTTTTCATGAGTTGTTAGTGATTATTTCTGAATAAAAGGCAGAATTCCTTGTTCGTGTTTCTTTTCGGTTTTTAGTTAATGTAATTGCATTTTGCAAGTGAAATAATACTACCTTGTATGCTACAATATATTTGTGCTGATTATATATTCTGGTCATTTTTTATTTCATAGTTATGTAGTTAGTTATGAAATAATGACAAATTAACCTACTTAATTAACAAATCTTACTCTATCATGCGTTCCCAGTTAAATTTTGGACTAATGTATGGAACTATGTGGAATATACTCTATACTCATTAACACACCTACTCCACACACATGGAAGGTTCTGTGAAATGAATCAAGCTATTAAATTTTAGTAATACTGGGAGATAGGGCCTTCCAGCTGTTTACTTTTAGTCAATGGTCATTCTTTATTAAGTCACCGGATAAATGTTATTATAATCCTTACTCTTAAGAAATACTGTATTAAACTATAGAGCAGATTTATTAGATTAAGATTATGAAATTTTTAAATGGTTCCCATCAACTGTGATATTAAGGTAATTTGCTGTGTTAAATAATCGAATCTTGAGAAGTAACAAAACCAAACATCAATCTGAGCAGGATCATATATGGTTTCTAACACAAATTACTGGAGTGTCCCCTCTTGTTGGGCTCAGGGACAACGGGTTTGTTGCTGGACAAGCTGCGTTGAAAGCGGAATCGAGCAAAGTGACTAAACACGAGAAAGCTTGCTTAGAGAATCAACACGTGTTTATCCCTTTTGCTTTTGATACATTTGGTTTCCTAGCTCCGGATGCAGTGAAGTTTTTGTCTAGAGTTCAACAGGTTGTGCAAAGCAATTTTGCGACACTCAAGAAACAAAACTTCATTTTTAGTAGGATTGGTTTTGCCATCCAAAAGGGGGTTGCGGCGCAACTTGTTGCTCGCTTGCCTGCCATCCTATTGTAATCCGTTATATGGTCTTTAGTTATAAAATTTTCCAGTTGGATTTAATAATCAGATATATAACCAGTTTCTATAAACAAAAAAAAAAAGTTTCAAAGTCATTACACAAATGAACCCTAAACTGTCCTAACTAAGCATACGCGTTGTTTGGTAAGTCAAAAATTAAATGGATAACGATGACAATGAGGTTCCATATATGCAGCACGTACGAGGCTGCAACCTTTACTCATCAACTAATTCAGATGCATAGTGTCCGGCGTTTTTATCCTGCAATCCCAAAACATAAATGTTAGAATAGTTTTACTATGTTTGAAAGATATGCGCGAAAGAAAAGAACACAAAGCATTTGGAAAATTAAGAACATGGCCTACCCGAGACATCATTCACTGTGTTAAATTGCCTTCCAAACTTTCAGGGTCTGTTTCTGTCATTACAGAAACCTTTCTAACTCTAATTCTTTCTTTTGTCTGTCTCTGTATACTTCTATATTTTGCAGGGTCTAAAGCTGGGATCTCTTGAAGTTGCTGGCTATTTAAGGATCGCTTTGGTTTAGGGTTTGGTCATAACGGATAGTCTTCTCACACACTTCTGACCGTTATCACCAAGTTCAATCTAATCTGATCTTGTATTCGTTCAACTGATCTATTGTTTATGATCTGGTTGTTGTTTCTGTTTCTTCACTTTAGATCAATCATTGAGATCTAATTGTTATCTTACTTCTTGTATTGTAAAGACTCAAGTTATTATTTGAATCAAGGGGAGGTTGGTTGGATTCATTCGTTGGTGTTATTAGAATTTCTACATGGTATCAGAGCTACGGCTCTTGATTATCGTGTAAGCTGGTGATTTGGGTTTCTAGGGTTTCATCTGATTTTTGGGGCTTTCCTTAATTGGAGTGAGATCTGGTTGATTCGTGGTTAACTCGACACTTCTTGTTGGGCTAATTGGTGGTGGTGACTAGATCTGGTGAATTAGGGTCTAATCTTGGAAACCCTAATTTTTCCTGGATTTGGGGATTCTTGTTTTTGGAAGTTACTGGTGTTTATTGGGACCTGATTCTTTCACAATACCTCTTAACTAAGTGAATTAAGAGTATTGTGATTCTCTTCCGCACTCTTTACCGTATAGCACTGTAAGTCTCTTCCCTTTCTTTTAAGATTACTTGGTTTTAGTTTAGAGGGTGCAAACGGTGTGGCTAACATCTTGATCTGCCTCCCTGAGAGGTATGAATACCTGCTCTGGTCACACTAGTCCTCTAGGCTAGGCCTTGTAATTCTTGGGTGTGTGTTTTTCTCCTATTTCTTTGTTGGTTTCTTGCTTGGATGTTATTTGTCTATCTCTTGTTTATCTGTTGCTTATTTGTTCTAAATGACCCCCAGTGGTAGTAATGAGACTCTCATTAGCAGTCTTGATTTGAGTAGTCCTTTACACTTGCATGCTAATGATGTTAGTACCAGTTCTATTATATCTGTGAAACTTACAGGGACTGACAATTATAGAGTTTGGTCCACTGCTATGAAACTTGCCATTAATACTAGAAATAAAACTGGATTTATTGATGGTACTTGTACTAAGGCCTCTTATGTTTCTAGTGAAGTTTTGGCTAATCAGTGGGAAAGATGTAACTCCATTGTGTTATCTTGGTTGCTTAATTCTATTTCTGAAGAATTGTATCTTGGTCAAATGTTTTCTGTGAATTCTTATGAAGTCTGGACTGAACTTAAGGAAACATATGATAAACTTGATGGGTCCATAATTCTAAACTTAATGCAGAAAATCAATAACTTCAAACAAGGCGAATTAACTGTTTCTAAGTACTATCATAAGCTGAATTCTTTGTGGAGAGAGTTTGATATTATGACTAAATTGCCTAAGTGTGTTTGTGCTGCTAGAGAGGATGTGTTAAAACATAATCAACTTATGAAACTTATGCAATTTCTCATGGGCCTTAATGATGTTTATCAACCTATCAGAAGTAGTATTCTCTCTAGAGAAACTCTTCCTGATGTGAAAGATGCCTTTGCTATTGTGTCGAGAGAAGAGTCTCATAGAGGCTTTGCTTCTTCTTCTTCTTCTGGTTCTGAGACCAAACCTCAAATCTCTGGTTTTATTGCTAAAACTAATTGGACTAATAATGGTACTAAAAGGTTTGATAATAAGTTTGATACCAGAAAGTTTTCTAGCAGTGATAACAAAAAGTTTGGGAATAATAACAACAGTGGGAGTAATAAGGGACCTAATCCTAATCTGCTTTGCAATAATTGTGCTAAAATTGGGCATACAATTGATAGATGTTATGAACTTGTTGGGTATCCCCTTGGTTATAACAAAAATCCTGGTCCAAAACAGAATAGTTTTAAAACCTCTTTTACTGCTAATTCCAACAACTCTTCTACTGAGAATGGTTCCCCTATGTCTTTCACAAATGAACAAATGCTGAAACTCATGAGTCTTATCAAAGATATGCCTTCCAGTGGAATGCAAGCTAACATGGCAGGTATGCCCAGTTTTCAAAACAACAATGTTTTCTTCAATATAAACTTTCATAGATTTTATAACAGTAATATTGTTTTGTGTAAAATGAGTATTAGCTGGATCATAGACTCTGGTGCTAATCAACATATGACTGTTTCAACTTTAAATATGTTTGGAATTGTTGACATTTCTGATTTAAACCTAACTGTGGGACATCCTAATGGAACCCTTGCTAAAATTAAATATGTTGGAAACTTAAAGCTTTCAGAATATGTCACTTTATATGATGTGTTGGTTGTTCCTGAGTATTGTGTCAGTCTTTTGTCTGTTCATAAACTCATCAAAGACAACAAAATGTTTGTTGGCTTTTCTGAAACTAAGTATTACATTCAGGATTTGACTCACAACAAAATCATAGGGACTGGTAGTGAGAATGGTGGCCTTTACTTGTTTGATTATCCCTCTCCCATCAACTCTAAGAATAAAACATTAGGTAATTTGTCTGTCCAATGCTTTATTTCTAAATCCTTGTGGCATCACAGACTTGGTCATCCCTCTGACCATGCTGTTGATCTGTTACAATCTGAGCTTAAGTTCACTAAGGATTCTCATGTCTCTCCTTGTGAAATCTGTCATAAGGCTAAGCAGACAAGAGAACCATTCCCTTTAAGTGAACACAAAAGCTCTGCCATTGGTGACCTTGTTCATATTGACCTTTGGGGACCTTATAAGGTTACTGGCATAGATGGATTCAGATATTTTATGACTATTGTTGATGACTTTACCAGGGCTGTTTGGATTTACCTTATTAAAACCAAAGATGAGGTCTATAATTTTTTTGTGAATTATATAAATATGGTTTTAACTCAGTTTAAATGCAAAATCAAGACTGTTAGGTCTGATAATGGCACAGAATTTGTGAATAACAAAATGAGTAGTTTATTTGATAGCCTTGGTATTGTGCATCAAACCACCTGTGCTTACACTCCTCAGCAGAATGGGATTGCTGATAGGAAGCACAGGCACTTGCTAAATGTTGCTAGAAGTTTGTTGTTTCAAAGTGGTATTCCTTTCAGTATGTGGCCTGAGTGTATCCTAATTGTTGCTTACCTTATTAACAGGTTGCCTTCTTCTGTGTTGAGTGGTCTTTCTCCTTTTGAACTTGTGTATGGTAGAAAACCTAAACTTTCTCACCTGAGAAGTTTTGGTTGCTTATGTTTCTCATCTATTCTTAACAATTCTGATAAATTTTCCTCTAGGTATGAAAAGTGTGTTCTTATTGGTTTCTCTACTACAAAAAAGGCATACAAACTCTATAGTCTTGAAACAAAAATGATTTCTTTTTCTAGAGATGTTCAATTTTATGAAACTATCTTTCCATTTAAAATGAACACAAATTTGATTCCGAATCAGACCTATGGGAATGTTGAGACTACCTTAAATAGTCTAAATTTCTTTGATGTGAAACATTATGATCTAAGTCCCAATGATGAAGGGAGAGGTACTAATACCCCCTATGATGATGGTGATGCATGTACTTGCCCAAGAAGTACAAATACTTCTGATGATGGTAGGAATACTGGTATTGCCACTTCCATGGGTGATAACACTCTTCCTGAGGGCACTGTTCCTTCCAATCATTCTCAAAATGGATCCACTCAGACCATTAGTCAAGTGCAGCCTGTTCTTAGGAGATCTAGTAGACCTACCAAGTTGCCTGCTAGATTCAATGACTTTGTTGTCAACAGTAGTGCAAAGTATGGATTGGAGAAATATGTTTGTTACTCTAATTTGAGTCCTGCTAATTATTGCTTCTCTACTACTTTAAACAAAGCTGTTGAACCTTCTTCTTATGAAGAGGCATCAAAAAATGTTAATTGGATTCAGGCTATAAATAATGAGGTTACTGCTTTAAAAAGGAACAACACCTGGACTGAATGTGAGCTACCTCCAGGTAGAAAACCTGTAGGTAGTAAATGGTTGTGGAAAATTAAATATAAGTCCACAGGTGAAGTTGATAAGTATAAAGCCAGGGTTGTCGCCAAGGGCTTCAGCCAGAGGGAGGGTCTTGATTATATGGAAATTTTTAGTCCTGTGGTTAAGATGTCTACTGTTAGATGCATGATTAATGTGGCTATTTGCAATAATTGGAATCTTTTCCAGTTAGATGTTAATAATGCTTTCTTGTATGGTAACTTAACTGAGGATGTTTATATGACCTTGCCCCCTGGCTTTGATGATCATAAATATAAAGTTGTGAAACTTAACAAGTCTTTATATGGTCTGAAACAAGCCCCCAGACAATGGAATGCTAAATTAACTAATGCTCTTAATGAACATGGTTTTGTGCAGTCTAAGTTTGATTATTCTTTGTACACTAAGAAATCTGGGAGTGTGTTTTTGGTTCTTCTTGTCTATGTTGATGACATGGTTATAACTGGCAATGACAACAATGAAATTGAAAAGTTTAAAGTGTTTTTGCAGTCCAAATTTCAAATAAAAGACTTTGGAAAGTTAAAATATTTTTTTGGCATTGAAGTCTTAGAAAATGAAAAAGGTGTTTACCTTAGTCAAAGAAAACATTGTCTTAAACTGTTACATGAGTATGGATTACTTGCTGCTAAGCCTGTTGACACACCCTTACCTGAAAATACTACTCTTAATCATATTGAAAGTGTTGATGATAAAGCCTTGAAAAACATTGGTAATTATCAAAAACTGGTTGGCAAGTTAATTTATTTAACTAACACCAGACCAGATATTTCTTATCATGTTCATGGCTTGAGTCAACATATGCATGCTCCCCTTGAGTCTCACTTAAATGCTGCTTTAAGGGTTTTGGGATATTTAAAAGGCTCACCTGGAAATGGTGTTCAAATTTACAAAAATGGGAACCTTAAACTGAGAGCTTATGCTGACTCAGATTGGGCAAGATGCCATGTTACCAAGAAGTCTGTGTCTGGCTATTGTGTTTTTCTGGGTGACTCTTTGGTTACCTGGAAAAGTAAAAAACAATCCACTCTTTCTAGATCATCTGCTGAGGCAGAGTACAGAAGCATGGCTTCTTGTACTTGTGAAGTTATTTGGTTAACTAATCTTCTTGGTGACATGGGTGTTAGGGAATTGCTTCCTGTGAAGATGTTCTGTGACAACAGTTCTGCTTTGCAGATTGCTGGGAACCCAGTGTTTCATGAAAAAACAAAACACTTTGAGATTGATGTGCACCTTGTTAGAGAAAAAGTGTCTGTCGGT
Organism: Artemisia argyi; assembly: GCA_030686995.1. NCBI lineage: Eukaryota > Viridiplantae > Streptophyta > Magnoliopsida > Asterales > Asteraceae > Artemisia > Artemisia argyi. The sequence goes on from CM060691.1 coordinate 41,377,688, forward strand.
GTCATTAAGACTGAAAAGATCCATACTTCTCAGCAAATTGCAGATGTTTTCACAAAAGCTTTAGACTGTAAAAGTCATAAGTTTTTGTGTGATCAGCTGAGTATGTTGGACATGTTTGGTGTGGTAAATTGATGGTTGGTGTGAAAGTTTGAGGGAGGGTGTTAAATTGCCTTCCAAACTTTCAGGGTCTATTTCTATCATTACAGAAACCTTTCTAACTCTAATTCTTTCTTTTGTCTGTCTCTGTATACTTCTAGATTTTGCAGGGTCTAAAGATGGGATCTCTTGAAGTTGCTGGCTATTTAAGGATCGCTTTGGTTAGGATTTGGTCATAACGGATAGTCTTCTCACACACTTCTGACCGTTATCACCAAGTTCAATCTAATATGATCTTGTATTCGTTCAACTGATCTATTGTTTATGATCTAGTTGTTGTTTCTGTTTCTGCACTTTAGATCAATCATTGAGATCTAATTGTTATCTTACTTCTTGTATTGTAAAGACTCAAGTTATTATTTGAATCAAGGGGAGGTTGGTTGGATTCATTCGTTGGTGTTATTAGAATTTCTACATACTGCTTGCTCATAACCTGGGTCCTTGCCTTGTTGAGAATCGAATTTGGAGATCTGTACATCCTCTGAATATGGAATAGAGTTGTAAGGAACATAAAACCATAAAGCAATAAGATTTCTATTGTAACTTAGATGGATTACAATGAACTTAGGTTACTAAGAGAATGCACAAACCTTGTCTATCCCGGATACACGTTCCTCTTTTTAAAGAGACTTTCTTTGGTGTAAAGTTGAACACTTCATGAAGGAAATCATTTCCCTGCTCATATAAAATCAATCATTAATACTAGATAAAAATGCATATAATTCCAATTGCCTTGTACAGTGGCGGACCCAGGATTTTCCAAGACGAGGGCAAAAAAAAATTTTTTTTGATAAAATTCGTGATACACTTTAATAAAAGGTCATAATTTTTTTAACACTAAAAACCAAGGTTTTTACATTTTTGGCTTCAAGGTGTTGGGCAATTTGATTTTTTGGAGGGGTGCACTTTAATAAAAAGGTCCTAAAAAATTTTTTTACACTAAAATCTGAACTTTTTCGGCGAGTCGTGGAGAGCACCACCCCCCAAAGTTTATGCCTAGGTCCGCCCCTGCCCTTGTAACTTCACTTTTTCTAACAGTGAGTTCAAAAGCATTTGCAACTGTCACACTAAACATACATAACAAACTTATGATATGCTAACAAACGAACCTGCATGTGCTTAACAAATCCTCCCCTGAGAAATCTCTTCATATGAGGTGAGTCCATGACAAAATAAATAAATAAATAAATAAAATCTAAAGTTATAATATATAGATAAATGCAAAAAGATAAATGAATTGTATTTGAAAATGAAATGATATAATTTATAATAGAGGGCAACACAATATTATTTTTTTCTTTATGGCCATATAAATTAAATTATGATATTATTATAAGATTACTGATTTTTTTTAACATATAGTTCATTTTTTTATATGTAACTAATTATGAACAAAATTGGGTCAAGCATCTAGATAATTTACTTCAAAAACATGCTTCTGACATGTTACAAAGCACGAAATCCTTTTTCATAATAAACCCAAAAAGACATGTAAGATATTCATAAACACATAACACACCCAAGATTTGATGCTAAGCCGATTCTAGAGAGAGAAAGAGAGAGAGTGGGAACTTAGTGAGAGAAAATGCAAGTAATATTATGAAGCTCCAACACTCTTCTTTAGTGGGAGAGGGCTTATATAATGTTTACAAAAATGCCTCTAGTAGGCTATGGACCGGGCTGACAGTGGGTAAAGACCCGACCCGACTCTATGGTGATACGATATCTAAACTAATATGATTAAGCCTACGAGCTACTTAATGCCAATAGATACTCGAGGTGAACGAGTCTTTCATGTAAATATTTATATTCCTAACAATCTCCCCCTAAGTATTAACTATGCCTGCCAGACTTAACTAATACTGACAGACTTAACTATGAAACTAACAGACTTAGCTATAAACTAGCAGACTTAAGTCTATTTACATATAATTCCCAACATTGCTTACCGAAATGGATTGTACCTTACAAAAATAAGACACTCTTAAAACTGCTGATCTATTTAAAATAAGCAATCCCAAGCACCCTCTTAAGCTGAAATAATCTTAAATATACTGTGGAAAACTAGATTGAGGGGAGGGGGTTGAATAGTTTTACGTCTTTTAAAAGTGTTATAAAAACTTTGTTTCAAAAACTTTGATTCGAGTTTATGTGAAATCTAGCCTTGCACAATATGGACAATTATATGTATGTATGAAAGTAATAACAAAGTAAGTAAAGCAATAAGTAAAAGATAGAAAGATCAAACCGCGACACAAAGGATTTATAGTGGTTCGGTAACGAAGCACCTCTTCGCCCTACTCCACTCCCCGAGCATCTAACTCGAGAGTTTTCTTCACTATGTCAACAAGCTCCTTTATGGCAGAGAAAACCTTACACACCTTTGCTTACACCAATTTCCGACACTAAACAAAATGTCGAGTTCTAATCCTAGCTAGAACCAATCTCACGACTCTTCACGACTTCTTTACTACTTCTCATGACTTCTACACACCACTACTACTTCACAACTTCTCACGACTTCTACACTACTTCTTCACACCACAACTATTTTTAAGTTACTACTTCACACCTCGACAACTTCTAACTACTACTCGCCACAACTACTTCAACGTTTCTACTTCACACCAAACCTACTTTTATGCTTCTACTTCACACCTCTACAATCTCACAACTTTACAACACAACCAATACTCCAAACCTATCTAGTTACTTACATTCACAACTAACTAACTAATGTATATACCTATATACGAATGAATGAATTGTTAGTTTATGGACATTATTTTAGTAGTCGTATGTTAGGATCGAACTCGAGATCACGGGATTGCACACTTTACGTATGAGACCCGATGTTTAAATAATTAATATAAAATGTTATATTTAATTATTTAATTCACAATAAACGACTAAAGAGCGTTAGGTAATTAATGGAATTGACTAACGGTCGGTAAATGTCAACGGGATATGAAGAAAATAAAACAAGACAAGAGAAGGCTCTAGAAATCTTGTTTATGGCCAAACAATGGAATCCCACATCGGAAACCATAGCAAACTTGATATCTATCATAAGGGTATAAATACATCCCCATGTATTCATCCTTTGGTACACTTGATTTCAATAGAAGGCCAAACTTCTTCTTTCCTCTCTTGTTCATAGGACAACGAGCGAAACCCCAAGAAAAGGGATTTGCGAGTAACCTTGAACATTACAAAGTGTTTGGTAAATCTATTGTGATCAAGAACTAGCATTCACATCGAATCGCTAATAGTGCGTGTGTATAAGAACGTGATATAACCACACTATTGGTTATATCTTGGATTGAATAACAAAAGGTAAGGAGTTATTCTTACAATCCACATAAACACTAATTAGGGTTCATAAGTTGAAGATTGCTTTAATTGATTCTTGTTCGGGCTAGAATTACAAAGGTGCGTTTACTATTTATTATTGATTAATTAATTACATGTTATATGATCTTGTTATATTTGCTTCCGCTATGCTTACTTGATGTTATTGGTTTATTTATATGCATGTTATGATATTATAATTCCAACATGAATGATCTACAAAGTATGATACACAAACTACTTAGATTGTAGAATCACACTAAGTTGTAATACTTGTCTTGATGATTAGAAGTATTCTTCTCTTGCACTTGAGTTATTGAAGCTTGGATCACTTGGAAACAAAAGCTTATGATTATATGATCAAATGATTTAGAATGAAGTATGAGATGAATTAGAACAGAAAGTTTAGAGTGCAAAAGGTGAAAAAAAAATGCCAGAAACAGTCCAGTATTTATAGGCAAAGCTGAAAAGCTGAGGAACGGGTCGGTCCCCTTAAAGTGTGGCCGGCCCCCTTAAACTTTAAGGGGGCCACCCTATACTTTAAGGGGGCCTCTCAAATGGCTCTCAGCTTTGTCTTTTACTGTGGAAGGTTTTTCTGGAACATTTTTGCTATATTTGGTTGAAAATTTAAATTCAAATATATATTAAGAATTAAACATTTTCTTTTATTTACCAAAAATGATTTTATAAAAAACATAAAATGTTTGTAATATTTTATAAAAAATCTAGTGATTAAATAAAAATTCCTTTGATCATAAAATGCATTAGACATTTGTTTATTCGTATTTTAAGAGATTAATTTGTTAAAATGAACATTTACAATTAAATACTTGTTTGCGTAATAAGTTTACATTTAATGATTTTATATTTTGTGATTATCAAAACGTAGAGATATCGAAAAATATTAATAACGTTTTTAGGTAATATTTATATCAACATATACGGATACAACTGTTTATTTACTTGGTTTTGTGATCTATTTCTAAAAATGTAGTTTATGTTGGATATTAACCATTTCGTTAGAAAGTGTATAATGAGCGAGTCATAAATGACCTGTTTTGACCCGCCACTCACATGCTTGACCTACCCATAGTATTGTTCCATGTTCTGAAATGTACTTATAAATGTCCTCTTTTTCTCTTCAGAAATGCACAAACGAGACGACTTTCCCATCCTCTTGCTGTATTGAGAGTGCGTGAAATAGACGAGTGGTCAAGAAGTCCATATTATAAATCTCTAATGAAACAAGCAATTAGTCGAAGCCATTTACAAGAGGTTTAGCAAACTGTTGAAAGTTCAAATACTGTCAAATACATATACGGTAAAACTTACTTCTAAATATATTCAAAATCACCTCCAAGATGAAAGTTTTGTTGTAAAATTTAGGATCACAGTAATCTGAGAGTCGTGTAAACACTTTCATATTGAAGTATTTCGATAATTCTATCGAAATCTCAAATCGGATAAAACACAGATTTAGAAACGAGAATATGTTTTTGTTATTATGAAAACAGAACTAGACATAGATAATATATTATTGACCAACAAAACCAAATTTCAGTTATAACTCAGTTATTATAACCACCAAACCACTTAAATTAATAGGCAAAATATAGGTCCAATATTATGGGAATTTTATTTTTAAGTGCGTTTTTAACATAGCAGCTGGACCAGGGGCCCTGCCTCTTGGACCCTGCCATACAAGTGTGCACTCTACACAACCTCGACTTTTTGAACATTTTTCACAATTACACATTGGTCAACTAAGTCAATCATTACACTTAAATCATATTGGTGACGCAAAATCACCATCAAGTTTTTGAATCATGGCTCTTATTTTTGTGACAGTTTGTACCTGGACTGGATAACAATTCATGGAATTGGTTTTATTGATAGACAAGGCCCGGGATGAGCGTCAACTTGAAAAAATAACAAGTGCAAGGCGGCGTTTGTATACTGACGAAGAGAATGCCACGATAGTTGTCGGTCCGTGAGAGTAAGTCCTAAAATATATGGAGTTTGGGATTGCTTTTAACATTCTTATTATAAATAATACTCCATATAATTATTGTGTTTGTTTGGATGGAAAATTGATTTGGTCTTGCGATCATTAGATAATCAGCTTTAATGTTGCATATTAAGAATTTAATTATTGACATTTACTATTTTATTGTTGAGTTCTTTAAATGATGATAAAAAGCAGGCACTCGTAAAATGTCCCATTGGTATTTGTTGTAGATAAGTTTATTGTTTTTATGAAGTGGGTCAAAACTGAACCTGTATAAATGGTATGCGCCTGAAATTTTTAGTCTATTTAAAGTTGCAATACTCTTTTTTGAAATCTGCCATGATTATGCACGTTTGGTAAGTTACTTTTCAGAGAATGCTAATTTGTTTATGGAATTCGTAAGTAATTGTGGTTTCCCAATCATCATTGTCGTTATAGGGTATGCGTTATAAAGTTTAGGTTTATGTGGTCCTTGTTTCACAATCTAGGATATGGTTTCTGCTGCTACACTTTTTAGGATCGAACTTTTTATACTGCATGAAACCAACAGGCTCTATGCTTGCTACTACTATACTTGGTAGGCTCAACAAAATAAACAACAGATATGCATTTTTATGCTTTGAGAAGGCCTGGGGTGGGTTAAGTGGTAGTTTGTTTTAGTATATTTAAAATGAAGTGTATGTTGTTTCAATCATCTCTTACGATTTTGAAGCCCGTAGATCATGGTTTAGTTCCTTGAGAGAAAGAAGTTATCATCTTCGACACACGAAATAGTGTATAAATAGATTATCATACACAGCACTCCCGCAGCAACGTGCGGGCTCACGCACTCGTCACTACAACAAAATAGGCAACTTTTCACACTTATTAAAGCATATTTTCACACTATAAAGTGTGTGAAATTGAAAAGTTCACTGGTGTAGCAAATAATTTCACATTTTTAAATGTGAAGATTTATAAAAACTTCACACTTTAAAGTGTGATGGTTTTGAAACAATTCTTTACACTTAAAAGTGTGAGATTCTAATTCTTCACACTTTTAAGTGTGAGGATTTTAAAACAACTCTTCACACTTTTAAGTGAGAGATATTAATTCTTCACACTTGAAAGTGTGAGGATTTTAAAAGATTCTTCACTCTTTTAAATAAAAGTGTGAGGATTTTAAAGAAATTCTTCACACTTTTAAAAGTGAAGAAATTTAGATGTATATTTTTAACAAATAAATAAATATTTCTGGAAACAAATTTAATAATTCCTGGAAATTAAAATGTCAAATATTACATAAAACATATATACAATTTCAAACACACATAAGTAAATTTTATAAAATCACACCAAGAGTCATTTCTCATAATATGTAAAGCTTCCACATCGATTCTGGTAACTAAAACAACATCGATTCTGGTAACTGAAACAACACAAAAATTCAAGATTCACATAATATGTAAAGCTTCCACATTGATTCTGTAATGGAGTGCTAGTCTTGCTCATCAACCAAACTCAAAGTCCCTGGAAACATGTCAAAATTTAGTATCATGTGATCAAATACTATGCTTATTTTACACATTATCATCTAAATAAGTGCATGATATTGAATAGAAAGTGTCCAAGATAACATTACCCAAACTACTTCCTAATTAACCATTAAAGTTACTGTCACAGGGTAATATTTAGCCCAAGTTGTTCAAGCCCAAGTTATATAAGCAATACAAATAAGCAGTTTAACACCCGTTGCGGGTTGTGACAACAACAACCAAACGCCCTCTATGGGTGGTATTTCCAGTCGAGGCAAAACAAACACCCCTTGAGTGGCCTGATTTTCATTTGCTACACACTATATACAACAACCTGGCAAATAATATAACAGATAACAGTAAAACATAGTTGTATATTAAGCATCGGCGTATTCTGTGTCAGACCAATCCAAGATCACATCTTACTTCAGTCTCTAAATGGTTGCAAATAAACATTTACATGTCTGAACTTGCCTAAAAATGCATGTAGTAAAAAAAAAACTATCACTGATTGTACTCCCTAGTATTCCAATTCTACATCATCACAACTACATATATACATACATTTGAAGCATCTAGTTCGATATAACTAACCATTCAACTTTACATTTATATTTCACATTCTTATAAAATGTTTACCATTATCCATATCACAACTTCTAATGTGTTTGAAACTTCTGGTAAAATAGGTTACGCCGTTACACCATATGCTTCATTATCAAATGGCAGAACAACATATTTAGCAAATCACTAGTAAGACATAATCACATAATGTAACAGTTTCAACAAGATATTATAGAACAATGAACTAAAGGAGTGTTTGCATAAGCTTATCTTTTACTGTAGCTTACAAGCTTATTTATTTTCAGCTTACATTCAATAAAAGCTCTTCTTTTTCCGGCTAATTTTTTAATTTACAAGTTTATTTATGTCACACAATTTTCAAAATCAGCCAACAAAAATAAGTTTCGGGGGTGTTTGTTTAACCTTATTTTTGGGCTTATCAGCTTATCTCATTTCGGCTTAGGTTTCATAAGCTTAATTTTTCGCTGGCTTATTTTGAAACTTTCCAGCTTATATAAGCTTGTTATATCATAACAAGCTTGTAACAACCAATAACCTCAAAATAAGGCAGCAAAAAATAAAGCTTATGAAACATAAGCCGAAATGAGATAAGCTCATAAGGCCAAAAATATGCTTAAACAAAACCCCCTAAACTTATTTTTGTTGGCTAATTTTAAAAATTACAAAACCCCCTAAACTTATTTTTGTTTACTGTTATCTGTTATATTATTAGCCGGAAAGCACTACGTTACTACCCTGATTTTCATTAACCCAAAAGTTATTTGGTCAGTTGTCTACTTTCGGCAGGTTGGAAACAGTATAAAAGTGATGTCCCTGAATGTGAAATTGCTTGGATTTACGCATTAATTGTAAACTATCATACTCTTGGCTAAAAACTATTCAGAAACTCTGTTTTGGTATTTGTTAGGGACTGATAAGGTCTGGTACGTGATGCAGTGTAGGGAAAACCTTACAAACAAACAATAGTAGGTGGATATTTGATATTTCAACATAGATTCGTATTACGAATAAACTACTACATGAACCTTGAGATCTTAAAAGTGTAGATTGAAGTCACTCAAACCCCAACACAACAAATTCCTAAAGTGCTTTCAGAATAGCAGGGGAAATCAAAGAGAGAATAAAATTATCGAACACTAGACGTAACTTTTTTTCCCTAGCGGGTGTGGCTGTGAACCAGCAAACCAAAACACGCACCCCTTGGGGGTTTGCGGTGTGGTCTGAAACAACAAGCAGTAACAGAACAGAATAAGGGGTGTGTCTCTTAGCTTATTAAGTGGGCTTCAATTAATCTGATGCAATTAGACAAGCAGTCATATAGTAAAACTAGCTATGTTCAAATACTACAAAAAAATGGTCACTTTGTGAAATTTACGTCGATTGTTTAAGATATGATACACCTATGGCTTACTACGAAATCTCAATTTAACATAATTCAAACTCATGGCTTAAAATATCCAAACTTAAATTCCAAACCCCAATCATATCTCTAAACTATCCTGCATATAAGGTTCACAGAACAAAAGAATCACACCTGTCCTGCATATGATCGCTGGAAAGGGCTTTTATCTGCATTCAGCTGAAAACACCAATAAAACCAACATTAGACCAACAACAGGAACCAAATTACATAACAAAAAGATTTACGGGCATACAAGAGTAAAACAAACAAACTTGATGTTTAACCAACAAATCAGAATTAAGAACCCCCCCCCCCCCCACACACACACACACTATAAAGCTAATCGCAAACTACAAAAAGCTCAGATTTTTATTACATTGCTAGTGGAATCAAGCATTATCGTATAATACTGTACTTCAGAATTAATCATAATCAACCTTTATCAACTTTATATACGCTCAAACCGTTTTCAATTATTGTCAACTTTACTCCAGTTTACACATCCAATCTCTTACCCATAAAGAAATCTAAAGAAACATAAATTACATCGCTTTCGCCACAACCATGAGCTCTGCATGTTCAAGATATATAGAAGGGTAGCTTTTACGAAAATACTTACGATTAATTCTTCCATGAGCTGTGCAAGTTCTTCTCCTTGCCATAACCTATGAAATACGCAGAAATAACATATCATTAAAAATGAGAATAATCTTTAAAAAATTACAAAATAATATAATCAAGTGCTAGTAACCTGTGCAATCTTCATGAGAACCAGTCTGGGTCGGAAAACACATGTCTGATGAACCGTATGCACGTTGGAACATAGTCTGAAAAAGCTTAAGTTCTTCTCTAAATCCACCAACAGTATTTTCTAGCTCCTCAACTTTCTTAGTTTGTGATTCTAGTTTCTGATTTTGAATAGCCATTTTTTCATTATGAGATTCTACTGTTTTATTCAAAGTTTCAACGGTCTTATTCAAAGACACTATTGTTCTATTTTGAGATTCTATTATTGAGGTTTGTGATTTAGTTTGAACTAAAAGCTTGTGAACATAGTTTGAATTCATAAAATTGTCCCCTCTCATTTTCCTTAATTCATTACTGAAACTTGTAACTTGGGATTTTGTTACCCCTGCCCCATAGCCAAGAGCTTCCCCTTCCGGACCCTTGAGTTCTATCCATACTTCCCTATCAATGGCAGCTCGCTTTTCATTATCAATCTCTTCTTCTGGGCAACCTAACTCCGATATCTTTCTTGAGATCTCTTTGTTTGCTTGATCCTGAAAGATTATGTAAAGAAAGAGCTTGATACATGTACTTTTAGTAAAACTTAGAATTCAATCAGTGAAATAAATATATACCACGAGTTCTCTTGATGCATCTTCAACATAAGATCCGTCCATTTCTTGATGTTCAATCTCAAAGGCCTCGACGAAAAGTGGTGATCTTTTGTTTTTCGATTTCTGTAGAATATTAAGAAAGTATAAGTCATCATATTTACTGTCTACTTTAACTTCTAAGTATAACAATTAATACATTAAAGCTTTCAAGGACATAGTTATTGCTGAATAGAAAGCATCAGCAGAAGGAGTGATAAATAACATTCCCCCTGATAGTACAAGACTACAAGTTACAGAAAACCTTCTGATGAGAGGCTGACTAGTTAAATTGACCTGGAATACATGCCCCCATATGGTTTACTACTTGACGCTTTTAAGTTGCCGTGACTTTTAACTCGATGGTTGTCACTCTTTGCATGAAAGGACTCAAAGTCTTCAAAATATTATTTTATTGCCTGTTAATGATTTATGATGAAATACTACACTGAAATGCCAACCTTAAGAAACATTTCTTCTGTATTCGGCCAAAAGACCAGAAACCTAGTATGCTAGTGAATGTCGTTTTCTAAGGCTTTCTATAAACAATCTCATCAGTCACCACTCTTGCCTATTTCTGATCATTTCTACATTAGCAATTGAATGTCAAAAATAGAACTTACAAATTCATCTCTAATTCGCGCGAAACTCTTGGCACCAGTTCTGTGAGTATGAAGTTTTTCACCTCTTGCCTTTTTGCCTATTTCTGATAATTTCTACACTAGCAATTGAATGTACCACATGTTAGTAAGTGACTTACTTGAAATAAAATAAAAAAAAAATGTATATAAAATAAAAGCTAGTACTCTTGATTTCGATGATCTAAGTTGAGCCTTATATAACTCCTACTGATGATCATGAACTTTCGAAGGTGCATCAACCAAGTCAAGTGCATTCAATATCTGATCTTCTATATACTCCAACTCGTGTGCCTCATCAACACCAATGTTATTAGCCTCATCAAGTCTACTTTTAACCGACCCATATAGCTTATATTTCATCCTTTACTTAAGAGCCCTGTACTTCTGATTAAAGATCTTGAAAAGAACCCAATCCATCTTCGTTCCTTGAGAGATACAGAATTCACACTGCCAAAATGAGGGAAATTGTTAATCCATTCTCAGTCTTAAAAGAGAGTACGAGAATATTAATAAACAATATTGTCTTAAAAAAATGAGTTACCCGAAGTTCCGCCATAAGCCTAACACCACAACGAGTCTTTACTTCATGCCAATCTTTTGCTTCAATTGGACAGAGGTTTGGTTGTTTTAAAAGTAAAGTCATGAACCTCGTGCATAACCCCGCTGCATCTTTGATCAGTTGATCTCTATCATTAACATGTACTAAAATCTGTTCACCCTCATTTAGCTTATAAACGTCTTTTGTCGTCATTTTTGCAGTCCTGACAATATTTCCATGTTGGTCTGTAAAATTAGTAGGATCTATTAGCATGGAATACTAAATAGGAGACTATTTATTAGTGGTGATCTTTGAACATTACCTATTATCTCAACCTCAATCAATTTGTCCTCACTCTCATCATCTTCGAGTTCCAAAGTATGCTACATCGATGTTTGTTGAGAGGATGATGGGAACTCTAACTAAAAGGAAAAAAATGTAGACCTTACCGTTCAATTGGATACATCCATCTATATTGAACGGGTCCACCGAGTTTCGCCTCCGATATTATATGGACACTTAAATGTACCATGATTGTGAAAAAGCTAGGAGGAAATAGTTGTTCCAATTCGCATAATGTTTGCACAACTTGATGCTCCAGTTTTTCTAATTCATTAAGATCGAGAACTTTGGCACACAACCCTTTAAAAAGGAGCAAAAATCAGACACCGCTTTAACTACTCGAGATTGTGATCTTGAAACCATTGAAGCTCTCAAAGCAATCGGCAAAATATCTTGCATTAAAATGTGGCCATCGTGACTCTTAAGGTTTAAAATCTTACGATCTTTCAAGCTTACACCCCTTGAAATATTTGAAGCATACCCATCAGGAACTTTAAGATTTTTTAAGACTTGTAGAAAGCTAGTCTTTTCTACATTGGACATAGAGTAACATGCCGGGGGTAGGTATGGCTTTTTGTTAGGCAAATGTTTAACGTGAAGTTCATGCCTTATTCCCATTTCTTTGAGATCCTTGCGACTATTTTCATTGTCTTTACTTTTTCCATCCCAATTCATTAAAGTCCCAAGTAGATTATCACATATATTTTTCTCGATGTGCATAACATCTAAGTTATGCCTTAGTAAATTGTACTCCCAATATGGCAAATCAAAAAATATGCTCCTTTTTTTCCATAACTGCTGTTCACTATCAATATTTTCTTCTATAAAATCATCTTTATCACCAAATGCACTAGACTTGTCATTTGAACACTGGATATCATCTCTTGTCCTTTTCTTAGAAGATTTATCATACTTACCATATTTGAATGTTGTACCTCTTAACTGCTTGAGAATATCAGATCCTGTTAATACACTTGGGGGGGGGGGGGGCATCTGTCTCGATTGTACCATCAAAACGATCCATCTGAAATCGATAAGTGTGATTTGGCTCGAGCCATCTACGATGTCCCATATAACAAAACTTTCTCCCATTCTTTAACCAAGTTGAACGAGTAGAACTTGTGCACACCGGACATGCCACGTGACCCTTTGTGCTCCATCCGGATAAGTTGGCGTAAGCGGGAAAATCATTCACAGTCCATAAATGTGCAGCTCGTAACTTGAAATGTTGTTTTGAGAAAGCATCGTAAGCATCCACACCCTTCCATAACGATTTCAATTCTTCAATTAAAGGAATCAAATAGATGTCTATATTATTTCCGGGAGCTTTCCCTCCCGGAATAACCGAGGAAAGGATCAAAGATTGTTTTTTCATGCATATCCAAGGAGGTAAATTGTAAGGAATCAACATGACTGGCCACGTGCTATGCGTTGTACTCATCGTACGAAATGGATTAAATCCATCACTAGCAAGGCCAAGCCTTACACTACGAGGGTCGGAGGCAAACTTTTGATACCTAGCATCGAATTTCTTCCAAGCAAGACCATCTGTCGGGTGCCTTAACTTTCCATCTTTTGTTAACCCCATATCATGCCACCTCATATCCTTTGCTGTTTTCTCGGACCTGTATAACCTTTTCAATCTTGGAATTAAGGAAAAGTAGCGCAAAACTTTTGCAGGCTTATTTAACTTTTGTGATTTCGAACTCTCACCATTTTCATCACACGGATCACTTTTATAACGAGAAGTGTTGCAAATATGACATGATTGTAGAGATTTCCGCACACCCGAGTAAAGCATGCAATCGTTAGGACATGCATGGATTTTTTCATAACCAAGCCCTAAATCACGAGTCAACTTTTTTGCTTCATTATTAGAAGAAGGTAATGATGATAAATGAGGAAATGCATCTTTTATAAGCTCAAAAATCATGCTAAAAGACTTGTTAGATATTCCACCCATACATTTGATGTGATATAACCGCAATGTGAATGACAAGTTAGAATACTTGCACCCTGGATAGAGTTATTTCTCACATGCTTCTAACAACTTTTTATATCGAATGTCCTCATCACCAGGTTTTCTTTGTTGTGAATTTGGAGCCACACGAGGCCTTTCACCAATATCTTCTTCATTATCTTCTTCAATATCTTCTTCACTATCTTCTTCACTATCTCCTTCACTATCTCCTCCACTATCTCCTTCACTATCTCCTTCAAGCCTTGATTCACTAGACTCTTCACTATTCGAATCTAAAGAGTTTACACCCAAGGCATCCCGAACTAAGCCTCTAATGTCATCTATAACCGGAGAAGTTTCCAAAACACTAGTAGGTTGAGATATTGGTGGTGTTGTAACAACCTCCCCATGAAGTGTCCAAAGTGTGTAACCCGAACAAAAACCATGTCGCAATATATGGTGGTGAACAACATCGACAAGAAACCACCCATCATTACCACATTTATTACAAGGACATGAGATTTCCCCTTTAATAGCTCCAATACGAGCAAAATTGATAAAAGACTTGACTCCATCTTTAAAAGTTTTAGTTGTTATATGAGCTTTCATCCAACTTTTGTCCATTATTTCTATATTATACCTACACATAGATTAACAAATATTCCTAAATTTTACAACAGATCCAACTTTTGTACTAAATTTTACAAGCTGATCCAATTAGATATAGCAGAATTAGAAATATTCCTAAAGAGCTTGTTATTCTTAACTAATAATTCAACAGCAGCAATTATTATCATTTCTTTCGTTTTTATAATAAAATGTTCAATATATAATGCACTATAGCTCACTGAATTCTATGTAATCAACACATCAATTGCACATTCACATCAATCAGTACTGATAATCGCACATCATCGCAATCACATAGACAGTAGCATCAAACACCTTTCTCTAATGGACATTTCATCAAACACCTAGCACATCTAAAGTCAATACATTCTCTATCAGACATTTCATCAAACACCTTTCGTGCACTAAGTAAACACCTTTCCCTAAATCGCCATACTAATCCGAGCTTCAAACCATAACTAACACCTAATACAACTCACCATTAACAACTCAGTAATATAACTAAATCAACTCACGAATAAGTAAATACCTGAGACTGACGAATCACTTCGAGTCGAGACGTTAGGGTTTTTCAAACTCACTTCGAGCTGAATGAATCACTTCGAGTCGAGTTGATCCTTTGAGGAAATGATTTGCACACTCGACACTCCTTTATATGCATTAAACTGTTGTACTGCCAAAAAATGAAGTGTGCCAATCATCTCCCTTTAATATGAGCTCATTGAGTTCTTTAATCAACACATCAATATAAGTGATATTGAATGAGATATAAAAAATTTATTCGGATCCGGGTTTTGTTAAGTGATATTGAATGAGATATAAGTGGATATTGGATCAATTGGGAGTATAGGGCTTTAATCAGAATAATATCCGGGTTTCATCCAATATCTTGAAATAAAATGGAGTATAAAATTTTTTATTACGAAAGTGGAGTATCTAAAAAGATGATCTAATTTTTTTTTTTTTTTTTTTTTTTTTTTTTTTTTTTTGTTCTTTTTTTCTTTTTTATACACAAAGAATCATCACACTTTTAAGTGTGAGTTTTTTTTTTTTTTTTTTTTTTTTTTTTTTTTTTTTTTTTTTTAAGTAAATGATAAATATACATCTTTTCATAACTTTAAGTGTGACAAAAAAAATTAGTTACTTCACACTTAAAAGTGTGAAGTTTTTCGATAGTTCTTCACATTAAAAAGTGTGAAGACCATATAATTATGTTAGCTCACATTTATAAGTGTGAGCTTTTGTTTTCACAACTAAAAGTGTGAAGTTTTTTATGGCATTTAATGTTTATCACACTTATTAGTGAGAATACTTTTTTACACACTTAGTTGTTTGGTTCGCTGAAATTCGGTGTAATTCGTTGTAATTGTAATCTGAATTACATTACAATCCTGTTTGGTTGGCAGGATAGATGTAATTGTAATTCAAATTACATTACATTGCTTGTTTGGTTTGTAGGGAATTGTAATTAGATTACAACCAATTAAGTCCAGTGATGTAATTCAGATTACATTGCAAACTTGATGAAATGTGTTGAATTACGTTGGAATTCAGATTTTTAAAAGTTAAATATCATTATTTATCTTTCAACGTTATTATTAGTTATTATTAATATATTATTTAATTTTTAAAAAATACAATAATATTTAATAATAATAATAATAATAATAATTTATTATTATTATTATTATATTATTTATTATTATTATATTATTATTATTTATTTACTTATTAAATATTATTATTATATTATATTATTATTTATTTATTAATTAATATTATTATTATTTTATTATATTAATATTATTATTATTATTTATTATTTAATAAATAATATTATTATATTATTATTTAATAAATAATATTATTATTACTATTTTATTATTATTATTATTATTTATTATTATTATTATTATTATTATTATATTATATTGTTATTATTTATTATTATTATTGTTATTATTATATTATATTATATTATATTATATTATATTATTATTATTATTATTATTATTATTGTTTTTCTGAATTACATTACGTTGCGAGTCAACCAAAGACAATGACACATTTCATCAATTACAATTACAACACATTACAATTCCAACACATTCCAATTCTTTGAATTACAATTCATTCAAATTACAATTCCTTCCAAAGATTACAATTCCTTCAAAAATATTTTGTGAACCAAATAGACCCTTATAAGTGTGAATACTTGTGAAAATAAAGTTCACTTTTCATTAAGTGTGAACAAAAAAGTGTGTACAAATCACCAATTTGTTATAGTGCGTTGATATCGAAATCCATGTTGTATTTTACTTAAATTAATGGTTAGCTTTTCTTCTAATCACTAGTTCTCCCATACATTTGTTACAACGAGAAATCAAACTTACAAGTTTTAAGATGTTAGTTGATATGTCACGTTTATACAATCAATGTATCTTGATGGTTACTGAAATAAATTATTGAGATCCAAGTTTAAGAAGCAAATGTACGTATTATGGTACTCATTTAGTGTGAAAATTAAATTAGAGTTGGTTGTGACTATGACCGATCGAGCATTTTGTATTAAAAGGACAATGACATGACTATACAATTCTTTTTTTTGAACAAACACATGACAATATAATTCAATATGTACAACTACGTAAACAATATATAATAGATGTACTATTTGTCTGATGATACCTGATGGACCATGAATAAAAGTATATAGGAAAGTATCCAGTTGAGTTGAAAATTTTAAGAAGACCAAGAAATTTGACTTTATCAGTGACCAAAAAATGGTAGCTAAACATTTTACCATGCCTCTACTAACAATATATAGATTAAGGTTTCAAACTAGTAGTAGCAGAGCAGCTCACACCGCAGGCACAGTAGCTGCATTGCTGGAGGAAAAGCTAAATGCTGAACTAACAACAAAAACCAACAATGGTGCTACTATCTACAGAGTTCCAGATCGTTTGCGTTCAGTCGAACCTAAAGCTTATGAACCGAATATCGTATCTATTGGTCCATACCATCATGGAGCACCTCGTTCACAAGCCATGGAGAACATGAAATGGAACTTCTTTCATCGCCTTTTTAATCCGACCAAGCCCAACAGGCCTAATCTAAATGCACTAGTCAATGAATTAAAAGATATCGAACACAAGGCTCGTGGTTGTTACTCTGAAGAATTGAACCTCAGCAGTGAGCAGTTCATCAAAATGATGCTCATTGATAGCTGTTTCGTTGTAGAGCTTTTGCGGGAAACAAAAGAGATTGATTTCAGTAAGAAGTCAATACTTATAAAGAGGTGGATGTTACCCGTCCTCCAGCGCGATCTCATCATGCTTGAAAATCAGCTCCCTTTATTTGTTTTGAAAGTATACAAATTAACAAGTTCTCAAGACACCGAAGAGCCAGGTTTGAAGAAACTTGCCTATCAGGTCTTTGAATCAATGATTTACAGAGATCCAGATCCACCAAAAAACGGTTTGAAGAAACTTTCATATAAGTTCTTTGAATCAATGATTTACGGAGATTCAGATCCACCAAAAGACAACAAGTTAGGAGATGAGAAAGATTGTGGAAGCCACTTTCTTGAACAGTTTCGAGCGAGCATGTGCCCAAGAGAAGTATTAGAAAACAAGTTTCGTGTTAAGGAGCCGCACATGTTCCGGTCAATAAGTGAACTGAAAGAGTCAGGAATCAAACTTAAGAAGGCTAAAAAATGTTAACCGCTCGATGTATGTTTTGAAAAGGGGGTTCTTAAGATTGCTCCTGTAAGCATGGATTGTTGGAAAACACGAGGGCCTTTTAGGCTTACGAAGAGAGGAACACTTTGGAGAAATTTTACAATGTAACTTTATTACTTAAGCTTTGCTTAGGTACATCCAAATGGATACATCTATCACATATTTATACTAGTCCATGGAAGGTTCTAGACTCGGGATATTCCATGGACATTCTCACCTAATCTAGATCATTCTTAAACACATCATTATCCTTATCCTAATTCTAGATAATTCTAACTAGATATTTCTAGTATCATTCTAGATATTTCACAAAGATATTTTCTATGAGTATTCTACGAGTTTCTAGAAGCTTCCATACCATTCTACGACTTTCTAGAAACTTCCATACCTTTCTATAACTTTCTAGAAGGTTCCATACCATTCTATGACTTTCTAGAATCTTCCATATGGGCTCGAGCTAAATCAAGTTTACAATCCAACACCCCCCTTTAAACTTGATTTACCGACTCCAAGCATCATTCGTTGTCTTGAGAAGTCTTTTTCGTTGAGCGGCTTAGTGAAGATATCTGCAACTTGATCTTCGGACCTCGTATGTATCACTCGAACATCCTTTCTTGCAATGCATTCTCTAATAAAGTGATAACGAGTGTTGATATGCTTACTTCGATCATGGTAGACCGGATTTTTCGCTAAGTCAATTGCTGACTTGTTATCCACGTAGATATCAGTCGCATCTTCTTGCTCCATGTGTAGCTCCTTTAGCATACTTCTTAGCCAAATTGCGTGACATACACATGATGTTGCAGCTACGTACTCCGCTTCACAACTGGATAAGGTAACAATAGGTTGCTTCTTTGAAGACCATGTAAAGGCATTGTTACCCAGGAAGAACAGGAATCCTGTTGTACTTCTTCCATCGTCTTTATTTCCAGCCCAGTCACTATCACTATATCCAACCAGCTTGAAGTCTTCACTTGTTGAGTAAAACATACCATAATCTACGGTACCTTTGATATAACGGAGGATCCTCTTTGCAATCTCCAAATGTTTTGTTGTAGGCTCTTCCATGAACCGACTAACCAATCCAACCGCAAAGAGGATGTCGGGTCTTGTACATGTCAAATAGCGCAAACTTCCAATGAGACTCTTGAATAGAGTTGAGTCTACTGCTTCTCCTCCGTCATGCTTAGAAGGCTTTGCCTTATGTTCTATGGGGGTGCCAACGGGATTACATTTCTCCATGCCGAATTTCTTTAATATCTCCTTGGCATATCCTTCCTGACTTATGAAAATTCCATCATCCATCTGCTTCACCTCAATGCCAAGATAATAAGACATAAGTCCTATGTCTGTCATCTCGAACTCTTTCGTCATTGACTTCTTGAGCTCATCCATCATACTTTGAGAGTTTCCTGTAAAGATCAAATCATCCACGTACAAGCAGACGAGTAGTATACCTCCACTTTCAAATTTCACGTAAAGTGCATATTCACTTAGGCATTTTGTAAAACCATGTTCTTGGAAATACTTGTCAATTCTAGTATTCCAAGCACGTGGTGCCTGCTTTAGACCATATAAGGCCTTTTTCAACCTTAGCACTTTACCTTCATGCCCTTTGGCAACATATCCCTCTGGTTGCTCCACATAAACTTCTTCTTCGAGAAGTCCATTTAGAAAGGCAGACTTCACATCCATTTGGTGGATTTTCCACCTATGTTGAGCTGCAATAGCAATAATCATTCTAATAGTTTCTAAACGAGCAACAGGAGCAAATACCTCTTCGTAGTCGATCCCATGCTTTTGCTTGTAACCTTTTGCCACAAGTCTTGCCTTGTACTTCTCCACTTCGCCTTTGGCGTTTTTCTTGGTCTTGTATACCCACTTAACTCCAATAGCCTTTTGGCCTTTCGGAAGGGTCGTCAACTCCCACGTATCATTCTTCACTATTGACTTTATCTCCTCGTCCATGGCTTGTCTCCATTTCTTACTTTTCATAGCCTCCTCAAAAACTAAAGGTTCACAATCAGCATATAAACAAAGAAGGGGTATCTCGTCAGTTACCTCGTACAGCTCCTGCAAACTTCTTGTCTTTGGTTCTCCTTCACTTGAACTTGAAGGTGAGTCTTGGGTTGGAGTTGGACTTTGAGGTTGTTGGACTTCTTCACTTGATTCACCCATCTCTTCTTCAATCATAGGAAGAAAGTCATACCTTTCATTTTCTTTAATGCTCCAATCCCATGCTTCTTCTTCGTCGAACTCCACGTCTCTACTCACTACCACCTTCCTTGTGATTGGATTATAGAGCTTGTAGCCTTTTGACTGCTTGTCGTAGCCAACGAACACATGCTTCTCACTTCTATCATCAAGCTTGGATCGCCTTTGGCTTGGAACGTGAACATACGCTATGCTTCCGAATACCCTTAGGTGAGAGACGGTAGGCTTCATCCCATTCCATGCTTCTTGTGGAGTCTTGTTATCTAAACTCTTTGACGGACACCGGTTCAATAGATATACCGCACAGTCAACCGCTTCAGCCCAAAACTCCTTTGGCATCTTCTTACTTTTCAACATGCTTCGGACCATATTGAGAATGGTTCTATTCTTTCTCTCCACCACTCCATTTTGTTGTGGGGAGTAAGGAGCCGTTAGAAATCTCCGGATCCCATTATCCTCACAAAATTTGTTAAATTCTTTTGATAAAAATTCTCCACCTCTATCGGATCTCATGGATTTAATTTTTTTACCTTTCTCCTTCTCAACCATAGCTTTAAATATCTTAAAAGCTTCAAAAGCTTGGGATTTTTCTTTTAGAAAATATACCCAAGTTTTTCTTGAAAAATCATCAATAAAGAGCATGAAGTAAAGATTCTTACCATGAGAGGGTGGAGTAATGGGACCGCACAAATCCGTGTGAATTAGTTGCAAAGGCTCCTTAGCTCTTGATGTCGCTTCTTTCGGGAACGAACTTCTAGCATGCTTTCCAAGAAGACATCCTTCACACACTTGATTGGGATGATCAATTTGATCTAACCCTTTCACCATTCCCTTTGATGATAATAACTTTAAGTCTCCAAAGTTTAAGTGCCCATACCTCATATGCCAAAGCCACGAATGATCCTTCAAACAACTCTTTAAGCACTTAGCTTCATCATGTTGAATGTTTAGAAGGAACATTCGGTTTTTAGTCATAGGGACTTTAGCTATGAGCTTTCCTTCGGGATTTCTTATTGTAGCACTACGATCTTTGAAATGAATATCGTAGTTTTTCTCTAAAAGTTGTCCCACACTTAAAATGTTACTTTTAAGGTTGGGCACATTGTATACGTCCGAAATATATTGGTGACTTCCATCTTTAGCTCGGATAAGTATCTTACCTTTTCCTTTCACCGGTGCCTTTGATTCATCTCCAAAGGTGACGTTACCTTTACTTTCCTCCATATCCACGAACAAGTCTTCTTCACCCGTCATATGGTTACTAGCAGCGGAATCTATATGCCATGGTTCTATCCTCTCTTCTTGTTCGTCACGTCTTGCCATTAGCAAGGTAAGCTCATCTTTGTCTTCTACCTCTACAAGATTAGCTTTTTCTTCCACTTGTCTTGAGCTACTACACTCACTGGCATAATGACCATATTTTCGACAATTATAACATTGTATTTGGGGCTTACCTCCTCTTTGAGATTGAAAGCCTCTCCCACGACCTCTTCGATATGAAAACCATTGGTTTTCATCTTCTTTGTTGACATCTTCTCTTCCTCTTCCTCGTCCTCGGCCTTGGAAACCACCACGACCTCGAAAAGTACCGCGTCCTCGTCCTTGCTCCTTTCCATGTAGAAAGCTCTTTTCTCTTTCTTTGAAAGAGACCTTCGAGTATAAAGCTTGCTCCAAGGGTTCTTTCCCCCTTCTTTTCTTCAACTTCTCTTCATGGGCTTGTAAAGATCCCATGAGTTGATCAGTGGTCATAGAGTCTAGGTCTTTTGACTCCTCTATGGCCACGACAATGTAATCAAAGCTTGGTGGCAAAGAGCGAAGAACCTTTTCTATCACCCTTGTGTCACTCAAGCTTTCACCATTTCTCTTCATTTCATTTGAAATAGTCAAGACACGAGTGAAATAATCTGAAATAGTTTCAGATTCCTCCATTTGGAGTTTTTCGAACTCTCCTCTAAGAGTTTGAAGACGTACCTTTTTCACCTTGTCAATTCCTTTGAAAGCATTTTGAAGGATCTCCCACGCTTCCTTAGAAGTGGTTGCATTTGCAACTTTCTCAAACATCGCATCATCAAGACATTGATAGATGAGTGTAAGAGCACTTTGATCCTTCTTTCTTGCCTTTTGCAACTCCACCCTTTGGGCGGCATTCAACGAACTTTCATCATCAACTTTCTCAACACCTTTTTCGACTATCTCCCACACATCATGTGAACCGAGTAACGCCTTCATTCGAATGCACCAACTACCATAGTTATCTTTGGTAAGACGAGGAAATTGGAACAAGTTCATTGCACCTGACATCTCGATCTTCTAGCTCTGATACCACTTTGTTGGAAAACACGAGGGCCTTTTAGGCTTACGAAGAGAGGAACACTTTGGAGAAATTTTACAATGTAACTTTATTACTTAAGCTTTGCTTAGGTACATCCAAATGGATACATCTATCACATATTTATACTAGTCCATGGAAGGTTCTAGACTCGGGATATTCCATGGACATTCTCACCTAATCTAGATCATTCTTAAACACATCATTATCCTTATCCTAATTCTAGATAATTCTAACTAGATATTTCTAGTATCATTCTAGATATTTCACAAAGATATTTTCTATGAGTATTCTACGAGTTTCTAGAAGCTTCCATACCATTCTACGACTTTCTAGAAACTTCCATACCTTTCTATAACTTTCTAGAAGGTTCCATACCATTCTATGACTTTCTAGAATCTTCCATATGGGCTCGACCATAAGTTCACATTGTTTCGTAACATGGTCGCCTTTGAGCAGTGTCATGTTGACTGCAAACCGCATGTAACAGCTTATATTTTCTTTCTTGATAGGT
Source organism: Artemisia argyi (assembly GCA_030686995.1). Lineage (NCBI taxonomy): Eukaryota > Viridiplantae > Streptophyta > Magnoliopsida > Asterales > Asteraceae > Artemisia > Artemisia argyi. Next base: position 41,400,988 of record CM060691.1, read on the forward strand.
TGATCAACTCTGCTGAGGATATAGAATTGCTTCATTATGCAGGCGTAATGCAGCATACTTTGGGTGGAAACGAACATGCTGCAAGATTAGTAAATAAATTGTGTAAAGAGGTGGCTGGGGCTGGTTATGATTCGTATTTACAGGATGTTCTTCAGGAGATTAATGACTATTGCGATAATCTTTTGCATCATTATCTAGCAAAACTGAAACACGAGTATTTTTACAATATATGGGTATCACTCTCGACTATAGCCGCTATTTTACTAATTTACCTTACCATACTTCAAACAGTTTCTGCGTTAGGAACTAATGATGCACGCGTTCACATGGATAAGCATGGATGGAAGGCAGTTATCGAAGCTTTTGCTGTACCATTTACAGGTTTTTTGTGGCCAGTTGAAGACTCGTCGATGCCTGTTAAAAAAAAATCTCAGATTGAGAAATAGATGATGCAATGGGTCTACAAGTCCAGTATAGACGACGCCATCAAGCCTTTCTTTTTCATGAGTTATTAGTGATAATTTTCTGAATAAAATGCAGAATTCCATGTTCGTGTTTCTTTTCGGTTTTTAGTTCTAGTATAATGTAATTGCCAATTGCAAGTGAAATGATACCATGTAAGTTACCCAAAATATTTGAGGTGATTCTTGATTAAATCTGGTCATTTTTACTATATTTCATAATGTGGTAACTGAATTATGGAAGCATGTGAAGTATACTGGGGGCAGGGCCTTCCAGATTACTTTTAGTCAATGGTCATTCTTTTCGGTAGTATTATAGTCAAGAAATACTAAACTATAGAGCAGATTAAGATCACAAAATTAGGAAATTTTTTAACAGTTCTCAAATCCTGAGATAATGTTTAATACAATTTGTTGTGTTAAATAACTGAATCTTGAGAAGGAACAAAACCAAAGATCAATCTAAGCAGGATCATGTTTGGTTTCAAACACAAATGCATAAAGATGCATAACAGTTTGATTAAGAATAAAATGCATTAATAAATTAAAGGTTTCAATGTTAACACAAATGAATCCCTAAACTGTCACCAACTAAACATATGCGTTCTTTTGTAATTCAAATATTTTATGGATAACGATGACAATGAGGTTCCATATATGCAGCACGTGTTAGGCTGCAACCTTTACTCATCGCCTAAGTCAGATGCATAGCGCCCGGCGTTTCTATCCTGCAATCCCAAAAACATAAACGTTAGAATAGTTTTACAATGTTTAAAAGATACGCGCTAATTTTTTTTTTTTTTTTTTTTTTTTTTTTTTTTAAATGGAGAATTAAGAACTTGGCCTACCCTTCGCTGCTTGCTCATAAACTGAGTCCTTGCCTTGTTGAGAATCGAATTTGGAGATCTATACATCCTCTGGAATATGGAGCAGAGTTGTAAGGAAAATAAAACCATAATGCAATAAGATTTCTGTTGTAAGTATATTAACTTAGATGGATTACAATGAACTTAGGTTACTAAGAGAATGCACAAACCTTGTCTATCCCGGATACACGGTCGTCTTTTGAAAGAGACTTTTTCTTTGGGGTAAAGTGAAACACTTCATGAAGGAATTCATTTTCCTGCTCATATAAAATCAATCAGTAAAATACTCGATAAAAATGCATATAAGTCGGTTCACAACAATTCCAATTGCCTTGTAGCCTCAATTTTTCTTACAATGAGTTCAAAAAAACTGTCATACTAAACATACATAACAAACTTATGATATGTTAACAAACAAACCTGCATGTGCTTCACGAATCCTCCCCCGAGAAATCTCTTCATATAGTTTAACTGGATTAGTTGGGACCAAGTTAATGTAGTAAGCGATCCCCCACCAATCTTAATTGAGGTTTCAGGAGCATAACCGTCCTAATTATTTATCAAACAAAAACTATTATAAACATCGGGTTGCATGTATACAAATCATTTCAAAAGAAGGATTGAGAATTACCTCAAGAAATTCCAAAATATCTTTAAAAGTATTGCGCTGATTATTGAGATCCTTCTTAGCAATTGCTTTTCCACCCGCCTCAGCAGAAAGGTTACGAACTTGATTCAAGATTTTCGTTCTAACACTATGTATATGTGCAGCATCTTTAACCGAGCTGTCACTGTCGCCTTTAGAACCAACACAAAACTTCTCCAAATTTCCCATCTCGTATATCAAAGCAAGTGCTTCACCAGCTGCAATCCTAACAGATCTGTCATCCTTGTCCAAAAGTGTAGAAAGATAGGAAACACTCCTGCAAAGTACATTTTACAAGTTAGCGTGTACAAACTAAAAGAAGAAAGAGTAGAGGGTTAAAGAAATAGACTCACTCTTGCCACAGTTTAGGATCAATTGTCCATACTTCCATAGTTGTAAGAAGAAATGACCAAGCAGATACGACTGCTGTTATTATTGCTGGTGATGGCTTAGTGGCAACAACCTGAGATTTATACATCTCTAGTCAACATATCCAAGACTTCAGGAACGATTGATTGATAAAATAACAAATATGAAGAGACACTTACATTGGGACCAAGTTTCGGGTGAACCACTTGCCACATAAGTTGCATACATTTTTCAGTTTCTTCGGGTTCATTTCCACCAACAAAAGCAATCACAGCCAAACACTCCAATAACTACAGATTAGTGCAAGCCAAATAAGATGATAAATTAAGAAATTAAATTGCAAGCATAAATAAATTACACTAGTGAATGTATATATACCGATTCTAGCTTTTTTGCTTCAGAACGAGATCTCAGAGCTTCTGAGTGGGAGTGACCGAATCTTCCAATATTTCTGCTGCTTTCTCACCCAAGCCAGCAGTTAGAGCCAGTAATCCTATGTACAGATACAACGCCGTTAGAGACCTAACTCAACCATTAAATATCAATTACATAGAAACGAATAACTAAGTTACATACCTATGACATGAGAGGCTAGAGCTATCTCTTTTGAAGACCCCTTCTTTACAGAATTCAGACTTTGATGCAGCAATGTTATATATCTATGGTGACAAATATATATCGTCAATACAAGATTAGTTTTAACAAGATACTAATAAAGCTCAACATATGAAAACAGAGAAACACTTACTTCTTTTCAATAAACTCGTGTGGCAAGCTGCTATTAAAAGCCTCTATTATATTCTCCAAAGCCTTCTCCCTCGTGGATCCCCTTAAAACACGAAAAGAACAACAAATTTAATCATATATCTATTAAAACAGCCTAATACATCTAAAGCATCCAAAATCTACTCTCTATGGCATAACTAATCCCAGTTATGATTTTCCAGTAATATAGATAATCAGCGCTTGGATAGCAGGTAAAAGTTGCGTAAAATATCCTAATTGATACTTAATATCCCCAAATTTTGGTTCTTAATTATGTAATCATTCAAAGCTAAATTTATTAATTGCACTTATCAACCAAAATAAGATATAGCAACCAAACAATCCTTGAATATGACAATTAAACAACCGCATAAATGAATTTAAGGAACCGAACAACTACCTTTTTTCATACAAAGCATCTAAACTCTGATCCAACACACTTTCCTCATTAAGCTGGGGATCCTCAGCAGCAGACCCCATCATTCCAACATAATCAGGCCGAACCGTTGACGATGATGAACACACACTTTCCAAGTCATTTTTATCCAGCATTTCAGCATTCTTATGTCGTGAATTACCTACAAAACCAAATATCTCAATCCCCCATTAACAAGGTGTTTTGATTTCCTATAAAAAGGCTTATTCACTTACTATATATATGCATAGTAAAATAAAGCAATCTAAGGTACTTCTTTTATTTTTTATATAGCACCACACAAAGTACATTACTACAATTCTTGGTACATGATCATATGTATTTAGTCACGCTGATATATGTGTATAACGGTATACGGAACAAATTCTTGCAACGAATTATATGCACATAAGCACATTCACATAATTACGCATGCATGACGATATATCATATATGCATGTTTGTTTATAATTCGTATAGCACGCATAACATAAAACAAGAACATTAACATATATCTTAGTTTTGATAATAACACAAGAAACTTACAATGATAAAAACCCAACGGCATCCTTTGAAGCATAACTTGATCCATTGCTAAAACTTGTACAGCCAGCTTTCTTCGCTTGTGTTTGCTTGTTTTTGCTTCACAAACTTAAACCCTAACGAGAACTAGTTTGCGATCGCTCTTTGCGTGGAATGAAGAAGAAAATATGGGTTTGTAATTTATAAGGTGGTAAACACACCGTGGGCTCAAAGGGTCATAATATATAGTCGGCATAGATGTTACGCATTTTCTAGGATAATTGGTTTATTTGGATTTTGATTAAACATGCTATTTATTTATTTTAAATCAATATATATATTTTGTAGATAAAACTTTTATATTTATATTTTGGTTACACCTTATCATAATTTCATATTAGGGTAAATTACATCGTTAGGTCACATGGTTAAACCAAATTGCAGATATAGTCTTTTATTTCTAATAAGGTTCCCTTTAGTCCCCAACCTGACATTTTTACTTCCCTGGTCCAATTTTTTAACGACCGTGAAAAGCTTTCTAACTGCATGGGTATTTTCATCTTTTTATCATTTCATGTCCAAACACCTTATAACACCGATAGTCCCCAAGGTTACTATTTTCGAGTTCAAAATTAAAGCTGAAGTTGATGAGGATAAGTGCCATCGACAAGCAATTATTGAAACATGTATGATCTTTGAAAATTCAAGCAAAGCTAAAACAGATATGACTGAACATATATGAAATGTAAAGACGTTACGAATGCTAAACATGCTTTTTTTGAGATTTGTGTCAAAAAAATCTAAGAAAGATTACAAAATTGTTTTAAGATTGTTTGCTTTGGTGTCAAAATAGATGTTTAAATGAGTATTAAAATTAGATAGATGCATAAAATATGATCACGTATTTTATATTTTGTGTTTTTTAATGTCATCCGATTAATTATATTAATGTAACGTGCGTTCTTATCATGCAATTTTTTTGTATAATGTAAAGTTAATTTATAAAGTATTTCTTATTTGTTCAATTTGTCATATTTGTATTATAATTAAATATATATGTTATTCACTTTAATCCAAATATCCTCATCTTCGACCTCCAACCCTCACTCCACGACCACCACCGCTACCACCCGATACACACGTGCCAGTTTCCTGTCCACATGATTAACTATGCGGCCGTATGCTTCGAACACTAAAATCAAAATAGCTATTAAATTCTTGCTTACCTGATAGATTTTCAAACAAAATTCAACTGATAAAATCTTCAAACAAGAATTCAATTAATAATCTTTGTATAAAAAAGCAATCAATAAATCTTCAAATGTATGTGTGTTTTTATGACATATCAAGTGAATTGATTTTATGTCGAATTAAAATGTACTTTACCAAAAAACAAGATCATAAAAATTGATCATATGAACTGAGATGTAGTTTTAACTTCTGATCTTTATCCCATTCGCTATAATATCGTACGGCAGCGGGGTGGCGGTGGTCGTGAAGAAATTAAGAACAATCAGCAATAAGAGGATCAGATGCAACGATATATGGTAGTGATAATGGTGGTGGTGTAGGTTGGGGGTGGCGGTTGTGGTAGTTGAGGCGTTAAAGAAGAGTGGTGCTTGGTTGGTGGCGAGAGAAAAAAGATGAGAAAAACAGGGTATCTAGATAAGAACTCCTAAAAGACCAAAATTCCCTTACACTTCATGAGATTATTAGCGAGCGTTAAGGTTTTGGACACTTAGGGAAGTGAAAATGCGAGATTCGAGACTAATGGGAACTCTAACCGGAGAAAGGACTATATACATAATTAGCTTAATTTTGTGGACTAACAATGTAATTTACCCTTCATATTTTTTTATGGCATTACATATATAACTTCAATTTTTTTTATGTGTGGGTCATTTCTTAACAATTTTCAAAAATAAAAATGATAATGATGACTTAAACATGTGTTTAACAATGTGTTTGGCAAAATTAGTTGGAGTTGATTCTAATAGAATAAGCTGAAAGCTAAAGTATAAAGGTGTTTAGTAAATTAGTTTGAGCTAAAGCTCATTATAGTAAACTAACATGAAAATACATCAAATTAAAGTTTTACATATATTTCAAGTTTTTGTGTAGTTATCCGATATATTCGGAAAGGTATTCAAGTAATTTGACTAAACAAGCTCTAGTCATTTCTAAAAGCTTATTTCCAATAGCATGAACTTATAGAAGCTTATACTTATGAAACCTTCCATAATCTTTTGTGACTGACAAAACATATTTTATAAGTTACCTTATTTTATAAGATCAATCTCCCATAAACTCCTACAATCCAAACACACTCTATTTATAATGCACTTGATAAGTGACGCAAATCTTAGATTTTTTTTATTTCAACCTTTGAATTAGACACGTGTCACAAGGAAACTTTTGTTATATGCTCATTTTCAAACTTGATGAAAGGGGTACTTGACTTAATAAGACAGACACCACATAATTATGTTTATGTCGATTTTTGTTTCTGCCGGTAAAAATTTAGATAATGCATCTTTGTTTTCCATTAAGTCATGCGTGGCTTCAAAGTCCAATTTTCAATTTGTCATAAGCTAGTAAACTCCTATAAACTTGCATCCAAACACAACCTTAATCCTTTTCTAACGCATTGGATAAGCGACACATATCATAGAAAATTTTTATGTACTTTTTCAACCTTTGAATTATATAAATAACATTTGTGAAATGTTTTTTAATGCTTTATGAGAAAAACTATAGTTCGTCTAAATATATTTTCAAAAATGGCAAAAGCAATCCATCCGATTAACTTGTGTTTCAATGATTGTCCTTATTAAATTTTGAAATTCATCCATTTCGTTAAATGCGGTTGCAGCATCAGTCATATATGGTTAACTTGCGTCTCTAATACTGTCTTTAATAAATTTTAAAATTCATCCTTGTCATCTAATGTGACTGCACCAACAATCCTTATGTTAAATATGTGACTTTTTGTGTGATGAAAATTTACACAAATAGTCCTTTTAGTTACCTACTAAATTCAGTAACGTGCCTGAGTTAAATTTAGGGATTGTTTGTGTTACAAAATATTACATAAATAGTCCATGGTAGTTACCTCACTTTACAAAAAACTCTATTGTTGACTATTATTATTTTTTCCCGCCGCAATGCGCGACAACTATCACTCGTTAAACACATGTTACAGGAATGATTTTCATATAAGCTCGCTTTCAAACATGTTAAAAGCGATAGTTAATTGAATAAGACAACACATAGTTCAGTTTGGGCCCGTTTTCGTTTCTTCGAGTAAGAATTTAGATGATGATGCATATTTGCTTTACATCAAGTAATGTATAGCTATAATGCTCGTACACGCACATAGTTCAGACAATGAGTACAACTAATAACTATATCTCAACTATATTTCTTTGTGTGAACCTATAAGTTTTACATCTATATATACGATTATTCCTAACACCGTCTAAATTATTTATGAAACAGATATTTGAAGACACAAAGGAACATGTGCACACGGTTTTAGACCAAATCAAATTTAGTTTAAATTTTTGTTTAATATGCATGACTAATAATAACTTTAACATGTATATAATTTTAAACCTGCGTACGCACGAGTTATTCACGGACAGTAAAAAGTACTTTTCCAGATATCCTTTCCTAAATTTAAAGAGGAATTACATGATTCGTTGTTATATATACAATCTCGTGTATTGATTTACATATCACATTACCTTGTGAATTCATTTATATATTTATATTCGCGTGCATATATGTACTAGTTATAAGTCTCGTGCACGCACGAGGTTTACACGTGAATCAAATTTATTTAAAATGTAGTGTAATATATGTACATAAAAGAATTTTCCCGTGTTTAATGTTTTGTAATTGTGATATTAGTACAACTACTAATTATGCACGGGTTTTTACATAAACTTGTTCAATATGTATTAATACCGATTAATATTTTGTAAAGATTTTTGTAGGATGAAAGATTTAACTTAGTTTAACCGACATGGGTGTTGAGGTTGATGTTGTTGTTTAAATTTAATTATAGATATCATGTTATACACAATATGCGCGTTCAATAGTACATAATGACCCTTAATGAAGTTAAAATATAATGTTTTTTTAATAATATTGTTCTGGATATTATAAGTACAATCGCATGTATTTATTTTCATGTCAAAGTAACCCTTGCTTACATTTGATATTGATATTCTCGTTAATAAGAATTTAGCCGTATTTAATTTTCAAACCCGTGTGCGCATGGATTAAACTCATAAAGAGAAATAACATGAGTTGTTCGTATACATACAACCTCGTGTATTTATTAAAATACACAATAACTCGTACTTTTATTTTAATATTTATAATCCCGTGCGGCCGTGCCTATATATGTTGTATTTTTACAACAACATATATATATATATATATATATATATATATATATATATATATATATATATATATATATATATATATATATATATATATATATATATATATATATTGTATTTTTAAGATATAAAATCTAAGGGGCATAAAGTCTAAGAGGGTATTTATTTATGTTTTAAAGTTAATAAATAAACATGTAAACTTATAAGTCTACACTTAACTTCATATAATTTATTTAAAATTTGACCGCTAAAGTTTTATTAGTTACTCTTTTTGTTAAGTTTTTGTTTTCACAAATATGACACTTAAATCTTTATGTTTTTTTTTTCACCAAATTTATCAAAGTTTGACCATTATTTTCAGTTTAGACTTTCAATTGGCCAATATGAATATTCGATTTTGCACGTGTCAAAATAGAGCAACCTGATTGGCCCTGCAAAATACTTTCGAAATAATGTAATTCTTTTATTATATAAAGATTTTTGTTATAACAATTACTTTTTACCCTATTATCAGAAAAGGTTAGGGTATTAGGTCAACATCAAAGGTTGAAAAAACGATGTATTTTTACACCTTGATGATATTGGTCTTCATGTATGGATTGCTCAATAACTGAAAATTGGAATATAATGTATATCAGTTACATGCGTTGGATTAGCAGATCGATGTAGAGTGATGTCATTACTTGTACTTGCTCTTGTAGACACTTGATATAACAAATCGCTTCCCCCAGTACTGAAGCTATATCTGTCTTAAAATTTAACAAAAGTTATACTACGTAATTCTATTCATAGAAAAAGAAGAAATATAAGATAATCAAGTTTCATATGTTCTTGAGTACCTTGTCGAAAATGGTGACACAACTTGTGAAGGGCTGTAATTTTCTCCCCGAGCTTTGCTTTAGGAAGTTGAGCCTTTATAGATTAAAAATAGGTGATAAAGGTACAGATACATCTAAATTGTATATATAGTTGATATCACATAAAATAGTAATGTAACCTCATGCTATATATGTTGATCAAACTATTGATTAAATTGTAACTAAAAAATAAACATTGATTACTCACCGTAACCATTGCAATAGATGATAAAGGTACAGATACATCTAAACTGTGTGTATATATATAGTTGATATCACATAAGATAGTAATGTAACCTCATGCTATATATGTTCAAAAGTAAACACTAATGACTGACCGTAACCATTGCAAATGAATACAACTACTGAGTTATTTTGGTTAAGTTTTGCGCATACACACATCATTAACAAAGACCAAATGGTGTTATTTATAGTATTCAATGATGGTGGTCGACGGGTTTGTGCATTTATTTGAAGGCAAATAAAAAGAACAAATGATTAAATGAAGGAGACTTGGAAAGGTATTTGATGAAACTTTGCATGCATAGTCATAAAAACAAATGGGGTAGATAACAAGGTTACGGTTATTGATGCCAATGAGTTCAATGCCATCAATTGCCAGTATGCGATCCATTTCATTCTCATCATGTGCCTAGAAACAAAAAGTAGAGATCAAAAGGAAATTGGTTAGTTAGTGATGCACTAAATTTACACACAAACAATAATAAACTAACAGCAAGCATGTGATTTGTACAAAATCATCAAACTACACACAAATTAAAGTTTCACACACACACACACACACACATCATTAACAAAGACCAAATGGTGTTATTTATAGTATTCAATGATGGTTGTTGAAAGGTTTGTATATTTATTTGAAGACAAATGAAAGCAGCAAATTATTAAATGAAAATAAAGGCTCCTAATACACCATGATTACATGAACACCAAGTACTTCATATTCACCTACATTATTACACTATAATAAAGGCTCATAATACATACTTTTAATGCAGCAACACTTCATATGGTCTCAATCATTTACATTCGAAGCACTAAATGTAGCTCACATTAAGTGAGGAAGGCATGAAACACAAATCGAATCACTAATTCCACTCCTATGTACTTACCCTGAAGCATGAAAATTAAATAAACGTACTTACGCATGAAGCCTCCGCATTTATAAGGGGACTGAATCTTTTTATATATATAGATATAGATGTGTGTTTTTATCATGCAATTTTTTTATATAATGTAAAGTTAATTTATAAAGTATTTTTTATTTGTTCAGTTTGTCATATTTGTATTATAATTAAGTATATATATTACTCACTTTAATCCAAACATCCTCATCTTCGACCTCCAACCCTAACTCCCTACCACCCGACACACACGTGCCAGTTTCCTGTCCACATGAATAACTATTTAGCCATATGCTTCGAACACTGAAATCAAAATAGCTAATAAATTCTTGCTTACCCCATAGATTTTCATACAAAAGTCAACTGATAAAATCTTCAAACAAAAATTCAACCGAATAATCTTTGTATAAAAAACCAATCAATAAATCTTCAAATATATGTGTGTTTTTATGACATGTCAAGTGAATTGATTTTATGTCGAATTAAAATATACTTTACCAAGAAAAATAAGATCATAAAAATTTATTATATGAACTAAGATGTATTTTGAACTTCTGATCTTTATCCCATTTGCTATAATATCGTATTGTAGTGGGGTGGCAGTGGTGGTGAAGAAATTAAGAACAATTAGCAATAAGAGGATCAGATGCAATGATGGTAGTGATAATGGTGGTGGTGTAGGTTGGGGTGGCGGTTGTGGTAGTTGAGACGTTAAAGAAGAGTGGTGCTTGGTTGGAGGCGAGAGAAAAAAGATGAGAAAAACTTGGTGTCTATATAAGAACTCCTGAAAGAAAGAAAAAAATACCTTACACTTCATGTGATTATTAGCGAGCGTTAGGGTTTTGGACACTCAAGGAAGTGAAAATGCCATATTGGAGACTAACGGGAACTCTAATCGGAAAAAGGACTATATACGTAATTAGCTTAATTTTGTGAACTAACGATGTAATTTACCCTTCATATTTTTTTATGGAGTCACATACATAACTTCACTTTTTTTTTTATGTATGGGTCAATTCTTAACGATTTTCAAAACTAAAAATGATAAAATGACTTAAACATTTGTTTAACAATGTGTTTGGCAAAATTAGTTGGAGTTGATGCTTATATAATAAGCTGAAAGCTAAAGTTATAAAGGTATTTGGTAAATTAGTTTGAGCTAAAGCTCATTATAGTAAACTGACATGAAAATACATCAAATTAAAGTTTTACATATATTTCAAGTTTTTGTGTAGTTATCCAATATATTCATAAAGGTATTTAAGTAAATTGACAAATTACAATTTCTAAAAGCTTATTTCCATTAGCATGAACTTATAGAAGCTTATACTTATGAAACCTTCCATAATCTTTTGTGACTAACAAGACTTATTTTATAAGTTACCATATTTTATAAGATCAATCTCCCATAAACTCCTACAATCCAAACACACTCTACTTATAATGCATTTGATAAGTGATACGTATCTTAAAAAGTTTTTTTTTCAACCTTTGAATTAGACACGCGTCACAAGGAAGTTTTTGTTATATGCTCATTTTCAAACATGTTAAAAGGGGTACTTAATTTAATAAGATAGACACCACATAGTTCTGTTTATGTCAATTTTTGTTTCTGCCAGTAAAAATTTAGATAATGAATCTCTGTTTTCCATCAAGTCATGTGTGGCTTCAAAGTCCAATTTTTAGTTTGTCATAATCTAGTAAACTCCTATAAACTTGCATCCAAACACAACCTTAATCCTTTTCTAACGCATTGGATAAGCGACACATATCATAGAAAGTTTTTATGTTCTTTTTCAACATTTGAATTATAAAAATAACATTTGTGAAACAAATGGTTTTTAATGCTTTATGAGAAAAACTATATTTCATCTAACTATATTTTCAAAAATGCCAAAAGCAGTCCATCCGATTAACTTGTGTTTCAATGATTGTCCTTATTAAATTTTGAAATTCATCCATGTCGTTAAATTTTGTTGCAGCAACAGTCATATATGGTTAACTTGTCTCTGAGACTATCCTTAATAAATTTTGAAATTCATCATTGTCGTCTAATGCGATTGCACCAAAAATCCTTACATTAAATATGTGACTAGTTGTGTCAAGAAAATTTACTCAAATAGTCCTTTTAGTTACCTACTAAATTCAGTAACGTGCCTAAGTTAAATTTAAGGATTGTTTTTGTTACAAAATATTACATAAATAGTCCATGTTAGTCACCTCACTTTACAAAAAACTCTATTGTTGATTATTATTTTTTTCCGCCGCAACGCGCGACAATTATCATTCGTTAGTCAGAGACTATCACTTTACATAGTTAAGATAGTTTGTGTTTTCAAACATAGTCAGAGACTATTAAGCACTCAATTAGCGCCACAAATATGACTTAAGATTATATATATATATATATATATATATATATATATATATATATATATATATATATATATATATATATATATATATATATATATATAAAAGTCGGGTACAATAATGTGGTAATATCCCATCTTCAATATGCGGACGATACCATATTTTTTGAGGAGTGGAATAGGGAGAATGCGAAAGTATTAATGTGTATTCTCAAGTGTTTTGAAGAGGTATCTGGGCTTCGGGTTAATTACAATAAGAGTAAGTTATATGGAGTTGGAGTTGATGAAACAGAATTGGGAGGTATGGCGAGATGGATGAGATGCGGTGTTGGAGATTTTCCATTTACGTATTTGGGGTTGCCGATTGGTGAGAACATGAGGAAAGTTAGTGCGTGGAATATTGTGGTCGAGAAATTCAAAAATCGGCTGGCCGAGTGGAAAACTAAATCGATGTCGTTTGGGGGACGTTTAACTCTAGTTAAGTCGGTTCTAGGAAGCTTACCATTGTATTACTTTTCGATGTTCCGTGTGCCTTTGAGCGTGATAAAACAACTTGAGAGAGTGAGAAAAAAATTCTTTTGGGGAGGGGTGGGGGAATGTAAAAAATTAAATTGGGTTAAATGAGATTTGTTACTGGCCTCACATGGGGATGGGGGGTTAAATATCGGGTCATTACGGGGAAAGAACCTAGCTCTTTTAGGGAAATGGTGGTGGAGGTTTAAAAAGGAGGGGGAAACCTTGTGGGTTAGAGTAATAAAAAGTATCCATGATGAGGGTGGGGGTTTTGGGGATGTTAGGAGGTTTGGGGGGTTGGGTGTAGGGGGAGGGGTGTGGCAAAATATCGTTAAGGTAGGGGAGGATTTGGAAGGTTTAGGTATTGATTTTAGTACATCATTTGTGGGTGAGTTGGGAAATGGGTGCGACATTAGATTTTGGGTTGATAGATGGGTTGGAGGAGAAAAGTTATGTGATAGATTTCCTAGGCTTTATCATTTAGATGTGAGGAAGGAGGGTAAGGTAGCAGATAAGGGGAAGTGGGTAGACAATGTTTAGGTTTGGGAATGGGAGTGGGTTAGGAATCTTTGAGGGAGGGTTTGTAAGGAGTTTGAAGATTTACAAGCTATGTTGCAATATATTGTTGTTCTGGTTGATTGTAGGGATCGTTGGAGATGGTCGCTTCACGATAGTGGAGAGTTCACGGTAAAAGAATTAACGAAATTGGTAGAAGAGAAGTGCTTAAATGTGGGAAATGGAGCTGATGCGACATTGTGGAACAAGTGGGTTCCTAGAAAAGTCAACATCTTTGTTTGGAGGGCTTTAAAAGGTAGGCTTCCGGTGCGTGAAGAGTTAGATAAGAGAGGCATCGATTTAGATTCAATATTATGTCCAAGTTGCAATAGCATGGTGGAATCATGTACTCATTGTTTGGTTTTGTGCAACTTTGCTATGAGTGTGTGGGAAAAGATTCATTGTTGGTGGAAGATCGGGAACATTAATGCATTCTCTATAGATGAAATGTTCTCTCGTAATGGGAATGCCAACGTTCCTAGTCATTCCTCTAGGTTGTGGCAAGCGGTTATTTGGACGGCCGGGTATTATATTTGGAAAGATAGAAATACGCGTGTGTTCAAAGGTAAAGTGGCAAGTATAAACAAAATTGTTCAAGATATTCAACTTAAGAGTTTCGAGTGGGTAGTGAGGAGGGCGAAAAATAAAAATGTGATGGATTGGCAAATGTGGCTTACTGATCCGTCAAAATGTCGACTTTAATGGTTTTGTGTCTTCAAAGAGAAATGTGTGTGTCTGCTGTAACAGAGGTGTTTTGTTTTGTTAGTATCTGTAGTGCTTCATTAGGTTGTGAGGTACCTCGTGTTTCGGTTCTGCAAGTTTGTGAATTATCTGCAAGTTCTGTGATTGTCTACAACAACGGTCTGCGATTCGTCTACATATTCATCTGAAAGTTCTGTGGCTTATCTCAGTGGGTTATTTTGTAATTTTTAGTCTTTCTTTTGGGTCCTTTTTGTCCCTGTCTTGGCTGCTGTTCATCTTTCTGATGCATGTTTCCTCCTGGTTCATGGTAGTTTTTCTACATCCAGTGGGGCTTGCATCATTTTGGTGGGTAGTAGTCACAGAGTGGTCCCAATGTTGTTTTGTTTTCTTGGCTTTAATTTGCTAGAACCAGTGTTTGGAAATGGTGTCTATTACTGTATGTTTCTTGTATCAGGTCTGTATTCCCTTGTGGGTGTTCTATTTTGGGTTCCGCTCTTTTCAATCATCTTGATTGGAGAGGTGGGACGCCGTTTGTTTGTATCGTTTAGTTTTGGTTATATAATTGTTGCCTTTCAAATATATATATATATATATATATATATATATATATATATATATATATATATATATATATATATATATATATATATATATATATATATATATATATATATATATATATATATATATATCCATAATTGTTTAGTCTCATCCCTCTAAGCCCACACTAATACAAATAACAACCTCTTATATGACCAATTTTGTGATTAGGTTGGGTAGATTGTTAATCCAATCTCTACCACTTATAATGAGTGATCCATTTTTCTTTTTCTTTCTTAAAACTTGAATATTGAAACTTAAATTAATGTAGTTTGTTTAAGTTACCTTTAAGTACTTTTGAAACTTGACAACTTTTTAAAAACCTAGCAACTTAATTTATGTCTTTTTTTTTTTTTTTTTATCAAATTCTAAGTTGACAACTTTCAAAAACACACAATATATTAATTTTAAAAACGCACGCTTTGTATTTCAAAAAACACGCAGTTTGTATTTCAAAAAACATGCGCTTTACATCAAGAGTCAAACCAGAATCACGATTTCGCAAGTATAATTATTTGCCGCCATATACTGTCGCTTTGCATGCGTCTAGTTGATATCAAAGTCCATGTTAGATTTTACTGAAATTGGTTAGTTTTCCTTCTCTCATACATTTGTTACAACGAGAAATCACACTTTACAAGTTTTAACATCTTAGTTGATATGTCACGTTTATACAACTTAGTCGATGTATCTTGATATGTCCGAGTTTAAGAAGCAAATTCCTATTTTAGTACTCATCCAGTGTGAAAATTAAATTATACAGTTGGTTGCTAGCATTTTGTATGAAAAGGACAATGACAACATGACTATAAAGTCGTCTTGGTCTTGGTCTTTGTCTTGGTCTTGGTCTTGGTCATGTTTTATTGGTAGAGCAAAGTCGTCTTGGTCTTGGTCTTCGTCATGTTTTATTGGTTATTTATAAGAACAGTGTGTTCAAAGAATCTAGAGATCTTTTTAACTTTTAATAATTGAGAAACGCAGAGCAAAGTGCTGACGTTGACTTTGCGGTGTTAACTGGTTCATGTGTTTCACACAAGAGTTGATCTTTCACTCAAGAATTTGCAAATCATGTGCTAAGCGTTTAAAATTTAAAGCGTCGTATTAAGACATCAAAAGCGTAAGAAAATTGTGATGATACCTAATGGACCATGACTAAAAGTATATCGTATCTTAATGAATAAAGAGATGAAATCATAATTAGTTTTGGGCAGAGTTCTAAAAGACGCGTTATGACGGCGTCAATGCGTCGTTAAAGCGCGAGACGTGACATATACGTTACGAGATAAATCAAAGGGTCGGCTCTAGACGTGACATAAGATGAGGCGTAGAAAGACGCGTTAAAGTGCGATGCGTGACGTCTTTTTTGATTTCGATGAAGAAGATTTTTTTGGCCCGTCTACTTCAGGCAACTTTTGCTTCCGATCCTCCCATAATAAAGCATCTACCTCCGCCATTGATTGCGGCCTACTTGAATGATTTGAACCCCAATCGAGTAGGCTTAGTAACACCTAAATTACACCTGGGTGCCATTAGGCAAAAGACCCATCAAGCACCAAATTAGCTGGTCCTTTTACACCTATCTAGGGAATGGTATATACCGTAAGTAAATAGTGCCAGGAAGCACGTAGGAAAGTATTCAGTCGAGTTGAAAATTTTATCACAGTATTAAATACCAACACAACCTAAAGGTTTCAAGAAGACCAAGAAAGTTGACTTTATCAGTGACCAAAAAATGGTAACCAAACTTTTTACCATGCCTCTGCAAACAATATGTAGATTAAGGTTTCTAAGTAGTGCTAGCAGAGCAGCTCACGCCTCAGTAGCTGAATCAAGAACATGTGTTCCAGATTCTGGTCTGGATTTAGCAGCATTGCTGGAGCAGAAGCCAAATGCTGAACTTCCAACAAAAACCAACAATGGTACTACTATCTACAGAGTTCCAGATCGTTTACGTGCAGTCGAACCTAAAGCTTATGAACCAAATATCGTATCTATTGGTCCATACCATCATGGAGTACCTCGTTTACAAGCCATGGAGGACATGAAACGGAACTTCTGTCTTCGCCTTTTTAATCCGACCAAACCCAACAGCCATAATCTAAATGCACTAGTTGATGAATTAAAAGATATCGAACACAAGGCTCGTGGTTGTTACTCTGAAGAACTGAAACTCAGCAGCAAGCAGTTCATCAATATGATGCTCATTGATAGCTGTTTCATTGTAGAGCTTTTGCGAGAAACAAAAGAGATTGATTTCAGTAAGAAGTCAATACTTATAAAGAGGTGGATGTTACCCGTCCTCCAACGCGATCTCATCATGCTTGAAAATCAGCTCCCTTTATTTGTATTGAACAAAGTATACAAATTAACAAGTTCTGAAGACACAGAAGAGCCAGGTTTGAAGAAACTTGCGTATCAGTTCTTTGAATCAATGATTACAGAGATCCAGATCCACCAAAAAACGGTTTGAAGAAGCTTTCATATAAGTTCTTTGAATCAATGATTTACGGAGATTCAGATCCACCAGAAGACAACGAGTTAGGAGATGAAAAAGATTGTGGAAGCCACTTTCTTGAACAGTTTCGAGCGAGCATGTGCCCAAGAGAAGTATTAGAAAACAAGTTTCGTGTTAAGGAGCCGCACATGTTCCGGTCAATAAGTGAATTGAAAGAGTCAGGAATCAAACTTAAGAAGGCCAAAAAATGTCAACCGCTCGATGTAAGTTTTGAAAAGGGGGTTCTTAAGATTGCTCCTGTAAGCATGGATGACCACAAGTTCACATTGTTTCGTAACATGGTTGCCTTTGAGCAGTGTCATTTCAACTGCAAACCGCATGTAACAGCTTATATATTCTTTTTAGATAGGTTGATCAACTCTGCTGAGGATATAGAATTGCTTCATTATGCAGGCGTAATGCAGCATACTTTGGGTGGAAACGAACATGCTGCAAGATTAGTAAATAACTTGTGTAAAGAGGTGGCTGGGGCTGGTTATGATTCGTATTTACAGGATGTTCTTCAGGAGATTAATGACTATTGTGATAATCTTTTGCATCATTATCTAGCAAAACTGAAACACGAATATTTTTACAATATATGGGTATCACTCTCGACTATAGCCGCTATTGTACTAATTTACCTTACCATACTTCAAACAGTTTCTGCGTTAGGACCTAATGATGCACGTGATCACATGAATAAGCATGGATGGAAGGCAGTTATCGAAGCTTTTGCTGTACCATTTACAGGTTTGTGGTGGCCTGTTGAAGACTCGTCGAAGTCTGCTAAAGAAAATTCTCAGATTGAAAAATAGATCCAATGGGTCTACAAGTCCAGTATAGACGACGCCATCAAGCCTTTCTTTTTCATGAGTTATTAGTGATAATTTTCTGAATAAAATGCCGAATTCCATGTTCATGTTTCTTTTCGGTTTTTAGTTCTAGTATAATGTAATTGCCTATTGCAAGTGAAATGATACCATGTAAGTTACCCAAAATATTTGAGGTGATTCTTGATTAATTCGGGTCATTTTTACTATATTTCATAATGTGGTAACTGAATTATGGAAGCATGTGAAGTATACTGGGGGCAGGGCCATCCAGATTACTAGTACTTTTAGTCAACGGTCATTCTTTTCGGTAGTATTATAGTCAAGAAATACTAAACTATAGAGCAGATTAAGATCACAAAATTAGAAAAAAATTTTAACAGTTCTCAAATCCTGAGATAATGTTTAATACAATTTGTTGTGTTAAATAACTGAATCTTGAGAAGGAACAAAACCAAAGATCAATCTAAGCAGGATCATGTTTGGTTTCAAACACAAATGCATAAAGATGCATAACAGTTTGAATAAGAATAAAATGCATTAATAAATTGAAGGTTTCAATGTTAACACAAATGAATCCCTAAACTGTCACCAACTAAACATATGCGTTGTTTTGTAATTCAAATATTTTATGGATAACGATGACAATGAGGTTCCATATATGCAGCACGTGTGAGGCTGCAACCTTTACTCATTGCCTAAGTCAGATGCATAGCGTCCGGCGTTTCTATCCTTCAATCCCAAAAACATAAATGTTAGAATAGTTTTACAATGTTAAAAAGATACGTGCTAAAAAAAATATAAAAAAATTGGAGAATTAAGAACTTGGCCTACCCTTCGCTGCTTGCTCATAAACTGGGTCCTTGCCTTGTTGAGAATCGAATTTGGAGATCTATACATCCTCTGGAATATGGAACAGAGTTGTAAGGAAAATAAAACAATAATGCAATAAGATTTCTGTTGTAAGTATATTAACTAAGATGGATTACAATGAACTTAGGTTACTAAGAGAATGCACAAACCTTGTCTATCCCGGATACACGGTCCTCTTTTGAAAGAGACTTTTTCTTTGGGGTAAAGTGAAACACTTCATGAAGGAATTCATTTTCCTGCTCATATAAAATCAATCAGTAAAATACTCGATAAAAATGCATATAAGTCGGTTCACAACAATTCCAATTGCCTTGTAGCTTCACTTTTTCTTACAGCGAGTTCAAAAAAACTGTCATACTAAACATACATAACAAACTTATGATATGTTAACAAACGAACCTGCATGTGCTTCACGAATCCTCCCCCGAGAAATCTCTTCATATAGTTTAACTGGATTAGTTGGGACCAAGTTAATGTAGTAAGCGACCCCCCACCAATCTTAACTGAGGTTTCAGGAGCATAACCGTCCTAATATTTATCAAACAAAAACTACTATAAACATCGGGTTGTGTGTATACAAATCATTTCAAAAAAAAGGATGGAGAAGTACCTCAAGAAATTCCAAAATATCTCTAAAAGTGTTGCGTTGATTATTGAGATCCTTCTTAGCAATTGCTTTTCCACCCGCCTCAGCAGAAAGGTTACGAACTTGATTCAAGATTTTCGTTCTAACACTATGTATATGTGCAGCATCTTTAACAGAGCTGTCACTGTCGCCTTTAGAACCACCACAAAACTTCTCCAAATTTCCCATCTCATATATCAAAGCAAGTGCTTCACCAGCTGCAATTCTAACAGATCTGTCATCCTTATCCAAAAGTGTAGAAAGATAGGAAACACTCCTGCCAGGTATATTTTACAAGTTAGCGTGTACAAACTAAAAGAAGAAAGAGTACAAGGGCTAAAGAAATATGCTCACTCTTGCCAAAGTTTAGGATCAAGTGCCCATCCTTCCATAGTAGTAAGAAGAAATGACCAAGCAGATACGACGGCTGTTATTATTGCCGGTGATGGCTTAGTGGCAACAACCTGAGATTTATACATCTTTAGTTAACATATCCTAGACTTCAGGAATGATTGATTGATAAATAACAAATATGTAGAGACACTTACATTGGGACCAAGTTTCGGGTGAACCACTTGCCACATAAGTTGCATACATTTTTCAGTTTCTTCAGGTTCATTTCCACCAACAAAAGCAATCACAGCCAACCCCTCCAATAACTACAGATTAGTGCAAGCCAAAATAAGATGAGAAATTGAGAAATTAAATTGCAAGCATAAATAAATTACACTAGTGAATCTGTGAATGTATATATACCGATTCTAGCTTTGTTGCTTCAGATCGAGATCTCAATATTTCTGAGATTGGAGTGACCGAATCTTCCAATATTTCTGCTGCTTTCTCACCCAAGCCAACAGTTAGAGCCAGTAAACCTATACAGATACAACACCATTTAGAGACCTAGCTCAACAATAAATATTAATTACATAGAAAAGAATAACTACTTTACGTACCAATGGCATGTGATGCTAAAGTTATCTCTTTTGAAGACCCCTTCTTTAGAGAATGCAGACATTGATGCAGCAATGTTGCATATCTATGGAGACAAATATATATCGTCAATACAAGATTAGTTCCAATAAGGTACTAATAAAACTAAAGATTTGAAAACAGAGAAACGCTTACTTCGTTTCAATAAACTCGTGCGGCAAGCTGCTATTGAATGCCTCTATTATATTCTCCAAAGCCTTCTCCCTCGTGGATCCCCTTAAAACCCGAAAAGAACAACAAATTTAATCATATATCTATTAAAACAACCTAATACATCTAAAGCATCTAAAATCTACTCTCTATGGCATAACTAATCCCAGTTCTGTTTTTCCAGTATAGATAATCAGCGCTTGGATAGCAGGTAAAAGTTGCGTAAAATATCCTAATTGATACTATATATCCCCAAATTTTGGTTCTTAATTATGTAGTCATTCAAATCTTAATTTATTAAATAGCACTTATCAACCAAAATAAGATATAGCAACCAAACAATCCTTGAATATGACAATTAAACAACCGCATACATGAATTTAAGGATCCGAACAACTACCTTTTTTCATACAAAGCATCTAAACTCTGATCCAACACACTTTCCTCATTAAGCTGGGGATCCTCAGCAGCAGACCCCATCATTCCAACATAATCTGGCCGAACCGTTGACGATGATGAACACACACTTTCCAAGTCATTTTTATCCAGCATTCCAGCATTCTTATGTCGTGAATTACCTACAAAACCAAATATCTCAATCTCCCATTAACAAGGTGTTTTGATTTCCTATAAAAAGGCTTATTCACTTACTATATATATATATATATATATATATATATATATATATATATATATATATATATATATATATATATATATATATATATATATATATATATATATATATATATATATATATATATATATATATATGCATAGTAAAATAAAGCAATCTAAGGTACTTCTTTTAGTTTTTATATAGCACAACACAAAGTACATTACTACAATTCTTGGTACATGATCATATGTATTTAGTCACGCTGATATATGTGTATAACCGTATACGGAACAAATTCTTGCAACGAATTATATGCACATAAGCACATTCACATAATTACGCATGCATGACGATATATCATATATGCATGTTTGTTTATAATTCGTATAGTACGCATAACATAAAACAAGAACATTAACATATATCTTAGTTTTGATAATAACACAAGAAACTTACAATGATAAAAACCCAACGGCATCCTTTGAAGCATAACTTGATCCATTGCTAAAACTTGTACAGCCAGCTTTCTTCGCTTGTGTTTGCTTGTTTTTGCTTCACAAACTTAAACCCTAACGAGAACTAGTTTGCGATCGCTCTTTGCGTGGAATGAAGAAGAAAATATGGGTTTGTAATTTATAAGGTGGTAAACAAACCGTGGGCTCAAAGGGTCATATATAGTCGGCATAAATGTTACGCATTTTCTAGGATAATTGGTTTATTTGGATTTTGATTAAATATGCTATTTATTTATTTATTTTAAATGAATATACTTTGTAGTTAAAACTTTTATATTCATATTTTGGTTATACCTATATCATAATTTCATATTAGTTACATCGTTAGGTCACAAGGTTAAACCAAATTGCGGATATAGTCTTTTATTTCTAATAAGGTTTCCTTTAGTCCCCAACCTAACATTTTTGCTTCCCTGGTCCAATTTTTTAACGATTGTGAAAAGCTTTCTAACTGCACAGGTATTTTCATCTTTTTATCGTTCCATGTCCAAACACCTTATAACACCGATAGTCCCCAAGGTTACTATTTTCGAGTTCAAAATATATAACCGTTTTTTTCATTTTAAAAACTTTTTTGCTTAAAAAATACTTTTTTATTTCCTGTAAATACAAAACAAAACAATTTAACATATCATACCACACAATTTCAATTTATCACCACACACAATCCTCATTCTCAAATTAATCCCACAATTCTACGAATTTTTCTCTTCCACACAGCATCGATGAAATTAAAGCCAAAGTTGATGAGGATAAGTGCCATCAACAAGAAATTATTGAAACATGTATGATCTTTGAAAATTCAAGCAAAGCTAAAACAGATATGATTGAACATATATGAAATGTAAAGATGTTACGAATGCTAAACATGCTTTTCTTGAGATTTGTGTCAAAAAAATCTAAGAAAGATTACAAAATTGTTTTAAGATTTGTTTGCTTTGGTGTCAAAAAAGATGGTTAAATGAGTGTTAAAATTAGGTAGATGCATAAAATATGATAACATATTTTATATTTTGTGTTTTTTAATGTCATCCGATTAATTATATCAATGTAATGTGCGTTCTTATCATGCAATTTTTTTGTATAATGTAAAGTTAATTTATAAAGTATTTTTTATTTGTTCAGTTTGTCATATTTGTATTATAATTAAATATATATGTTATTCACTTTAATCCAAATATCCTCATCTTCGACCTCCAACCCTCACTCCACGACCACCACCGCCACCACTCGATACACACGTGACAGCTTCCTGTCCACATGATTAACTATGCGGTCGTATGCTTCGAACACTAAAATCAAAATAGCTATTAAATTCTTACTTACCCGATAGATTTTCAAACAAAATTCAACTGATAAAATCTTCAAACAAGAATTCAATTGAATAATCTTTATATAAAAAAACAATCAATAAATCTTCAAATATATGTGTGTTTTTATGACATGTCAAGTGAATTGATTTTATGCCGAATTAAAATGTACTTTACCAAAAAAACAAGATCATAAAAATTGATCATATAAACTGAGATGTAGTTTTAACTTCTGATCTTTATCCCATTCGCTATAATATCGTACAGCAGCGGGGTGGCGGTGGTCGTGAAGAAATTAAGAACAATCATCAATAAGAGGATCAGATGCAACGATATATGGTAGTGATAATGGTGGTGGTGTAGGTTGGGGGTGGCGGTTGTGGTAATTTAGACATTAAAGAAGAGTGGTGCTTGGTTGGTGGCGAGAGAAAAAAGATGAGAAAAACAAGGTGTCTAGATAAGAACTCCTAAAAGACCAAAATGCCGTTACACTTCATGAGATTATAGCGAGCGTTAGGGTTTTGGACACTTAGGGAAGTGAAAATGCCAGATTGGAGACTAATGGGAACTCTAACTGGAAAAAGGACTATATACGTAATTAGCTTAATTTTGTGGACTAACAATGTAATTTACCCTTCATATTTTTTTTATGGCATTACATATATAACTTCAATTTTTTTTTTATGTGTGGGTCATTTCTTAACGATTTGCAAAAATTAAAATGATGACTTAAACATGTGTTTAACAGTGTGTTTGGCAAAATTAGTTCGAGTTGATTCTGATAGAATAAGCTAAAAGCTAAAGTATAAAGGTGTTTGGTAAATTAGTATGAGCTAAAGCTCATTATAGTAAACTAACATGAAAATACATCAAATTAAAGTTTTACATATATTTCAAGTTTTTGTGTAGTTATCCGATATATTCAGAAAGGTATTTAAGTGATTTGACTGATTACAAGCTCTAGTCATTTCTAAAAGCTTATTTCCATTAGCATGAACTTATAGAAGCTTATACTTATGAACCTTCCATAATCTTTTGTGACTGACAAAACATATTTTATAAGTTACCTTATTTTATAAGATCAATATCCCATAAACTCCTACAATCCAAACACACTCTATTTATAATGCATTTGATAAGTGACGCAAATCTTAGATTTTTTTTTTTTTTTTTTGGTCAACCTTTGAATTAGACACGCATCACAAGGAAGTTTTTGTTATATGCTCATTTTCAAACATGTTAAAAGGGGTACTTAACTTAATAAGACAGACACCACATAATTATGTTTATGTCGATTTTTGTTTCTGCCGGTAAAAATTTAGATAATGCATCTTTGTTTTCCATCAAGTCATGTGTGGCTTCAAAGTCCAATTTTCAATTTGTCATAAGCTAGTAAACTCCTATAAACTTGCATCTAAACACAACCTTAATCCTTTTCTAACGCATTGGATACGCGACACATATCATAGAAAGTTTTTATGTACTTTTTCAACCTTTGAATTATATAAATAACATTTGTGAAACAAATGTTTTTAATGCTTTATGAGAAAAACTATAGTTCGTCTAAATATATTTTCAAAAATGGCAAAAGCAATCCATCCGGTTAACTTGTGTTTCTATTACTGTCCTTATTAAATTTTGAAATTCATCCATGTCGTTAAATGCGGTTGCAGCATCAGTGATATATGGTTAACTTGCATCTCTGAGACTGTCCTTAATAAATTTTAAAATTCATCCTTGTCGTCTAATGCGATTGCACCAACAATCCTTATGTTAAATATGTGAATATTTGTGTGATGAAAATTTACACAAATAGTCCTTTTAGTTACCTACTAAATTCAGTAACGTGCCTGAGTTAAATTTAGGGATTGTTTGTGTTACAAAACATTATATAAATAGTACATGGTAGTTACCTCACTTTACAAAAAAACTCTATTGTTGATTTTCTTTTTTTCCCGCCGCAACGCGCGACAACTATCACTCGTTAAACACATGTTACAGGAACGATTTTCATATAAGCTCGCTTTCAAACATGTTAAAAGTGGTAGATAATTGAATAAGACACCACATAGTTTAGTTTGGGTACGTTTTCGTTTCTTCGAATAAGAATTTAGATGATGATGCATGTTTGCTTTACATCAAGTAATGTATAGCTATAATGCTCGTACATGCACATAGTTCAGACAATGAGTACGACTAATAACTATATCTCAACTATGAACCTATAAGTTTTACATCTATATATACGATTATTCCTAACACCGTCTAAATTATTTATCAAACAGATATTTGAAGACACAAAGGAACATGTAGTAAAACCTCACAAAAATTCATGTAATTAAAAATGTTTAATTATATATTCATTTCTATCATTATCTTAATCACCATTTTTATGGGGAAATTTCAAATTTTCTTATTATATTAAAATGGTCACAATTACGATATTGCAAAATTCACCAAACGACAAAACAAGTTATCGACACGATTAACAAAATATTAACAAATCACTAATCCTAATTAATAAACTAATTACAAAATCAAACGGGCCCTTAATAAACTTCAGCCCAATACTCGTGTACTATTCATCAGCCCAAGGCCAAAGCCCAATTTTTCTTTTATTATTCCAAATCAGTCGACCAAACTAGCTCCAAAACGCCTCGCGTATTCACGATTTCTACACACAACTCATAAATATTTTTGCACCATTTCGTTCACCACCTAGCCAACTATTAGTGTGTCAAGTGCCATGTTCATAGGACGACATTTGATATGTTTTTAAGGGGCAAAGTGATTGACGAAAATCCAAACCAATCGATTCATATTTAACTCAAAACTTAACCGTTTTGATTCCCGTTTGTTCCTACGTGTTTCTAATAACATTTCTAACATGTTTTCATGTTTATATGTTAATGATGATCAGCTATGTTCAAGTTGTACATGATTTGGCAAATCGTATACATGGATATATAGTGGTCGACATAATTGGTGACTCACAAGGACAACTTCAATATTTTATGCAATCTCATTCATCCTAAAGGCCTATGATTACAGTAAAAATATAGGAGGAATAGTTCATCACTGACATAACATAGTAATATATGTTTGTTGTGTTATTTTGAACCATGCGATACAAAAATCGTCTCCTATATCTATCATTCATTTACCACCTTTCTTCCTCCACAAAATATTTCTAATAACTCTCAAAAACAACCTCTGAAAGTCCAGGGGTAATACCTTCGTACGTTTGGAAGCAAACAAGGAGTAACGAGTTTAGTATTACTTGGGTCATATTGAACGTGTTTATTTCTTGTGATTTTCTTCCTCCCTCTCGACTCTCTACCACCTTTGAAGGTGTAGTAAGTTATTCCAAGCTCTTGTCAATTCATTTCATATGTAAAATATGTTCCATGCATCAAATATATATTTTTTCGATCGTATATAGCTTTATGTATATATTTAAGTACGTATAAAGTTGTAACAACACAAACGTGGCTAGCCTCTATCTTGGAAGGCCTAGGAGTCACGTAGCACACATATTTCACGTTAGTTTTTACTTCACATGCATATTACAACCTATTTGAACCATACTCACTCGCATGAAAACTACTCATAAATACTTAGAAATATTTTTAACTTTTTCATATATATAAACGATCCATACATGCTATAAAACCTTCGTATAACTTCAAATATCGCGTAACAAGTATACCATATTATTACTCGACCTAATAGACCACCTAGAAAACTATCACTTTTATTTATATAACTTGTAAAATACTCACGTTTCGACACACAAGTTAATCTATTTTGAATCGGCATTCACAAGATTTTTCCAATCCAAATTTAGTTAAGAAATTTAACATTTTTCGTTTGGGCTTATACTAAGCCCAACAAGAGATAACGAACCATAAGCCCACTGGGCCCATATGAAATATTTTTAGAATCATAAAAATAGCCCAAGTTCAGGCCCAAAACAATTTCCATGCCCTCGCCTCCAAATTTTCTAAATGGGCTTTTGTTTGGCTCGTTAAGGCCCATAAGCTAAAAAAATAAGCTCTTTTATCAAATAAGCAGTTGAAATAAGCTTTAATAAACTTAAATAAGCTACGGAAATTTTCCTATAATTTTTCCCACTTTTCTTACACGTTTGGACTAAAAATGTAACGCGACGACACTTAGGAGGACTAAAACTGTCAAGGACTGAAAAGTAGGGACTGAAAATGTAAAAATAGAATCTATAAGATATAATTTGATATATTATCATATTCCAGGACCAATAAGTTATTTTGGACAAGTAGTGGACTATAATTGTAAATTATATATAAAAAGGACTAACGATGTAACGCTAACGCCGTTAGAATAAAAAGTGTAAAAATTGGAAAAGGACAAGGACTAAACATATTTTATTTAGCATTCTTATTTATTTTCTATTTTCGTAAATCATTTCATATGCATTTAAACTTTCATTTTTATTTATATATATATTATTTAACGTAACGTTAATAATATATATAACGATATTTCAAAAATTAATATTATTACTTATGGTTAAAAAGGTAAAACTTCGATGAATAATTTAAATAAAGTATTTTATCATATCATGCATGGCATAATAATTACACTGCACATCATCTATTCGTCATAACGAATAAATATTATTCGTTATTAGTTCGTATTTACCAAATAGTATTTGGTCAAATTCTCAGATAAATTTATTTATCAGGTTCCGTATCCAAGATGTTTCCATAAATATTCTCATAATCTCATCCTACTTTTCATCATTCCCGTATCAATCAAGGTGAGTCATAGCCCCATTTCCAATACTTGTTTTTAACTCATTAGGGGAGATACATGCTTACATATACTTTGATAAATTGATAAGTATATGAATAAATTACATGATTCAAATCAATTTCCTTATTAATAATTATCTGATATGGTTTATAATTTAAGATGTGATATATACAATACTTGACGAAATACTTAATTGAAATACTGATACTCATATGATAATGTTTCCAATTCGATTATTGTGGTATGTCATATATATATATATATATATATATATATATATATATATATATATATATATATATATATATATATATATATATATTTTACTGATGAATTACTTGACTGAAATACTGATACTCATATGATAATGTTTCCAATTTGATTATTGTGGTATGTGATATATATATATATATATATATATATATATATATATATATATATATATATATATATATATATATATATATGTTACTGGCGAAATACTTAACTGAATTACTGATACTCAGATGATACTGTTTCCAAATTGATTACTGTGGTATGATACTTGATTTTATGATGTTATCCTGAATGACCCCATTATTACCTTGATATTGCCTAAGTTACATTATCACCATAAAGTCCCTTAATCATGACCATTAATCACTGTTATGTGAGCACGAATATAGTGAACAGCTTCGAAACCTTTTAAGGATTGACCTCCTGTCCCACTAATACTTGACGGAATGCCATATGCATATGGTTAGTCGTATTAGTCGTGATACACTATATTTGAGTAAAAATAGAAATTGGCAAATCACCTATTACACGAGGGCAAAATTTATCATTGACTTGATAAAATACCCCTTTTGTTAACGTCTTGCGTGTCATGAGGCTTGGTGCAATATCTATAAGGAAATGTATGTTTTCAACATATATTTAGATACAGCTGTATAGGAATTTGACCATACTTGAATTGTATATGTTATTAAATTAGCATCATGAGTTTCCAGCTCATGTTAGGATTATTGATCCCTTATTTGAATTTGATTGATTATTTATATGATTTATCTGTGATTATAGACAATATTACTCAATACTTTTTCCATTACTGTTTGTATTTATCATTTCCAAATATTCCTGAAATCTATCAAAATAATGGTTTTCAATAAAACTCTATGAACTCACCAACCTTTGTGTTGACACTTTTAAGCATGTGTATCTCAGGTAATTTAACGGAGCAGGACAAGACACGGAGCGGGCATTTATTACTCTGATAAATTAAAATGGTGTAAAAATTAAATATGTCATTCTTTCAAGACTTTATATCTTTTAATAAGATTTTAAATCAAATGGTTCATCTTTTATCAAAAATATTATTTGAATGACAAATAACTTTCAAAACGCTTCTTTTAAGCCGTTTTATGAGATTAAAACTTCGATCCTCCCCGTAACACTCAAATTATTTTTCCGCTGCTATAAACTTAAATTTGGGGGTGTTACCGATTGGCATCAGAGATACAGTTATAGAGAATTAAATTTTTTCAAACATTAAAACTATAACTACATTTTCAAAATAATGATTTTACACCATAACATTTTATGCCCTCCGTGTCTGCAGACTGCTGTGCTCAATACCTTATCTGTTGAGATTATCTTACATGTTTAGAAATTACTCTTACACAATAATTATTTCATCTGTACTGTTATATTTTTAACATACAAAATCCTTATAAAATATTATTCTCGGTTACTACTGTAGCATGTCTTCAGGAACTCCCGTGAATATCAAAACTACTCTCCATAATACTAATACCTCATCTATCAATCAAAATTCTCCGAATACTGAAGATCCTTACGTACAAATATCACAACCCCAACATAATATAGAACTCACTCAGAGATCACCTCCGTCGTCACCTATTCATTCACCTCTACGTCAAAAACTCAGGAGAGCTACCGAATCATATGAAGATTCGATTGGTGGCCAGGAAACATTCGAAGTTGGACAAAGTTCAAGCCAAGGGATACCATGGAAGAATGTTGAGCCAAATTCTCCGTTACCTTATACTTCAGATTCCACAATACCAGATTCTCCAAATAATTTATCCTCGCCTAACTCACCCGACTACAATATAAGCACTCCTGATACAATATGAAATCTTATTTATCGACAAGCCAGCATATTGGATGCTCACACTGAACAGCTAAAAGGGTTACGACCAACTCAATTTGAATGGTACGACCGTAACCTTGACGCATTGTTCAAAAGGGCAGATGCTGAGAGACGAACAATATGTGAGTTAGGAATAAAGATTAATGAGATAAAGGACAACACCAACCAGGAGCTTAGAAGTTTGGACTCCAGGGTCCGTTGTGCAAGAAGAGAACACGGTCATACACATGTAAGAATTGAAGATATTGAAAGAACCCTATGGATGGCCAGAGATGCAGCCAGAAACCAGGGTCAAAAGATTGCCGCATTAGATACTATGTTGGCAAATCAAATGAACATGTGTCAAGAACGTTTCTCAAACATGGAAGCTGCACAACTTGAATTTGAGAAAGAAATTAGATATTTACGTCAGAGGCGTAACTAATCTTAATTTTACAAGTATCCTTGTTGTTCCTACTAAACCAAATAGTTTTGGTTAGTATTTCATGTAATGTTTAATAAATCTGAAACTTCAGAACCTGTAATTAAGACATATTGTATAATAACATCCTTTCTGTTATATCTCTATGTTATGAATCAATCTTTTCTTTCGTATCAATCATGCATGTAATGAATCCTCATATCTCCATGCAAAAATCTCATCATTTGTTATTTTCTTTGATAACCCAAATGATTATATTCAGATCAATGGAATATTAATAAAAGATCTTGTATTTTATCTTGCAAAAATAAGCAGTCAAGTTATTAATATTCTATTTGCATCTGTAATGTTATTCAAATCTACCGTAAGATTTCTTTCAATCGTTAGAATTTCTTAAAAATACCATAATTAACCCAAAATCTTAAGAATTGTCTAAAAATCAATTCTTGAAAAGAAATTTAAAGAATGAAGAAAGATTATTGAGCTTCAATTTTAGTAGACAAGTCGGTTTGTTCCTTAGTAATCCCATATCAAGAGTTGATCATTTATATATGATACAACACAGACATATCTTGAAATTAGATTACAGTAGGGAGTCAATTCAGTCTATCATCAATGAAATAATTAACTTCATTATATAAATTATTCTGATATTATATGGATTCTAATGTTGAGTTTCATTAATGATTACAGAAAATGGACAACATGAACAATGCATATCAGTCATCATCAGAAATCACCATGACTCCAGAAGCTATCCAAAAATTGGTAAAAGACATAGTGTCGGTGGTATTAGAAGGGACTACTGTAGTTTATCCGAGAAGAGAGACGGGTATATTTGGTAAGCAACACCCTGCAAGTTTCATGAAGTATAGGCCACCTCACTTAAAGATTCAAGAAGGAATGATCAATCCTACCATCAACCATCATCAAGGAATTAGGCACGGGGTTATACCATATGGAAATAATCAAAAGAGGAAACTCCCCGAAATAGGAACCATCAACCCTATCTACTGCAACATCATCAATGCTCAAGACCGTTATCGTAAACATCTAGAAGATCGTATGAACTATCAACGTCAGCTAGAACACAATCAGAAAGCTAATAGAAATTGCCTCGTCACACCTGTTACTGGAAGTGGTTATCGTGGAAATCTACCCTGGTGTCAAAAATGCAACCAGCATCACACCGGAATCTGCAGGGTTAAATGCACGAAATGTCAGAAAACAGGTCACCAGGCAATTAGCTGCAGGTCTAAGGACAGGAAAGGACAACCAACAACAGTAGTATGCCACGGATGTGGTGGAAAAGGGCATCACGTGAGACGATGTCCAAACTACAATGTTAATTGGAAAGCCAAGACTTTTACAAGAAAATGAAGAATCTTTAAAGACCTTGATAGTATCGAGGGAATGGCAACTAGATTTAAACAGATGAATAAATTCCTGTTGTAGATAAATAAAATATAGTTTAAGAATTTCCTAAGTTGTATCTCTTTCCTGTATTTCACTTTAAGTTACGATGGATGTAACTTAAGTATAACAACAATCTTTCTACTGTATCGAAAAATTTCCCTTGTAATATTTCCATAATAACGATAATCTAAGTTAATTTCAATTTCTGTCTCATTTACCAAATGACGATATACTATATTTACTCCATAAATTTCTGATTTATAATATGAATCCTAAAATTTTCTACTTTATTTTAAAAAGGAATTACGTGTTATATTATAAAAACAACACGTTGAACACCATCTAAAACAATTTGTAGAAATATATGATTGAACCAAACATCACATCATTTGGTCCTCAATTATACATAGTTTGATCAACTATCTCTAATTTAGGAAGAATTACGTTATGAAAGGAATAGTGACATTTTCAAAATTTTAAATAACAATATTCATTCAAAAGCAAAAAAATAGAGCTAAAATAAACTGTTCATAAACAATACATTGAACAAACCACAATAAATACCTATCTTATCTCATCACCATTATGATGAGAAATCAACAAAAGTACAAGCAAGAAAACACAAATAATTCACAAAGACTGATAAGAAAACTCCAATAGCGAAAATTTTATTAAAATCCATAAAAATTAACACATAAACAAATAATTAGCATCGGAAGTGCTACCGTTACAATTATTACAGTATAAACCATGGAATCTTCAATAGGTTGATCCGCTATGGCAACAAAGACTCCCACCAACAAAACAATAGCCAGAGCCACCACAGGATGAATCACCTTAATTATGCTGAAAAATAAATATAAACAAAACATTAAAAACAATAATGAGACAAATTCCTAAACATTAAAACAAAACGAGTTTTATTCCTTATTCGTTACAAGTACATAGAAACATAACAAGAACTTAATTCAAAACAACCCTAGCTCAAGATTTTTACCCCCAGATCTTGTCTACAGTAATGGCTAGGATAGTGAGGGGTACGACGAACATCAAGATCGCGACCAAGAATCCAAAGTCTTCATCCGGAACATACGCTAAGTAGATAGCGGCAAGGACGACATACACAATCGCTAAGATGGTTATAAGATGCGGCATTTTGAGATGGAAAATGAGAAGAAAATGGTTGATGGAAGAAGTGGAAATTGGAAGTGGTATATATAGGCTAGAATATAGCCGTTGGGTACTATTCCCGACCGTTGGACACTATGCACTAGCCGTTATTTCACTATTCATGACCACTATTTTCAATATTCACAACCCTTAAATACGTCAGTTACCTTGTTGATGCGTAGGGATTGCACCAGGCTTTACCTCTCGAGGGATCTCGAGAAGCTTACAACCCCCACCAGGCAGTGTACCTGATCGATGTAGTATAGTATAATGACAAGTACCGGGGGATTGATCGTTCAGCTAGGAATAGTGTCGCTAGGATTAGAAAACCTAATTACTAGTTCTAGAGATGAGAGATGATTCTTTTTGTATTTTTATATTTTTATGAAAGCAAGTAAAAATCTCGGGTTTTGAAGGATTTGGGCGGAATTAGTTGCTAGTCAACTAACCCAATACTAAAGATGCAATCAAAATAAAATACTAGAAATGAAAATAAACTATATTAAACTAAGGTTGTGAGCAATAAGTGGATAAATGTGTTTACTTAGATTTCATTACTCCCTAGATATCTTTTACACGTTAATTACTTGTTATAGTTGCGTGGATAACGGATTGTATTCCTTAATACCATTCATGGGGTGGCGTACTTAACTCCCCAATCCTATGAGTGCCTACTTCACTCCTATGTCGAGCCGGCTAAGAAGCTCCTAACATGGGATCATTAGAATTTACTCATGCATTAAATACAACCAATAAAACCTAGTACACATCGGTTCATGTTTCCTAAGACATTCAAGCATGTTACCATTTGGAGATCTGCCAGTTTTCTTAAGCCTAACATTGAAATCATTCATCCAATACAGCCATAAACAAGTAATCAACACATAATCAACATCTAGGTTTCATTAGATCTAAGCAAACACAAGATAAATCTAGCCTAACATGGTGGAATCAAGATAAGAACAAGATATAGACAACCAACACATAGACATATTGATTGAATTAAAAGAACACTTATCTCAATTACACATGTAAGGGTTCAAGCGCTGAAAACCCTTGAAAAACCTGTAAAATTCGTATATGGTTCGGCCTTAGGGTTTCTCCAAACTTGTTCCTCTAATGAATGAAAATTAGAAAATTATATATAGAAAATTGAGTCTGGCGGCGTCAAGAACAACCTTGTGACGCCGTCATCTCGCCGCCAAAAGAATCCTCGGACTGCCTTGATCTACATCTGACGCCGTCATGTATTAAGATTTTCCAGGCCATCACGTATTTAACTCTTGACGCTCTTCCTTGTGACGCCTTCATTTCTGTACTGGGCCGTCATGATTTTTACTCTTGACGCCGTCAGGATAATGCTCTTGACGCCGTCACACACTGTTCTCAGCTTGAAAAATTAAGTCTTTGGCGTTTTCTTCACTTTTATGCTCCAAAAACGTCCGAATTGCTTCCTTTTCCAGATTTCACTCCCAAAGTACCTAAAATCACAAAAGGAACGATTTAGGGCAATATTTGATCAAATAAATTCAATTCCGGGCTTGAATGACCCCCTAACAGTGGTTCATTTTTCGCCTCATCATATACCCTTACACTTGAGATTTGCTTGTCCTCAAGCAAATGCGCTTTTATTCTACTCAAAATACAAGTTAGGGGTCATTTAACACTAATATAAAAGTAATTACAACAAATAATCGTACCACCAAAGACAAGCATGGAGGTCATATACTAGCACCTCACAAATAGTGTTTAGATACTCACATCTCTCGGGTGTAATAAAGTATAAATTACAATATGGAAACGGAAGATATCTCTCACTACCTGTCATAGCAAAATAGATTACCATGGGCTTGGGAAAGGATCAAACCTCCACCACATGGCGTAAGCACCTAGGATAAACTATCAAAGAGGTCTTTTAAAGGGTTGTAACGTTAGGTGTAGGGATATGAAATACACGGTTTTGTTGGATATAGGTAGTCTTTATTGGTGGCTAGTTAACAATCTTGGTTAATTACATGTACAATATGGCGTTGCTAAGCCAAGACTAGACTCGACTTAAGCTAATAAATGAAAAATAACAAAAACATAAAATAAACATAGAATGAAACGGGATGGTAGTCCGTATGTTTTTTTTTTTTTTTTTTTTTTTTTTTTTTTTTTTTTTTTAAGGATACACTCTTACCCTACCATCCAAAATAACATCATAGGGAATGAAAATTCCCCTTACACTTTACCCATGAGTCCCAATCGTCCCAAAACAATATGTACAAGGATATGACTCGACTTAGCAACCATGTAATCAATTAGATAATTAACTTAGGGTTTAACAAATAACAATAATACACTAAAAATGAGCGCATACACGGAAGGCTAAGGCGATTTGGGTGTACATTTAAGTGAGGTGTAACAAATTCTTCCTTTAAGTAAGATGCTTAAAGTTAGAAACGAAAAGATAGGCTCGGAGGGGTGTACTAGGGGTTTCGTGTACTAAAAATGAGTACAACGCTAAGGGTGTGGGAAAAATTAGTTGTCTTAACTAGCCAAGTAATATGACTTAAATGATCAAGTAATTATAATACGGGTTTAACACACGGGTGATCCTAATGCCTCTTATCATGTAGTAAATCCTACTACACGAATGTAGTCTCACTAGCGGTCTCGGGATGCATCACTAACGCAAGTTCTGGAATCTAAATGCTACCGGTACACTCATAAGCACTAATAGTAAATGCTTTTCCTATCAAATCTAAAGGCGAACCTCACATATTTGGGTGGAAAATTTTTCTGAATATACGGTTATGTGCTAGTCATACAATCTCCTATCCATGAGACGCTTGCTATGGCTAAAGTTTCACTCCTAAATGTTGTAAAAAAATTTAAATTTGGCGCTAAAATTGCACTAACAAGTATTTCTCATAGTTTTATTACACATCTACTATCAAATAAAACAAACTCAAGTGAAAGTGTATCTGTAAGGTATCATCATTTTACCCTCCCCTTACACTTAGGATGAACATTGTCCTCAATGTTCAAGTAAAGAATGTAAAAGTGAAATAAGTAAAACAAATGAAATCAAATACTCCCCTGATTTGCTCGGTATGGATAATAAGGTGGCCAGGTTAAATCTTCCTCCAAGAAAATGAACAATCAAAGCTTCCCTTCCAGAAAAATAAATCATCTTCTTGTCATACATAACCTGTAAATCCTGAGAAAACAGACAAGACAACCTCGCATAAAATCGGCGGCAATCTACATAAGTTACTAAATCCTAGAAAACAAAGTAAGATATAATGCTTGTGGAATGAAGTTTGCAGATTTCCTGGAGATTATAAAACTTAATAATTCAACAAAAACATTAAAACTCCGTTAGAAAAACAAAACTGGTAAAATTTCCAGATTTTTACACGTGACGCCGTCAAGAGTAAACTCGTGACGCCGTCAGAAGTGACCTGCAGAAATTCTTATGTTAAGTTTCCGGAAAATTTCTGGAAAAACTTGGTCCTACTTCCTGGAAAATCCTGCAAAACTTCATTATGACTCAATACAAGCGTTTGACTCTAACAAATACGAATATACATGTTCACTTAATATTGTGGAGAATCATGATTGGTTTGTTTCTTAAAAACATATTTGGGGTTTCCCCTTACACTTATCTTTTGCAAAAATACCTTTAGGTGGAGTTAAGACTTAGGCCAAAACAACAAGGTAAAGTATTTCCACTTTTTAGTTTAGAAACATGATCTACCAACAATAAAAATAAAGCATGCATACGGAAGCAAATAACAAACAAACAAAATAAAAATCACACAAAACATGGGTTGCCTCCCAAGAAGCGCTTTTCTTTATTTACGAGTCTTGTAGCTAGACTCAAGGTCATGGGTTACTACGTGACCTCATCATTGGTTTCACTCTCCGATTGTAAATGTTCTTTGTAGAAACCAATCACCTTTTTCTCAATCGCTCCTATAATCCTTTGGGAAAATTCCTTATCGACTTTATACCTTGGTCCTTGAGCCAAGCAATCTTTGTAGAAAAGACTCCTCTTTTCCCATACATAATCCATGCCCTTTTTCTTATCCTCTTAATTGATGTCCTCAAAAGCACCAACGTTATCCTTATCAAATCGGAATATAAAGCGAAATTCTTTCATTCTATTAGGCATCCTATAAGTGATCCTATCGGTGTTACTTGCAAATCGGATTGTCCCTTCTATCTCATCATATTCTAACTTAGACTCCTCAACAAACGGTTTACCAAACACGACATTGGACAATCGACAATCAATAACATTAGCAAGATCTTCCACAATCATAAAGTCGGTGATAAAAGTGAAATTCCCAACAAAGACATGTAAACCTTTAATTCTCCCGACAAAGTTACAAACTCCACCGGGGTATTTGGGATCTCTTCTAGGTTCAAGTCTTGTTTTCACTATATCATTATAAACACTTGAGGACATAATGTTGATTGGAGATTTAAAGTCAATGTAAGCATTGTCAACGTGTCTATACCCAATCATACATGGTATCTTAGCATTCTTAGGATCGCCTATCTTTATCTTAGGTTCGATTATAGTAAAAGGAGATCGCGGGTTATCAATAAGATTATTATAATATGTAATCTCCTCCTTAGTGGGGTATAGATTAAATGATCATTTACCTTCGGACCTATTTCCCCCTCTTCAAGTTCCTCAACGACATTCACAAAATCATTAGGCCCTAGTGTAACACCCCCTAATTTGAAATGCGGCAGCAGAAAAGTAATTAGGGTGTTACGGTGAGGATCGAAGTCATAATGATAGAAAACGGCTCGAAAGAGACGTTTTAAAATATAATTTCATTTATATAAATTTGAAAATACAAGAGGTCCTTATCAGAGTATTATAAAAAGCTTGATGTTTTGAACTAATTCAAACATCATTTACTTTACATCATTATTGAAATAAAGAAGACATATTTTGAAGATTTTTGCCGCCCGTTCCATGCTTGCTTCCCCTGCTAAATACCTGAGATATATGCTTAAAAGTCAACAAAAATGTTGAGTGAAATCATAGAGTTTGAATTTAATAATCATTTTGATACACAAGTAAGATTGTATTGGAAAATACAATCAATTTGAAAATATTGATATTGCAGTTCATATATTGCTCTAAGTCTCATGACACGCAAACGTTAACAAATACCGTAAACGGCGGGTGTTTATCAAATCAATGATAAATTTTCCCTCGTGTAATAGGTGATTTACCAGTTTCTATTTTTACTCAAATATAATTATCACGACTAATACGACTAACCACATGCATAATGGCATTCCGTCAAGTATTAATGGGACAGGCTGTCAAACCTTAAATAGATCTATTCATTATATTCGCGTTCACCTCAGTGATTAATGGCTCATGAATAAGGGTCTTTTGGCAATAGCTAACTTAGGCATATATCAGTCAGGAAAGCATACAGAAAAATACTTGCGATCTATTTGTAACATGTATCCCCCTCACGGAGTTTTGAAAATAAGTAAATGTGAGGCTATGACTCACCTTGATTGATACTGAAAACGAAGAAAATAAAGTCGGACGAATTTATGAAAACAGCTTCGAAACACAACCTGATAAATAAATTTATCTAAGAACTTGACCAAAAACTATTCGGTAATTACGAAGAAAATAACGAATATTAGATATTCGTTATGACGAAAAAGTGATGTGCAATGAAAATCTTGTGATATGCATGATATGACAAAATATGATTTTTAAATTATCCATCGAAGTTTTTCTTTTTTAATTGTAAATAAAATCTTAACTTTTTAAAATATCGTTATATATATTATTAACGTTACGTTAAATAATATATATATAAATAAAAATAAAGTTTAAACATAATATGAAATGAATTGACGAAAATAGAAAATAAATAAGAATGATAAATAAGTTACGTTTAGTCTTTGTCTCCTTTTCGAATTTTACCATTTTTACACTAACGATACTTGCGTTACACCGTTAGTCCTTTTTATATATTTTTCAACTATAGTCCTCTACTTTGTCCAATAATCAATACTAACCTTATAATATTAATTTTTATCACATTTTACCCTTAGATTTCTGTATTTACATGTTTAGTCCTTTATTTTCAATATTTACACATTTAGTCCTTCTAGGTGTCGTCGCGTTACATTTTTAGTCCAATTTTGCAAAAATAATTATAAATTTTTTCTAAAAATTCCCGAAGCTTATTTATTAAGTAACAAGCTTATTTTAACTACTTATTTATTCAAAAGCTTATTTTTCAGCTTATGGGCCACTTAACGATTCAAACAAAGGCCCGTTAAGAGTTTTGGAGGCGAGGGCATAGAAAAAGTTTTGGGCTTGGCTTTGGGTCATTTTTATGATTCTAAAAACATTTCTTATGGGCCCTGTGGGCTTACGGATTTTAATTACTTAATGGGCTATTGTTGAGCCCACTCGAAAACATAAGGTTTTTAGTTTCAATTTTTGGTTTGAAAACCGGTTTGTGTCAATTCAAAATGGATCGAGTAGGATATCAAAACGTGATTATTTTTACAAGTTGTTTATATGAAAATGTTAGTTTTCTAGGTGGTCTATGACGTCGTGAAATAATATAGTACTATCGTTAAATGAAATTCAAAGTTATACGCGTGTTTTGTAGCATGGTTGAATCGATTTATATTTTGAAAACTTGTAAATTTTACTAAGTGTTTTTAATAAATTTCATACGATGGATGCAATTTGAAATGGATGCATGATATGCTTGAAACGTTACAACTAAAGTGAATTGTGTGTGCTACGTGATTCCTAGGCCTTCCAAGATAGAGGTTAATCACGTTTCGTGTACTAAGAATAATTATATTCGTGAAATATATGTGCAAAGTGATATACATTCGAAACAAATTACTCATGGTGCATGACTAAATATTAACGTGTGAAATGGAATAGAAACGAGTAGAGGAGACTTACAAACACCTTAGAGGTGATCAAGAGTCGAGATTGATAGAAAGGAACACAAGAAAATCACGTTTCAACTATATAACCCAAATGTTATATATATATTTCAACCCGATTTCCTTTCCTTGCTTCCAATAATATACCACACGACTTGTAAGTCTTATGAGAATGATTTGAAGGTCGATTTATCTTAGTGAAAGAGTTTGGAAATGAATAAGAGAAGAATGCATGCAAGTACGTACATATATTACTAATATATAACGTTTAGTAGAAAAGTTCAATGTGAATTCTTCGTATACTATTTGCATGTCAGTACTAGCCTCTTAGATGAAATTTTATATTGATTTAGGGAGTGTTGTGAGAGCACAAAAGAAGGAGAATGTTGGGATGAATCATACCCTATGTCGACCATGCAATTTTCCTTATATACGATTTACAAAATCGTACACAACTTATATATGCATGATCATCTTTAACATTTGAGCTTAGAATCATCTCAGGAATAATATTAGGAACGATTAGAAACAAACGAGATTCAAAACGGTTAAGTTTTGAATATATTGTAAATCAATTTGGGTTTGCTAGAGTCGAATACTTTGCCTCTTAAAAACATATCAAAACTCAATGTATGGACGTGAGAATTGACACACTATTAGTTGGCTAGTAGGTTAACGAGATGAGAAAATAAAATACGTAGGTCGTGTGTAAGATTTAGAAATAAACGATGTGTTTTGGAGGGTGAATGAACTTGGTCGATCGGATGA
The DNA here is from genome assembly GCA_030686995.1 of Artemisia argyi. Taxonomy (NCBI): domain Eukaryota; kingdom Viridiplantae; phylum Streptophyta; class Magnoliopsida; order Asterales; family Asteraceae; genus Artemisia; species Artemisia argyi. The sequence continues at coordinate 41,442,272 of CM060691.1, forward strand.
AAATGAATAACTTGGATTTTGGGCTTTGGTTTCGTGGGCTTAGGAATAGTGGTTGAGGGTGTGGGCCGAAGGTAATTAAGGGTCCGGTTGTATTAATTAGTTAATTAGGAAATTTAATTATATTTACTAAATATAATTAGGATTAGGATTTAGGTTTAGGATTAACTGAAAAGTTTAGATTTCGTGTAACGTGTCGAGGATTAATTCCGTCATTTCGTGAATTATATTATTTTGTGAAAATCGCCAAAATAATATAATAAGAAAAATTTCAAATTTTTCCGAGAAAATGGGAATTAGAAACGATAACGAAGGATTATTTATTTATTAACGATTTAATTACAAGAAATTTTTACAGGGTTCTACAGTACCCACTTGTCATTCTTAATTTCGTCCCGAAATTCGATTTTAAAAAATCTAACAAGTGCGTTCTATGAAAATAAGTGTGGATATTTCTCACGGAATCTATCTTCTCTTTCCCATGTGTAAGTCGGTCCTCGCTTAGAGTCCCATCTTACTTTCACAATGGGGATACGATTATGTTTGAGTTGTTTTACTTCTCTATCCATTATTTCCACAGGCTCTTCTGTGAACACTAGTTTGTCGTCCAATCTAATCTCTTTTAGTGGAATGACGAGAGTTTCGTCTGACAAACATTTCTTGAGTTGTGATACGTGAAACGTAGGATGTACCCTACTGAGTTCTTCCGGAAGTTCTAACTTATAAGCAACTGAACCAATTCTCTCCAGAATTTTGAAAGGTCCAATATACCTCGGATTTAACTTTCCACGTTTTCCAAAGCGAATTGTTCCTTTCCATGGCGAAACCTTCAACATGACTTTGTCTCCTACTTGAAATTCCATAGGCTTTCTCCTGACATCAGCATAACTTTTCGGTCTGTCATGAGCAGCTTGCAAGCATTGCTTGATTTGGAATATCTTCTCTGTAGTATCATGTATTAGCTCTGGTTCGGTGAGTTGCATATCACCAACTTCTGTCCAACAGATTGGTGATCTGCACTTCCTTCCGTACAGTGCCTCAAAAGGTGCAGCCTTTATGCTGGCATGGTAGCTGTTATTGTACAAGAATTCAACTAATGGCAAGTGTCTATCCCAACCTTTTCCGAAATCAATCACACATGCTCGGAGCATGTCTTCCAAGGTTTGGATTGTTCTCTCACTTTGTCCATCGGTTTGCGGATGATAAGCGGTGCTCATATCTAACCTAGTACCAAGAGATTTCTGTAGTGATTCCCAAAATCTTGAGGTGAATCGGCTATCTCTATCAGAAATAATAGATATTGGTACCCCATGTCTAATCACAATTTCCTTAAAGTACAACTGAGCGAGTGTTTCCATCTCGTCAGTTTCCTTGATTGGTAGGAAATGTGCAGACTTGGTTAATCGATCGATGATAACCCAGATTGTGTCTAATCCGGTCGAAGTCTTTGGTAATTTGGTAATAAAATCCATTATGATTCGTTCCCATTTCCAGACCGGAATTTCTGGTTGCACGAGTAATCCTGATGGTTTCTGAGTCTCTGTCTTTACTCTAGAGCAGGTTAAACATTTACCAACGTACTCGGCGATATCAGCTTTCATATTTGGCCACCAATAATTCTTCTTAATATCTTGGTACATCTTATTGGAACCGGGATGAATAGAATATTTGGATTTATGAGATTCATGCATGATAAGGTCTCAAATACCTCCAAAGAGAGGAATCCAATATCTTTCCTTAAAACATAACATTCCATCATTTCTTCTCACAAACTCTTTTTCATTATTTGGCATTCTGTCAACCTGATCTTCCAGGTTTGACCTTCTGTCAATTTTCTCATATTTCCGGTTTTCTTCTTGTAGAGCTTCTGCTTGAGCTTTGATGATTTGAGCTGGAAGTGGCGAATGAATTGTCATTCCTAGAGATCGAACTCTAAGAGGTTTAATTCTATCTTTTCTACTCAATGCATCGGCTACTACATTCGGTTTACCAGGATGGTAACGAATTTCACAGTCGTAGTCATTGAGTAATTCTAACCATCTTCTTTGCCTCATGTTTAGCTCCTTCTGATCTAGTATATGCTGTAGACTCTTGTGATCGGTGAAAACCGTACACTTTGTACCATATAGGTAATGTCTCCATATCTTAAGAGCAAAAACTACTGCTCCTAATTCTAGATCATGAGTGGTGTAGTTTTCTTCATTCTTCTTCAGCTGTCGTGAAGTATAGGCTATAACTTTGTCTCTTTGCATTAGTACCGCACCTAAACCATGATGAGATGCGTCACAATACACTACAAAGTCCTCATTGCCTTCCGGTAATGCTAATATTGGTGCTTCACAAAGCTTCTGTTTCAGTAGTTGAAATGCTGACTCTTGCTTCTCTTCCCAGATATACTTCTTGTTCTTATGGGTTAGTTTCGTCAATGGTTTTGCACTCTTTGAAAAACCCTCTATAAATCTCCGGTAATAACCAGCGAGACCTAAGAATTGACGAATTTCGGTTGGGGAGGTGGGTGACGTCCAACCTTTAACTGCTTCTATCTTCGCGGGATCTACATGGATACCTTTGTTGTTGATGATATGGCCTAAAAATTGAACGGTAGAAATCCAAAAATCACATTTGGAAAACTTGGCGTACAACTTTTCTTTCTTAAGTAACTCTAAAATAGTCCTTAAGTGCTCGGCATGCTCTTCTTTGTTGCGCGAATAGATTAAAATATCATCAATGAACACAATAACGAATTTATCCAAGTATGGTTTGCATACTCGGTTCATTAAATCCATGAATACAGCTGGTGCATTGGTAAGACCAAATGGCATCACCTGAAATTCATAATGTCCGTATCGTGTTCGAAAAGCTGTCTTAGGAATGTCCTCTTCCCTAACTCTTAATTGATGATATCCTGATCTTAGATCGATTTTTGAGTAAACACTTGATCCTTGTAATTGGTCAAATAGATCGTCGATCCTTGGTAATGGATATTGATTCTTCACCGTGAGTTTGTTCAACTCTCTGTAATCGATACACATTCGGAACGTTCCATCTTTCTTTTTGACGAATATGATTGGTGCTCCCCAAGGGGATGAACTCGGTTGATTGAAACCTTTATCTGATAGTTCTTTTAACTGTTCAGATAATTCTTTTATTTCGGAGGGTGCTAATCGATATGGTGCTTTTGCAACTGGTGCTGCTCCAGGCACTAAATCGATTCGGAATTTTACTTGACGGGTTGGTGGGATTCCAGGTAAGTCTTCAGGAAATACATCAGAAAATTCTCTCACAACTGGCACTTCATCAAGTTGTTTCTTCTTTTCTTTTGTTTCTCCTCCCGTTACTTGGATTTGAAATACATGGCATCCTTTGCTTATGTATTTCATTGTCTTGGCGTACGAAATGATATTGAAAGAAGTTTTAGGTTTATCACCTTGGATGATTAAGGTTTCACCGTCGAATGGAATTTGGATGATTTTCTCGTCACAAATTATTCTGGCACGGTGTTTAGATAACCAATCCATACCAATGATGACATCAAAACTTCCCAATTGGATGGGCATAAGATTGATAGGAAAAGATTTATTTAGAAGGGTTAAGGTGCAGTTTTCGATTAGGGTATTGGTACTTAGAATATTTCCATCTGCTAATTCTATTTCTTAGATAGTATCTAATTCTACAGGAGTAATATTTAGAATTGCGGCAAACAAAGTAGACACAAAACTTTTATCTGCTCCTGAATCAAATAATATCTTAGCATCTTGTTGATTTAATAGGAACGTACCAGTAACAACATCAGAATTCTGCGTTGTTTTCCCATCACCAAGTACATACACTCTTCCTCGGGCAACATTATTGGAAATTTTCGGACATTGAGTTCTGTAGTGTCCAACTTCTCCAAAACCATGGCACTTTACTGCTATCGGTTGTGTGTTGGCTCCAGTCGCTCGACAGTCCCTTGTCATATAACCAATTCTTCTACAGTTGCCACAAGCAGCCTTACATGCTCCATTATGATGCATGTTGCACTTGTTACATGGGGGTAGAGTTCCGGCATAACCTTTACTTTCTGCAGGCACTGCTGCATAAGCTCTGGTAGCTTCTTGCCGACGATTTTGTTGCTGATGATGATTACTATGGTTCTGCTGTTGATCTCTGCTGCGGTTGCTGCTTTGATTGTTGTTGTTGTTGTAGCTCCGGTTACCACTGTAACTGTTGTTGTAGCTGTGGTTGTTGCTATTGTTACTCCCACGGTTGTCAGCACTTCTCTTATGCTCATTGATCACGGAGGTAGAACCTCTTTTGATCACCCGGGTTAACATTCTCTGTGCAAGCTCTATAGCTTCTTCTACTGTCTTTGGATTCGATGAGGTAACATCTCCTTCAATGGATGGTGGCAGTCCCTCCACTACAAGAACTCAAGCCTTTAGCGACGGATTTAGCGACGGTTTTTTTCATTGCGTCAGAATTTGCGTCGGGTAGGTACCTGTCGGTGTTAAAACGTCGCAGATTATGCGTCACTCCAAACTATGTCGCAAAAAATTAGCGTCATCACTATCGACAAACAAGTTTGTCGCTCGTAGCGACTGGAAATGATGTCGCAAAAAGCATTGCGATGGATTTTCACTTGCTTCATGGAGTCGCTAGTTGTCGCAAGTTCTGTCCCAAAAATCTATATCCATCGCTATTCTAGTCGCTAACTATGCCGCTTTTTCTCATTAGACGTCGCTTGAAGTCGCAAAAAAAACCCATCAAATGTCGCAAATCCAGTCTCTGCTGTCGCAAAACTTTCTATGTTGAACATGCTAGGTTCTATATTGCACTACATGTCTCTCTATTTAGCCCCAACAATTCACAAATGAAACATAATAATTCAATAAAGTATATTGTATATTAAACAATGATACGTTCCAAGTCATACATAAAGACACTAAAAGGTGTCGTATAAACCAATATTGTAAACCTGCTATTTCAACAAAAGTGTTAAGAAACTGAACTAAACCAAACAATGTCAAATATTGTAAATCTCCTAATTGTCACTTTAACAACCAAAGAGAGAAAACCTGCTGCTACTTGCCACTTTAACCAGAGCGCAAACCTCCTACTACTTGTCACTTTAACCAATGAGTGTAAACCTGCTACTTGTTATCTACTACATGTTATCAGCATTGCCACTTTAACCAAAGAGTCTAAGCAGCAGGTTGTCGGCGTTGAAGCAGATCTAGAACCTTTTGAGTAGCACCCTGAATTATCTTTATATCGTTCTCTAGCAAATTCTGAGATTCAAAAATATGGTCAAGCTTCTGCGAGTGTGCTTCTTGTGTTGCTTTCATACGCTCCTGCTCAGCTTTAAGAAGATCATTTTCAATCTTTTGGCACTCCAACATCTCTCGTAACTGAACTAATTCATGGTTTTGTGAAGTTTGCCCGATGGAATCAACAATATGATCAAAAATATATCTATCGAACCCTGATGGAAGACCATAGAACTTCCCTTTCTTTGAACCAACATGTTCTGCCCATCTAATGTATGTATTTGCTATGTTTCCTGATTACTTATCGAGAGAGTCCTCTGCTCCATACTTTGCCATGTATTGTTCCTATCATTAATAAAAAGTATGACACAGTTAGCAAATGTGAAGTAAAACTTGCTTATTCAGAAACCAACAATTTTCTCAAGAAGTAAAAAAAACAACTTACCCAGGTTTCTTTTGCCTCATTGTCGACAAAAGTCTTCTTGTCTTTCTTCACGTGAGTCCGAAAAAAAAGTTCCGCAGCAGTTGGATCCCTTCCTAGTTCTTTTTGCTATAATCATAAAACAACAAAAATAGTACCCTGCTGTTAGCAGCATAATCGATTAAGCACATAAATACTACAATTTCAATTATCTAACCAACAAATACTACACTGATAACATCAACAACCATATTCCCAAAACATAGAACAGAGAACATTAAATGTGTGCCAAATTAGTGGTACAATATTATAAAATCTATTGAAAAAGGAATCAACGGGTTCTGGTGTCAACACCTAACATAATGATAGTAGATGCTATATTTTATCACTTTTTTCCAGGCATTTGCAGAAGTAACCATAAGAGTAGATTACAGGTAATTCCTACAATAAGCATCTACATTTTCTCACTTTTTGTTGCACTTTCCATGACAGTTAAGGAATGTGAGTATGCCTTTGGACAAATGATAGGTTCAAAACTGCTTTAGTAGTAAAGTGTTTGAAATAAGTAACATGGTAAAGAAAAATTACACACCAATCTCCTTCTGTGCTCAGGGATCGAGACTGAACCGGCAACATGCAAACGCTTATTAGATTGTCTGGCAGCTCTCCCTCTTTCAGATTTTGCTATAAAACCCGGTGATTCCCAAATTGTCCACAGTCCTTCCCAAATAGCTTGATTCATGAAAGGTGGTTTTTGCGCACGACCTTTGATCCTTACCCTAGTCATGAAGTCTCGAAGGCTTCTTGATCCAAGGTAGTTAAACAAAGTTCGAACCTTTTGGTTAATTGCTGCATCCCAAGTGTATTTCTCCTACACATGATTATAAACTTATGATTTGAAAAATATCTCAGTAACAAAAGAACGCAAGGATTCCAAACCAAACCAACTGATATTGCTATCTATCCATTTGTTTCAAGTTATGTCATTTCATTTAACTTAATACATACAATACAGCTCATAATACACTATCAAACCATGTTTCCTACTGCTTGCTATACACCTGCACTTATTTACATAGTTAAAACCATTTTCCCTATTGTATCACATGCCACTGTAATAATTACTAGTGTTATTATCAGAACTTGCATATATCCATTTTTCTTGCAATAGCTGTACATATGGTGGTACTATATACTATATAGGTGGCAGTTGATACATAGAGCAAACAATACACTATATTCAAAGAGTTGATACTACAAGAGTGAGGCAAGAAGATAGGCACTGCTTATAAGTTACGCACTAAAAAGTAAAGACAGTTTAAGAAAGTCATTATAGTGGTTCATAGATCTATCTTCTTCACTTATAGGATCAAACATAATACCTTGAACGAGTTAAACCAAATTTCTTTGTCTTCTTCAGGAACAATTTTCCAAGTATCCCATGCTCCTGTAAACCGTGATTTCCATATGCCAGTTATTGTGCTCGTCACGTTATTGGAGGGATTAAATCTACAAAGAAACATAGAACCATTAAAATTTAAGTTGTACGACTGAATATACACACATACATATATCTCTAAAAACCTATGGAATATTTTTAAACTTACGATCCTCCTTCAATTGTTAAGACAATACGCCTATCTTCATCACCGGGCTGTTGATCAACATCGTCATTTTCCATCTGAAAACTCAAGTAAAATAGGATGTTTCTTATTAGTGAAATTTATAACAATCAAATATATGGAGAAAATGTTTATTAAATGGTAATTTTTTTTTTTTTTTTTTTTAATGCTTTTGTGTCTAAAAAGTAAAAAATATATGGTAAGAGTAATTTATTGATAAAACCGAAATAACTATGAAAAAAAATGACTAAATTTGAGACATCATATAACTACGAAGCCAACCAGCGACGTATTTTGCGACACACACATAAAAGACGTAATTCCAGCGACATGTATTGCGATGAAAGCAAGGAAGGCGGTAAATCTGCGACTTCTATTGCGACTTTCAAACATGCCACTCTGGATAGCGACAATCATTGCGACATGCATTGCGACATTATTAACCTTGAGAATAGGTCGCGACATGTCTTGCGACATCTATCGACGGCCATGACGCTAAAGGTGTCGCTCTGATGTCGGAAATTTGCGACTTTTTAGTGTCCATCGCTGTTTCCGTCGCTATTCCACTAAGTTCTAGTAGTGCTCCACGTATTTCTCCAATGCTTGTTCAACATCGGGTACTATAGTTGGGCACAGCACCGACAACTCCAGAAACTTTATGTCGTATGTCTTCAGGTCATTATACCTTACAACTAGCTGATGAAATTCATCCTCCAGTTTTCGAATCTCTGTCCTTGGACAATACTTCTTCAACATTTTATTTTTCAACTCATTCCACGAAAGTCTGAAAGCTTCATCTGGACCCATAGCATTCGCAGTAGTGTTCCACCACGATAGTGCTTCTCCTTGAAGAGTTCCTGTAGCAAAGGTAACTTTGCTATTCTCAGGACAACCACTCCTCTTGAAGACTGTCTCAGTATGCTCAAACCAATGGGCCATTTCAGTCACTCCTTCAATTCCTTTGAAGTTTGTTGGCTTGCAAGTCATGAAATCCTTGTAAGTACAATTACGTGGAGTAATTGTATTAGCTTCACGATTTGCACCATTGGTATTATTCAAACGATCCGCTTCACGAGCTGCAGATATTCCCTCAGCAATCATTCTCTGAACCTCAGTGGGGGTCATGATCACTTCCGGGTTAGAGTTTTCGCTACTTGCATGCTCCATTTTTCTATTAATAATAAAAAAAAAATATAGCATTTAGAATTTTAAACAACCACTTGTTTAAAGGTTCTTGTGAAGTAGGGAAATAAATATTTATGAGTCTTAATAATAATTGGGCACCCTATGTAGTTTTTATTTCTATACAACAGTCATAATCATTCCGATATGTTAGATGCATTTTTAATACACATGAACAACCATAAGCATAAGTTAACATTTGTATATAGTAATATCAAAACCAACAGCATAACATTAATAACTTAATCAGTTGAGTTGTTCTAACAAAACGATACAAGCTTATTAAATGCCACATGCGGCAGGCTTGAATGCCTTATTACTAGTACAAATACTAACTGCCTCTAATGATTAGGTATGTCCACATGTCCTCCCATCTCTAAGATCTGAGTTCGGAGCTCCTGCATCTCGGTATGATGTTGCATCTGCATATCTCCTACAAGGTTTTCCAATGTATCTGCTCTTCGGTGTGCAAGCTGGGCTTCCCAAGTACGGTTCTGTCCCTCTCTTCGCAATGATATCGCGAAAGAACGTGTCTCAGAGATATCCGAATGTATCTGAGCTAACCCCTGCTGCAACTCTATCCTATCGGCTATAAGGTTATGTAAGGTGTTGTGGGTAGTATCTGAATGATCGAATGATGAATAATCAATCATCTGAAGAAGTGAGTCTATCTGATCTTCGTGATGCTCCAATCGCGTCACTACTACAGAAGGTGAAAGGGTAGAGGGAATTTCCATCCTAGCACTCTCGCCAGTTTCATTGATATGAGCTGGGGGAGTAAAACCAGGCGGATAGGGTAATGATGGTGAAAGTGGAGGAATAGAATCAGAAATACGAAGTCGGCTGGATGCGGGTATATCCTCTTCAGGAATTTGTTCTCTTGGGTGAAAAGTATATGGGTAAGTTTGGCTAAAAAGATTGAGTAGGTGATCAGGTGCATATGAATCAAAATCATGACGTGGTAATGGTGTATGTGTCGGTAAAACAAAAACATCGGGATCTTCAAGTGTTGTAGCAATTTCGTCTTGCTCGTAGGGTTCTATTTTTTGGGAAACAGCGTCAGGTACAAAAGTAGAACGATAAGCAGGCGAAGTAACGGACGCGACGAAAATATCAGAGTCGGAGTCGAACATACTCATTTTGAAATAATACTGTAACAATTCATAAATAGCGCAGAATAAGAATTTATTATCATCAAAGAATACAAAATTCTAACATATCAAAATCAAAATATCATAGCTTAATGATTAACTTACGGAGTACGGTAGCAAGCAGGTACGGCGGGCAAAATTTAAATGATGAAAATTTAATTTATTTGAAAGTGTGGTTATAGTTCAATGTTTGAAAACATTTGGTTCTCTATAACCTGGCTCTGATGCCAATCTGTAACACCCCCTAATTTGAAATGCGGCAGCGGAATAGTAATTAGGGTGTTACGGTGAGGATCGAAGTCATAATGATAGAAAATGGCTCGAAAGAGACGTTTTAAAACATAATTTCATTTATATAAATTTGAAAATACAAGAGGTCCTTATCAGAGTATTATAAAAAGCTTGATGTTTTGAACTAATTCAAACATCATTTATTTTACATCATTATTGAAATAAAGAAGACATATTTTGAAGATTTTTGCCGCCCGTTCCATGCTTGCTTCCCCTGCTAAATACCTGAGATACATGCTTAAAAGTCAACAAAAATATTGAGTGAAATCATAGAGTTTGAATTTAATAATCATTTTGATACACAAGTAAGATTGTATTGGAAAATACAATCAGTTTGAAAATATTGATATTGCAGTTCATATATTGCTCTAAGTCTCATGACACGCAAACGTTAACAAATACCGTAAACGGCGGGTGTTTATCAAATCAATGATAAATTTGCCCTTGTGTAATAGGTGATTTTCCAGTTCATATTTTTACTCAAATATAATTATCACGACTAATACCACTAACCACATGCATAATGGCATTCCGTCAAGTATTAATGGGACAGGCTGTCAAACCTTAAATAGATCTATTCATTATATTCGCGTTCACCTCAGTGATTAATGGCTCATGAATAAGGGTCTTTTGGCAATAGCTAACTTAGGCATATATCAGTCAGGAAAGCATACAGAAAAATACTTGCGATCTATTTGTAACATGTATCCCCCTCACGGAGTTTTGAAAATAAGTAAATGTGAGGCTATGACTCACCTTGATTGATACTGAAAACGAAGAAAATAAAGTCGGACGAATTTATGAAAACAGCTTCGAAACACAACCTGATAAATAAATTTATCTAAGAACTTGACCAAAAACTATTCGGTAATTACGAAGAAAATAACGAATATTAGATATTCGTTATGACGAAAAAGTGATGTGCAGTGAAAATCTTGTGATATGCATGATATGACAAAATATGATTGTTAAATTATCCATCGAAGTTTTTCCTTTTTAATTGTAAATAAAATCTTAACTTTTTAAAATATCGTTATATATATTATTAACGTTACGTTAAATAATATATATATAAATAAAAATAAAGTTTAAACATAATATGAAATGAATTGACGAAAATAGAAAATAAATAAGAATGATAAATAAGTTACGTTTAGTCTTTGTCTCCTTTTCCAATTTTACCATTTTTACACTAACGATACTTGCGTTACACCGTTAGTCCTTTTTATATATTTTTCAACTATAGTCCTCTACTTTGTCCAATAATCAATACTAACCTTATAATATTAATTTTTATCACATTTTACCCTTAGATTTCTGTATTTACATGTTTAGTCCTTTATTTTCAATATTTACACATTTAGTCCTTCTAGGTGTCGTCGCGTTACATTTTTAGTCCAATTTTGCAAAAATAATTATAAATTTTTTCTAAAAATTTCCGAAGCTTATTTATTAAGTAACAAGCTTATTTTAACTACTTATTTATTCAAAAGCTTATTTTTCAGCTTATGGGCCACTTAACGATTCAAACAAAGGCCCGTTAAGAGTTTTGGAGGCGAGGGCATAGAAAAAGTTTTGGGCTTGGCTTTGGGTCATTTTTATGATTCTAAAAACATTTCTTATGGGCCCTATGGGCTTACAGATTTTAATTACTTAATGGGCTATTGTTGAGCCCACTCGAAAACATAAGGTTTTTAGTTTCAATTTTTGGTTTGAAAACCGGTTTGTGTCAATTCAAAATGGATCGAGTAGGATATCAAAACGTGATTATTTTTACAAGTTGTTTATATGAAAATGTTAGTTTTCTAGGTGGTCTATGACGTCGTGAAATAATATAGTACTATCGTTAAATGAAATTCAAAGTTATACGCGTGTTTTGTAGCATGGTTGAATCGATTTATATTTTGAAAACTTGTAAATTTTACTAAGTGTTTTTAATAAATTTCATACGATGGATGCAATTTGAAATGGATGCGTGATATGCTTGAAACGTTACAACTAAAGTGAATTGTGTGTGCTACGTGATTCCTAGGCCTTCCAAGATAGAGGCTAATCACGTTTCGTGTACTAAGAATAATTATATACGTGAAATATATGTGCAAAGTGATATACATTCGAAACAAATTACTCATGGTGCATGACTAAATATTAACGTGTGAAATGGAATAGAAACGAGTAGAGGAGACTTACAAACACCTTAGAGGTGATCAAGAGTCGAGATTGATAGAAAGGAACACAAGAAAATCACGTCTCAACTATATAACCCAAACGTTATATATATATATATATATATATATATATATATATATATATATATATATATATATATATATATATATATATATTCAACCCGATTTCCTTTCCTTGCTTCCAATAATATACCACACGACTTGTAAGTCTTATGAGAATGATTTGAAGGTCGATTTATCTCAGTGAAAGAGTTTAGAAATGAATGAGAGAAGAATGCATGCAAGTACGTACATATATTACTAATATATAACGTTTAGTAGAAAAGTTCAATGTGAATTCTTCGTATACTATTTGCATGTCAGTACTAGCCTCTTAGATGAAATTTTATATTGATTTAGGGAGTGTTGTGAGAGCACAAAAGAAGGAGAATGTTGGGATGAATCATACCCTATGTCGACCATGCAATTTTCCTTATATACGATTTACAAAATCGTACACAACTTATTTATACATGATCATCTTTAACATTTGATTTTAGAATCATCTCAGGAATAATATTAGGAACGATTAGAAACAAACGAGATTCAAAACGGTTAAGTTTTGAATATATTGTAAATCAATTTGGGTTTGCTAGAGTCGAATACTTTGCCTCTTAAAAACGTATCAAAACTCAACGTATGGACGTGAGAATTGACACACTATTAGTTGGCTAGTAGGTTAACGAGATGAGAAAATAAAATACGTAGGTCGTGTGTAAGATTTAGAAATAAACGATGTGTTTTGGAGGGTGAATGAACTTGGTCGATCGGATGAAAATGAATAACTTGGATTTTGGGCTTTGGTTTCGTGGGCTTAGGAATAGTGGTTGAGGGTGTGGGCCGAAGGTAATTAAGGGTCCGGTTGTATTAATTAGTTAATTAGGAAATTTAATTACATTTATTGTTAATACAAATATCGCCTAAAAACGTTATTTATATTTTACGATCTTTGCTAAGTTTTGTTAATGACAAAGTATGAAGTTTAGTTATAAGTAAATCATCACTTTAAGTGTTTAAGTCTTGTTTAACTAAGGTTAACATTTCCTTTTAAACAAAACATTGTTTTTATTTCTTAAATTAGAAAGTGTCTTGTCACATCACATTTATTTCTTAAAATAGTAATGTCACATCACATTTAGGGTAAGCTTTGTCCATATACATTTATGGTAAGAAAGAGTGTTTGACTAACCTTATGCTTTCTTACAAGTCTTGTGTTTGACTAGAAGTAATGTGATGTGACCTTGTTTGGTTTGGGAGATTTATTGCAAAAACCAACTGCAGCCCTGACGGTACCCTGGGGGTACACAGGCGGAACCCATCTGAGGGTTCCGCCGGACCTGCAAAATGGTTTTCTATAAATACCAAACCATTTGTTAGTTTTGAGTCACACTTTTAGGACATATATTCACATACTCTCTCAACTAACTCAGTAACCTTTTGATTTGTGATTCTCTTATGTAGCAAGGGACTTCACAAGATCATTCAAGAAGTTACAAGCTTCAACTCTAAAGTTGCAAGTCTTGGTAGCTTGGTCATGTATAAGCTTTGGTAGTTTATACTTCATGTGTGTCATGTATATAGAAGTAAGTGGTTAGTATTTTAGGCCTCAAAATACGTAGTGTGTCGGGAGTTGTTGTACCCTTGTAAAAGAACTAACGGGAGTGGTTGTACCCTTGGTAAAGAACTCGACATCTAGCTTAGTGTCGGTAAAAGTGTAAGCGACGAACGGGAGTGGTTGTACCCTTGTAAAAGAACTCGACATCTAGCTTAGTGTCGGTAAAAGTGTAAGCGACGTTGTAAAGGTTTTCTCCGCCGGTGAAAGGAGCTTGTTGATTAGTGCTTTTAACTCTCGAGTTGGAAACTCGGGGCGTGGATGTAGGGCAAGGAAAAAGGGTCCTTGTAGCCGAACCACGATAAACAATCGTGTTGTGGTTTGATCGTTTCTTTCTTTATCTTTGCTTATTACATGTTGTTCTTTAGTTATAATTGCTAGTTACATATAAAGCTTTTCAATGAACTAAACAAGTAAAGATGTGTTTGTATCTTCAAACAAAAGTAAAGCTTTCCAAATAACTAAACAAGCAAAGTTAAGATTATTACAAGCAAAGCTTTTCAATGTATGAAACTTGTAAAGTTAGAATTGATATTCACATAAAAAGCTTTTCAAATAATCAAACATATAACTTTGTGTTTATATCTTTAACCAAACGTAAAAGATATTCAAGTTAAAAAGAGTCTAAAAAGCGGTAAACTATTCAACCCCCCTTCTAGTTTTCCACAATTGGCATCAGGAGCTACGTTACTCAAGATCTTTAAAATAGAATGTATTTTAAAACTTGGATCGATCCATGGATTTTGAAAATCTCAAAGAAGGGCAACCTATTAAAAACCAACCGCTATTTGAAAAAGAAAACTTACTTGAATAGAAAAGTAATTTTGAAAACTATGTGAAATCAATTGATCAAGATCTTTGGCATATTATTTCTTTTGGTAATTTCAAACCAAAGAAAACAAGTTTTTGAAAACCAAGATAACTATCTTAAACTTGATAAAAATACTAAAGCTAAAACAATGCTTTACAAAGCTTTAGTACCAAATATGAAAGAATGTATTTTTGTCAAAAGGCTAATGATGTTTGAAAAATATGGTAAACTTTCATCAAGGAATATGTCAAGTCAAAGATGATCAATTTGATCTTACATATGAATTAGAAGTTTTAGAAAAACTAATTGATAGACACTTAGTAGAAGTTAATACATGTGCTACTAGTTTAAATGTTTTAAATGAAGGTACAAGTGAAGATGAGTACGTGTGTTTTGATGAACCTGCTTGCGTATCTTGGAATGTAATGGAAGTTGATGAAGACAATGATCCGGTAGTTTATTGTCAACTTATTGATACAACAAGCAAGGTGTTAGTTAAGGTGATTACTCGTGTCAAGCTCGTAGTAGTCTTGCTTGCGATTCATGGAATAACTCGGATGAAGATGAAGTCAATCATCCGGTTTGTGATTCTATACTAGATAAAACATCAAGCAAGGTACACTTTGAAACCAAACTCTTTTGCTTTGATTAATTTATCCTAGAGTTTTCTAAACTAGAAAATGAGTCTAAACATTTGTGCAACATGGACCTAAAAGCTATCTTCAAGAATGAGTCTTCAAAATCTCATAAGAATATCTTTGAAAAGGAAATCTTATTAGAAGATAAAATGTCTAAAATTAAGAGTAATGTTGAAATTAATCTAGAATTTAAATTATGTCTAGATTACAAACATGAGATTAAAATGCAAAATGAGAAAGGAAAAATTATTAGTTAAATTTGATGAAAGCTCAAAATCTCTTGAAAAATTGTTGAGGAGTCAAAGGTTGTTTAAAAATAAAACCGGATTAGGATTTAACTCAAAAGCACCATTAACTAATAAAACAAAGCAAGTAAAATTTGTCTAACCTAGAAGAGAGATTTAGAGATAATTCTATCTCTAATAGAAACTCATGATAAAAGAATTAAGATTATCATACTCTATGCTTTTATATGATTGTCTAACCTTCTTGGATACATGAGTTATTGAGTTTCAAAGCATGTCGTCAAACCAAGTTTTTACGCATAATGCTTATCCGCTTGATAGCATCTCTATGCAATTTAAAAGGTACGCATTACTTAAACTTGACTTTGATTATATCTTGTCTCTAGCATTATGTGTTCAAATATGTGTTATTTGTAATACTCTAGAGTGTCTACCTGCTATTTGTAAATAACTAAGATTAGATTCTATGCAACAAGGAATTTAGTCTTTAGTACTAGTAGGAGATATAAGGTGTTTTGGTTATTTAACCATCAAGAGATAAACACGAAAAACTCTTGAGTATGTCTCACTCAACTCTTGCTTACAAGTGAGCTAACTAAGAATTTCCTAAGTGTTAAAATGTCTAACACTTTTGTGATGCTTGCAAAACAAACCTTTGTTAAACAATTTTCTCAAACACCATACTTTGAGTCTTTAATTGTGTTTTTCTTCAATCACTCCTTTATGATAATCTCACATAAAACACACAAGGTGAAATAAATCACATTAGCATATATTAGGATGTGTGAAAGAAAATGAGTTTTCAACATCTAGGATTTACACATCAAATGTGACACATAGTCTCATGATGTTGTACCTCTTGGAATTTTTCAAAATAAATAGAGTTCATAGTATCTTAAGTAAGAAAACCCAAAGAGTCGAGGAGTCGTTGAATATGACATTTAACGAGTGATCTCCTCCTTCTATGATATCATCTTTGGTAGATGATAACTTAGTCGAAAGTCCAATGATGGCAAGACAAGCATGGAGTAAAAGTACAAAACAACATCTTCTCACCTTGAGTTAAACATTAAATCAAGTAAAATTGACATAAGTTATAAAACTTGATTTATAGGTCATTAGTTGTGTCTAAACAAATTCAACAAAAACATTTTTTTGGAATTTAGAATAAAACAAATAGTGAAACGAAGTTGATATTTCAAAGTAATCAAGTGAGTATAGTGTCAATATTTGAAAGACCTTTTGATAATAAAAGCAAGCCACAAAAGCAAGGGATTTTAACTTAAAGACATTCCTAGTTGCTCTCTTGTTCTCAATGGTTAAGTTATTGATGACCTATCAAGAATGAGATTAGTAAATCCGTAGGTAAAACTAAACGTAGAGAAATGTTTGGAAGACTACCTGTTCTGATAACATTTAGATTCAACATTATGTTTAGCTTTTGTCTATGTGCTCGTGTTAACGAAGATCCTTAAACAACTCGTTAGTTGAGCCTAGTTGGATACATCATAAGGTACTACACAACTAAGATTATGGTCTCCCGAAAGAACGGGAATAGAAACCATAGTGTATGCCAAATGGAATTATGTCGGTAATAAGTTGATAAGAAAAGCACAAGTGGTACTTGCACTTTTATACTTACTTACCCAATGATTCTCCAAAACGCGTAAGATTCTCAAATTAGTATCGGATGGAGAAGCACATCAACAAGCTCCGCTTGAACAAGCAAACTCGCATCAACAACGGAATTCATCTTATCAACATTGTTATACCTTCAACAAAGGAAGCATCGACTTCAGCGACAATTCAATCAATTATGTTCTTAATTGAAATATTGTGATCCATCATCATCGTCTTGGTAAAAATGTTCATTGAGGAACATCTTAACTAAGAAAGTCTTATACGTTAACCATTCTATCAAGGTTTTCACAAAACCTCTTGAATGAGAAGCATTCATCATCCCTAGGCTTAGTCAAGGACTCATAAGACCTAAAACCTTAGTTTTGAACATTAGGATAAAACCACAAAAATCAAGACAATTCCTTTTGAGTTTTCCCTGCAGATCCCACGACACCCTCAGACCATACGGGCGGAACCCACTTTTTGGTTCCGCCTGGTCCGCCAAAGCCACAGAATGTTTTATTTAAGTTCAAAACCAAACACCTCTTTACTCACAACTCCAACTTACCATCAGCCCATAAGATTCACAAAATGAGCAAAACTTCAATCATTTTCCTCATAACCTTTCATCACCCAAACCTCAAACAAGCAATGTGAAATGAGAAACCGAATTATCCTTTGTCCTAACAATATCGAGTCATCCACCATTTCCATGTTCTCAAAGAAACCAAGAGTCAATATCATCTTCACCAATAACTCCACCTAGTCATCTTCACAAGAAGATTCCATAATGTAACCATACAAGTGTGTCATCCCCACTATAACCTAACCTATTAAGATTAAACCACCTTTCATTATACATAAACCTATGTTCACCTTTGTGTCGCTCTTTGAAACAAAGGGCAATTGTCATATCCATACTCTTATTAACATATTTGTCTATGTCGTCAAAAGTCAAGTGAATTTCATTATGAAATGCGTCTCTTCCACTTTCTAGCAAGTGAAGAACACAAAGAAGATATCCAAGCTTTAAGTGTTGTCAAACAATCACCACCTCATTTCACATATCCACCCTCGGTCGTCACCCATACTTTACCACCGTTCACCACATTGTTAAAACAAATGAAAAACGTCATTGAAACATCACTTGCATTACAAAACATTTTTTAAGCATCAAAATGAGTCAAGTCAACCGCACCTCCACATTGTTTTCATATAGGCACACACTAGAACATACATATTACAATAGTCATTTACTTAAATGTGAAATTTTGATTTTCTAGGAATCATCATGCCTCCTCTAACTCACTACGACCACAAGGACACCATCAAGTACCTACCCAAACACCACAAAACCAAAGGTCTTACTCAAACTCAAATCGTTGTCTTCAAAGCCTTAAAAAAAACAATATGTCCATAAGGGTAGAACCATTGATCCGTCCTTCTTAGAAGGTACAAACCTCTACACGGAATTTGCCACAATCAACTTTGAGTGTCTCTTAGAAATCGATGAGCCTATTTGTTCTAGGTTTATTTTAGAATTCTATGCATCCATCACCCTCTCCAAGGATGAGTATGGTCGCATGTCTATTAACTTTAGGGCTAGTAGTCATCAATACTCCTTCACCCTCGAGGAGTTTGCTCAAATCCTAGGTGTCCCAAACCATGGTACTTGCATCTACTCCGACTTGCACTCCCTCTCAACTCTTGACACACTCTTTGACCGCATCTATCCCTATGATACCCCTCTTGTGTCCAAAGATGAACTTCGTGACCAACTCTTCATTAGGACCACCAACACTAGAAGAACTAGAACAGGAAATGAGGTCATTAAGGAACCATATGGTATGGAATTCAATGAACTCAAGCCCCAATTAAAGGAATGGGAAGAACTCCTTAGAACCAATGAAATTAGCACCATAGGAAACTGGGATCACATCAATGTTTATGTTAGCTGCATGCTCTATAGCATTTCCACCGGTCAACCTTTTTACTTGGCCTATTACCTCGCCAAATGAATGGCCAACATACCTTTGGTAGGAACAACCGCTCTTCCTTATGGAATGCTTCTCACCCGCCTCTTTAGAACAATCTCACCCATTCCTCCTAACGATAATGGAATGTGCCTTGACTATTCTCTCATTCCTCACATCTTCGTTCCTCTAAGTGATAAACAAGTTTTCAAAGGTAAGGGCAAACATACTCGCTCACCTACACCATCATCATCATCATCTGACATGAGAAAGGATGATTAACTTCCTAACTCTAAGTTACCTCCTTTAGACTACCTTCTAGAACTCCCCGTCATTGAAAATGTATCTGAAGAGTTCAAGCAAACCAAAGAAATTTTCAAGTGCTTTGGAAGGTACCTAAGCAAGCTCAATAAGAGGATAGACCGGTTATGAGACGATTAAGGAGTGTTTGGCTTAAGAATGCTTTAGAATCGTCTTTGTGTTAAAACTACGTGAATTATGTGTTTTTCACTTTCATGGTCTATTATGTCTGTTGGATTATGTTTGTATGAACTTTTATGCATAATGACAATGTTTAAGGTGTTTGTCATTTTTTTTCTATACTTATGACAATTCTTACTAAGTATAGTAAAATCCTCGACCTCAAGGTCAAAGTCCCATGATATGTATGTTTACATGTCTAATTTTTGCATTGCCTAACCAGAAATACCTTATCTCTTTGATTTTAGGAGTTTTCGAAAATTTTGAAAATCGTCTCGCGGGTCAAAAACGCGGACTGCCTAATTTTTTACCCCTGGCGGATCTGGCGGTACCCAAAATTGGGGTCCGCCAGTGTATTTTCTGAGAATTCCAGAAATGGCCCAACGGACCAGGCGGTACCCTCAAATGGGTTCCGCCAGTGTCTTCTGAGGGTTTCGCCAGACACCTGCAGAAAATTCTTCTATTTTTCTTAAGTCCAAAACTTGTAATGTGTCAAAACCATTATCCTAAGTGAGAAACATCTTCCATTAACTCCAATAACCATATTAGAACAACTCTCACTCACTAAAACAATTAGGAAGCCACTTCCCTCCAAATATTCAAATTCAAACATAACTAACCCAAGGAACCCTTTTAAAGGATCCTTCAAACCATTGAAACATTTTCAACCAAATCACTTCCCATGATCACAAAGCATTGAGTGCATATGTTGATCTTTCACTCCATCCTATTCCATTGAATTAACATCAATTGATGTGACATGGTTATGAAAATCATTTGAAACCTCATTCTTTGAATGGTAGAACATCAAATCCAAACACCCATTTCAACACCTTTTCAACCTTATAAATTTGAAAGTTTTGCAACAATTCAAATAACACCATAACCATCAAAATCCTTCTCAAAAACCACTAGGATTAGTGTCAAACCTTGTTGCTTCAACAAAACCGTCAAGTCAAGCTCATCATCTTCAAGTGATGCTTCGCTTAACATTTCTTCACCTATCCAAGATTTCCTTAACCTCACTACCTCAACACCATCCTCAACACATTTCAATACCAATGTGATCACTATTCAAGATTTGCTTAATCTTGCTACTTCAACACTTACACCAATGGAACTTTTCCATACACCACCAACATCACCACATCCACTATTGGAAACTTTTGAAAACCTATCACCTAAACCATAAAGCCCTCCATCATTGTCACCTTTTAACACCATTGCCGAAATGGAAACCCAACAACAACCAACATTTCAACCAAATGAGTCATTGGATGATGCACCTCATCCACCGTCATTGCTTGAGAGTTTGGCCTACCGTTATGCTAAATCCTCAATTTTTCCAAATGATCAAGGTCATACACACCTACAATCATTTGTGTTTCAACCCCATTCACAAAAACCTTCATGGTAACCATTTACAAATAACCAAGCCTACACCATTTTGTTCAAACAACAACCACCACAACAACAATAACTACCACTACCACAAGAACCTTCCCAACACTTTGAATCTCTATTTTCTTCGTATAAGAAAATAAAAGCATCTCAATGATCTTCCACCAAGACCAACAACAACCACCACCTTTCACAAATGAATAACCAAGGTCATTGCTTAACCAAAATGAGTCTTTCGACCACAACCAACCACCACAACAAGAGTATCATCACCCAAAACCATTGTTGTTTCACCCTATCCAATAAAATGAGGTTTATCCTAAACCACATTGTGGAACGTCTTAAGTTTAGAGTCTCCAAAATGAAACAAGACCGTTTCTTTTGGAAAATATTGCTCATTAAAACCAACAAACCAAGTTTAGAGTACCAACACCACCTCAAGTTTAGAGTCTCCAAAATGAAACAAAACCGTTTCTTTTTGAAAATGTTTCCCATTTAAACCAACAAACCAAAACCCGTGTCACCCTCTCAACCTTCAAAAAAAAAAAGGCCCGCTACAACCACAACCCACATTTTCTTCCTTAAACAACCTTAGCCTTGTTTTTGGAAAATGTTTCTCACAAAGGAAAATGATGATTTCCTTGTAGCTTTTTATGGTCGTAGCTTATTTGTATCTTTTTCTTTATTTCTAGAGGTAGGATAGTGTAACCAAAATTTCTTGTCTTTGACTTTTTAAGAAGTCTAAATTTTACATGAAATGAATTTCATTACACTACAAGGTTTTCTTTGTTTGTTGACCATTTAGGTATGATGTGTGAACTATACCTTGTTATGGTACCATACATAAATCGTGTGCTTTAGAAACTAACCTCTCTTTTTGTAGGTTCATTATCCATGTTTTCCTTCCTTGATACTCCATTTAGGGGAGTAATATTCAAGGGGGAGCATGAGTGTTGTACTATTTCACTTCACAACTCTTAGTTGTGTTTAAACATGAAATACTTTCATGACTTATCTTGTGCAACAACTAACCTTTTCTTGTAGGTTCAAAATCCATGTCTCCTCTCTTGGCACTCCATTTAGGGGGAGTATCATCCAAGGGGGAGCAAGTGGTTACTTCCGCTTCGCTACTCTTCTTTTTGTTTCGACAAAAAGGGGGAGAATTTAGATATAAACTTGTTTCAAAAAAAATTTTTTTTTTGTATATCACATCATCTTAGCAAAAACAAGTTTTTATACCTAACTTTATAAGACTTAATACTAAAACTAGTGACTTACTTATAAATAAAGTTTATGTTTTGTCATCAACAAAAAGGGAGAGATTGTTAATACAAATATCGCCTAAAAACGTTATTTATATTTTACGATCTTTGCTAAGTTTTGTTAATGACAAAGTATGAAGTTTAGCTATAAGTAAATCATCACTTTAAGTGTTTAAGTCTTGTTTAACTAAGGTTAACATTTCCTTTTAAACAAAACATTGTTTTTATTTTTTAAATTAGAAAATGTCTTGTCACATCACATTTATTTCTTAAAATAGTAATGTCACATCACATTTAGGGTAAGCTTTGTCCATATACATTTATGGTAAGAAAGAGTGTTTGACTAACCTTATGCTTTCTTACAAGTCTTGTGTTTGACTAGAAGTAATGTGATGTGACCTTGTTTGGTTTGGGAGATTTATTGCAAAAACCAACTGCAGCCCTGACGGTACCCTGGGGGTACACGGGCGGAACCCATCTGAGGGTTCCGCCTGATCCGCCGGACCTGCAAAATGGTTTTCTATAAATACCAAACCATTTGTTAGTTTTGAGTCACACTTTTAGGACATATATTCACATACTCTCTCAACTAACTCAGTAACCTTTTGATTTGTGATTCTCTTATGTAGCAAGGGACTTCACAAGATCATTCAAGAAGTTACAAGCTTCAGCTCTAAAGTTGCAAGTCTTGGTAGCTTGGTCATGTATAAGCTTTGGTAGTTTATACTTCATGTGTGTCATGTATATAGAAGTAAGTGGTTAGTATTTTAGGCCTCAAAATACGTAGTGTGTCGGGAGTTTTTGTACCCTTGTAAAAGAACTAACGGGAGTGGTTGTACCCTTGGTAAAGAACTCGACATCTAGCTTAGTGTCGGTAAAAGTGTAAGCGACGAACGGGAGTGGTTGTACCCTTGTAAAAGAACTCGACATCTAGCTTAGTGTCGGTAAAAGTGTAAGCGACGTTGTAAAGGTTTTCTCCGCCGGTGAAAGGAGCTTGTTGATTAGTGCTTTTAACTCTCGAGTTGGAAACTCGGGGCGTGGATGTAGGGCAAGGAAAAAGAGTCCTTGTAGCCGAACCACGATAAACAATCGTGTTGTGGTTTGATCGTTTCTTTCTTTATCTTTGCTTATTACATGTTGTTCTTTAGTTATAATTGCTAGTTACATATAAAGCTTTTCAATGAACTAAACAAGTAAAGATGTGTTTGTATCTTCAAACAAAAGTAAAGCTTTCCAAATAACTAAACAAGCAAAGTTAAGATTATTACAAGCAAAGCTTTTCAATGTATGAAACTTGTAAAGTTAGAATTGATATTCACATAAAAAGCTTTTCAAATAATCAAACATATAACTTTGTGTTTATATCTTTAACCAAACGTAAAAGATATTCAAGTTAAAAAGAGTCTAAAAAGCAGTAAACTATTTAACCCCCCTTCTAGTTTTCCACAATTGGCATCAGGAGCTACGTTACTCAAGATCTTTAAAATAGAATGTATTTTAAAACTTGGATCGATCCATGGATTTTGAAAATCTCAAAGAAGGGCAACCTATTAAAAACCAACCGCTATTTGAAAAAGAAAACTTACTTGAATAGAAAAGTAATTTTGAAAACTATGTGAAATCAATTGATCAAGATCTTTGGCATATTATTTCTTTTGGTAATTTCAAACCAAAGAAAACAAGTTTTTGAAAACCAAGATAACTATCTTAAACTTGATAAAAATACTAAAGCTAAAACAATGTTTTACAAAGCTTTAGTACCAAATATGAAAGAATGTATTTTTGTCAAAAGGCTAATGATGTTTGAAAAATATGGTAAACTTTCGTGTAACGTGTCGAGGATTAATTCCGTCATTTCGTGAATTATATTATTTTGTGAAAATCGCCAAAATAATATAATAAGAAAAATTTCAAATTTTTTCGAGAAAATGGGAATTAGAAACGATAACGAAGGATTATTTATTTATTAACGATTTAATTACAAGAATTTTTTACAGGGTTCTACACCTAGGTCCTCATTTGAATACAAGGCGGTCGCTAGGTCACTAAATGCCTGGTCGAGCTCAACCTTAATCAACCTATTAAGCTCCCTAAGTTCCCTAATCTCACTCTCAATTTGTTCACGTAACACAGCCACTTCTCTAGGGGAAAGGGGTGGATTCGCGTTTTCCATAATGGTCAACGGAATAGTCAATGAATTTAATTTACTAACAAAGGCACAAAGAAAAAGATAGACTAAAGAAAACCTAAAAATAAAAATAAAAATAAAATCTTACTAGAAAGGAATCTAGCAAGTAGACCTAATAAAAAGAAGTTCTAACCTAGACAATAACTATTCCCCGGCAGCGGCGCCAAAAACTTGATGCGTAGGGATTGCACCAGGCTTTACCTCTCGAGGGATCTCGAGAAGCTTACAACCCCCACCAGGCAGTGTACCTGATCGATGTAGTATAGTATAATGACAAGTACCAGGGGATTGATCGTTCAGCTAGGAATAGTGTCGCTAGGATTAGAAAACCTAATTACTAGTTCTAGAGATGAGAGATGATTCTTTTTGTATTTTTATATTTTTATGAAAGCAAGTAAAAATCTCGGGTTTTGAAGGATTTGGGCGGAATTAGTTGCTAGTCAACTAACCCAGTACTAAAGATGCAATCAAAATAAAATACTAGAAATGAAAATAAACTATATTAAACTAAGGTTGTGAGCAATAAGTGGAGAAATGTGTTTACTTAGATTTCATTACTCCCTAGATATCTTTTACACGTTAATTACTTGTTATAGTTGCGTGGATAACGGATTGTATTCCTTAATACCATTCATGGGGTGGCGTACTTAACTCCACAATCCTATGAGTGCCTACTTCACTCCTATGTCGAGCCGGCTAAGAAGCTCCTAACATGGGATCATTAGAATTTACTCATGCATTAAATACAACCAATAAAACCTAGTACACATCGGTTCATGTTTCCTAAGACGTTCAAGCATGTTACCATTTGGAGATCTGCCAGTTTTCTTAAGCCTAACATTGAAATCATTCATCCAATACAACCATAAACAAGTAATCAACACATAATCAACATCTAGGTTTCATTAGATCTAAGCAAACACAAGATAAATCTAGCCTAACATAGTGGAATCAAGACAAGAACAAGATATAGACAACCAACACATAGACATATTGATTGAATTAAAAGAACACTTATCTCAATTACACATGTAAGGGTTCAAGGGCTGAAAACCCTTGAAAAACCTGTAAAATTCGTATATGGTTCGGCCTTAGGGTTTCTCCAAACTTGTTCCTCTAATAAATGAAAATTAGAAAACTATATATAGAAAATTGAGTCTGACAGCGTCAAGAACAACCTTGTGACGCCGTCATCTCGCCGCCAAAAGAATCCTCGGACTGCCTTGATCTACATCTGACGCCGTCATGTATTAAGTTTTTCCAGGCCATCATGTATTTAACTCTTGACGCTCTTCCTTGTGACGCCTTCATTTCTGTACTGGGCCGTCATGATTTTTACTCTTGACGCCGTCAGGATAATACTCTTGACGCCGTCACACACTGTTCCCAGCTTGGAAAATTAAGTCTTTGGCGTTTTCTTCACTTTTATGCTCCAAAAACGTTCGAATTGCTTCCTTTTTCAGATTTCACTCCCAAAGTACCTAAAATCACAAAAGAAACGATTTAGGGCAATATTTGATCAAATAAATTCAATTCCGGGCTTAAATGACCTCCTAAAAGAGGTTCATTTTTCGCCTCATCACTTGTCTTGTCTAGTACAAGTAAATCTAACTGAATCACGTTTCCTTAATTTTAGGAATAAAAATCTTTCGACAAACCTCTGTTCAAAAATTATTTACTCAAGTAATCACATTAAATTTGAATTTCGGGACGAAATTCAGAATGACATGTGGGTACTGTAAAACCTCGCAAAAATCCATGTAATTAAAAACGTTTAATTATATATTCATCTCTGTCATTATCTTAATCACCATTTTTACGGGGAAAATTAAAATTTTCTTATTATATTAAAATGGTCACGATTACGATATTGCAAAATTCACCAAACGACAAAACAAGTTCTCGACACGATTAACAAAATATTAACAAATCACTAATCCTAATTAATAAACTAATTACAAAATCAAACGGGCCCTTAATAAACTTCAGCCCAATACTCGTGTACTATTCATCGGCCCAAGGCCAAAGCCCAATTTTTCTTTTATTATTCCAAATCAGTCGACCAAACTAGCTCCAAAACGCCTTGCATATTCACGATTTCTACACACAACTCATATATATTTTTGCACCATCTCGTTCACCACCTAGCCAACTATTAGTGTGTCAAGTGCCATGTTCATAGGACGACATTTGATATGTTTTTAAGGGGCAAAGTGATTGACGAAAATCCAAACCAATCGATTCATATTTAACTCAAAACTTAACCGTTTTGATTCCCGTTTGTTCCTACGTGTTTCTAATAACATTTCAAACATGTTTTCATGTTTAAATGTTAATGATGATCAGCTATCTTCAAGTTGTACATGATTTGGCAAATCGTATACATGGATATATAGTGGTCGACATAATTGGTGACTCACAAGGACAACTTCAATATTTTATGCAATCTCATTCATCCTAAAGGCCTATGATTACAGTAAAAATATAGGAGGAATAGTTAATCACTGACATAACACAGTAATATATGTTTGTTGTGTTATTTTGAACCATGCGATACAAAAATCGTCTCCTATATCTATCATTCGTTTACCACCTTTCTTCCTCCACAAAATATTTCTAATAACTCTCAAAAACAACCTCTGAAAGTCCAGGGGTAATACCTTCGTACGTTTGGAAGCAAACAAGGAGTAACGAGTTTAGTATTACTTGGGTCATATTGAACGTGTTTATTTCTTGTGATTTCCTTCCTCCATCTCGACTCTCTACCACCTTTGAAGGTGTAGTAAGTTATTCCAAGCTCTTGTCAATTCATTTCATACGTAAAATATTTTCCATGCATCAAATATATATTTTTTCGATCGTATATAGCTATATGTATATATTTAAGTACGTATAAAGTTGTAACAACACAAACGTGGCTAGCCTCTATCTTGGAAGGCCTAGGAGTCACGTAGCACACATATTTCACGTTAGTTTTTACTTCACATGCATATTACAACCTCATTTTGAACCATACTCACTCGCATGAAAACTACTCATAAACACTTAGAAATATTTTTAACTTTTTCATATTTATAAACGATCCATACATGCTATAAAACCTTCGTATAACTTCAAATATCGTGTAACAAGTATACCATATTATTACTCGACCTAATAGACCACCTAGAAAACTATCACTTTCATTTATATAACTTGTAAAAATACTTACGTTTCGACACACAAATTAATCTATTTTGAATCGGCATTCACAAGATTTTTCCAATCCAAATTTAGTTAAGAAATTTAACATTTTTCGTTTGGGCTTATACTAAGCCCAACAAGAGATAACAAACCATAAGCCCACTGGGCCCATATGAAATATTTTTAGAATCATAAAAATAGCCCAAGTTCAGGCCCAAAACAATTTCCATGCCCTCGCCTCCAAATTTTCTAAATGGGCTTTTGTTTGGCTCGTTAAGGCCCATAAGCTAAAAAATAAGCTCTTTTATCAAATAAGCAGTTGAAATAAGCTTTAATAAACTTAAATAAGCTACGGAAATTTTCCTATAATTTTTCCCACTTTTCTTACACGTTTGGACTAAAAATGTAACGCGACGACACTTAGGAGGACTAAAACTGTCAAGGACTGAAAAGTAGGGACTGAAAATGTAAAAACAGAATCTATAGGATATAATTTGATATATTATCATATTCCAGGACCAATAAGTTATTTTGGACAAGTAGTGGACTATAATTGTAAATTATATATAAAAAGGACTAACGGTGTAACGCTAACGCCATTAGAATAAAAAGTGTAAAAATTGGAAAAGGACAAGGACTAAACATATTTTATTTAACACTCTTATTTATTTTATATTTTCGTAAATCATTTCATATGCATTTAAACTTTCATTTTTATTTATATTTAACGTAACGTTAATAATATATATAACGATATTTCAAAATTTAATATTATTACTTATGTTTAAAAAGGTAAAACTTCGATGGATAATTTAAATAAAGTATTTTATCATATCATGCATGGCATAATAATTACACTGCACATCATCTATTCGTCATAACGAATAAATATTATTCGTTATTCGTTCGTATTTACCAAATAGTATTTGGTCAAATTCTCAGATAAATTTATTTATCAGGTTCCGTATCCAAGACGTTTCCATAAATATTCTCATAATCTCATCCTACTTTTCATCATTCCCGTATCAATCAAGGTGAGTCATAGCCCCATTTCCAATACTTGTTTTTAACTCATTGGGGGAGATACATGCTTACATATACTTTGATAAATTGATAAGTATATGAATAAATTACATGATTCAAATCAATTTCCTTATTAATAATTATCTGATATGGTTTATAATTTAAGATGTGATATATACAATACTTGACGAAATACTTAATTGAAATACTGATACTCATAGGATAATGTTTCCAATTCGATTATTGTGGTATGTCATATATATATTTTACTGATGAATTACTTGACTGAAATACTGATACTCATATGATAATGTTTCCAATTCGATTATTGTGGTATGTGATATATATATATATATATATATATATATATATATATATATATATATATATATATATATATATATATATATATATATATATATATATATATATGTTACTGGCGAAATACTTAACTGAATTACTGATACTTAGATGATACTGTTTCCAAATTGATTACTGTGGTATGATACTTGATTTTATGATGTTATCCTGAATGATCCTATTATTACCTTGATATTGCCTAAGTTACCTTATCGCCATAAAATCCCTTAATCATGAGCCATTAATCACTGTTATGTGAGCGCGAATATAGTGAACAGCTTCGAAACCTGTTAAGGATTGACCTCCTATCCCACTAATACTTGACGGAATGCATATGCATATGGTTAGTCGTATTAGTCGTGATACACTATATTTGAGTAAAAATAGGAATTGGCAAATCACCTATTACACGAGGGCAAAATTTATCATTGACTTGATAAAACACCCCTTTTGTTAATGTCTTGCGTGTCATGAGGCTTGGTACAATATCTGTAAGGAAATGTATGTTTTCAACATATATTTAGATACAGCTGTATAGGAATTTGACCATACTTGAATTGTATATGTTATTAAATTAGCATCATAAGTTTCCAGCTCATGTTAGGATTATTGATCCCTTATTTGAATTTGATTGATTATTTATATTATTTATCTGTGATTATAAACAATATTACTCAATACTTGTTTCATTACTGTTTGTATTTATCATTTCCAAATATTCCAGAAATCTATCAAAATAATGGTTTTCCATAAAACTCTATGAACTCACCAACCTTTGTGTTGACACTTTTAAGCATGTGTATCTCAGGTAATTTAACGGAGCAGGACAAGACACGGAGCGGGCATTTATTACTCTGATAAATTAAAATGGTGTAAAAATCAAATATGTCATTCTTTCAAGACTTTATATCTTTTAATAAGATTTTAAATCAAATGATTCATCTTTTATCAAAAATATTATTTGAATGACAAATAACTTTCAAAACGCTTCTTTTAAGCCGTTTTATGAGATTAAAACTTCGATCCTCCCCGTAACACCCAAATTATTTTTCCGCTGCTACAAACTTAAATTTGGGGGTGTTACACATGTGCACACGGTTTTAGATCTAATCAAATTAGTTAAAATTTTTGTTTAATATACATGACTAATAATAACTTTAACCCGTATATAATTTTAAACCTCTGTACGCACGAGTTATTCTCGGATAGTAAAAAGTACTTTTCCGGATATCCTTTCCTAAATTTAAAGAGGAATTACATGATTCGTTGTTATAATACAATCTCGTGTATTGGTTTACATATCACATTACCTTGTGCATTCATTTATATATTTATATTCGAGTGCATATACGTACTAGTTATAAGTCTCGTGTACGCACGGGGTTTACACATGAATCAAATTTATTTTAAAATGTAGTGTAACATATGGACATATAAAATTTTCCCGTATTTAATGTTTGTAATTGTGATATTAGTACAACTACTAATAATGCACGGGTTTTTACATAAACTTGTCCAATATGTATTTATACCGATTAATATTTTGTAAAGATTTTTGAAAGATGAAAGATTTAACTTAGTTTAATTGACATGGGTGTTGAGGTTGATGTTGTTGTTTAAATTTAACTATGGATATCATGTTATACACAATATGCGTGTTCAATAGCACATAGTTACTGTTGATGAAGTTAAAATATGAATTTTTTTTAATAATATTGTTTTGGATATTATAAGTACAATCGCATATATTTATTTTCTTGTCAAAGTAACCCGTGCTTACATTTGATATTGATATTCTCGTTAATAATAATTTAGCCGTATTTAATTTTCAAACCCGTGTGCACATGGGTTAAACTCATAAAGAGAAATAACATGAGTTGTTCGTATACATACAACCTCGTGTATTTATTTAATACACAATAACTCGTACTTTTATTTTAATATTTATAATCCCGTGCGGCCGTGACTATACATGTTGTATTTTTACAACAACACACACACACACACACACACACACACACACACACATATATATATATATATATATATATATATATATATATATATATATATATATATATATATATATATATATATATATATATATATATATATATATATATATATATATATATATATATATATATATATATATATATATATTGTATTTTTAAGATATAAAATATAAGGGGCATAAAGTCTAAGAGGGTATTTATTTATTTTTTAAAGTTAATAAAAAAAAAAAACATGTAAACTTATAAGTCTACACTTAACTTCATATAATTTATTTAAAAATTGACCGCTAAAGTTTTATTAGTTACTATTTTTTTTAAGTTTTTGTTTTCACAAATATGCATGACACTTAAATCTTTATGGTTTTTTTTTTCCACCAAATTTATCAAAGTTTGACAATTATTTTCAGTTTAGACTTTCAATTGGCCAATAAGAATCTTCGATTTTGCACGTGTCAAAATAGAGCAACCTGATTGGCCCTGCAAAATACTTTCGAAATGATGTAATTTTTTTATTATGTTAAAGATTTTTGTTATAACAATTACTTTAATTTAAGTGTAACTATATATAATAGAAAAAATTACACGGATAGTCCTTGTGGTTTACACATATTCCATGTTTAGTCCATATTTCATTTTAATTACACCATTCGTCCCTATTTTGTGAAACCTTGAACATTTTAGTCCCTAATTTGGATGGGCCGTTAGTTTGGCCGTTAAGTTATTTGCACCGTTAGTCCTCCGTTAAAATATTTTGCACCTTTAGTCCTCATTTTCTAAAAAAGTCCTCATTTTTTTCACCGTTGGTCCCTCCGTTAATATTTTGCACCGTGGACAATCTTTTTACGTTTTCGTCCATTTTTTAGCGTTCTCGTCCGTTTTTTTAACGTTTTGGTCCACATTTTTACGTTTTTGTCAATCTTTTTACGTTTTCTTCCATTTTTTTACATTCTCACCCTTTTTTTATGTTTTTGTCAATTTTTTATGTTTTCGTCTATTTTTTTACGTTTTCGTTTGTTTTTTACGTTTTCGTCCGTTTTTTTAACGTTTTCGTCCATTTTTTTACGTTTTTGTCAATCTTTTTATATTTTCGTCCATTTTTTTATGTTTTCATCTGTTTTCTTATGTTTTTATCGGTTTTTGCTATTTTTATGTTTTCGCCTATTTTTTTGTGATTAAGTAAGTATACTAAAAGAAATTTTGACATTTGATAAAAATGTGTCCGTGTTGATATTAAATCACGATTTTAACCCCTTTCTGGTCTGAATCATCAAAAGTGTAAAACACGAAATTTGTCAGAAATAATACTTTACATCAATACTCACGAGATTTTAACTAGAAAATGCAAAACAAGGGATGTTTACTACCAAAACTTAAGCCATTTTTTACCAAGACTCGCGAGTTTTGGTAGTAAACATCCCTTGTTTTACATTGTCTGGTTAAAATCTCGCCTGTCTTGATGTAAAACATTATTCTGGACAACTTTCGTGTTTTACACTTTTGATGATTTAGAGCAGAAAGGGGTCAAAAGTGATTTAAAATCAACAAAGACACATTTTTATCAAATGTCAAAATTTTCTTTTAGTATGCTTACTTAATCACAAAAAATAGGCGAAAACGTAAAAAAAATAGGAAAAACCGATAAAACATAAGAAAACAGGCGAAAACGTAAAAAAAATTGACAAAAATGTAAAAAGATTGACAAAAACGTAAAAAAGTGGATGAAAACGTAAAAAAATGGACGAGAACGTAAAAAAAATGGACGAAAACATAAAAAGATGGACAAAACGTAAAAAAATGGACTAAAACGTTAAAAAACGGACTAAAACGTAAAAAAAACGGATGAAAACGTAAAAAAACAGACGAGAACATAAAAAAAAATGGACAAAAACGTTTAAAAAAACGGACGAGAACGTTAAAAAAGGACAAAAACGTAAAAAGATTGACAACGGTGCAAAATATTAACGTAGGGACCAACGGTGAAAAAATGAGGACTTTTTTAGAAAATGAGGAGTAACGGTGCAAAAAATATTAACGGATGACTAACGGTGCAAATAACTTAACGCTCATCCAAATTAGGGACTAAAATGTGCAAGGTTTCACAAAATAGAGACGACTGGTGTAATTAAAATGAAATAGGGACTAAACATGCAATCTGTGTAAACCACAAGGACCATCCGTGTAATTTTTTCTATATAATATTTTAACATGTGTATGCACGGGTTGTTAAACACGGATTGTATAAAAAGAAATTATTTCTGGAGACTTAAAATGTAAATAATGAATTACATGAGTTATTGATACATGTACAATCTCGTGTATTTATTTTCATATCAAAGTAACCCATGCTTTCATTTTAATATTTATAATCTCGTGCGTATACAAATATTTATAAATAAAAATAATATTAATAATAAATGTTATTTTTTAAAAGCAAATATAAATTTTAAGGGGTATTTGTTAAATCTTTAAAGTTATCAAAAATTCTAAAAATTAAAACTTTAAGTCCATACATAATGTAGAATTAAATTCTCTCATAAAGTAATGTAATTATATTAACGAATTAGAATATTTGGTTATTTTTGTAGAATTACATTCTCTCATAAAGTAATGTAATTATATTAACGAATTAGAATATTTGGTTATTTTACATTTAACCACTAAAGTCTTATAAATTTCTCACCCCTTTTTTAAGCTTTTTTTTGTTTACCTAATTTTTTATAGCTTTTTTACGGCAAGTGAATAAAACGGTCTGGGCTTTTGTTGACCAATCAGAAGTCTTTATTTTGGCACTTTTGAACAATGAGATCAAAATTTGCTCAAACCATTATCACACCTTTGTGAGTAACTGACGCAAAGTATATACAACAAGGATTTAGATCCTCTCAATTTCAACTCTCTCATGTTGATATGTTGTAAGAGTAGATAAATTTATGAGAATTGATTTGCATATTTTTACTTTTGATTGAGACACTCGAATAACTACATCAGACAATTGCACTATATTTCACATCTTGTTTTAATTTCTTGTACAGTGAGAATGCAAATAAAAAAAATGACTTCCTAAATTTATAGGACCCAAATTTAACTTAATAGTGACCCTACTATTTTTTTTACTTTTATCTTATTAGTCCGACATACCAAAATATTAGACACTAACATTAAACATTCTTAATCCATAAAAAGAGCGCACTTAAAAGTGAAAGTTCTTTCACCCATGGTACCAACAAGTGAGAAGGCGCCCGCTGCGTTGCAGCGGAATTTTCAAGAAATTTTTACGATAATCAGTTACGAATAATGTTTGGACG
Organism: Artemisia argyi; assembly: GCA_030686995.1. NCBI lineage: Eukaryota > Viridiplantae > Streptophyta > Magnoliopsida > Asterales > Asteraceae > Artemisia > Artemisia argyi. The sequence goes on from CM060691.1 coordinate 41,476,529, forward strand.
AGGTTTCTCGTAGTGAGATCATGGTATTTTTTTGCTAACATGTGTTGTATTTGTTTTGAATAAATGTTATGTCAAGCTTTGTCAGTGTGTTGAAGCGGCGCTAATTTTGTCCATTATAGTTTTTAAAAAAATATATGATAATTTTTAAAGTTATTTGATAGATTAAGGGTGCATTTTGAAAGTTTTTTTATTTAAAAACTATATATGTATTAAACTTCAACATTTTTTATAAAATCGTACGTATATCAAAAGTATATCAATATTGAGCTTGTTTTGTTCGTTATCGAGAGGTATTTTTGCTAGTATTTTTTTATTTAAGAAAATGTTAGGTATCTGCTAAATATTTGGCAAATAAAGTTTGTTATATAAAAAAGTCGTAAATATTAAAAAGTTCAGGGTGTGTTTTAAAACTTTTCATTTTTTTTTTACTAATATTAGAATTTTAAATTATTTTTATTTGTATTCGGTCGAGGCATGTTTTCCAGGTTACACCAGGTCCTTTTTTTTTTCTCGATTTTTTAATTGTAAATTTAATTTTTTTTATGTTGGCACGGAAATCTAATTCCCCCTCTATAGTATTTAGAGGTAATTACCAAATTACCAAATTATCAATGGGGCTCTACCACATCATTATAAATCAAAATAAAGTCATCATATCAAGTTGTTAACCTGCAAAAGAAGCACGTAACGACTCCCGGTGAAGTTGTTGGACTCGCTCCTTTGTAGAGACACGGAGACGAGACAAGCCAGGGATCAAACTAAATTACAACAAGATAAAATGACACAGAATTGTACAATCTGACAGGTCAATTTTACAAACGAAAACATGATCATACTAAATTTATTAAGTCTGCTGATAAATGTTATATAGTCCTTACTCATAAGAAATACTAAAATCTACAGAGCAGATTTTTTTTAAATAGTTATCAACTACTGTGAAAATGTTTAATACAATTTGTTGTGTTAAAGGATTGAATCTTGAGAAGGAACAAAACCAAAGATCTAAGCAAATAATTGAATAAGAATCAGATGCATAAATAATTTGAAGGTTTCAATGTAATTACACAAATGAATCCCTAAACTGTCGTTAACTAAACATATGCATAGTTTTGATAAAATCAAATATTGAATGGATAACGATGACAATGAGGTTCCATATATGCAGCACGTTGGAGGCTGCAACTTTTACTCATCGCCTAATTCAGATGCATAGTGCCCGGCATTTCTATCCTGAAATCCCAAAATATAAATGTTAGAACAGTTTGACCATGTTTAAATGAACACGCAAAAATAAAACATAAAGCATTTGGAGAATTAAGAACTTGGCCTACCCGAGACATCATTCGCTGCTTGCTCATAAATTGGGTCCTTGCCTTGCTGAGAATCGAATTTGGAGATCTATACATCCTCTGAAATATGGAACAGAGTTGTAAGGAACATAAAACCATAAAGCAATAAGATTTCTATTGTAACTTAGATGGATTACAATGAACTTAAGTTACTAAGAGAATGCACAAACCTTGTCTATCCCGGATACACGGTCCTCTTTTGAAAGAGACTTTTTCTTTGGTGTAAAGTTGAACACTTCATGAAGGAATTCATTTTCCTGCTCATATAAAATCAATCAGTAAAATACTCGATAAAAATGCATATAAATCGGTTCACAACAATTCCAATTGCCTTGTACCCTCACTTTTTCTTACAGCGAGTTCAAAAAAACTGTCATACTAAACATACATAGCAAACTTATGATATGTTAACAAACGAACCTGCATGTGCTTCACGAATCCTCCTCCGAGAAATCTCTTCATATAGTTTAACTGGATTAGTTGGGACCAAGTTAATGTAGCAAGCGACCCCCCACCAATCTTAATTGACGTTTCAGGAGCATAACCGTCCTAATTATTTATCAAACAAAAACTATTATAAACATCGGGTTGCATGTATACAAATCATTTCAAAAGAAGGATCGAGAATTACCTCAAGAAATTCCAAAATATCTTTAAAAGTATTGCGCTGATTATTGAGATCCTTCTTAGCAGTTGCTTTTCCACCCGCCTCAGCAGAAAGGTTACGAACTTGATTCAAGATTTTCGTTCTAACACTATGTATATGTGCAGCATCTTTAACCGAGCTGTCACTGTCGCCTTTAGAACCACCACAAAACTTCTCCAAATTTCCCATCTCATATATCAAAGCAAGTGCTTCACCAGCTGCAATCCTAACAGATCTGTCATCCTTGTCCAAAAGTGTAGAAAGATAGGAAACACTCCTGCAAAGTACATTTTACAAGTTAGCGTGTACAAACTAAAAGAAGAAAGAGTAGAGGGTTAAAGAAATAGACTCACTCTTGCCACAGTTTAGGATCAAGTGTCCATGCTTCCATAGTAGTAAGAAGAAATGACCAAGCAGATACGACTGCTGTTATTATTGCTGGTGATGGCTTAGTGGCAACAACCTGAGATTTATACATCTTTACTCGAACATATCCAAGACTTCAGGAACGATTGATTGATAAATAACAAATATGAAGAGACACTTACATTGGGACCAAGTTTCGGGTGAACAACTTGCCACATAAGTTGCATACATTTTTCAGTTTCTTCGGGTTCATTTCCACCAACAAAAGCAATCACAGCCAAACCCTCCAATAACTACAGATTAGTACAAGCCAAATAAGATGAAAAATTAAGAAATTAAATTGCAAGCATAAATAAATTACACTAGTGAATGTATATATACCGATTCTAGCTTTTTTGCTTCAGAACGAGATCTCAGAGCTTCTGAGATGGGAGTGACCGAATCTTCCAATATTTCTGCTGCTTTCTCACCCAAGCCAGCAGTTAGAGCCAGTAATCCTATGTACAGATACAACGCCGTTAGAGACCTAACTCAACCATTAAATATCAATTACATAGAAACGAATAACTAAGTTACATACCAATGACATGAGAGGCTAGAGCTATCTCTTTTGAAGACCCCTTCTTTACAGAATTCAGACATTGATGCAGCAATGTTGCATATCTATGGTGACAAATATATATCGTCAATACAAGATTAGTTTTAACAAGATACTAATAAAGCTCAACATATGAAAACAAAGAAACACTTACTTCTTTTCAATAAACTCGTGTGGCAAGCTGCTATTAAAAGCCTCTATTATATCCTCCAAAGCCTTCTCCCTCGTGGATCCCCTTTACACGACAAAAACAACAAATTTAATCATATTTCTAATAAGACATCCTAATACATCTAAAGCATCCAAAATCCACTCTATATTGCAAAACTAATTCCAATTCTGTTTTTCCGGCAATAGAGATAATCAGCCCTAGGACTGCAGTTCAAAGTCGCATAAACCAACCTAATCGATACTAAATATCCCTAACTAGAGGTTCACAAATATGTTTTTCGAAATAGCACTAATCAATCAATATAAGATATAACAACCAAACAATTCTTCATCCTTGAATATAACAATTAAACAACCGCATACACGAATTTAAGGAACAGAACAACTACCTTTTTTCATACAAAGCATCTAAACTCTGATCCAACACACTTTCCTTATTAAGCTGGAGCTCCTCAGCAGGAGACCCCATCATTCCAGCAAAATCAGACCGAACCGTTGACGATGATGAACACACACTATCCGTGTCATCACTATCCAGCATTGCAGCATTCTTACGCTGCGAATTACCTACAAAACCAAACACCATAAATCAAAACTCCAACTTAAAGGGTGTTTCGTATTTCCTATTTTAAGGGCCTAAACTCTTAACTAATGCATATTTTAGGAATAACAAACATTGTTAGGTCCTTGTATTACTTTAAAATACTTATAAGCCAAAAACATGCATAACTAATTACATAAATGTGACTATATAACACTAGCTATAATATCAAGAAATAACCTTAGAACAACTAAACTCGATAATGTCTTAGAAGCATAAACAAATAATGAAAAAAATAAACCATATAACATGAATCAACAAGAAGTACTTACGTTGTCTACCCATTGGTGGTTACAAAGAAAACACACAAGGTATATATACGATGAACAACAACAATATTTGTTAAGAGCAAATGAGGAGAACAAATATGTGTTGTATAAAAACTTATAGTATCCATTAAGTTTTTATAAAATGTGTTATATATATTTTTTGTCGACCGAAGGAAGGAAGAACGTAATATTCAGGTTGAGTGGTGAGGAATATTCGTGTATAGCATTAGCGTGTGGGAAATATGAGACCCAAATAGTATGACTACATCCTGACCGTTGATTATTTGGAGGTTACTTATAGATTTGTAATAGTGCCGCCTCATCATCGTGTTAGATTTTTGATATGTGGGTCCTACTTATGTGTTTGACTAGATGATTCAATTGACTTTTTATTTTTGTCAATTTGAGGGTGTGTTTGTTTTCTAGGATTGGAATTATATTTAGATTTGGAAAAGAAAAGAAGATGAAAGAAAATATATGGTATATATAATTTAGAAATTAATATTGTATTTAAAACTATTATTTGTTAAAAATAAAAGAGTAAAAAATATTAGAAAAAAAAAATTAGTTATTTATGCACAAGCCTATTGAGAGCCATGGATATATTTATCTTCTCTTTTTAATTACTTAAGCCTTAAGTTATAACAAATTCTGCTTAAAAATATAGTCTACCTAAATTTTGATGAAAAAAGACGCTGGATACTAAGAGCATGCCCATACGTTAACGCGGAGTTAACTCGGAAGCATGCAACCGTAACTTGCCCATTAACGCGAGTTAAAGTATGTTAACGTGATGGAGCACGTTACATGTGCTCATGCTCTAAAAGTCTAAAACGTTATTAAGTCGGTTGTACATTGTGTCATCTCGTTCACGATTCATCTTATAACATCTTTTATTTTTAATATTGGTTTACGATAACAGTCAAACTAAATATGTCACTTATCACTTATTGTATTTGTGCAAAAGATACACATAAAGTACATTATGGTTCTTATTAATTACATGTACAGTCAAGAACTCAAGATCATATACTAAGATACGCACAGAACGTATAAGAAATCATATGCACGCAATAAAACATGACGATGTATGCATGTTGGTATATATACAGTTCCAATAAGTTACATGTATGCATAACACTAAACAAGAACATTAACATATATCTTAGTTTTGATAATATGACAAGAAACTTACAATGATAAGAACCAAACGGCATCCTTAGAAGCATAACTTGATCCATTGCTAAAACTTGTACAGCCAGCTTTGCAAATTTTTCTTCTGCTTTTGCGAACTTAAACCCTAACGAGAACTGTTTTTTGTGAGTCTTGCGTTTTGCAATGAGGAAAAAATTCATACGGCTTCGTTATATATAGTGTGTATGTAAGCCTTGGGCTGCAAGGAGCATATATTTCGGAATAAATAATATCACGAATTTGTTGATATTTGCTTATTTGGATATTGTATAAGTCGGTTGTTTATTTATTTTAATCAAAACTTTTATTTTTATATTTTGGTTATATTTATGTATCTTATTTCGTAATTAATTAGGAATATATTACTTGCCTTTGAAGGCAAGTATCATGGCTGACTGTGGCATGGTTTTCAACCACATACCTTTCCTTGTTGGAGTTGGTCGCTCACCTTCTCATTGTCTAATATACAAAAAGGGCATGAGATGGGATCATTTTTTCGTTTGTAAACATCCTTTCAACATACTTACATAGTTTACTTTTATGCGTTCACTAAAAAAGGTTGATCCAATGTACGCAACTACACTTCATCACTAAAATTTTACTAGGGTCTTGTTACAACTTTATAGGATTTGGTTTCTTAATAATGCATTTCCCAGCATCAAAATGGACGCAACTACACTTCATCACTAAAATTGAAAACCGGGTTGACCCGGTGCCCAGTGACTCGACCGGGTCAATTTCGAACCCGGTTTTCAAAACATTGGTTGCTTCCAAAAGCACAGAACATTCGGTATTTCGGTAACACACAATATGAAATTATCCAATCTCAGGCTACGTTATGATAAGGATATAAAAATGTAAATTAGATTTTTTTTTTTTTTTTTTGATAGTAAAAGTGAATGTCATTCAATAAACAGGCGATACAGCTTCTTTCGAAACTAATACAGACGCACAACTTGGAACTTCGCATTCTAAAATAACATCGTTAGTGCATCCTAATGCCCATGTCGCTATACTATGAGCTACCATATTCCCTTCTCTCTTAACGAATGACCAACTACAAGTACTAAACGTAAGCGAGTTAGATAAGATATCTGAAAACATAGTCGCAATTTGCAGAGGTATCGATTGGTTACGGAGTGCGTGAACCAAAGTTAATGAATCAGATTCAAAAACAACTTCGGAGTAGCCTCTTCTCTGAGCTTGTTTAGTAGCCCACCAAACAGCTTTAGCTTCGGCCTCTAAAGGTGAATTTGCATAGAATTCTGATCGAGCTCCTGAAAGTAATACTTCTCCGTTGCAATTACGAGCTACAAAACCGATACCCACTTTCCCGGACTCTTTTTGCCAAGCTGCGTCACAATTAAACTTAATCTGGGCGAATTGTGGCTTCGTCCAGATGTCCCTGGAATTAGTTTGTGGCATTCCCACTTGTCTTGCGAGCACCTTTTTGTTTACGTTAGAGTAATCTAATAATATTCGCTTCGCCATAACTTCCACATCAGCTTCCCTTCTATCAACTTGGCCATGAAAATGCTTATTACGTCTTGTCCACAATCCCCAAATAATCATCATGAAGTCGTCCCAACATGTAGGATGGGTGTCCAAAATGATGCCACAAAAATCCTCCATCGTAATAGCCCCTGGCGTATCATAAAACCTACCAAAAATGCACCGATCCCACACCTCCTTAGCTTTTGAGCACCTGAACAGTACATGTAATACATCTTCCCCTGGATCGCCACAAGATGTCATTGTTAGGTTTAGTCCCCTAGCACGTAAGTTGTCAATTGAAGGAATGAAATTATGCCATGCGCGCCATACAAATAGTTTAACTTTATTGGGTACCTTCGCCATCCATATAGCATGAAAAAACTTGGTAGCTTCTTCTGAAACGTTTGGTACCAGGTCTTGTGATGTTTCAAGAGCCAAAAGGTAAGCTGACTTGCATGAGAATTCACCTCCCGGGCCGTTATGCCAGTACAAAGTATCAGACCTCAATTGACTCACAAAAGAGCATGCAATTTTGTTGGCGATATTAGATGGAAACAAAGATCTTAGTTGTTCATAGTTCCAATCATCACCTTCGTTGTTTAACAAATCACGTACATAATTAACCTCACTGTTATATGGTTTTGGTCCCAATCTCCTGTGATCAGCAAGCCAAAAGTCTTCCCACACATTGACACTTCGACCATCGCCTATGTTCCACTTACAACCCTTATGGACTAAATCTTTAACTGCAATAAAACTGCGCCAAATATAGCTCGGACGATAACCAACTTTTGCATCAAAGAAACTAGATCGCGGGAAATAGCGAGCCTTTAATACCTTACCAGCTAATGTAGTTGAAGACGTGATCAAGCGCCACACTTGTTTAGCAAGTAAGGTCCTGTTGAAAAGACCCAAATGCCGAAAACCAATACCTCCCTGAAATTTCGAAACACACATTCGTTCCCACGAGCACCATCGGATTGGGTTTTGTTTTACGCCATCACCCCACCAAAATAAATTTAAAGCTCTATGAATATCATCAATTAATGTATCGGGAAGAAGGAAAATATTCATCACGTACATAGGCATGGCTTGAGCAACAGATTTAATAAGCACTTCTTTCCCTGCAATTGAGAGGGTCTTCTCTTTCCATCCTCCAAGCTTTCTCTTTATCTTGTCTAGAATAGACTGAAAGACAATCTTTTTAGATCTACCAATGATCGAAGGAAGGCCCAAATATTTGGTTTGATATGCAACTTCACGAACTGACATAGACTCAATTACTCGAGATCGTACATGTTGCTCAACATTTGCACTAAAAGAAATCTCCGATTTCTCGTAATTAATGACTTGCCCTGATGCTTTGCAGTATTGATCGAGAATGAATTTAAGTCTACAGCTCTCCTCTTCCGAAGCTCTAGTGAAGAATATGCTGTCATCGGCAAAGAATAAGTGTGAGATTGTTGGTGCTCCCCTACACACTTTAGCTCCATGGATATGACCTTGTGTAACTGATTTCCTAATCATTGATGATAAAACTTCCGCACACATGATAAAAAGATAGGGCGAAATAGGATCTCCCTGACGAAGACCTCTAGTCGGTGTCACATGACCTGACACTTGCCCGTTGATATTGAAGGAGAAGGTAACCGAGGATACACAAGCCATAATCAGTTTAGTAAAATGTGTTGGAAAACCAAACTTTTTAAGCACCGCTTGAATAAAGGGCCACTCAACTCTATCATACGCTTTGCTCATATCTACCTTCAGTGCTAATGACCCCTTTTTACCATTTTTCTTGTTTTTTAGCCAATGCAGAACTTCAAATGCTACAATTGCATTATCAGTTATGACACGATCGGAAACAAAAGCTGTTTGGTTCTCTTGAATAATACGAGGTAGTATTGGTTTTATCCTATTGACCAAGACCTTGGAGATAATTTTGTAAAGAACATTACAAAGACTGATTGGACGCAAGTCTTTTAGGGACTCGGGTTTTGAGACTTTTGGAATAAGGGTAATTAGAGTTTTATTTATATTAGGAGGTAGAACTCCCGACTCAAAAAAACTAGACACCATATTAACTATTGTTGGACCTACACACACCCAAAATTTTTGGAAGAACAGAGCAGACATACCATCCGGCCCCGGGGCTTTATTTGGGGCCATTTGCATTAACGCTTCATAAACCTCAGTTGATGTAACCTGTTTCTCAAGAGAAATTATGTCCATTTCAGTGAGGCTTCGATCTATGTCCTTCACCACCGATTCACAGTCTTGCGGTAATGAACTAGAGAAAAGATCACAGAAGTAATGAGCTACCAAACTGCGTACATCCTCCTCATTATCTATCCACCTCCCATCTTGGTCTTTTAGTCTCAATATACTATTTCTCTTTCTTCGGTTGCTAGCACGGGAATGAAAGAAACGTGTATTTTTATCACCCTCACTAAGCCACTGGATGCGACTACGTTGTTTCCACATCAATTCTTCACGAGTGAGGAGCTCTTTGATTCCTTCCCTCAATTGTTGTTGCTGAAGCCACGTCGATGCATCAAATCTACTCTGGAGTACATGAAGACTCCTTTGTTTTGATTTTATAGATCTTTGAACGTGACCGAAACTATATTTATTCCACTCTGAAAGCTTGGCAGCACACTCTCCTACAATCGCACAGGGGTCATGTTGTAGACCAGCATCAACACCTTTTGTCCATGCGTCTTTGACAACCTCATGGATACTCTCGTCACGTAGCCACATGCTCTCAAACCGAAACATAGCTTTCTTTTTTATATGAGGCAATAAAAGACTCACAATTGGCGAATGGTCGGATGCTACCCTTGCAAGGTTATGGAAAGAAGCTCCAGGAAACAAATTCAACCAATCTGCATTAGCTAGGAACCTGTCTAGTCTCTTCTTGACATTGGCAGTCCCTCGCCGACCATTACTCCAAGTAAATTTTACCCCACTAGCAGTCATATCATTCAAATTACAAAAGTTACATGCTTCTAGAAAAGCAGTCATTTGAGAATTATTGCAACCCCTTCGTCCTGCTTTCTCAAAGGCATATAGTGCTTCATTAAAATCACCAAAACAAACCCAAGGTCGCCTTTGGCTTGCCTTTAGAGAACGTAAAAGAGCCCAAGTTCGATACTTTTCTTGTTGCATCGGCCAACCATAAATACCAGTACCTCTCCAACAATTGCCATTATCTTCTTTGACAACAAAATCAATATGGTTTCTTGAGAAATTCTGAATTGTTAGATCACATTCTTTCTTCCAGAAAAGTAACAGGCCACCTGCTCTTCCAATAGAACTAATAGCTAATACATTATAATGCGGAAAACTAAACTTGAAACCATTACTCTCACTTTCATGAAGTCGAGTTTCCATAAGAAACATTATAGTTGGGCTATATTCCTTCACCAGAGAGCGAAGGTGTTGGACCGTCCAAGGGTTGCCCAATCCCTGGACATTCCAACTTAGGATACTCATTGCTGTCGGCGGTGTTGCAGCGCAACACTCGCCGTTAAGTTGAAATCGCGATGGTCCTTTAGCTTCTTGACATTATCGACATCCATACTATCCTCCTTGACACACTCCTCTATTGATCTCTTACCTCCATAAGTCTCGCCTTTTGACTCTTTCCTGATATTTTTCTCCTGAACCTCTCGAGCACGTCTTTTCCAAACCTTAGGCTGAGTAGCCTTAATGGTTTCACTTTGCTTGTTGTCAATTGGTCCAATATGAGAAATCACTTCTGGTCCAATTTCGTCTTGCCTTAAATCAGGTTCAACTGTTTTATTTGCACCCACCTGGCCTGTATTTTTTAGCTTTACATGTACGCCATTCGAACTTCCATGACACTGATGTGTTTTGTTGACAACCAAATCACATCCATCAAAAATAGCTTTACTTTGGCTTTGCACATCATCTTTGGGTTTCAAACTCTTATTAATAATTCCACTATTTGATTTGTCATGACGCACGTCTTTGAAATTAGAAAATCGTTCCAAATCCACAGGCATGGTTGTAGACGACTGTGGATAACCTACATGTAAAGTACTTATGCTACGCCCACTCTTTTGACCTTCAGTGCTTCTACGGTGCACCACCTCGTCCTGGTGCGGAGAGTCTTCAACATCGTCCCCTATAGGGAGATTATTGTGATGTTTATTGCTTGAACAAGCATGAGCTGGGAATGTGGCACCACTAAACGGCCCATTTTCTTTTAAATTTGAGGCTCGAAGAGATTCTGGAAAGGGCCATTCTGTGAATGTTTTCTCATCAATCTCATTAGGCTTAGTTAGGCATTCTTTAACTGTGTGACCCAATAATCCACACCAGTAGCAGAAGTTTGGCAATCGCTCATATTGCACATGAACTCGAACCTTAGTGTTATGAAGATTTAAAACTGTGACAAACCTACACAACGGCTTAGTAATGTTTATCATGACTCTTGCTCTAATGTGCTTACCTTTGTTCACAAATTAAGCATTATCGACCTCCATCACATCACCTAATTTAGCTGCAACACTACCCACAAATGACTTATACCTTCTGCTTAAGGGCACACTCAATAGCCTAATCCAGAATGGAACCTTTGTCATTTCAAATTCCGACACCTGCTCATCACTATCAACTGACTTGAGTACCACAAGATTTCTTTCAAATGACCATGGGCCATCTACCAACACCCTTTTCAAATCTACAAAATGATCAAATTTGACAAGGAACATGTTTGAGTCAAGTTCCTGGAAACTTATGGGACGACGGGGTCTCCAAGCGGCCGATAACGCCCTTTGCATTCGTTGAAAACTATATGGCCGGTCCGTGTGAACACGACCTAGTAAAGTATTCTCAACCTCCTTGCAGCCCTCACCTTCATAACCCACCACTTCCTCTTCCGCTTCATTAACCATAACCCTCCTCATCATTTCACTCAAATCTTCATCCATCATACAAGACCACAAAGAAATACAATCGGAAAAAAACCAAAGATAGGAGACTGACTAGGCTAATTATTGTTATTGTTGTACTCCGTAATTTTTTCAATCAAAGTAGGACAACAACAAGTATACGCTTTGATGAGATATAATTTTGATTAAGATAAAAACAAGATTTAGACTGAAGAAGATCACAAAGATGATTGAAGAGAGTAATAAAATATACAGAGTAAAGATTTCAATACCACATAGGGAAGGTAAAAAACCATAAGAGGTACCACAGAGGGAAAGCTTATCCACAAAATGTAAATTAGATTTTAGATTAAGTTTTTTAGGATAAAAGTTTTGAACTTTCAGTGAATTTTATGTGCTCTTTGCACTATTATTGTTAGTTTGTCAAAAGCCATCAAAAGCTTTATGCAATCTCTGCGTTATTACAACATCCACATAATGACCCAAGGTTAACTCTCATCATTATCAAGTTAACTGTCGAAAGAAGCATGCAACAACTCCCTGGTGAAGTTGGAGCCGGTCCAAAGGCATGAGGACGAGAGACCAGTCAGGGAACACCTCGTCAAACCAAATTACAATAAGATAAAAGCATGTAATGACACTGAATTATAAAAGCTGACAGGTCAATTTTACAAACGAAAAAATGAACAAACTAATTTTAGTTACCAAACGCTTAAGCAAACTATGTAACATGAAAGGATGTTTACAAAATTTCTGCTCTTAATATGCTTCAATTCTAACTGTATCAAGGTTTTGGACACAAATGTATGAAAAGATAAGGTCCATCCTGTTTCTGAACATGATTTTATCTTATCTGGATCCAACAGGGATCATTTTCACGGCAGCAGCAATGGGCATACCTAGAAAACCAATGACGACACTTGCAAACCACTGGGGGAGGGTAAGAGGACTTGTGTTTGCAAAGGTACCCAAGAATTCGATAATAATGATCTGGAAGATTGCGGTGGAAGTTACAACAGCCAGAAACACGTAGTTTTTCATTATTCCTTTAAACACATCTATCTTCTCCATCTCTCTGGAGCTAATCTCATTGAACAACTGCGCATTTCAAAATAACACAATTATAACATATACCTGGAAGACTTTTTATTTCAGGAAAAAAGAGTTTTTAAACTGACCTGACAGAAGACAAACGAGTTGAAGATAAGTGTGTTCAGAACCAAATCAGAGTCTGAGTCGTCAAGGTGAAAAGCTGCCTTTCCTCGGGTCTGAAGGAACCATATTACAACAAATTGGAATAATGATTGTCCCATGATATTCCTCCACATAACATTTGTTATAAAGTTTCCTTTCCTTCCAACAGGTGTACGCTCCATTAACTCATCAGTAGGAGGTTCAGTGGCTAACGCAAGTGCTCCTAGTGTATCCATGATCATGTTAACCCACAGTAGCTGAACAGCAGTCAGAGGAGCACTTCCTGCAACCATGTAACAAATTAGAAAACTAACATATAGAACAGTGAACTGTAGAAGTTGTAAAGGATCATTGCTTGATTGATTACCTGTCAGACAGGCAGAAGAAAAGTTGACGATTAACGCAACAACATTGACTGTCAGCTGGAACTGAACAAATTTCTGAATATTCACATAAACTGAGCGACCCCACTTGGCCACAGTCACAATTGTAGAGAAGTTATCATCTAGAATGATCACATCAGCACTCTCTTTGGCCACCTGAATAATTTAAAGTCAAGATATGACAATGATAGATTATCGGATCTGGTGTCACTAATTTGAATAATAATTTTATCTGAAAGATGTGTAGAAATAGTAAAGCCTTACCTCTGTCCCTGCAATTCCCATTGCAAGCCCAATATCTGCTTCATGAAGTGCTGGAGCATCATTTGTACCATCACCTGTCACTGCAACTACTTCCTGAAAAGTAGTTCTCAAGTGTTTCACAAGTGTATGCTTATCCATTGGAGAAGACCTGGCCATAACCTTGTAGAATGCGGGAAAAAAAATAATAAAAAAATAATAATAAAAAAAATATATAAAAAATATATATAAAAAAATAATAATCACTTCACTAGTCCCCATTCACTTAAATACATGCACAGGACAAATGATGTACAGGACTGCAGAAGCACCTGAATTTTAGGAATGATTTTAAGCAACTCCTCCAGAGGCTTTTCACGGAAGTCTGGACCTTCAATGGCTATTCCATCATCGGTCAATATCCCACATTCCCTAGCGATTGCTTTTGCGGTGTGTATATTATCACCTGTAACCATACGTACAGTAATACCAGCAGATCGACAGATTGCAACAGATTCCCTAACACCTGGACGAACAGGATCCTTAATACCCACAATTCCGATTAAAGTATAGCCCGCAAAGGGAATTGGATCTTTTTCATGGAATTCAGTTCCCATTTCCTTATAGCAAAGGCAAAGAGTTCGCAGAGCTTCATTGGCTAATACTTCAATGGTATCTTTTAGTTGATTGTTTAATTTTTCATCAAGGGGAACAACCTCACCACTCGCATTCAAGACCTTATCACATGCACCTAAAATTATTTCTGAAGCACCCTTGCAGTGGGCCCTGAAACGTCCTTCAGGGAGTTCTAAAACTACTGCCATACGCTTCTTTTCAGAATTAAATGGCTCGACTTTGACCAACTTAGATGCTTGAAGCTCTGCTTGCTTTTCTTTAAGCATGAGGCCGAATTCCAAAAGAGCAGTCTCAGTGGGTGTGCCAAGAATTTCAGTAGTGTTCTTCTCGGTCTTGACCACCTCTCCACCAGTATTGTTAAAGATAGATTCAACTAGCATTCCAACAACAGAGTCAGGAATTGTAGAACAGAAAGCTGATGCACCTGTAGACCCATTTACTTCACGGGTCTCCCCACAAATCCAAGCTTTTACAAGTGTCATGTGATTAGTAGTTAGTGTCCCTGTTTTGTCACTACAGATATTAGTGGCTGAACCCATGGTTTCACAGGCTGCCAGGTGGCGAACGAGAGCCCGATCATTCATCATCTTTTTCATTGCAAATGCAAGACTTAGTGTCACCGCTAACGGTAAACCCTCAGGCACTGCAACCACTACAATGGTAACTGCAATAGCAAAGTATTCAAGCATCTCCATCGCATCATCTGCAGACCAAATCCAATGGGAGCCTTCTTGCATCTTCCGTACATATAGTCCTTGAACCAGAACGGCAAAGGTAATAACAGCGAAAAATAGCCCTATCTTCCCAATAATTGTTGCTACTCCATTCAGTTTAACCTGCAACGGGGTCTCATCATCTCCACCTTCACTAAGAGTTGCCATTAGTTTACCCCATTGGGTTCTCATTCCAACAGTAGTAACAACCATCTTACATGAACCATTTTGAACTTTTGTTCCAGATAAGAGAAAGGGATTCTCAGCAGTTACAATTCTCGGCTCACTTTCCCCTGTAAGACTTGATTCGTTTATTAGCAAGGAAAATCCAGAAACAAAAAGTCCATCTGCAGGGACCTGATCACCAACAGCAAGATGAACAATATCACCAACAAGGAGCTCATATATCGAGATCTTTTGTCTACATTCGTTTCTAGTAACTTGAATGGTAATCTTCTTTTTCTCTTTATCCAAATCTTTAAACTGTAAAGACTGTCGATAGTCACTTGTGGCAGTGACAAATACTACCAACAGGATACTCGCAACAATCCCAAGCCCATCATGTGCACCCTTCGGCCACCCTTCCGTGAGAATGCCAACAACTAAAGACACAGAGGCACAAAAACCAAGTATCATGAGGGTTGTGTCCTGAAGGGCTTCCCATACGTAAACTAGGAAACCTTTAGATGGGCTTTCAGCAAACTGATTAATTCCATATATGTTTTTCCTTTGGTTAATTTTATCCTCTGAAGTAGGAATTCCATTGGTAGTTGATGTGGAGATCTTTTTCATAATACCCTCAACACCATCATGAACTTTCAGCTTCTCTCGGTTGCGGCCTTCAACTATTGATCCTAATTCATCAGGGCCTATTTGAAATCCTGCAGCTTTCACTTCCTCGGGTACACTGTAGGTTATACCTGGAAGCATTCACATAAATATCAACATGAAAACTACCACAATAATGCAAGGTAGAAGTTTCAATATATTGCCGAGATACATACCATTAAGAAATTGGATTGCCGCATGTGAAACCAGCATCAACGTTCTTAGACTCTCCTACAAATTTAAATGAATACAAGGAGCCTTAAGACGGTGCAATAGTTGGCATGCACAACTGAATAGGCATTAAAGCAATATGTCCACAGAAAAGCTATGCATGCTGGTTATAAATGGCAGCTAGAGTCCTATATAAACACATATGTCGACAGTAACAGAGCATGGATAACATCAAGCAGAATTATACAAAATTGTAGCACAAAAAGATTTCTTCAGATATATAACTCAAATCAAATTATATGTTACAAATATTACCAGAACAGACAGGGCAGGATCATATAGAAAAGGGCCAATATAGTCACGAAATACAACAACTGATTCTTGGACGTGTTCGCTCAACAATTCCAACAAGTTCACAGTTGCTTCCATGAGGTGCAAAATTGAAAATCCCACGTTTGGATCCCAACTGGAAACTGTTTACTGGAATAAGTATATTCCAATCAAGGTTAATATTCACAATTGGCGCCTTAGATTGGATCGTCTTCCAGCATGTTGCAACCTTGATACTCGCGGTATAGACCTACATTCGACCCGATGTCCTTTATGCGATGAAGCCCTTGAAACAGCGCAACACCGTTTTGTTGAATGTATGGTTGCGAAGGATATATGGATAATGATTAAAAAGTGGGGGGGCATAGGCGAATACCCAAGACAACTCCACGATCTTCTGCCATGGAGCCATTCGGTTCCCCTTGAAACATTGACAAAGGTCTGTTTTGATGTTGTCATTTGCACAACTACTTGGACTATTTGGAGATATCGTAATAGAGTTTGTTTTGATCCGAAGCCGCCACGCAAAGACACTCTAATGGAAGAGATTCAGATGGTCAGATCTTATCTCATTCATGGATTTGTCACCGGAATAAGAGTTTAAATCCTACCTGGTTAGCCTGGTTAACTAATCCTGTTTCAGCTTGTATTAAAACATTGTAATCCTTTATTTCTTCTAACTTCTTGCTAGATATTGTTTAATAAAATTTTTTGCTGTTCCAAAAAAAGTCACGAAAAAAGAATCTAAAAGAGAAGCTAGATGAAATTATCTACCCTTCTACCTAACCAGTGATATGCAAATCTTATTTAAATATATGACCAGTAATTGCCCATCCAACGACATATCCACAGTGATCATTTAGTGCATAAGCAAAGAATTTGAACTAAGACCTCTAAGTTACCCTGAGCAAGTTTTAATCACTTGAGCCCTCCTAGTAGCATCATATCCAAACAGAAAACATACCAAACCAATAAGTACATCTTCATTCTAATATATAAACCTAATCCAAAAATTACAAAGAAACAAGCTCCATTTAAATAATTACAACGCAACATTAACCAGCAAAATCTAACCTATCATGGTATCTCGGTTACCACCACACATTCCTTACAAGTCATATATTAATACTTACTACCAACGAGCAGCTTATTGAATTTAAGTCCTATAAAAGCTAGATCCATTCATCATCTCATGGATATCTTTACTATGAAGTCCGTAAACTAAACAAAGGCTTATTAGTCAAATCGTGGTTGCAAACACTTAGCTCTATACAATGCTGCAGAGTTTATAAACTAGAATACGATTTTTTCTATTTCCAGAGTACATAAGCCTTAAGTTTGTTACACAAATAGAAATCGACAATCGTTACGTTGTTCCTGAAGCCAAATCAACTCAGTTAATTAACAACACAACTATATTTCACCAGATTCACATCAAACTCAACATAATAAGTAACACAGCAACATCACAACATAATTCAAAAATAATAAAACAAATTCACGAACAGCAAAACAGATACAAACATGAAAGATGATTAAACAACCAGATTAGAGCCAAATAATTACTACTTACAGGAAGCTTCTTAAAACTTAAGACCTATTAGATTTTACATCCATTTATCATCTCACAGTTATCTCTACAGTAAACTTCATCAGCTGAGTTCATGAAGCCTAACTTACTAATAAGTCCATTACCAGAGTACAAATCAACAAATAGAGATATATAGTCAACAAAGAAAGGCTCGTCTCTCTAACAATCCAACAAATTTTATTGCACCTACAATACGAATTTTCTCATAACCAGAGTACCTCGACGTTATGTTTGTTCCTAAACATAAATCCATAAACCGTGACGTGATTCATAATGCTAAATTATAAATAAATAGAGTTCACCAGATTCACATTAAACTAGAACACAATAATAGGGAAATCTATCCAATATTTTTTTCTATTTTCGGAGTACACCTTACGTTTATTACATAAGTATAACTACCACAGTTACAGTATTCATAAAGCCATATCAACTCGATCACCAAATTCACATTAAACTCAGCACAATAAAACAACATAACACTAAATCTAGCAGTAACTACAGTAAGAGAGAGCTCTACTAGTTTATAAACTAGGTCACTAATTTCTCTGATCTCCGAAGCACCTAAATCTTAAACTTGTTACGTCGACAATTCAACAACTCATCACGTAATTCCTAAATCCAAATCAACTAAACTAATCAACAACACAACCATACTTCACCAGATTTAAATAAACAGTAAAACATTTGAATATCATCAAATCGTTACATTATTCCTATAGCCAAATCAACTCAACAAATCCACAACACAACTACACCAGATTCACATACAATCGTCACGATTTTTTTCTAATTTCATAGTACCTAAAAGCTTAAGTTTGTCACATATACGGATTTCGGCAAATAGTTACGTTACTCATATAGCCAAATCAACTCAAACGAATAAACTACTCAGCTATACATCACCAGATTCACATTAAACTAAGCATAATACAACAACATACCATAACTACTAACAATAAAGAAGTTTAAAAAAACGTGATCGATTAACAACGAAACAAAACTATAACTAACACAACAATAGAACAAATAGAAATGAACAAATTGTTACGTCATTACTATAGCCAAATCAACTCAACAAATCGACAACACAGCTACACTTCACCAGATTCGCATTAAACTAAACACTTTAAAATAAATCTATATACAATCGTCACTATTTTTTCTATTTCCGGAGTACCTAAACCTTAAGTTTGTCACGTATAATTCAACAAATAGTGGCCTTACTCCTATAGCCAAATCGCCTCAACTGCACTTCACCAGATTCACATCAACATCAAAACAAATAGAAATCGACAAATCGTGACGTCACTCCCAAAGTCAAATCAACTAAACTACTGTAATAAACTACACAACTATACAGCATCATAACATAACTAACTAACAACAAAACAGTTATAAATAAACTACCAGATTAGATCGTTGAATAGCGCGAGCTTCGAAACGCTTAGAGAGATTCGCGGTGAAACGAAACCTTCGTTTCTTATTTTTGACTAACCAACAGAGCTTCCTCCATCGCTCTAAAGCTTCTTCAGATGAGTTTTTAGCTTTCACTTCAAAATTATCGTTCAAATAACTCTCCATAACTACCTATAGTTCAGATCTGATCGGTTTTTTTATATATAAAGTTGTTGTAAGTGATTTAGATATATTTTTGAGAGCGAGGGAGGCTGTTGACCTGTTTTTGTGCTTATTGTAGTGGGTGAGAGAGAATTTCACCAACTGTGTGCGTTTTTTTGATTTTGGAGAGAAAAAGAGGTTATATGGAGAGGGACGTATTTCCCAAGTTGACTGGATGGGCGACCCAATTGGGAATTTTTGAAATTTTTGGGAAGTTTTGTGATAGAATTGAATGGAAAATTGGGGGAAATTGTTTCCTGTGTTTTTATTGGTTTGTATTTGTAATAATTTGGTATGACGAGTGATTCTATTTTGTAAAAAGTTGTTGCTAAAAATAGTTTGGAAAAATACTTTCTAAAATAATATTCTGATCTTTTTAGATTGTCTTATAAACATTCGTAATAATATCAAAATACAAATTTATGCATTCTAATTTAACTATTAGTTTATAATAAAAAAATAATAATTATCAAGTCTACAATATCAACGTTACTTGAAAATTATTATCGCAAAAAAAATAATAATAATTAAAAAAAAAAGTTAAATAATGCATTAAATTGTTACTCTTTGATAAAATTGTAATTTCCCAATATGTATACAGAAAATATTTTCTTAATTGGTGTATCTTTCGTTTGGGGCAAATTATATTCGGATGGAGTAATTCACCAAGTTTTCTAATCCCATATTATTTACATTGCACATAAACCTTGATCACCATTGAATTACCAATCACTCACTTCTAATTTCAGAGTATGTTTTCTTTTATTTTTTTTATTTATTTTTTGTCTCATATATTAATCAGTCACGGATATTTATTTTAACACCGAGAAAATAATTAAGACATAATATCAATGCTTGTTTAGGTATTTCACCTTTGAAGTAGAGATACAAAACAATTATAAGGCTTAGTGTAGTGGTGTACCACCAGCGCCACTCCTATGTGTACTCACAACTGGCGTCGCTAGTTTCAAGTTACGACCACCCCCTGCGTAAGTTGCTGAGTAACTTTGGTGGCTTGCGTAAGTTTGTGTTTGTGTTGTGTTTTTTTTATTTTTTAATGCATTTTTAAAATAGGTTTGTGTTATGTTTTTAGTGTGTGTGTATTGAATTGGGGTGTGTATTTGTTTGTGTGTGAATTAGAGTATTTGTTGTTATTTTTTAATGGGTTGTTGGATACTTGGATTTTATTTAGTGGTCTAAAGTTGAAGTAAATAAGCTTTAACTTTTTTAGTGGGCTAAAATGATATGTGTGGGCCGTAAATTTATTTTATAAAAAAATAAGTTTAACTTTTTTTTTCTTGTAACTTTCTTTTTTAATGTAATTTGTATTTTTATTTCAATGAATAAAAGATTAAAAGATAGTTTGTTTAGAAAAATGAAAAAGAAAAAAAATGGTAGGTGGAGCCCGTTTGGCTCCGGAGAGCATATTTTGATGTGTGAATGAATTTACAATTGAGTGAGTTGATGATGTAACGCTTAAGTGTCAAACTCGCTCAAGCCAGCTTGAGCCACGGTACCGGTGCTAAGTATACCTAAAGCTTGAAAGGTCAAATTGATGTGGATGTACTTTGTATACTTTTTACTACGTGC
Source organism: Artemisia argyi (assembly GCA_030686995.1). NCBI lineage: Eukaryota > Viridiplantae > Streptophyta > Magnoliopsida > Asterales > Asteraceae > Artemisia > Artemisia argyi. The sequence goes on from CM060691.1 coordinate 41,497,432, forward strand.
TAATAAATTGCTCAACTCATATGACCTGTTAGTGTTATGATCTAAACAGAATTTAGTGAAGTAAATTGGCAACCATAAACATATGCATTTAGTGAAGCAAATTGGCAACCATAAACATATGCAAAGTATTACTACTGCACTTAAAAACTGGTTGATATATTTGTAATAATTTGTATAATAGCGCAAGCTTCGAAATCATAAACTACCAGATTAGATCGTTGAATAGCGCGAGCTTCGAAACGCTTCGAGAGATTAGCAGTGAAACGAAACCTTCGTTTCTTATTTTTAACCAGCCAATAGAGCTTCCTCCATTGCTCCAAAGCTTCTTCCGATGAGTTTTTAGCTTTCACTTCAAAATTATCATTCAGATAACTCTCCATAACTACTATACTTCAGATCTGATTGTTTTTTTTTTATATATATAAAGTTGTTGAAGTGATTTAGATATATTTTTGAGAGTGAGGGACGCAGTTGACCTGTTTTGTTCTTTTTTGTATTGTAGGTGACGAATTTAAACACCAACTGTGTGTGTGTTGGTTTTGGAGAAGAAAAATGGGTTATATGGAGAGGGACGTGGGTTAGGACTCTAAGTTGACCAGATGGGTGGCCAATTGGAAAATTTTTGAAAATTTTGGGAATTTTTGTAAGGAATTGAATGGAAAATTGGAAGAAATTGTTTTTGCGTGTTTTTTATTGGTTTGTACAGTAATACTACGTAATTTGGTATGACGAGTAATTCTATTTTGTAAAAAGTTGTTGCTAAAAAATAAAAATAGTTTGGAAAAATACTTTCTAAATAATAGTCTACTCTTTCTAAATTGTCTTAGGCCATGTTTGGCAAAATTATTTGTGTAGTAGCACTGAGCTGTGAGTTGTAACCGCAGCTCATTACTTACCGCTCACAACTTCTTAAAAAAATATTGGAAAAATGAGTTTTTCTAAAAAATAGCAAAGTTCACCGCTCTTTTGTCAAACGAACGCTAAAAATCAAAAAGCTCATTGTTCACCGCTCATCGCCCCAAAAAGCTCTGCGCCAAACATAGCCTTAATATAAACATTCGTAACAGTATCAAAATACAACTTTGTGCACTCCAATTTAATTACCAAAAGTATTTCGATTTAATTGTCGACTACTAAATATAATAAAGGAATTTTATCAAGTTTACAATATCAACATTACTTGAAAAGTATTATCGAAAAGAAAAAAAAAAGTTAAATTATGCATTAAATGGTTACTCTTTGATAAAATTGTAATTTTGCAATACGTAAACAGAAAATATTTTCTTAATTGGTGCAGGTGTATCTTTTGTTTGGGGCAATTTATTATGATTCAGATGGAGTAATTCACCAAGCTTTCTAACACTCTGTTCTTTAGGCGGATCTAACTCTTTTGAGAAATGCTCAGAGGCGTCTGTCTACTAGTTCAGTTGACTTCATAGAAGAGAAAAGAGGCATTCGTCAGCGTAGGAAGGCCAACCGAGCGAAGCTCCTTTGGCCGTTCCGTGAAGTTCAATTGTATCGTATGTTAGTTAGAGAGGTTGGCGAACTACTACGATCTATAGATTCCCTATCCATATCCAATTTGTGCTACTAGAACCATAAGCCGCACTATACTATACTTGACTGAACCTCCTTACGCCGGTGCAAATAAGGCAATAAGAGAGGACTGACGCGTCAGCTTCGAGGGCGCCTTTTCCTTAAGCATTTATTTCTCCATCTAAGGTCAGGGAGGAACCTGATGGAAAAACCGCTTTCTTACCAGAAGAAAGAGGGAGCCGCCCATCCCGGGAGTCCTACGGATGTATTAGAAATGATACCTTGGGACGGATGTAAAGCCAAACAAATAGCTTCCGCTCCAAGAATTTTATATAGAGGGAAAAGGGTGTGAAGTGAAAGAGTGTGAAGTGGTGGAAGAAATGAGGGATTGTTTCAATTTTACTTGTGTTCTTGAGTTATACAAAATGGAGGGGATGAAAGGTATATGAACTGCTACATAACTTCTAATTTGACAATTATGCCCCTTATGATCACAAGAAGAATAATAACATGTATACAAGCTGCTACATCTAGTTGCCAAGATAATTCCATACATCATCGGAATTACACAAAAACAAACAGCCTACTGCAATTAAATGCAACTAGTAGATAACTTATACCAAAAAACTATACTGCATGTTACTACAACCCAAAAAACAACAATCAGATCATTCATTTACCTATTATAACATCCAAAATACAGCAAATCCAACTACCTGCACATATATATTAGACCATGAGTTATAACACTTGTCATCGGCATTTAATCACTCGTACTCATCATTTCTGTTAAGACAGAAACCCGCATATCACTTGGACAATCGAAAAGTGCTTGAGTAAATTATGGACTTTTCAACAGAAAAACGAAGGCTCTTGCCAAGACATCATTTTCGAAACCCATGCATTTCAACTCAGCATAAAACTTCAGCTCCCGAATACACTTGGGGACGTGATCCAACAATTGCCTAAAAATAAGTATATAAACACAAATATTACAACAAACTTATATAGAACAACACCATATTATACCTTTCCGTTTGAGAGTACAAAGCAATCTGCTCAATTCCTAATGCATTCATAAGACATGTTTTCATTTTATGTTTTTCTCGTTACTTATATCTTTATAATGTTACGTAAATTAGATATAACAATTACCTTGGTGCACTCCTTCATTGCATCTGCTACACATTCAAAAGAACCCATGATTTTAGAAACAAATTCACTTTCTTCTTCGACCCTTTTCTTCTAGTTTTTTTAGGCTTTATTTGTGAAGGTGGAGTAGTTGTTGTTATCTCAATGTCATCAATGCCTTCGGAATCATCCAAATCAATCTCATTGGTAGATTCGACATTTCTACTCATTCTTTTTCTTCTTTCTTTGGCTCTTTGGAACAGCCACCTGTTGCCCTATCTTTAGAAAATAACTCATAAAGGTCATCATAGTTTGAAATCGTTTTCATTTTCCATATTGAAGCTTCTGGATTCGCCTTTAAAAAATATCGTAAATAAATAAGAATACAATAACGTAGAAACATATAATAAGATGAGTAAAGCATACCTCGATCAAAGCTTTCCACACTTTTTCTTCAGCCTCAATTAGTTCACTTATGGGGTTCCAAGAAAAACAACTTAATGTAGTTCCACAGAAAACATCATAGCATAGCGCAAAATGTTCTTTAATGGTTCTAAGACGATTCTGTAAATTTTTTCGGCTTAAATTCAATTTGAGAGTTCTATTCAACTCTTCAACCATATTTGCATGCGCTTGAGACGTGAATGTTCCACCAATCCTGTTACCTTTCTCTTTTTCTAAAATCATCACTCTTATAAATTCATCATCCATTTCAGCCGTCCAAGATACAAATTCCCTCTCTAAGTTAGTAGCATTGTTTACCTTTTTGTTCAGCTTTTTATTCATTATCAAACCTATTTCAATAAATATATGTAAGCATAAATTGATTAAAGCAGATCATAAAAACAAAAGTAGCAAAATATATCTTGTAAAAAAATATATTTGATGTTCGTTGTTTACCTTTTCTTAGGCAAAGGAACAAATTTTATCTCTATTTACCTATATATGACTCATAAAAAATCATACTATTTGTGATGCAAAAAGAAAACGCCTAACCCACTTCATTCACTTAAGTTAAACCATGCTTATTAATATTCTTATAGCCTATGTTAATCAAGTCAACACAGTTGCCATGATTAAAATAGATATTTGTTACTTTCATGTAGCACCAAAAGTATACTAGAAGAGTTATTCACTCAAAGTACTTACAGGATTAAAAATCAAATTACTCAATATCCAAATTTGACAAACTCAGTAGTACAACAAAGAGTTAAGCACCTACTTTTCACATAATAACCAATGAAAAAACACCCAAGTTGTCACACCCTCGCCGAAGGCGGAAACACGAGGTGCAACGAATCAATATACATTGCCAAAGAGAAATAGAACAATACCATAATTTACATTAAAGGAAAAGTATATCATTACAACATTGTTATAGCCGACCTTGGCAATTTAAAACATAAAGTTTGGATTCCAAAAGATAGCATTTTAGTACATAATGATCCGTAGTGACATGTGAAAACTTCATTATGCAAAGACCTTGAAGAAAAGCTTACTGACGATCACCTGAAATGCACGAGAGAAAACGGGTCAACTATGAAAATAGTTGGTGAGCACACACGTTTTATATAATATGAGAAACCATTTGAGAAAGTTCACAAGCCAAAGGCATTATAAAGTATTATGTCTTGTAGTCAAGCACCCGCGGTCATAATAAGTCACAATATAAGCACCACATATATAATAATGTATGCCATGCAAAGCCCCTAATTAAATAATATGCGTCCAGTAACATAGTGGACGAGAGGTTGGCCGACCTCTAATAGCACTATCCATACTATTAATAGGTGACGAACAATGGGAATGTACGAACAGTACATCATACAACTATTATATACGATTAAGAACGCTCCAAACATGGGAGACTTAGCACGCTCCACCAATAAGGTGAGACTTTAGGTCAAGAACGCTCCACCAATAAGGTGAGACTTTGCACGCTCCACCAAAAATGGCGAGACTTTAGGGTTAAGAACGCTCCACCAAAATGGCGAGACTTTAGGTCATAGTACGTACGGTACATTAAGTTCAAAGTTCAAGTTGAGTTCAAGAGTTCAAAATAAGTTATAAGGTCAAGACAAGTCAAAAGAGTTCGTAATAATCAAAGGGTTCAAAACAATGTTCAAAGAGTTCAAGTAATAATTCATGCATCCACCCCAAAGCGATTAAAATAGTTAGAAAAAGGGGTTCGTGAATACTCACCTCAAGCAATAGGTAGTGCGTTACAAGTAGGTGTGCACGGAAAACGATGCGCGATGCTCTAACCACAACCTAATATGAATGGTATGATTTAGGTCATGAAATGATGTCGTGTATGCAATTTGTGAAAGTTATATCACCCGTACATGTTTGTTTGTAAGTTTAGTTGTAAAAATAACGTCACTTCGCTGTTTTCTAACGATAGTCAAAATATAATATTTTTGAAATTTTTAATAAGTATGTATCATAGTTACGATATGAATGTTTCGGAAATTTATACCTTGGAAAGTTTAGAGCTCGACTAAAATAGGAAACCAAAACACTACAACTTCCGTTTAAGTCATTTTATCTGAAACCGCACTTAAAGTGTCCAAAATTCATCTCTAAAAATAAAAACTGGTTACTATTCACTAATAGAAAATCTGTCAAAATAATATTTTTCGTCGGTAACTTCGTTAAGTCATAACTTCTTCGTTATTGCTCGGTTTTCAAAGTTTTATATATTCAAGTATACTAACATGTTTTTGGTGACGCAGCTAGTCCAATTAACTTTTAACGTCAGATTTTACCTCTTGAAATACTCTAACAGCAACTACATTTTTTAGAAAATTAGTTCCGTCGCCCAATCTTAAAACTAATGTATCTTCTTCATTATAAGCCCGTTTTAACTCATTCAAGTGACTATGTTTTCGTTATAAAGTCTATTTTCTATATTTTTAGCCTAAACTTGTCACCAAGCTACTGATTTTTTTGTGTGGGTCGAGTTATGACAGCCTCTCGTCAAAAGTGTCAAAGATGTGTTTTTCTAGTTTTCTAGTCATCCAAAACAGCTTTCAACAACTTCCAAACTAATCCTAGCCCTTCCACCGATTTTTGAACATGTCAAAAGTGATCTAACAATAAACTTAGCAAGACTCAAGAGCTCAAATTTCGTATATATGTGAGTAATTATCAACACTAATTAAATAAACAACTTACTAGTTTATATGTATAGTGTTTCTATTTTCACTTTCTTTGTCAAGTTTAACAACTAACTAGTGTTTTTATGTTGAAAAATAGGTTTTATACATTTTCAGGAGTTGTGAACTCATTTTTGGTTACAAAATATTACATGTACAAGGTGATAATAAAAGGGTATGTAAACTTGATAATAATTACTTAGTAAATGAAAATAATGCACAAATGAGTTGTATAAAATAAATTCATGGACATAGTAGTGTGCTTACTCGAGGTGATTAGGATGATGAGGTGATGAGAAACACAAGTTTTACCCAAAATATGGCTCCTAAACCCTTAGTGCTTGACTATAAAACACAAATGAATACTTGAGCTTGGAAAACCAACTCATCTTGCTTCTTTCTCTTCTTGTGGTCGATTGGTATGTAGATGAGTGTAAGTGTTATATAAATATATATTTATTTATTTTTTCTTTGTAAGTTTTCTAAAGAATTCATGATAGTGCATATATATGTATGAAGAATGTCATGGACTAGTCAAAGTAACCCATGTGATCTTGGTCTTGTGTTTGCCGAATTTTAAGGGAAAGGTGAAAGATATATTTTAGTCAAGCACACACTCTTAATTAGGGGTGTTCACGGTTCGGGTAATTAACCGAACAAACCGAAAACCGAACCGAACCGAACCGAATTAAAAATTCGGTTTTCGGTTTGGATATTGGTTTGGCTCTCTGAACCGAAAACCGAATTTATATAAATATATATTTTTTTATATATTTATATTATTTTAAATATAAAAAATGTCCATTAAAATTTTATACTAATATAAAAAATACTTTTTTATGCTAGAAATATTTTTTTTTGCCAAAAATATATATAATTAAATTAAAAATAAATAAATAGTGTAATTCAATTAAAAAATTCGGTTTTCGGTTTTGACCCATAACCGAACCGAACTTCGGTTCGGTTCTCGGTTCGGTTCGGTTATAGATATTTTCGGTTCGGTTCGGTTTTCGGTTATGACCCAAAAATTTGTTTTAACCGAACAACCCGAACCGAATAAACCGATTAACCGATAACCGAACCGATGAACACCCCTACTCTTAATTACCATGTTTCATGGAGTTGTATTATAGTACACTTTAGATAATAAATAAATGTATGTATCTTGAAAAATAAAATAAGGGGCGGCCACTTGTCTAGGATTGCAAGAAAATGTGTTTTATTTTGTATAAAATGTATATATTGAATGCATTGGGTATTAAAAATATGTATTGGGCATTGGTTTGGAAGTTAACGGTAAATACGAATAATTAAGTGGACTTAGTAAAAGAATTATAAAAGTGTAAGAAAATAATTTTTAGCACTTTTGTATTAATTTCGTAAGTGTGAGAATGTATTAAAATAATCGTTAGGAGTGTCGGGTACATTGTTCATTTAAATCGCGAAAAGTGTTTATTAACTTAATAAACGTAAGTATATAAAAGGAATTGTCTTAAAGATTAAAATTTTTGAACCGGAGTAGGAGCAAGGTATAGTGATGTTGTTGACTAAATATAGTCTAAAGCCGTGGTGTACAAGAGGGTTATTCTAGTTTCACGTTTATTTAACTAAAAAGTTATACGTAAAATGTGTTCTCGTAAAGTTTTAAAATTAATAAATTAGAGTTTAGAAATAAATGTTGACGTGAAAAATTACGGGTTGTTACACAAGTTGTTTAATTAAAACCTAAATGGGTCTAATTAAAAAAAAAAAAAAAAAAAAAAAAAAAAAAAAAAAAAAAAAAAAACCCAAATTGTCATTGTTATTCAACAAAAGAAAAATTAACATTAAATTAAACACATGTAAATGTAGAAGCATAAGGTAGTTGATTGTTACAAACCTGATGAGAGGAAGATTATTTATTTATGTGTCGATCTATTTTACAGAGATGTAGAAGCATAAGGTTGGTGGGTGTGATGGTGATAATACACAAATGTGATAAAGTGAGAATAATGAAACAAATATTGGAGTTATAAGAAGGGTAATTGAGTTATTTTACATTTCCCTCATTTTTTTTCTTCACTTTCACCAAAAAAATGGGCGGAAAGTTTTGAAGCAAGACATATCCCACTTTCACCCATTTGCTATCACTTTACTTCCTAGAAATAAACTTGAGAACATGACATTTTTTATATCTCACCACTTTCATTTCCTTTCCGTCTTTTTAATCAACTTAAGAACATAGTGTAACCCTATATTATTTACATAACACATAAACTTAGATCACCATTAAATTACTAATCACTCACTTCTATTTTAAAGTATGTTATTTATTTTATTTTTTGTCTCACATATTAATCTGTCACGGATATTTATTTTAACACGGAGAAAATAATTAAGACATAATTAGCATTTAGGTATTTCACCTTTGAAGTAGGGATACAAAAGAGTTAGAGGGCTGAGTGTGGTGGCGTACCACCTGAACCACTCTTATGTAGACTCACAACTAGCGCCAAGTCATGTTCAAGGTGTGTAGATGGTGGGAGCTCGAGTATACTTTTTTCAATTCATACGCTGAGTAGCTTGTTTGGTTATCAAATTTTCGTCTATCTAAACACATAAAGGAGATTTTTGAAAGCGTCTGTTATGTAGCTTGGTGACTTTTATGGTGGTTCAGAAACCAAATTTTGTGATCCAAGCATCCTAGAAGGGATCTTATTTATGATGATATTGTTCAAATGTCTTTTCTTTAGATCTCTAATCGTTGTAAATCAAAGATTGACCGGGTTACTTGGATACAAAATCCCAATTTTCTTTCTTTGTAATTTTTTATAGCTTTTGCTATATATATATATATATATATATATATATATATATATATATATATATATATATATATATATATATATATATATATATAGTGAAGCATTCAAATGAGAAGCCTAAATTCGGTGAGAACGCGAGAAAGCAATCCTAGCCACTCATTTTTCCTCCTTTAATTTTGATCTAATAACTAATATTAGTTGACCAACTTTTAGAAAATTTCTAGAAAAGTAAATTTTGAAAAAAATTTAAAAATTTTCGAAAATTTTTAAAAATTTTTCAAAAATTTAAAAAAAAATTAAAAAAAAATTCGAAATTTTTTTTTCCGAAAATATTTTTTTTGAAAAAGTTTTTTCCGAAAAAAATTTTCCGAAATTTTTTATTATTATTCCGAATATTTTTTTTTCCAAAATTTTTTTTTGGGAAATTTGTACTTGCGAATTTTTTTTCCCGAAACTTTTTTCGCCATATGTGACAAAAATTTTGGAAATTTTCACGAAATTTTTTTGTCACGTGTGAAAAATTTTTTTGTCACATGTGAAAAAAAATTTCATCGCATGTGAAATTTTTTTTCCCGTCACATGTGAAAAAAAATTTTCCGTCAGATGTGAAAAAAAAAATTTCGTCACATGTAAAAAAGAAATTCGTCACATATGAAAAAAAAAATCGCAAAAAAATATTTCAAAATTTTTTTGAAAATTTTTCAAAAAAAATTTCGAAAATTTTTTAAAAATTTTCAAAAAAAATTTCAAAATTTTTTGAAATTTTTTCAAAAAAAATTTTTAAATTTTTTAAAAAAAAATTCGAAAATTTTTTGAAAATTTTTCGAGAAATTTTTGAATTTTTTTTGAAAAATTTCAAAAAGTTGAATAATATTAGCTATTTGATCAAAGCAAAAAAAAGGATAAAACGAGTGGCTATGATTAGTTGTCGCGTTCTCACATAAATTAGATTTTCTCACATGAATGGCCACACACACACACACACACATATATATATATATATATATATATATATATATATATATATATATATATATATATATATATATATATATATATATATATATATATATATACTAGTTTTTGAAACCCGCCCAATGGGCAGGCATGACTTATAATTATCGTTGTCATATTTTACTATAGCAAAAGAAGGCGGGTAAAAATGGTTGGAAAAATGTCCAATGAATAAATTAAGTAACGGTTAATGAATTATGAACATCGTAAAATAAATAAAGCTTCTTGTATACAACAGCTTGTTGTTTATTTTGCTTTGGAATTGATTTTTATTACTTGTCTTTGCAAAACAGATAGAAAATATCTCTATAATCATCATTTCCTTCATATAAATCAATTAATTGACTAAAACTATTATTAAAACAAAAGAAAACAAAATGGTAGTTATATATATATATATATATATATATATATATATATATATATATACTAGTTTTCGAAGCCCGTCTGATGGGCGGGCATGACTTATAATTATCGTTGTCATATTTTACTATAGCAAAAAAAGGCGGGTAAAAATGGTTGGAAAAATGTCCAATGAATAAATTAAGGGCCCGCTTGGTTCAAATGGTGGGGAATGCAAAGGGAATGCATTCCTTTTCCCCCCAATGTATTGGGTAATGCCTCATTACCCACTACTGGGTAATGAGTCATTACATTACCATACACCAAGCACCATCATTCATTACCTTTGCCATTGATTATGCCATATGACCCTACATCAAGCACCCCCTAAGTAACGATTAATGAATTATGAACATCGTAAAATAAATAAAGCTTCTTGTATACAACAGCTTGTTGTTTATTTTGCTTTGGAATTGATTTTTATTACTTGTTTTTGCAAAACAGATAGAAAATATCTCTATAATCATCATTTTCTTCATATAAATCAATTAATTGACTAAAACTATTAATAAAACAAAAGAAAACAGAATGGTAGTTATTTTTTATATGCCATTTTTACAACCTTCACTCCGTTGGCATCCATGTCCATAGATTCATTTGAAACGTTCCTAAGTGAGCATGTGATACTCTATATACGAAAGGCCTTGCGTCACATAGGTAAACAATATAGGTAGTAACTTCTGTAAACAAAAATTAATTCAATTTTCAACTATAACTACCATTCAAAAAAACGTGATTATAAAACTAAATACATTGAGTCAATATCAATATCATTTACTCGTTTTTAAAAACCATAATGGACGAAAAGGGAACTTGTGTATGACAACTTGACTTGCATTTCTAAACTTATAAGAATTAAGCAATTGTAGTTACTTTTTCTTTTACAAATAGGTTTTAAATGTAATAATGCATTTTCACTGATCACTATACAACTCCAAATTTAGATATAAAAGATGAAAAAAAGACACTTGATAACGTTTTATAACATGCCATTTTAGAATAAGTCAACACAATATTTGGTTTGTCAAACAGGATTAGCAGAACATGATAAAAATTTAAAAAGTATAAATGTTATTACCAATTGTGCTGCTACAAGGGCACCAATTAGCAACAATCCGAGACATTCAACAAATACCAATTTATAGTAAGCTAAAAAAGGAATCCATGTTTGGGTTGCAATAAGAGGTGAAAGTGCAGCAATTTTAGAGTAACATAAAAAACAAATCTAGTAATACATCGACTTTTTAGAATTTCATGTGCGTTTCGTATATGCTTCTCATTAGACCTCATTTGCCATCAATTTTCTTTAAATGGCTCGTTTTGGGTTACATTTTCACTTGCAGGTCGAAATTTCATATCTAATTTGTGATAATATTGACCATTTAATAGGTTGACTTAGGTTACTTTTTATCCCTAAGGGTCAAATAGTTAAGATAAATTTTTGAACTAAAAATGCAATGAATCAGATGGGTTGGAAGGGCTAAACGGGTTGAAAGCCATCTAAAAGGTGTTTGGATCAATTATTTAGCAATTAACCTATACCAATACGATCCATTTTGTAACTTTACCCAACCCGCCCAAGCCTGGACCCACCACCCATTTTGTAATCACTAACTATATTTATATGCAATGATTCACCGGCCATAACATAATTAATCTTAGAAAATATAAGACCAGTAGTACAAAAGATCGATGTCTATTTTGCTGATCCATATTCATCTTCAACACCTGATCAAAGAAATAAATCACATCCTGCAATTCAATTTAAAAAAAGGTTTAAAATCTGAACTATTTAAATAATAATGTAAAACTCAAAGACCAGGTTTCAAATACAATGACAAAAATAAACATTACTTCAAACTGAAATTGTCAAAGTTCAGATGTGAAAGAAAGCATCGTATTTACATTTGACACTAAGCTACTTGCAATAGATAAAAAGACATACATTTTCAACTTCCATAGCTTGTTTGAACTTGATCCTTTTTATCTAGAAAATTAACCCAAGATTCATAAAAGCTGATGCAACACATATACATAAGTTTAAATTGAAACCATAAGTTAAGCTTATGGCCATGAATGAGGCAAATAAAGCCTAAGTGATGATCTGTTCCCAATTTCAAGCATCTCGTGTACTCTTCACTTAAAGAGGCTCTGTTGTCGTCAGCAGCATAGCCACGACATAACAGCAAGTGAGCAAAGAAGAGATATCCATCGGGGAACAGAAAGTTTTGAAGCATTTTTAGCATAGTTTATGCAGCCAATGTGGTCCCCACTTTGCAAACTTATCTCAGTAGCAAAAACTATCAAATACATAATTTAAGTGTCAAAAAATTAGACAACAAACTATCAATAGCAAAAACAGTTGCATTATTTGTAGTAGCTAACTTACGAATAACATGATCATCAGTAGTAGTAACCTTAAAAAAATTTATATTCTTAAACCCCTCCAACCTACGCTTATTCATAGGAGTAGCCCTATCATAAGTCTTATCATAAGCCTCAACCACACCACAACTAACCAAATCCTCAGGCTCAACTACATTATATGTCAGCTTACTAAACGCGGAAAAAGGAATCTGGTCAAGCATATTCCATTCAGGTTATCTTCTTTGCTTCTTCCTGTTCCAACCTCCTCCTTTCTTCCATTTCTTTTTGTACTTGTTCATGTCTTGTCAAACTCTCTAATTGGAAAGGTTGTGGTTTTGTGCACTGTTTTGGAGGAACCTACACACGTAAACTGATACACGTGTTATAAGAAAAATGAAAGGCACGATTGTTAAAAAGTTAGCATACAACAATTAGTTTACAAAAGTTGTGTCTTTTGTAAATTATGATATTTAGGCATTAGTACAAAAGTTGGCTGAAAATGCCATTTTCTACTCATGATCAAGTTCCAAGACATAAATTCAAATGCAGAGGGGGTAATGTTATTAATACCTTATTGTTCAAAGGTCTAGTCTTGAACTTAGGAGCTTTCTCCAGCTCTTCTTTTTCAAGTATTTCGGTACTTTTCATTGTTGATGGTCGTCAAAAGTCGTGAATGACCACAATGCTGATGCCTCACAGCCGCACTTCAATTCTTTAATCATGTTTTATTAAATTAAGAGTGTTCCATTCATTTTCGCTTATTACCATTTTCAACTAGGAGCCACATTTACGTAAAAAAAACATACATAAACTGAAGGCCCTATTGATTAAGATTACAAAATAATATAATATAACCAAGATACCCTAAAGAAAAATTTGCTTTTATGAAATAGTACATCCACTTTGTCAAAATCCACTTTGACGAATCCTGTCTTGAGATTCGTAACGAAAACCAAACTAAAAGTAGCTGCTTCCTTACCAGAATAACCTGTCAACACAGCTTATGAGACCACCGTGACCAATAACCCAACAGACCATTCAATTGAAAATTAAAAAGAAAAAAAGCTAACCGTTAATAAATTCACGTGCTTCTTATTCGTTGGAGGGTTTTTCTCTTTTCATACCTTCATACACCGCAACCTATACATCATGATTTATTTAGTAACGAAACTAAATATTTTCATAAAACATATTGCAAATATAACGCTCGCACACTAAAATGAGTGCCACGATATTTACTTAGTGACATACATATATCATTATTCGAGATAGGAACTCAAATTCTACATATCTCATTATTAGTGACATACACAAGTAGCTAGATATGGGGTCACTTAACATTCAATCTGGTATGTCACGAATTAATATTTGAATGATAAGAAAAAGGGAAGGAATTGATTAATACTTAATCACAAGTAATTAGTAGCATTGGCTTAGCATCCTTGTCTTCACCACTACGGAGCTTTGTTTTGCCTAATAAAAGCTATTAATTAACACAAAAAATTCAGCAAATGAGTCCTTATTGTTGATCTTTATTTTATGTAAAAGAAACATTAAATGGTTTCTACATTGCTGACAGATTAATAGCTCTCTGAACATGGAAATGAAGCTACAGAGCAACAAAGAGCAAGAGGTGAATCAAAGGGTTTATAATAGTGATACTTTGGTTTACTAAAGTTGTGAGAGACATTAGAAATTCATACTGTGTCAAATGCAATTAAATTTCGTGGCTTTGCATCTTTCTCGTGATCATCGCTGAGTTGAAGCTTGGATACAATGGCATCAGCCTGTGACGAAAGATAACACATAATACATAAACAAAATAATGGCAACCACTGCATGAGATTTAATAATCATAGATATTGGAACTGAAGATGTATATGTGTGTGCGTTTGGCATTGCATTTTAAAAGTGATCATCCGGTTAATAAGATTTTCAAGATAATGGATTTTCCTGAATCGAATTGTTACAGTTAATAAAAGGATCAGAAGTTCACTAATATAAGGGTGAGGTTAAATGGGTGCGGTTCAGACTGTTTTGACCCGTTATGATTATGCCATCTAAATGTTGTAAATAGACATAATAAGGACTACGAATTTTAACCTATTGAACCCATTAGACTCATTCCCTTTAGCTAAACTTAGATAAAATACAACCCAGATTCCCATTAATATATAAGAGGCGATATTAATACTTATGTGTAAAGATTATACCTTAAGCAAATCGGATTAGAATCTCAAGCATTCGGACGGTGATTGTTGTTGCAATTGGAAAAAAGATCAGTTATAATATTATTTTTTTGATAAAGGATAGGGCATACAAAGAAATAAAGGTAATGGTGACACCTGCACTTTTAATTGCAGACCTTTGTTGGAGTTGATAATAACTTGAAGTAACTTCTTCAATAACAAATAAAAACACACTTTAAGAAAACTATGTATAGTTGATACAATATTTATATATTGATTCCAGAATAGCGTAAGTACCATTCCACAATGGTCAATCAACGTCTTTTAAACAACTCAATGCATACTAAAAAAAATGGCATATGTGAATATGCTTAGTCTTATCTTGCAAGTTGCAGCAAAAGAATAGTTCTGGTTACTCGTTAACGGGCTTGAAATGACCCATCTAGCTCATTTACATTTTTAGCAGAGTTGCCACACGGCTTGCAAGTTTAGTTTCAGCAACACGGGTCAGCAAAGAACTATAAGAATGTCGTTTTTCCAGATCACTACGAAGAATATGTGGCCCTCTTTTTGCACCATTCCAGGTGCTAAATTGGTTTTGTTTCTGAATTCCTTACACTTTTGAACAAACAACAAAGATTTTCTATATGTGCACAGATTATACAATGATCTCAATTCCTTTATACTGAAATTTTGTATATACAAACTTACCGTGATTTCATACACTCACATGCTAAACCCTAATGTGATACCCAATTCCTTTGGTACCCACAGATGGTACCCACGCAATTGACCCCCGGTGATACCTGGAAACCGTGATTTCATACACTCACACGCTAAACCCTAATGTGATACTCAATTCCTTTGGTACCCAAACAAATCAGCCCTAGCCCATCCAATATCCCAACGGTCATTAGAAAACTCGCAAATATATAAAACCAATCCACACTAAAAAAAATGGCATATGTGAATATGCTTAGTCTTATCTTGCAAGTTGCAGCAAAAGAATAGTTCTGGTCACCTGTTAAACGGCTTGAAATGACCCATCTGGCTCATTTACATTTTTAGCAGAGTTACCACACAACTTGCAAGTTCAGTTTCAGCAACACGGGTCAGCAACGAACCATAAGAAATATATCTAGGAGATAGTACCCTTTGGATGTTGTTGCAGACATGAAAATTGGTTCAACGGGGCTGCATTTTATGTCCAGAACACTGGAAAACAAACATGCACACAGAGTAACCAACTAAAACCTATGCAGGGAACGAAACAAAGTATAAATGCTACCACAGATATGAGGGTAACCTTGGAAATGCATTGGTTGTACCAATTTCCATCTCAAAAAAATTACTTGTTTATAAATAAGTACCTTCAAGTGTATTAGTGTATTTATCGAAGACTTACATTGTGGTTCCAGCTTCTCGCTCTTTAAGAGTCTCCCTAACCCAAGCGTGCACCTTAAAACATTGAAAAACAACTTACTTCACTCTTTAAGAAACTTGTAACTTTGATTTTGTTTGATATAAATTCTTAAATTACAATAACCTGTCATAAGTATCGAAACACAAATAAGTTGTTTATAGCAGCCACTGTGGAGGTACTTACTGAAATGTAAGCATGATTCCATGGGTGTTTATGGATAAATACACATTTTGAATATCCTCTATCATTTGAGCAACCAATATTAATCGTTTTAATTGAAACTGCCACAAAATCAACGTAAAAAATATTAATATCCAAAGTTACCCATTTGAAAATCCTAGAGATATAAAACAGAACCCACATTACCCATTTTAGGTTAAGTTTGTGGAAATTGCTACTGCTAAACCCAAAGGTTTGTAGACCACCAGACTCTGAAAAAGAATGAATGGAATAAGAATTAATTACGAATCTAATATTCAAATTTACATGAGAAGATACATATTGACTCTTTCAAAATGGAACACTTATCGGAAGAGTTATACTGTGATGAAACACCTCGTCCGGCATAACAATTTGTACCACTTCTGCCACCACGGCTTGAAGTACTACCATTACCGTAAGGCCTAGATTCTGTTGTATCCTTAGATTTAACACAAACAATAACGTACCTTAGCTATGTTTTGCCCCTGGTTAAAGGTGTTATAGTCTCTACTCTATAAAAAAATTGTACCTTAACTTATTCTGACACTTGTTTACACTATTACCGATATTGTTGTTAAATAGAGATACCAACTATTTGAGATTTGATGTGTCACTTTGGCATCTCAACTCTTCTAAAATGGCCTTTGATTTCACTTTCTTAAACGCAAGCTCCTGCACAATCACTGTCAAAAAGGCCACATACACTATTATAAGAAATCCCACCGAGTCTGTTAACTGTTAGTGGTAACATTATGGCCTTTGACCTAAAGCTAAAATGGCCCTTGGCTATATAATAGACGGGTTTGTCGGTAAGGGAACATGTAAAAAGGGCACAAGTTTAATAGGGCTTGACGGGTTGGTTGACCCAAAAAATACATATTCTCCATTATTAAACACGTTATTTTACGATACCTGAATATTGCATTCAGCACGTAAAAGGGGCAATGGGATCGTTTGCAGCCTGTAAATTATGGAGTAACATTCAGAAACTTTGAAAATTAATGAATAACTATAAACTAATACATCAATATTTCCAATGTGGTGTAATCCCATGTATCAAAAACATGACAACATCATAAGATAATCATGTAAAAATATATAATAAATACTAGGAGTATTGCCCTTCACCATCAAACTGAGTTTCTAGTTCTGCAAAAACTGTGCGTGTAGTTCTACAAAACCAAAAGTATATTCATAATATAAATCTTTGAATCATTTAAAAAATATAGTATAATCAAATTGAATACAGTCCACACATTTACATAAAGAAGAACATACTACTTCATTTGTTGCTGCAACCGTGCTCACAGTAGATGGTATGCACAAAACATAATCTTGGGTGTTAACTGTAATCTCGTGACAGTGTAGGAAGTTAGTTGGAACATATTTCTATAATTTACATTGTTATTTATATCCAGTGGTAATGAAGCTTTTTCTTAATATTAATAACCACATAACTTACATGTATGTGTACCGACAGATTGTTCACGCACAACATGCATATGTGAAGACAAAATTTGGTCTAACAGCTGTTGTTGCAGCAGTGCAGACATTAGATAACATGGACATACCACGTTCTTAGTTACCAACCGTGACAATATGTGGTTGATTAATGGTACAAATGCAGTAGACGCATTTAGCCTTACCCGAACGAAACTTGGTGCTGACATTTGCTGAGATTTCTAAGGCAATTTTTTCATGGTGTTCGCCATTTGAGTGATTGATTCATCATTATATATATTACCTCCATTGCAGCAACTATATTTTTGTATGTAGCAATGTCGAAATCTGTTAAGTGGGGGTGTCAAAATGTGTGAAACCGTGCACCCTCACACGAGTATATGGTATTGATAAGCAATTCCAACCATTTCCAAAACTAATAGTCCATATCAAAACGAAAAATTAACCTCACATTATTTCCTAATACAGATACTTGATTTATGGATTTTCTAATTTGATATGATGTGCTTTTAAATGCAAATAAGATCAAATAAAATCTGAAATAGTAGTCATTATTGAAAGCATTGGCACCTTTATCCTACATGATGATCCTACATTGCCGGAATAATCAGTTTTGACTTATTTAATGGTTGTAATCCATTGATTCCAATATAATAGATTAGTTGTGATTACCTTAAAGTTTCAATGAACTAAAACCCCAACTATCAATCTCTTGAAGACCACAGCAACCGCTACAATAGGATCAATATAACGTGGAACTTTACAACTCTTTCTGCAATCAAAACCACTTTGAACAGCTCATAACCGATAAAGATTATAACTTTTTTAACAATCAAACAATACCCATCTAATAAGAGAATAAAAGACTTATGATCATACCTGAGTTCAACCAAACCGAATCAAGAAGCTCCTCGCATCAAGGGGAAACACTAAAAACAAATTAATCAAGTTATTCCTATCCCTGATTTCAGTAACCGATATATTTTAGAAAATGGTGAACCCCAATGTAACAACCGTGGTTTTAGCAGGTCAGTTTGACTGATAGTTTTGACTTGGTTGACATTTGTTTGGTGTGTCCTAGGTGATTGAAGTGATATATGTGTGATATAGGTGAGTTTTAGCACTAAATCCCTTTGCGTGGTGTTGTGTTTGTGAGTGAGTAATGTTGATATTTGGATATAAGTTCCTTTTGATCGCCTTTGTAGTGTAGAAATGACTTGTGTAGTTTTGGTGTTTTTGTGTTTTGCGTAACGAGTCTTCGTTCAAGTATTTGAGCGTTAGCAAGTTACGAAGAGTTTGTTTTTATGTGTTATGCTTATAAAATAGTGTGAAAATCTATTTTTGGAAACTTTGTTTTGAAAATGATAATTTTTCGGTTTGTCGTAAAATTAAGGTTTATCGCGAAAGACGTTAGGTTTCATTATGGGAATACATAAAATATGAAAAGTATGAGGTTTTGAGTGTAATAAATAAATTTAAAAAAAAATAAAAATATATATATAAATAAAAGGGGCGGCCGATTTAGGGGGATAAGGGGAAAAAGGAAACCCAATTTGAGTCCAAATATGACTCTTAGGCCCAAGGATTATCCATAATTAATATAAATACAAACCAAACAACCCTCAAACGTTTTTTTTTTTTTTTTTTTTTTTATGATTTTGGTCGTTCATGGGAGGCCAAGGAAGAAGAAAAAAATTAGGCTTTATAATTTGGAAGCAATAATCAAGAATCAAGGTAAAATCTTTAAACCCTATGTTCAATTAATTGGTTAATTAATCTAATTCATGTAATATAAAGTATGATGGATCTAAGGTTTGTAAACTTCTGTAAGTTAATTAATTAAAACATGTTGGGATCAATTAATGATTATATTATGATGATTAGTGAAGAGAATTGAGTGTAAAACACGTTAGTTTATGTGTTAGGGTTTGGACAGAAAACTATAGCTGTAAAGATGTGAGTGTAAATAACAGATGATAAAAAGTTAAGTCACGAATTTTAGGTCTAAATTGAAGTTTAATGAAAGAGTTTTCTAAAAAGCCCAGCCACGATTGATTTCAAGGTCGGGAAGTTGGTCTTTTGATTTTTCTTTGTTAAGGTGTCAAAGATGTCAAACCGGGACATAATTTGGGTAAAAGTTTTAGGGTGAGTTGTGGTTGTAAAAGTGGTATTTTGACTAGCCCTTCTGGAATTATTAAGTATTAGGTTATATTAGACTACCATGAAGAGGATTCGCGATAAAAACTTGTGGAAGTATTTTATGAAAATCAAAACTTTTTGGTGTGCGTTCAGATCCGAATTTGAGTAGTTGACAAGTTTGAATTTCTTTTGAGTATTTGTGGGTGTTATTGGTCCATGGCCTTCTGGGATTAGCTTCTATGCTTATGAGAGACCATGGTGAATTTTTTGTGTGAGTTTTTGAGCTTTATTTGTCGTGATTTTATGTGGGCGAATGTACTCAAAAATTCTGTGTTTTCTGATTTTAAGAGTGCAAGGGATTTAGTGAGTATTAAGTTATGGTGGTGGTTAGTGTGGTGTCTAGGAGATCCATGGTGGGTCATATGAGTCTTAGACATCCATCATATGTGTATTACATGGGTTGTAGCTTTTAGCTTGACCTTGTGTAATGTGGATTATTTGTGTTGTTTAGATTTGTGATTAGTGTTGTGGACGCTGCGGAGTTTAAGGTGAGTTCATAGTCCCATATTTTACTTTGTTTTTAAACTTGGGATGGGAATGATGCTTGTCTTAAAGTTTTGGAATTTCTGTGATTATGTGTGGTTTAAAAGCGTGGACTTATAATGTTATCGTAATAATGCTATGTGGTACATGAAAGTGTGATTCCGATTAGGTTAGCGACCTAATTGATGCTGTGTGATATGTGATTCCGATTAGGTTAGTGATCTAATTGATGCTGTGTGATATGTGATTCCGATTAGGTTAGCGACCTAATTGATGCTGTGTGATTTCCAATTGGGAGGATGCTTATCCTGTTGCTCGCGCATGCGACCCAATTGATGATGTGTTTTGGAGCGGGGGTCACGTTTTGGCCCGATGGTTGCCTTTTGTGTGATGATTGGTTTATGGATACATGTAGCTTGTATGATAACTATATTTATGTGTCTAGCTATGTTTTATAATCACAGTGAACTGGTTGCCTTGAGAGTGTATGTATGTCTTAAACCTATGAATCTCACCAACATTATGTTGACGTTTTAAGCATCATTTTCAGGGGAGCATTCTAAGGCTATGATAGAAGGAAGTGATTAGACGAGACCTTAGTTGCATTGGAAGAGGTTATCTGTTGTGTTTGGAGTTTATCATGTTGTTATCTTTCGGGTATTGTTATGACACTTTGTGTCTATACTTTGCCATTTTTATTGCATGTAGTTATTCTCTATATAGACACCATGTGTTGTAATGATATCCATGAAGTTACACCCTCATGTTTTCGCCGTGGCGGGGTGTGACAGATTGGTATCAGAGCCTTGGTTATAGAGAATTAGGTGGTTGAACCTAGACTATAATTAGGAGTCCCTCATATAGTTGCATTTAGGACCTAGGTGTAAGTATAATACTTTTACATGTCTATTTTCCTATATTTATGGGATGTTTTATTGAGTTTCGGACGTCTATTCTATCCCCTATATGTAGTATTGTATTTATCGACTTTATTATATCGACTTCCGTGCGTAAGATGCTTCGTTGGACTACCATTGTCATTATCGGATGCGAGAGAGGTGGTAGGATGAAGCGGACTAACCGCAGAATCCGAGTTTTCGATAACATGTATCCATGTTCGGACAAGGAGAGGACGTTTATGGGAAACGTTGGTGGAGAAGAAGTGGAGAGGTTTGGAACCACGATGACTTCTGAAGATGGAGCCATTACCAAATACCCTTGGTAGTGTCCTCACTTCACATAGGAAGGAGAGGTGGTTTAGTCTAAATCTCGTGAGTTGTATGCACTTGTGGATCATGTGGAATTGGAAGAAAAGAATAGAGGTGGTTTTACATGTTGTCGACTACCTCAACGTATAGGAAATAGGAATGAGTGGTCGAGTAAAGATGAAGGGGAGTTAGGATGGAATAATGTCGATTTGGATTTGGAGTCCACAGCGAGTAGTAAGTTTAACCGATTTGAGTGGGGAGGCAAGTGCGAGAATGGAGTTTGAGCCATTATGCGGCGTCTTTTGTTTTGTGTTATGTTTTGGAATTCGTATATTGTCTTTCGCCTTCAGGAGCCATGTTGGAGCGTGATTACTCTTGGATATTGGATGGATCTTATCCAAGTAATTTTGATTATAGAGTTTACGTGATCGTTGGAATTGTTGCATGCGAGATGATTGTTTGCGACGTCTTTTATTTTTGTTTGCATGTTTGTTTGCATGATGTGTTGTCATAGGAGGGAATACACTTATGAAAGGGGGCATAGATAATTATGGTGGCCAACATAATTATACATGCGTCATAACACAAGTGGACTTGCAAGTATGATAGCATGGATTGCATGGTGTATTAGGTGTTATGTGGTATATGTGCGTTATCATTGAGATGTGTGGTTTTGGAAGTAAGTATGCGTGTGAAATAGGCTTATAACTATGGTCGCGAACATAATTATAAGGGTATCACACACGTGGACTTTTGACCATTATTGCATTGATTGATGTTTGTTGTTATATGTTGTGGTAGATGGTATGTGATATCATGTTGGTGATGGCTATATGTTTAGAGAAGTATTCTCTTAACCGTTTGGGCAGTCGTTATATGTTGAGGTGTGTAGGTGGTAAAATTCCATCCTACCTATCATATGTTGATACCTCAATTATCGGTGGGTACTAATGTTGTGGTATTTAAGTTGATTTGTTTGCTAGACGCTCCGTTTGTATACCTAATTCTTTGGTTGGCATTCCTATTCGTACCATGATGGTACAGATGCCATATTCTTTCTATTTGACGTCGTGATAGGTGTTGGGTAATCGAATTCATTTTCTTGGATACTGGTTCGTTTTCTTGGTTATTCTTTGTAGTCATTTCTCTAAGGAATGTTATACTATTCTTCAAGTATTGTTGGTTCGTGACAAGTTGGTGTGGATATTTGATCTCTCATTTACACACACCAATTGGATTTCGTGACATGTTTTGTGACCTGTTAGTATTGGTGTTTTTCTATGATTTTGGTTTGATTGTTGTACGAATGAGTCTTTGCGTTCTTCTCTTGGTTTGCAATGTATTTGCGTGAGTGTTCACTGGTATGAGTTCATTTGATGATTATTTTGATTAAGTGATTCCTCCATGTCTTTCGCATTCGTATAAGAGGTTGAGTTAAAGTCCTTATGGTATTTTAAAATTCGTTTTAGGTATTTCAAGGTCAGTTGTTGGAAACTATTATTTTTATGGTGAAAAGGAAGTGTGGAAAAAGAAAATGGTTATGTTGATGTCTTACATAAAATGGTTTATATGTATTTTATAAAAAATGTATAAGTTTGAGATATTTCTTGTGAAAAACGGTGTTCATTTGTTGTTGGGAAGGTCGAGTACTGGAATAAGAACTGTCTATGGTTCTCATTTACCAAACTTGTTATGTATTTGGTTCATCGAGTGTTTCTTTCGTTGAAGTACGCTTGTGGATGTTTTATGGGTACGTGTATTTTATATTTTCTTTGTATGGGTGTTCATGAACATTTTATCCGTGTCTATTTTTATTGGGGGAAAATTTCTCATTGTGTTTTTCTAGCTTTGATTTTGATGTTCGTTACCTCGTTAGTCGGTAATTCGTACCCCTTTTGAGTTCGTTGATATACGTTTTTGTTTGACCGGTTTCATGGTTCGCGTCGTTTACTTAGGATATATTGTCGTTTTGATTATCAATTTGTTCGTTGAATAAGAAGAGGGCGTTTGCCAAGTTGTTCAAGTGAGAGGTGTAGATGTACGTTCTTCAGGAAGGTGGTCAACGATAGCGAGTGTTCATGGACACTAGTAAGATAAAAGTAGTGAAGAGTGGAAAGTACCTAAGACACCATCTGAGAGACGATTGTCCTCAGGATTGGCAGGTACTATTGATGATTCATTTCTATCTTTCTATAGATTGCGTAGGCATCGCGGAGGTGGAAGATCCATAAGAGGAACTGTGTGATACATGATCTAAAGTTGGGGGGTAGAACTTGGAGATGATATTTGTATGGAGAAGAAAGTGTTATCTACACAGATCATAAGAATCTATAGCATATATTTGACAAGAGGTTAATATATGTTAAAGAGAAGTTGGGTGTGGAATTTCTCAGTGACTACGATTGTTTGATTTGCTACCGTCAAGGAAGAGCGGACAAAACACGTGAAAACACTAAAAAATGCATCAAAATAATGAAAATATCTCAAAGATCGTGTTTTATATGTTTTAGATGCAAAATGATTGAAAACAAACGAAAAATAAACAAAGTTTGCATAATTGGCAGTTTCAGTCCCCCGACTTTCAAAAGTTGTCAAAACTAGTCCCTAAGCATTTATTTTAAAAGAAAAGTCAACCTAAGTTTCTTAAAAGTCAAAAGAAATACAAATGATCTTTGGGTAAAAAGCTTTCAAAAATGTACAAGTATGGCCCCTGGAATTTCACAATTGGCAATATTGGTCCCTGTACTTTCAGAAAATGGCAGAATTAGTCCCTGGTGGAAGATTTTGGAGAAAAACTCAACTTTGGTTCTTGGAAACTTACAAGTTGTCAAATTTAGTCCTTGGAGTGAAAAATTTGGAGATTGTACAAGTTTGGTCCCTGCAGTTTGGAAAAATGACAAAAGTGCCCCGGGAATTATAATTTGAAGAAAAATCACTCCAAAGTCCTTGGGAACTCATCTTGGCATAATTGGTCCCTTGGAAACCTTTTGGAAAATCACATGGCAACCCCTCAAATTTCGGACAATTGCAAAAATGGTCCTTGTGTTTTTCACTTATAAAACCTAACGGGCCCTTGTTTATTATTACCTAATCCACCACCCTTTATCCTACACTACCCAATCCACCTAAACCATAAACCCTTAGCCCATCCAAGCCCCAAGCCCACTAAAACTAAAATAATACACCCCGTTTAATACCTGATCCAGTCAACACGGGTCAAACATATCATCCCCTACCTTTCCCCCCTTTTACCCAGATACAACACCATCACCCCTGACCATCTTCTCCCACACTCAACCTCACCTCAATATCTTCCCAACACAGTCCCCCAACCCACTATCACCATTTCCCACCTCTCAAAACCCTACCTAACCACAATTACAACCTAGCAATCCAAACTCTACATAAAACGTTTTCCCGCCAAAAACTCAATGGAAGGCTAGGATTGATTTCAGAGCAATTGGACAGCTGGGATTTGATCACAAGGTTCAAGGGATGATTTTGTTGCCCTAATTCCAGAAAGGCAAGCACAAGGAGCATTTTTCTACCTACCTCGTGAATTAGTATAAATAGGGTGTTCATGTAAACCACTAAGGGATCTTTCTTTGTATCTTTTATTTATTTTAGACTTAGTTTCAGTTGTAATTTCCAAATTCTCAATTTAATTTAAGTGATCTTTCAGTTTTCATCAATTCGTATTTATACTTTTAATTTTAAGTTTCTTGATTTTTTTTTGCTTAAGTTGCATTCTAGTTAGTCCCAATAGCTTTTATAAACTGATTTAAGGTTATTTGAAGTTTAAAGGAAGTAAAAGTTCAGAAAAGAAAAAAAAAGAAAAATACAAAGAAATAAAAAAAAATAAAAAAAAAATGGTGAACAATGGTTGCAGCAGAAGATAAGCAGGGACTAGAATTGGTTTAGTACTCATGGGAGTGTTAGGTTTGTGACTTTGGTTCTGATTCTCAATTGCTTTCTCAGCTTTGGATGTTAAGTAAGCCTTTGGCTCATAAATTTTGCATAATTTGTGTTCCTAAATGATATGTGTTCATTACTGTTGATTGTTGTTTATTTATGCTCATAAATGCTCAGTTATAGTTTAGATCTCAGATTTGTTGCTTAAATGTCTCAGTTGCTTTGAAAATTCTTTAAAACAGCCAAATAAGGGGTGTTTGGATCTAGTGTTTAACCTCAATTGTGGTTGTTTCTTGGCTGTTTATTTGGTTAAGACAGATTGCTTAGGCATTATTAGGATAGTTTAAGCCAAAAATTCAGTACGTATAATAGCTAAAAGTCAAAATCATCACTCATTAGGCTTATATCTATTTCTGTGGATCTGTGTCTTGGTCAGCTGTTAGGATTAGGGTAATTTTGGTTTAATTTAGTGTTAAATTAGCTTTATACTTCATATAGAATAAAATTTGATCAGTAGAAAATCACTTAGGTCAACTTAGGTTAGTATCTAAAAAGTCAAATTGGATTTGAACTCATAATTTTATCAGGTTTTTATGAGCATTTGTAGGATTCAATATTCATTGGAATTAAGTTTAGATTGTTGATTTTAGAAGTTTAGCAGCTTGTGTATTTGGATCAAAAAGAAAAAAGTAAGTTTGGAACTCATTTGTTGGATTAGAATCAATCACCAAGTGACCCATTTGCCGCCAAACCTCCCCTGCACCCAGGTTTTGAAAGAAATTCAATTGATCATATCTTGCTCAATACTGGATGAAATCCCTTGTTTGTTGTTACTTTGAATAACCCTCTAGGTGGTTTTGAAGATTCTACTTTTTGTTTGCTAGTTAGTGCTTATATAGACTGCTTATTTGGGACTTCTTTTGGCTTATTTGAACACTGCAGCTGCAGTGTTCTTGCTGTTCTTATAATTAGTGAAGTTCTTGATTGTTGCTCTTGTTGTTTATTGTAATTGATTCCTCCCCAGCTAGTCATTTATTTCTCAACCACTTGTTTATAAAATGGTCAATAATAAAAAGTCTTTAGCCAGGGAGAGAATGCAAGTTTACCAAGGGTTTAAAATATCCTTGGATCGTTTATGTCCTGGCGAGGCGTGATATTCTAAATACAATGACTTGTGAATTGTTGAAAATATTAGTAGTATAGAAAAATAGGAATCTGATTGACTAACACTGAATGTGAATAGTAATAGCTCTGTCACAGCTAGTTCGATTAAGAAACGTACAATCAGAAACCTAAAAATATTAAAGTATTTACAAACGTACGTTTAGGTTTAAATAAACGTAACGTATAAAACAAAACTTTCCCAAAGAGGGAATTTGCATGCCTTAACGGCTTAAATGCAAATTAAAAAGAAATAAAATAAATAACTATATTTACAAAATATATAAAATACTATTTACAAGTGTTATACTAATTATTATAAACTAAAAACTATTTATTTATTATTTATTATTTATCTAAATACTAAGAAAATGTAAAATAAACCTAAATAAATAAAACTAAAAACTTAGAAAAGTTAAAAGTAATATAAAAGAAATTTTGAAACTAAAAATGTATTTATTATACAAATATTCTATTTATTATTAATTATTTACTATTATCTAATTACTAATACTATTATTAAATTACTATATATATTAAACTAGCAAACAAAAATCTAAAACTTTTTACATAATTCTAATATACTTATAAGAACCTAAGAAAAATATAAAAACTATATTTATTATACAAAAATAAGAAAACTTAATTTAAAACTATTATTACTTAATTAAACTAATTAATACTAATTAATTATTATACATACTAAACTAATTTATAAAATTATGAAACTTTTTATAAAACTTCTTTTCCATCATAGGACTCAGTAAAAAATATAAAAAGTTCATAAAAATTATAAATGAGCAGTTTTAAAAATTAAATACTTACTATTTCCTAAAACCTAGTGAAACTATATTAATTATTATATATATTAGATGAACAGTAAAAAATACGAAAAAATTACAGAAACTAGATTATGTTATGAAGAAGCTAGGAAAAATAAATTTGGGGCAACAGCTTATTCCAATAAGCTGGAATAAGCTCAACAGTCCACATAAGCCAAAAAGCCAAAACACCCTTAAGTATAGTTAGTGTATAGAGACTAACGGAACTGGTGCCCCAGAGCAGATGGAAGGGGTGTGGGCACATAAGCATGCTACTATCCTAGAGGTCTTGAGTTCGAATCCCACACCCAGCTTTTTGCCAAATTATTTTATTTTTCATTTTTTCTTTTTGCAAAACTACTTAATAGGTAAAAATAATAAACTTTAATAAAAGAAAACTTTTTACACAAGCCAAATAAGCTCTGTGAGAGCTTATTTGCTCAGCAGTAGGCTTATAAGCCTAAACTAAGATTTTTACTAAGCTAAAAGCTACAAATAAGCTACATATGGTTAAATAAGCTACAACTAGGTTAGATATACCTAAAGTAATATAAATTAACTAAATAAGCTAAGGGAAATAAGCTATAAGCTATAATAAGCAATTTCACTCTCACAGTCAACCAAACACCCTTCTCAGTCAACTTTTTGGGCAAAATAAGCTCATGAAATAAGCTTATAAGTTCAAAATGAGAACTGATATGGAAAGTTGGATTGGAGGACTTTTCAAAAAGCAAAAGCTCAATGGATATGATCCACTACAGAGCTTCTGAGGGGCTTGTGAAAAAGCTTGAATAAAGCAAATAAGTGATAAGCCTTCTAAATAGAAGCTATCACTTATCTTTAAAAGGGGTTCTTTTTGGTTTTTCTTTTTATTAAACTATATAAATACTAATAATATACATATAAGATGAAAACTAAACTTATTAAACTTACAAATAAGCTGATTCGTGGCTTATGGCTTATTCAGTGAACCTAAGGTTCACAGTCTGAGTCAAAAGCTTGGAATAAGCTATAAAAAGCTATACAGATGTGTAAAAAGTAAAAAGGTGTATATGTACATGTATAATATGTGTGTATGTACATGAATAAGCACTGAGGAGTGCTTATTAGTGCAAGCTTAAGGTTTAGACAGTCAAGCCTTTTTGGGCTTGACTTGGATTGAGTGGAGGCTTGTTAAGCCTATATTAAGCTCCTTACTTAAAAGTAAAAGACAAAATGTATCTATACAAGTATTATATACATATATACAAAATCTTATGATCAGAAATTAGCTTATAAGCTCAAAATAAGCAAATAAGCTTTTCCTTGAGTACTCAGTTCCAAACACCCCTGCAAGCTTATGTTTAGCCAAATTCAGCTGACGGGTTGAGCTTTAAATAACAAAATAAAAGTTGGAATTGCAAGATGAGGTGTTTGGCTTTCCAAAAAGCCAAAGCTCAAGCTGTGGGGTCCACAGATGAGCTTGTGAGAGGCTTATGAAAAAGCTTCCATTCCCTGAGTTTGATGGTTTAAAAGGCTAAGTGTTCAGGCAATGGTACACACAAAAAGAGCTAGTTGCAGCCCTAGTTAATGAGCTATAAGCTAGAAACTAAGCATTGGATCCTAAAGATGGGTTGATAAGCTCCACATGGAACTTGAGTTTATCATCTGAATCCAAGGAATAAGCTTTTTGTGAGCTTATGAAAATGTCTAGGTAGGGTTAAGAAATACTGATGACTCAGTATTCTTTTCTTTATGGGGATAAGTTAAAGCTAGTAGCAGCCTATGTAAATAAGCTACTAAGATAAATTTAAAAGCAGGATCCTAAAGTTGGGGTGTTAAGCTTCAAATAAAACTAAACTTCACAACCTAAGGGTCACTATGGAGCTTAATATGAGCTTATGGAAATGGTGCACTTAACTGAGTTCACAGTTAATTGAAGGAATGGGCAAACAAACAAGCTCATATCTAACTTATCTAATAAGCTTCAAAGAGCTCAACAAGACCTGAACTTAAAAGTTTGGTTGCTTAGCTTTGTAAGAAGCCAAAGCTCACAAGCTTAAGCTCAGTTAGGAACTTTTGAGAGGCTATTGAAATTCAACTCATCACACTGTTTGCTTCAGTGTGATGAGTGGTGAGTAACCAAAAATAGTGAGGTTGATAAGCTACCTAATTTAAGCTAATACAGTAAAATAAGCATAAACATAACAACATGGCCACTAGGGCAACACAAATAAGCCAAAAGCACAGGCACAAATCCAATATTCAACAAGTTGCAAGCTTGTGAAAATGGACTTGTGAACCTGGTGCAGGGCAAAAACAAGCTAAAACAAGCACTTCTAAAAGCTACTAAATAAGCTAAATAAAAATCAACAAAATTCATACATAATGATGAGCTACTAAACTAAAACATGTTCCAAACACAGGTTCTAAAACTAATTAATAAAGCCTATACAAAATTATCCATTTAATTAAAAACAGATTTAGGTAATTTTTGACTTTTAAGATTTATGATCAAAGTTGACTTTCATCAACTTTGATCTGAATTTAACAACTGATTAACATATAATAAGCTATGAGAACATGAAATTAACAAGTAAGAACAACATTTAAGCACAAATGGTGAGTATGGATATGTAAATCCTGACAGTGATCAAATGAGAGGTCCAAGATGTGAATTTTGACTTTTAATATGAATACACAATAGACTTATGGTTTGTCTGACCCTAAGGAACTCTATGCATCAATTATCAACCAAGAACAACACCCTAGACTCATTCAATCACTACTGAATCAGTAATACCAAACACATCTTAAATAAACATAAACTAAGATTTTCATTCCAAAAGTTGGTATAAATCAATTTCATCAAATCAAAAAGCTTTCATCTGTTAAATTAGAACTTTTTATAAGTTTAAACAAGTAGTCACACTAGCTTAAACCATGATCATCAAAAATCTATTTATTCACAGTCAAAATGAAAATCTTAAACTAAAACAACTACAAAACATAACAACCTATTATAAAGCTATAAAATCATTAAACAATAACAAATAAACACATAACAGAAGAAATTAACACAGATTAAAGGTTAAACTAAGAAATGCAAAAATTAAGAAAATAAGCTTACATGATGAGACAAGCTGAAAACTTAAGAACCAAGATCCATTACTACATCCTACAGCCTCCCATGAGGCAACTAAACCATGGCCATCCATTATGAACCATGCTCCTTGCTGAGAATACTAAGAACACTATTTTTGATTTAATTTTCTATTTTCTACTTTTTTCTATGATTTTTGATTTTAAATGATTAAAGCTAATAAAATGGAGTCTAAAAGCTTTTTAAGGCCTAGGTCCGTCCATTCAAACAACATTAATCCAACAAGAAATGTAAATGACAAGAATTAAAGGATAACTTGAAAACTTGAAATTGTAAAAGACAACTTGTATTTAAATTGAGAACTGAGTCTCATTACACTAATTAAGTTCATTACACTACATTAAAGCTGTAAATGACATGGGAATTTAAATGAAAGCAATAAAGGATTACACTAAGATTAATCTAGTCTAATTGACAATTGCTTAAGGCAAGAGTACTTTTCTCTTCTGTTTCTTCTTTCTTTTATAGTCTTGATAAACTTGGAGGCCACTCATAACTTTTCTCTTTCAATCTGAACCCTTGAATGTGTCCAATTGATCCTAGCCGTTTGAATAGACTTTTGGCGCCAAAGTCATAGGGTTTGCTTGCAGCCTGATATTTCTCAATTAAGGGAGTTTGGATGGTAGTAGAGACTTAGGGGACATGTTAGGATAAGTTATGAGGATTTTTAGGCCAAGTTGGGGGTGTAGGAAAAAAACAGAGGTGGTGGTTTGATTTGGAGGGAAAAGGTGGTGTGGAGTGCATTAAATGAGGAGTGAGATAGGGTTGTGAGGTGGAAAGGGAGTTAGGGGTGAGCTGGGGGGCGATGAGGTGGTGAAAACCACCCTGGTTTGGGTGAAGCAGGTGTGGGAGAGGGAGATGAACAGTGTAGGTGGTATTTTGGCGGGGTGTTGACCATTTGACCCTGCTTTTGTATTAAAAGGATTGGGCCGGGTTGTGTTTGTTTGGGCTTTAATGGTGGGCTGGGTTTTGGATTTAAGGGATTTGGATTTAAGGGTAATAAGGATCCGTTTGGTTTTGTTTAGTGAATAAGCCCAAGGACTAACTTTGTAAATTCTGAATTCATAAGGGACTGAACCTGCAATATTTCCAAAGTATTCACAAGGACTAAAATTATTAAGTTTGATAAACCAAAGGACTATTTTTGCATTTTTACAATTTAAAATACCCCGAGGACCATTTATGTAATTTTCCAAAGTTTAGGGGGTTAAACTGTAAATTCCTCAAAGTTATCAAAATAGTTCCAAATTGTAAATTCATGCATAGTACAAGGGTATTTTGTGAAATTATCCAAGTTTGAATACCCAGGAACCTATTTTGCCAATTTTGTAACTTGAGGGGTAAAAGTTGCCATTTTGTGTAAACTTTTGTCCAGGGATGTTTTGTGAACATTTTTGGATTCCCAAGGACTTAAGTTGACTTTTCATTCATTTTGAAACTTCAGGGACTAGTTTTGACAAATTGTGTAACTCCAGGGACTGAAAATGACATTTGTGTGAACTTGATCAGTTTTCACTTGTTTTCCAATCTTTTTGTACCTGAATCACATATAAAACATATTGTGATGAATTTGTAACATTTTGTGAGTCATTTGTGTGTTTTTGGTTGTTTTTGTGGGTTTATACAATACAAATATATGTGTATTTAGACACATATCAGTAATCATGTGTTTTTTTAGTTGTAGTATTGTTTTAAGTTGTTGTTGATATAAGCTCAGCTTGTTGGGGTCATTAAGCTTGTTTGAAAAGAAAAAAAATATATAATCTCTTGAATAAATTTTGGAAACAAAGAGAAAAAAAAAAGGAAATAAATCTTTGAGTTATGCTTCTGATTTGATTCAAAGTTGTTGTTAGAATCTGCTTTTAGGGAGGGCAAATTAGTTTGTGTTGTTGTGCTTGTGTCCACGCAGTAAAGAAAGAAAGGAAACAAAAAAAAATATTTACAAACTTTTTGCAAAAATAAGGGGTCGAACTTGGGACCTCTTGCACACACAGACACACCATCACACAACACACAACCAAATGCGCCCTTGGGTCTTTTTCGTTTAATTCTACACATTTAATCCTTTTAACCCTTTTTTGTCTATTTTGCTAAATAAGCCTTTTCAACTTATTTAGCTTATTTGCTGCTTATTATTGAACCCTGTCCTCACTTTTTTTTTTCTTAGGTTCTTTTTAACTTATAGAATTTACTAAAAAAAAGTTTCAGATTTTTAGGAGTTGTGGTTTAATTATTAGAATTTAATTAGTATTAATTAGTTTTTAATTCGTAATAAATAGAAATTTTGTTGAAAAAATAATTTTCTTTTTTCTAAAAATTTCTTTTGTCATTTAGGGCGTAAGAAAATTATTTTGATACCCGTTGGACTTGCGTAGCATTAATTTCATGTTTTTATTTGCGCCTTGACGTTTATCTTAAATAAACGTCACGTTTAGTCGTTTACTTGTGATTTAGGATTCCCGATACCTAATTTTGATTCCTGTAGTGTTTTAGGACTTCCCTAATTTGCCAATTGCCTTTTGTTCCTTTTAGGTTGTTTAATTTTCATTCACGTTTGTTAAATTTCAATTTCCGTTAGTTTAACGTATCACAAAACCAAACAATCCTTCCAACATACAAGATTTTAATCCCAATCTCACTCGAAGCTTTCCATTCACACCTCGTTGGGGTACGACCCGGGAAATCACTTCCCGGTCTCACAATTTAATATCACTTTCACGAGTTTTGCGAGGTAATCTTTTTCCTAAAAGGTTTACTCTTATTTCTCTACGTCTAGTTGTCTCACGATAACTTAGACCTCACGTTGTTGATATATTGATAAATTGTTTTTGCACACAACAAAACACAATGAATCAAATGGCGTCGCTGCCGGGGAGGCTGTGTGTCGAAAGTCTCGATATGGTTTAGACGATTAGTCTTGTAGAACCTTCGCAAGAAGTTACGTTTTCATAAAACTTATAAAAAATCAAAAATATTTTTCTTTTTGTTTCTATATATGTATTATATCTATATAAGATAAGAAAATCACAAAAATATTTTCCTGTTTCTTTGTTTAATAATAACAACATTAAAATCTTACCACCGCAAACCAAGACAGAACACCTACCAACTGGGGGTGTGACCATAATAAGTTCCCAAACCAAAGATCAAAACTTGCCTTTGTATCACTTACGTTTTGGAAAACTTTTAATCGATAAGCTTACACTAAGAGGAGTCGAAACGGTTTAGGGCGATCCAACGAACTTCGCCCTAGTGAGAAATCCATTCTTTTCTCCTGCTCCTTGTCCGTTTATCCTTAAAGGTTAACCTTGCGTTCTTGATTATTGGTTTAAGTTTCCTTGTCGTTAAAGTGGTATTGTTTTAATTGATTTTTTGTGGTGCATGCGTACTCGTTCGCAATCGAAGCGAAATCGTCAACTAAGAAACGTCACCGAACTACGTCCTATTGTTGAAGATCACGTTTCGAAAATGGATGATAATCATGAACCTCCAAAGGATGACCCAATTCCCGATCCCCGCACGATGGAGGAATTGTGTCAACCTACTATGCACGGAAGGGGTGGCCCTATTGCCCCTCTTAACATCGCGGCTACGGATTTTGGACTTAAGCATCATATGATACAAGTAGTCCAAAACTCATGCCAATTCCATGGTTTGCCGGGTGATGATGCAAATAAACATCTTGATAAATTTCTCATCGTCACCCAAAGCATGAAACAAAACGGTGTCACCGATGATGCCCTTCGTTTGTGCCTCTTTCCATATTCTTTGACTCATCATGCCACTGTGTGGTTTGATTGACTTCCAAAGAATTCAATTCATACCTTTGAAGAGATGGTTGCTAAATTTTTAGCCAAATACTTTCCACCATCTATGGTCACGAAGTTACGCAATGAAATTAGTAACTTTCGTCAGCTTCCAGAAGAGTCCTTATTCGAGGCATGGGAACGCTATAAGCTTTCAATCGATCGGTGTCCTAATCATAACATGTTGCTAGTCACTCAAATAGATACCTTCTATAATGGGTTGACAATGAGACACCGAGATACAATCAATGCTGCTGCGGGTGGTACCTTTATGAAAAGGAGACCCGAAGAGTGTTATGATCTCATTGAAAACATGACCGCTCACTATAATTTTTGGGACTCCTCAGCCGAGAGAAACGAGTCATGTAGATCTATCATTCCTGCATCCAATGAAATAGCGACTCTCACAAAGAAGCTTGATGACTTATCTACGGCTATGTTAAGGATGAATCAAACCATCCAAAACCAACAAGTCAAAGCCGTAGCTCAAAGTTGTGAAACTTGTGGAGGTCCACATTCTTATTCCGAGTGTCCTGCCGTTGGTGGCCACACTCAAGAGAACGTATATGCTGCTTAAAGTTCCTACAATACGGGAGGTAATGTTCACCAACCGCAAGGGGATCACAATCCTCTTAGCTATCGTTCTAACAATTTCCTTGGACCACCTGGGTTCAATCAAAACCAAAACCAAAGTTTCAATCCTAACCAAATTTCCCAAAACCGTAACCAAAACCAAAATCGAATGAACCAAGGTTTTCAAAACCAAGGGAATTTCAATCAAGGGTTTCAAAATCAAGGAAACTTGAATAGAAATCAAGGTTATGGTAATCAAGGTTATGGAAATCAAGGAAACAATTTTCATGGTAATGGTAATCAAAACCAAGGAAAATTTCAAAACCAAGCTTTCAATCAAAACAACCGAGCTCCAAATTTTCAAAATCAAAACCAATCCGTTGTATAACCTCAATCATCATCCGATGAGGTTTTGAAACAATTCATGAAAGCTCAAGAAGAAACAAATATGTTGTTGATCACTCAAATTTCTGAACTAAAGAAGTCTTTAAATGATCGACCTTCGGGATCGGGAACGCTACCAAGCAACACGATCGCCAACCCGAAGGGCGATGTAAAGGCGATCACAACCCGTAGTGGTGTTTCTTATAATGGACCCACGATTCCTACTACCTCTTCTACTTCTCCTCCAAAGGTAGTGGAACGTGAACTTGAGGCGACAAAGGACATAGTGCAAATTACTAGTCCACCAAGTACCGCACACGTCCAACCTCATGTTGTCCCAAAAACCAAATCCAAATGGGGAGTTGTTTTTGAACCCTCGAAGAATCCCGTTCAATCCAAAGCTTCAATACCTTATCCATCACGTTTAAATGATCAAAAACTACGTGAAAAAGCTAGTCACCAAATGGACAAGTTCTTGCAAATCTTCCAAGAATTACATTTTGACATAAGCTTTGCGGATGCTATCATGTTAATGCCAAAATTTGCTTCAACTATAAAAAACTTGTTAAGCAACAAGGAAAAGTTATTTGAAATGGCAAGGACTCCACTAAATGAGAATTGCTCCGCAGTTATACTAAAGAAGCTTCCCGAGAAGCTCGAAGATCCTGGAAAATTCCTTATTCCTTGTGTTTTTCCAGGAATGGGTGAATGTTTCGCCTTGGCCGATCTTGGCGCTAGCATAAACCTAATGCCTCATTCAGTGTGGAGAAAACTTTCACTTCCCGAACTTACTCCTACGTGCATGACTCTCGAGCTTGCGGATCATTCCATTACTCGTCCACTCGGCATTGCCGAAGATGTGTTCGTGAAAGTAGGAAAGTTCCATTTCCCTGCCGACTTTGTAGTTGTTGAGTTTGATGCGGATCAAAGAGTTCCTCTCATTCTTGGAAGAGGATTCCTAAGAACGGGACGGGCTCTTATTGACGTTTTTGAACATGAGATCACTCTACGTGTTGGTGACGAAGCGGTTACCTTTAACCTTGATCAAACTTCAAGGTACTCCTCAAATTTTGACTCTGAATCGGTTAACCGAATTGATGTCATCGATATTGCATCTGAGGAGTATTCTCAAGAAGTTCTCGGTTTTTCTTCGAGTGGCAACCCTACTCCTTCTACTACACCCATCATAGTTGACTCTTCCCCTTCTCTCACTCCATTTGAGGGAAGTAACTTTCTTTTGGAAGAGGTCGATGCTTTTCTTTCCCAAGATAGCTCAATGTCATACAAGTTTGATAGTAACTATCTTGATTCCGAGGAGGATATACTTATGCTTGAAAAAATTGTTAAATGAAGATCCTTCACCCCCTCGCCCTCCAAAAGAACTTCATATCGAGGAGGTCAAAAATGTTGAAAAAACTGATAACTTTCCCGAGGTTGAACTCAAGGAACTACCACCTCATCTCGAGTATGCATTTTTAGAGGGTGACGATAAGTTTCCCGTCATAATTGCCAGATACTTGAATGAGGAAAATAAAACCGCTCTCCTCAAGGTTTTAAAGTGTGACAACCGGCAATTTAGGGAGTTATTTTAAAAACCCGCATTACGATTAAAGTTCGTTTATAATTTTTATTTAAAATTTTATTTCACAACGAACTTGTAAGACCTATTTTATGAATAATTATGGATTATTGATGTTATGGAATTCGTGAATTATTTTCATAATTCTTTCTTGATATTATGCTCGGTGATGTATTCTTAAATTCTCACTGGTACTACGTTGACTCTGGCACTAGGTTTACCTAACGAAAATTTTTATGATTCGTTTTACGAGTCCGACTATATTTTATTTATTTACGAGGTGTTTCGTGAGATATTAAACGTTTGAAATGAGTTCGGGTTCGGGCCACATGTTTTACATTTACCCATGTTACCCGCTCCACACCGATAGTAATATTATTATTACTATTATTATTATTACTTTTATTATCATTATTATTATTAATAGAAAAAGAAATAATAAAAAAAATAAAATAAAATAAAATAAACTACAAATTGGGTCCTTGTGGTTTT
Organism: Artemisia argyi; assembly: GCA_030686995.1. Taxonomy (NCBI): domain Eukaryota; kingdom Viridiplantae; phylum Streptophyta; class Magnoliopsida; order Asterales; family Asteraceae; genus Artemisia; species Artemisia argyi. The sequence continues at coordinate 41,534,878 of CM060691.1, forward strand.
CGGTTCATAAGCAACACACACCAACACCTCACCACTTCATCCTCGTCTCTCTCTTTTCTTGTTTTGCTAACCCTAGCCGCCCCTTTAATTTCCGGCCACCACCACAGCCACCGCCGGCCACCACTAAAAACCACTACCATATCCTTAATCTCCATCATCTAATCTTTTAGATCCACTCCTACACGCGCCTATAACATCATTTTTTCACCACGAATCTTCACCATCTTTCACTACAAATCATTATTTTCGAAGTATTACACGATTTGGAGCTTTGTAGATCGAAGGTGAGATGAGTTTTACTCGTATTTTTGGCGAAAACGTGACTTAGGGTCACGAATTCAAACCTTTCTTGTGGGTTTTGGTTATACACATATAATACGAGTGGGTTTTTAAAAGAAATGTAAGGATTTGATGGTTTGGTATCCGGGTTTGGTGTATTTTTGGATGGTTCGACCGAACCGTGAGTCAAAGACTCACGGCTTGGTGTTAATCCGAGCCATGGTGCTCGTGTACTTGTTCTTTGGGTCGATTTGGGTTCGGTTTGTGGAAGGATTCGATTGTTTCATGATTTGTCGAGGCTTTGATTCTTGATTCGAGCCTAACCGAGACCCTTGAGGTCTTGGGGTCACCTTTGGTTGCTCGTATAACCAAGTCGAGACCCATATGGGGCTCTCGTTTGGTTGTGACTCGAGCCTAGGGCTCGTTGTTACTTTGGTTCGACTCGATGGAGTCACGGCTCGATGCCGTAAGATTGTGGTTAATGCCGAGACCCTTATGGGTCGATTGGCTAATTTGTTGTGCTCGTTGGAGCCTATTTGGTTACTTTGATGATTGGTTCGAGCCTTTGTGCTCGTGGTTTGGACCGCGACTCAATTGAGTCGAGTAAGACTCGGGTTGGCTTGGTAAACCATCCCGAATGTGACCTTGGATTATATTCTTTTTCATTATTATTATTGTTGCCAACTTGGTTTTGATATTGATTTGGTTGTTTACTTACTTGGCCGAACACTTGTGGGTCGAGACCACGTTTGGTCTCGACAATGGTATTATGGTATCGATTGTGGAGTTGTTGACGAAAAGTGTGATTGGGGATCGATTGTGAGACGGTCACTTAGATTGACGGAGATAGGTTAGTCGGGTACCGTAGTCGGACCCTATTGTTGTAGCACGTGGATTGAGATTGTGTTGGACGGAGATATTATTGACGGTTATGACTTTTATATTATGTTGGACTTGGACAATGAGCCGAGAGTCATGACTCGGACATGTGACCATTTCGCGTGACTCGATAACTATTACAATTAAAACAGAAGTAATAAAACTCGTAATAATAATTATTGATGATATAAACGTTTATATGAATATATAGACGTGAATAACGGATATATAATTATATAGACGTGTATATTAGTAATAATAATAATCACGAGTCATATTATAAATAATACGACTAGATATATATTAGGCTACGAATGTGGCGTAATATTATTGAACGTATTATTATTATAAAAATTTGTTATAAAACGAGAAACTCTCGACAATTATTAAACATTTAATAAAAAGGTCATTTTGTTATATATAATAAATAAACTTATCGAGTTATGCGGAATCGTTGTCACTCGAGTCCAGGTAAGTTATAATTGTGACTTTTGTGTTGTCACGGATATATGACGATTAATATAAACGTTTTCTATAACTAAATAACCACTTAACCGAAAGGTTGAATCGGGTTATTTGGCTATATGAAATGAATATATTAATGGGCATCGTATCCTACGACGCCCATAGGTTGTGGTATATGTAAAGTGTAATAAATTGCAAGTGTATATATCAGGAAATCTGGCCAATTTGACGATATATATGAGGAATTTATTAGACTATGATATTTACCATATAGTATCTATGTGCTATGTGCTTTAGGCTGGGTGTAATCTTGGAACAGTATGTTACGTAAATAAATATGAGGATTATCAAATCGACGGATTCGATAAACTTCGGCGATTTATTTAAATGATATATTGGGCTAATATTAGATCCATAGTTTATTTTGTTATTTTTTGTGTGATCTTTTGGTTTGTTTTGAGTCGACCCACCACCCGTATGGATACCAAACGTAAAACTAATACGAAATGGATTTTCGGAAATAAAACGGATTCTCGTCCGGGTTTGGGAATATTCTGAATTTGAGGAAATAATTTCTGAACGAGTTAATATTGTTAGGTCGTGCCGAGTCCGTAGTTGCTGTTTCGTGAGTTATTATACATCTTATTTCTACCGACTTCTTCTTGCTATTTTCTGGACTTGAGGTGAGTCATAGCCCCACTTTTTCTCTTGAACTATGTTTTCAATACTTGGGGTGAGAAACGTGCAAATTATTTTATGTGGACTATTATCGCTTTTATATGCTTTCTAAACTTGCTATGCGTATGGACTAAGATATATTGTCAGCTTTAGTCACACATTTTGTGTGTACTATTCAAGGTTGGCTTATTTGGTTATTGATGGATTGTCAGCTTTAGTCACATATTTGTTTTGTGTACTATTCAAGGTTGGCTTATTTGGTTATTGGTGAATTGTCAGCTTTAGTCGCACGGTTTCGTGTGTACTATTCAAGGTTGGCTTACTTAGATACTGTAGCGTGCACCTATAGGTTATTAATACTTCGGAGGTTATCCGAGTATTTATTGGTATTGCCGGGGTTACCCGAATATCTATGTTAGAACGGAGGGTATCCGTGTGTTAGGTTGGAGCGGAGGGTATCCGCAGGCTTTTAGCGAATCCTTAGTCTAGCTAGCAAGCGTTTTGCGTATATGTCCACTATATTGTTAGATGAATTTAAACCTATGATCTCACCAGCGAAAGCTGACTTTTAGCACGTTTTCTCAGGTGAATAAGTGATGAGATGCATGCTTGGAATGGAAGGCTCGGCCAAGGCTCATGGTTTATGGATTTATTTTTCTAAACTCTGATAATTAATTTTGGACCTACTGTTATGTTATTTTGGGCCTGACTCTGAATGATGTTGGGATAAATGTAAACCTTAAAACCCCGTTTTGGTTGTGTTTTTATTATGTTTACTTTATCTCGTTCTATATTGTCTTGTGTTGGATACCAATCCCCGTAGCACCTCGAAAGCTTGTTGAGTCTTCCGCTGTATCAAATTTTGGGGGTGTTACAGATTGGTATCAGAGCCAAGGTTATAGAGAACTAGGTAAATAAACGCCTAAACTATAACCGTATTTTTATAGAAAATGATCCTTGACTACCGCCCGCCAGCCCGCCAAGCCGAAGCATCTTCTATTATTTGAGGTATTATGAGATATTTGAGATGATTGTTAGATTTGGGATTTATTGAGATGATTTGAGGTTTATGGATTTTAGTAATAAGATGGCGTTTTCGAGGATTATATGGTCTATATGTTTTATAAACATTTTAGTATGGCGGTGTTTGTAATTCTTTTTATTGAGATTATATGATTGAATTATTTGATGAGTATTTTTGGTATGGTATTTTGAGTTGTGATTTAGTTGTTTTGAAACACTTACACCTACCCTACGCCGTTGTCACAGACCATGGCCTCCCATATGCCCGATGTCGTCGAGGATATTCTTACTGCACCGGTTTTACCTACACAGTTCACTATGGCATCTGATGACCCTTACCAGATGGCCATGCTTTCAGCTACTGTACCACAGGCAGCTTCTACTTCAGCACTACCTGCTGCATCTACGCAGGGACCCTCATCTTCTCTAGGGCTCCCTGGTACATCGAGGCAGCTTACTCTTCATCAGGCTTTGGCTCGTGTGGCCCCACGTTTTGCCAACCGAGCTACAGCACGCATGTCGGTACGCCCTACTCCATCACCTTTACAGATTGATGCTCACTCTCTTCTGTCTGAGGCGCCACCCACATCATTGCGTCGTCGTCCTAGATCACCTACTACATCTCCACATGGTTACCCTAGTAGGAGACGACGATTGATGAGGTACTCTTCCGATGAGGAGGAGGAGTACGAGGGTGAGGATGAGGCTGATGACCCTGAGGAGGAGGATGACCCTCAAGAGGCTGAGCAGGGTGATGATGATGACCCTGAGGAGGAGGATGACCCTCAGGAGGATGAGATGCCTGATGATGATGATGATGATGAGTTAGTACCACCAGCTCAGGCTGAGGAGCCTGATTCACCTGTACACCCGATCGAGCCTGATTCACCTGATCATCCGTTCTTGTTTGAGTTGCCACCTGGTAGTCCCGTTGAGTCGGATGCATCTTCTGAGGTTTCTGCTGAGCATGCAGAGTTGGGTGAGATTGGCAGGTTGTGGGCTCGGATTACTGAGCTTAGTGAGAGAGTTGCACGTGTATCTGATCGACTTGAGAGAGTTATTGGAGAGTTCTTAGCGGATTTGAGAGTTGACTTGACTGTCGTTGTGGGCAGGACTACTGAGCTGAGGAGAGTTTTGATGGAGGTCCACGAGCATATCGATAGTTTGCAGCGAGGATTTGTTACTGCTCGAGAGGCTGACCGCAAGCTATGGCAAAGGAATGCCGAGCTCGAGAAGGAGGTGGCTGACCTCAAGAGAGACCGAGACACCCATAGCGTGGAGCTAGGATCGTTATGGAGGGATCTTGATGGCTTGAGGCAGGAGTTGAGTAGACTCCGCCAGCAGCGTGGCTAGTTGATTGGTTTATGTTGTCTTGTTGCTTTCTTAACCGAGGAGTGTTCGGTTAGAAAAGCTAGTTATCATATTTTGATGTATTTTGTTCAGTATTCGTCTCTTTTGGAACGATTAGTACGTTTTGTATTATCCGTTAGTTGGAACGATGTTAGATCGCTATTGTACGGTGGATGGTTATTAGTATATGGTATTATGTGATTTTGGGTATTATGGAAATTGAGTCCTTATTCGCTTTATTGATGTTACGTGGTGTATTGTTGCTATTCTTTCCATGGATTGGCTTCGTTGAATTACTCTTGTTGAGCATATTGATAAGTTCTATTGGAGACTCATGAACTTGTATGATGTTACAGATTAATGGCAACACGACGAAACCCTGTTAGAGCTACCAGAACTGGTCCTGCTGTGACTACTCCTGGTCGCCGAGGACGCCGACCTACTCGAAATGTTGAAACCCCTACTCCTGACAACCTGGACACTACTAACCGCAACAACAGGAATCAAAATGTTGATGTTCAGGGAGACAATGATCATGTTCCACTTAATGCACCTACTGTGGATCAAGCAATGATCAATCAACTTGTGGAGCAAAGAGTTGCTGAACTACTAGCTGAGTCAAATCATTCCAACAATTCTGCGGGAACTTTTCCACCTGTTCGTGCTAATGGATGTCAATACAAGGAGTTTAAGATTTGTGGACCTATTGAGTTTGGTGGAACTGAAGGAGTGGTTTACCTGGTTAGGTGGATTGAGAAGACTGAGTCAGTGTTTAATGTTAGTGGTTGTGCGGAGAATGCGAAGGTAAAGTTTGCTTGTTTTACTTTCAAGGATGAAGCTTTAACTTGGTGGAACAATTACCGAAATTCAGTTGGGAGTGATGTAGCTTATGCCATGACTTGGGAGCAATTTAAGTCTCTGCTGATTCAGACCTATTGCCCAAGGAATGAGGTCAAGAAGCTAGAGATTGAGTTTTGGAACCACAAAGTGAAAGGTAATGATATGACAACTTACAATCGTCGTTACCAGGAATTGGCCTTGCTTTGCCCAGATATGGTGAAAACCGAGACTCAAAAGATCGAGAGGTATACTGATGGGTTTCCTGTAGCTACGAGAAACGATGTGATTTCTGCTAGACCTGCAAAAATCCATGAGGCAATCACAATTGCTCAACAACTTATGGATTCGTTGGAATTAGAAGAAGCTGATAAGGAGAAGAATGGAAAGAGAAAGAGAGACTGTCACTCTAAGGGTAATGATCACCGAAGCAAGAGACAAGCTAAGGCTTATGCTATTGGGAATGGAGATAAGAAGAATCAGAACGGTGATGCACCCAAGTGTGATCGTTGCCACCAGCGTCATACTGGATGGTGTAGTGTGAAATGCCAGAATTGCTCAAAGAAAGGACACACAGCTAGGGATTGTAGAGCCCGACCTCTTGCTATGGTTCAAGCTGCTCCTGAGATGAGAAACAAGGCAGATGTTACTTGTTATGGGTGTGGAAAGAAGGGACACTATCGGAATGAGTGTAGAGAATCGTGGAACCGTGGAAACCAAGGCTCGGGTGGTAATGGGTACAATCATGGAAACCGTGGAGCTGGAGGAAACCGTGGACGACAAGATAATGGGGACCAGCGTGTGGAAGCTGGAGCTGCTCAGGGAAGAGTGTATGCACTCGGGAACGAGAGAGGAGAAGATCCGAACGTCGTTACTGGTACGTTCCTTCTCAATAATCGTTATGCTTCCATACTATTTGATACTGGTGCCGATAGGAGTTTTGTGTCCACTACGTTTGCACCCTTACTAGAGAAACCCCCGATGGCCTTAGGAATTGGATATGATATTGAGTTAGCTAATGGGAATATAGAAAGGATTAATACCATCATTCGCGGTTGTACGTTAAATTTCTTGAACCACCCTTTCAACATAGATCTTCTACCCGTCACGTTAGGAAGTTTTGATGTCATCATTGGTATGGATTGGTTGTCGAAGTATCGTGCTCACATACTTTGCGACGAGAATATCATGCGTGTACTATACGGAAAGGAAGTCCTAAATATATTAGGAGATCGAAAGGATTCTAGGAGCCCGTCCCGATTAGCAGTGATTTCGTGCACTAAGTTGCCCAAGCTAATGGAGAAGGGATGTTACCTTTTCTTAGCTCAAATTTCTGAGAAAGAAGGGACGAAGAAGAAGGAAAGGTGCATTGGAGATGTGCCTATAGTTCGTGATTTTCCTGATGTGTTTCCCGATGATTTGCCGGGAATCCCGCCGACTAGACAAGTGGAGTTTCAGATTGAGTTGATACCTGGTGCTGCACCTGTAGCACGAGCGCCTTATCGTCTTGCACCTACCGAGCTAGAAGAATTGTCAAAACAATTGGCGGAGTTAGCCGAAAAAGGATTCATAAGACCAAGTTCTTCACCTTGGGGAGCCCCAGTCTTATTTGTGAAGAAGAGGATGGATCGTTTCGTATGTGTATTGATTACAGAGAGTTGAATAAGTTAACGGTGAAGAATAGATACCCGTTACCTAGGATCGACGACTTGTTCGATCAACTCCAAGGATCGAGTGTGTACTCGAAGATCGATTTGAGATCGGGATATCATCAACTTCGAGTTCGCGAGGAAGATATTCCGAAAACGGCTTTCAGAACCCGTTACGGGCATTACGAGTTCCAGGTGATGCCGTTTGGGTTGACTAACGCACCGGCAATATTCATGGATTTCATGAATCGGGTGTGTAAGCCTTACTTAGATAAGTTCGTGATTGTGTTCATCGATGATATTTTGATTTATTCAAAGAGTGAGAAGGAGCATGAGGAGCATCTAAGACTCATCTTAGAATTGCTCAGGAAGGAAAAACTTTATGCCAAGTTTACGAAATGCGAATTCTGGATTCCGACGGTACAATTTTTAGGTCATGTGATTGATAGACAAGGAGTCCATGTGGATCCTGCTAAGATTGAGGCGATAAAAGATTGGGCTGCACCTACGACCCCAACCGAAGTTCGTCAATTTTTGGGTTTAGCTGGTTATTACCGAAGATTTATTGAGGGATTTTCGAAGATAGCTAAACCATCGACCAAATTGACTCAAAAGAGTGTTACGTATGAATGGGGAGATAAAGAAGAGGAAGCATTTCAATTGCTTAAGAAGATGTTGTGTAGTGCTCCTATCTTAGCGTTACCAGAAGGTAACGAGGATTTCGTCGTCTATTGTGACGCCTCACATAAAGGATTGGGAGCCGTATTAATGCAACGAGAGAAGGTGATAGCTTATGCTTCCCGACAGCTCAAGAAGCATGAGAAAAACTACACTACCCATGATTTGGAGTTAGGTGCTGTGGTTTTCGCCTTAAGAATATGGAGACATTACTTGTACGGAACCAAGTGTGTTGTATTTACTGACCACAAAAGTCTACAACACATCTTGAATCAAAAAGAGCTCAATATGAGACAACGACGTTGGATTGAGTTGCTAAGCGATTATGATTGCGAAATTCGCTACCATCCCGGTAAAGCAAACGTTGTTGCTGATGCTCTTAGTCGAAAGGAAAGAATACCACCGTTACGAGTTAGGTCATTGGGAATGACAATCGTATCGCCATTACCGTCTCAAATATGTGAAGTTCAAACGGAAGCGTTGAAAACAGAAAACAGATCTGCCGAGAATATATTTGGGATGGCTGAGAATGAGAAAGGATTTGTTAAGCGCTCTGATGGATTGTTATGTTTTGGAGATCGGATTTGGGTACCTTTGTATGGAGGAATTCGGGAGTTGATTATGCACGAGTCGCATAAGTCAAGGTACTCTATTCATCCTGGGTCCGACAAGATGTACCAGGATCTTAAGAAGTTCTATTGGTGGCCAAATATGAAGGCAGATATAGCATCGTACGTTAGTAAATGCTTGACATGTGCTAAGGTTAAAGCTGAACACCAGAGGCCGTCAGGATTACTAACGCAACCAGAACTTCCAGTCTGGAAATGGGAGCGGATTACAATGGACTTCATTACCAAATTACCGAGGACAGCTAACGGTTGTGACGCTATCTGGGTAATTGTGGATCGTCTGACAAAGTCTGCTCATTTCCTAGCTATAAGTGAAGATGATAGTGTGGATAAGCTTGCGAGGTTATATGTGAAGGAAATTATTTCGCGTCATGGAGTCCCGATATCTATCATTTCGGATCGCGATAGCCGTTTTACGTCAGCTTTGTGGCGATCACTTCAAACGGCTTTGGGGACGAGGCTTGATATGAGTACTGCATATCATCCCCAAACCGATGGTCAAAGTGAGAGGACCATTCAGACGTTAGAGGATATGCTTCGTGCATGCATCATAGACTTTGGTAAAGGCTGGGAGAAGTATTTACCCCTTGCGGAATTCTCCTATAATAATAGCTACCACACAAGTCTTAAGGCTGCACCATTCGAAGCTTTGTATGGCAGAAAGTGTCGTTCGCCTATTGGTTGGGCAGAAGTTGGAGATAGTCAACTCACAGGCCCTGAACTGATTTTGGAAACTACTGAGAAAGTAGCTCAGATTCGTGATCGATTGCAAGCAGCCAGAGATAGGCAGAAGAGCTACGCCGATCAGAGACGTAAACCCTTAGAGTTCCAGGTTGGAGACAAAGTGAGGCTGAAAGTCTCGCCTTGGAAGGGTGTGATACGTTTTGGGAAACGTGGTAAACTCAACCCACGCTACATTGGACCATTTCTGATCTTAGAAAGAATTGGGCCCGTGGCTTATAGGTTGGAATTACCACATGAACTGAGTAAAGTTCACGACGTGTTCCACGTTAGTAATTTGAAGAAATGTCTTTCCGATGAGATGCCTGTCATTCCAATGAAGGATATTCGTGTCGATGAGAAATTGAATTTCGTGGAAGAGCCAATTGAGATTTTAGACCGTGAAGTTAAACGACTCAAGCGAAGTCGCATTCCGCTCGTCAAGGTTCGTTGGAATTCCCGACATGGACCAGAATTTACGTGGGAACGTGAGGATGAGTTCAGGAAGAGATATCCGAAGCTTTTCACTTCGTAGATGAATTTTTTTCGAGTGAAACCCGGGACGGGTTTCTTCTGAGACTGGGAGGATGTGACAACCGGCAATTTAGGGAGTTATTTTAAAAACCCGCATTACGATTAAAGTTCGTTTATAATTTTTATTTAAAATTTTATTTCACAACGAACTTGTAAGACCTATTTTATGAATAATTATGGATTATTGATGTTATGGAATTCGTGAATTATTTTCATAATTCATTCTTGATATTATGCTCGGTGATGTATTCTTAAATTCTCACTGGTACTACGTTGACTATGGCACTAGGTTTACCTAACGAAAATTTTTATGATTCGTTTTACGAGTCCGACTATATTTTATTTATTTACGAGGTGTTTCGTGAGATATTAAACGTTTGAAATGAGTTCGGGTTCGGGCCACATGTTTTTACATTTACCCACGTTACCCGCTCCACACCGATAGTAATATTATTATTACTATTATTATTATTACTTTTATTATCATTATTATTATTAATAGAAAAAGAAATAATAAAAAAAATAATAATAAATAAACTACAAATTGGGTCCTTGTGGTTTTCGGTTCATAATCAACACACACCAACACCTCACCACTTCATCCTCGTCTCTCTCTTTTCTTGTTTTGCTAACCCTAGCCGCCCCTTTAATTTCCGGCCACCACCACAGCCACCGCCGGCCACCACTAAAAACCACTACCATATCCTTAATCTCCATCATCTAATCTTTTAGATCCACTCCTACACGCGCCTATAACATCATTTTTTCACCACGAATCTTCACCATCTTTCACTACAAATCATTATTTTCGAAGTATTACACGATTTGGAGCTTTGTAGATCGAAGGTGAGACGAGTTTTACTCGTATTTTTGGCGAAAACGTGACTTAGGGTCACGAATTCAAACCTTTCTTGTGGGTTTTGGTTATACACATATAATACGAGTGGGTTTTTAAAAGAAATGTAAGGATTTGATGGTTTGGTATCCGGGTTTGGTGTATTTTTGGATGGTTCGACCGAACCGTGAGTCTAAGACTCACGGCTTGGTGTTAATCCGAGCCATGGTGCTCGTGTACTTGTTCTTTGGGTCGATTTGGGTTCGGTTTGTGGAAGGATTCGATTGTTTCATGATTTGTCGAGGCTTTGATTCTTGATTCGAGCCTAACCGAGACCCTTGAGGTCTCGGGGTCACCTTTGGTTGCTTGTATAACCAAGTCGAGACCCATATGGGGCTCTCGTTTGGTTGTGACTCGAGCCTAGGGCTCGTTGTTACTTTGGTTCGACTCGATGGAGTCACAGCTCGATGCCGTAAGATTGTGGTTAATGCCGAGACCCTTATGGGTCGATTGGCTAATTTGTTGTGCTCGTTGGAGCCTATTTGGTTACTTTGATGATTGGTTCGAGCCTTTGTGCTCGTGGTTTGGACCGCGACTCAATTGAGTCGAGTAAGACTCGGGTTGGCTTGGTAAACCATCCCGAATGTGACCTTGGATTATATTCTTTTTCATTATTATTATTGTTGCCAACTTGGTTTTGATATTGATTTGGTTGTTTACTTACTTGGCCGAACACTTGTGGGTCGAGACCACGTTTGGTCTCGACAATGGTATTATGGTATCGATTGTGGAGTTGTTGACGAAAAGTGTGATTGGGGACCGATTGTGAGACGGTCACTTAGATTGACGGAGATAGGTTAGTCGGGTACCGTAGTCGGACCCTATTGTTGTAGCACGTGGATTGAGATTGTGTTGGACGGAGATATTATTGATGGTTATGACTTTTATATTATGTTGGACTTGGACAATGAGCCGAGAGTCATGACTCGGACATGTGACCATTTCGCGTGACTCGATAACTATTACAATTAAAACAGAAGTAATAAAACTCGTAATAATAATTATTGATGATATAAACGTTTATATGAATATATAGACGTGAATAACGGATATATAATTATATAGACGCGTATATTAGTAATAATAATAATCACGAGTCATATTATAAATAATACGACTAGATATATATTAGGCTACGAATGTGGCGTAATATTATTGAACGTATTATTATTATAAAAATTTGTTATAAAACGAGAAACTCTCGACAATTATTAAACATTTAATAAAAAGGTCATTTTGTTATATATAATAAATAAACTTATCGAGTTATGCGGAATCGTTGTCACTCGAGTCCAGGTAAGTTATAATTGTGACTTTCGTGTTGTCACGGATATATGACGATTAATATAAACGTTTTCTATAACTAAATAACCACTTAACCGAAAGGTTGAATCGGGTTATTTGGCTATATGAAATGAATATATTAATGGGCATCGTATCCTACGACGCCCATAGGTTGTGGTATATGTAAAGTGTAATAAATTGCGAGTGTATATATCGGGAAATCTGGCCAATTTGACGATATATATGAGGAATTTATTAGACTATGATATCTACCATATAGTATCTATGTGCTATGTGCTTTAGGCTGGGTGTAATCTTGGAAAGGTATGTTACGTAAATAAATATGAGGATTATCAAATCGACGGATTCGATAAACTTCAGCGATTTATTTAAATGATATATTGGGCTAATATTAGATCCATAGTTTATTTTGTTATTCTTTGAGTGATCTTTTGGTTTGTTTTGAGTCGACCCACCACCCGTATGGATACCAAACGTAAAACTAATACGAAATGGATTTTCGGAAATAAAACGGATTCTCGTCCGGGTTTGGGAATATTCTGAATTTGAGGAAATGATTTCTGAACGAGTTAATATTGTTAGGTCGTGCCGAGTCCGTAGTTGCTGTTTCGTGAGTTATTATACATCTTATTTCTACCGACTTCTTCTTGCTATTTTCTGGACTTGAGGTGAGTCATAGCCCCACTTTTTCTCTTGAACTATGTTTTCAATACTTGGGGTGAGAAACGTGCAAATTATTTTATGTGGACTATTATCGCTTTTATATGCTTTCTAAACTTGCTATGCGTATGGACTAGGATATATTGTCAGCTTTAGTCACACATTTTGTGTGTACTATTCAAGGTTGGCTTATTTGGTTATTGATGGATTGTCAGCTTTAGTCACATATTTGTTGTGTGTACTATTCAAGGTTGGCTTATTTGGTTATTGGTGAATTGTCAGCTTTAGTCGCACGGTTTCATGTGTACTATTCAAGGTTGGCTTACTTAGATACTGTAGCGTGCACCTATAGGTTATTAATACTTCGGAGGTTATCCGAGTATTTATTGGTATTGCGGGGGTTACCCGAATATCTACGTTAGAACGGAGGGTATCTGTGTGTTAGGTTGGAGCGGAGGGTATCCGCAGGCTTTTAGCGAATCCTTAGTCTAGCTAGCAAGCGTTTTGCGTATATGTCCACTATATTGTTAGATGAATTTAAACCTATGATCTCACCTGCGAAAGCTGACTTTTAGCACGTTTTCTCAGGTGAATAAGTGATGAGATGCATGCTTGGAATGGAAGGCTCGGCCAAGGCTCATGGTTTATGGATCTATTTTTCTAAACTTTGATAATTAATTTTGGACCTACTGTTATGTTATTTTGGGTCTGACTCTGAATGATGTTGGGATAAATGTAAACCTTAAAACCCCGTTTTGGTTGTGTTTTTATTATGTTTACTTTATCTCGTTCTATATTGTCTTATGTTGGATACCAATCCCCGTAGCACCCCGAAAGCTTGTTGAGTCTTCCGCTGTATCAAATTTTGGGGGTGTTACATAAAGTCACACAAGCGAGCCATTGCTTGGCGACTTTCCGACATCAAGGGTATTAACCCGGAATTTTGTATGCACAAGATTTTGATGGAGGATGACTTTAAACCGGCGGTTCAACAACAAAGAAGGGTAATCCAAAAATTCACGAGGTTATCAAACAAGAAGTCATAAAACTTCTTGATGCCGGTTTGATTTACCCTATCTCGGATAGTCCTTGGGTAAGTCCCGTTCATTGTGTTCCCAAAAAGGGTGGTATAACGGTAGTTAAAAATGATGATAACGAGTTGATTCCTACTCGATTGGTAACGGGTTGGCGTGTTTGTATTGACTATCGAAAGTTAAATGACGCCACCCGCAAATACCACTTTCCTCTACCTTTCATGGATCAAATGCTCGAAAGATTGGCGGGAAACGAATACTATTGTTTCCTTGACGATTTTTCGGGTTATTTCCAAATTCTCATCGACCCTCAAGATCAAGAGAAAACGACTTTCACGTGTCCATATGGAACATTTGCTTATCAACGCATGCCTTTTGGCTTGTGCAATGCTCCGGGCACGTTTCAAAGATGCATGATGGCCATTTTTCACGACATGATCGAGAAAACAATGGAGGTCTTCATGGATGATTTTTCGGTCGTTGGGAATTCATTCAAATCATGTCTCACCAATTTAGACAAAATGCTTCAAAGGTGTGAAGACACCAATCTTAGTCTAAATTGGGAGAAAAGTCATTTCATGGTCAAGGAAGGAATTGTCCTTGACCATAAAATTTCTAAGAGCAGGATTGAGGTTGACAAGGCTAAAATCGATGCCATTGCTAAACTTCCTCCTCCCACAACCGTTAAAGGTGTTCGGAGTTTTCTGGGTCATGTCGGCTTCTATCATAGATTTATTCAAGATTTCTCAAAGATAGCTAGGCCTATGACTCGGCTTCTTGAAAAAGAAACTCCGTTTGACTTTTCTGATGAGTGCATCGAAGCTTTTCAAACTCTCAAGAAAAAGCTTACCAAGGCACCAATTCTAGTTGCCCCCGATTGGGACCTACCTTTCGAACTTATGTGTGATGCAAGTGACTTTGCCATAGGTGCGGTCTTAGGGCAACGAAAAACCAAGCATTTTCAGCCGATTCATTATGCAAGCAAAACCTTGACCGAAGCTCAAGCCCACTACACCACTACGGAAAAAGAATTACTTGCCGTGGTGTATGCATTTGAGAAGTTCCGGCCATACTTAATCTTGACTAAATGCATAGTGTACACGGATCACTCGGCTCTCAAATATCTCTTTGCCAAGCAAGATGCAAAGCCGAGATTGCTTCGTTGGGTTCTCCTCCTACAAGAATTTGATATCATCATTCGTGATAAAAAAGGAGCCGAGAACCTCCCTGCTGACCATCTTTCCCGATTGGAAAATCCTCATCAAAGTGTCCTCGAGAAAAAGGAAATAAATGAAATGTTTCCTCTCGAGACACTTAATGTGATTTCTCATCGTGGTGATTCTAGTACCCCATGGTTTGCCGACTTTGCAAACTACCATGCGGGGAATTTTGTTGTCAAAGGGATGTCGTCCCACCAAAAGAACAAATTTTTCAAAGATGTGAATCATTACTTTTGGGACGATCCCTATTGATAAAAATTTGTGCGGATCAGGTCATTCGTAGGTGTGTTCATGGCCAAGAAGCCATGGAAATTCTTAGGGCTTGTCATAATGAACCCACTGGGAGACATCATGGCCCGAACTACACCACTCAAAAAGTATTTGATTCGGGTTTCTATTGGCCCACCTTTTACAAAGACGCCCATGACTTAGTCAAATCTTGTGACTCATGTCAACGTCAAGGAAAGATAACACAATGGGATGAGATGCCACAAAATGTCATCCAAGTTTGTGAAATCTTCGATGTTTGGGGCATAGACTTTATGGGGCCGTTCCCGTCTTCACGAGGGAATAAGTACATACTCGTGGCCGTTGACTATTTGTCAAAATGGGTCGAAGCAAAAGCTCTCCCAACCAACGATGCCCGAGTAGTTGTGAAATTTTTAAAGTCTCTATTTGGTAGGTTTGGAACTCCCCGCGCTATAATTAGTGATCGCGGTACTCACTTTTGCAATGACCAATTTGCAAAAGTCATGCTCAAGTATGGTGTCACTCACCGACTTGCTACCGCTTATCACCCATAAACGAGTGGGCAAGTGGAGGTTTCAAACCGTGGGCTAAAAAGAATTCTTGAAAGAACTGTAGGCGAAAACCGTACCTCTTGGTCGGACAAGTTAGATGACGCTCTATGGGCTTTTCGCACGGCTTATAAAACACCCATCGGGTGTACTCCTTATAAGCTTGTGTATGGAAAAGCATGTCATCTACCGATTGAGCTCGAGCACAAAGCTTATTGGGCTTTGAAGAATGCAAATTTCGATCTCAAGTCTGCGGGTGATCATAGGAAAGTTCAACTCAATGAACTAAATGAACTTCGTGATCAAGCTTATGAAAACTCTCTAATCTATAAAGAGAAAACAAAGAAGATCTACGACTCCAAAATCAAGAACCGCGTTTTTAACGTTGGTGACCGAGTCCTTCTTTTTAACTCTAGATTGAAGATATTTTTGGGTAAGCTTAAAACCCGCTGGACTGGGCCTTACACCGTTGCCAAAGTTTTTCCATATGGTACCGTCGAGTTATCTCAAAATGACGGTCCAAATTTCAAAGTGAATGGGCATCGGTTGAAGCAGTATTTTGGAGGGGACATACCACCCATGGTTGTCCCGGACCTCCAAACTTTCCCCATGGACCAATAAATTCGGGGATCGAGTCAAGCTAGCGACTCGATAAACAAAAACAATAGCACAACATGGGTTTTCACCCATGTCTCTAACTTCTTTCTACTTTCTAACACCCTAGTGTGGGGGAGTGGCCACCCCCTACAGCTATTTGCAATGTATATATCTTCAAAAAAAAAATGTGTGTTGTATAAATAAAGTGAAAAATGAAAAATGATGTTCCCACAATTAGCTTCTAATATTATCTTCTTACGTTCAAAGATTCGGCATAATAGTCGGGACTTTGAATATTGAGGACAATATTCAATTCTAAGTGTGGGGGAGGGGAAAATTCTAGCGATTTTTATCAAATTATACCGTTTAGTACCCCCGTTTTTGGCCTAAAATTTAAAAAGAAAAATCACTTTATTTCAAAATTTTTGTGGTTATCAGTCCGCCAAGTCTAACCAACAAAAGGACTGGCTAATCCAAGAGCAAACGGCTTTTGATAAAGATAACTTAAATCCGTTGACGGCTTGCAATTTGCCCAAAGTTGTATGGTATCTCAACTCGCCATATCCCAAAAAGTGAAAGAGTTGGCTAGCCCACAAGATTATGGCTTGTGGTAAAGGCAGTGGAAAAACCATAATTGGTAATCAACTCACCAAGATGTTGACTGTGTCCATCAAGAGTTAGCTAATCTAGAAGCAAACGGCTTTTGGTAAAGACAAATCAAAACCGTTGGAAGCTTATGGTTTGCTCGAAATCATATGGTTATCAAATGGACCATAATTCTTACTTGAACCGAAACATTTGGCTACTCCAGAATTAATGGATTTTGGTAAAGAGACTTCAAATCCATTAATTTTCACAAAAGATTGCTAGGGACTAGCAATACTCAAGTGTGGGGGATTGATGAGTGTGTAAATACTCATCATTTTTACCGTATTTTAACTGCCAAAACACGTGAAAACACTAAAAAATGCATCAAAATAATGAAAATATCCCAAAGATCGTGTTTTATATGTTTTAGATGCAAAATGATTGAAAACAAACGAAAAACAAACAAAGTTTGCATAATTGATAGTTTCAGTCCCCCGACTTTCAAAAGTTGTCAAAACTAGTCCTTAAGCATTTATTTAAAAAGAAAAGTCAACCCAAGTTTCTTAAAAGTCAAAAGAAATCACAAATGATCTTTGGGTAAAAAGCTTTCAAAAATGTACAAGTATGGCCCCTGGAATATCTCAATTGACAATATTGGTCCCTGTACTTTCAGAAAATAGCAGAATTAGTCCCTGGTGGAATATTTTGGAGAAAAAGTCAACTTTGGTTCTTGGAAACTCACAAGTTGTCAAATTTAGTCCTTGGAGTGAAAAATTTGGAGATTGTACAAGTTTGGTCCCTGCAGTTTGGAAAAATGACAAAAGTGCCCCGGGAATTATAATTTGAAGAAAAATCACTCCAAAGTCCTTGGGAACTCATCTTGGCATAATTGGTCCCTTGGAAAATTTATGGAAAATCACACGGCAGCCCCTCAAATTTCAGACAATTGAAAAAATGGTCCTTGTGTTTTTCACTTATAAAACTAAACGGGCCCTTGTTTATTATTACCTAATCCACGACCCTTTATCCTACACTACCCAATCCACCTAAACCATAAACCCTTAGCCCATCCAAACCCCAAGCCCACTAAAACTAAAATAATTCACCCCGTTTAATACCTGATCCAGTCAACACGGGTCAAACATATCATCCCCTACCTTTCCCCTTTTTACCCAGATACAACACCATCACCCCTGACCATCTTCTCCCACACTCAACCTCACCTCAATATCTCCCCAACACAGTCCCCCAACCTACTATCACCATTTCCCACCTCTCAAAATCCTACCTAACCACAATTACAACCTGGCAATCCAAACTCTACATAAAACGTTTTTCCGCCAAAAACTCAATGGAAGGCTAGGATTGATTTCAGAGCAATTGGACAGCTGGGATTTGATCACAAGGTTCAAGGGATGATTTTGTTGCCCTAATTCCAAAAAGGCAAGCACAAGGAGCATTTTTCTACCTACCTCTTGAATTAGTATAAATAGGGAGTTCATGTAAGCCATTAAGGCATCTTTCTTTGTATCTATTTTTTATTTTAGACTTAGTTTCAGTTGTAATTTCCAAATTCTCAATTTAATTTAAGTGATCTTTCAGTTTTCATCAATTCGTATTTATACTTTAAATTTTAAGTTTCTTGATTTTTTTTGCTTAAGTTGCATTCTAGTTAGTCCCAATAGCTTTTATAAACTGATTTAAGGTTATTTGAAGTTTAAAGGAAGTAAAAGTTCAGAAAAGAAAAAAAAAAAAGAAAAATACAAAGAAATCAAAAAAAATGGTGAACAATGGTTGCAGTAGAAGAAAAGCAGGGACTAGAATTGGTTTAGTACTCATGGGAGTGTTAGGTTTGTGACTTTGGTTCTGATTCTCAATTGCTTTCTCAGCTTTGGATGTCAAGTAAGCCTTTGGCTCATAAATTTTGCATAATTTGTGTTCCTAAATGATATGTGTTCATTACTATTGATTGTTGTTTATTTATGCTCATAAATGCTTAGTTATAGTTTAGATCTCAGATTTGTTGCTTAAATGTCTCAGTTGCTTTGAAAATTCTTTAAAACAGCCAAATAAGGGGTGTTTGGATCTAGTGTTTAACCTCAATTGCGGTTGTTTCCTGGCTGTTTATTTGGTTAAGACAGATTGCTTAGGCATTATTAGGATATTTTAAGCCAAAAATTCAGTAGGTATAATAGCTAAAAGTCAAATCATCACTCATTAGACTTAAATCTGTTTCTGTGGATCTGTGTCTTGGTTAGCTGTTAGGATTAGGGTAATTTTGGTTTAATTTAGTGTTAAATTAGCTTTATACTTCATATAGAATAAAATTTGATCAGTAGAAAATCACTTAGGTCAACTTAGGTTAGTATCTAAAAAGTCAAATTGGATTTGAACTCATAATTTTATCAGGTTTTTATGAGCATTTGTAGGATTCAATATTCATTGGAATTAAGTTTAGATTGTTGATTTTAGAAGTTTAGCAGCTTGTGTATTTGGATCAAAAAGAAAAAGTAAGTTTGGAACTCATTTGTTGGATTAGAATCAATCACCAAGTGACCCATTTGCTGCCAAACCTCCCCTGCACCCAGGTTTTGAAAGAAATTCAATTGATCATATCTTGCTCAATATTGGATGAAATCCCTTGTTTGTTGTTACTTTGAATAACCCTCTAGGTGGTTTTGAAGATTCTACTTTTTGTTTGCTAGTTAGTGCTTATATAGACTGTTTATTAGGGACTTCTTTTGGCTTATTTGAACACTGGAGCTGCAGTGTTCTTGCTGTTCTTATAATTAGTGAAGTTCTTAATTGTTGCTCTTGTTGTTTATTGTAATCCTGTGTTGTTTTAGTTGTAGTATTGTTTTAAGTTGTTGTTGATATAAGCTCAGCTTGTTGGGCTCATTAAGCTTGTTTGAAAAGAAAAAAAAATATATAATCTCTTGAATAAATTTTGGAAACAAAGAGAAAAAAAAAGAAATAAATCTTTGAGTTGTGCTTCTGATTTGATTCAAAGTTGTTAGAATCTGCTTTTAGGGAGGGCAAATTAGTTTGTGTTTGTGTTGTGGTGCTTGTGTCCACGCAGTAAAGAAAGAAAGGAAAAAAATATATATATTACAAACTTTTTGCAAAAACAAGGGGTCGAACCTGGGACCTCTTGCACACACAGACACACCATCACACAACACACAACCAAATGCGCCCTTAGGTCTTTTTCGTTTAATTCTACACATTTAATCCTTTTAACCCTTTTTTGTCTATTTTGCTAAATAAGCCTTTTCAGCTTATTTAGCTTATTTGCTGCTTATTATTGAACTGTGTCCTCACTTTTTTTTTTTTTTTTTTTTTTTTTCTTAGGTTCTTTTTAACTTATAGAATTTATTAAAAAAAGTTTCAGATTTTTAGGAGATGTGGTTTAATTATTAGAATTTAATTAGTATTAATTAGTTTTTAATTCGTAATAAATAGAAATTTTGTTGAAAAATTAATTTTCTTTTTTCTAAATATTTCTTTTGTCATTTAGGGCGTAAGAAAATTATTTTGATACCCGTAGGACTTGCGTAGCATTAATTTCACATTTTTATTTGCGCCTTGACGTTTATCTTAAATAAACGTCACGTTTAGTCGTTTACTTGTGATTTAGGATTCCCGATACCTAATTTTGATTCCCGTAGTGTTTTAGGACTTCCCTAGTTTGCCAAATTCCTTTTGTTCCTTTTAGGTTGTTTAATTTTCATTCACGTTTGTTAAATTTCAATTTCCGTTAGTTTAACGTATCACAAAACCAAACAATCCTTCCAACATACAAGATTTTAATCCCAATCTCACTCGAAGCTTTCCATTCACACCTCGTTGGGGTACGACCCGGGAAATCACTTCCCGGTCTCACAATTTAATATCACTTTCACGAGTTTTGCGAGGTAATCTTTTTCCTAAAAGGTTTACTCTTATTTCTCTACGTCTAGTTATCTCACGATAACTTAGACCTCACGTTGTTGATATATTGATAAATTGTTTTTGCACACACCAAAACACAACGAATCAGACTACGAATAAGGTTTTCTGACTAAGGAAAGATTTAAGGCAGCAAGAGATCGCCAAAAGAGTTATGCGGATTATTGCCGTAAACCCTTGGAGTTTGGCGTTGGTGATATTGTGAGGTTAAAAGTATCTCCTTGGAAGGGTGTGGTGCGTTTCGGTAAGAAAGGCAAGCTAGCACCGAGATACGTAAGACCGTTTGAGATTTATGGAAAGGATTGGATTTGAGACATATCGATTGAATTTGCCTGAGTAGTGAAGTAGAGTGCATGATACGTTTCACGTATCTAATGGAATGAAGTGGGTAGCGGATGCTAGTCTGCATGTGCCATTAGATGAGAATAAGGTTGACAAGACTCTCCGTTTTGTCAAGAAACCTGTTGAGATTATGGATCGAGATGTTAAGGGTCGAAGTATGGTGAGATAGCGTTGGTAAAGGTATGGTGGGATTCTAAGCGTGGTCCTGAGTTTACTTGGGAACGTGAGGATCCGATGAAATTTAAGTACCCAATTTTGTTTGCTGATGTGGTTGGTGAAGTAGATCGTTTGTAGTTGGATTTTAGATCGTGGAAGTTAGATGCGGGGTATTCATAAATGTTTGTTTTATGGGTATCTGTTATTTGTGAGTGCGTCTTGCGGTTGCCAGTTGGTTTTTCATTTGGTTCGAGAGTATCGTACCTGTCTGTGAGAAGTCGTTCAGATCTTTGGTGTTATTGATCGGTGTGGTGTATCTATTTTTGTGTATTGTTGCAGTGTCGGTATGTTTTCTATCGTGTGAATTCGAGTATTTAGTCGGTTCACATTTTTGTGGTTCTTTCTCTGTGATTTTATGGTGTGGTATTTATCCGCTTAAAAATCCATAAATTTCCTTTTGCTGTTGTGAGTGGTGACTATAGTAGTTGAAATCTCGGGACGCGATTTCCCTAAGTGGGGGATGATGTACCAACCGTGGGTTTAGCATGTCAGTTTGACTGATAATCTTGACTCGGTTGACATTTGTTTGGTGTGTCCTAGGTGATTGAAGTGATATATGTGTGATATAGGTGAGTTTTAGCACTAAATCCCTTTGCGTGGTGTTGTGTTTGTGAGTGAGTAATGTTGATATTTGGATATAAGTTCATTTTGATCGCCTTTGTGGTGTAGAAATGACTTGTGTACTTTTGGTGTTTTTGTGTTTTGCGTAACGAGTCTTGGTTTAAGTATTTGAGCGTCAGCAAGTTACGAGGAGTTTGTTTTATGTGTAACACCCCAACCCTACAAGGGTCTAAAGTGTAACATTATGGTGTCAATTCAGAACATAAAGCGCAAGCGGAAGACTTAGCTCAATAAATTACAAATCTAGAGACTAGAAGGACTAATAAAACAAATACAATCAAAATCAACTTCTAAAAGAAATGAAATAATTAAACATAAAACTGAAATAAAATCCTTGAATACTAAGGTAGGGTTGGTCCACTAAAAGCTCCTACTCTCATCACTCAATCCCAGCCTCCAACTTGATACCTGCCGCAGGGAAAAGAAAATGCGGCTGAGCTAACACTCAGTGAACATATATAAACATATGAAAGATAATTGAACGATAACAAACAATCCAATGAGAACCTGCTGAGATACAATGTCATAAAGAATATGAAGAGTCATATGAAAATGGAAATCAAAGAATAATCCAGAATTGGTAAAAGGGATAGTAACATAATTTGCTCAGTACCAAAGCAATCAATCAAACTTTTCATATCACAATTCATTATACCGCCAATTCATAAGTTGTACAACGAGGGGAGACCTCTCAAGTACCAGAAGTGAAATGGAGCACGTGGCACGCACTACCAATCACTAAGTCAATCAATATCCAATCATTCATTTAGCCTAGGATGCATCCATACGCTCCCTATAAAACAGAATACATATGCAAGTACGAGACTATACATACATATACAGAATGGCCATATGCACCATAATCATTATAACAGAAGGGAACGCTGTGGATCAATCACACCTCCACAGAAAGTGTCATGCCATTGGTGCCTCAATGTCATGGCCATGGTACCTCCATGGCTAGATAATACTTTGGGCAATGGGTCAATTCAAACAGATCAAAATAAAGGAATCATAACAATGGAATCATATCAGATGGGTTATAATAAAAGGATCATATCATTGGTTCAAATCAAAGGGTTCATGTCAAAAGGTTCATATCATAGTACGAATCAAAGTCAATGAATACGAATCATGAGAAACGAATAATCAGACAAACGAACCAACCGATAATGATGTAAAGAGAAGTGGGTATCCAGAATATCCGTACCAATACGAAATGAAAATGAAATAATGTCTAAAAGTAAGACTGAATATCCGTACCAATATGAAATGCCAATGAAATAATGTCTAAAAGTAAGACCGAATATCTGTACCAATACGATATGCAAATGAAAGAATCTTTAAAAGGAAGACTGAATATTCGTACCTTAATGCAATGAACGGAAAGTAACGAATCAATGGACGTTACGTTTTCTTCAACGAATCTACACGGATTAGGGTTCATACATATTTAGTAGGTTTCTACATTAGTCAACTTAGGGTTTAAAAATCATATTAAATGCCATTTGATGATCAATTAGGGTTACAAATACATATTAAATGTCATTAGGATTAGGGTTTCAAATACATTCAATGTCACTAAGTTTATTTAACCGAAACGTACCAATTATTATTATGTCCAAATAATATAGATCACGTTAGTCCAACATTTTAATAGCCAAAATATATGTTACATATTAACTAAATAAAGTAATCTTAATAAACACAACCCATTAGTTTTATTAATTACAATTCACCCTCTAACCTCGATTTATATTCATGCTTATATAAAAATATGTTTCACATATATAGGTTTTAATAATATGTTTCACATGTTTAGGTTATACTCGTAAATTAAGTTTCATATATATATTCTACCATTATATAATATATTTTACATATAGTGACCTGTGTTTAGCTAGAAACTACTACTCCTCGTCATTTGTGTCATAATAACATATACTGATGATGGTCTCATGATAGTTTCAAAGGTAAATGGGTTGAATCAATGATTGATTGAAGAGAAGGAAAACAAGGTTCGACCTCACTGATGACACAAACGACCCAACATGTTTAACCAAATTTTAAAGTGGTGTTAATCTATTAGTAGGCGCATGATTTCATGTGACAATACTTACTGTAACCAAGTTTTAACACAACGAGATATAGACCAGGTTTAAAAACATATGTGTCGTATGATATAAAGATTAGGACAGCCCTTTTAACATGTTCTATAACAGATTCACTAGTAGTAATATTAACAGGTTCAGATATCATGAAACAATTAAGTTTAAAGTGTTTTATATATTCAGTTTAGCATGCATAAGTGTGTCGAATCAGAACAGAAAACAAGTCTGAATAAGGTACCTTGTTGATGAATCGACTCAAGAAAAGAACAGGAACGGATTCGCTATAAACCCTAATCACAAAGATTACCCACCGCATCAACACTCCTTTGGTTTCGATCGAACAACACAGCAGCTTTTCGCTTATATTGTTAAGAGTGTTTCCTTGTTGATGTTGGTTTTGGTCATACGTATGGAGGAACAAAAGAGGGACAATAGTTCGACTTATATCTGGTATCAAATAGGAGCGTATACAATTTTTATAACGTTTACTGTTTATGGGTTTTAATGGGTGTTAAAGGGTCGGTTAAGGGATGTAATCAATGGGCCGATTATGAGCTTTTATTAGTCAATTATTATGAGGTTTAAGAGCCTATTAACTTTGTTTTCAAATGTCATCATTTTCTCCATAAATGTACATTAATTATTGGGTTAATACACAAAAAAGTTACTAAACTTTACAAGAAAGTTCGCCTAAGTTACTCAAGTTTCAAATTGTTCAATTAGGTTACTATACTTTGCGTATTTATTTATTATGTTACTGATGTTTTAAAAAAGTGTCATTTAGGTTACTCCTTAGATGGGTGACCTGCTATGTTGGTAAAAGTCAACAGATACTTTGAAAAGTCAAAACACATCTTTATTATATAAAAAATTCCAAAAAAAAAAAAAAAAAAAAAAAAATCGAAAAGAAAAAGTTTTTTAAAAAATTCCAAAAAAATAAAAAAAAGTTTTTATTCGAAAAAAAATTCCAAAAAAAAAATTCGAATATTTAAAAAATAAATCGATAATTATTTAAAAAAAAAGAACTAAAAATTAGAAAAAAAAAATAATGTTTTTTTTCAAAAATAAATCGATAATTATTTTCTAATTAAAAAAAAATATTTTTTAAATTTTTTTTCAAAAAAAATTGATTTTTTTTCTCTAATTATTAAAAATTAGAAAAAAAATTGAAACAATATTTTTAATTTTTTTTTTTATTTTTAATTTCTAAAGTTTTTAATTTTTTTTTTTATTTTTAATTTCTAAAGTTTTTGATTTTTTTTATATTCTAATATTTTTAAATTTTTTTTATTTTTAATTTCTAAAGTTTTTTTTTGCGAAAATATTTTTTTTGAACTTTTTTTTGGTGATGGACTGTGCATGAAATAATTATATATACTCAAGGACCAAACATGTAATTTTCTAACGAAGTGGGTTAAAGGAAATTAGTAAAAAACCCAAATCCGCCCAAAGTTAACGAAAATAGACCATGAGTTGAGCACATTTTTGTGCCATTTGCCCTTCTTATTTCCTTCTCCACCAAAAATTAAAAAAATAAAATAAAAAAAATTGATATTTTAATGCCACGTCACGCTAATACCTGTTATCATGAGTTAGTATAAGACCAGTAACGTATATAAACGGTTACGCAAAGTATAGTAACCTAATTGAACAATTTGAAACTTGAGTAACTTAGGCGAACTTTCTTGTAAAGTTTAGTAACTTTTTTGTGTATTACTTTGATTTAATTTATTTTAACTCAGGTTAATATACTTTTAGGGTTTTGAAAATAAATGTAAACCTTTATTTTATTTTATTTTATTTTAATTTTTTTTGGTAATTTTTAAATTTATACGGATTTATGTCTTTGAAAATTTTTGGGTTTTACAACTTTTCCCCTCTAAAAATAAAATTTCGTCCGCAAAATTGGAAAGAACCAAATAGAACATACCAGATCACGAAAGGGAATTGAAAACGATTCAAATGAACGGAAGGTTAGTTTCTCATGACTCGATTTAGAAGGTTCAGAACATTTCAGATTCTTCAATAATAACCGATCATTTCAGACTGAATCCAACAGATGTAGATCACATATATAACAGATAACAGATCACAATATAGGCATATATGAGGATAAGGACTAAATTCCGATTTCAATTTATTAGCATGTTCAAATCAGAAATTCCAGAAATATAACAGAAAATAGCAGAAATGTATCAAGACGTAAAAGGAAAGGCATAAACGAAAAATGAACCGATCATCAATCACCAACTCACTTCCTCCTAGGACAATCACCGATCTTATGGTCCATCGAACCGCATGCAAAACATGCCCCAGAGTTTCGGTGGCAAGGTTTCCCTGGGTGTAGCTTCCCACACGTTTTACATGGAGTTGACTCAGAATTATGGTACCTCTGATCTCGTACCTTCGGAGCATTGTTCTGAGTAGGTGTTACAGCGGATCGTATGCGGTCCCCTTCACGGTTTCTTTTGTTCTCCCTGTTCCTTTCACGAAGAAGTTCGATATTACAGCCTGCGTTAGCAACCTGAGCTACGTCCGTGAACTCTGTGTTCACAATCCCATCCAGTATCCATTCTTTCAGCTCCCATTTGAAATGTGAAGCCTGCTCTTCTTGCGTTCCAGCCTTCGCCCCTAGAAACCCTGCTAACCTCATAAATCGCTTCATAAATTCATTGGTGGTTTCTCTATCTTCCTGGCGGATAGTATGGTACTCCCGCTCAAACTTTTGTTGTTCAGCCAGAGGAAAGTACTGAGTAAAGAAGACCCCACGAAAATCTGTCCAAGTCATGGTGGCTACAAACGCATCACCTTTGGCCTGCTTATAGGCCTTCCACCAGTTCAGTGCATCACCCTCCAACTTGTAGCTGGCCAAACGAGCCTTAAACTCATCCCCACAGTCCAACACCTCGAAGATCTTTTCAATGTGTGCGATCCAATTTTCTGCATCAACAGGAGTGTTGGTGGAATTAAAAGATCTGGGTTTCTGTTTCCCAAACTTTTCCAACCACCCAGAGATAGTGACAGGAGTGCCCCGACCACCGGAACTAGAGGCCTCCTGACGGAATTCTTCGAAGAGTTGAGCTCGAAGTTCAGGCATCAATGCCTCAACGGCTTGAGCAACGGCTGCGTTAAAAGCAGCGATCTCTTCCGGTGTTTGATTGACCGACATCTAAAAGGTCAATAAACGAATTAATGAAGACAAAAATCAGAGTTAATATTGAATATTGAATATGATAGGAAAAATAGTCAAAGCAGAAGGAAGCCTAATGTCTACCCGATCCTCACAGGTCATAGCCTAAGCTCTACAGGTCGAATCCTAAGCTCTGATACCATAATTGTAACACCCCAACCCGACAAGGGTCTAAAGTGTAACATTATGGTGTCAATTCAGAACATAAAGCGCAAGCGGAAGACTTAGCTCAATAAATTACAAATCTAGAGACTAGAAGGACTAATAAAACAAATACAATCAAAATCAACTTCTAAAAGAAATGAAATAATTAAACATAAAACTGAAATAAAATCCTTGAATACTAAGGTAGGGTTGGTCCACTAAAATCTCCTACTCTCATCACTCAATCCCAGCCTCCAACTTGATACCTGCCGCAGGGAAAAGAAAATGCGGCTGAGCTAACGCTCAGTGAACAGATATAAACATATGAAAGATAATTGAACGATAACAAACAATCCAATGAGAACCTGCTGAGATACAATGTCATAAAGAATATGAAGGGTCATATGAAAATGGAAATCAAAGAATAATCCAGAATTGGTAGAAGGGATAGTAACATAATTTGCTCAGTACCAAAACAATCAATCAAACTTTAGATATCACAATTCATTATACCGTCAATTCATAAGTTGTACAACGAGGGGAGACCTCTCAAGTACCAGAAAAGAAATGGAGTACATGGCACGCACTACCAATCACTAAGTCAATCAATATCCAATCATTCATTTAGCCTAGGATGCATCCATACGCTCCCTATAAAACAGAATACATATGCAAGTATGAGACTATACATACATATACAGAATGGCCATATGCACCATAATCATTATAACAGAAGGGAACGCTGTGGATCAATCACACCTCCACAGAAAGTGTCATGCCATTGGTGCCTCAATGTCATGGCCATGGTACCTCCATGGCTAGATAATACTTTGGGCAATGGGTCAATTCAAACATATCAAAATAAAGGAATCATAACAATGGAATCATATCAGATGGGTCATAATAAAAGGATCATATCATTGGTTCAAATCAAAGGGTTCATGTCAAAAGGTTCATATCATAGTACGAATCAAAGTCAATGAATACGAATCATGAGAAACGAATAATCAGACAAACAAACCAACCGATAATGATGTAAAGAGAAGTGGGTATCCAGAATATCCGTACCAATACGAAATGAAAATGAAATAATGTCTAAAAGTAAGACTGAATATCCGTACCAATATGAAATGCCAATGAAATAATGTCTAAAAGTAAGACCGAATATCTGTACCAATACGATATGCAAATGAAAGAATCTTTAAAAGGAAGACTGAATATCCGTACCTTAATGCAATGAACGGAAAGTAACGAATCAATGGACGTTACGTTTTCTTCAACGAATCTACACGGATTAGGGTTCATACATATTTAGTAGGTTTCTACATTAGCAACTTTGGGTTTAAAAATCATATTAAATGCCATTTGATGATCAATTAGGGTTACAAATACATATTAAATGTCATTAGGATTAGGGTTTCAACTACATTCAATGTCACTAAGTTTATTTAACCGAAACGTACCAGTTATTATTATGTCCAAATAATATAGATCACGTTAGTCCAACATTTTAATAGCCAAAATATATGTTACATATTAACTAAATACAGTAATCTTAATAAACACAACCCATTAGTTTTATTAATTACAATTCACCCTCTAACCTCAATTTATATTCATGCTTATATAAAAATATGTTTCACATATATAGGTTTTAATAATATGTTTCACATGTTTAGGTTATACTCGTAAATTAAGTTTCATATATATATTCTACCATTATATAATATATTTTACATATAGTGACCTGTGTTTAGCTAGAAACTACTACTCCTCGTCATTTGTGTCATAATAACATATACTGATGATGGTCTCATGATAGTTTCAAAGGTAAATGGGTTGAATCAATGATTGATTGAAGAGAAGGAAAACAAGGTTCGACCTCACTGATGACACAAACGACCCAACATGTTTAACCAAATTTTAAAGTGGTGTTAATCTATTAGTAGGCGCATGATTTCATGTGACAATACTTACTGTAACCAAGTTTTAACACAACGAGATATAGACCAGGTTTAAAATCATATGTGTCGTATGATATAAAGATTAGGACAACCCTTTTAACATATTCTATAACAGATTCACTAGTAGTAATATTAACAGGTTCAGATATCATGAAACAATTAAGTTTAAAGTGTTTTATATATTCAGTTTTGCATGCATAAGTGTGTCGAATCGGAACAGAAGACAAGTCTGAATAAGGTACCTTGTTGATGAATCGACTCAAGAAAAGAACAGGAACGGATTCGCTATAAACCCTAATCACAAAGATTACCCACCGCATCAACACTCCTTTGGTTTCGATCGAACAACACAGCAGCTTTTCGCTTATATTGTTAAGAGGGTTTCCTTGTTGATGTTGGTTTTGGTCATACGTATGGAGGAACAAAAGAGGGACAATATTTCTACTTATATCTGGTATCAAATAGGAGCGTATACAATTTTTATAACGTTTACTGTTTATGGGTTTTAATGGGTGTTAAAGGGTCGGTTAAGGGATGTAATCAATGGGCCGATTATGAGCTTTTATTAGTCAATTATTATGTGGTTTAAGAGCCTATTAACTTTGTTTTCAAATGTCATCATTTTCTCCATAAATGTACATTAATTATTTTACTTTGATTTAATTTATATTAACTCAGGTTAATATACTTTTAGGGTTTTGAAAATAAATGTAAACGTTTTTTTTTTTTTTTTTAATTTTTTGTAAATTTCTAAATTTATACGGATTTAGGTCTTTGAAAATTTTTGGGTTTTACATTATGTGTTATGCTTATAAAAGAGTATGAAAATCTATTTTTGGAAACTTTGTTTTGAAAATGATAATTTTTCGGTTTGTCGTAAAATTAAGGTTTATCGCGAAAGACGTTAGGTTTCATTATGGGAATACATAAAATATGAAAAGTATGAGGTTTTGAGTGTAATAAATAAATTTAATAAAAAAATAAAAAATATATATATAAATAAAAGGGGCGGCTGATTTAGGGGGATAAGGGGAAAAATAAAACCCAATTTGAGTCCAAATATGACTCTTTGGCCCAAGGATTATCCATAATTAATATAAATACAAACCAAACAACCCTCAATTTTTTTTTTATGATTTTGGTCGTTCATGGGAGGCCAAGGAAGAAGAAAAAAATTACGGTTTATAATTTGGAAGCAATAATCAAGAATCAAGGTAAAATCTTTAAACCTTATGTTCAATTAATTGGTTAATTAATCTAATTCATGTAATATTAAGTATGATGGATCTAGGGTTTGTAAACTTCTATAAGTTAATTAATTAAAACATGTTGGGATCAATTAATGATTATATTATGATGATTGGTGAAGAGAATTGAGTGTAAAACATGTTAGTTTATGTGTTAGGGTTTGGGCAGAAAACTATGGCTATAAAGATGTGAGTGTAAATAACATATGGTAAAGAGTTAAGTCACGAATTTTTGGTCTAAATTGAAGTTTAATGCAAGAGATTTCCAAAAAGTCCAGCCACGATTGATTTCATGATCGGGAAGTTGGTCTTTTGATTTTTCTTTGTTAAGGTGTCAAAACTGTCAAACCGGGACAGAATTTGGGTAAAAGTTTTAGGGTGAGTTGTGGTTGTAAAAGTGGTATTTTGACTAGCTCTTCTGGAATAGTTAAGTATTAGGTTATATTAGACTACCACGAAGAGGATTCGCGATAAAAACTTGTGGAAGTATTTTATGAAAATCAAAAGTTTTTGGTGTGCGTTCTGATCCGAATTTGAGTAGTTGACAAGTTTGAATTTCTTTTGAGTATTTGTGTGAGTTATTGGTCCATGGCCTTCTGGGATTAGCTTCTATGCTTATGAGAGACCATGGTGAATTTTTGGTGTGAGTTTTTGAACTTTATTTGTCGTGATTTTATGTGGGCGAATGTACTCAAAAAATTTGCGTTTTCTGATTTTAAGAGTGCAAGGGATTTAGTGAGTATTAAGTTATGGTGGTGGTTAGTGTGGTGTCTAGGATATCCATGGTGGGTCATATGAGTCTTAGACATCCATCATATGTGTATTACATGGGTTGTAGCTTTTAGCTTGACCTTGTGTAATGTGGATTATTTGTGTTGTTTAGATTTGTGATTTATGTTGTGGAAGCTGCGGAGTTTAAGGTGAGTTCATAGTCCCATATTTTACTTTGTTTTTAAACTTGGGATGGGAATGATGCTTGTCTTAAATGTTTTGGAGTTACTGTGATTATGTGTAGTTTAAAAGCGTGGACTTATAATGTTATCGTAATAATGCTATGTGGTACATGAAAGTGTGATTCCGATTAGGTTAGCGACCTAATTGATGATGTGTGATATGTGATTCCGATTAGGTTAGCGACCTAATTGATGCTGTGTGATATGTGATTCCGATTAGGTTAGCGACCTAATTGATGCTGTGTGATTTCCAATTGGGATGATGCTTATCCTGTTGCTCGCGCATGCGACCCAATTGATGATGTGTTTTGGAGCGGGGGTCACGTTCCGGCCCGATGGTTGCCTTTTGTGTGATGATTGGTTTATGGATACATGTAGCTTGTATGATAACTATATTTATTTGTCCAACTATATTTTATAATCACAGTGAACTGGTTGCCTTGAGAGTGTATGTGTGTCTTAAACCTATGAATCTCACCAACATTATGTTGACGTTTTAAGCATCATTTTCAGGTGAGCATTCTAAAGCTATGATAGAAGGAAGTGATTAGACGAGACCTTAGTTTCATTGGAAGAGGTTATCTGTTGTGTTTGGAGTTTATCATGTTGTTATCTTTCGGGTATTGTTATGACACTTTGTGTCTATACTTTGCCATTTTTATTGCATGTAGTTATTCTCTATATAGACACCATGTGTTGTAATGATATCCATGAAGTTACACCCTCGCGTTTCCGCCGTGGCGGGGTGTGACACCCAATAAAAAGTATCTAACATAATAAGCATTTAGAACCATCACCATTTTGACATTTTAACACTCAACATCAAAACTTACTATTACATACATGGAGGTGTGCGTATATAATTACTTTATTATACAAACCACTGAATATTTATCAAAAGCTTCTTATACAGATATCATGTCCTATAGATTGAAAGAAACTGTAACCACAATGGTAACATAAAAGATCTTTATTAAACCTTTCATAATTATAAACTATAAAGATCATCTTTTTCAAGGCCTGCAGTGTGTGTATAAAAGAAACATACAATGAATATACCAAGCATAATGGCAAATACAATATGTAACCTCTTCATGGCAGAGATTTCGGGCCTCCTTCAAGTGCCTTAGTTGTTCACCGCTACCTTGTTCTCTTATTAGCCGTTCAGTTTATTCCAGCTCACTCAAATTAGCCAATCGATCGATCTCTTATAAATTTATACAAACCGAAGCAGTTACAGAGAGCTAAAGTGCAATCCTCGACATTTTGTTTTTGTAAAAATGGTACTAACCTTAACTTGTGCATCATGTCTCCATGGCTATAAATCATCTTCCTGTTTCAGAGTATGCCTTTATGTCCAAAAAATTATTATATTGATGAGTCGAAAAGTGTACCGCTTTTAAGGGGTCATTTATGCCCGAATTCGAGATTATTTGATCAAATATTGCCCTAAATCGTTCCTTTTGTCATTTTAGGTACTTTTGGAGAGAAATCTGGAAAAGGAAGCATTTTGGACGTTTTGTAGCATAAAAGTGAAGAAAACGACAAAGTCTCAAATTTCCTTGCTTGAACAGTACCTGACGGCGTCAAGACTCTCCACATGACGGCGTCAAGAGTTACAAAATAGGTGGAAGTAGAAAATACACGTGACAATCCAGAGAGTTTTTAAGCTTAGGACCTGACGGCATCACCAAGGCCGTCAGGGTCCAATTATTAGTGACGGCCCAGAGCACAACTACACATGATGGTGTCACAAATGGATCTAGGCAATACGATTTTTATCATGGCGGTGAGTTGAAGGCGTCACAGGCTAACACATGACATCGTCACGATGTATTATCTATATATAGTTTTCCAAATTTCATTCATTAGTGTGCAACTTTGAGGGAAAAAACCCTAGTCCAAATTTTATCAGCTTTTCAAGGGTTTCAAACCCTTGAATCTTTCATCTTCAATTAAAGATAAGTATTCCTTCAAATCATTCAATATGTCTATGTGTTGTTTGATTATATCTTACGCTTGTCTTCTATTTAACATGCTAGGCGAGATCTTTATTGTGGTTGCTTAGATGTAGTGAAACCTAGATGTTGATTATGGGTTGATTGTTCGTTTATAATTGTTACGGATGATTGTATTCGATGTTAGGCTTAAGAAAAATGGCAGACTTCCATTGGTAACTTGCTTGAACGTCTTAAGAAACATGATCGGAGGTGTACTACGTTTTTTGGTTGTATTTAATGCGTAGGAGAATTCTAATGATCCCATGTTAGGAGCTTCTAACGGCTCGACATAAGAGTGAAGTAGGATCCTATAGAGTTAGAGAATATTGTACACGGCCCTACGACTAGTATTAAGGAATATGACCCATCATCCATGCAATTGTAACAAGCTACTCAACCTGTAAAAGATATATAGGGAGTAATGAAACCTAAGTAAACACAACTTTCCTCATTATTGTTTCCACCACATTAGTTTAATAGTTTCATTTTCATTTCTTTTATTTTATTTTGATTGCATTAGTAGTTAATTGGGTTAGTTGGCTAGCAACTAATTCCGTCCACTCTTCAAAAGCCGAGATTTTTACTTGCTTATATAAAATATAAAAATACAAAAAGAATCATACCTCACCTCTAGACCTAGTTTATTAGGCTTTCTAATCCTAGCGACACTATTCCTGAGTTGAACGATCAATCCCCCGGTACTTGTCACTATACTATACTACAACGATCAGGTACACTGCCTGGTGGGGGTTGTAAGCTTCTCGAGATCCCTTTAGAGGTAAAACCTGTTGTGAGGGCGCAATTCCCACGTATCAAGTTTTTGGCGCCGCAGCCCGGGGAATAGTTATTGTCTAGGTTAGGATTTCTTTTTATTAGGTCTACTTGCTAGATTCCTTTCTAGTAAGGTTTTATTTTTATTTTTAGGTTTTCTTTAGTCTATCTCATTTCTTCGTTCCTTTGTTCGTAACCTTTACCATCCGACATCATGGAAGGTGGTAACATCTTTGAACCCATCAACCCACCACAACAAAACCACCCACAAAACCCACCACTAGCAAACCAACCTCTTAGGCCCCGAAATTTAGGAGAGTATTCCCGTCCTAGCCACCAAGGCTATCGAAACACTATTGAGCTCACTCAAGGAGCCAATGTGTCCCTCTTGCGATCCGACACCATCCGGTTGGTGCAAAGCGGATGTGCATTCCATGGACTTCGTTTCGAAGATCCTAATCAACATCTCAAGGATTTCCTTAAAATCGTAGATTCCATAGACCTTGATGTTGCAACTAGAGAGTCGACCCGATTACGTCTATTCCAATTCTCTCTACATAATCAAGCTAGTCAATGGCTTGAACGTTTACCCGCGGGATCCATCACCTCATGGGATAATCTCACCACTCGATTCTTTGCTCAATTTTTCCCACCGGGGAGAACTACCAAGCTTAGAAATGATATCTTGATGTTCTAACAACGTCAAGGTGAAACTCTATATGAAGCATGGACTCGTTTCAAGGACTTACTCCAAAAAGTCCCTCATCATGGCATAGATCTTTGGCTCAAAGTCCAAATCTTCTATGACCATATCGATCTCTCCACAAGGCGAACCATTGACCAATCGGCCGGTGGCATGCTACGTGGTCTAAGTGCGGAAGAATCATGAGAACTCATAGGAGATCTTGCTCTCTATGACAACGAAAGTTGGAATGATCCCCGTGATTTGAAAAAAACGGTCAAGGCAATATCTTTGCCTTCGAACAATTCTAGCACTCCCGACCGTAGGATCATGGAACTTGAGGACCAAGTCAAGTTTCTCATGAAATCTTACAAAGCTCCTAAGCCTTCAAGCCAAGTGAACAAAATCACTTCTTCATGCGAATTATGTAGTGGTCCCTGTGACACTCGTGATTGCGCGGAACTCCCCGGACAAGCTTTTGCGGATTATGCATCCTCGCGTACCAACGAAGCAGGAGACAAGTGGTACACTTTCAAACCTGAGCCAAACCCTTACGGTGATTCCTACAACCCTTCTTGGAAAAATCACCCGAATCTTAGGTGGAAAAAAAACCAAAACATGCCCCAAAACAATTCTTCCAATCCACCTAATCGTTACCAACCAAACGGTCCACCCTCTAACCGTACTTTCAACAACAATCCTTCCAATAACTATGGTAGAACCAACAATCTTGAAGGATTGATGTCCAAATTTATGGCATCTCAAGAAGCTCGCATATCTAAGTTTGAAGCCGATTTCAAACAAAAGCAAAGCGAGATGACCACTAAAATAGACACATTGTTGAAAGTTCTCAATGACTGAGAAATGGGAGCACTCTCAAGTGACACGGTCAAGAACCCGAAACTAAACGATAATGCCATATCATCGGTTTTGTCACCTACTTCTTGTCCACAATACTATTCGGTCAAAGCAATGAGCACGTGTTTCAAGCAAACCCAAATTCTTCAAAAGGACCAATTGAATAGAACATCCGATATCAAACCGGTCAATAACATAGTTGAAACACCTCCTACACAAGACCTTGACGATGAATTCAAGGAGCTCCACCTTGAACGCCCCGTCATTGATGTCTTAGCCCGTGCTCCCTACTATAGTGCCCTACTAGAAAAATATGAGAAATTTAAATTGGGTAAAAATGGGACTGCCTTCGTTCAAAACAAGTTGCCTAAGATGCTTGATGATCCGGGTATATTTGTTTTGCCTTGTGAGATAGGAAAATCCGAAGCTTTCGACACACTAGCCGACATAGGATCAAACCTCAACTTGATTCCCCTATCCCTTTTCACTACTCTTAAGCTAGGAAAGTTAGAGGAGACGAAAGTACTAATTGGTCTAGCGGATGGAAGTATTGCCCATCCGGTCGGAATGATCAAGGATGTAGTTGTTCACGTAGGAAAGTTAACTATATTAGCGGATTTTCACATCCTAGATATGGTTAGTGATACTACATGCCCGTTGTTAGTAGGAAGAGGATTTTTAGCAAACACTAGTGCCATGATAGATTGTAAGGAGTCGAAGATAACGGTAGGAGAGGGTGAAACTTGGTCAGTTTATGATGTTAAGAAGCATAGCTACGATTGTGAGGACGAACCAACACCACATTGGGTAGAGATGAATAGGAGACCATCTAGATATGGGCCTTGGATAGAAAAAAACTTTATAGGACCTCAACGCCCATTCTATCTAGAAAAAGATTTCATTGATAAAACACATTCGGTGGAACAACTCATAGCTAGAGATGAGGAACTAGAACCTTTTGAGGATCCCCTAGTCTTTAGGAAAATGATTGAGTTCTTAAGCGTAATGCCTATCAACCTAGATATAAACAAATGGAAAAAGGGAAGGGGACAAGTGTAAATGGAATTGGGACAAGCCACCTAAGGAAGGTGACGGATCATGGCATATGAAGATGATTTTATATGATCCGGATGGAGAAAAGTTTGAGAGGTCATACCGTACCAAGAAAACCGATAGGAAGTTGAAACCCAAGTTTGATCCCAAAGATGTCCGCAACGAGGAGCATACGCATATAGGATAGCCCATGACCTTGAGTCTAGCTACAAGACTCGTAAATAAAGAAAAGCGCTTCTTGGGAGGCAACCCATGTTTTGTGTGATTTTTATTTGTTTTATTGTTATTTGCTTCCGTATGCATGTTTTATTTTATTGTTGGTAGATCATGTTTCAAAATTAAATTGTGAAAATGCTTTATTTTGTTGTTTAACTTCATCTTAACTTCATATAAAGGTATTTTGCAAAAACTAAGTGTAACGGGAAACCCCAAATTTGTTTCTAAGAACGAAAATGATCGTGATTCGCCACAATATTAAATGAACATGTAATTGTTAAAGTCAAATGCTTGTATCGAGTCATAATGATGTTTTGCAGGATTTTCCAGGAAGTAGGACATAAGTTTTTACAGAAATTTTCCGGAAACTTAACATAAAGATTTCTGCAGGTCACTTCTGATGGCGTCACGGTTTAACTCCTGACGGCGTCACGTGTAAAATTCTGGAAATTTTGCTAGTTTTGTTTTTCTAAGACTTGTTAGTATATATAGATTGCCGCCGATTTTAAACGAGGTTGCCTTGATTGTTTTCTCAGGTTATATATGACAAGAAGATGATTTATTTTTCTGGAAGGGAAGCTTTGAATGTTCATTTTCTTGGAGGAAGATCTAACCTTGTTGACACACTATCTACACCGAACGAATTAGGAAAGTATTTGTTTTCATTCTTTTACCTATTTTACTTTTACATCCTTTAATTGAACATTGGGGACAATGTTCATCCTAAGTGTAAGGGGAGGGTAAATGATGATACCTGATAGGATACTATTGCACTTGAGTTTGTTTGTTTGATGGTAGGTGTGTAATAAAACTAATAGAAATACTTGTTAGTGTAATTTTAGCGCCAAATTTAAAATTTTTTACAACATTTAGGAGTGAAACTTTAGCCTTAACAAGCGTCTCATGGATAGGAGTTGTATGACTAGCACAAAACCGTACCATTCAGAAAAATTTTCCACCTAAATAGGTGAGGTTCGCCTTTAGATTTGATAGGAAAAGCATTCACTATTAGTGCTTATGAGTGTACTGGTAGCATTTTTAGATTCTAGAACTTGCGTTAGTGATGCATCCCGAGACCGCTAGTGAGACTACATTCGTGTGGTAGGATTTACTACATGATAAGAGGCATTAGGATCACCCTTGTGTTTAAACCCGTATCATAATTACTTGACCATTTAAGTCATATTACTTGACTAGTAAAGTCAATTAATTTTCCCACACCTTAGCGTTGTACTCATTTTTAGTACACGAAACCCCTAGTACACCCCTCCGAGCCTATCTTTTCGTTTCTAACTTTAAGCATTTTACTTAAAGGAAGAATTTGTTACAACCCACCCAAATGTGCAACCAAATCGCCTTAGCCTTCTGTGTATGCACTCATCTTTAGTGCATTATTGTTACATGTTAAACCCTTTGTTAATTGTCTAATTGATTACATGGTTGCTAAGTCGAGTCATATCTTGTACATGTTGTTTTGGATGATTGGAACTCATGAGGTAAAGTACTTCTGTTATGGAGTATTGCCCTTCATCATCAAACTGAGTTTCTAGTGCTGCAAAAACTGTGCGTGCAGTTCTACAAAACCAAAAGTATATTCATAATATAAATCTTTGAATCATTTAAAAAATATAGTATAATCAAATTGAATACAGTCCACACATTTACGTAAAGAAGAACATACTGCTTCATTTGTTGCTGCAACCGTGCTCACAGTAGATGGTATGCACAAAACATAATCTTGGGTGTTAACTGTAATCTCGTGACAGTGTAGGAAGTTAGTTGGAACATATTTCTATAATTTACATTGTTATTTATATCCAGTGGTAATGAAGCTTTTTCTTAATATTAATAACCACATAACTTACATGTATGTGTACCGACAGATTGTTCACGCACAACATGCATATGTGAAGACAAAAATTGGTCTAACAGCTGTTGTTGCAGCCGTGCAGACATTAGATAACATGGACATACCATGTTCTTAGTTACCAACCGTGACAATATGTGGTTGATTAATGGCACAAATGCAGTAGACGCATTTAGCCTTACCCGAACGAAACTTGGTGCTGACATTTGCTGAGATTTCTAAGGCAAGTTTTTCATGCCATTTGAGTGATTGATTCATCATTATATATATTACCTCCATTGCAGCAACTATATTTTTGTATGTAGCAATGTCGAAATCTGTTAAGTGGGGGTGTCAAAATGTGCGAAACCGCGCACCCTCACACGAGTATATGTTATTGATAAGCAATTCCAACCATTTCCAAAACTAATAGTCCATATCAAAATGAAAAATTAACCTCACATTATTTCCTAATACAGATACTTGATTTATGGATTTTCTAATTTGATATGATATGCTTTTAAATGCAAATAAGATCAAATAAAAACTGAAATAGTAGTCATTATTGAAAGCAATGGCACCTTTATCCTACATGATGATCCTACATTGCCGGAATAATCAGTTTTGACATATTTAATGGTTGTAATCCATTGATTCCAATATAATAGATTAGTTGTGATTACCTTAAAGCAACAATGAACTAAAACCCCAACTATCAATCTCTTGAAGATCACAGCAACCGCTACAATAGGATCAATAGAACGCGGAACTGTACAACTCTTTCTGCAATCAAAACCACTTTGAACAGCTCATAACCGATAAAGATTATAACTTTTTTAACAATCAAACAATACCCATGTAATAAGAGAATAATAGACTTATGATCATACCTGAGTTCAACCAAACCGAATCAAGAAGCTCCTCGCATCAAGGGGAAACACTAAAAACAAATTAATCAAGTTATTCCTATCCCTGATTTCAGTAACCAATATATTTTAGAAAATGGTGAACCCCAATAAAAAGTATCTAACATAATAAGCATTTAGAACCATCGCCATTTTGACATTTTAACACTCAACATCAAAACTTACTATTACATACGTGGAGGTGTGCGTGTATAATTACTTTATTATACAAACCACTGAATATTTATCAAAAGCTTCTTATACAGATATCATGTCCTATAGATTGAAAGAAACTGTAACCAAAATGGTAACATAAAAGATCTTTATTAAACCTTTTATAATTATAAACTATAAAGATCATCTTTTTCAAGGCCTGCAATGTGTGTATAAAAGAAACATACAATGAATATACCAAGCACAATGGCAAAGACAATATGTAACCTCTTCATGGTAGAGATTTCGGGCCTCTTTCAAGTGCCTTAGTTGTTCACCACTACCTTGTTCTCTTATTAGCCGATCAGTTTATTCCAGCTCACTCATATTAGCCAATCGATCGATCTCTAATAAATTTATACAAACCGAAGCATTTACAGAGAGCTGAAGTGCAATCCTCGACATTTTTTTTTTTTTGTAAAAATGGTACTAACCTTAACTTGTGCATCATGTCTCCATGGCTATAAATCATCTTCCTATTTCAAAGTATGCCTTTATGTCCAAAAAAATTATTATATTGATGAGGCGAAAAGTGTACCGCTTTGAAGGGGTCATTTAAGCCCGAATTCGAGATTATTTGATCAAATATTGCCCTAAATAGTTCCTTTTGTCATTTTAGGTACTTTTGGAGAGAAATCTGGAAAAGGAAGCATTTTGAACGTTTTTGGAGCATAAAAGTGAAGAAAACGGCAAAGTCTCAAATTTCCTTGCTGGAACAGTACCTGACGGCGTCAAGACTCTCCACATGACGGCGTCAAGAGTTACAAAAGAGGTGAAAGTAGAAAATACACGTGACGATCCATAGAGTTTTTAAGCTTAGGACCTGACGGTGTCACCAAGGCCACCAGGGTCCAATTACTAGTGACGGCCCAGAACACAACTACACATGACAACGTCACAAATGGATCTAGGCAATACGATTTTTATCATGGCGGCGAGTTGACGGCGTCACCGGCTAACACATGACGCCGTCATGATGTATTATCTATATATAGTTTTCCAACTTTCATTCATTAGTGTGCAACTTTAAAGGAAAAAACCCTAGTCCGAATTCATCAGCTTTTCAAGGGTTTCAAACCCTTGAATCTTTCATGTTCAATTAAAGATAAGTATTCATTCAAATCATTCAATATGTCTATGTGTTGTTTGATTATATCTTACACTTGTCTTCTGTTTAACATGATAGGGATCTTTATTGTGTTTGCTTAGATGTAGTGAAACCTAGATGTTGATTATGGGTTGATTGTTTGTTTATAATTGTTACGGATGATTGTATTCGATGTTAGGCTTAAGAAAACTGGCAGACTTCCATTGGTAACTTGTTTGAACGTCTTAAGAAACATGATCGGAGGTGTACTACGATTTTTGGTTGTATTTAATGCGTAGGAGAATTCTAATGATCCCATGTTAGGAGCTTCTAACGGCTCGACATAGGAGTGAAGTAGGATCCTATAGAGTTAGGGAATATTGTACACGGGCCTACGACTAGTATTAAGGAATATGACCCGTCATCCATGCAATTGTAACAAGCTACTCAACCTGTAAAAGATATATAGGGAGTAATGAAACCTAAGTAAACACAACTTTCCTCATTATTGTTTTCGCCACATTAGTTTAATAGTTTCATTTTCATTTCTTTTATTTTATTTTGATTGCATTAGTAGTTAATTGGGTTAGTTGGCTAGCAACTAATTCCGCCCACTCTTCAAAAGCCGAGATTTTTACTTGCTTTTATAAAATATAAAAATACAAAAAGAATCATCCCTCACCTCTAAACCTAGTTTATTAGGCTTTCTAATCCTAGCGACACTATTCCTGAGTTGAACGATCAATCCCCCGGTACTTGTCACTATACTATACTACAACGATCAGGTACACTGCCTGATGGGGGTTGCAAGCTTCTCGAGATCCCTTTAAAGGTAAAACCTGTTACGAGGGTGCAATTCCCACGTATCATATATATAGATCACTGATGTGTCACACATGATTAAAACATGCAAACACATAAGACATATCAAAAGCAAGCTTGGCCTGCCAAAAAATTCACTTGTCATGAGCATCATCATCGGATCATAAACTGAAATTATCATTAAAGGAATAAAATCAAAAACAATATAATACCATTGAAGGTAAAAATATATGTAATACTTACATTCCTAATATACATGGTTGGAATAGAACTCCTGTATAAGACACTTGAGTAATAAAGTTGCAACAGCCACGTCATATGATGCTTCTATATCTTTGCGTAACTCGGATTGATAGTCAAAAGCAACATAACAAAGGTTCTACATGTTGATTCAATCACAAAACATTATTATCAATCGCGCCTATTAATGATGCTTGTGGCCACCTGCACATCTTATGAGCTGAGATAAGCTAAGGAGCCAAATGCTTATCTTTAGATGTTATAATTACAATCTGCACAAAAACACATTAAAATCAATACAACCCTAAAATCGTGATGGAGATTTCCACATGGTGAGAGTTTTGATGATTAGAGTTTTCTTTTATGGAAAAATATGCGCCTGGTCCTGAATGAGTTGGGACATGTTATTCTCATTAAAGTATATAATTAGTTTGTTTGATGAGTTTATAGATTTGGACTTGCAACACATATTCAAAAAAACATGTTGGCTCAGTGGTTAAGATACCATATAAGACATATAAGGTCTTGAGTTCGAATCCATGCAGGAGCTTCTTTTGGGAAAAAAACAAAATTATAAAAGTTGCTTACATGGCCAAAATGTGATGACATGTCATGATAATGAATTACATGGCAATGACTGGGCAATGATGTGACATATTCTTCAAACGCTATATATATATATATATATATATATATATATATAAAACTGGCGCCGCTAGTTTCAAGTTACGACC
This sequence comes from Artemisia argyi, assembly GCA_030686995.1. Taxonomy (NCBI): domain Eukaryota; kingdom Viridiplantae; phylum Streptophyta; class Magnoliopsida; order Asterales; family Asteraceae; genus Artemisia; species Artemisia argyi. Next base: position 41,577,858 of record CM060691.1, read on the forward strand.
AACCCCCCCCCCCCCCCCCCCCCCTCCTAAGTTGTTGAGTGGCTTGCGTGAGTTTGTGTTTGTGTTGTGTTTTTCTTATTTTTTAAAGCATTTTTAAAATAGGTTTGTGTTTGTGTTGTGTCTTTTAGTGTGTGTGTTGAATTGGGGTGTGTGTGTGCGTTTTTGTGTGTGAATTGGGGTATTTGTTGTTACTTTTTTATTTATTTTAGTGGGTTGTTAGAAGTTTTTTTAGTGGTCTAAGGTTGAAATAAATAAGCTTCAACTTTTTTTAATGTGCTAAAATGATGTGTGTGCGCAGTAAACTTATTTTATAAATAATAATAATAATAATAATAATAATAAATAACTTTAAAAAAAATGAACATTTTTTTTAAATGTAATTTATATTTTTATTTGAATGAATAAAAAATTAGTTTGTATGAAAAAATTAAAAAGAAAAAAAAATGGTAGGTAGAGCCCTTTTGACTCCAGCCATTAGAAAGATGGTATTTTGGTGTACGAGTGAATTGAGTGACTTGTTAATGTAGTGTTGAGGTGGCAAACTGGCCCAAGCCAGTTTGAGCCACGATACCCGGTGCTCAGTATACGTTAAAGCTTGAAATGTCAAATTGATGTAGATATACTTTGTATACTTTTTACGTACCAATAAATTGCTCAACTCATATGACCTGTTAGTGTTATGATCTAAACCGAATTTAATGAAGTAAATTGGCAACGACATACATATGCATTTAGTGAAGTAAATTGGCAACCATAAACATATGCAAAATATTACTGCACTTAAAAACTGGTTCATTTTTTTGTATAATGAAATATAAAAGACGTACATTTATGCATTTGATAGTGTCTTGTGCTCCTCTTTAGGTAGCTTCGGCCATGTGCTTTCTTTAATTATGTTATAAAATGGCAAGATGCATGTTACAGGTCTTCGATCTGTTATTGGTCCCTTTCGTACTCTCGGTCCTTTTCAATTCTACCTTCATTGAAGTAATACCATAAATGGTAAGTCATTTATTGTATGTACTTCGTTATTATGACCAGATTTAGCAGTAAACAAAAGGTTTGAGCTGTTAAGAACAGAGTTGCTGAGTTGCAATAGTAAATTTTAGAATTTATCACCCCAAAATCAAAGATAAACCTTTGGTGATATGATACCAACGAAACTTTTTTTTTTTTTTTTTTTTTTTTTTTTTTTTTTTTTTTTTTGTTGAACACAAAACAAAGTTTACCTATCAAAAAGTTTGAAGATATGCACATGTGAAACATACCCAATGTTCGGCACTGAACTTTTAGAAGCTCATGGCGGTAGTCATTTTTGTATCAAAAAGTTTAAAGATATAGTACATGTGAAACATATCGAAGTTTTAAAAGCTTATGGCGGTAGTCATTTTTGTTCTTTTAGAATGTAAGCGCCCTTATTGAAAAAAAAGCTGACTTTAAAATTAGGATTGGGATCCTCTCATAGTCTCATGTTCCATTTGAACATGAGATGTCATGATAAAAGCTTATGTGAGTGAAGAAAAATTAAATAAATTAAATATTGTGAGACTATTATTTTATAAATTAATTGTTGTGGAGAAAAAAAGTAACTAACATGGTCTCTCATATTCAAATAAAACATGAAAAGATGTCAATCATTAAAATTATTAGCCGGACAAAATGAGTAGCTTTCAACGGAGTAAATATAACTTGAATTTTCTAATAAACCACTCGTTTACCTAGCTTTACTTTGTTTACCATTTGAGAGTTTTATGATTTATGACTTTATGTGTGTCTTTTACCTTAGCTTGAATATGTTTAGCACATTTTACGAATAGTAAAAGTTTTACATGCTAACGTTTAAAATGCATCATGTTCACTCAACAACAAGAATATCTCCTCGATTGTAAGAGATGGACATATCAAACTCAGCGCGAAAAAAATGTAATTGTTGGAATCAATTAAAGATCTCTTCACCAAACTTTAGCACTCTGAACCATTTTCAGTTTGGCTTTTAAGTAGATTGTTTAATTCGACTACTTATAGACTTACTTTTTATAAATTTCTTAAAACACTAGTTGCAAGTTGTTTAATATTTTTGGGATCTATTTGCTCAATAATGGAACAGAGTGCTTGTACTATCTTTATGGCACGACTCTCAATAATAAACAAATTTAAAAGTAACAAATAATAGAGGCAGGTACGATTACACCCGGATACACCGACCCATCGTAAGATATGTTCTTGTGTTTATTGTATTTTATATGACTTCACTTGTTCAAATCTTCTTATGTTTTTTTTCCTTGCACAGTCACTTATTATTTGATTATTAGGCCACGAGTAGCCGTGAATTCATGAAAGGAACTTTGTTAAAGAGGAAATGAGGTGTTGGACACCTCTTATGTAGTTTACAAAGATCGATATAGGCTTGAGGGGCTTGGACCTAAGCAGTGGATTTGGACTAAACAAATATAAGTTACTACTTACTAACATTACTATCCTAAAGACCATATTAGGTTAACTAGCCCATACTGAGTTTGTTAGCCCATTACAAATACACGGTATTACAAGGCTAAAAGGTTCGTAATAAATAAATGACCCATCAATTCTAAAGTTAACAATCTCCCCTAAAGAAGTGGTCATTTATTAATGATGCTTCTTCAATCTTTGAACTTTGATCTTTAAAATCTTCAGCACTTCTTACTTGATCATGAACCTTGTTGAGTAATAAAATTGCTAGACTTCTTTGTCCTGTTCATGCATGGTGATCTATCTCTTGTCTTGCCTTTGGTCAACATCTTCAAGTGTTGTTATTTCAACCTCTCCAACATGCTCATACTTTTTGAGGGTCTTTAAACTTTGCTCATTACTGTTATGACTTTCCTTATTTCTTATTTGAATTTGATCTTGACTTTGATGTAGCTCTTTGTCTTAATTTTCCTGTCTTTAACTTGTTGAGGATAGAACATGTGAGTATGAGTATGTGGAGTTTGATGATGTTGAGTTACTTATGGGGATGGATCATGAGCGGTTGCATTCATCAATATCTGTCACAAAAAAAGTTAGAAAGAAATAGTGTCAAGCCAATCGATCCTCATGGACTTTCATAAAGAAATATTCCACTACGATTGTTTTGGATGAAACGTCTTGATTCCGTTTCATCTTAGGTGGGCAGAATTAGCCTCCGAATCCTGTTAAGGATTGATATCAATACATTGGATAAATTCAAGTATATACCTACATCAATAGGAATCGATTAATGAAAGAAATCTCCTTAGCAGGGTTCCAGCTCGAAGTGCCAGATAATCCATAAGGATTACCCCACCTACCATTCCTGAATTGGATGCCTCAAGAATGCTTACGACAATTCAGGTGAACCGTTGGAGTACACATAAAGTATCACTCCACGATTGTAGACCGTTTGAAGCAAATGTTCTACCACATGACAACTTCATGGATCCGTTGATTCCAGTTAACACTAAGTTTAAATCATAAAGAGTTAACGAAGTGACAGTTGGGTCAGTTCAACACCTACTTCCTCTTAACTCGATTTGAATATAAAATACCCTAATTACAAGAAGTTGAAGACAACTTTAGCTCACGGCAATAGCATACTGAAGACAACTTCAATTCACATAATGAAGACAACTTCAATACACAGTAGTTGAAGACAACTTCAGCATACATTGCACAAAGCTGAACTGAAGAATGAAGTTCAACTATTACTTCTTCTGAGTCCTTGAAGCATGTGTCTTTGGTCTCACTGAATGCTTGAAATGATCTATGCACGATTGCATCAGTACCTCTTCAGCAAATGAGGTAGTGGCACGTGTTTGATAGTTGCAACGGTCATAGGACGGGTTCTCAGCACTGTTGTTTCTTGGAAGTGTTTGGCAGGCGTGCGAATGTGGCCTAAGATTTCGTTTCGTAGGCATAATCTAATACGTTGTAGTCTATTGGGCTGAAGGTCTTATACGCTATGAATAATTATTTTTTCTACAAACTTATAAATGGTCATTACACTACTTTTTAAAGGAACAAAAACCTAATATTTGTGCTATTATGTTCTCAGTCTTTTAGACGTGTAACTTAATCATTGCAGTAATATATAGCGGGCTTTCGTGATGAATCATGATTACTTAAAAATTAAATGCACGCATCTTAATGATTTTGGACACTTTCACATGCTAACACATTATTGTTTAATCACCACGTTCGGTATTACTTACTCATGTGATCTTGTGAACATCTTATTAATATTTTCGTCACTTAAAACATGTGATCATATATGTGTATGCCAATTTGCTATTATTGACATACTTTCTTAATGCTTACATATGTTTTCTGCTTAAACTAGGATTGAGTTATCTTCTTTGACGTACATGATCACATGTTTTGTTTTATAAAAATCGTGAAATTCTTAGAATAGCATTATACCGTATTAACGTGTTGAAACTCGATGGATTGAATTGGAACACTTATAATGTGAGCTATGCGTGAGTTCAATAACACATGTTTTTCTTAATAATTAATAAGAACACGTGAAATTCTTTATAACTTACATGTGCAGTGATGTGTTGCGACAATGACCCATGTATTTTACATTTGGGTCATGGTCTGATTGCTCTCTCTAAAATTTATGAAAACAAAAGTGCTATTTTTCAAAACAAATATTCATTTCAAAATTGCACTAAGTTTAAGATATCACTGTAACTACACTCTCCACCATTTAAACATCATCCGTACCCACTAAAGGTTATTTTGATTGGTTGAAATAAAAAGTTGATATTCATTTTGAGACAACTCAAAATATAAAGGTAAACAATTATTGTATTTTGAGATGGATGATAAAGTGATCAACATAAATGCATGCCTTTAATAGTCTTCATCTATACACATAATTATCCATGGATGCTCAAACCACAAAACTTTTACATAATGTTTTCACAATTAACACAATGATGTGTAAAGTGAACTTGTAGATGTATCTAAGAGAGAAAACTCAAAAGTAAGTTAAAGCATGTCACTAACTATATGACAAATCATTTTGTGAAATTTTTTGTAAGAATCTGTTGTGATTCTAGCATTCCTCGTAATTACCAGCTTTAAGTACATGTCTTGTCCATTCTTCTCATGTTAATTGGTCTATTAGTCATCTTCTTGAAATTATGACATGTGTTTCACAAGGTGTTGGTCTGAATGGAAAATAAGAGTTGTTGAATTCGTTATTTTACTTTGGGTGATAAAATATAAGGGAAAAACATTATTTTTATTTTTTATTTTTGCTGCACTTTGACAATGGCCAGTCAGTTTTACAAGATTTTAAGGCCCTAAAAGGATGCAATTCTAACACCAAAGGACAAGCGGAAATGAAACCATAGATGTAAAGACACTGCTACTCGTGGAGAGCTTTGAAGTTTTGTTGTAGGGTTTTTGTTTAGAAACTATCCAATGTCACAATCAAAGGCATTTATGTAGGGGATAACAATAACGAACACAACCGGATATATTTGAATCTCTGAAAGGCGTGTAAACACTTTCAGATCGAATCAATTCGGTGGTTCTCCCGAATTATTTAATCGGATACAATCCAGAGATTGAGAACGTTTTGTATGGTTTTTGTTTGAAATATTATGAACCAGAGAACCGAATAACCAAGAGGAAAACGTTATATGTATGAAAAACGGGATTAGGGCCATCATAACCGCCTTTTTGACAGGTTTCAAAGTTGCCAAATTTAGTCCCTCAATTTTCGAAAATTTGATTTTCTGAGGAATTTTTAACATAGCAACTTAATGGAAATAAAAAATGACCCCAGTCAGGGGCGCTGCCCCTTGGACCCTGCCAGGGGCTGCCGCCCCTTGGACCCTGCTACCAAGGGCTGCCGCCCCTGGAACCCCGCTCCCAGGGTCGTTGCCCCCGGACCCCCGTCCTTTAGGGGCTTCGCCCCTAACATCATAATAAATTCAAATAGGTGTGCACTCCGCACGTTCAATCCTAAATGATGTCTTATTATGACAAAATTGGCCAAACAAGTTAATCCAATTACACTAAAATATCCAACAATTTACTCCCGCAATATAGTATATCGAAGTTGACATAGGTAGAAGTCAGAACCACTTTCAAGGATTAACGATTTGTACTTCTATATGTTGACATAGGTAGAAGTCAGAACCGAAGTCTTTCATCAAGTAGGGCTGTAGGGCCTTGAAGCAAATTCGATTTATAGCCCATTTTCAAAGCACGTTTTTAGTAACGGTAGGGCCTTGAAGCAAATTCGATTCATAGCCCATTTTCAAAGCACGTTTTTAGTAACGGTCAAAATCCATTGGTAAACAATATTTCACTCCATTCTAAAATAAGTGTCTTTAAAAAAAATTAATAATAAATAAATAAATAAAAATAAAAAATATAATTATTATTTATTTTATTTTTTTACTTTTTGCAAAATAACAATTGTCTTCTTTAAAGTTTGTAATATTAATTTCAACTAAAGATAATATGATAAACTCGATATAACTTCCCTAACTATTCTTAATAGCAGACAATTAAATTAGAAAAAGTGAACTATTAAATTTGGGCATAGAGACAGTAACGAGAATAGCGCCGGCCGCCGCGTTGCGGGCGGGCCTGTTTTTTTTCCAATCAATTAGTACATGATATAAAGTAGTGATACACTTATTGTTTACTAGTATATACTTGCATCACATTCAATTAAAACAAAGCTGTAAACGAAGGTCATTAAAATTCATACAATGATACTAAACTGAGACAAACGACCTTATTTTCGTTTCTTGATTTACCAAACTATCACAAAGTAGGGGTTCCGGATCCGTGAAAAGTTGGATATAATACCTGAATGATACACTTCAACTACAGATACTCCATGGAACAGAAAATGCAACTTTTAAGTAAACATGTAAGGCTCGAATAATCAAAATTACCTTGCGAGCAAGCTCTCCTTGAAATCCTCCTGCGACCAGAAAATACAACGTGGTGCAAATCATTGCATATATGTGCCACTCGACTCTCGTATGTCTTTTTTTGTCAGAAGCTGTGACAGCAACACATGGCATGAATATGAATACAGTCCAAATCAATGCATATATGTTGTGTATATATATTATGTTTTTAAAGTTCCTTTTTAGTATTGGTAGATAGTTCACTTACCCGGAAGCACGCAAGTTTGCAGCTTTGACAAAGGTGTTCTTGAGAGTTTCCACGGACGAAGCCATCAATTGAAGCTTACTCCATGACTTGTAGAACAATGATTGACTGCCAACAACAATAAAGTATATTAAGCATTTCATAAGTGTTTATTCATCACAAAAAAGAGTAAATTCTAGCATAACATAACCAAGCATTTACATCAGTGCTTTATCCCGTCAAGTGATTTTACCCAAGATGGAAGATGAAATGGATCCTTCTTCTGAAGTTTCTGTAGTAACTCGCTGCATTCTTCACTTGTGATCGCATTAGATTCTGGACTGAAGTAAGTTAGACAGGCCGTTGTTGTATTGTCATTCATAAGAACCTTGAAGCAGTAGCTGTAGGGCCAAAAAGTATGCATTATTAAGTGTTGATATATTTTCTATTTTATAATATTAGTGGTTAAAACCCCAACTTTTTGCTAAAATGTCTAATAAGAACTCAGAGCAAAGATTTACCTTAGATAACCTTGTGCTAATATGAATACTTAAATTAGAAGAAGGAATTATTAAGCAGATGTTGTAATTTGACATTGTTGAATTACCTATAATTCGGAATGGGATGTGGGCCATGATCTCAACCTTGCGGAATTGGAACATTTTCTGTCAACTTTGTTGTGAAACCTGTGCATGCGTTAAAGTATCACCACTTTGTTGTATTGATCTTGAAGATTCTCGCCTAATGTGTGAATATCACATATATGCTGCAACAAATACATTTTAGGAATTTGTGTTATTGTGTAGAAGCTGGTTTAAAAGAATGTCTTTTCTTACCGGGTAATATTTTATCGGTAACACAACACTGACTGTCAAAAATTATCGAAACTAAAAACATGTAAGAAACTTAAATGTCAGCACTCTTTTATTAAAATTACCAAAAAGAAAAAAAGTAAAAAGTTATAAAAAACTTACTTTCTGACTTACAAAGAACCCCACTAATCGCAAACCAACATCTCTAGGTAACTTACAAAGAACCCACCTGAGTTGTATTCTTCAACTGCATAGACCGGTGTTTTGGAAGGCACGGCCTCATGCTTCTGTAACTCCCTGTCCATGTTGCGATTGTAGGTGCAAAACTATTTAAGGGTAGATATAAGAAAATCAGTAAATGAGATGTGAGTTTGGATAAAAGAATATCATGACCGTGCCATTTAAAGAGTGATTGGAGCTTACGATACTAATGCTAGGAGTTTCGATTGTTTGGTCATTGTATTTGGCCTTCGTCCCTGCAACCAAATGATGGAAGTATTAAACAGGTTCGGGTTGAAACTCAATTTAGTACGTGTTGAACTGCATCAGCCCAAGTTGGACTCACCCAAGCCACTTTTTTCTCAAATAAATAAATAAATAAAAAACTATAATTTATTAAAACAGTGATAGTAGTCCAATGGTCTCAGACATGCAGCGTTAAGTGGAGTTCACGGGATTAACTCATGTCCTCATTTTCCTATAATCATGGTATGAGTATGATCGCATGACCCGTCAGGGGGGGCGCCAGAGGGTCTGTCAACCTTTTTATTCAATATTACTACAATAAATGTGAGTAAAAGTAGACTGTTCTAAGCCGGACCCATTGCCTTTTACTTAGCTTTTATATTTGACAGTAGCCAATCAAAATCAACCCATTCAATTACTCATAGTATATTTGCCAAAATTGCAACCTTACTTGTTAGAAACAACTATTTGGATTCTAAGAAAAGATTAGAAAATAGACCTGATCCCATATATGGTATTTGGAGCCATGAGATTGGCGGTTACACTCCCTACACAACTGTCATCTTCTCCACGATGCCTTTTGTATTCTAAGCAATCATGAACTCAGATCTTCTGTTGTGACGCCTATGATAAGCCACACCAAGTTTCTGATTTTGTCTTCCTTGACCCTCCTATGAATTTCCGATCAACAAAAGTTAGAAAGCTATGCAACATTGTAGTACATATAGTCAAATAGTTATCAGGTATTCGGGTGTCTAGGCTCGCATTATATAATTGAGTACTATTTGTATATTGCGTTTTCAAATTACAGTCTCACACATAATCAGGTTCTACTCACCTGACGCGTTGCTTGGCGCGCCTCTTTCCTCCTTCCCTTCTTCATTGAGTTCTTCGCGTTATAATATTCCCCTTCAATAGCTTCCTCGTCGCTTCCATCTTCAGTTTCTGCTTCAATAATCAAAAGTGTTAGTGAGACATATTCCACTACCAGCACCGCATATGGAGTATGGCTAACTATCTGAAATTGAAATTACCTCTACACACCGTCGGTACAAAGAAAGTCAGAATGCATATGGAGTATGCCTAATTGCGAGATTCCAGCACACATGTATCCTAGATCAAACCCACATTTAACACTAACATAAGAGAGATCCAAATTTTTAACAACAGTACGAAAAACAAATATATACGTAAATTTGTCTAAAAAACTACAGCACATAAACTACAATTAACCTTTGTCTATCGGATAGGAAAAGGTTTAGGCTTCGACTTGACGCACCTTTTAAACGCTTAGCTCACTTTTTCGTCAGATTTTTACAGGTAAACGGTGAGTCGTACGTAGCTCTTGTTTCGTCATCCGATCCACTTCTATATTGTATCGCCTACACTTGTTCTTCGAATCTGAAAACAAACACGACACCTCGACATTTGATTAACAAAAATTGACACCCCAAAATTACTTTTTCTACAAATAATTATGTTGCCTATAGCCAAAAAAACATAAGCCTAAGAGCAAATAAGTTGAGTACAAAGGCCAAATAATAAACAAACTGCAATTTCAGGATTTAGGTAGTAGTACGTCGCTAGTGTACTTGGTAACTGTAAGCCTATATCAGGTAAAACCTTTGGTAAGAGAAATGGCGGTAAAAGTACTGGCCACAGTTGTGAGTTAATGAATTTACCTCCATAAGTTTACCATGAGCTGACCGCCACTATTACATGCTTGTCTGAGTTGTCATAGTCTTCCATTACAAATTTCCGTGCTATTTCATTCCAAAGGGTAAACCTTGCGGTATTGGCACTGCAGGAGAAAGATTTCGTAAGTAGCAGTTCAACAAAAGTATTACATCACTTTGATACCAAACAGCCAAATAATGAACGTTAAGTTTAGACAGGAAAAGTAACATATTTGAATATCTAAAACCAAAAGTAAGTACTAAATGGAGTCATGCTAATAAGTGAGTATTTCTAATATGTGCATATAGGAAGTGACAAATACCTTCATTAGGCATGAAAAGTTGAGGCATAATAGGCTGGTTTTCACCTTGGGAGTCAACAAAAGGCGGCAAATCATCATGTTTTTGTGTGTGAATATAAATACGTTTAAAATTCATCACCAAACAATCCAAACACTAAACATACACATTTAGAATTCATCAAAAGTTTAAACCTCACTTAAAAATTATTAATTGGACGCGACTATTGTGATTCTATATTCTAGCAACATGCAAAAAATAATGATCAAGCTAAAAGTTACCACAAACCGAATTCTCTCAAGCCTTTCATCGAACACTTGGCGGGAGACAATGTAACATGAAGAAACCCACTTCCCAATTCACCTTGAAGCTCAGACACTTAATCCCAACTTCAAAGCAACCATATTTACATGTATTTTTACTCTTTTGCAAATATCAGCCACAACCCGACTTCACCGCGAATATCAGCAACCTCCACCATTATTGATCCTTCCCGGGTTTTGATGATGATCTGAAGAAAGACTAAAAGAGATTTAGGGTCGATCTCATCATTACTGCAACTGTGTGTGTTTGGGTACCAATGATGGAAGAGTCTTCTGGAAAATGGTGGAATATTCAATGGCTCGTTCTCTAACTAATAGTAACGTTTTATGATTATACACAAAACATTGGACTGGATTAGAAGGCCCAAGAAAACAGGCTAACAACCTGGGCCAGAGTTTTTGGCGGGAAAATGGAATGGCGGGAAAACAGGGGACGCAATACGGCGCCGTTTTAATTGAGAATTATATAAATAGATAATGTATCATTATTTGTCTATTTCACTTCGGTCCTGGTCGTTGTTAGTTTTTTGTATCATTGTAGTTATGAGGTACCATTTTCATACCAAAGCTCCAACTTAACAAAATGACAATTTATTATCTTTGCACAATTACAATTGATTTTACACCATTAAAATACAACAACAAAACCTTACTTCACAAACCATAAACTTCTACCTCCAAGTCATCGAATACTCAATTCAACGACAAACAAAAACATATCTCATCTATCAATAAACTTACGTATCATGAGTTTCGAGACACAATGAATTTATAAACTTCAAAAATGGTACAGTACATCAAAAGATTAAACTTCAACTACATAGCATTTATTTTGTTTACAAAGGATAGGAAGCAACCTTGGGCATCATATACAATTTGTGTTCCCATATTTGTAGGAACTATGTAAAATGTTTATTCTGTTATTTGGCAATTTGATGGATGTTGGAACATGTTAATTATCTGACAAATCCTGGCTGTTAGCGTTGTTGCCGGATCTTGGTCGCCGTAGAAGCTCAATAAGTGTCTCAGCCTGTCCATTCATCCATACAAATCATTATTAGCCAATCATTCATCCACTCCTCTTACAAAACACGACAAAACCCACCCACATCTTCCCCCACTAGAATACTTTTTTAAAGGAGAAAAATCAAAAAAGTCTTTTGATTTCCACACGTAACTAAACTACTAGAATGATATTTGTTTGCATCTAAAGTTAGAAAAGGATATACGTAAATTGACCCTCATTTCTCATATTTATTGTTCATAACTTTATAGTTCGAGTCATTCCGAATTAATTATTCATTTTTTAAAATACACAAAAAATTTAATTCGAGATTATCATATTACCTTCACATGATTTTATTATTACAAACATTTAAATTTTTTAAAATTAATTAGTTAAAATATTATCGGTGGACAATTAATTTGAGACGGAAGGAGTACAAAGCACTAGTCAATTACTAGTACTATTTTATAATGCATTTTCATAATTTATGCAAGAGAGCATCATACTTTAAATTTTATTATTTGAGTTTGGTGAAATATGATTATAAAGTGTATGTCAATTTCCACTTTTGCAACATCTAGATCTCATTTTTGCCAATATATTGTGTATTCAACCATCCTTAATCATGTTCAAGATCAAACCATTAGAAGTTTCTAATATAAATTAACCACTACTAAACATATACACAAATCATAATTGAAACTTATGAGAAAGACGTCTCTCCTTTAAACAACCCCAATTTAATATGACCAAATATTAACTACTAACAACAAGCATTATAGTAAACCAATAAAACGTGTTTAATCATAAGAAATATCTAAAACATATTTGTACCAAAAAAATTCCAGCTATGTTTGCCAATAAAACTCGAATATTAATGATTCAAGCCAATAAAAAAGATGTTTTAGGTGACTTGCTCTAATATAATTTTCACAAAAGGTCAAATAGTAAAATACCAACTTATTAACCTAGTACCTAACATCACAATAATCACAAAATAATACACACAACTATACATTAAAAATGGAGGTGATTGGCACACTTCAAAAACTTATTGGGACACTCACTCTACACGCAGTTAAAGCAAGTTATACTTACAGTACAACTAACTACTGCATACTATGGAGTGTCCCAATAAATTTTAGAAGTGTGCCAATCATTTCCCCGTTAAAAAGCATCACACAAGTCAGAAAGTCTAGTAGTTACTAAAACGCAAAAACAAGTAAAGTAAAAACTAATTACCTTTTGTTTAGCGCGGCTAGTACCATTTTGCGTGAGCGCGACAAGAGGCGGAATCGCCCCTTCTCGCGCCACCATCCCGCGGTACACCACACTCTCCACACAAACCTGCAACAAAATCACACAAGCAATCTCTTTCTGCCTCTGACTACCCACCTCCACAATCTCCACCAAAACCGGAATCCCACCTTCCTCAACCAAACTCACCCTCCCCTCCCCCATCCCCACCAACAACCCCATCACAAACCCACACTTATCCACCATACTTGACCCCACATCCGCCATCATCTCCACCAACACCTTCATTACACCACACTCAACCGCTCTCACCTTATTCTCCTTAACCGAACACAACGAATACAAAGCAGTACACGCGTCTTTCTTCCCGCGTATACTCCCACTCTCTAACAAACTCACCAACGGCCCAACTGCCCCAGCCCGGCCTATCTTATTCTTATATTCATCAAGATTCGACAATCTCAGCAGCGAACAGGCCGCATTTTCTTTCGTAACAGAACTCCCTGATTTTAAAGCGTAAATAATAGCCTCAATCGCACCTAGCTTAACAAGCAGTTCTCTATTCTCCTCACATAATGATAAATTCAACACAGCGGTAACCCCGTGCTCTTGCAACTGCATATCGGATGACGTCATGATAGATATCAAAGGCTTAACCGCTCCGTATTCAGCTATTTTGCGCCTGTTTTCGGGTTTGTTTTTTGCTAAGAGACGAAGCTCCATGGCGGCTTGTTTCTTTGCGTCTATTGAAAGTGACTCCAGCTGAGTGATGAGGTGTTGTATCAGTTCGTCCGAGTTTTCTGTTGCGATTGAGAGGAATAAGCGGCGGCTTTCCGATTGAAACTCGCCGGAGATGTCGCTGTTGCAGTCGCTGAAAGCGGTTGAGTCGTCGGAGTATTTCATGTATGACGTCATTGGGGTTTGGGAGGTGATTTTTTTTAAGTGTACGGAATGGAATGGGGTGGTGTTATAGGGGTTGGGAAATGGGGTGACACGTGCGGGTGGGTGAGTGTGTTGAATGGAAGTACAGGTGGCACGTGCGAATGTGGGGGTGGGTTGGTGTTTTGTTTTGTGGACGCGTTACGCGTGCTTAGATGTTTTAAAAAGTTATTAAGTCGCACTCGGTATTTGAATTGGATAGTTTTCCTCGTGTTAAAAAGATGCAAATCAGACGTTGAATATGAATCCGCTTTAAATTCGTGTAGCAACTTTTAAGGGTATCACTATTAAAACTAATTTTTATGTGACTAAAAGCACTAATAGCAATTTCAAAAGGGTTTTCTTGATAAATACAGTACTAGCAAACAAAATTCTACACACACGTCATTTGGCTTAGTTATAAATAGTGCGAGGCGTGGCGTACTGACATAACCAAGCCTCACGCTTTAATGGTAAAGTGAAGCTTTTGCGTTTATAAGACGTGACATAAAACTACACAAAAATGAAAATTTATATATTTATATTATATTTTATATATATCGAGTTTATAAAAAGACGTAGTATAAGGCGGCATGACACGCAACGTGGCGGCGTAATCAAGTCTCACGCTTTTGCGAGTCTTTTAGAACCATGCTTATTTTCTTTTCTCATTTACTGACTTTTTTTTTAACAAATTATTTTGCTACACCTCATTTTATAAAAAAATAATTTTAGAATTTATGTAGATATAATATTTCTTTCTTTCTTTTTCTTTTTTTTTCTTCTTTTTTTTTAAAGATAATTATACTTATTTTTTTTAAATAATCTACCTAAAATATAAACTTTGTTTAACAACAGAACTTATATAAGAGATTAAAAAAAAAATTAAAATCAAATGTTACTTTATGTGGTTTATAATTTTTTTTTTAATCTCCATTTTCATCTACAACTCAATCATACTCAAGTCTTATCATAATCAAATAATTAACTTGTAGAAATTTGGCTAAGTTTATAAGAGTAACTGGATAAGTTTATACATGTTGAAGTTATAACTATTTGACGTGACACTCATTGAAGATGCTCTAAACTATAAGGTTATTGATATTAAGACGATCCTTTGAATTTACAAGTGGATGAGGAAGGCTAAGACGTTACAATACAATGAGTGACGTTAAAACCCTCATATTTCACCCTCTAATGCGCGAATACACAAAATAACTAGTGAAAACACTTGATTTACCATAAAATACCTCGAATGGATTATGCGGTTAATACGATAGTAATCAAGGCCAATACATAGTAATAAAAAATAATATGAGTCATATGCCATGTCAGCAATATCCTCCACGTTGGCACTTTGACAGCTATCACGAAATGAGTTTAAAAAATTTGACACCAGGGAGATTCGAACCCTGGTCTTGCCTCCCACTCATGAGAGTGTCAACTAGTGGAGCAGGCCAATTTTTGTGATAGACTATCCAAATTAAAACTGTAATCCTTTAATAACTCCTCACAATTTCAAAAATAAAATTGTATCCCCTTATCACTCGGCATTTCTTAATATGTTTCAATTGTATAAACTAGAACCCTAAATATCTCCCAATCATATCTCCCTTTTTTGAAACTGAAATTTTACATTTCATAAATTACTCCCTAATTTAAATGCATTCTATGTTTATCCTATTAATCAATATGATTTTGTTTGATTTTGAAAATCATATCAAAAAAATCACGGAAGTTTTGAAATCACCATTAACGGCAACAACAAACAACCGTAATCTTCCTAGAACGTGTACCCACATACATAATCACACTTCAAATAATCCAAATCACATGTGCGGCTAGGGTGTTATATTGTGAAAAATAAAAGGACAAATTCAGTGTATGTTTGTGTGTTTCACGATTCTGTTTCATGATTATAATCACAATGATAAAGGTATGCTATTGATTTTACAGTTTTTTAAATCATGACATGTTTGATTCTTAATAACAAATTAGCCGCTTATCTTATTTTACATTTTTCATATGAACTGATTTTGATTTATCGATCATTCCGCGTTGCAAGGGATTTATTGATCATTTTGATTTTGATTTATTCGATTTTCGATGATTAGGTAGAATATTTTTTTAATAAGAGCATGCAACTTTTATATCTGCCACATGTTTGATAATATTACCCGACTATTGAAATAGCTCTTGGGTGTTATTCATGGTTTTGCTAATGAAATTTGTATCAAGTTTTATATTTTTGCAACAATGTTTTAGATTCTCAATGTAATTGCAGAACCAAGTGTAAGATCTTTGTGTCTACTATCTTTTTTGCTACTTAAAAAAATTTATATTTATCGTATGATTGGTGAAGCTGACACATTTCAGTTATGTAGCATTCTATATAAACAAGTTAGACCAGCTAATCTACAACATATTTAGTTTGTAATCACATAACAATAACATGTGACTAATATTTCGAGGTTATATTAGTTAGGTAGTCAATTTTTACAATGCTAATGGATTGTGCTTCTGTTTTGCAGCTTTATTCTTATCGGACAATCTTCCATTCGTGTTTCTTGGTTTTAGTCTCGTGCATGCTGCATTTATTTGGTAAAATCTTCGACAACCATGAATCTTTTATGTTATTTGACATGTCGTGTCATCACACACACACGCACACACAATCACATACACTATCTTTCTCTATTGAAGATCTATAGTTCTATACGTATGTCTTGGCGTTGAAAGACATACAAAGAGACTTCATTAATCTATTATCATCCATCACTATATCTTATCTTGATGCTATATCGGGACCTTCACTAAGGTAGTTAACTTTCCTTTTATCAAAAATAGCATCCGTATGATACATGCCTGTTTTTTATTAGATTTTGTGGTCTGAGTTGTATGACAAAGATAATTTAATAAATGATAGAAATCAGTTTTAGCAGTAATTGAAGATTGGAAGGATTTGCTTAGTCGACAAGTAATTGAAGAGCAGTGGCCATTTCTATGAAGTTGCAAGTGACTACAACAATAAATCATCAAACAAAGGTGCATGCATACACTATTAGTTTCGCAGGCGTGTAATTGTATATCAATGTATATCCATGGAAACTGTGTATATATTCATTAGGTATGTACGTATATATGCGATTAATAGAATAATACATGTAGGTTTATGCATGCTGGATTATTAAGCTTACTGGTGTTGCTGGTTTTACTTATGGTCCCCTTAAGGTATTGAAAAAAATATGCACTGTCAAAGAAAGGGTTTTCACAATTCGTTGTCCTTGCTGGTGTTACATTGATTGATTATCTGCCTTTGCTTTTCTATGATGCAGGAAAAGCGGTTTCAAAATTGGCTGGAAAATGCAAGAGATTGGCCGTTAGTTGAAGCAAGCCGAGTAAGCTTAATTCTTGATCGTTATAAGTTTAGTCTTTCCAACGAGTTGGAGAGACTATGCATCAATATATACAACTAATCACCCCAACAAACCTGACAACCAAACACCCCTATAACAGCTTTAACCAAACATACTTACCCTTCTGTGTAACCACAAACCAAACAGGCAACCTATACCACTTTAACACAACCAAACACCCTATACAACCCACACCAACATGAGTCAACAAACAGAGGGTCAGCATCACTTTAACAAAAATAAACACACGAATGGTACTCATTTGTTGACATATTGGAGATGCATTTGGTTAACACATGCTTTTTAAGTAAGGCAACTTTCATGTATCATTTGCAACTAATAGGTATATTACAAGTTTTTAGTTTTTAAAAATATTGATAGGCATCTTAATCTCTAAAATATTCCCAACCTTATTTTTTTTCAATTTCTATTTTTGGCGTTGCTCACTTAGGCTCTTTATGTAGGGAAAATAATGAATCATGGATTGAAGGTTTTACATTATGAGAAAGACGAAACTAAACAAACAACATTACCAACATGGTTTCAGTTTCACATTTGAAGTTTCTTCAAATTAGTTTTTTTTTTTCCTGATATGCATGTCATTGTATGTTTAAAGTTCTGTTATAGTGACTCTAAAAGGTGGAAATCTGGAACTGATGGAGATACATATGTAAGCGTATTGATTGGGTGCTAAAGCAGTCAACTAAAGTCAAATACCCTAGACCAATACATCCGGTGAGTGTAGTGGTTTCCCCGGGTCGTTATGTCCCGACGAGGTGTGATGATATTAAAAACGGATCGTGATCGGGTGATTCTGAACAGGAAAGGGGTTTGAGTGATTTGAATGATTACACTAGGGAAATTCAAGTGAAAACAAGTTAGATAAACTAACTTAACTAAATCGTAAGACCAAATTACCCTATAACGTATTTAAAATTAAAAACGCGCGTTTACGTTAAAAATAACGTCAACGCGAAAAATAAAAAGTGAATTTTAAGCTACGTTAACCATACGGACATGAAAATTACATTTCTACGATCCTAATGATGAAAGAAAATTTTTGGAAATTTAAGAACATTTTTTAGGTTTTTATATTATTTATTATTAATTAATTACTATTTAAACTAAAATTAATTATTAAAAATACTAAACTAATTTAAATAAATCTGAAATTATTTTTAATAAATACTTTACAATGGCAGGAGCCTGGGAAAAATTTGAAAAGTCCTAAACGCTTAATAATAAGCAGAAGTTAAGCTTAAAAGCTAAAATGACTACTATTACTATAAATATTAACATGGAAAACAAATAATTGAAAACCCCCTTAGGGGAGATGGTGCTTGATGGTGGTTTGGTGGTCTGGGCTAGCAGAAGATCAGGGGTTCGATCCCCTCAACCAACTTTTTTGCACAAGTATTTTTTTTTTTTTTTTAATTTTTCTTTTTGGAACAGTTAAAGAACATGAGAATGAACAATTTTAAAAACTATAACTTTTATTGAAAAGCCTAGAATAAGCAGAAAAAGAAGGGACAGATAAGCGGTTTACTCTAAAACTAACCAAAGCATAAAAATGGAATCATAAAAGCTATAAAAAGCTACTAAAAGCTAAAATAAGGGGAGGTTATATAAGCCATAGGTTAACTATAGGAACCTAATGAGACAAGGGAACAAAAAAAAATAAGCAACACAAATAAAGATAGGTGAGAAAAAGACCCATTGGGGCATGTACTGATGCAGCAGCATGCATGCTAGGGGAAACTTGGAGGGGGCAAAATAAAGGATATCCTAAATAAGCTAAGGGAATAGAGAAATAAGTTGTTACTAACACTAAAAAGCACTAACGGATCCTATATTAGCAGATAAGAATGAGATGGTGAACAAACCAGTCTAGACTAAGCTAAACCAAACAACCCAGATCATCTAGATTCAAGCCAAAGATAAGCAATTACATAAGCTCTAGATTACAAAATAAGCCACAAATGTCAAGACAAGCCATCAAATATCTTGTAACCCAAAATCCAAGAGCAAAATTCTAAAAATGAGCTTATGACTAGCTGACCAAGATGGCTGCAACAACCAATGATCGGTTTAGTTTGGCTTTTAAGCTGCTTTATGGGATGCAAAAAGCTGGGGGGGGGGGGGAAATTATAAAATAAATAAAAAATATAACTAACTGAATGAGCAATGAAATAACTTGTAAACCAAACGTTAGATCCAATGGACAATCAACAAAGAAGTTAAAATTAAAAATCAAAATGGTTGTGGGTGATATTATGGACAATATGCAGTGGGTGGGTTTGGGTTGCAAATGAGATTTAGCTAAGCCGCCAAACTAGGAAAACAAAACTTAAACTAGATATATTAAATCTATACTACAAACTCTTAGTACACTAAAAATTAGAAGCTAAAACAAACTTGGTTTAATTAAAACGGAAGGATTAATTTGACTGCTTGAGATAGTCAAAAGCAGGGCTGATGAGGCAAGTTCAAGGCTGCAAAAAGCTATTAAAGAAAAATTCAGAAATTAATCTAAAAATACTCACATGTTCACAAGCTGGGAAATTAGTTGAGGACCAAATCTCATGTCATGATTACTCAGGATGAGCAAATTATAAATGGCTTTTGACGGGCTGTTGGGACGGTATTTGGACAATTGCTGATGTAGTAACTTTGAATGGGTGAGTTGTATTGCTGAATTGCAACCCAGATTTAACCTCTAAAATAAGCTCTAAACACCCTAAATTAAACAGCTCTAACACAGACTTGAGATCCTCATTCCTAACGAAATCAAAAAGTGATAGTCGAATAGTTTGGGTTGCATAGACCTGATGCAGGGAAAATACCAACCTAATACAAACTTTGTGTTACTTTTGACATCAGATTCTTGCGAACCAATTTTGAGAATTAATGGAGTAGTTATGGGACTAATGAAAAACAACTAAACGACTTCTAAACTATTTAACTAATTAAATGAGATAGTTAACCCAAAATCAATCAAAGGTTAAAAACTCGTTTTTGACCAAGATGTAACTTTATGCTAAACATTCTTAAGGTGGTGAAACTGATGAGATTTTAACAGAAAAAGGTTTTTTTTTAAGAAACTAGACTTTGGATTGTAAAAGATGGTTTAAGCTATAATTCAACTAACTTAAGCAACAACAGAAAGTAAATAAGCAATAGAAAAAGTCGAAATAAGCAATTAGCAAAACAATGATAACATAAAAATTTTAGATTTTCATTGAACTAATTTAAGAGTACAAAAACTTAAAACATAATTAAAACATTCAAAACCTAAACTGAAAACCTAATTAAATTGACTAACTGCCTCCTTGGCTACAATGAACCTAACCTATTTATACTACTTATCTAGGGTTTCTTGATTTCTTCATCTTCGTGTGCTTGTATTGTGAGATAAAGCAGACTTGGAACTCACTTGTGCTTCTTCTTTATGCAATCACAGCCTCACGATTTTGCCTTGGTCCCAGAACTCAAAATCACAACCGTGGATGGGTGACACGGAAGAAAGAGTTGTGGCATCACGTGAAGGAGGGGGAACTTTTGAGGTAAGGGATGCGCGTTGCAGAGAAAAGTGATGGAGGGGGAGGGATTTTGCTTGGCGGTTAAAAGGGTAGAAGATGGGTGGTGTTTGACTGAGTGGTTAAAAGGAGTGGGAGGTGTTTTTGTTAATAACGTGTGAAAGGGTTTGGGAATTGGGCTTGGGGTGGTTGTTTTTGGGCTTGGGTGGACAGGTGAAAGGAATTTTGGGTGGGTTAGTTTGTTTGTTGGGTTTGGGGTGAATTACAACTAGGTTCGTTTGGTTTAACTCAATAAAATCACAAGGACCATATATGTAATTTGCTAAAAAATGAAGGGGTAATTCAGCCACTCTGCCAAAGTATTACCAGGACCAAACTTGCCATACTGTAATTCCACAAGTACCTTTATTTTCCATTTTTAACAACCGGGGACCTTTTATGTCAATATTCAAAAATCGAGGGACTATTTTTGACATTTTTGCAAATTTAAACTCCAAGGGTAAAATTTGTCATTTCATGATTCCTGGGGGACTATTGTTGACTTTTCTTCAAAATAATTTATCCAGGGACCATTTCTGACAATCTTTGAAAGTTCAGGGACTGAAAATGTCAATTATGTAAACTTTGTTCGTTTTTCATTTGTTTTCAATCCTTTTGTCCCTGAAACTTATAAAAACACAGTCCAATGATATTTTTAGTATTTTTGAAGCATTTTAAAGTGTTTTTGATTGTTTTGACTTGAAAATTGGACGAAAAGATATGTGCAAAAAGACACATATCAAATCCCTCACACTAAGCAATTGCTAGTCCCTAGCAATTTTTTTTGAAAATTTAATGAATTTGAAGTCTCTTTACCAAAAGGCATTACTTCTGGAGTAGGCAAATGTTTTGATTCAAGTAAGAACTATGGTCCACCTGATAACCATGTGATTTTGAGTAAACCACCAGCTGTCAACGGATTTGATTTGTCTTTACCAGAAGCCATTTGGTTCTTGACTAGCCAACTCTTGATGGAAAAAGTCAACATCTTGGTGAGCTGATTACCAATTATGGTTTTCCACTGCCTTTACCACAAGCCATAATCTTGCGGGCTAGCCAACTCTTTCACTTTTTAGGATATGGCGAGTTGAGATACCATACAATTTTGGGCAAATTGTAAGCCATAAACGGATTTGATATATCTTTACCAAGAGCCGTTTGCTCCTGGATTAGCCAACCCTTTTGTCGTTTAGACATGGTGGACTGATAACCACAAAAATTTTGAAACTCAAGTGAAAAAAAATTTTAAAATTTTTGCCAAAAACGGGGGTACTAGATGGTAAAATGTGATAAAATTCGCTAGAATCCCCCCCCCCCCCCCCCACACTTAGAATTGAATATTGTCCTCAATATTCAAAGTCCCGGCTATTATGCCGACTCTTTGAACGTAAAAGGGCAACATTACAATCTAAATGTAGAAACACCATTTTGTTTTTCACTTTATTGGTAACCACAGCAGGGGTAACTCCCCCACACTTGGGGTGAAAACCCTATATGCATGCTACTGTTTTTGTTTACCGAGTCGCTAGCTTGACTCGACCCCGAATTCATTGGTTCATGCGGAAGCAAGATGTGGAAGAAACAATCTCCATCGGACTTTCATTTAAGATGTTTGGACAACATTTGAAGCACGTGAAAGTTCCACACCGATGAGATAAGTACCCGGCTCAAAAGAATGGTACATGGAAATGCCGGGGTCAAAGATAGTGTCTTTATTCCCGAAGGAGTGAAGAAGAGAAGAAATCACATCAAATGTGAGAAATGGAAAGAAGGTCATGTTAACAATCATGACAAGATCAGCATCTTCAAAAGGAGACTTCATAATTTGCATATGATGAGTCTCATCTTTTAAGCTCATTTGATCCAGAAATGTTCCGGGCGAGAGGTTCGGGATTTTTCCATCAAGCAAATTCTCATGATTGAGAACATCTCCCCCCGGGTCACAAAGATCGTCTTTGTCTAGATCAAAGTAGAAGTGATCATACTCCGGAGGAGATATGATATGAGTGAGTTCACCGGAGAACTCACCATGATCAAGATCAAAGGTAAACGAATCATATTCCCGAAGAGAAAGATAAGCATGAGTAGTGGTACTGCCACTACTCGTCTCTCCCGTGAAATCAAAACTAAATGATTCGTAAGTCGGAAGAGAATCCTTGGGATAAGAAGTGGGATTGCCACTTAATGATTCGATCTTAGAAATGAGAAGATTGATATTCAATAATCTTTCACGAAGAGCTTCATCTTGGATCTCCGTATCAATATCTTCGTTATTCTCTTCTTCTGAGCTGACGAGCTCAGAAGGTAACTCCTCCACATAAGCGATGTCTCCACAAGATAAAGAATAATCAGTATCGTCAGATTTGGAGAACAACTCATCATGATCGTTAGAATTGTCAATAGGAGGTAAATCACACTCCTCAACTGTATCAAACGTATATTTTTCAAAATCGGGTAAAGAATCCTTGAGCTCGGGCTCAGGGGGTCTAACGGCTTATCATAAACATCCATTGGGGAAAGAGAAAGAGATGGTTCATCAGATATCATCTTTTCAAGTACAGGGATGCCTCCCCCCACACTACATTCTTCATTCTTTGATGAGATTGGATCATCCTTGAAGAAAACCTCGAGCTCTTCCTTGGTGATATTACTTCCCTCAATTGGTTTGAGAGAAGAGAAAGATTCGGAAATGATTGGTTCAGAAGATGGAGTGGGATTGCCACTCGGAGATTGAACGATATCTTCTTCAAAAGGTTCATCCTCGTCACTCTCATCGGAGTTGTAGAACCCTGTAAAATTTTCTTGTAATTAAATCGTTGATAAATAAATAATCCTTCGTTATCGTTTCTAATTCTCATTTTCTCGGAAAAATTTAAAATTTTTCTTATTATATTATTTTGGCGATTTTCACAAAATAATATAATTCACGAAATGACGGAATTAATCCTCGACACGTTACACGAAACTTAAACTTTTCATTTAATCCTAAATCTAAATCCTAATACTAATTATATTTAGTAAATATAATTAAAAATCCTTAATTATCCTATTAACCAACCCGACCCTTAATTACCTTCGGCCCAAACCTTAACCTCTATTCCTAAGCCCACGAAACAAAGCCTAAAATCCATTTTTATTAATTTTCATCCGTTCGACTAAGTTCACACCCTCCCTAAAACGCATCGTTTATTTTTAAATCTTCTACACAACCCACATATTTTATTTTCCCATCTCGTTAACCTACTAGCCAACTATTAGTGTGTCAAGTCTCACGTCCATACGTTGAGTTTTGATACGTTTTTAAAAGGCAAAGTATTCGACTCTAGCAAACCCAAATCGAGTTACAAATTATTCAAAACTTAACTGTTTTGAATCTCATTTGTTTCTAATCCTTCCTAATATTATTCCTAAGATGATTCTAAGCTCAAATGTTAAAGATGATTATGTATAAACAAGTTGTGTACGATTTTGTGAATCGTATACAAGTAAAGATATATGGTCGACATAGAGCATGATTCACCCAACACCCTCCTCCTTTTATGCTCTCACAAACCACTCTAAACTAATATAATATGTTCATCTATGAGTCTAGTTACTGACATGCAATAGTACGAAGAAGTTACATTGAATTTCTCTACTAAAACGTTATATATTAGTATATATATGTACGTCCTTGCATGCATACTACTCTCATTCACTTCTAAACTCTTTAGCTGCAATTATTCGACCTTCAAATCCTTCTCATAATACTTACAAGTCGTAAGGTATAATATTGGAAGCAAAGAAAGGAAATCGGGTTGAAATATTATATAACGTTTGGGTTATATAGCTTAGACGTGATTTCTTGTGTTCCTTTTCTACCTATCTCGACTCTTGATCATCTCTAAGGTGTTTGTAAGTTTCTTACACTCGTTTTTAATCCATTTCACACGTTAATATTTATTCATGCACCTTGATTAATTTATTTCGAACGTATACACTTTGCACATGAATCACACGTATATATTTATTCTTAGTACACGAAACGTGATTAGCCTCTATCTTGGAAGGCCTAGGAATCACGTAGCACACACAGATCACTTTAGTTGTAACGTTACAAGTATTTCACGCATACATTTCAAATAGCATCCATCGTATGAAACTTGTCAAAAACACTTAGTAAATATTTACAACTTTTCAAAATATAAATCGACTCAACCATGTCACAAAACAAGAGTATAACTTAAAATTTCATTTAACGATAGTAATATATTTTTTCACGACGCCATTGATCACCTAGCAAGCTAACATTTTCATGAAAACAACTTGTAAAAACAATCACGTTTTGACATCCTAATTGATCCATTTTGAAATGACATGAACCGGTTTTCAAACCAAAATTTGAAACTAAAAATCTTATTTTTGTCGACTGGGCTTAACTAAAGCCCATTAAGAAATTAAAATCCGTAAGCCCACTGGGCCTATAAGAAATGTTTTTAGAATCATAAAAATGGTCCAAAGCCAAGCCCAAAACTTTTTCTATGCCCTCGCCTCCAAAACTCTTAATGGGCCTTTAATTGAATCGTTAATCGGCCCATAAGCTAAAAATTAAGCTTTTGAATAAATAAGCATTTAAAATAAGCTTGTTACTTAATAAATAAGCTTCGGAAAATTTTTGGAAAGTTTCATAATCATTTTTGCAAAATTGGACTAAAAATGTAACGCGACGACACATAGAAGGACTAAATGTGTAAATATTGAAAATAGAGGACTAAACCTGTAAATACAGAAATCTAATGGTAAAATGTGATAAAAATAAATATTATAAGGTTAGTATTGATTATTGGACAAAGTAGAGGACTATAGTTGAAAAATATATAAAAAGGACTAACGGTGTAACGCAAGTATCGTTAGTGTAAAAATGGTAAAATTGGAAAAGGAGACAAAGACTAAACGTAACTTATTTATCATTCTTATTTATTTTCTATTTTCGTCAATTTATTTCATATCATGTTTAAACTTTATTTTTATTTATATATATATTATTTAACGTAACGTTAATAATATATATAACGATATTTTAAAAAAAAGTTAAGATTTTACTTACGATTAAAAAGGAAAAACTTCGATGGATAATTTTAAAAGTCATATTTTGTCATATCATGCATATCACAAGATTTTCACTGCACATCATTTTTCGTCATAACGAATATCTAATATTCGTTATTTTCTTCATAATTACCGAATAGTTTTTGGTCAAATTCTTAGATAAATTTATTTATCAGGTTGTGTTTCGAAGCCGTTTTCATAAATTCGTCCAACTTTATTTTCTCGTTTTCAGTAATAATCAAGGTGAGTCATAGCCTCACATTTAATTATTTTCAAAACTCCGTGAGGGGGATACATGTTATAAATAGATCGCAAGTATTTTTCTGTATGCTTTCCTAACTGATATATGCCTAAGTTAGCTATTGCCAAAAGACCCTTATTCATGAGCCATTAATCACTGTGGTGAACGCGAATATAATGAATATATCTATTTAAGGTTTGACAGCCTGTCCCATTAATACTTGACGGAATGCCATTATGCATGTGGTTAGTTGTATTAGTCGCGATAATTATATTTGAGTAAAAATAGGAACTGACAAATCACCTATTACACGAGGGCAAATTTATCATTGATTTGATAAACACCCGCCGTTTACGGTATTTGTTAACGTTTGCGTGTCATGAGACTTAGTGCAATATATGAACTGCAATATCAATGTTTTCAAACTGATTGTATTTTTCAATACAATCTTACTTGTGTATCAAAAAGATTATTAAATTCAAACTCTATGATTTCACTCAACAATTTTGTTGACTTTTAAGCATGTATCTCAGGTATTTAGCAGGGGAAGCAAGCATGGAACGGGCGGCAAAAATCTTCAAATTATGTTTACTTTATTTAAATAATGATGTAAAATAAATGATGTTTGATTTAGTTCAAAACATCAAGCTTTTATAATACTCTGATAAGGACCTATTGTATTTCAAATATTTATAAATGAAATTATGTTTTAAAACGTCTCTTCGAGCCGTTTTCTATCATTATGACTTCGATCATCACCGTAACACCCTAATTTCTATTCCGCTGCCGCATTTCAAATTAGGGGGTGTTACATGAGTCTGAAAAGTAACTAGTGTTAGGATGACCCAGTCCTTGTTGGCAATATTGGTTTATATAACTTTTGTGATTGCCAAGGACCTCAATTTGTGCAATCTTAGCAGGAATGTAATCGGAATGATGAGCACTCAAATAAGTGGTAGAGTGATAATGAACTTCAGTATCCCACTGATAGTGATGATTTGTCATATTCTCGATTAAATCATAAGCTTCTTGCAGAGTTTTCCGCATGAGATTACCACCGGCAGCCAACATGATTTTGTCTCGATCAATCGAAGTTATACCATGATAGAAGGTTAGGATTTGATCAAGAAGCAAAATTTTGTGATCAGGACATTTCCGTAACAATGATTTGAATCTTTCCCAAGCTTCAAATACGGATTCCATGTGCAATTGCTGGAAATTCAGAATGTCTTTCCTATGCTGCACCGTTTTAGAACGTGGAAAGTATTTTGAAAGAAACTTGAGGAACATCTCTTCCCAAGTATGAATTGAGTGGGTTTTAAGAGCATAAAACCAAGATTCAGCGTGGTGGGATAAAGAGAATGGAAATAGATTCAAACGAATGCAATCCTGGGAAACTCCTTTTGTTTCATGGATTGGGTGATAGATATGAACTTGTCTATGTGCTCTCTGGCATCCTCATCTCGAAATCCGTGAAATTGGCAATTTTGCCGGATCAGTCGAACCATGTGATTTTTCAATCTGAAATTGGTTCCTGGAACTGATGTTGGAGTGATCGGTCCTCCTCTACCGTCAAGTGTTGGGCGATACAAATCTTCCATGGTCTGAGGATCATGGGGATGATGTGGTGAGGAATCGATCATTGTGGAGAATCAAATAATGAGAGGGTGAAAAGATACGAATTAAACATTTTAGAGGTATAAGAAGTTAGAATCAAACGGATAGAGGGTAAAGGAAAGAATAAAAAAGGTAGGAGGGTAAAGGTGATTTTTTTTGGATTTTTATGAAAAAATATGAACAAGGATGGATAATATACAAAGATCACCAATCTTCAAACCGCTTAGAATACGCGCACAACCCCCGGCAGCGGCGCCATTTGATTGGGTGCTAAAGCAGTCAACTAAAGTCAAATACCCTAGACCAATACTTCCGGTGAGTATAGTGGTTTCCCCGGGTCGTTATGTCCCGACGAGGTGTGATGGTATTAAAAACGGATCGTGATCGGGTGATTCTGAACAGGAAAGGGGTTTGAGTGATTTGAATGATTACACTACGGAAATTCAAGTGAAAACAAGTTAGATAAACTAACTTAACTAAATCGTAAGGCCAAATTACCCTATAACGTATTTAAAATTAAAAACGCGCGTTTACGTTAAAAATAACGTCAACGCGCAAAATAAAAAGTGAATTTTAAGCTACGTTAACCCTACGGACATGAAAATTACATTTCTACGATCCTAATGATGAAAGAAAATTTTTGAAAATTTAAAAACATTTTTTAGACTTATATTATTTATTATTAATTAATTACTAATTAAACTAAAATTAATTATTAAAAATACTAAACTAATTTAAATAAATTTGAATTTTTTTTAATAAATACTTTACAATGGCAGGAGCCTGGGAAAAATTTGAAAAGTCCTAAACGCTTAATAATAAGCAGAAGTTAAGCTTAAAAGCTAAAATAAGCTAAAATGACTACTATTACTATAAATATTAACATGGAAAACAAATAATTGAAAACCCCCTTATGGGAGATGGTGCTTGGTGGTCTGGGCAAGCAGAAGATCAGGGGTTCGATCCCCACAACCAACTTTTTTGCACAAGTATTTTTTTTTTTTTTTTTTTTTTTTTTTTTTTTTTTTTTTTTTTTTTTGGAACAGTTAAAGAACATGAGAATGAACAATTTTAAAAACTATAACTTTTATTGAAAAGCCTAGAATAATCAGAAAAAGAAGGGACAGATAAGCAGTTTTTTTTTTTTTTTTTTTTTTTTTTGGAACAGTTAAAGAACATGAGAATGAACAATTTTAAAAACTATAACTTTTATTGAAAAGCCTAGAATAATCAGAAAAAGAAGGGACAGATAAGCAGTTTACTCTAAAACTAACCAAAGCATAAAAATGGCATCATAAAAGCTACTAAAAGCTAAAATAAGGGGAGGTTATATAAGCTAGAGGTTAACTATGGGAACCTAATGAGCCAAGGGAACAAAAAAATAAGCAACACAAATAAAGAGAGGTGAGAAAAAGACCCATTGGGGCATGTACTGATGCAGCAGCATGCATGCTAGGGGAAACTTGGAGGGGGCAAAATAAAGGATATCCTAAATAAGCTAAGGGAATAGAGAAATAAGCTTTTACTAACACTAAAAAGCACTAACGGATCCTATATTAGCAGATAAGAATGAGATGGTGAACAAACCAGTCTAGACTAAGCTAAACCAAACAGCCCAGATCATCTAGATTCAAGCCAAAGATAAGCAATTACATAAGCTCTAGATTACAAAATAAGCCCACAAATGTCAAGACAAGCTATCAAATATCCTGTAACCCAAAATTCAAGAGCAAAATTCTAAAAATGAGCTTATGACTAGCTGACCAAGATGGACTACAACAACCAATGATCGGTTTAGTTTGGCTATTAAGCTGCTTTATGGGATGCAAAAAGCTGGGGGGGGGGGGGGAATTTTATAAAATAAATAAAAAATATAACTAACTGAATGAGCAATGAAATAACTTGTAAACCAAACGTTAGATCCAATGGACAATCAACAAAGAAGTTAAAATTGAAAATCAAAATGGCTGTGGGTGATATTATGGACAATATGCAGTGGGTGGGTTTGGGTTGCAAATGAGATTTAGCTAAGCCGCCAAACTAGGAAAACAAAACTTAAACTAGATATATTAAATCTATACTACAAACTCTTAGTACACTAAAAATGAGAAGCTAAAACAAACTTGGTTTAACTAAAACGGAAGGATTAATTTGACTGCTTGAAATAGTCAAAAGCAGGGCTGATGAGGCAAGTTCAAGGTTGCAAAAAGCTATTAAAGAAAAATTCAGAAATTAATCTAAAAATACTCACATGTTCACAAGCTGGGAAATTAGTTGAGTACCAAATCTCATGTCATGATTACTCAGGATGAGCAAATTAAAAATGGCTTTTGACGGTCCAGTCTCAGTCCAAATATGCTAAATATTCGGTTTTTAAGCCGGACCAGACCAGACCATGACCGAAATTTTGAAAAACCCTAGACCGAGACCGGACCAAATGTGATCGGTCCGGTCTCGATCCAGTCGGTTCGGTCCATCCGGTCCGTTTGCTCACCCCTACCTATACTATGCTTAAGGTTGTTTTATTGGGTCACGACTCACAGTTCAATTATACGATGTGGCATTAAAAGTTATCTTTACTATATCTTGTATAATGATAATGAAATATCAATCGGTTTCCTAATTAAAGCCTATAAACTTTTGTACTTTTTGGTTCCTCTCGTTCGAAGGCTTTCCTAATGAATCAATGTTGTCTTTATCTAATACAATGGCAATTGTAAAGAGACATTATATATTCTTTACATATTAAAAAGTAGTTACGTATTTAATGCATGATAGATAAACATACAAATTATCAAATATATGCGATTTTTAATTTAATAAAGTTCACGTTTCCTTTTATATTTAGAGTAAATTGCAAAAATCGTCCCTAAAGTTTGACCAATTTGCATGTTTCGTCCCAAATATTTCGAAACTGCAAGGATCGTCCCTAAATTTTGGCCCGTGTGCATGTATCGTCCCTAAAGTTTTGGCCCCGTGTGCATGTATCGTCCCTAAAGTTTTGGCCCCGTGTGCATGTATCGTCCCCAAAAAGGACTATATATGCCCCAAAGGTTAACTTTAAGGACGATCTTTGCAGTTTCGAAATATTTGGGACGAAACATGCAAATTGGTCAAACTTTAATTAGGGACGATTTTTGCAATTTACTCTTATATTTATGTTAAGCATGCCTTAATCATTGTCCAACATTGAATAGCAAATCCCTTTATAAAATATGCATGCATTATACGAATTTTAATAAATTTAATAGTTAAACAGTTAAACTTGTTGAGCCTTCATAAAACTTCATTACGTTGGAAGATACATCCATGGCATCCCCTCCGGTAGCTCTACGTGCTCATCATGCTCGCCTGAACACATACTTAGTTCCCTCGAAAATTAATGGTTAGTTACAGACTTACAGCATATATTCGTTTCATTATGAGTCTTTTTTATTGACATGATTATGGTTGATTTACTATTATATATTTTTAATATATATTTGATAGGATTTTGCTAAACAAGAAGATTTTTGTAGTTAAATTTTTTTACCATGAAGTTACAACAACCTAATCCAATTATCCAAAGTACATAATTGACCATTTAACCGTGTCTACCAAACTTGTAAAATATAACCTTGACGACCGATTTATCTAAACATGTTGGTGGGTTAACTAGGGCCGTCTTTAAGGGTGTGCAAGCGGTGTTATTGCACAGTGCTATCGCTTGACAAAGGCCACAAATTTTCATGCACTTCTAATTTATATATATACACACAATATGAGGCTTGAGTTTAATTAGTTCATCCGATACATGATACATGTGTATTTTGTGTTTCTGGTTAAGGGCCTCTTTGTGGTGATGGCACGGAGCCACCGAAATCCATGAGACGGCCCTCAAGTCATGTTGATGGTTGATCTAACTCGTTTATCCCATTACGTCCATTATTGATTAATTTTTGTAAAAGAAAACGGTGTGGGTTGACTCATTTAACCCACACCTAACCAAACACAATCTGTTTAATAAACGAGTTAAGTGATTTGACCCGAATCCTGTTTTGACCAAAAACCTAAACCGTCGATTATTAAGTCAGTTTCAGGTCATATTTCAAGCAGTGTCGGAATTGTCATTCTGGTTAATGGGATCCTAATCTCTTTAACATTGTATAAAACCTATTTGAATTGCAAAACTAATTCTCTTAAAAACGACATTTTGGGTGGGTTGGAGGAAAACATGCGTGTGTGGATCTAACCGGGGTTTCTCCTCTTGTGTGGTTGAGTAGCCGGGTTTAACTGAGAGAATTACTGTTTAACTATGTTTAGCGAAATTACTGTTAATTATATTGCCTAGTATCTTTTGGATTTGTGGATATTGAAACAATTTTTAAGTGTTAGCATATTCGTAAAAGTTTTCTTATTTACAGTATTTTTAGTGCAAACTTTTAGTGTTAACATAAATGATGCTCTTATTAATGGTTTGTACAAGAGTATTACGAATCTTCTTGTTGTCATCTGCTTTGTAAGCGAAACAATGGCTACTCACATATTGTTATCTTTCAGTACCTTTTCTACCAGATAATAATAACATTACATTAGAAGCCGCTGATGCCAAACATACAAAAGAGTTGCACGTCCAAGAAGTTCCGTTAGCTTCTCAAACAGCAAACAAAGCGTCAAGCTTAACCCATGAAGCAACAACATTGGTGAACAAGATCAACAACATGATACAAGTATGTAAAATCTGCTTAGAGAACCAGAACGACCAAGAACTTTTCATAAACTCAGCATGTTCTCATTCGTTTTGTTACGAATGCACCAGAAAATATGCAACAATAAAGATACATGAAAACAGCAAGACCATTACATGCCCTGAATTAAACTGCGATTCAACATTGGATTATAATGCCTTGAAACTAATCATTCCGGAAAACATTCTCAACAAGTGGGATCGACTGCTATGTGAATCCACAATTCCTGAATCTTACAGGTTTTACTGCCCTTTCACTGACTGTTCAGTTCTGCTAATTAACGATAACAGCAGCCTTACACAACATGATTGTCCTGTATGCAAAAGATCGTCCTGTGCAAAGTGTCGGGTCCCTTGGCATTCGGAGTTCAGCTGCAAAGAGTTTAGGAAACTCAAGACTAAAAAGAAAGGTAAAGAATATGATAAGATGGCCACTGCGCTTGCTAAGAAGAACAACTGGAAGAAATGTCCAAAGTGCAAATTCTTAGTTGAAAGAACATATGGTTGTACGCATATAAGGTGCAGGTGTAAGTATGACTTCTGCTATACTTGTGGAGCTATGTGGACACTAAATCATCGTTGCCGAAGCTCACAATCATTGCTGAAAAGAGTATTAAAATGTTTCTTTTGATATTTAGCCACACTGACAGACATCATTATTAGCTTCAAATTGGAAATATACTTTTTTTTTTGAGTAAACTACATTTTTGGTCCTTGTGGTTGTATCAAAATCTCACTTTTGGTCCAAAATTCAAAAAACGTTCAAAAACAGTCCAAAAGTCCACGTGGACTTCACTTTTGGTCCAAAATTCGCACCTAGTTAGTTTAGTCGTTAAGTACGTTGCACCGTTAGTCCCTAGTTAGTTTGGTCGTTAGCAATGTTTACACCGTTAGTCCTTGTGGTTAAAAAATTGAAAAAATTCGAAAAAAAAAAATTTTCCAAAAAAAAAATAATTTGAAAAATTAGAAAAAAATTCTAAAAAAAAAATTTTTACGAAATTTTTTTTTTCCAAAAAAAAAAATTTGAAAAAAAATTTCTAATAAAAATTTCGAAAAAATTAAAAAAAAAAAAAAAAAAAAATTTTGACGAAATTTTTTTTCCAAAATTCGAAAAAAAATCCAAAAAAAAAAAAAATTCGAAAAAAAAAATTTCTAATAAAAAATTTTCTTTTAAAAATTTCTAAAAAAATTTCTAATATATTAAAAAAATTCTAATATATATAAAAAATTTCTAAAAATTTCCAAAAAAAAAAATTTCTAAAAATTTCTAAAAATTAAAATGTGTATGTATATATATAAAAAATTTTCCTAAAAATTTCGTCAAAAATTTTTTTTTTATAAAATTTTTCGAATTTTTTAAGAAAAAATTTTATTAGAATTTTTTTTTTGGAAAAAAAAAGTTCGTAAAAAAAAAATTTTATAAAATTTTTCGAATTTTTTAAGAAAATTTTTTTTCGAAAATTTTATTGAAAAACAAGTTTCTAATAAAAAATTTTCTTAAAAAATTCGAAAAAATTTCTAAATTTTTTTTTTGACATACATATTCTAAATTTTTTTTTGACGATTGTCCCGGTTTGACACTAAAATTAAAATGTATATATACGTAAAAAAATTTCTTAAAAATTTCTAAAAAATTTTCTAATATGTATATGTAAAAAATTAAAATGTATATATACATTTTTTTTATATACGTAAAAAATTTCTAATATATATATACGTATATGTAAAAAAAAATTCTAAAAAATTTCTAATATGTATATGTAAAAAAATTAAAATGTATATATACATTTTAATTTTTTACGTATATATTCTAATATATATTAAAAAATGTAAAAATTTCTAATATATATATATACGTATATGTAAAAAATTAAAAAAAAATTACATTAGAAATTTTTTACGTATATACGTTTATTATACATTTTTTTTATTACGTAAAAAATTTCTAATGTAATTTTTTTTTTTATTTTTTTACATATACGTATATATATATTAGAAATTTTTACATTTTTTAATATATATTAGAATATATATATTAATATATATTAGAAATTTTTACATTTTTTTAATTTTTTACATATACGTATATATATATTTTCGAATTTTTTAAGAAAAATTTTTATTAGAAATTTTTTTTTCGATTTTTTTTTTGGAAAAAAATTTTTTCGTCAAAATTTTTTTTTATAATTTTTTTCGAATTTTTTAAGAAATTTTTTTATTAGAAATTATTTTTTTAACTGAAAGGACTAACGGTGCAAACTGACTTAACGAACAAGGACTAACGGTGCAACTGACTTAACGAGCGTTTGGTTAAAGGACTAACGGTGCAACGACTAAACTAACTAGGTGCGAATTTTGGACCAAAAGTGAAGTCCACGTGGACTTTTGGACTGTTTTTGAACGTTTTTTGAATTTTGGACCAAAAGTGAGATTTTGATACAACCACAAGGACCAAAAATGTAGTTTACTCTTTTTTTTTTTTTTTTTTTTTTTTTTTTTTTTTTTTTGATTGTGATTGAAATGTACACTTGAGTAACTGACTACCATAAGATTTTTGGTCACAGAAGATCTTTAGTTTGCAAAGACAGGTTCATAAATAAGTACTTTAAAAAGGTATTGTAACATATCATGACATGAGTAACTGACTATCATAAGAATTTATTTGTTTAGATTGTTGCTAAACTGCAAACTAGTGCGCTTTTGTGGCATACAGAAGATGCGGATATGGCGTTGAGGCCATGAACTGATAAACAAGGTAAAAACCTGTAACCGCATTCCCTTTTTGAATCGATAAGGATCTCTGCCTTTAACAATTATCACACACGTACGAATTGATGGATTGTGAATGTCATACTTGGTAATTTGACATATGAAAAACAGTTCTTTGTTTTTTGGTCACATGGATAACTAAAAACATTAATTCAGTTTCATAATCAACACAAAATGTAGATATTCACAGATATAAAGAAATAAGGCGTACAGCAAAATTTGAACTAAGATTTAAACAATTTTGACTTCTTATCATGTATCGACTTTCATGAACTCCCCTCGTCACTAAAACATAGTACCTTAAGGCAAAGCATACATCAGCACAATAAGAAACATGAAATTCATCAAATTATCAATGGGGTAATTAGTGGATTAAAATCTTTGTTCAATATATAAAAAGAAACATGACTTTTTTCTTGAGGTTCACATTCGATTACAATAATCTCACAATGGATTGCAGAATTTCAATGCCCCAGGAAACAGGACCAATGAAAAATGTCGTTGCACGTGTTAGTGGCGTTGGAGGTTGATCATTCTCGATTTATTGTGTGGTGTAATAGTCATGCCTTACAACGCGTCCTAGCCCATACCTGTAATATTTGACAAGAAACATGACCTTTTTTTTTTTCTTGAGGTTCACATTCGATTCCGATAATCTCACGATGGACCAATGAATTTCAACGCCCCAGGAGACAAGACCAATGAAAAATGTCGTTGCACGTGTTAGTGGCCTTGGTGGTTGATCATTCTTGATTGATTTGTGTGGTGTAATAGTCATGCCTTATAACGCGTCCTAGCCCATACCTGTAAATTTTGACAAAATTTGATACAAGTTTGGCATTTCTTCAACTATAGATGTCATGTTTTGACAAAATGCTCCAACTCGTTAGAAGTAGAGTGTTACTTTAATAGCATATGTTTGACAACATACAATCTAGTATACAGCTATCCATACAAAATTGTATCGATTATGAATATAATGCGAGCGCTTTAAGATTAAGCGTTATTATTCCTAAATTATCAAACACGCGTTTATAAAAATTTGTACTCAAAACAACATAGGAGTTTAATCAATTCTCAGGTGTTTCAACCTTAAAAAACATTTTCAGACTTTTCCCACGTATGGAAATGTAAATATGGTGGCTGAATCTTACATACACATTTGAGTTTTATTGTTAAACAAATTAAAGATGTTCCGGCAAACCATGTCATTTAACTTCACTCAGTGTAGATTACGTGTGCATCTTGCAGGTTGCTGCGAGATCAAACTTCATTTCTTAGCAACCAAATACCTAGGTGCAAGCACAGAAATATGTATAGATACACAGACACAAAAAGTTAACATGAATCAACAAACAAACTGAGATACGCATTTGCTATTTTAAAATAACAAGGGTAAGAAATTATTTATGATCTAATAATCGAATATGTAAATAGTTTCTTTGCAAAAGTATTCATGTGTAAAGTTCAGCTGGAGTCGCGCATTGGTAAAAAGTGTCGCGGCTTTTACTAACTACAACAAATTACATGAGTATTTTACACCCTTACGTACTATACTTATATACAGATTAGCCAACAAATTCTACCATAAAAACAGATGTGTAAAGCTATGGAGATGGCAGAATTCAGTCACTCCAGTTATCTTCGTCGACCGTAGCAGACTGACCTGTTCTACCGAATTCATCCTGCAAGTCCCAAAGCAAACCATTACTTGCAAACTATGTATGTTTTAAGCACTCAGTTGAGCTAAAATTATAAACCTAGGACATATTGATTATTGATCCTTTAGTTTGTTTACCAACTTTTTTATTCTGGAATACCATTTGAATCTCAAAAGTCAAAATTTATGGTCTAAATTAAGACGAATGGAGTATATTACAAGAGCTATAATCTGCAGCAATTTAAAGTTGGAGGTTAAAGGAAAGTAGAACTCGCAGGACATACCACATCTGCGGAATTCAACTTGGGAGGAGACCATACAAGGATTTGTCTGTCATTACCACCTGTGTATAGTTCCTGTAGTGAGTTAAAAAAAAGTAATTAGCTTCCGTTACTCCATTAGAAACCATATATGAAACGTGTAGAGTTTCTTTTACGTTACTTTTTTTAGTTAGAAAGAAATGTATTTCAATTTATATGCAGAGATGAAGGATCAAAAAATGAAGGAATATGTATGAAATGCATTCAATATGATATGCCACCCCTTTTTGAGGTGCAAAAAACAAGATACGAGAAGCAATTTGGCACATATATTAATAGACAATCTAGTGCTATTTTGCACTCTTTCAATACCAAGATACATGTAATGTTGAATTAAAGTCAGTCTAATGGAAGAATGTGTTCATTAAGTACGTCTCTAAAATATACCTTCAAATAGTGAATATGTAAAGGATTTGCTAACCAAAGTCAACAGCTAACAGTCAAGTGACTCAAAGTTCAGATTGGGCATACGTCCAGGGACGGCCTTTTTTGTTTACCCTTATGTAACATATTGAGTATTTAAGGCTATTCGACTTTAATACTTAAATTTCTATATTTACTATGTGCTTATACCATATCTTCTAAATTCCTTACTTCTAGCTCAATCCAGCCAATTCCATACCAATCCTAGACACCCTTTTTTCTAATTCTAAAACAGTACACCTTCACTAATCACCAAAGATACAAGATGAGCTCAGACCATAAGAGCCCTAATCAGTTAGATCTCATAATTGCCCCAACCATATTTATTCTCACAATACCTTGCCTAATTGTCTGGGGCCATAGTTGATTGCAAGAACATGTTCAAAAGACCTGGAGTAAAGTTTTCACTGTATCTTCCTTGTCATAGTGCAACTACTTTTGACACTACGGCATACGAAAGTACAAGCACATACATAGGATAGTCAGGGAGGAGGAGAGAGAACTACACCTGATCATGGCTGCTATACCAACAACAATTTACATACTCATAATGTCCTTGAAGTGTCATGTTAGTCTTTCCTGACCACACATCAAATGCCTGCAGTATCGACAAAACATATTTAAAGATAGATATATGCATTTTTGCTTTCTTGCTCTACTCTTCAAGAAACCCTAAGAAAGTGTGACGTGACATACTTTTACAGATGTCATGCATGGAAGAAAGACAATGGCTGAATCCTGAGTAACGGCCAACTGTGTCGGCTTGCTACTTTGAAGTCGCACAATCTCATAGTGCACAAGTGTATTACAGCCAGATTGTATGTCCCACAATCTTAACCTTGAATCAGACCCTATAAACAAAGCATATTGTGAACATAAGAAATATCAAGATGTGTGTACGATTCACCCAGTAAACCTACTTGATAAAAAAGATTATCCTATTTGCAAATCAAACTCAACCTGCACTTAAGAGATACATTCCGTCTTCTGTCGCTTTTAATCCAGTTACAGCACCATAATGAGCAGTGGCACGATCTTGACCGGTCAACAACCCTGGATGGAGTCTCTGCTTAGCAGATCCCTTGGCAAGTTTGAGAATCCTGCTGCTAGCAGAGTGCTTTGAGGCACTCCCAGACGCAACTTTTTTCTGTGGTGCTCGAGCCTTTGCAGACGAAGTCTGGCCAGATGAAGAGGACTTGGTTGTTGAAACCTGTCAGATAACAGATTAAATGATCAACCTCTGTATCAGATTTATTGGGTTCACTCGTTCCGTGTACCAGTATAAAGATTTAATAGAAAATCTAAACTTTCAGATTATATCAGCTTTCAATTGATAAAAGAACCATCTGACAAATATAACGATCACTCCTGAACATAACATCGACCCTGTACTAAGTCATTAATTCAACACAATTCCATTTAATCATTATCTGATCCACCATCGCCGTTATAATGATATCCGTCTTTGACCTAGATGCACTCCGAAGAATTAGAGACTTCCCACAAGGAGGGGGCTAAAAAACAATTTGCATTAATGAAACTACTTGAAAGAACTTTATTCTAGGGGGGTATACAAAATATACTCGCCTTACATAGGAAAATAAAGAGCGGCCTATGTAACACTCTGTTACAAATTTATGCAACTAAAATTTAGTCTACTGCGTACTACCTGAGAATCAGATACGAACCCATCCCATACTAGGCTCGTATCGGTTCATAAGCTAAGTGTAGAACTCACTCCAAAAAGCTAGCTCAAAGGAGGAGGGGACACCTAGACTTTATAAACCACCAACCAATCTCATACTTGGCCGATGTGGGATCGTAACAATACCCCGCCCTTTGAAGAACCTACGTCCTCGTTGGTCACGGTTGGCACCCTTCTTTTTTCGGGTCCAAGCCACCACTCCATAGGCCACCACTCTGAGTGTTGGAACCTCGAAAAGTAGGGCTAGCTCTGATACCAATTGATACGAACCCATCCCATACTAGGCTCGTATCGGTTCATAAACTAAGTGTAGAACTCACTCCAAAAAGCTAGCTCAAAGGAGGAGGGGACACCTAGACTTTATAAACCACCAACCAATCTCATACTTGACCGATGTGGGATCGTAACAGAATCTTAGTTAAAAACTCTAATAAAGAGCTTCATGCGTACAAAGCATGACTGTGTTGTCATGCTAAGCTATATCACAATGCACAAAGACTCCAAAACCATGGGACAAGCAAGGATTTATGCATACAGCCTTCATCCACTAGCAAGAGGCCATTCCATATATTAGCATAATCAATTTGACAGATATTGCTTAGTGTGATTCATGGTGATCCTATGAATGTCTAACTGATCAATCTTAAGGCTTTCAACATCTAGAAGCACGGTGTATAATGCAAAAGGTGCAAATGAAAGAGCACAACCTTAGTAGTGGATCGCTTAAGTAGAGGCGGGCGTATTCCAAGCTGAGAATGAGATTGATCTAAAACAGAAAAACAGCCTGCGCGTCTAATATCCCAAAAACGGATTGCTCCATCACAACCCCCCGTCATCAAAATCCACTCACTAGAAGTGGACCACTCGACTGCCATCACACCATCTGTCATTAACAAGATAACTAAGAGATGAGCTTTAAATCCATGTGTATAATTATATAGAATTCCATTTCCCTACATCTAATTTGCTATCAATGCTGATTAACAGAAAGACGGGATGCATTGAAATTACAAAGAGCATCAAACTAAGATTAGGAACACAATTTTATCATATCAAAACTTACTACCCGTGTACTTGAAAAACAAAAATAAAAATAAAAATCCTCAACAACAATACAAGCAACAAAACAGAGAAACTTCATGTAAGGGCTTGAGGTATGATATACATTAGAACATTAAAAGGCCAATGCCAACAACAAGCGAGAAATCATAAATCAATAACTCGATAATCTAGACCATGATGCTGTGTGGTAACCTAATAATCTAATATTCATTCTTCTCATGCTAGAATATACTATTCATACAGACCTAGGTTTTCCATTGGCCCGTGAATTTCACCCAAAAAAAAGTTATTAATAAAAAGAATCTTTAACAGAAGTATTAAATATCTGCAAGACCATGAGCATACCACGATGACCCGATAAGGTGTGAGCAAAAGCCCCTGTAGCCATATCACAAAGGCGAACCTGAACATCTTCAGTTGCAGCGGCAATAAGCATGTGAGATGTGGCTAAAGATGACATGGCTGTCCTATAAACCTTTCCTGGCATCTTAAAATCCATCACCACCTATAACTTACAAACATTATAAGAATCCATTTGAGGCACGGCTAATTGAAACAACTGGAATGAGAAATATAAGGATCATCTATGTACCTGAGTGGTATTGGTATCCCACACATTGATGTGGTGATCATATGAACCAGTGACAAAAAGACCTGTGTCGACCGGATACCAAATGGCGGTCGAGATGGCATACTTATGCCCATTTTGGTGCTGCTTGTCAACAACTAGTATAGGTTTATGTTTAGCAATCAGACCACCTCCCGCATACTCTGTGGCACGTTGAATATCGTAAACAGCAAGTGATGCATCTGATGCTCCGGAGATCAAATATCTTCCCTCTGTCAAATCAACCTGATTTAATGATCAAACATACTGACCCACCAAAAAAGCTACTAGATAACGTAGTGCAGAGGACAATATAACCATATGTAAACATTAGCGTAGTGTTTGGTAAGCTGTAACAAAAGTGGTAAGGAGAAATATCATTGCAACGGAATAAAGAAAACATGTTTCGTTACAATTGTAGAATGGGATTACTAATTACATCAAAAACTACCATTCACAAAAACATCTTTAGGGGTCCCTTGATCTTTTCGTTTCATCTTGGAATGGAATCAGCCAATCAGGATTACATAAAAGCCTTTTTATAACCACCCACTATGCTAAAAACAAACTTGTTATCATCAATGGGTTGTTTAGTTTTTATCTTATCAATTCCATTCCATTCTATCATACCAACCAAACATGATTAATAATGGTTATAAATCATTCAATTACCTCATTTATCCCATTAAATCGTTCATTCCATTCATTTGTTATTTTATTCACTCCTACTAAACGGAACCTAATCCCTGGTTACTCTTTTTAAAACAAGGCTTACAGTTTTGCATGAAGACCCTTTGCTGGGTTCTTAGTATGCAAAAACATATTTTGGGGGCTGCAACTTGGGTTGTAACTGAGCTGTGCCAGCTCGATTTTTGTCGAGTGTCAAAAAACTCGGGTTGTTAAGTGTGCGTTTAGTTGGTGAGAAATTCTCCATTTTTCCAAGAAATTTTTATAAGAAAATGAAAAACCTGAAAACGCGTTTAGTCACACTTTTTTCCATCAATTTTCAAAAAAAATGAAATTCTCATTTTCAAAATTTTAACTAAGAAATTGAAAAGCCCATTCTACTATTCTCACTTTTTTCTTTCTCATTTTTTTTTCTCAACTCAAAAAAAAAAAAAAAAACACATACACCATTCTACCCCTAATCTCTCGTGTCATCCTCCACCGCCGACCGTCGCCGCTACCGCTCGCCGTCGCCAACACCGTCGCAATTTGAGGTAATCTTCTTATCATTTTTAAAAAGGAAAAATATAACTCCAACTAAACGGGTTTTCAAAATTCTCAACTCTTCTCTAGAGAAGAAAAATCATTCTCTTCCCAATGAATTTAGAAACTGAAAAAGAGGAAAATCGTACGATTACCCAAAAATCTAACAGGAGTAAAGCCTAGTTAAGCTCCAAATCATCTACTAGGTGAATATTAACCTTGATTACTATTCTAACATACTACTAATAAAGTCGAGCCGACCTGACCTGACCTGACCTGGAACATATCAGTTTATGCTCGACTACAGCCCTATCAGCAACAACTTTGTCCTTAAGTTTATGCGTGTTTCCTTACTTTTAAGGTATACACAGTCCAATCACTAGTTGCTTAAGGTTACAAACTTATCAAAGTATTAGTAGGATTTAATAATAATAACGTACTTGAAGGGAGTTAATGGAGCCGCGGTGAGGGGAGATGATTTCTTTGTGATTGGAGAGTTGAAGATTTGAAGATCGGTTTGATCGAATACGATTGATGAAAGAATTATTATTTCCTCTGAGTTGTATTTCTCTATTTCGTATCTCCTTCCACATTCTCCAAGCATGACTATTTTTAACTGATCGATGCTTTTCTTACTACTTTTTATTATACAATCAATCCGTTCTGTTTGATTTTGCCTTGTGAGATAAAGATGAGTTGAATTTGGTGGTGATAATTTTTTGGGAGTGATAGATAACAGGGGTTTGTTTTGCTGGTCAAGTCGTCAAGATGAAATTGATGATGTTATTGGAGTTGGGCTGAAATGCTTCACCAGCCCAATCGCTGGTCCACTTTATACCTTATTCTCCTCTTTTGTTACTTTACTATACGATTACCCATTCATAGCAACCGGATTTTATAGCGACAGATAAAGATGATAATTTTTGACCCAATAAAAAACCCGATCTAAAATCGACATGCAAATTAACAGGTTCGGGTTGAGTTTATAATATATTTCGGTTCGGGTTTGGGTTGACCCCAACTAACTTATTTATTAAACAGGTCAGTTTTTGGTTGGGAATTGGTCAATCCAAAACCCGTTTAACCCATTAAACCCGTGTAACATATTTAACCCGCTAACCCAAGTATATATACGGGTTAAATGGGCCAGATTCAGGTTATTTGTAAACAAGTTATGGTTGACATAACTGAT
Organism: Artemisia argyi; assembly: GCA_030686995.1. Lineage (NCBI taxonomy): Eukaryota > Viridiplantae > Streptophyta > Magnoliopsida > Asterales > Asteraceae > Artemisia > Artemisia argyi. The sequence goes on from CM060691.1 coordinate 41,621,350, forward strand.
CTGATAATTTAAATGGTCAAGTTCAAGTTGTAGTTTTATGACCCACTTACCATAAAAATAAGTTACCAAACAAATTCACAAGTGAGTGGGTATTAAAGTTTATAGTCATTTGTGGGTCGGCGAGTATCGATTATTTTGACTCTTTTAACAATAATTCAACGTGATTTTAATTTATTGAATGTACTATTATAGTTATTTTTTTCATTTTCACTTTAACAATTAAATATATAAAGTTCTAAATATATACATCTTGCTAGCCTCGTTTACAAGTCATGGGACTTGATTTCTAAAACTATTTATCACGCTTGTGAGTTCAGGTGCTATAGAAAACACTAACAAGTCTAATTTTGTTAACTCCTGAACAAAAGCCAGTGATTTACTTGAACAATTATTCGCCAATGACATGTTGCAATGCCAAGCCAAGCTTATCCAACTTCAATGCACAGTAAAAAAGCACTGTGCATGTCATTATCACCACTATGCAAATAAAGAGGCTTGAAACAAAATCATGTTACCATGCCAAGCCAAACTTATCTAATACTCTAAATACTCTAGTGTAGCAACTTTTCAAATAACCGAAGATATGATGAAGATATGATTTCTGCAAACAACATTGACCACCACTATGAATACAAAATATCATTTTTCAGCAAAAGAAATTCATAAATAGTCGTAACAGTAAAATAAACTTATAGATACCATTTGGCACTGGAAACCTTCGATTTTGTTAGTCAACCACAAAGACAAAAACCACCAACACCCAACAAATAGTGTCTATGAAAACATTATTTAAAAAAAAAAAACATTGATCATTTTTAATTACTAAAACATGTACAAACAAACCACCGTACATATTAAATTTCGAAAACAAAGCAGATCTCACATGTACCCATTTGAGATCTTACAAGAATAGACACAAAAACAAAACCTTCATACAAAAAGAATGCTATTATCTACAACATCCAGCGTACATAATAATATTCACAAAATAAATAAATTAAAAAAAAAAAAAAAAACAATGTACATTCAGGCGACAGCGGCGGAATATTCCGACAACAACAATGGCGGTGCTACCACCGGATCTACAAAAAAGAATTCAAAAATGTTATAACAACTCAAACTTCTAGAAAAACCGATCTAAAAAAAAAGTCAAGGAATATATAGGTTTATATAGAAAAGAACCTTCAGCGGTGTCGGGTCTCGGTGGTGGGTTTCCAAAGGTGTTGCTGTTTTGTTGATGGTGGCTATGGATAACCGAAACCACTAACAACTACGAAAAACCCAACCTCGACTTCCTGAAACCACCTAAACCATCGAAAGATGGTTGCAATTTCGGCATATGGTGGCGGATATAAGGTTATCATGGCGGCGGCGGCGGTTGTTTTTTAGTTAGAGAGATGTGGTGTGTTTTAGGTTAGAGAACAAAAGTGAAGAAAGAATAAACAAAAGAAAATATGTGAGGTGTTCATATAAGCAACAACCCAAACACAAATTTGAACATCAACGAAATCATTTTCCGCCCCATTTGATTGGCATATACTATGGTGAGTTCAATGACAGACATTCATTTGATTAACAGACATTCATTACTTTCTATTCGTCCTATAAACTCACCGTCAATACTTTCCATTCGTCTTATGAACTCACCATCAATATTTTTCATTCAATACTTCCCATTTAATCACCATTGACTAGACAAAATAGACAAGTAATACGTCATTTAATCACCATTTAAGAAGGGCATTCGATGATCTTATTTATGCAAAATTAGAAAATGAACGGACACAAATGTGTAGTGACAAATTACTCCAACGCTATACAATAACTTTTTGAGTAAAAAAAAGTCATTATTACTCTGCAAATCCAAACATCCGTTAAGCGGAATAATACCCGAAATATTCCAGTCCATTTGTGTTCATTTCAAATCCCCAGCCACCTTATCCATCCGTCCATCCATATGAATTTCATCAAATGAACCTCCTCTGCAAATCCATCCACACCCTCAACCTCAACTTCAACCCCAATCCCTATCCCCATCCCCAAACACCCCCCTTCAAACCCCCCCACCTCCAATGCCGCCGCCCAACCCCACCATCCGCCACCTCCGACATAGACATGGTCCCAACAACACCAAACTCCCAAACAGGAACACCATCTTTCATACCCAAACCCAAAAAAGTCGTCATCCTATGGGACCTTGACAACAAACCCCCACGTGGGCCCCCATTCAACGCAGCCACTTCCTTAAAAACACTCGCCACCCATTTCGGCGAATTAACTGACATCTCAGCTTATGCTAACCGTCACGCTTTTATCCACTTACCTCATTGGGTAGCCGACCAACGCCGAGAACAACGTAAGCACGACATCCTTGAAAAGAAAGGAATGATTGTCCCGACAGGGGTTTATTTATGTTCTGTCTGCGGGCGGAAATGTAAAACTAATATCGACTTACAGAAACATTTTAAGACACTGCATGTTAAGGAAAGGGAGAAGAAAATGAATAGGATGAGGATGTTGAAGGGGAAGAAGAGGCAGAGGTTTAAGGAGAGGTTTATTACTGGGAATCATAAGTATATGGAGGCTGCCAGGAGTTTGATAGTGCCGAAAACTGGGTACGGGTTAGCGGGTGAGTTGAGACGGGCGGGGGTTTTTGTTAGGACGGTTGAGGACAAGCCGCAAGCGGCGGATTGGGCGTTGAAGAGACAGATGATGCATGTGATTGGGTGTGGGGTGGATTGGGTGGTTTTGGTATCGGATGATTCGGATTTTGTTGAGGTGTTGAGACGGGCGAAAGGTGCGAGTTTAGGGACGGTTGTTGTGGGGGATTGGGATAGGGCGTTGGGTCGGGAGGCGGATTTGTGGGTGTCGTGGAGTAGAGTTGAGAATGGGGAGATTACGGAGGAGGATTTGGTTGTTGGGAGGAGGAGAAGTGAGGAGTTTGTGGATGAGGGGTATGATGGTGTGTTTGTTGACGGTGTTTTGGATGAGTTGGTGGGGAAGAGGAGCGACTTTAATCAGTCCAAGGTTTCGGTGTTTTCTGAAGGGGAAGAAGAGGGTAATGAGGAATTTGATGAGGGTGATGAAAGTGATTACTTTTCGGATAGTGACGATGATGGAGAGGATGATTGGTACATATGACATGACAAGGAGAGTACAATGTATGAGCTCATTTAGGTTTTTGATTACGAATGATCATGTTGCGAGAATCATCATTCTTGAAGTTAATCTTGATCTTTTTATAGTCATTACTTGAATACATTATAAGAGTCATCAATATGCTTGGTGGGGAAGAACCGATTCAGCGGTTCAAGGATTGCACATATTTGTTCTTACAAGAAGTGTCAACCTATTGTAATCACAAGTTTGTATCACGACATGATGTATACCGATTTACATTATAATCACATATTTGTGCCTTAAGTCAGGGTCTTCGTGAATTTCTTTTTGTGGCTTTGTAGTTATTAATATGAGGGTATTTGGGATTGCTTATTTTAAGTGCTTGTATGCTTTTTCTTTTAAGCAGATAAGCAGTTTTGAGTGTTTGGGTAGAACTGCTTATCTGCTTGTTTTAGTGTAAATAAGCACTTCAAAATAAGCATGTTGGTACCTGCTCATATTTTTTTTAAGCAGATGAGCAGTTTGAAATAAGCAATCACAATAGCAACCCCTCGACTTTAATTTCTTTTAAAATACAGTGTAGAACTCGATTCTGGTCTTCACCTGACGTATCCTTTTCCATAGAGTTCTGCAGAAGGCTCTCGGTTTATTTGTGAATTGAATATTTTGGATATCAAACAACGATGTTTGACCATGTTATGTCACCTTGATTGTCTGGGGATACTGCATTTAGCGTCACAGAGTTGGTATATGGGATGGCAGTGACGGGTTGCTCCCCTACAGAATTTTGGCAAAATTACCTGTCAATCTTTTTGCCACATCAATGTGCAGGTGCCACTCATCAAGTTGATTTAACTACCTGGCATTATAACATGGGTGCTTCAAAAGGCCGGAAATTATACCTGGCATTCTCATATGCTTTCGTTGTTAAGTCCTCAGTTAGACTCCCCACCCTTGATATGATTTGTTAGCATCTTTATGAGACTAGGGCAAAGATACATGAAGCTCTTGATCTGACTAGAACATGTACCCACACTTCTCAGTCTATGCCCTTGCATTTCGATCATCATATATGGTGAATAAAAAGAAATTTTAGCTTACAATCGCTCTATAGGAGATGTCTATGATGTGTTTAAGTGAATTCCGTTTATCTACTTAGATTAGTTATCAGATGACCTGCTTTCATGGCTATGTATATCAGTTGAGTGCTCCGGCATGAAAAGAAGCCTAACCGTACGGTTGATTTTCACTGGAAGAGTAGTCAATCTGGAATTGGTGAACTGAAACTGCTGCATATTGGGCATAAGTCTAGGATGATATTCTCTGTTAGATTTATATATAAACTGTGAGAGAATTTATGGTGCTCACACTAGACGGTCAATAACAATCTGCATGACTATACCAAATTACACCGGAATTTCAGATTATATGATTGAAGCTGATTTTGGCTCATGTAGCTTAAATCATTTGCTGATAGGCTTGACATTAAGGAGTCTTGTGTAGACATGTTAAGGCTCAGCCATGGCTTGTCCAAATAAATATATTCACATTAATAAGATTTAGCTTGTCAAATTTGTTCCTTTAATTTCAAGGAACAAAGGGCCACTTTAGTTGTCATGCCGATAACATAACTATGCCGTTTCTTGGATAGTGATGACGATGATGAAGAAGATGATTGGTACACATGACAAGTAAAATGTACGAGCTAGTTTAGGTTTGATTACCATGATCATGTTGTAAGAATCTTCATTCTTAAAGTCAATCTTGATTATCCTAACAGTCCTTGCTTGAGTGCTTAACAGGAGTCATCAATATGCTTCATAGGGAAGAACCGATTCAGCGGTTCAATGATTGCACATATTTGTTTTGCGCCAAATTACATTGTGAACACATTTGTTTTATGACATGATTTATACAAATCACATTTTAATACCATAGGGTCTTTGCTATTTCTTTGGTGATTTTGTAGTTACGTACGAGGGTGTTTGGGACTGCTTATTTAAGTGCTTTTCTACTTTTTTTTAGTGTAAATAAGTCAAAATAAGAAGTTAGGTACCTGCCTTTTCAAGTAGATACGCAGTTTTAAATAAGCAATCTCAAATGCACCCTACGGGTTTAGTTTCTTTCAAATATACATTGTAGAACTCAACCATGGTTTGCACATGACTTTTCATTTTATATACAGTTATGCTAATCTCAGTTTATTTATGGAATCGAAAATTGTATACTTCAAAGCCATCGATGTCTGACCATGTTAAGGCAGTTGTTTTCCTCGATTATTGGCATATTGTAGCCTCACAAAGTTGGTATTTGGGATGTTGCCCCCCTTTAGAGTTCTAGGCAACAAAGCCTCGTCAGACACTTATTACAGGTGCCACTTGTCAAGCTGTTGAAGTACCCTACAATCTGGCATTATATAGCGGATGAGGTTTTAGAAGGGCTAAAAACAGTCTTCATGGCCAAGGTTTGAATATTTCTTATGGTTTTTTATACAGATTAAAGTTTTAAAGTTCAATGTTCTTTCTGCCTACTCCTGCCATCCAAGATGTTCCCTGAATAAACCTGTATAGCAATTAGCAATACTTATGTTCTTGATATTCTCATTGGTCATTTCTTGTAGCTGTTTACCCTGTATCTTTAGAATTACTGTTTTTGATATCTTGGTGGTGAAATTAACTATTTCTGTTATCATCTTTGTAAAAAGCGGCATGCTGTGAGCGGTGTTCATTTTGTTTTGAACTTGAATAAACATAAGCAAACCTAAATTACAACACAGTTATAACCATCTCATATACTCTGGTTGTTAGGTCGTTGGTTAGACCCCACCCTCTTTGTGATTTGTAGTATATGATGATTTTATATGACTTGAACATGTTCTCAATATGTCTAATGATGTGTTCGTGTGAATTCCCTTAATCTATCTATCTAGCCACTAAATGACATGCTGACATTGCTATGTATATCAATTGATCGTTTCCACATGGAAAGAAGCCTAAAGATTCTGGTGATTCTGTCTTGAAGAGTAGTCAATTTGGAGTTGGTGTGCTGACTGCATATTGGACATAAGTCTTTTACTCATATAAACTCCGAAATAGAATTTATGATGCTCACACTAGTTTGGCGATGGTCAATCTGCACTAAGATATCAAAAACTAAGTTTCAGATCATATGATTGAAACTGATGTTGGCTCGTATAGCTTGACATTAAGGAGTTTTGTGTAGACACATTAAGGCTCAGCCAAGACTTGTCAAAATAATTATATTCAAGTTAATAAGATGCAGCTTTTCAGATTATTCCAAGGGCCACTTTAGTTTTCATGCCAATAATATACCTATGTAGTTTCTCTCTCCCAAATTAGACTCATCATTTTTTCTTTTCAACTACGTTTTAAATCCTAGATAACCTGTTTAATATTGGCATCCAATCCAATTTTTTGATAGCCATTGATTTTGCCATTTTAGTCAGAACTATCCTCGTCATTATTAAAGTTTCAGACATTTGACTTCCATTGTCAAACTCTTCAATTAGACCTCAGAGTGTAGTTGAACACTACACTTACATGGCACTGAGGGGTTACAAAATAGCACAAGATTGTCTATACACAGGTGAACAAACAAATTTTACATGCACGGATGTTAAATTCTGCAGCTAATAATTATTGCAATTTGCTCCTATTGTCTGAAATCAGACTTCCAATATTGACTTTCAAAGGCGAAATGGTAGTTCATATGCAAAAACTTGTAGATAAATCAGCAAGATCAACGTTGATTATAAATTTTATACATTCAAAGGTTGACAATAATGCAAGTTGCGTTTAGGACAGAGTTTAAAACTGATGATATATGGTTTCGTTGGTGGCTGTGGCTTGCAGGATGAACAGGATAAAAGATCACGGTAGCCTTCTTTGCAGCTGTTGAGGAACCAAGTATTTCTATTTCCATACAGCTATTATATTTTGACTTTAGTGGTTGGTTAACTTATATCCATGTGTGCTTGTGTGCGCGCGCCCGCGCTGCAACTGCATACAATTGCATTATTGTTTGTGAGATGACATAAATGCACTAATGTTTAGGCTTTGGGTGAACTTTCTCTTGCATACTTGCTAGAGGGTATTTACACAGTGCACTGATGTGGATGGTTCATCTCGTGCTAGGGATTATCACGAGCTGTTCAGTTTTCATTTAAAGCGGTTAGCTTAGTTCAAATGGCCATGTGCTGCTAGTTTATTAGTTCAGCATTGGCCATATTGCCTCAAATAATGTCAAATTAGTTCTGTATGGAGGTTATTGTCTATTACTCTATAAGACATTTTGTCTGGTTCACTCATTGCATAGTCTGTCAAGAACTCAAGATTTATCTTTATTTTATCTTGCAAAAAGAAAAAGAATATACATTAAAAATAAAACTACACTTGCATGTTTATTGCCTTGATATTCTACTGATACACTTCTCAGTTCTCACAAGTCAACTTCATCACTGATTCACTTTACAAATGCTCAACCAAATGGTTTTCTTCTCTGTTTATTCCATTATTCTTTGCAAGTATTACACTATACTTTGTGCTAATAGAGTTGTCTTGTGATGTACCGTTTTCTAATTTACTTCCTTTTTTTTTTCTTTTTTTTTACCGAAACAGACACTAATCACACAATGTGCTTTGTAGATGAATATTTTGGATGTTATAGTTTCTTCGGTTTAGTTTGCTTATATTACTGAACAATAACATGGAGACTAGTTTTTTACTTTTTACCCTTTGAATGTTACGTACTTATTTATCACGTGAAGTTGTGAACAGTCTCTGGCAAAGAAAAAGACTGTTGCATACTGATTCCATCTCTTCCATAATGTTTTGTCTCCATTAAATCTAAAAAATATATATATATATATATATATATATATATATATATATATATATATATATATATATATATATATAATAATAATAATAATAATAATAATAATAATAATAATAATAATAATAAAACAAAACTCCTATTGGGAATTTTGCATTTAAAAAAAATCAATTCATATCTGATTTAGTAATAATTTTATTTAAAAAAAAATTATTTTGTTATTAGGTAATATTTTATATTTACTCATAACACAAGTAGAAGATAAATACAAAACATATAGATAAGATATTTAAAAAAAAAGATTATTTATTTTATATTTATCCCAACACAATTAGAAGATAAACACAAAAAATATAGATAAGATGCAATTAATAATATGATTAAATTTTTAAATAATTATTAGACAATGAAACCCTGTAGGTTGTCTAATATTATTCATCAGTATTTATAGACTACATAGGAGATATCAACCTTACCACTAAATCCTAATGGACCCAAACTCACAAGTCAGGCTTAGGCATAGACAGACCTTAATGGAGACATGGGAGGGCCACAGCCAGTGATGAAGCCAGAATTTTAGTTATGGGTGGGCCAAAAAGCAATTTAGTATTTAGCTTACAAATTAATATCGCTAACACGATACCTTATTCTTATGTACGTAGCCATTTTTTTAGAACAAGTAAAAAAATATATATTAAAAACTACTCAAAATAAACAAAAAAGCATAACTAACTAAATTTAATGGATGAACACTACATATTACAACATATTTTACGATTCTAATCTATATAACAAAACTAGATGAATTGTAATTGCACTAAACTAATTGGAAAATGTACGAAATCTTAATGCTAAGGATAAGGATGGGCCAAATGAATTTAGAATGACCAATGTAGTACAAGTCTAATGAATACATGGGCTTCTATTCACAGCTTTGGGGTTGGCCATGGCCTACCCAAGTTATAATGTAGCTCTGTCACTAGCCACGACCCTCCCAAAACTTTTAGGTTTACTTATATTTGCTTAAAGGAAATACAATTTTGACCCTCCCAAATGAGTTGATATAGCACTCAATCCTCCCAACAAATTCACTCAAGTTCAGTCTATGGGCTTAGGCCACTCTAATTTAATCTATTATACCGGTTAACACAAAAGAGTCAAGTATGTTATCGACATTTAATCACTTAAATGTGTTTTTTGGTCGGTAGCTATGTTTGACACATTACTTGACACAAGTCATACCAACATAGTTTTAATATATGTTTAATTTAGTGAATACGAGTTGGGTACCCGCGCGTTGCTATGGAATTCTTTTGTTGCCGTTAGCTAATTAACGTGAAGTTAGTTACCTAGGACTGACTTTTCAATTGATGTATAACATGAAGGACCATTTATGTAAATTATTTGAGGACTAAATTTGCAATGAACCACTGAGATGAAGGACAAAGTGCATACAAAATTTTTTAGAAAATGTTAAAGTTAACGGTCGTTAGTTAACAGCCGTTAAATAACTAACGACCGTTAATACTAAAAAAAAAAAAAAAAAAAAAAAAAAAAAAAATTACTGTAGCAAGCACAGTGCTTGCTACAGTAACCTCTTGGGTTTTAGTATATATATAATTTGAATACTCCCAAAATATAAGTCTACTTTTGATTTTTCAAAGTTTTTTATTTTATTTTATTATTATTATTATTATTTTTTTTTTTAAATACTTGATGCAAAATATATAAATAGATTTGTATTTCAAATGTATTGTCATTGGTATTGATGAGGCGAAAAATGATCCGTTGTTAGAGGGTCATTTAAGCCCGGAATTGAATTTATTTGATCAAATATTGCCCTAAATCGTTCCTTTTGTGATTTTAGGTACTTTTGGAGTGAATTCTGGAAAAGGAAGCATTTTGGACATTTTTGGAGTATAAAAGTGAAGAAAACGGCAAAGTCTTTATTTTCCTTGCTGGGAACAGTACCTGACGGCGTCACCAAGTTCTACATGACAGCGTCAAGAGTAAAACAAGAGGTGAAGTGGATAGAGTACGTGACGGTCCAGAGAGTTTTTACACTAGGGCATGACGGCGTCACCATAGGCCGTCATGGTCCCTTTACACGTGACGGCCCAGAGAAAATTTGCTCTTGACGGCGTCAGATCTGGATCTAGGCAATCTGATATTATTATGGGCGGCGAGTTGACGGCGTCAGATTTCTCTTCTTGACGCAGTCACGTTGGAAAATCTATATATAGTTTTGTAATTTTCATTCATTAAGAGAGGACAATTAGAGGGATAACTTGGAGAAACCCTAGCACGATTTTATCAGTCTTTTCAAGGGTTTTTACCCTTTGAAACCTTTCATGTTCAATTAAGATAAGTATCCTTTCAATTCATTAAATATGTCTATGTGTTGTTTGAATATATCTTACGCTTGTCTTGATTTTAACATGCTAGGCTAGATCTCTTGTGTGTGTTGCTTGGATGTAGTGAAACCTAGATGTTAATTATAGGTTGATTGCTTGTTTATAGTTGTTACGGATGAATGATTTCGATGTTAGGCTTCAGAAAACTGGCAGACTTTCATAGGGTAACTTGCTTGAACGTCTTAAGAAGCATGAACCAATGTGTACTAGGTTTTTATGGTTGTATTTAATGCATGACCGAATTCTAATGATCCCATGTTAGGAGCTTCTTGCAGGCTCGACATAGAAGTGAAATAGGAGCTTATAGAGTTGGGGAAGTACGTACGCCACCCCACAATTGGTATTAAGGAATATAATCCGTCATCCACGCAATTGTAACAAACTATCAACTTGTAAAAGATATCTAGGGAGTAATGAAATCTAAGTAAACACAATTTTCTCATTTATTGTTCACACCACTAGTTTAATTAGCTTTATTTACATTTTTGTTATTTGATTTTGATTGCATCTTTAGTTATTGGGTTAGTTGATTAGCAACTAATTCCGCCCACTCTTCCAAAACCCGAGATCTTAATTGCTATAAAAATACAAAAAAAATCATCCCTCACCTCTAGACTTAAGTTTTAGGCTTTCTAATCCTAGCGACACTATTCCTGGGTTGAACGATCAATCCCCTGGTACTTGTCACTATACTATACTACAACGATCAGGTACACTGCCTGGTGGGGGTTGTAAGCTTCTCGAGATCCCTTGAGAGGTAAAACTTTTTGTGAGGGTGCAATTCCCACGCATCAGGTATACTTTTCATCAAGTATCATATAGCACGAAAAAAATAATTACGGCTAATGTCAGATAAAAAAAGACTTTGAAAAGTCATGAACTTATATTTTGGGACGGAGGGAGTATTTTTATTTCCAATTACTTATAGATAATATGTAATGATCATCTTCATCAATAACTATTTGTATTCACCGATTAGATTTGTTTTTGTTTATTTGATTAATCTTTTGTATATTTTTTGTTGACGAAGAATTTAACTTTGTTTAGCTGACAATGTGTTGAGTTTGATGTTATTGTTTAAATCTAACCATTAATACATGTTGTAGACATTATACGTGTTTAATAGCACGTAATGACACTTGATGAACTTAAATACAAAGTTTAAAATAATGTTTTTTCGGATAATCTTGAGTTGTTTTCATATCACGGTAAATCATGCTTTCATTTTGGTATTTATATTCTCGTTAATAATACTATCAGCCGTATTTAAATCCATGTACGCACAGGTTAAACTAATTAAAAAGAATAACATAAGTCGTTATTGAACACATATACTATAAAGAATACCTTTCCGAATATCCTTATTAAACTCATAAAAAATAATAACATGAGTTGTTAATATACAGAATCACGTGTATGCATTTACTATCATACTAACTCATTTAATTTATTTTTATATTTATAATCTCGTGCAAATATACGTTAATTTAATAATAATAATAATAATAATAATAATAATAATAATAAATAGCAACAACATATATGTTATTTAAAAAATATATATATAAAGTGTAAAAGGTATAATGTATAGGAGTTATTTGTTAAAATTATAAAGTTATTGAAACATGGATGATGGAACTGATAAGTTAACTTAAGTATAACATATATGTTGTTGAATGGTTTCCGAGATTTAAAAATGGTGATGGTGTTAATTTTAAAGAGAGAAGCAGAAAGTTAGTGAGAGAAGCAATAAAACGAGATAGGCAAAATTGCATATTTATCCCTCCCAAAGTGAATAATAACATATATCTCTTTTGTACAAGTTTTTTATGCACATAATACAATGATTTTTATACATGCTTTGGATATATATGCAATTATGCATTTTCAGAAGGATATATATGCAAAAACCCCAAAGAGATAAAGAGAGGGTGGTGGTAGTGATGGTATAACTTGTTGATTAAATACACCGTTCGTCCATAAGGTTATACCACAAAATTTTTTTTTTAACCAAAACGATGAAATGACCATTTTACCCTCATGTGCAAGGCACATGGGGGAAATAACAGGCGTTGACTAAAGGAAAATGGGTCAAGGGACGCAATCGGCCTAAAAAAACCCAACTTTTGGACGCATAGTGACGATTTTGCAAACTTAGGGGGTATGACGATGTTTTTGGACAAGTTTAAAGATCAACAGTGTATTTTTGTCTATAATTTAATTATATTTTTCTTTAGTTTGACCAATTTTCTTCAATTTTGACTTTCAATTAACCAATAGAAATGTTCAATTTCACCTACGTGGCAAAATCGAGTTCTCTCATTAGTGTAATTGAAAACTCCTCAAGGATTTAGTTGTTTATTTTGTATGTTCTCTTATTATATAAGAGATTTGTATATCAGTGCTTGGTGCAATTGGTTATAGGTAAAATTTGGGTATCTATAACATGTTAAACTCCATCGTCACTTGTGTTATAACTAAGTATAGGCGCACACATTATGCATACGACACATGGTTTGTGTATGACTTATTATTATTATTTTAGTGTAAAGTTGTTATTATTATTATTATTATTATTATTATTATTATTATTGTTGTTGTTGTTGTTGTTACTGGAAATGGTGTTTTTATGTTTTTTGTTATAAAAATATTATTATAAAGTAAAAATTGAAGTAGCCGTGCATATAACTTACGGATAACATGCATTGCACCTAGCAGTCTTAGGTGCTCTTAAGTTGAATGTAACTTTAATGAACTCATAGGTACACTCTTAAGTTGAATGTAACTTTAGTCAATTCATCTTGGGTCATACTATACAAACCCTCTCTATATTGCCACATCATAGAGAATTGGTCAAACCGTACAACCCACAATGCACACCGTGCAAGTCAATGATACGTTCAATCATTGGATACCCTCCCTATGGGAGGGTGTGGATAACTTATCCCTTCATCTTTTAGTTAAGAGAATTGATTTACACACATGTCATATTGATTAGGACACCCCAATAAATGCATTAGATACTTGTATATTATTAACATACTGCTTTAACTACTTGTACACTGGAGTGTCCCAATAAGAATTTAGAGTGTGCAAATGATCTCCATTTAGTTAAACCGACTAGAATAGCTAATTTGAAAAGGCATTTAGATACCTTTATCACATATATTTGACTTCTATTGTCAACTTCATCACTATCATTTTTGCCATCAAATCTGTTGAGGTTAAAGGTTAAATAGTTTATCTTGTTTTGGCCTTTTGATACCAAGAAAGATGGAGGTAAGTTTAACTCATATGTCGTAAAAGACAAGCAACATTGGTCAACTTGTTATCCTTTTTAAAAATTCCTATAAAAGTAATATATCCACATGGGTGTCGTTATCGTTCCCTCGATCCATCCAATATTCTTTTCCGTAACACTCTTCAATTACGTTATTCGCTCCTAGGTATTATCAAAATCAAAATATACCAATATTTTATACGTAAAAAATAACAAAAAAATAATATAATCACAGCTAGATTAATTAGTAAGTTGGGTGATCGGTTTTGGCATTTTTAAGTTCAGTAATGTGCAACTTTAAGTTAAGGTTGGTAGCTTCCATTTACCTAAAAACTCTCAGCTGTCTATTGAACTATTGACTTAAAGATGATTTATGCAAAAAGTTTAACGTACCATTAACTAGAATGTAGTAGCATTTATAGTGCTTAAAGTTGAAGTAACTATGGAAAGCGATTGATGGCTGGTGACCTGGTCTTAAAGAGTTGCATTTATTTTGTTAGGAAAAATTAACAAGACATGCATGTGTGGTCCGTTTCGTTGTTTTATTTCTTGAATATAATGCATGTCTGATGTGATGTATTTTTGGATGATATTAGTACATGTACAAAATATTGGAAATTCGTGTTATGTTGTGTAGAAATTCGTTCAACAAAAAGCAACAGACGATTAAATTTGGTAAAGTGTGTTGGTCGATGTTATATATCTCGTGTGGGTGCTAGAACCAAACTTAGTATACGAAAATAAAATTTCTAATCTTACAACATGTGACGAGCTCCAAGTTGTTTCATCTAACTGGGTGTCGAAAAGGCTTAAAGGTTTGATCACGTCATGGGTGGATTGGAGCTTGGATCCCGCTCGTGCTTGCAAGGGTTGACAGTTTTAATTCCTTTGAGTGGTTCCCTTACTCCTTAGTAAATGTTTTCTCAGCGATTTATGGTTCTTTTTTGCGGTTCTCAATAGGCTAGTGTTTCTCTTGTTTTTGATGTTGTATGTTTAGTTTTAGTGTGTTTGGTATTTCTGTTGTATGTACATTTTATTTTCTTATTGTTTCAATAAAATTTCTGCCTTTAAAAAAAAAAAAGATATATGTGGTTGTGTAGAAGATGCTCACCAAACAACACTTTTAATTCGACACTACTCATTTTATTCCATCTTATCAACGCCCCACCTATAAAATTGTTAGGAATATATGTCTAACGCTATTTCATCTTGTTATACCTTGCTTTCTAAGGGAATAAGGTGACCACATATATGTTGGTCTACAAAAAGATGTCATCATTTGAAAATGTGGTTGGTAAGAAGTTGATTAAAGCAAAACATACTTGCTAAAACCTAAAAGTTTATAATTACATTCTAAGGTTACAATAATAAGGTCATGCTCTAAATGATGCCTACAAATTAACCTCAATGTAACAAGTACAACAATAACAACAATAACCCTTGTCAAGCACAAGGGTAGGTCTATTCCACAAGTTTTTATGACGCGGAATGCTTTTTGGTTCGTAAAATCACTCTGTCAATTAGCTTTCTGCAAATTTTGGAACCCACTCGGTGAGTTCTTCCCAAGCCCTTCCCGCATGTGTTTGTGTTTGTTTAACGTGTTTTCGAGACTCCCCCCCCCCCCCCCCCCCCCCCCCCCCCCCCCAAAACCAGTCTCCTATTTCCAACACCACCCCAACCTTTTTACAATTAAATCCTAAATTGTTCATCTTATCATAAATTGCCCACTTTACACGAGAAAACCATAACAAAAGTGATTAGCAATGTATCTTGCAATTTAAAACAATAAATAAAACAAATTAATCTCAAGCTTTTATATCTTTCCAAAAGACATACCATAAATTTATATAATACGTAATCACTTAGAAACCTTTTAAATAATTGGTTACGGCCAATCTTTCTAAAAAAGTGAGAACTTTATCTGGTTTGAGTATATGTAACGGTAGCCTCAAATCCTGTCGATACGTCGGTCAAAAAGATCAAGAAACCATGATTAAAAAAAAAATGTTGCATTTGTTTCACCATTCTAAATCTATGCTAATTTGGAGGCAACACTTTTAAAATCTACTTTTTTACAAAATTTCTATCTAGATCTATGCTTGTTATTATTTTTGTGGTCAACACTTTTAACCCCCCCCACTTTTATAAACTTTTTACTATGTAAAATTTCAAATAAAAGCATTATCCATCATTATCACATTTATAAATCACAATCTGGGAATCTAACCGAAAATAGACCATTGAGAAAGGTCCCCTTCCCCCTTTAACCAACAAACCACATGTTATATATTCAGTTACTCACAACATCAAAACACTCAATAATTCATTCACATCTTCATCCTTGACGAATTCATCATCTTACACTTACAAACAAATGGTGTCATGGTGATGGTAAGTACTATGCAATACTTGTCTTGTTTTTTCCACTCGTAACGTCATGTCGTAATTTTATTTGTTTTCTCCTACCATAAAACATTTGTCACGTTCCTCTTGTCGTTTTCCATTTTATAATTCCTACTACTGCCACTTTATTTATTTAAATGTTTAGTAGTATCAGATCTTCTTCATTGTTGTTTTATGATATAAACTCTCACTCACTCTATAATATGTTGTCATATATAGTCCTAAACTCTTAATTTGTTTCGGTTAGTATTTCTGTTTTTTTTTTAATTTAATTTAATTTAATGCACTCAAGGTGTTTGTTTAAATGTCTGCATTAAACTTAGGGGGTGTTTGTTTCGGCTTATATACCGGGCTTATGACTTATTTGGTTTTCGGCTTATGTTTCATAAGTTCACTTTTTGTGGCTTATTTCGAAACATTCCGGCTTATATAAGGTTATATAAGCGAAAGGTTTTAAGCCACAAAATATGAGCTTATAAAACATAAGCCGAGAACCAAATAAGCCGTAAGCCCGTTATATAAGCCTAAACAAACACCCCCTTATTTGTGACGGAACCAGGATGCTAATTGACCAGGTGCATTTAAGGAAAAATAAATAATACTGGAACATAATTGTTTTTGAACCAGATGCATTTATGAAAAAATCGATGTTTTTTACGAAAAATTGGCACGCGAACATGTATTATGAGAACTTATTTTTGTTTAAATTGTTTTTCAGGTGGAATTCAATATATGAGGGTATTGGTAGTATACTGATAGTTTAGGTATTGTGTAACACGAAAATTTAAATAATATTTTGAGAGGAATTAAGGAAGTGGGAATAGGAATAGGAATATGTTGTGTGCTTGTTCCGGGGAGCAGTTTAAGGTAGAAGAGCCGGTTTCACGTTCGCCAGAGTCGTTGGCGACAAGGGATTTTTCGGCTAGTGGTTTATCGTCTCGGACGGGGACGGGGACTGGCGAATGGGACTCGAGGTTTGAAGATGCTCAAGTTGATGAAGCGGAGTCTACGCTTAAAGAAGCACTTTCGTTAAATTATGAGGTTCAAGTTAATTGCTAAATTATTACTATGTTAGTTTGTTGTTGTTTAGTTGTTATGTCCTGTTGGGTTGAATGTATGCTATGTTATATGAAAATGTAGGAAGCGAGAGCTTTGTTGGGTAGATTAGAGTACCAGAGGGGTAATTTTGATGCTGCGTTACAAGTATTTTATGGGATTGATATTAAGAGTTTGTCCCCAAGGATGATTAAGGCGATTAGTTACAGAACTGTACATCGGAATTTGAAGTCAAAAAGGGAAATTAATGGTGTGGTAGGTGTGATGTCGCTTCATTCGGTTAGTCTGCTTCTTGAAGCGATCTTACTTAAATCGAAGTCACTGCAGGAAATGGGTAAATTTAAAGGTATGATAATTATCCTCTTTTATTTTTTGTATTTTTTTTATAAATTCCTAAGGTAGGTCACTCGCATGATGCTTTGACTTGTAAAGGCTTCTTAGTTACTTACTATTGAATACGTTCAGTTGTCCACAATCATTGCTTCTAGTTGTTTTTTATGAGAATTCGTTTAATGGGCATCCTGGAATAAGGACTATTTGTTGAAAAATAAAATGCCCGCCACATTTTAAGGATTGAATTTTCATCTAAAATAATGTATCGGAATTTCTACCTGAATTATCTGATAACAGATGAAATGGGAAATATGGGAATATCGACACACAATGGAATGTTGATACTTGATAGATATTTGTTGGATGGGTTTTAATGTTTTTTGTAACTGTAAATATGAGAATATCTGCCAATTTGATTGTGTTTTGTTTTATCAGAAGCTGCAAAGGAGTGCAAGATGATCTTGGACATAGTTGAGTCGGCCTTACCTAATGGAATACCTGAATCCATTGCGGAAGATTGTAAATTGCAAGAAATGTTTCACAAAGCGTTGGAATTGCTTCCCAAGTTGTGGATGGAAGCCGCCGTTTTAAATGAAGCTATTATAGCATATAGACGGGCTCTTGTTAAACCTTGGAATTTGGACCCCCAAAGGTTATCTACTTTACAAAAGGACTTAGCTGCTTTATTACTCTATGGTGGCGTTGAAGCAACCCTTCCTGAAGCTAAACCATGGGACCCCTCTTATCCTAACAGCAACACAGAAGAAGCACTTCTTTTGCTGTTTATACTCATGGGCAAGGTTTCACGTGGAGAAATAAGATGGGATCCTGAAATAATAAGCCATTTGACTTTCGCACTGTCAACATGTGGCCAATACGAGTGTTTGGCTGTTCATGTGGAGCAGCTTCTTCCTGGTGTATATAAACGAACTGAGAGATGGTATTTTCTCGCTCTTTGTTACAGTGCTGCTGGTCAACTCGAGACTGCAATAAGTATCTTAAATAAAATTTCAGGGTCTTCTGAATCAGAGCATGAACCCCATATCCCTTCTCTTCTTTTGGGAGCAAAACTATGTTCTCAAGTTCCGAATCATTCTTATGAAGGGATCAATTATGCCCGTAAAGTGATTGAAATGGGTGATATAAATGACGCGCACTTTCAAAGTATTGCTCATAAGTTTCTTGGTACTTGTTATGGTAATGCAGCTAGGGTTTCTCTGTCGGATTCTGAAAGAGTGCTTTACAATGAAGAATGTTTAGATGCTCTCAATAAATCTGTTTCATATGGTCTTACTCATGACCCTGAAGCTATGTTTAATCTGGGTCTAGAAAACGCGATACAAAGAAATTTAGATACAGCATTCAGTAATGTGATGTTATATTCTGATATGGTTGCTGGAAGCTCAGCAAAGGGTTTCAAGTTATTAGCTTTGATAGTATCTGCCGATCAAAGATATGGCGATGCTGAGACTATAATTGACTTTGGATTGGATGAAACAGGGAAAATGGACCAATTGGAACTTCTTAGGTTAAAAGCTGTACTCCAAATTGCTCGAGGACATCCCAAAAAAGCGATAGAAACCTACAGAGTTTTACTAGCACTGATTAGAACACAAGGTGAACTTTTAAAGGAGAACTTGGGTTTTGAGGTATGGATACATTTATTTCTTCTATAATATACATTTTATCAATGTATTGGTATTGGTACAGTATCCGTATTGGTATTGGAATTGCTATTTATTTCTGGTTTGAACAGGATACGCTGGGCAAATTGGAAATGGAAGCTTGGCTCGATTTAGCTAATATTTACACACAGTTAGAATCTTTTTCTGATGCTGAACTTTGTGTTGGCAAAGTCAAGTCAAAAGGGTTTTACCATCCACGAGCTTGGCATTCGACAGGTTTGTGCATGATTTCCATCAATACTTATATCATTTATACCCTTTCTCTCTATCTTTTAAGTTCATAATTATGATCATTTGTGTGTTGTCATCTTGATGCCTCGTAGGTTTGTTATTTGATGCTCAATCTTTACACAATGAAGCACTTGTTGCCTTCTCAGTTTCATTGTCAATAGAACCTGATTTTGTCCCAAGCATCATTTCAACATCAGAAACTTTAATGAAAATGGGTGGTACCGAGACTCTCCCAATTGCAAAAAGCTTCTTGATGAACACATTACGGCTAGAACCTACAAACCATGATGCTTGGTTTAAGTTGGGTATGATCTGCAAAAAAGAAGGTCTAGTGCAGCAAGCTGCTGAGTTTTTCCAAGCTGCACATGAGCTTAAGGTATCAGCTCCAGTTCACAGCTTTGTGTAGAATTCTGAAGATTAGGATCTAGCAAAATGTTGGTAGTCGAGTCCTGAATTTTGTGAATACTTGAAATCTGTATATCCATTTAAGAGGTGAGGACTGTTAGAATATGGTGCAAGAGAATTAAGGTAGTACTTAAGTTTGGGTACCTTTAATTGATCATCCATCCATAATATTACCTTGGTTAGTTGCGTCTAAATCGTATGTCATCTGAACATTGTTAATGTTTATCAGAAGTTTGGGAAAAGTTAGGATCAGTTGACTCCAACTTGCCTATTTCCACTAATTTATTGCACAATCATTTAATTGAATTTATATATTTTCACCATTTTAAAGTATACATTTATGAAGCACTTTTAAGCTATGTATACACTTATTCTTGTATGATAATGTTATCAATATAACATATTGGTTTAGTATTAGCATATTAAACACTTTCAAGCTAGAACTGGTTAAAATTGCGGTGTAGCTGATTTCAAAAAATTAAGACTTTAAGAGAAGAAGACCCTGAGACCCTTAACCAGTTCAACATAAAAGATGCCACATCAACAACACGTTACAGTTCACCAGCGCGGTACAGGTGTTGAATGCGTTGCTGCAGCATAGTGCTTACTATATACAGTATTTCCAACTGTGGACCTCGTTTTGCCTTAATAATGTAATATTTTTGCTACAAAGCTGTCATCTGTGGTATGATGGTATCTGTTTTATGCACTGTGTCTTGCATAAGCAACTGTCATTGAATTTGAATACTATTGATTGATGTAGTAAATCAATCCAGATTACTTGAACACAATAATGAAACGAAAGTACCTTAAGAAAACAACACATCCATGAATGCAAAGGAAAAACAAAAGCAGTTGCTGAATGTAATGGAGATGCAGGCCAAAGCTGTAATTTGGGAGTACAAAAAAGGACACCATTACACCTTTGAAATTTATTATTACACTGTACACAATCAAATAGATGGAGTCCAAAGCTGAAAAAGCCAGAAACAAACTTTGTACAATATTTATTAACATTTCTGCATACAATTATTTCAGGGACAACTTTCACAATAACAGCTGCTCTTCAATAATTGCATCTTTTCACTTCTTGATGACACAAACACTACTGCATCTGACCAGGTGAAAACAATAATGAGTTCTAGCTGTCAATAACTAAAAGTACCGATGTCATTATACTATTATTTGGTCAATTATTAAGCACTTGAAAGTCAATTAAAGGATACCAAAAAGAGAGATGATTATTAACTTGAAGCAACAAGCTCACTTACAAATATACTTCATGGTTGATGTTGTGTTCACAAACGGTAGTCATCCCATCTGCCACTGCAACCACAAGATATATAGTTCTATCAGATTTATATAAAAAAAGGACCCAAAAGAATTTGGGCTGCTACACCATGCATATGATAGTAAAATAGCATGTAAAAGTCTCATCAGATTAAAAAAAAAGGCCCTTATTTACCAAATGCATATGAGTGTAAAATTAGTTTGTATGTGACATGATCCAGAGAAAAGGTCTTGATAAAACTGTGAAAATCAATTGTACCTTAAGAGTTGGTTCGCCTTTGTTAGTATGTGCAGCCTGTTTTGCAGCTGCTTGCATCTGAGCTCGCGCAGCTCTACCTGCAGCTGATTTATCAAATTGTTCTTGCCTACACATTAAGTCATGAAAGTTTGGCAAGTGTTACCAATAAGACAACTTCATAGATGCTCCAATATATCTATACAAAAGTTCACATCTAAAATTCAGAACTGAACAGACTAAGTTTCTGCTTTCATATTAATACACCATCTACTCCAAAGAAAAAGAGCCCAGCTTTAGCTTCAAAATTCAAGCTAGTATTTTCTAAGTCAACAAGCAACAAAATCACCATCTATGACATTCAAAAGTTAAACATTGTCGCAGAACTTAATTTTACAGCCTTTTAAAAATTAAAATCCATTTAGACTCTGTAGTTGAATTTTGAACGCATAACAAATCTGAATATAAGTCCCTTGACCTTGATAGTTAACAATTAAGTATATCTTTTCTTCTAGTACAAAAGTGTCTTTGGTGGTTAAAACTGCATATCTAGATGATTACTTGTGCATAGAAATGCCAATGTTGGGTGCAAACCCGATCCCACATTGGAAAATGTAAGAAAGAAATGCCAAAATATAAGCTTAATGAGTAACTCCCCTCTACCACCAATTAGTTTCAGAGTGAAACCCCATGTGGCATATATATGTTTTTTTTTTTTTTTTTTTTTTTTTTTTTTTTGGGCATGTTGGGCCATGTAACCTCCCTAAAAAGTGAGGTTGTTGGGTGCAAACCCAATCTCACATTGGTGAAAGATGATAAATATCAAATCTAATACCTTGGACCCTAAATTGGTGTTGTAACCGGTGTTGTAATTACAGTCATGCAATATACTCTACTACCTTGGACCCTGAATTGAAAAAAAATAAGACTTCTATCCCTTCTCGGGGACACCCAAAACGAGAAATGAGATTCTAAAATTACACGATGTGCGTAATGTGTATTGGTATCCCATGGACCTATTCGACTATTCCACTATCATTATCACCTGAAAAATCCTCATGTCTCAGCAAGTGCCTTGGCGGTAGAGATGGAAACAGTAAATGAATACTAAAATCATCAAATAGTGCCTTGGCGGTAGAGATGGAGTTAATTGTTTGGTTACTATAGTGGGTTTGAGGTCCCATGGCTTTCAAGTGGTAATGTTTGAAAAATCTAGTTTGGGATAGTTTGGCATGTAGTTTTGTGTTTTTTCTTGTTCGGGTTCCTTCTCTTTAATCGGCTTGTTTGGAGAGGAGGAATGCCGTTTGTTTGTATTGTTTTTGTTGTGGTTTCAATAAAAGGCTACCTTTCAAAAAAAAAAAAAAGTTCATACGACACGAATTTGCATGAACTATGCAGCAGGGCATATGAAGCTTTACTGTTCATTTCTCGTGTTAGAACAGTTGGACTTGCTAATTTTCATTGTTAATGACAAAAACTTGACATGTTAACCAAAAGCGATTTCATTGATTGGAATCCAAGCAACACTTAATTCAATAGACATATCAATTAGATAAAGCCACAGCATATAAAATCTATGCCCTTGACCAGACGTTACCAGGATAAACATATGGAATATGTGCAGACAAGACCGTAATATAGTGTTTGTCACGCTTCCTAGTACAAATCAAAACTCAAAATGTGCTCTTATGATAACGGAACATAGGAAGTACTAAGTAACTAAACATCCAATGTGATTTCTACAAACTAGTATAGCATTTCCGAAACTTAAATACAAAAACTCAAATAATAAATATCCCATCTCCAAAACCTTAAACCCCTGCTGTCACTAGCTAACAACATCCCTGAACCATGGTTTTCGCAACAAAACCGGCAAACCAAACAAGCCTTAATTTTATAACAATATGGATCAAGTACTTCAAAACTAACATTAAAAAAAAGTACACCCTTAACAATCAACAAAACCAAAATTTTATAAATTTAAACCATTTATGAACCTATAATCAGTATTAAAAAAAAAAAAAAAAAAAAAAAAAAAAAAAAAAACAACCCAACTCAAATAATTCACTGAAACTGAAAAACAACATATTCTGATCATACAAATTGTAATATAGTAATAACAATAAAAAAGCTACCTCTTTTCAGCAGCTTCAGCAGCTTTAGATCGAGCTTCTTGAGAAGCCCTTCTTTCTTCTTCTAATCTTTCTTGTTTTGCTAATCCTCCACCGAAGCATTCAAAGCAACCCATTTTGTTTTTCTATCACAACCCAACACAAATTGTTTTCTTCTTGTTAGTTTGGATCGGTCATATAATACGCGTCTTTTTTTTTTATTAAATGTTACAGTTTAACTCCTTGTGATTCTATAAATTAACTATTAAGTCCTTAGCTTAAGGACTTCTCCAAATCATGGTTGGTTTTTATAAAAGAAGTCCTATTTAGATTATCGTTCGCGTAAAAATGTTACTTGATCCCCAGAGACGGAGACAGTGGGGAAGCCAGGGGGTGCTCGGCCCCCTCCAACACGCCTAATCGCTTTGTTATTTACTTTATAAAATTTAAGCCTATGACGCAACTATAGGCAAATGACCCTCTAACCTTTAGTTAAATTACTTTGTAAGCTTGAGAAAATAATTTCGGCCCCCTTTATTCCTAATTCCTGGCTCCGTCCTTGTTGATCCCATAACCTTTTGGTTGAAGAGGGTTGGTATCATGCACATGTGGGCTTAGCTAATTTAACCGAGTATTTTCACTTTTCAACTATTTCTTTTTGTCTATAAAGATGCTCAGTAATATTATTATTATTATTATTATTATTATTATTATTTGAAAGGCAACTTTTATAAAAAAACAACACAAAGAACAAAATATAGAACAAGACATCCCCTTACTTAATCAAGCCAATTAAGAGAAGAGGGACCCAAAACACCGAACAAACAAAACTAACAATACCCAACAAAATCCAAACATAATAACTATGTTGTCACAATCATGAAACAACCAAACTCAGACAGTCCATATGGAAAGGGTCTTGTTAGGCTGGGCACAGAAGGGATGCTCGACCGAGACATCCGATCGATCCAAGTCGATCTCCCTTTGTGTGGTTAGTCGGTCGGCACACGACAAAGACTCCAAAAAGTCGAGTATAGGATCGATTACTTTCTAATTTTTTGTACCCTTTTCGTTTACCATGGATTCAAAAAAAAATAATAATAATAAAAAAAAAAAAAAAAAAAAAAAAAAAAAAAAAAAAAAAAAAACCACCTACTAGCCGTTACATTCAAAAAAAATAAAAATCAATTTAACACACTATAAATACCACATTAACACAACATATTTTACACACTTAAATTTACAAAATCTCACACATATTGCAATTCAAAATGGCGTGTAACAAACTGCCTCATACCGTTGAAGATTTTCAAAAATGGGTCAAAAACCAAGCTGAGAAAGACGACACGGCTCGTCAAGAAGCTATTTTCGAAGTTATTAGCAGGTTTGAGCTGGCAAAGGCCCTCAAACAACGAATGAGAACACGCTACTCAGATTGCGATCACATTTCTGATGACAGGAAATATGTGATCGACCAGTTTTTATACGACGAATTTCGTAAAGATCATGCCGTTGTTGAGGCATTGCGTGGCTGTGTGAGTCAGATACATGCCCAAAAAACAAACAAGATTCGTTGGAGCTTTGAAGATAACGTGAAAGCTGCTATGGTTGAACAACAACAACAACAACAACAACAACAACAACAATTTGTGCAAAGTGAATCAAGTTCATCTGCACAAAGAGTTGTTGAGCAATAACAACAGCTGCCTCGTCTGGATAATTTTCAGGTAAGTTTTGAGGAAAATGTGGGAGCAGATGATGATGGCTGGAACTCTGAGAAGGAGCGGGAACTGAGCAGGTTGGAAGCTCAGTTAGAAGAAGAGAGGTTTGCGAGCTTTGATCCTTACGACGACGGTTACCGCTCCGACAACTGAAGTTAGGATTTAATTGAAGTTTATGTAATGTTTAAGTTTATGTTTTCAATCTATGTACTGTTTTATTTTTATTAATGAAATTAGTGTTTTAATTATTAAGTTTGAAAAAAAAAAAAAAAAAAAAAAAAAAAAATTGAACTAGGTCGCCCTTACTGGGGCACTGAATCGCCTGCAGGTCGCTGGAGAGAGAAAGCTGACGTGGCAGGAAAAAGTAAGGGGATTGAATCCCCTTACTGTGGGTAGCCTTATAGAGACCCTCCCTATTAGGTGGTTTGTACTTTATATTCTTTTTGTCTCATTTTTTCTTTAGTACAACACAGTTTTTTGTCAATTTCTGTTCCGTATTTCTAAAACTTTTAACGTTTGACTTATTATACTTTATATTTTCTTTTCCACACTTTCAAGTTTATAGTTTTTTTATATAAACAAAATTATAAAAATAAAATAAATAAATAAATAAATAAAAATTAAAAAAACGCAAAAACGTAAGGGGAGAGGGTCTGAATAATATTTTTTAAGGGTCAATATAACTTGTCCCCCATGAAAAAAGAAACACATATATACATTATCATACAACATGTTAGCAGTGAGCATATAAAATCCAAATGCAAACAAAAATATTATTATTTAGTTTTTACATATTGAAATAGTCTTTAGTTCTCTCTGTATGAAAATAACACTCACGTGTGTGTCACAATTTATTAATGGGAGCTTTATTTCGGATTTGTATTCTAATATCGTGAAGTATCTGGTTTAGCTTTAAATCGCTTTTCATTTCCCAACTGATTTCTAAAACGATCGTATCATCGATTCACATTGGTTGCAATACGCTCAAGCAGGTTGAGTGAACAAACATGACCATTATTATTCGCTAAAAAACAATCACTTACAATCATATGATCATATCTAGTGATTTTAGCTCTTGTTTTCTTTTAGGAACGATGTATGTTTTAGAATGAAATATTTGATCAACTGCTGCATGACTTTTCTTTTAATTATGTATGAGTATTTTTTTTTGTTCTAGTACAAAAGGAGTAGCAGGTAGTAAGAACACTCAACAATCAATATGCAAAAAAAGGAAATAAAAGAGGGGTTTTATGTCATTTATGTCAAACTCAATGGCCTGACCGGTAACCACGACATTACTACATTGTTGACCTTACTGCCATTGGCCTCTCAAAAGACAACATTCCAGAGACACATACACAAAACACAAAAGAAGCTATAACATCATCATGGTACAATTGTACAGTAACAATATAGTGGATTAGGTTGGATTTTTGGAGCATGTTAATTGTAATTTTGTTTTCAACTTTTGTAATCTAACTAAACCACTACATGTTTCTAATTTGCTCATGTAGAAGATTGTGCTAATTAAAACAATGCTGACATTTGTCGAGTATGCAGAAAAATTCACGCAAACAAAGATAAGCATCCAGTGAGCCTTCGGATTGCGTGGTGAACGTGTATTAAAGCCCGTTTGGTATGAGGTTTTCACATGGTATGCATTGAAAGATTCTATTAAAAATTTGTTTGGTATCTTTTGACACCCTTAACACAACCATTCGAAACCAAAATTCCAATCATAAATAATAAATAAAAAAAAAAAGGAAAAAAAAAATCCAATCCATGAGACTTTGGTGGTTTTTTTTTTGTAGGTTTCAATTAAAGTGATCAATCAAATAATTTAATTTCAAACAAATACATAAAATAAACTTATCAATTATTTATTTTTTTCTCTTCATTTAATTTAAAATTCAAATCCAAATTCAAATCAAAATCGGAATCCGAATCCAATTCAAAATCGGAATCCGAATCCAATAATTATATCTGTGAATTTTTGGTTATGGTATGACACTTGATACAATATTTAAGGGTTCAATAGTAGTCATTACGAGAAAAAATGTCTTTGACTTAGAAACGAAGAATGATAAAAGTTTTAAGGATTAAAAAATATTTATACTATTTATCTAATGGTGGATATTATTACTATTTTAATCAAGTATATATTAGTAATTAAACTTCTCATTTTTAAGTTTTTAAGTTTTTAAGTTTTAAGAAAAATGGTTTTCTCTTTATATATAGGTTATGTTTGTCAAAGTAACTGTTGTTAGAATTGAAGATGTAGTTGTAGATGAAGATTGAGCGGGAGATTATAAATAAAAATTATTTTATAAGTTATATGAAGTAACATTTGATTTTAAGAGATTATTAATGATTATTTTTTTAAAAATCTCTTATACGTTTGGTCTGGCAAACAAAACTTATATTTTAAATAAATTAATTTAAAAATAACATGTTATTCATTCATACTTGGTATGGGATACCGATAACATGTTATTGATGTGTTATGAAGAAGAGGTGTTTTAAAGCGTTATTGAGAGAGGATAATATGACTCTGAGATAGCATACCGATTATATGTGTTGATACCTTGCACTCTTATAATTTTTTTTTATCCAAATCAATACAAGGATAAACACTTTTGACCAAAAGAGTAAGCATAGCTCGGGGATTAGTTTAGGGATTGCTTTTAAGAGGCCTAGGTACCCAACGTTTTCTCGTGAGTTTTCCCGCTTAACGTGACTGGATGGCGCGAGTTGGGTACCGTGACTCGCGTTTTCGAGTGCTGAGCCATCATCACCGGCCGAGATGGTCCCGGAAAACACAACCGGACGGCGTGAGGTGGGTACCGTGGCTCGCGTTTTCTCGTTTCTTTTCCGCGTTTTCACGTTTTCCTTTTTTTTAAGAAGAGAAGAAGATGACACCGTATGTGTAAACTCTCGATAGATGATGATTTGATGATCAGTTTCTTAAGAAGAAAAGAAGGATAGGGAGGCGTGTATGTGGCTACAAGGTGGAGTAAAAATAGGTTTACATATGAGAAAGTTTAGGTATTTAACTAACGGATTTTGGTGTTAGATTATTGTGGGCTTGTTATTCATTTGGGCCTGTTAAGGTAGGAGCTTCATTATTACACAGACTTATCTTGCAAAAATATTTGGATAGCATGCATTTGCTAGTGTTTAACAATGAAATTTGATGTTTAGTTTAATAATGTCTAATATCATTTAATATAAATGAAAAATAATTATAAAAAATTGAGGTACTTGACGGCACTAGAAATGTGGTGTTATGGAGGGAGGGGTATTTTTGGTGTTATGTGGTATTCTCGTGTTATGGGAAAAAGTGAACGTGGCAGCGATTTTTCTATAACACCAACTTGATGGCTTGGTGGGTATCTAGTGCTCTAAGACTAGTTGAATTTAAGGCTGTAGGTTTCTAAAAGTTACTAGGAGTTATGGGTTTTCTAGGCTCGGCCCCTTCATGAAAACAATATAGTATGATGTATCATTCTCATCACAGATTATAATAAAATTTACCGAGTTTCTTTATAGCTGATAATTAGTAATACAGAGTAATTCATAAACTTCAATTCCTTGTATCATTGTATGGACTAATTACTTCATGTGCTTTCAAAGTCAAGTGGATATATGTTGATTCTAACTATAAATTGTTGTTTTCAACCAATCAAGGGTGGTTTGGCGATTAAAACTTTGTGAAATTCATTATTAAAATGTGAGAGTTTTTAAGTCTAATTTTTATTAGACGCAAACAATTTTGAAGTGGTCACGTCAAACTTTCCTAAAAAAATAAGTGTTTTATTTGGTTTGAGCCTGTGCGGCGGTAAGTTAAACCACAATCCACAAATATAATTCGGTAAAAAGGGCAAAAACTATAATTGCCATCAAATATAAGTCGGTAAAAAGGCCAAAAACCCTAATTGCCATGAAAATATGTTCTGCTTGTTGAAAGTTTTGGTGTTTTGGCACGCTGAGTGGAGAGCTTTCTCAAATGGCCAAATTAAGTCATGTGGCGAAAGTAATTAAACAGATGAGGAATTTTTTCATTTTGAAGCAAATTTTGACCCTAAGTTTAAGTTGCATTCTATTAACTTTTAGGATAACAATCTAGAAAAATGTATTTAGCTTGGCATTTTATTTATTTATTTATTTATTTTATTTTTTAATTATATAGTCATCTTTATGGTTTTTATACACACATATTTTTGTAATTCGATTTTTGTGTGTATTGTGCGACCACTTTACCTATAAATATAGAGGAGGGGTAAAATAGTCATATAATACACACGAAAATCACCAAGTTAAAAAAATTTAACAAGTTAACTACCTTTCTAAATTATTGTTGTATTTCTTTACTTTTTAGCCCGATTTATTGGGTTGACTTGAGAGTGTGTCCATGATCATCAAGTATAACAACTTGTTTGTAAGTTTAGTGATTGTCCCGCTCACTCAATTATATAATTTCTGTAACTACCTTTTGTAAGTTTTAACAAAATGTAGTCCCACTCACTCATTTATTTTTATTGTCCCGCTCACTCAATTATGTAATTTCCGTAACTATTAAATTTTGTGACTATTGTCATTAGGATGTGAGAGATTTCAATTTCGAAATCTGCTATTTGGTCACATCAATCTCTAATAGGAGAGCTTACCCGTTTTGAATCTCGGTGATGGAGATCAAGTATAATACTCCTTCCGTCCCAAAATATAAGGCCATTTCTAATTTTTCAAAGTCTTTCTTTTCCGACTTTGACTATAATTATATATTTTCGTGTTATATAATACTTGATGAAAAGTAGACCAATGAAAATGTATTTAAAAGACAAATCTATTTATATATTTTGCATCAACCATTATATAACAAGAAAAAAATAATCATGGTCAAAGTCGAAATAAAAAGACTTTGAAAAAGTCAAAATGAACTTATATTTTGGAACGGAAGGAGTATTAGTCATGATAATTATAAACTACTGATTATGTTTATATATAAATTCATATTTTTTATGATGAATTAAATTGAAATATTAGCAGCCAACTAATTTGACAGTGAATATTGAATTGTTAAACCTTTGACGATTTTTCGCTTTGCTTATAAATCTTATCCAATTGTTCTTGAAAAATAAACTACTAGATAAAAAAATTAAATGAACGTGAAAGTATTCAAATGTCTACTATATTCACAAACTAAAACATGCTTTAAAGGCTAAAAAGTCGGAGATGGATACACCTACCCACTAGGTAGTTTACTCGGATGAGGTGTAATTCAGTCATTGGGAGAGAAGGAACAAAACATTAATTATGTTTTTATTCTCTTAACCTAGAGGTCAAGGGTTCGATCCCCACTCCCTACAAAATGTTGGAGGTCCTTTTCTATCTTAGGTAGAGGTATTGTTGTCTACGCCTCAACTCTTCCATACACCGTGAAAGACGGTATTGGGACTCATAACCCGTGGAAGACGGTATTGGGAGTAACTTTACTTTACTTTCTATTGCTTTCAATGACATGTAAATGCCACATATTACAAACACATGGATAAACTACCCACTCGATAGATTAAGTTTTCTCCTAAAAATTCTATAAATGTGTGACAACAATCACAAACTAAAACATGCCTTCGTTAGGATACAAAGGTGTTAGTTATTAGTTACTATGCAATTTGAACCACATGCTAGTGAAAACTATAAATGTGTGACACGTTTTGGTAGTATTAAATGACATATACATGTTTCACACTATAACTAACGGGTCTTATTCATTGCTTGCGCCTTTACACAAATTGTTTATATCTATAGTTTGTTTAAAGAGAGAGATGCGTTTGAATATTTGAATATTATACTTATTGATAGAGATATATGTATAAGATAATTCTAATTAAGGCGACCAAACATATATATTTTATTTATAAGCGTAATTGTACCCTTCTGACCCAATTTGAGATAATATATATTTTTAAAATTGAATTTCTAACATAATACATCTTTTATATAATGGCATAACAAAATATCACATTTTCTAATAACTTTCAATACTACTACACGCTACCTTTTACTTATGAAATAATAATAATAACTTTCAATACTACTACTACTACACATATTTTTAGTAGGATTGGTTTTGCTGTAGCTAGAGGTGTAGGGGCTCAGTTGGTATCTCGGCTCCCCACTAATTTTTTATAAAATCCTATTTGTTTTTCAATAAAGTGATGATTATAATAATAATAATAATAATAATAATAAAAGAATAAAAATTCACACAACGGTGAACTATGTAACATGTTAATTTGTGGATGTTTACAAGAGGGAGATTTAAAAGGAAATTGTGTGAACCTTTTTTTCTTCTTTTAATTTTTTTTAAGTTCATTGTTTTATCATTTCTCTTTTCCTTGATTTAGTAATTTATATGTATTGTGTATATAATTACTAGATTAATGTTTATCTCATAAAAATATTTCTAAATTTAGATTTGTTAGCTGTGTATCCATTTCTTTAGTTCTTTTTCTGATTGTTTAATGTTTATTTAATTCAAAATAAAGTTAATAATTGTTTTATAAATAAATATTTGCCAGTCAGCAAATTCTATTTTCACTTATTTTTAGTTTGTATTCTTTTACTCGAAATCACTATTACAGTTTACAACGTGTACTTATTATACATGTACTTCCGTTACGGATATGATAACGTGTGTAATACATTCTGAATATGACTAAAATAAAACTAACATGATCAATGAAATAAATGCAACTAGTAGTTATGCTTACTCCGCCATAGATGATCCATAAATAATGTCGTCATTAAATTTACATTTACGAAATTGTCAAAATATAGACAGCAACAACAAACGATCGAACTTTTAGTCCAACTCGACATGCCAAAGGCTAAAACAATAAAACAAACGAACGAAAGAATAGAAAATATACACAACTTAAGGAACATCGCCACAAGACATCAAAATCTAGTTACGTCCCAAAACCCCTAAAACAAACGGAAAAAATAAAGTTGTCTAGGTCTTCGATCACCAAAATACAAGACCGAGCGATATGATCAAAGCTGTTACTTCAATGTTCGATCATAAGCTTCTCTTTTATGGAGTTTTATTGCCTGTACAGCTCGTCTTGACTATTTCAAGCACTCTTTCTTCGTGAAGTTCTTGAGTTCTTAGATTGCTTTGAGTTAAATAATCTCTTGTTAACGATTGGAACCGTATACCAACCAGTAGTAGTGCATAAAATCGTGAAAGATCGTCCAAAAAATATCAATAACACCAAGATCAAGATGACGAACAAAGGGAAATAATATGATGGCTTCCACCATTCCTCGAGCTTTCGTCTCCATTGATAGAATACAATCTTGTTATTCTTAGACTCGTTAACCGATAGTTTAATCATTTTCCCTTCTTCGTAATCACTGTCTTTATCAACACTTTTAGCAAATGTAACATCCTCTTTATGTTCCTTTCTTGGAGTACTCTCAAATGAACTCGTGCTGTTGCGTGTACTTTGATCTCTTATCTTGACTACAATAGGTTTAACTTCATTGGAGCTTGTATAGATGAACTTAACCATGGAAACATCTTCGGACCCTGTTTCTTTTAAGATTTTTTGTCTTTGTTGATCAAGATCAGCCAAAAGTGCCTCAAACTTGTCAAGTCCACGACCCGCATAAGGGTTTGTCGTGCTTTTACTTCTTCCGCTACCAAAAACGCGCACTCTTCTTGTTGATTTTCTTGGAGATTTATATGGACAAAGCACATCATAATCATCTTCTTTACCTTTGCTTCGAAATGAGCCACAAATGAATGACATATATGTATGTTTTTTGTTCTTCTAAAATGTAGGTGTGTGTTTGTGTGTATTGAGAGCTTTTAGTATGTGTGAAATGCGTGTGATTTTTCAAAATTATGATGATCAATGTGGTGTAGAAGGAATTGTAAAAGTATTTGAAGGGTTTGTCTTCAAGACTAAATCCAAGTGTTAGAATAGTCAAAGAAGAAACTCTTTGACTTTTAATTTTGTTAGGAACCTTCTGAAACTAAATAAAAGAATGTAACTTGGAACATTTCTTCCACTTATCCAATAAAAATTAATAAGTCTGCATAATTAAGTATGTACTCTAAAAAGCTAACAACGGTTTTTAGTTAAAGCTAGCTAGATTTCTAGCTATTTGTCATAAAACCATCTTTGAAACAACTTTAGAATTTTTTTTTACAATCAAACACCATAAGTACTCAATGTCGTCGTAATGATATGCATATACCTACGCAAAATCATGCACGCCTGCTTACCACTTCGGCTTGTGATCCGTGATTCTGCGACGGTTGAATAACTATTCGTTGTCACTCCTTTGCGCAAATACCACTTCAATACCGGTCAACGACATGTAAGCTTATTTTTATCCTGTTCTTACATAATATTAGATATAAAAACAATACAAATAGGGCAACTAGTCTAGAGTAATGTGTTAGCATTATGATTGAGAACGTGTTGACCAATTCAAGAAGGGGTATCCGGTATAATGTTGGAAAGAAATGTTCTTATCTTGTAATAGGTGCAAACTATAAGGAGGTAATTTTAAAATGTTGAAAAAAATCACATGGGTGGCTAACATGTGTTTTGTTTACATGGTCAAAGATTTGTTATTTAATGATAGTAGAGGGACCTGTATATAAATATTATTTCTCTCACTCTCAAATTCGTCACTATATATATTTTCTTGTCTTTCACGTAATCGACTAATCGTATATTTAATTTTCTTTAAACATTGGCTGCTTTATGCATACGTGGGGTACAATGAGCGAGTCAACATGATGAACCCTAATAAATTTGTTTCATAACTAATTTTAATTTTGATAATGTTGAATAGTGACATGTTTGAATAAGCCGTTTACTTGATGACCAAACTTCGTATATATATCTTACTCAGAGGTACAATGCTTTTAGTTTTTGTGGGTCAATGATTTTTTTTTTTTCGTTTAACATTTCTGTGTTTGGCTCGAAAGTGAGGTGAGATGAACTGATAAATCTAAATTACAGGTTGGGTGTAGTGCACAAATCCTGGCACGTGAGAGAGGAAAGTCACATGCGACCGGACCCCATTACACACCCTTGGCTCACGGCCTCAAGCGTGAGTATGGTTTTTACTCCTTATTTGGTCACTTCGGTAGCTGGACCAAATTTTATGTGTGTGAGTGATGAGTGGGTGAAAGGAAAAGTGGATGATTTGTCATTGAAGTGACAATGGCCAATGGGTGAGAGAGTTTTGATATGCGAAGACAATACCCTGTCGATCTAAGGTCTTTGTACATAAACATTAACAATTCAACATATTATAAAACCACAAACATATACATCAAATCATCAATACATGGCAAATTATGTTACGTGCCATTTAGTTTAGATAATGTACAATGTATACCAGTCTCCTAACTCAAAAAATTAATATATGCTGTTCAAATCTGGGTGCTAAATCCTAACAACTGATTAAATATATGCTAGCCAGTATTTGTGTCACATTTTAGTAACATGTTTTTACAATAAAATATTATCAATTTCATCCTTCTCCAGTTCTCCTAGTTTGACTATAAGATTTGATGATAATCATGATATCATATCTTTATATCGACATAATAAGATCAAACTTAAAAAATGTTATTACAATTTACAGTTGTTCAACACATAAAAATATAGGGATTGATATATAGAATTATGGGCGATATATATGCAAATTAAAGTCAACAAATAAAAAGATCTACATTACTTGTTAGCACATATGCAAGATTTGATAGAACTAAAATATGATAAAGGTAATTAAGACTGCAGTTTATTCATTTAAAATGATGAAATTAAGAGTGCTGGTATGTTTGGCGAAAGTAACTACTGCTGGAACTGGAGATGGTGCTGGTGCTGGAGATTATAAAAAGAGATTATTTTTATAAGCTAAATGAAGTAACATTTAATTTTAAGAGATTATATAAGATTATTTTTTTTAGAATCTCTTATAAGTTATGTCTGCCAAACAAAAATTATTTTTTAAATAACTTATTTAAAAAAAAATAATAAGCATAATCTTTCAACAATCTTGTGTGCCAAACATAACCAAACTCTAGACAAAAAAAAAAGAAAAGTCATGAGTGAAAACTTCATCGGGAGATGATTACAAAATATTGTTAGAAGCATAGAAGGATCCTTATAATCCGTTCCGTCATTCGATATCATTAGGACGAAGTTCTTATTCATATGACTAATGCAAAAAAATTGGAGAAAACTTCAAAATACATCTTTACATCATTTTTCTTTTTTGGCTTAAAAATCATCTCTGTGGTTTTAAAGTTGGCACAAAACCATCCTTCCGTTAGTAATATCAGTTAATGAGGACTAACGATGCAAATTATTTTCCGTTATCTTCTAACAAGAGTTAAAATATTTGCATTGTTAGTCCTCATTGACTATATAGTTAAAATATTTGCGTCGTTTGTCCTTATTGAGTTAAAATATTTGCATCTTTAGTCCTCATTGAGTTAAAATATTTGCATCGTTAGTCCTCATTAACTATAGAGTTAAAATATTTGCATCGTTACCATCGCTACCACCCACCACCGCCACCGCCACCCACCACCACCCACCAACACCCACCACTACCACCGACACCACCCACCGCCACCCACCACTACCACCGCCACCACCCGCCACCGCCACCCCCACCCACCACCACCCACCAACGCCACCACCACCCACTGCCACCCACGGCCGCCACCACCACCCACGGCCGCCACCACCATTACCCACCACCGCCACCCACTACCACCCACCAACGCCACCACCACCCACCACTGCCACCACCACCCACTGCCACCCACCACCACCCACCACCTCCACCCACCACCACCCACCGTCGCCACCAACACCACCGCCCACCACCTCCACCCACCACCGCTACCAACACCCACGACCACCCGCCGCAGCCACCACCACCACCACCATACACTGAACGAATATTATAAGTGGTGGTGGTGGTGGAGGCGGCAACAGTGGTGGTCGTGGTGGCGGCGGCGACGGTGGTGGTGGCGGCGGCGATGGTGGTGACGACAGTGGTGGTGGCGATGGGTGGTGGTGGCAGCGGCGGTGGTGGAGGCGGTGGTTGGTGGTGATGGGTGGAGGTGGTTGGTGGTGGTGGTGGAGGTGCAATTTCGGGTTAAAATCTCGCGTGTCTTGATGTAAAACATTATTCCAGACAACTTTTGTGTTTCACACTTTTGAGGATTCAGACCAGAAACGGGTCAAAATCGTGAATTAAAATCGATTTAGAAACATTTTAACTCATAAAAACGTGAGAAAAATGAGTGAAAACGTATAAAGACGGACGAAAACTGATAAAAACATGAGAAAAATGGACGAAAACGTAAGAGGACTAACGATGCAAATATTTTAACTCGATGAGGACTAACGATGCAAATATTTTAACTCAATAAGGACTAACGATGCAAATATTTTAACTCTATAGTCAATGAGGACTAACAATGCAAATATTTTAACTCTATAGTTAATGAGGACTGACGATGCAAATATTTTAACTTAATGAGGACTAACGATGCAAATATTTTAACTCTTGTTAGGAGATAACGGAAAATAATTTGCATCATTAGTCCTCATTAACTGATATTACTAACGGAGGGATGGTTTTGTGTCAAATTTAAAACCACATGGATGATTTTTGAGCCAAAAAAATAAAAATGATGTAAAGCGAGCAAATGCAAAACCACTCGACTTTTTTCAAAAAATAGAATTATGATGTCATCATTTATTGGAGGCCGAGTCCGGGTCAAAGGACAATCGGTTCCTACAATGCCATATAATCCAGCTAGTCGATTATTGGATGAGTCACTCCAAGTGATTAAATTGTGCAAAATTTTCAGATAATCAGTAAGGCGCCATGAATTAGTAAAACATAATCCAAAGATTAGCAACTGAGCAATCTATGAAAAGACATTTTGACGTTTCAAACGAGTCATCACTAGCTGGGCACTGAGCCAAGATCAATAACAAATAACCAGATGCATGCGTGTAGGAGGCCTATCATTGATTGATTCGTGACGATAAAAAAGAGACGACGTTGCAGCAGGACTAGCATGTATTTATATACTCAAGATATTGGATGCAAGCTTGGTCAAAACTGTTGAGACAAAAACGTGGGTGGTTGGTTAATATATCCTAAAGCCAAATGCATGTATTTATGCATGAGAAAAACACCACCTTGGCCATATCTCCATAGTCCATAGACACGCAATACATCAACAAACGTTTGTAAGCGACAATGGCATCAAATATTATAAGATGAGAGGAAAATTAATACAAAGAAAGTTCCTCCAAAAAACAACTATCTTATCTTCTTTCATTTATCTCACATATATCATCCTTTATCACTTTCAATATTTTGACATTCGTTCTTTGTGATCGAAAAGCATGACGGATGTCAAATCGTTGATCGAACGCCAAGAGATATTGAAATTTTTAATAGCATTCTTTTATTCCATATAACTTTACTGCCAAACGGAGTAAGGCTTGCAATATTGATGCACTTCCTTAGCTAGGAATGTCGAGTAGACATTGGAGTGATCAACGCTAGGTAAATGTTGTAAGCCAGAACGAATGGGCCTTCTCCAAGAACAAGAGATGCTAGTTGGCCCAAAAAATATCTATGTTGGCGACAAACTTATTCCGTACATCTCAAATTCTCAATTGACTTTTGAACCTAGTTTGCTCACAAAAATAATTTTGAACCTGCAATCACATCGATTACAACTTTTAATATAGATGGTTACGACATGGATGCAATGTTAGCCAGTAACTTGACAAATTAATAATCAATTAATAATCATAATCCGTCTATTGGTATATTTCGAAAGGGTTATGTTATTAATACCCGCATATAGTGTGACAATAGGGGGTTTTGGTCAAAATGTACAAATCGCGATGTACATCGTACAAACTCGAAATGCACAGGGCCTCATGAAACCCCATTATAGAAGGTTCCATATAAACTCCCCGATTTCGAAATGATGAATTTCTGTAGTCATGTCACAGTTATAAGTTATAAGTGACACCTTACAATTGAGTGAAATCAAAATTTGACATAAAGAGCATGCATATGAAATATCAATAAATCTAATTTATTAATCGAAATTCTATTCTATGAGCTCGAAGTAAGTAGTTTTGTACATAATGTGTTTTTAAACGTATCTCTGTTATTGTATTTATAATAAGTACATGTAATTCGAACATCGAAACTCCTTATATGCTCCAACATTCATATAAAGTACCGCTTGATAAAGATTCAATATGACCAGAGAGGCATGCACCACCTGCGGTGGGTACCCTCCACGGGCCGCCCCTCATAGCGGTTGTCCATCATCTCACGCCAAGGTGAGATTTTTGTGTCGGTTCAGTGATGCAAAACCACATAACAAAACACACTTTTTTATTTGTTTGTGAGTGTGCGTGAAGTATATTGTGAGTTATGTTTGTATTAAGTGATATAATTTTGTGTGTTTGGTTAGATGATCATTACTACATTACTAAATGATGAATTAGACGATGTGCTAATAAACTAATATGACGTTAAAGTAAAAATGATGGGTACGGTGAGCATAACACCCGCGCTAAACTCATGAATTTCTCCTTACATTTCACTATCTTTTATCCTCACTTATGATATTGACAAGACGAGAAGCATCATTTGTTTGTTTCCAACTTTTATTTTGTGGTGCCCATCAATTTTGGATGTATATATTTTGATGTGTTTCTTTAATATTTCCATATTTGTAATCCTATCTGTAGCATGCGACGTTTTTGTTCTTTCCTTTTTTTTGTTCTTTATCTTTATCTGACTCCGGTGATCTAACTTACAGATTTTAACTAAACTTGTTTACATATAATTTAATAAATGTTGGAACATTACCTCTTCAAACAATCAAATATCATTACACTCCCTAAACTTTTTTTAGTTAGTTAAAATAAGTGAAAAACTATTTAAGGACATCCCAAAAGTGAACAAAAATTTTAGAACGAAAGAAATATTAAATACTAAGGTTGCAAGACCAACGTGAATGTTTCAGTCTTTTGTTTTGAAGGCTAAGATATCATTAGAAACCCGACTCTAAGGAAGAGGCTGAGCAAAAGCAACAAATTGTATATACAAAAGAACGATACAAGAGTTAAAACAAGACAGATCTCCAAAACCAGAAATACATAAAACTAAATTTAATTACAATCTAATGTCGCACCTTAATAACAATAACATTTTTAGGCATGGCAAATTCGTGTCTTTGGAAACAAGTTGTTTATTTTGCATTGGTCACAATTCCTAATTATATACTCCGTATACTTGTATTTATCTATGGTTTTGCGTTGTGGTTAAACATTTCATAATAAACGTATTAACACTTAGTGGACTAATATATTTCATAATTAGACACATTTGATCAATTTAAACATGTAATATAATGTTAAACATGAAAGTTTTGATGTTCATTTAATGTTGTTTAATAGTTATAGAATGTTTAACCATAATACATTGGTATGTGATTTGCAAAACATTTGTTTGATTTGCTTGTTTTTATTTAGTAACTATGTTTATTTTCAACTTGTGACGATTGTAACATCATAATATTAGGTGTTGTTTGTTTTATTAAAATGTTTTGGGTCTAAATATGCCTCAAATATTTTACTATTAATATGTGTTTGAGAAATTTGAATCTGAATCATATAACATTGTTTTTAGTTTGGTAAAATGTCTGAATGATGCTAAATTTTACATTTTAAATATGAAAAACGTTACATTTATTTTCTAAAACCTCACTAATTTTTAACCCAGTCATGTATTTATGTCAAATCGTATATATATATATATATATATATATATATATATTTGTGTATTGAATTGCAACCTTGTAACACATTTTTGTTACATTTTAGTAAAACAACTGAAAGAAAGTCTATGTATATATAATTGAGAAAAAAAAAAAGAATCAATATAATTAATAGAGAAAAAAAAAATCAAATAACATAAACGGAAACAAAAGTATAAGGCTGTGTTTGTTTTCCTTTACCTCTTACCGAGTCAGAAGCGGTCAGACATTTGTTTTTCCTTTTGATTCAGACACAATTAAAATATGACATCTTACTCAATAATAGGTGTAGGACTTGTCTTATTACCTCTTACCCAATAAGAGATTAGAGACTTGTATTATGATAATCTATTTGATTGTTCATTAACTATGTTAAATTTATGATAAAAATATTATGTTACATGTTTATACAAGTTACCTATTCATCACATTACAATGGTTTAATAGATAAGCTGTAGAAATGAATAATTAATATCATTCAGAAAGTTATACAAAACCAAATAACATTATTCCATTTACATTCAGACTTTCTAGCCACCTCTTAAGATGAAGATATGGTAGTTAAATTAAGACTCAAAATATCTTAATGAAAAAACCAACACCTAAGTTATTAAGAGGCAATAAAATACTCCCCTTACCTCTTAATGTGTAAGACTCAATACATACCGCCTCTTACTAAAAATGAAAAAACGAACACCATAACCTTTTACCGCCCCTTAGCGAGTCAGATGTTAAAAGGCTATAAGAGGTATTTTTTGAAAACAAACACCCACTAAGTTAGAGAAACTCTTACCTTAATTAAATACTATGTATAATTGATTTTAGGTCGCTGATATTTACACGAAACTTTGTGATTCACACACAAAAAATTTATATGAATAGACAAATATACCCAACTCTCTTCAACCCTAATTAAAATCGTTGACCCCAAAAACCAACCACCCCATTTTATAGTTCATATCTTACAACTGATAACATTCGTCGTTTGCAAGTTTTTTCATTCGACATATGGTCTGCTCCAAATATGCCACTAATCATTCAAAATAAGACTTCCCGGTCTAAACTTAGAAAGGAATCTTCCAGTAAATTCCCCAATTGAGAATTAGATACCATGACACCTTATAACATGTTGGGTTATTATCATCACTATTCTACATACCGCAATCAACATTTACTGATCTATGTAGTAATAGTCTTTTCAACCAAGTTATGCATCTCATGAGAGTTGTTCTTTTAAGGATTTAGTGATTCTTATTTGAATGTTGATATTGTATATATTTTAGAATGACCTAATTATCTGGATGCAATTGTAGGATATTGGTGGTCACCCGCATAGCCGACCTATAAAACATGGGGTTTTGTCCGTACAATAGCTCTATACTTTTCAAAATGTACCGATATGGTACGTGTACTTTTTTTTTATTGCCAATATGGTACGTGTACTTTAGGTTTTGTGTTAACATGGCCACTTTTTGACCGGATACCGGGTGCACCGGCTAGCAATGTCCCAACTTGTGACGTGGGTTTTATTTTGTCCATACAATAGCTGTCTACTTTCTCAAATGTCCCAATATGGTATGTGTACTATTTTTCGTCACTTGCGATTTGTTTCTTTTGCAAAATAGGTCTTTCTGATTTTGTTTCAAAAATGGTCCCTTGTGATTTGTTTCTTTTGCAAAATATGTCCTTTGCGATTTTTTTCAATCGTTTTTGTCCGTTTTTATCTGTTTTTGTACATTTTCATCCGTTTTTGTACGTTTTCGTTCGTTTTTATCCGTTTTCATCTGTTTTTATTCGTTTTCATCCATTTTCATTCGTTTTCGTCCGTTTTCATCCGTTTGTATCTGTTTTTATCCGTTTTTGTACGTTTTTATATGATATTTCGTTCATTTTCATCCATTTTCATCCGTTCTTATCCTGATAAAAACGATTGAAAACGTATAAAAATGGATGAAAATGAATGAAAACAGATGAAAACATATTAAAACGGATGAAAACGATTGAATACGTATTAAAATGGATGAAAAATGATGAAAACGATTGAAAACGTATAAAAACGGATGAAAACGTATTAAAATGGATGAAAATGTATTAAAACGGATGAAAATGATTGAAAACGTATTAAAACGGATGAAAACAGATAAAAACGTATAAAAACAAATGAAAACGAATAAAAACAGATGAAAACGAATGAAAACGTATTAAAACGGATGAAAATGAATGAAAACTAAAGAAAATGTATAAAAACGGATGAAAACGTACAAAAACGGATATAGTCGTATAAAAATTGACGAAAACGGATGAAAACGTATAAAAATGGATGAAAACGAATGAAAACGGACAAAAAAGTACACGTACCATATCAGGACATTTGAGAAAGTAGGTATCTATTGTACGGACAAAACCCACGATAATATGCTGACTGGGCATGCCACGTCAGCAAAAACATTAGTAACAGGTAAAAAATTAAAAAAGTGACCATATTGACACGAAACTGAAAGTAGACGTACCATATTAGCAATAAAAAATACACGTACCATATCGGAACATTTGGAAAAGTAGACAGCTATTGTAGGGACAAAACCCATAAAACATGCATAATGGAAAATAAACACATAAAGGCTATGCAGAGCAATGTCTTGATAGGGAGATCTCCTAATCAGTGATATAACCTAATTTAACACATATAAAGGATGTTTAGGGTTACTTACTTGATCATGCAGTAACTTAAGCTACTAATATTGGTTTGCACGGAATCACCATCTTCTTGATCTTGATGCTTCACACGATTGACTTAAGGTTCCATTGGAAGAATCACCACTTGAGCCGCCCCAAATATTAACCGGTACTGCACATATAGAAATAGGGTTACGAACCTGTGCCATTTGGAGAGTACAAAATCAGGTAACAAGTCAACCATGTTAGTGGAATTGAGAATTGACTAAAGCCGATTTAGGGGTCGTCCAAAAGGATTTCGACCCTTTTGGTTCTTGGTCGACCGATCGAACCAAGAGGGATAGAGGGGAGGGAGATTTTAGGGTTCAAAGGAATGTTATGAATCCCATTAGGAAACTTTGGTATTTATAGGATACCATGGGATATTTCTAATACCAATTAGGATTCTTTAAAATTTATCATAAGTACACAAGTTTGATTAGAAATCAAACTTAACCCTCCCTTGTTTAGGAGAGTCGTCCAAACCACACAAACCCAAGGGTTTGTGGTTTTTTCCTTTTAAGCACTTTATACATCTATACCAAGTAAATATATACACCAAGAATAATTACTGTTTTATCCCTCTATGGGAAGATTGCCATATTCTAAATTCTTCTTTATTTTCATTTCATTTCGTCACTCTTTTCTTATGACCAACTTACGTGTTCCGTTTAGTGTGCACCAGTGTGACCCATCGACATTTATATGAGTACCAGTTGTGAAAGACATTGTTCTTTGCACACTAATCCTTTCAGCAGTCGTGTTGATTTTGTTTGGGTGACAAAATTTGAATTTTTAGGTTATTTGGAAGGAATTGAAATTACTTAGAGAAATCAAATGTGTTATTTGAATGTATAGGAATTTGGGAATGAGAGTTAAGGTGATTTTAGAGTCCATGCTAAACATGGTGGAATCAAGTTGGTTAGTGTTGGTATAGCAAATGATGTGCAGTTGGGATACAACTCGGGTGGTTCATAGCTCATGAGTCACATGAGTCACCGCACTGTGAAGTTGAAAAGCAAAGCATGAATAATGTGGGAGGGTGAGCTTTTGTAAATTGATATAATACCGGATAGATTGGTGAGGGTTTTAATGAAAATCCAAAAAGGTGTACATGTCAATCCTTTGTTTAGTTTGATTAGATTGTTTTTTATTTTTATATCTACTATAATTATTGGGGCAAAGTCTCAATATGAATAATTTACTCTCATTTATAGTACCAATATGAATAATTTTGTATTTTTGCGATTTTGTTAATGTTGCCACGTCAACAAAATTATATATATTGATATAATAAAGTAGGTTATTCATATTGTAAATTAGAAAAAAAATAAGTTATTCATTTTCAACTTGAATACTTGTTTATTAACCTTTACATATTGTAGAAAAAGCTCGTTGAGACTTCATATGCTAGTAATTAAGATTCATACACCTCATGCTGGTAATTAAGATTCATACACCTCACATGTAGCATAAGTACAGGTAATCCGTGTCTATCAAATAGCTAAAATGATAAATTGAAGAGTTCCACTTAAGAACTGGAAAGTGACATCTATCAAAGCCTTTGTATGTGTGTGCTAGCTAGAAGAACATCTAATAAGAAAGATCACATCATCTATGTATCGAAAGACGTTTTGCAATAAGTGATCGCCTCTAAAATAGAGTCCTCAACATCCAATGATGTGTTCTTAGTACAAAACTCTTGCAATCTTCCATCTTCGGGCGGCTTTTCATGAGAAGAATCACTCGACAAAATACCAAAGCACTTCTTTAGTATTTTCTTATAGAAATTCCTCCATATTCTCAGTTTAGAAAAATTCTTGTT
This sequence comes from Artemisia argyi, assembly GCA_030686995.1. Lineage (NCBI taxonomy): Eukaryota > Viridiplantae > Streptophyta > Magnoliopsida > Asterales > Asteraceae > Artemisia > Artemisia argyi. The sequence continues at coordinate 41,665,942 of CM060691.1, forward strand.
TTTTTTTGGTGATTTAGTAGTTGAAGATTGCATATAAATAAAGGGAGTGGGGGAACAAGAATAAGCCTAGTTTTGATTAGCAAATGAAGGGACGCTTTCTCCATGGAAGAAGATATCACCAGCATCAACAAGAGTATAAGATGATGTTGGTAACACAATGTCAAAGCCGAAATCTTGAGAATGAAGTTAAGCACACCAAAGAAGAAGGAAGTGATTTGTTTACAAGCCAGTTGGATGAGAAGCTTGCGGTTGCAAGAGTTTGAAAGGTTTCCATTTCTCTAGGGTATATATATATATTTTTTTTTAGAACGGCAAAATTTATAATACCCTGATATGGTGTCAATCAATGATGAAACTACCTCTCTAGGCAAAACTTGTATATCTCTTTAAAAGCAAAACTTGTATATATATACCCCAATATGCAATGGAGAAACAATTGGCATCTGGCTAACCAAGTCCTTACAAGTTACAACTAATAATTAATTATGCACGTTGTGATCGTCATCCTTATACGTCACACGCTACTGAACTGTATACATTGAGAAAGAAAATCTCGCGTTGACGAAAAAGCCAACATTTAAGTGTGTATATGGTCTACATACTGATTTTGGAGCTTTAATTAGTAATTGCATTTTATTCTACGCGTAAATATCAGTTCTTATGCATCCTTAGAAAATGATACGTTTTAGCTTGAGCCTTGAGCCTTTGGCCACATATTTCTTCTTATCCTACTCGTAGTGTACTTAATTAGTGTTATATATATGTTTAAAACTCAAGATTCACATTCAGCTATATATATTTTATTTTAAATTGGAGTAATAAACAAACGTGTCAGAGCTGGCTAGCTTGTCACATGCCACACGAGTTCATCGCATGGCGTTTTTGTTCTGCAACAGCATAACGGATTCACTACCGTGAGTATAGAAGTTATGAAGTCATGTATATAGTGTACTCTAGCCGTTAAAACAGTGTTGGCTAATTTAATAGAATGTGACCTATATATATAAGAGTATCAAATTTGGTCACTGCAGCCAAATACTCGATCTGCTCACTACAGCCAAATACTGTAATGAAATAAACCATATATGAGGTTTTACCCTTTTATAATTTCAAGTATCAAATATACATATTATGAAAGTATTGCTAACATCACTTGTTTAAGGCAATCTTTAGATGCCACTTTATGACCATAACTTAAACTCGTTGAAATGAGAAATCGATCAAAGATCACATAACTAAGTGCGTACCCAAAGACCTTTTGCAATAAACGATAGCCTCATAAATTGAATCATCCGCATCAAACGGTGTGTTCTTAATAACATGTGAATCATATACGCTTCCTCCTGCTGAGTCATGCGAAGAATCACTTAGTAATGTCCGGAAACACTTCTTCAGTATTTTCGTGGAGGATTTTCTCCATCTTTTTAGAATAGTAAAACGCTTGGAGTATGCGGGTGAATCGTGAAGTGCATATGAAGAATGCTTATACATATTAATGGGAGTGGAGGGATAAGACGATGCCATTGAATTTGAGTGATTATCAAGTGAAGTAACTATTTTTCCGTCGTAAAAGATTTCACTAGCATCGACAAGAGAAGCTGATGTGGTGAATGAAATTTTGAAGTCAAAATCTTGCGAAGATGAAGTTAAACACACTAAAGAAGAAGGAAGCGACTTGTTTGCAAGCCAATTATATGAGAAGCTTTCACTTGCAAGGGTTTGAAAGGTCTCCATTATTTTTAGATTATAGCCAAATTTGGTAAAAACTCATAATGAATCTAGCGAGCCAAAGCTTGTATTTATACACACGACCAGAAAATGGACAAACAACTCGTGCTTTTTTTCTTTTTTTAAAGGCAAAGATAGTTTTATTAGTAAAACTAGCGATCTAGAAGCTACACTTACAAAGTACCCAATATATATATATATATATATATATATATATATATATATATATATATATATATATATATATATATATATATATATATATATTATCTTTATTTTCAGAACACTGTTAAGTGCGGGAACTGCAAGAACTCTAATTTTGTATTAGAAAACATGCATGTTCATATAAAACATGTATGTTTTCTTACATACACCTTAATACACATACATGCGTAACATACATGTTCATATAAAACCCTGTTAAGTGCAACATATCAATGCAAAATGGTTTTATATGAACATGTATGTTACGCAGGTATTTGTATTAAGGTAAACATACATGTTTTATATGAACATGCATGTTTTTTAATGCAAAATTGGAGTTCTCGCAGTTCCCGCACTTAACAGGACTCTGAAAATAAAGCCCATATATATATATATATATATATATATATATATATATATATATATATATAGTGAGACTTTCTTACGAGAACCATCTTATCTGCGAGAACTGAGAGAACCACAAAAAACATAGATGCACGCCTTCAATAATTGTATTTTTGCACATATGTTCTAAAAGCAACATATATGTTTTAAAAAAAACATAGTTGTTCTAATAAATTTGATAAGAAATTGGAAATACAAATTTTTTTCTTTGAAGGTGTGCATGTATGTTCTTATAAGGCGTGCAACGACAATATTGCAGCCGTATGTAAGGTTTTTTGTGAAAAAAGATGATGAGTTCATAATGATATTGAAGAACATAGGTGGATGCTTACGATTATTGATGATTTGCATGTATTTTTATTTTATTTTAAAATGCGTGCATGTATGTTTTTGATGGTTCTCTCAGTTCTCGCAGATAAGATAGTTCTCGCAAGAAAGTCCCTATATATATATATATATATATATATATATATATATATATATATATATATATATATATATATATATATATATATATATATATATATATGTGTGTGTGTGTGTGTGTGTGTGTGTGAGAGAGAGAGATACGTAGTCTAAACATTATCTTACAAATCAATGGAGAATATAAGTAATCTAGACATGACTATAGCCATTTTGTTGGAGAACACTATCACACTAGATTAGGGCCGGCTTTGAGGGTGTGTAAGGTGAGCGACCGCTTAGGGCTTCAAAATTTTAAGGGCCCCCAAAATTTGTCCCGTTAATAATTATATGCATATGTCGACATATTTTTAACAAATAAAAGAGTATTTAGATGGTAAAATATCTTAAATGGGTAATATATTAGAACGTTTTGATAGCTAATTGTATTATATCTTATAAATGGTGAAACTTTATATATAACATTACTTATCGAAAGGCCTCATTATATAATTTCATTCATGGCTCTCAAAAATTTCATCAATTCATGGGACGGCCCTGCACTAGATGTATAGCGTTGGACTACAAGCTCTTTGATGCTTATGATGTAAGTTTAGAGGTTAATTGGTAAGCCTTGGTTAGGAATTCAAAGTCGATTATCACAGGTTATATAACCTTGTGTATGTTGGCTTGAAGAAACTAACTTCGACTAGAAGTTGGTTTTGATCCGCCTATAAATATAGGTGTTGGACATTTAGTTTGACACAACTCATGTAGTTTAATTTGGTGATTAGGTTTGAGGTTATTTCTTGTGTGTGTTTACTCTTGTCGAATTTTTTCAACGTCAGGGAAACTCTAGTTAATTTCAGACGTTTATAATCATAAACCCAAGCAATAATTGGGTCGCATGTCATATATACAAGTTAAAATCTTAAATTTTAACTTAATTCTTTGGGTCGGGCTTTGGAAAACACATACTTATCTTTTATAAATCTTAACTCGTGTCTTGCTATCAAAATTCATGTGGTCAAATGAATTCACGTTAATAGATAAGATCAAATGGGAAGAAATTTTAAAATAAGAAAAATGAAAAACAACTAAACATTAAGGATGTATCGACTTGAATTAGATGCATTCTTAGTCTTTTAGATATATGATAATACATTTTCTAGCTTAAAATTAAATGCACATACATATATATTATATATTAGACACATTTCATCAAGTAAGGTGAATCGTATGTATTTTCGTTATCTGTACGTCAAATGTCTTGCTAGTACTTTTTGTATCGTTTTCACTTCAATATCACATTCAAAACTAATTGTGATGCATCTAAATTAATAGAGATGTATATAATTCAAGTCGATTATTCTCAGATGTATGATTTTAGTTATTTTTTATCATTCTAACTTTAAGTTTTCTTTTCATTATATTTCTACTAAAGAGAGTATACTATAATAAATATGACAATCTTACACATATTTTCAAAGTGTGTAAAACCATTTCAATATCTTGATAGTTTCAAATATGTATAACTCTTTTACATTTATATATAAGTATGGAAAATTTTGAAAATTTTCAGACTTTTTGCAACTGTAATTGTTCAAAAATTGTCAAAAATATTAGCGTGTATAAATATAAATTGTATCTACGCTTAATATTGTTGTTATCAATTTGTATGTCGTGGTCACGCGAATAGGATGTGTGAAGAGAGAGTATAACAAAATTGTAAATACAATTTTGAGTGTGCAGTGATTTCTTTTACATTAATTTGTGCACAGTTATAAGTATGGAGCTTTTTTCCTTGCAATTTATGTCCAAAAAATTTGATGATATTTAATATACTTTCACGCTTATGAACGTAAAAATTTTATACACTTTTAAAGTGTGAATAATTTAACATATATATGTTCTCATTTTTAGAAGCGTGTAAAAATTATTGTTAACATGCAATAATTCACATATCATTCTCAATGGGCAGCGTAGCAAGCTGTACGAAACAATATTTGTTTGCACAGGGCGAAAATGAGGCTGTGGGTTTATCGGAGGAAAGTAGAAGCATGCTGCGAACAGCATGGTCGCATGGATGTTGATCAAGCCCTATATAGTATATATAAATAACACTAATACAAGCCTCTTATCTATGTTGCTGATAGAGGGTCATTTTAATTTGGTTCTTGATGTTGGAATATGTGAATCAAAACAATAATATAAACACATAAACATTAAAGAGTATAGCGGAATAGATCAAATACATGTAAATAAATTAACCGAATATAAAAGAATCCGTACCTCTTTGTGATTTCTAGCAAGAACAAGAAACCAATGGAACAAGAACTATAAACCCTAATTGGGTTTAATGGTGGATCGACTAGGGTTAGTCGAATAGGGCAAATCACCTTGTTAGCAAAAGTATGTCAACACTTCATTTTTGAACACACGTATTAGTAGCGTTTCAATAAGAAAAGCTAGGTTCTTAATTCACAAGTAATCCAAACACAATATTTAGAAGATCGCGTAGGAACCCTAGAAGGGTGTAGTTGATCAACTAAAACTAGAATGGATTTGAGCTTAGGAAATCTAGTAGGAACCCTATAAGGGTGTAGTTCGATTTCTAGGCTCAATAAGAGAGAAGGAGAAGAATTAGATTGCAAATGAATCAAGGGATGAGAAAGTGAATACATGAAGGCATGTATTTATACTATTCTCATAGCTTGGAGCAAAAGACACAATCACAAGCCCTAGAAGGCATGGATCGGCCAAACCAAGGCTTTAGAAGCCCAATCCATAGCTTTCTTCCATTTAATTTCAAATCTAGTCCTTCATCTTTCGTCTAACGGTCGTTAGGTACCGTTAAGTGCTCATTTCGTTAATTTAATAATTATTCGTCACTAAAACAATAATTATTAATTAATTGAAACTCATCCGTAAAGTGTGCAATCCCGAAGTCTCGAGTTCGAGTCCGGTCATGATATATTAATTTATTATCCGTTAAAACTAACAGCTCCCACTCGGATATAGATTAATGTAACAATGACAATGGTTAGTCTAGCATAACACGCCAATGTCCCCAGAACGATCTCGAGTATGGTTTCCTGGAAAAAACCACCTTTGATGATTCATTATCATACTTATCCTTTTGATTCTAATACTATGTTAATATGGATATGGATTGAAGTCATTCCATAATTAACCAATGTTTCTCGTTATTTATGATTGAGCAAGATTACCAATTCATCTGAACGTATTCCAGATAGACCTTGGGCATGGCCATGCAAACATCTTGTTAATCCTACGAGCGGCCAAACAGTATTAAACTTCAAAACAAATTTGAAGGAACCAAATCCTGTTATTGACTACAAGTGTAACCTATGAACTTCGCATCACCTCTGAAAATAATCCTAATAACTACCAGTTACGGATAGCGTTAGATTATCTCACAGAAAATGAGCTACATCCACAGTAGTTACCTGGTATCTCAAGTCTGAGGATAAATATTCATGATTTACTATAATGACAACATCCATAAGTACAATCATGTAATTGGGATTTTGTCCTATATTCAATTTTTCAATTATTGAATATCATGTGAATTTGGCATGTCCTACGAATCAATATACTTTAAGTATATTATACCAAAACTCAGATTTGTCTTAATTCAATGATACTCCCATATCATTAATTGAAAACGGACTATTTAGAATAACATAACATAAGTTATTCATGGATTAAACATGCAAATAGGGGATACAATCTATTATTAATGAAAACAAACGTACTCAGTACTTTAATTCATTATTTAATAATAATTGCTTAACATCCCTTATCCAAATACTAAATAGATCAATGCATGAAAAATTCTTGTTAATGAATTTTGTCTCAAGTAATAACAATCATACTTGTTGACAATTATGCCCAAGTAATGATAATCATACTTGTTGATAAGGCATTATTCAACTAACTTTGATCTATCGGAATTTTGAGAATACTTATTTCAAGAATTCAATTAACGAAATTCTTGTATATGTGCATTCAAATAATTTGATATAACCACACAATACATCATAAAATGTGTATGACATCCTCAACATACAATTTATGATAATTAAACTTCCAAACCTTTTAAAGTTTAAAGTATTTTTATTCTTTAACGTATAATGCAACTATGCTTTTCGTTAAGCATAACTAGTACACATGGCTATTAACAAGGATGAAATCCTTCCATGACTAGTATTGAGTGTCATCTCAATTTATACTAGCATCATTGTATGCAAACAACAATATGCTCTTTTCCGTAAACTTCAATGTGTAATGTTTTATTCCTTTCAAACTTTCAAGTTTGTTAGTTATGACAATTTTACAAATTGTTCATTTATAGAATCTAGAAATTGTTCCAGGCTGAGGATGTGATTCTATATCCAAATATATTCCTTTGGAATATTCATTACACAACTTATCTAATATCTTTCAATTAGATATCAATGTTGTCAAATCATCTTTTATCAAAGCATGATATAACAACAACATGATGTACATGAAAAATTCTCGTGCCCAACTTAAATTTCATTCATGTATTACATATCCATTTAAACTTTATGAATGATATATCATGTTCTATTAGATTCATTTACCGCACATGTTTACATCAATAAACATATATTCAAGGTTGTATGTTTTACTTATTAAATCTTTCAAGTAAAGTTTCATTCCAAGTTTTGACTTAACATTTAACTTATATAGAATGTTACTTCCTATATTTTATACAACATATATGATTTAAGTAAGTAAACATAATACTCCCACTAGCTTTCAGAATTACTTAGGAGTTATCTTATTTTAAATTATAAATCAAGTAAATCAAACATGGATTTAATATTTTAAACATAAGACTTATCTCCTCGATGCATGCATTTATCCATACTTGGATTCTTGCATTTTGTATACTTTCAAAGATTTAAATGAATTCATAAAACTCTTAATTACTCGTCGTCCTCGCTTAAGTAATTATATAAGAAAGATGTTTTATAATCCATTGTCAAATTTCATATTCATAAAAATGAGTATGACAATTACCATCTTTGTATCTTTAATGTGTTTAGAAAAGAGTATTCAATCATAGTTAATGACTTAAGTATGATTAATAATCTTGTCATAAGACATGCATTAAAATATGTATACAATTTCGTCCATATGATTCTTTACGCAAAGGTTTAAACCTCTAGGGTTTTTCTTCTCTTGCAGAAACTCATCTTCATTAAGATAAACCAAGTTTTCAAAGTTGACTTATCTTTATGGACAGCATCTTAACATTCATAGTATGAGCAATTTACCATAATTAGTAAATGCGTCATTATGATTAACAGGCTTACTTTGATCCTGTAATTCATAATTCTCAGCATATTAATTAAATATCTGAGACATCCCTACGGATCTATGAATGAGAGTTTCATCATGTTGAGATTTAACCTTTACATTTCAAACCTCATCATGATTTTCACTAGTGTGGTTTTAGAAGATTATGTATTTTGTAATTTTTTTTTCTTTCAAGATCTAAACAAAACTCCCACTTGCCTTTTGCATTTTATCTATAAATACTTTAGCAAGACGAGCAACACAAAATCGTTCTCATTTGGGATATTACAAAAACATTTTACAGTTTCTGACTCTTGTTTGTTAAAACTACTTATTAACAAAATCAGAACTTCATTTTAAGACTTTAATGTGATTCATCACATTCCATAATGTCTTATTTAATCTTCTAGGTTAGAGTCTTATTGAGTATATTCAATTCATACTCAATTTTCTAACCTTGATAACTTTTGGAAGAAAAGAAGTCATATTTATCTTTTAATCAAACAATATAACAAGAGTTTGATTTTTCCTAACTGAACACACCACCAACTTGTGATGTTTTATTAGAATTAATATTGTGAGACAAACTAACAATATGTAAGATAAACTTATTTTCTTTTGGCTTAACTATTTACCAACTAAGTCAACTTAATGGTACAATAGAATTTCCAAGTCAATTGCATGCTATATAACATACGTACTTTTTGAACAAGTCACTTTATGTTCATGTCTTAAGAAGACATAAACTGTTATATTCCCACTATACGTTGTGCATCATTGATCAACTCAATGATTTTTATTCAAAATTCCAAAACCCTAATTTTATTAAAAAAAAATCGACATTTATAAAAGATAAATAGAAGTCGACTTATTAATAAAAAAAAATCTAGGGTTTAAGAGAGATTTAAAAAACATAAGAACACCAAACATGTAATAACCAAATGATTCAATTTTATGTGTTTCGGTAATATATTACATGTATTAACGGCTCTTGATGCCACTGTTGGAATATGTGAATCATAACAATAATATAAACACATAAACATCAAAGAGTACGCAGCGGAATATATCAAATACATGTAAATAAATTAACCGAATATACAAGGATGCGTATCTCTTTGTGATTTCTAGCAAGAACGAGAAACCAATGGAACAAGAACTATAAACCCTAATTGGGTTTAATGGTGGATCGACTAGGGTTAGTCGAATAGGGCAAATCACCTTGTTAGCAAAAGTATGCCAACATTTCATTCTTGAACACACGTATTAGTAGCGTTTCAATAAGAAAAGCTATGTTCTTAATTCACAAGCAATCCAAACACAATATTTAGAAGATCGCGTAGGAACCCTAGAAGGGTGTAGTTGATCAACTAAAACTAGAATGGATTTGAGCTTAGGAAATCTAGTAGGAACCCTATAAGGGTGTAGTTCGATTTCTAGGTTCAATAAGAGAGAATGAGAAGAATTAGATTGCAAATGAATCAAGGGATGAGAAAGTGAATACATGAAGGCATGTATTTATACTATTCTCATAGCTTGGAGCAAAAGACACAATCACAAGCACCAGAAGGCATGGATCGGCCAAACCAAGGCTTTAGAAGCCCAATCCATAGCTTTCTTCCATTCAATTTCAAATCTAGTCCTTCATCTTTCGTCTAACGGTCGTTAGGTACCGTTAAGTGCTCATTTCGTGAATTTAATAATTATTCGTCACTAAAACAATAATTATTAATTAATTGAAACTCATACGTAAAGTATGCAATCCCGAAGTCTCGAGTTCGAGTCCGGTCATGATATATTAATTTATTATCCGTTAAAACTAACACTTGAGCCCAACATTCTTATCTTTATAGAAATGTATTTAGCAGCAGATGATAAGAATATAGGTCTAGAAAGTTAATGGTGTTCTTAGTGCTAATTTTCAAAAATTTAGAATGAACGGGTACTGCACCTATGTGTTGTATCACCATCCTCATGTGTCACTTTCCGTAGAAGCATATGTACAAATACAGCTAACAAATCAAAACCAGTCATCCTGATAGTAAATAAATTAAGATGATCAATAATTAATGAGTTAATATACACGGAGTATACCAAAGTTTTATGTTTTTGTTCACTTTAATTATTAAATTCTTACTTTACATATGTCAATGAATTTATAAAAATGACATTTTAGCCGTTGAGCTTATTAAACAGATAAGGACATATCAGTGAAACTTTTAAACACGGCATTGAAGTTACTTTTTTTTTTTGAACGGCTTGATCACCTAGTGGGGGGGCTAGACGTTGTCTTAACCGGCTTGATCACGGCATTGAAGTTACTTAACTTATCAAAAAATATGTGTTCAAGTCATTAAAGCTGAAATCATTACATAGTGATATAAATATCATTTCTTATAAGTTCAGTGACTCGGTTAGAATAAGCAGTTCATTAACTTTATTGACCCAAAATAAAAAAGTTTTAACCTCTGCGTATTTTAAACCTTTAGTACTCCGTAATCAATATTTCAACTAAGTCGTTTTTTTAACCTATTGTACATTGGTATGATTAATACAATTGAATCTCAAGAAATCCATAATACAAAACCGGACTTTAAATAAGCAGGGTGAAGCCAGATAGCTGAACCCCTTTCAACACATAATTTTGTTTTTCAGATTTGTTTAATAAGAATATAGTATATGATTTCAGTTATCAACTCACTGATTTCATATACAAACATTATTACTACTAATTAACTTAAGTAAGGTAGGAATTCACTTTTAAGTGATCCGATCCATTTAAATACCCACACCCTGAGATAAGAGATGAAAATTTGAGCTTTTTAACTTAACTAAGATAGGAATTCACTTTTAACTACTCATTTAATCTGAACAACCAGAGCAAACAATATTAATCAAATTCTAGCTAGCAAGTCGGTAACATCAAGAGAAAATTTAACATTGCGGAGCTTCAGCTTGAAGAAGCTGACTTAGTAGTACACACCGCTAATCGTAAAAAGATACATTAGAATGATGTATATCTCTTCTTGATCCATAGAAAAGAGAAATTTTGGACCTCGTCATGATCATTAGCATATGAAATTGATGTACTTAAACCCAAAATAATGAATTATACTCTTGAAATTATTGATCTGAAATCAATACTTTATAAGTAAACCATTATCAACCATGAAAATATTTTTTGTCTGCATACGTGATTGTTTGATTGATTGTATATAAGACGACTTATGCTTGAGTGGACAATCTTCCATGAACACCTGAAAATCAATACCTACCGTATAAACTCAATCACGTGGTTTCTTTCCTATTTTGTCCAAAGGTTAGAAGTACAGAAGCAAAACGAGAACAATTCTTTTTGTCGACAACGACATGTTGCCATCATAGCTACAAAACAAATGCTCATTAATTGCTAGGGCGTATAAGACTACAATATACAAATTCGTATCATTTTTGGTACCCCAGGCCAACTTTTGGTTTTTTGTTTGTATTGAAAATGCTACTCACTTCACACTGTTCACAGTACAAATTGAGGGAATATGAACCACTCGGGGTGATTTAGTGGCTAAAGTTTTTTCAGTATCTATACTACTATATAATATATTTGGGACTATTTTATAATTAGAAAGACTTAAAAATTCAGACTTTTACTTAATAATTATGGAAACAATCACCCCTAACAATCACCCCCAACAATTTATAACCACTTCAACAACCACCCCAACAATTTATAACCAATTCAACAACCACCTCCAACAATTTATAACCACCTCAACAACCACTCCAACAACCACTTTCCACCACCCCACCTCCCTCCTCTTCACCCCAACAATCCGGCCCAGCATCGCGCGAGCACCTTTCTAGTCATACTAAAATATATGAAATCTCAAGTTTAAATATATAAAATGCTCAAGGCAACCTCCTAAAAAGAAGGATTTACCTTTTTTGAGTATTCGTGGCAATAGTTACAAACCTCATGTATTAGTCATCCAAAAAAATTTGTAAATCATAGTTATCTAAAAATATATTAAAAGAAATGAATAGAAAATATTTTTTTTTTGGAACATGTTAATTTATACTAAAGTAATAATTCACGGTAAAAAGTCTTCTCTTTTTTGTCTATGTTATACGAAAAAAAGAGATTTTGATCTCTCAATTATTACTTTCATATAAATTGATAGGTTTCCAAATGTTTTTATTTTCTATTTATTATTTTATAGTAATTTTTTTGGATAACTTTTGTTTTCAAACTTTTAATTCACGGTGTTTGAACCAACCACTATACAGACTCAAATCAGGCAAATCCTTTTTTTTAAGAGGTTGGTGTTTACACTTCAAATTCATTTGTGCCTATTATGAATTAAACTTGAGATCTGATACATTTTAGTGTAAGAGTCAAAAGACTTTTAGCCACTAAATCACCTCGACTGGTTCATATTCCTTCAATTTGAAGATTTTTAATCCGTTAGTTACCACTTTCATATCTGTATAAACGATTAAAAGAAATATATGATGACATGACATTGTTGAATGATGCCAAGAAATATGATTGTATTATAGTGCGCGCAAATACTACAATGGATGTGTGATTAACGTGCTTTTTTGCACGTTTTAGAAAATAGGCAAAGTTTGTGTAGGCCGTCCACACTTATAAATGTGAAAGCGATTCGGTGAGAAGAAAAAATTAAAATGAGAATGATTTATAACCACATATTTTAAATAAGAAGAAGAATTTTAAAGAAAGATGCATATACTTTTGTAGATGCATATGAAATACGTGGTTGTGATTTCTTCTCACCTTTATCATTTTATTTTTCTTCTCATTTGATCATAATTAACTCAATAAAGGTGTACATAATTGTAGTTACAAACATAAAATTTTAAAGTAAAAAGAAAGTTCTAAGACTTAATTGCCTAGTAAGGTGCGGATTTACAGTCGATTAGCTGCTCAATTTGCGATTAAGTCCTTTAAATCTACAAATCACCTTATGATCACTTATCTCTATGCTAGATCGTTTTGGGTCATAAATGGGCGTTGGTAGGATTAAATCAGTTAAAAAAAAAAAAAAAAGAAAAAAAAAAAAAGGCTGCTCAGTTTAAAGGCATCTACGACGCATTACACTCATCTAAGTTTAATACAATGCCACATCGTTGCCAAATCAACATTTTATCACTTTATACTCATTTATGTGTGCGCCCCCCCCCCCCCCCCCCCCCCCCCCACTTGCATTAAATAATTAATGCATGACAAAGGAACATGAATAAAACATTCATAAAAAAGTTTTATCAGAGTGTATTTGTGATATGTTCATAGACACACGAGAATTACACCAACGAATGATGTAGAGTTTCCACAATCCATTAGTTGATGACTCACCATCTATTGACCAGATAATAAAAAGGCTGGACTTTGGATGCCTTAATAACATGCAATCATCTATGTAAGATCAAGCTTAGTGGAAGTGATGCAAACATGTTTTTGGTGCATTTGAAAGGTGAGAAATGATAAAATATTTAAGTTAGCCTTTCTAGGGAACCGCCAAATACTGTTTTTTTAAATCCAGAATTTGTCTTCCTGTTAGATATCTAGTAGATGTCATAATATTAATTCGAGCTGCGATTCGTGGAATCGCAATCCATGTTTAGCATTGTTTAATCCTTCTTAGTCTTAGAGCTGTAAAGCTTAGAGTTTATTATAGGTGTTTGTTGTTGTTTGTTTGTCTCATTAATATGGTCGGGTGTCCATTTTTTTGGTTTTAGGGGTTGTCTTGGCTCTTTTGTGGCTTATGGTGTGGTTGTGCATTTCTTTTGGCTCATCTTTTCCATGTAAATGAGTTTCTCCTTTCTAATAAAAACTTTCCCGTTAAAAGAAAAATTTGTAGTTTACCTAAAAACATAAAGTTTGAAATGCACTTAAAATTGTGGAGACACCGAGACACTCCTAATTCAATGTTTAGACCAAAAGTAAATAAGAACTGTAGGTAAATATATTCAATTGTAACAAAATAAATGTGTTATGCCGATAATTAGTTAACAAGATGGCAAACACATAACCACCAAGGCGGAGCGGAAATAGGGCGAACCCTCAAACGGGTATGGAACTTCTCAAGAGGCATGGAACGCAAGCCTTTGGTGAATATATCCGCATATCGGTAACAAGAAGGAACATCTAAAACACTCACCACACTAGTCGCTATAAATCTGAACCAAAATGTATGTCAATCTCTGTGTGCTTCATGCTTTGATGTTGCACAAGACTAAAACAGAGATGAACAACACTAACATCGTCACAGTAGACAAGTGTAAAGAAAAACAAAGAAGAATGTAACTCACCGTTGTTTAATCAACAAGTCTCAACAACAATGTTGTTAGGACCACAATACTTTGCCTCTGCATTGCATCAAGAAAGCCTATACTAATGCTTCGATGATTATGGCAATAAGTTGTTGCTAAAAAAGCACAATTATCATATGTGGATGTGTGAGTGGTGGGGTATCTAGCCCAATGAACATCTGAATAAGCACCTCGAGTCAATATCAAAGCAAAAAACAAAGGAGAATGCATTTCACAAAGTAAATTGTGTAACCAACAAGCCTCAATAACAACATTGGCAACACCATGATACTCAGTCTATGTACTGGACCGAGAAAGTGTATAATGAATTCGATGACCATGACAACAAGTTGTTTCCAAGAAAAACAGAGTCCATATGTAGACGTAAGTGTGGTGTGCAACCAAACCAATCAGCATCCGAATAACCAGCTAGAGATGATATTGATGAATAATAAAGTTGAATTCCATAATTCAATGTGCCCAGAACATACCGCAAACTGATTTTAAGATCAAACAAGTGTGCGTCCTGATGATCATGCAAGAACAAACAAATCTGTTGCATAACATAAGATAAATTAGACCGTGTGAAAGTGAGGTACTAAGAAAAATACAAAACCGACTAATTCATTGGTACACTCCTCCCGCCTCTAGCTAATATGGCGAACAAGCAAAATCCTAATAACCTAAATCATTTTTAATCCTTTTCTCGCTTCTTTCAATTTTAGCAATTACGATTCATTTATTTTTTTAATCATCCATGCTTGGTTTGTCATCTCTCTGAGACTCGATTAACTTCTCGTGGTTTTATCATCAATAATTATTTTCGTTCTTGTTCATTGTTGAGTTGCGACTAGGATTTATTTTGTTTTTAGGGTTTCTTAGGGTTATTGACATCATATCATTGCTTTAATTCATAATTGTTATTGTTTGTATCATAATGGAAAAGGATTAGTGTTTTTGTTGCTTTATTCCAAACCATAGTTTCTAAGGTTTCACGTTAACTCAAGATTGACATTCTAGTTCTTCTCATTTTTTTGCTACGTGTGAGTTTTGTTTTCTACTTGGTTTTGGGTTGATAATGAAGTGTGGGCTTTTGGATTCCAGAGGAGGAGGGAAAAAGAAAAAGAAAAAAGGTGATAGTTATTGCTATTCAAAATGTGGAAGATGACGGAGAGGTTCTTCACATGATGAGGGTGGAGTATGAATGGGAATCACCTAGATGTCGTGTGCGTACGATATTTGGGCATGATAGTATAACATGTCCAAAATGGGTTATTGATGAACCAAAAAA
Source organism: Artemisia argyi (assembly GCA_030686995.1). Taxonomy (NCBI): domain Eukaryota; kingdom Viridiplantae; phylum Streptophyta; class Magnoliopsida; order Asterales; family Asteraceae; genus Artemisia; species Artemisia argyi. The sequence continues at coordinate 41,681,654 of CM060691.1, forward strand.
GCAAAACACAGAAAATGGTGGTTTCTTTCAACCTCTTAGAAATGCTTCTCGTGGTAAAAGTGTGGGTTCTAAGGTTCAATTTAAACATATGAAATAAGTCTACTAAGCCGTCTCTAAAAAGAATGGTGCTAGTTAAAGTAGTACGAAAAAGAAATCTGGAGTGTCTAGACAAGCGACGAATACTGATAACCCTTTTGATGCACTTAGTACGGTTGAGAAGGATGATGAGTTTGGATCAAATAGGGGGTCTTCAAATTCGGGTAAGAAAGTGGTTCAAGAAGCAGTTGGTTTGTCTAATGAAACGAATAAGGTAGGGGTTGATTCGACTTCTGTTCCTAGTACATGTAATGTGGCCTCTACAAAGGTTGATGATACTAGTATGAATGATGTTATTGAGAGAGTCGTGGAGAGTCTGGAAACAGGTTTTACAATGACTGATCAGACTGACGACCATCATGGTAATAAAAGTCCAACTTCCTTAGCTAGAAAACTTCAACATATTGAAAACCTAATGCTCGAGGGGAAGCTCGTACTAGTGGGTGGTGATGGAAATCCAATGAAAGCGAAACCTGTGGGAACAAGTATACAACCGAGTTCTTTGAGTTTTAATGCTAAAGAGGATTGCAATGGTGAAGTGGAACATGTTTATGACAAAATTGGGACTTTTATGGCTTATAAGTCAAGTAGGAGTGGATACGAGACCAAGAGCTTGTTTGAACACCGGAAGGAAACTAAGGATGATGACCCATATGATGATGATGATGATGATGATGATGATGATGATGATGATGATGATGAGTGCAATGCTCATGATCTAACTGAATATCAATTGCCTTTCTGTGATGTTTGGGATATCAAGGTTCAACGTTGGAAGAAGTCGTAGGTTATGTTTTGAGTCGTTTGAGTCAAATATAATCTAGTTATAGTTGTTCTTCATTCATAGAAGTAGTGTTGCTTGTTATTATAGCTTTATCGCATATGTAATAGGTTGAGATGTGGGATTTTACCTATATCCGTTGTACTTAAACGTTTTTAGAGTAATACATTTGCCGAGGAAAACATTTACCAAAAAAGCACTAGAAAGCTATGATATTGCTTTGATACCTTGTTAAACTTATTTGATTCTTATAATCTAAATAATGCAATACAAGGTAAATATAAATGCTAGTGTAAGTATGTAACGAATAAATGAGCTTGCAATTATAAGCCAACAAAATACCTAACACATAATAACCAGCTAATAGTTAAGACATGTTTGTTTGATTATAAACTTCTAGATTCATACTTTTCAACTCTCGACCTATTAGATAGGTACCAGATAAGTTGGTCATAGTGTGGTTGTGGGCTTTTGATCCATCAGAGTATGAGGGTCTTATCATGTATTTGCATCTATAAATATTGCTTGATTAATAAAGTGATCATTACGGAGAATTCTATAATCTAACATTGTACCAGAACGGGTTTTATTCTATGACCTAGTCGCCTCCATGATTCGTTGCCTCTGCGCCCTTGCATTTTCTAGCACCATATATCTCTTTTAATGAAGTATTAAACCCTAATTTTCCTTTCTTTATTTTTTCTCAAATCTCATCATGCTTGTATCTTGAATCACAATCTGTCATAGACTCGCTCTTTTTTCTCCATCTTTCTGTTCGTTATTACATTAAAAAAATTTAAAAAAAAAAAGCTTTTTTTTTCTTTTTTTTTCTTTTTTTGTTTTTTTTTTTGTTTGCCATCTCTCACATATGTCAGATAAAAATTGGTAGATTTTATTATCTATTAATGAGAAAAGTTCCATACGAAACAACATTTATCTAAAGAACAAACCACAAGATCTCAACCATCTATCCTCCTTCCATCCAACGGTTTAGATTAATTAGCATTTTTAATTAAAAATATGCTGAGGGGCATTTTAGTCATTATCTAAAAGTAATAATACAAACTCAAATTAAACCTATTAAATCAAACAACCAATGAACACCAAAACAACCACACTGTGATTTCAACGGTCGTCAACCACCACCACAGTCACAACCATCACAAACCACCATCACCGATAGTTCAAGATCCGGATCTTATCCACCATCACCGATAGTTCTCAATGGTATAGAACAAACAATGCCTACTCATCGTAGCGGGATAACCGAATCGATAGGATTGAGGCGTGTTCGCCATTACAAAAAACTCTTCGTCTTCGTATTCGCGATCGGTGTCAAAATTGGAATCGCAAAACCCTAACCCTAACCTTGATAAGAAGGGGGTGGGCAAACAATTTCCAACTTTGATTAATAGGACATGTTGATCTATCTTACTAAACCATACGCTTACTTATCTTACTGAAGATAGACCGCCTACGGCTCTGGTTTCTTGTACGCCGGCGAAGTGTAATATATATCAGTGGTGGTGACTGAAAATGGTAATAGGTGTGTGATGTGCGTTTTGTTAGTACAAGTTTTAAAATTTATAAACACGAATTATCCGATTATTATTTAGCACATACGAGCAAGTATACTCGTCCGGTGTAATAAAGGTGGGTAAGTCGAGATCGTCCTAAGGGATTTGGTAGTTTTAGTAATTAGAAAAACGTTTGATAAATAAGGGTTGTCAATCCAAATTTATGTAAAAGCTTAATGTAAAAGAAACTCAATAAAAACTAAATATATACTTATGTATAATTCCTTGATTGGTGAATAGGAGTATCGTAACAATTTGAGTACGAAGTTTGGTGTAAAACTTGTTATGATGCGCAACTAAAAATGAGTAGTTATACAATTCATGTTGTATGTCATGTTTTCACTACTACTAAGAATTCTATCAACTAAATGACTCCTTTCGGACATATCAAATTAGTATGACAATCCTATAAACACATGGTTGTTTAGAAAATCAATTCTTTTCTTATGAATTCCTACGAATCCTTTCGGTCCTTTTTTCGTTATGAAATCATTTCAAATCTATTTTAACAAGTAAATAAGATGGTTGTCAAGCATCCTATTCCATACTAATTTGGTATATTAATGTTTTGGAATAAAAACAAGTTGAAAATCCTTTCGGACCTATTTTTCAAGAAATTGTTTTTACCGACAAATTAAGCAAGAAAAGATATTAAATCAACAAACTCATAAAAATAGATATGTTTTCATGCATCACTTTTTTCATAAGATAATACTCCATTTACCAATCACATCATATACACAAGTATATCACAAATTACTCCATAGCAATCATAATAAAACATAAGTAAATAAGAAAACTTTTATAAAACTTAAAGTAACAATTGTTCATTATAAGTATCAAGGTGTACCTAGTCTTGAAATTATAATGAGAAAACTTTGTGGAACTATAGCAACCACACTCCTCCAATTGCTCACCAAAGTAAGTAAACAACTCCACACTCGAACCAATGCTTGAGACTTTAACTCAACACGTTCCGGATGTTTTTACAACACTTAGTAAACTTTCAGGCAATATAAGATAAGCTAACAAGATTTGGTGTAATACTAAGTTAGATAATGGTGGTACAAGTATCTCTAAGTCCTAAGTGCTCATTATATAGCTTAATGACACTTATGCTTCAAGTAAAAACGTCCCTCCATAGTAAATAAGCAACAATGATCAGCCACAAATGATTATGGGGAGTAAATTCGCCAATTAATGCAAAACTTGTAACTTCAGTCACCACCAACCGATCGGTTTCTCACCATCCGATCGGTTGGTCATTCTGGCACATATCCAGCCGATTCGGTTGCGGGTTGCAACCGATCGGTTGGATCTCGTCTGAACATGATTTATTGTCTTTTCTTCGTCGTTTTACGTTGCATGCAATATTTTTCTTCATGGCATGACTTTGTCCATTAGAACTTGATATTTCCTTGATAATTTCGTATAGCAAACTTGTCTTTATCAAATCCTTTTGTTCATGCAACGTTTCTATCTTCTTTGATCCTCTCGAAACTCTCCAAAAATGCATGTCGACTTCAATTCTTCATCTTTTGTTCACTTTTCCCTGCTTTTGGCTATATTTGCATGTATAAACATTTTTCCACGATTAAGTAACAAATGTATACAAATATGACCAATTTCCACTCATAAATCAAATAATAACGTGACTAAAAATATGTTAATTTTGAGCGTTATCAAATCCCCCACACTTGAGCTTTGCTCGCCCTCGAGCAAGTCTTAATCAAAAGAAAATTGAATTCAATGGTAATAATGCAAATATCTTATTTGAACTCAATCAAGTAAATAAAGAGCTTTGATAACAATTCTAAGCACCTCACGAAAATAATTTGAAATTCACTCATCACTCAATATGTGTAACGATTAAATAGATCACTCATTGCACAGTCATGATTAATGTTTCTTACCATAGGCTTGTACAAGTATCAAAAGAATAGAATAATTCATTAAAGATGTCTTTTATTCGGGTTGTAATGTTTAGGCTAAGGGTTTTATAAACTTTCGTGCAAAATGATTACACTAAGTCAAAAAGGTAAGGATAAGGCATGGGAATATTTATGAAATTGGTTTTAAAAGAAAAATAAAATCAAAGTCTAAGTCCCATAGTTGCTAATCTCACATAATCCACAAACCAAAAAATGATAATAGTTACAATCTTTCTCCTCTTCGACTCCACATGTTGATACCTCGATTCACCATAAAATATTCTTCAAACTTAGCACATCTGCTAACAACATATCACATGACTTTCTTTAATAATATAACACATTGGTTATATTTGTCACCTTATAGTTGCGATGACTTTTTTTTTTTTTTTTTCTTTTTTTTTTTTTTTTTTTTAAGAAAACTCCTCCCCCACACTTCGCATAAACATACACCACAAAAAATACAAATAAAAAGTATGCATCCTACGTCTTTATTGGAATGGCACACACATGAATTGTGAAGTGTGGCTAACTAATAATCATCAAAAACTAACCAAGCAACTCGCAATCCACCTTTTAGACTTTGACAAGGGTTAGGCTAAAGTTTAAAGTGTAAAATATTTTTGTATTTTTCTGGATTTAACAAAATGAAAAGGATGGCTCAAAGGGTGTAACTAGGGGTATCTAGCACTAAAGATAAACGCTAACAAATGGGTTCCAAATACGAGGATAACTAACCGATGTGGTTAGCAAAAATTATTTTGTAAACGGATGGCCATTTGGTTTTATTCCTAAGTTTGTCTCTTATCATATGAATATATCCTCATCATTCGAAAATGATTTTAACCATAATGCATAACAAGTACAAGTTCTAGAATTAACACAACCACCGGCACACTCATCATGAAATATGCAAATAGTATAAGAAATACTATTCTCATAAAAAAAAACTAATCCTCACAATTTAAAGTAATAAGGGTATAAAATTGTGCTAGCAAATGTTATCAATTCCGAGACAAATTGCTCTTTAAAACTTGAATTTATTCTCCAAAAATATCATTATTATATACCATGGAATCAACCTTATTTTAACTAAAATATGAAGGGCGAACTACTACTAGTTACTAAAGTTCACGACTCTAAATCAAAAATTTAAAAATCAAAAATTTAAAAATAATGCAATTTTTCTATTTTCTTCCTTCCCCCACACTTAAGTTTTGCATTGTCCTCAATGTAATAAAAAATGACTTCAAAGTAAAGGAAATGGAAAAATTTAGAAAATACCGGAGTTAAATACGCAACGTGCATATTTAATCATAATAAGCAAATGAGTTTACCGACTCCAAAAGTTGATCAACTATATGCTTCCGTAATAAAACTCCTGCAAGAAAACTGCAAAATATACGAAACAACCAAACAAACACAAACAAAAGCATATCTAAATCAAATAAATAGAAAATTACGTTACGTTATAAATCCTACAAGAAAATAGTTAAAGATAATAGAAATAGAAATTGTTCGACACATAATTGTTTTTGAAAACCAACCATAATCATGTAACCAAGCGTCACCATCAATAACTCACATCCGAACGAACGAACTCGTCCTCGCTTTCCTCTTCATCCTCATCAACATCTTCTTCTTCGTCTTCGTCTACCACTCATCTCTTCTTCTTTCCAGCTCTTGATGACGAACCACCAACATCATAACTCGATCCTCCCGGATTAAAACTTGGTCCACCCACATTAACACCTGAACTACCATACTCGAGAAGTCTACCATATGGAGGATATGGCTCGGGAAATGGTGAATAACTAGGATAAGGATAGGGGTATGGTCCAGGGTATGGAGAATACGGTAAAGGGTATGGTGGAACATTTGGTGGGTTGTAGGGAGGTACCTCATAGTTGGCATCTTGTGCCAAATGTTGGATCACAGGCATGGAATAATCATAATTATAATTAGCCCTCATTTGCATCGAATCTCTCCAAACATCCCTACACTCAATAGCATTTAATTCACGGTTCCAATCACCCCATCCTGAATCAAAACCACTTTGAGTACTACCCGGAAAACTCCCCATTTGAGGTTATGAAGGTGCTCCCGCATAAGCTCCGGATTGTGCCCCCACATTTGGTTCGATCCAAGGTCCCAAAGTCTTGTTAATCCTATCCAACGCTTTCCCAAAACTAAAAGCATCCCAAAACTCACTCTCCAATCTCACTCTACACTTCCTCAACTCCTCATCATTAAAATACCCAAGATCTTTAGCCAACATGGTCACATAATGACCTTCACAAACATCACTTTGTTTCTTAATCCCCGGTGCTCTCTTCGAAAGATACTCGGCAATAATCCATGCCACATTCCCATTCTTGTCTTCTTCCAACAACTTCATCACCCATAAGTCCGATTGACTACACTTGTCTTGTCCACTACTCCTATGTATCAATCCCCAAGAAATCAACTTTTGTAAAACCTTCAACAATGGATTCCTAATCCTAGAAGCATTTCTCCTAAGACAAGTTGGATCACCAATTCTATTCCAATACTCATCAATACCCGTGTATTAATCATTGCCTCTAGCTAAACTCACAAAATGTGGTCCAAACAACCTATGTTGAATCTCACTCTCCTCATACAAACCAAGTGCAACTGCAAAGTTCGGCAAAGATAAAGCATGTTCGCGACCACACAACCTAAACCAAACACAAACATCTCCAAGCACATCATTTACCTTTCTATCAAAATAGAACGTAGAAAAGAACTCCAAACACCATTCCTTGTAAACATCTTCACGAATACTAAAAGCTCTTTCCCATGAATAATCTTCAAATCTATCTCCGTCACCAGGATACACATAAACCATAGTCATCATACTCCTTAATTGATCTTCACATTCATACTCCTCAAGCAATTCCCAATCAATCAACCTAGGCTTAGCAATCTTCCTCTCTTGAAGTTTTGAAAGACGTTCTCTATACGCATTCTTCTTATCCTTATTTTGCACATGAGAAAACTTAACATTCTCATTCGACTCCGGTTTCAAACTGAAAGTAACCCTTTTTCGCTCGTTCCTTTTTAAATACTTATTAACAATCAGATTTCGGCCCAATCTTCCAACATTTCCCTGAAAGAAATCTCAAATTATGTTAGTATATAAGTATAAGAACTATTATCAATCAATTTAGAAACTAGAAAACACATTTTAAAAAATTTCAAAAAAATTTACCGAGGCGATAAACCGATCGGTTTGACGTCCAACCAAATCGGTTGCACTTTGGCACACTCCCAACCGATCGGTAGCAACTCGCAACCGAATCGGTTGGAGTTTTCTGCAAACCAAATTCATTTCCATTTCATCCTAAACGTTTCCCAATCAATCCGAACTTCTTTCTAACTTGTAATCTCTCATTCTTGAGTTCTTCTAAACATCCAAACTCTTCTAACAATCATTCCTAACATTTCCAATCATCAACCCAATGATTCTATAAAAACCAAGAACATCATCTACTAAAAATCTCTCAAATAGTGTTCTAATCAACAATGCAATAACCTAACATAACTAATTATCATTCATATAACTTCTGGGATCCATTAATTGCAAATAAACTAGCTCCAAAGATTATACCCAATTCAATCCGAAAATTCAATCAATGAATTCTTACTCAAAACTTAACCATTTGATCTAATTCTTGTTGCAATACCTTCTCCTATCATCTAATCACTTATCCCCAAAATATTACATCTCAATTCGAACTAATTCAAAAATACCCAATTCGTGACCTAATTTCAATCATCCGAATTAAAACTTAATTGAACAAAATTAATGATATAACTTACTTGACTTAATGCCATTGATGATTAATTATCACTCTTGCAACCTTCTAACAACTTCTTATGGTCGAATTTTTAACCCCAACTTTTGGTGGATTGTGTGTATGTGTTTTTCTTAAGTTTTTGAAAATTTTGGCTTATATATTCAACTTCAACCGATCAGTTGTGAATCCATCCGAATCGGTTGGTATGAAATTGATTTTTCAAAGTGTTTTTCTCCACTATTTTAACTTGAAACAAGTGCTAGTAGCTTTTTTCTTTTCTCAACTTATTGTATGTATTCCAAACACACTTTGTCTACCAAAAACTTTGGTCATCTATTTCTACTTCTAAACTTAAAACTAAAACAAAACTTAAATCTAAAAACTAAAAACTAAAACTAAATAAAAAGATAAATAGATAGATAAACAAATAGATAGATAGATAGTCTCATTCAAACTTGAAATGCATAAAACTTAAAAACATAAAATAAAATGCATGAAAAATAAAATGCGAAACAAACAAACTAGCACAAGATGTGCTTTATTCTTGTGATCATTCTTCTTCATCCATAGAAATATTCATTCCTAAGAATGTCTTCTCCACGATACTTGTTTGCCAACTTCCTAGTTGTCTTTTGAGTTTTGAAAGTTCTTGCAAAGTTCCTTCCACTAGGACATGTGATATCAAATTTGCAATGCCAATCACCATCTCCTTCTTCTCTTTTGTAAATGCTATGTCCTTCGGAACCCCATTCCAAATTCTTCAATTGGACCGGTAAAGATCCAAGAAAATCTGTCAACTTGTTAAACACAAAAATATTTTTAAAATGATTAAAGAAATCCTCCATTGCTAGAGCTCTTTCCATTTCATCTTCAATATCAAAGAAACTAGGTGTGCATGGACCAAACTTTGGTCTACCATCTTCATCCCTTCCTACTTCAAAGCAACCAAGGTAATCCTCATCTTGGTCCTCATCATTATCATCTCCATTACTACCCCCTCTAGGCTTTGGATAGTAAGTATTCTTAAGAACTCCATCATCAATTGTCATGGTACCTTTTCCCATATCTATTATAGCTCCACAAGTTCTTAAAAATGGTCTACCTAACAACAAAGGTAGTTCCTTATCAACCGCAACATCTAACACAAGAAAATCCGCCAAAAATGCTTGATAACTAATTTGAACTCTTACATTTCTTACTTCTCCCATTGCTTTAGCCTTAGAATTATCCGCCATAGTGAGTTTAGAATTGTTAGGTGTAGGGTCTCTTAATCCTAACTTATGATATAATGGATAAGGCATAATACTCACACTAGAACCCGTATCGGCTAATGCATATAAAGGAGTTGTCCCATTAATTTTAACCGGTAAAACAAAATTACCGGGATCATTCATTTTCTTTGGGAGTCCATTCTCAATTATCCTTCTCTCCTCTACTTCATCAAAACTATTATCCTCCAACTTAGATTTTGCCAACATAACTCCATCTAGCTTCTTCCTATACTCTATATAATTCCTCAACACTTCAATGACCGGTTTGTTTTCCATCAATTCACTAATCTTTGCTTCAAGATTCTCCAAAATGGCTTGTTTTTGCTCTTTGGTTAAAGGTTTGGTACTTTTTGGTGAACTAGGTGGTGTTTTGGATGATGATGATGATGATTTGTTTTCTTTTTGGGTGGAGGGTTGGGTTAATTTGTTCAATGGTGTTTTGTTTCGGTTAGCTTTACCCATCTTACAAACTTTATCCATTCCTTCCTTCAACATTTCCATTCCTTCACAAACATCAACAAGCATATCATTCACACTCTTCCCTTCTTCCAAATCACTTATGTTAATTTTCAACTCCCCAAGTGCAAAATCCAAACTACACTTCACTAAGAAATCTCTACCAAAAATCACTTCCGGTTCATCTTCATTAGTATACTCCAAAACAACAAAATCAACTTTAAAGATATGACCATGAATATTCACTCTAACTCCTTTCACTTCCTTCTTACCATAACTTCCATAATCAAGTCTCACAAATCCAAGTTTGTCAAGCATTTCTCCCGAAATGTAATTGTCTCCATATTCCATATTCAATTCCGCATCCCACGCTTTAACTCCTTCCATCGCACAAGGTGTTGAATACCTCATGTGTGGAGCATCATACTTCTTAGGTGGTGCTCTAGTGAAAACAACAACTTTCCTCTCCTTCTCCTTCTTTGGATAACACATTTCATGTGGCAAATAAGCAACATTATCACAAACAACTTCCTCTCCTTCCAAATCCAACTTTGCTTTTTCCAACAAACTTTTCAACTTTTCCAAGGAATCACCCGAATCCTTGAACATATCTTCTAAGTCTTTCAAATACGCAGAAATTTGGCTCAAACTCTCCATTTCAACTTAAGCACTTACTAACTATAACATAACCATAAAAAAATCAAAATCATTAGCATGAGGGTTAGTTATAATCAAATAAACTCTTAATATGAAATCAGAACAAGTAAATTAACTAAATAAAACACTAAGAATAGAAAATAAACTAAAAATTAAAAATGTCAAAAATTTTACCGAGGTGCCCAACCAATCGGTTTCTTACCCAACCGAATCGGTTAGCACAAATTACCGCTTCCAACCGATCGGTTGGAACCCGCAACCGAATCGGTTGGAGTTTTTACACTATTTTTTTTTTTTTTTTTATAAAACTAATAAAACTTTTAATTATAAGATTAAAAACAATAAAAGCATTAATTAAGGTGTCTTTAAGAATTACTAAATCATTAATTGAAATTAAAACTTATAAAACATTAAAATAACTAATAATTGCAACTTAAAACTATTAAAAACTAACATTAACTATAAAAACATTAAAACTAATTAACTAAAAACAGAAAAGTAAGAATCCCATAAAGAGAATCCCATAAATTTTACCGTGACCACCAACCGATCGGTTGGTTACCCAACCGATTCGGTTGGTCAAAAAATCAAAATTTTTTACTAACTAACTTTAAAAACTAATTTCAAACAAATTAATTACTAAAAACGAAGAAAATTAATCAAATCCCCGGCAGCGGCGCCAAAAACTTGATGTGCGTTTTGTTAGTACAAGTTTTAAAATTTATAAACACGAATTATCCAATTATTATTTAGCACATACGAGCAAGTATACTCGTCCGGTGTAATAAAGGTGGGTAAGTCGAGATCGTCCCAAGGGATTTGGTAGTTTTAGTAATTAGAAAAACGTTTGATAAATAAGGGTTGTCAATCCAAATTTATGTAAAAGCTTAATGTAAAAGAAACTCAATAAAAACTAAACATATACTTATGTATAATTCCTTGATTGGTGAATAAGAGTATCGTAACAACTTGAGTACGAAGTTTGGTGTAAAACTTGTTATGATGCGCAACTAAAAATAAGTAGTTATACAATTCATGTTGTATGTCATGTTTTCACTACTACTAAGAATTCTATCAACTAAATGACTCCTTTCGGACATATCAAATAAGTATGTGTGACAACCGGCAAATTAGGGAGCCATTTTTGAAAACCCGCATTACGTTAAAGTTCGTTTATAAATTTTTATTTGGAATTTTATTTGTAACGAGCTTGTAAGGCCTATTTTATGGTTGATTATATTTAAAATCGTTATGGGATTTGAGATTTATTTAATGATTTGATATGGAAATATACGTGGTGATTTATTTTGAAATTCTCATTTGGTACTACGTTGACTCCGGCACTAGGATAACCTAACAGAAATTTTATGTCTTGATTTTTACGAGTTCGACAATATTTATTTACTTACGGAACGTTTCGCGAGATATTAAACGTTTTGAAATGAGTTTCGGGTTTTGGATCGTGTATTTTACACTCACTCGTATTACCTATAATACTAATAATAGTATTATTATTATTATTATTATTAAAAATATATATTTTTTTTAGAATAAAGATACAAAAATCGTCCTTGTGTTACTTCACCACACAACACAAACACAAATCACCACTCACCCTCACCAACTCTCTCTCTCCCCTCTCTCTAAACCCTAGCAGCCGCACCCTAATTCCGGCCACCACCATCACACCGCCACCCTCATCACAAAACCAACACCACCATATTACTCCTCATCTCATCCACTTTCTTTTGACATATAATACGCGCCCTAAAACATCCATTAACATCACGAAATCTTTAAAGATCCGGTCGAGTTTTTATTGTTTTCACTAGATCCGAAAGTTTGGAGGTTCAAGAAGGTGAGTAAGCCCGTTTTGGCACTTTGGGTGCCTCGACATGGTGATAAATCCGTGGGAACATGGAAGGTTTTTATGGGAACCGAATTATTATGTTGGGAAATAATGATTTTGATATAAAAAAAATGAGTTTGGTATCCGGGTCTTGGTGAAATCTTGTTGGGTCGAGTGAATTGTGAGTCTTGGACTCATGGCTTGTTGTGGGTACGAGCCTATGGCTCGTTGTTTCTTGATATTTGACCTTGGATTCTTGGATTTTATGTTCGGTTGCTTTGGTGATTGACTCGACTAGATTGAGTCATGTTGTTGGCCGAGTTGTTGTTGTTGATGCCGCTACCCAAGAGGGTCGTTTGGGCAGTTTTGTAGGCTCATTCGAGCTTATTTTTGGAGACCTCTTGGTCTTAGTTGTCGAGTCTTAGTGACTCGTGTGGTATGCCGAGACTCAAGTGGGTCATAAGGCTCGGGTTTGGCTTGGTAAACCAACCCGGAATTAGTCCTTTTGATACTTTTATTTTCCTTGTTATGTTTTATGTTGACTTGATATTGTTGTGGCATTTTTGGATTCGGCCGAATGCTTTTGATGAGTCGAGACCCTTTGTGGTCTCGACAATGGATTTATTGTGATATTGAGGAGTTGTTGACGAATGGTAAAGTGGGGACCGATTGTGAGACGGTCACTTAGATTGACGGAGATAGGTTAGTCGGGTGCCGTAGTCAGACCCTATTGTTGTAGCACGTGTATTCGGATTGATTTGGACGGAGTTGGATTGCTTATTTATGACTTGCTTATGCTATCTTTGGACTTGGACAATGAGCCGAGAGTGATGACTCGGACATGTGACCATTTCGTATGACTCGATAATTATTTACAATTTAAAACGCGAATAATAAAACTCGTAATAATATTATTGGTAATATAAATGTTTATATAAATATATAGACCTGAATAACATATATATAAATATATAAATGCGTATATTAATAATAACAAAAATCACGAGTAGTATTATAACAACAACGTGACTAAATATATTATGCTACGAGAGTAGAGTAATATTATTGGAAGCGTTATTATGAATAAATATTATAAATAACGAGGAATTCTCGACGTTAACTAAATATTAAATGAAATAATATCCTTTATATATAACGAGGAAAACTATCAAGTTATACGGAGTCGTGGTCACTTGAGTCCAAGTGGGTTATTGTTTGTGACTTTTGTGTTATCACGGATATATGACGATTAATATAAACATTTTCTATAACTAAATAACTTATTTAATCGACAGGTTAAACCGAGTTATTTGGCTATATGAAATGAGTATATTAATGGGCATCATATCCCACGACGCCCATAGGTTGTGGTATATGTATTAGGATAATAAATCACTATATATATATACCGTGGAATCTGGCCAATTTGACGATGTATATAAGGAATTTATTAGACTACGATATATACCATATAGTATTTTTGTGCTTTGTGCTTTAGGTTGGGTGTAATCTTGGAACGGTATGTTACGTAAATAAATATGGGGATTATCAAATCGACGGATTTGATAAGTGGTTGGTGTGAGACGGTCAGATAATTATTGGTCAACCACTTATAAATGGTCAACTATAATAGTCAAACAGCTTAGGCCAGTGCTTCCGTGAAATACAGTGTTTTCCCGGGTCGTTATGTCCCGACGAGGTGTAGATGGTATTAAAAACGAATTTGTGATCGGGTGAATTTGAACAGGAAAGGGTATAAGTGTGAGTGAGTGATTACACTATGGTTTTATAAAACAAAATAACTTAGATAAACTATATGAGTGATTACGTGAAACCTAATTATCTAAAAACGTTTTAAAACCTAAAACGCGTACGTTTAATTTAAATCTACGTAAACGTACGAAACAAAAACGATTTTAACTAAAGTGGGAATTTGCATGCCTTAGGGGCTTAAATGCAAATTAAATAAACTTAAAATATTTATTTTATAATTACTAATTATTTAATAACTATTATTAATTATTTAATAATTCACTAATAAATAAGAAAATGTAAAATAAGTCTAGAAATATAAAATTAAAATTTCTAAAAGTCTAAAATATTATAAAACTTATTTTAAAAATAAAATTATATTTTTCTTACTATTTATCTAATTATTATTAATTAATTACTATTTAATAATTATTAATTAATTACTATTTAATTATTAGTTAACTATTTATATGATTTAAATTATTATAAATACTAAAAAGTCTAAGATAATTAAGAAGATTTTTATAAATCTAATTAACCATCACAGGAATCCTAAAAAATTATAAAAACTTTATTTTATATATTTTTAAACTAGTTTACTAATTATTATTCTATTTATTAATTAATTACCAATTAAACTAATTAAATTATAAAAACTAGTAAATGAACAGTAAAATTACAAGAAAATTTTGAAAATTATTTTATAACATATAAATGCTAGGAAAAATATAAAACTAGGTGTTACCTTATAAAAACTAATTATGCTATTTAAAACTTAATTATTAATTAATTATTAATAAAACTAATATTAATTCTAATAAATACTAAATGATAATATAAAAATCTAATAAAATTACTAAAAATACTTTAATATAAAAGGAAATTAATAAAAATATAAAAATACAACTTACTTAATAAAAATCTAAAAATGAAAATTAAAATTAAATTATATTAAATAGAAACTAACACTTATTATTATATTGATTTTTCTTTTACAAATCTATTTTATATCTAAAAATAACTAACTTTTGTAAAAACAACTATTTTAGAACTTAATAATAAGCACTGTGAGAGCTTAATAGCTTCACAGTTGACTTTGTTTGACCAAACAAAGAAATGAGCTAAAATTGACTTATGTGGGGTCCACAAGAGTAAAATCTAGTTCCGCTAAGTTAAATAAACATGTATAAGCTAGAAAAAGCACATGTGGTACACTGAATAAGCAAATAAGCAACAAATAAGCACTTGATAACTTGTTACTCAACTGAAAATGGGACAAACTTAAGGGCTTATTTCAAGTGGGGTCCACTGAGTCCTAGGTCAAAAAATTGGTCAAATCTTAAAGCCTGGTAGGAGGGGGGTTGAAGGGAACAAAGTTTGACAAGTGGAGCCCACTGAGGTGGCCACAAACCACCACCAAAGTGGTGGTGATGGATGTGTTCTGCTGGTGCAGGGGAGATACCCTTCCCTGCAGCCTTCTTTGGAGCAAGCTGGGGCCCACACAAAAATTACTAAAAATAAGGTAACTATGGGATCTTATAGATGAGCTATTAGACTACAAATCCTAAAAAGCACAATGTCTAAATCACCACAAAAAATTCTAAACAAATCCTACTATTTTTGGTTTTTTCTGTCAAAGCTAAATTGACTTTTGAATGAAAACTACTTAGTTTGACTTATATGAACTTGAGATGAATTCTACAGGTTAATTAAGTTATAATAAGCTACAATGAACCTATATTAAGCTAGAGCTATAAGATATAAGCTAATGGGGTGGGTTTATGGGTTAACTGCCCATACAGTTAACAGATAAGCAAGAGTATTGATGATTTTGACTTTTAGTTCAAACAACAAACTGATTTTATGTTGTAGATAACCTATTAGGACCTAATGTGGAATGTCAACACAACACTTAACCACTAAATACCACAAATGCACAGGGTACTCCCCTGTGCCAAACACCCCTTTAATTTCTGAATTGAAGGTTTTAATGAAACAAATTAAACAACTAACCTATGAAATGCTTCCAAACATTACACTAATCCATTATAAGTCTAATCAAACAGTAATCAACAACAATTAACAAGATTAACTAAGGAATACAAAATATAAGCAAATATGATTAAGTAACTTGAAAATGTGGCTTACAATGATTCTGTGTGATACCATGAACAAAGCACAATCAAAAATCAATCCTATTACTCCCCAAGGAGTTCTACACCCATATCATTCATCACCTCCTTCTTTCTTCTTCTTTTTCTTAGACTTTTTATTTTTCTTTTATTTTCTTGTTTCTTTTTGTATTTTATTTTTCTTAATTAAAACTGGTTTAAGATGATCTAAAAACTTGCATAGGCTTTGTCAAAGGCTTATGTAAGCTTAAGAATCCAAAACTACAACTACTAGTAACTTTTAACAATTTTGAGATTCTTGACTGAAAATTTGCATAGACTGAGGATTGAACTGAAACTTGAAATTGAAATTGGATAAAGTATAAATTACATTAATATAACAGAATACAAGCTTTGAAATACAAAAATTACAACTAGATTGGATTTTCCTTAACTACGATTACACTACTCCTAAAATACACTAACTATCCTTCTCTACTGCTTCTCTTTTGTTATATAATGACTTTTCTTGTTCCTTGCAGCCTTCTGAATCTATCCCACTCAATTTGAGCCATTGATATGGTCAAATGAATCCACACCGTTCAAAATTGCTTTTTCGCGCCAAAAAGTCCAACACGTTTACTTGGGTAGCTGTGGGTTGCGTGTGAGGGAATTCAGGGGTATTAATGGGTTTGGAAGGTTGTGGAGGTGGAGGGTAGTGGGTATGACAGGTGGTGGGTGAGGTGGAAGGGTGGTTTTAGTAGCAGTAGTGGTGGTATGGTTTTGGGAGGGAAGGGGTAAAGGGGTGGTATTGGTTGGGTTGACCGGGGTTTGACCCTGGGGATGGAGTGGGCTTTTGTGTTTGGGCTTGCTGGATCAGATAACAAAAAGGGCCAAGGGGTGGGTTAGTGTAAAGTGGTGTTTATTTTTGGGTTATAATAGGTATAAGGGTCCGTTTGTATTTTTAGCCATAGGGACCAAAAGTGTAAATTGCAGAAACTTGAGGGGTAGGTTGTGTAATATTTCCAAAGTTAATCAAGGGACTAAACTTGCCAATATTGAATACCCCAAGGACCAATAATGATAATTATTTTCCATTTTAATATTTCCAGGGACCTTTTCTGTAATTTATGAAACTTCAGGGACCAATTATGTAATTTCACCAAACTTCACACCAAGGACCATTCCTGCAAAAGATTAATAGCGCAAGGACCAAAATTTATTTTTCTTAAAGTTTTTTTACATCCCAGGGACCATTTATGTCAATTTCCAAAGTATAGGGACTAAACTTGTAATTTTGTGAAACTTTGTACCAAAGGACTAAATATGTAATTTTGTGATTTAAAAGGACCTTTGCTGACTTTTTCATGTTTTAAGAATAACCAGGGACTAGTTTTGACAACTTTTGAAACTTGAGGGACTGAAACTGCCAAATATGCAAACTTTGTACGTTTTTTATCTGTTTTTGATTATTTTGCATTTGAAACATATAAAACACACTTCTAAGATATTTTCAATATTTTGATGCATATTTGAGTATTTTTGGATGTTTTGGCAGTTCAGATTGGTATAAAATGATGAGTATTTAGACACTCATCAATAAACTTCGATAATTTATTTAAAATAATATATTGGGCTAATATTAGACCTATAGATGGTTTATTATTCTTTTGTTGTGGCTTCTTGGTTTGAGTTGTGTCGACCCACCACCCATATGGATACCAAACGCCAAACTCCAAACTATTACGAGAAATGGATTTTCGGAAAATAAAAATGGAATACGTTCGGGTTTGGGAATATTCGATTTTGAAGAAATGATTTCTGAACGAGTTGACATTGTTAGGTCGTGCCGAGTCCGTAGTTGCTGTCTTTCGAGTTACTATACGTCTTACTTCTACCGATTTCTTATTGCTGATTTCTGGACTTGAGGTGAGTCATAGCCCCACTTTTTACTCTTGAACTATGTTTTCAATACTTGGGGTGAGAAACGTGCAAATCATTTTATGTGGACTATTATCGCTTTTATATTCTTTCTAAAACTTGCTATGCGTATGGACTAGGATGTATTGTCAACTTTAGTCACATATTTTCGTGTGTACTATTCAAGGTTGGCTTATTTGGATATTGGTGAATTGTTAACTTTAGTCACATAGTTTCGTGTGTACTATTCAAGGTTGGCTTATTTAGATACTATAGTGTGCACCTATAGGTTATTAATACTTCGGAGGTTATCCGAGTATTTATGATATTGCGGGGGTTACCCGAATATCTATGTTGGAGCGGAGGGTATCCGCAGGTTTTTAGTGAATCCTTAGTCTAGCTAGCAAGCATTTTGCGTATATGTCCACTATATTGAATTATGAATTTAAACCTATGATCTCACCAGCGAAAGCTGATTTTAGCACATTTTCTTAGGTAATTAAGTGATGATTTGGATGCATGGATTGGACGGCTCGGCTAAGGCACCTGGTTTATGGATCTATTTTTCTAAAACTCTGATATTTAATTGTGGACCTACGTTTATTTCTTTCGGGCCTGACTCTGGATGATGTTGGGATAAATGTAAACTTTAAAACCCCGTTTTGGTTGTGTTTTTCTTATGTTTACTTTATCTCGTTCTGTTATGTCTTGTGTTGGATACCAATCCCCGTAACACCCCGAAAGCTTGTTGAGTCTTCCGCTGTACCAAATTTTGGGGGTGTTACAGATTGGTATCAGAGCCAGGTTATAGAGAACTAGGTAAATAAACACCTAAACTATAACCGATTTTATTGAAAACGATCCTCGACCATTGCCCGCCAGCCTGCCAAGCCGAAGCATCATTGTTTATTATTGAGGTATATTGAGATGATTATTAGATTTGGGATTCTTGAGATGATTTGAGGATTTGAGGTATATTGATTTAGTGATATGATGGCGTTTTGAGGAATTATATGCGTTTTGGGGAATTATATGCTTTTTGAGGAATTATATGCCTTAATTGTTTTACGAATGATTTTAGTAATGCGGTATTTTAAATCTTTCTTGATTATATATGATTGGGAATTATATGATGATTTTTGATATGGTATTTTGAGTTCGCGCTTTAGTTGTTTTGAAACACTTACACCTACCCTACGCCGTTGTCACAGACTATGGCCTCCCATATGCCCGATGTTGTTGAGGATATTCTTACTGAACCGGTATTCCCAGCACAGATCACCATGGCTCCTGATGATCCTTACCAGGTTGCCATGCATTCAGCTACTGCGTCGCCGACAACTTCTACTTCAGCACCGCCTGCTGCATCTACACAGGGACCCTCATCTTCTCTAGGGCTCCCTGGTACATCGAGGCAGCTTACTCTTCATCAGGCTTTGGCTCGTGTGGTTCCACGCTTTGCCCACTGAGCTACGGCACGTATGTCGGTACGCTCTACTTCACCACCTTTACAGATAAATGCTCACTCTCTTCTGTCAGAGGCACCACCTACATCATTGCGTCGTCGTCCTAGATCACCTACCCCATCTCCACATGGTTCACCTGTTAGGAGACGACGATTGATGACGTACTCTTCCAATGAGGAGGAGGAGGAGTACGAGGGTGAGGATGAGGCTGATGACCCTCAGGAGGCTGAGCAGGGTGATGATGATGACCCTGAGGAGGAGGATGATCCTCAGGAGGAGGAGATGCCTGATGATGATGACTTGTTAGTGCCACCAGCTCAGGTTGAGGAGCCTGATTCACCTATACATCCGATAGAGCCTGTTTCACCTGATCATCCATTCCTGTTTGATTCACCACCTGGTAGTCCCGGGGCGTCGGATGCGCCATCTGAGGTTTCTGCTGAGCAGGCAGAGTTTGGTGAGACTGGTAGGTTGTGGGCTCAGATTACTGCACAGGGCGAGAGGATCTCGCGGATGTCTGACCGACTTGAGAGGGTTATTGGAGAGTTTATCGCGGATCTGAGAGTTGATGTGACTGTGGTTGAGGGCAGGACGACTGAGATGAGGAGAGTTGTGATGGAGATTCACGAGCATATTGGGAGTTTACAGCAAGGTTTTATTACAGCTCGAGAGGCCGACCGCAAGTTATGGCAAAGGAATGCCGAGCTGGAGAAGGAGGTGGCTGACCTCAAGAGAGACAGCGACACCCATGGTGTGGAGTTAAAATCACTATGGAGAGAGCTTGAGAGCTTGAGACAGGAGTTGAGAGGCCTCCGCCAGCATCATGGCTAGATGTTTGAGCTATGTTATCTTGTTGCTTTCTTAACCGAGGAGTGTTCGGTTAGAAAAGCTAGTTATCTTATTTTGATGTATTTTCCGTTGATTATTCGTCTCATTTGGAACGATTATTATCTTTTGTGTTTCTTAGTAGTTGGAACGATGTTGGATCTTTATTGTATGGTTGATGGTTATTATTATATGGTATTATGTGGTTTTTGGATGTTATGGAAATTGAGTCCCTATTCGCTTTATTGGTGTCTTGCGGTGTATTGTTGATATTCTTTCCATGACTTGGCTTCGTTGATTTAATTCTTGTTGAGCGTATGATAAGTTCTATCGGAGACTCATGAACTTGTATGATGTTTCAGATCAATGGCCCCACAACGAAACCCTATTAGAGCTACCAGAACTGGTCCTGCAGTGACTACTCCTGGTCGCCGAGGACGCCGTCCTACTCGAAATGTTGAAACCCCTACTCCTGACAACCTGGACACTACTAACTGCAACAACAGGAATCAAAATGTTGATGTTCAGGGAGACAATGATCATGTTCCACTTAACGCACCTACTGTGGATCAAGCAATGATCAATCAACTTGTGGAGCAACGAGTTGCTGAACTACTAGCTGAGTCAAATCATTCCAACAATTCTGCTGGAACATTTCCACCTGTTCGTGCTAATGGATGTAACTACAAGGAGTTTAAAATTTGTGGACCCATTGAGTTTGGTGGAACTGAAGGAGTGGTCTACTTGGTCAGGTGGATAGAGAAGACTGAGTCAGTGTTTAATGTCAGTGGTTGTGCGGAGACTGCGAAGGTAAAGTTTGCTTCTTTTACTTTCAAGGATGAAGCTTTAACTTGGTGGAACAATTACCGAAATTCGGTTGGGAGTGATGTGGCTTATGCTATGACTTGGGAGCAATTTAAGTCTTTGCTGATTCAGACTTATTGCCCAAGAAATGAGGTTAAGAAGCTGGAGATTGAGTTTTGGAATCACAAAGTGAAGGGTACTGATATGGCGACTTACAATCGTCATTACCAGGAGCTGGCCTTGCTTTGTCCAGATATGGTTAGAACTGAGACTCAAAAGATTGAGCGGTATACCGATGGGTTGCCTGTGGCTACAAGGAATGACGTGATTACTGCTAGACCTGCAAATATCCATGAAGTAATCATAATTGCTCAACAACTAATGGATTCGTTGGAATTGGAAGGATCTGATAAGGATAAGAATGGAAAGAGAAAGAGAGACCATCACTCTAAGGGTAATGATCACCGAAACAAGCGACAAGCTAATGCTTGTGCTATTGGGAATGGGGATAAAAGGAACCAAAACGGTGATGCACCCAAGTGTGGTCGTTGCCACCAGAATCATTCTGGATGGTGTAGTGTAAGATGTCAGAATTGCTCAAAGAAGGGACACACATCTAAGGATTGTAGGGCTCGACCTCTTGCTATGGTTCAAGCTACTCCTGAAACTATGAGTAAGGCAAATGTTACTTGTTATGGATGTGGAAAGAAGGGACATTATAGGAATGAGTGTAGGGAATCGTGGAACCAAGGAAATCAAGGATCGGGTGGTAATGGGTACAATCATGGAAACCGTGAAGCTGGAGGAAACCGTGGACGACAAGATAATGGGGACCAACGTGTGGAAGCTGGAGCCGCTCATGGAAGAGTGTATGCACTTGGGAACGAGAGAGGAGAAGATCCGAACGTTGTTACTGGTACGTTCCTTCTCAATAATCGTTATGCTTCCATACTATTTGATACTGGTGCCGATAGAAGTTTTGTGTCCACTACGTTTGCACCCTTACTAGTGAAACCCCCGATGGCCTTAGGAATTGGGTATGATATAGAGTTAGCTAATGGAAACATAGAAAGGATTAAGACTATCATTCGCGGTTGCACGTTAAATTTCTTGAATCACCCTTTCAACATAGATCTTCTACCCGTCATGTTAGGAAGTTTCGATGTAATCATTGGTATGGATTGGTTGTCGAAGTATCGTGCTCACATACTTTGCGATGAGAAGATCGTGCGTGTTCCTTACGGAAAAGAGATTCTAAATATACAAGGAGATCGAAAAGGTTCGAGGAGCCCATCTCGATTAGCGATCATTTCTTGCACTAAGTTACCGAAGCTAATGGAAAAAGGATGTTGCCTTTTCTTAGCTCAAATCTCTGAGAAAGGAGGGAAGGAGAAGAAGGAAAGGTGCATTGGAGATGTGCCTATAGTCCGTGATTTTCCTGATGTATTTCCCGATGATTTACCGGGAATCCCGCCTACTAGACAAGTAGAGTTTAAGATTGAGTTGATACCTGGTGCTGCACCTGTAGCACGAGCGCCTTATCGACTTGCACCCACCGAACTGGAAGAGTTGTCGAAACAATTGGCGGAGCTAGCTGAAAAAGGATTTATAAGACCAAGTTCTTCGCCTTGGGGAGCCCCGGTCTTATTCGTGAAGAAGAAAGATGGATCGTTTCGTATGTGTATTGATTACCGAGAGCTGAACAAGTTAACGGTGAAGAATAGATACCCATTACCGAGGATCGACGACATGTTCGATTAGCTTCAGGGATCGAGTGTGTATTCGAAGATCGATTTGAGATCGGGATATCATCAACTTTGAGTTCGCGAGGAAGATATTCCGAAAACGGCTTTCAGAACCCGTTACGGGCATTACGAGTTTCAGGTGATGCCGTTTGGGTTGACTAACGCACCGGCGGTATTCATGGACCTCATGAATCGGGTGTGTAAGCCTTATTTAGATAAGTTTGTGATCGTAGTCATTGACGATATTTTAATCTACTCAAAAAGTGAGAAGGAGCATGAGGAGCATCTAAGACTTATTTTAGAATTGCTCAGGAGGGAGAAACTGTATGCCAAGTTCTCCAAATGTGAATTTTGGATTCCAACGGTACAATTTTTGGGTCATGTGATTGATAGACAAGGAGTTCATATAGATCCTGCTAAGATTGAAGCGATTAAAGATTGGGCTGCACCAACAACCCCAACAGAAGTTCGCCAATTTTTGGGTTTAGCCGGTTATTACCGAAGATTCATCGAGGGATTTTCGAAGATAGCTAAACCGTTGACCAAATTAACCCAAAAGAGTGTTAAATACGAATGAGGAGATAAGGAAGAGGAAGCATTACAATTACTTAAGGAGATGTTGTGTAGTGCTCCTATCTTGGCGTTACCTGAAGGTAACGAGGATTTCGTCGTCTATTGTGACGCTTCTCATAAAGGTTTGGGAGCTGTGTTAATGCAACGAGAGAAAGTGATAGCTTATGCTTCCCGACAGCTCAAGAAGCACGAGAAGAACTACACCACCCATGATTTGGAGTTAGGTGCTGTGGTTTTTGCCTTAAGGATATGGAGACATTACTTGTACGGAACCAAGTGTGTTGTGTTTACTGACCACAAAAGTCTACAACACATCTTGAATCAAAAAGAGCTCAACACGAGACAACGACGTTGGATTGAGTTGCTAAGCGATTATGATTGTGAAATTCGCTACCATCCTGGTAAAGCAAACGTTGTTGCTGATGCTCTTAGTCGAAAGGAGAGAATACCACCGTTACGAGTTAGGTCATTGGGAATGACTATCGTATCGCCGTTACCGTCTCAAATATTTGAAGCTCAAACGGAAGCGTTGAAAGCAGAAAACCGACCTGCTGAGAACATATTTGGGATGGCTGAGAATGAGAAAGGATTTGTTAAGCGTTCTGATGGAGTATTATGTTTTGGAGATCGGATTTGGGTACCATTATATGGAGGAATTCGAGAGTTGATTATGCATGAGTCGCATAAGTCAAGGTACTCTATTCATCCTGGGTCTGACAAGATGTACCAGGATCTTAAGAAGTTATATTGGTGGCCAAACATGAAGGCAGATATAGCGTTGTACGTTAGTAAGTGCTTGACATGTTCTAAGGTTAAAGCCGAACATCAAAGACCATCAGGATTATTGACGCAGCCAGAACTCCCGGTTTGGAAATGGGAACGGATTACAATGGACTTTATTACCAAATTACCAAAGACAGCTAGCGGTTGTGACGCTATCTGGGTAATTGTGGATCGATTGACTAAGTCTGCTCATTTCCTGGCAATTAGTGAAGATGATAGCGTGGACAAACTTGCGAAGTTGTATGTGAAGGTGTAGGATCGAAAAGTGATGATTTTTATGTGATTCGGGAGGTCTTGGTTGATCAAAGTATATGAACTCCATGTTTAGTTTAGAGAGATAAAGTAGAGAGAGGGTGAAGAAAATGGAATATATTAAAATGAAAGGAATGAATACACAATTTCTCACACCCCTCTTGGAGAGTCAAGAGGGGTATTTATAGGCTCATTACAACA
Source organism: Artemisia argyi (assembly GCA_030686995.1). Taxonomy (NCBI): domain Eukaryota; kingdom Viridiplantae; phylum Streptophyta; class Magnoliopsida; order Asterales; family Asteraceae; genus Artemisia; species Artemisia argyi. The sequence goes on from CM060691.1 coordinate 41,706,525, forward strand.
TTACTTTGCCTAGTGTACAATAGTAGTCCCTGCGGGTGCTACTTGTTACTAATCTAGTCCAATTCACATGTGTGACGTTATCTTTATAAAAAAGTGAGGCTAACAATCTCCCTCCAAGATATCGTCACACGTGAATGGTTACAATGAGACCTATAAATACATAAACAATGTAAATTACAACAATAGTAAACTATGTTGACGTTGTTGAAGCGCAGAGTCTCTGTAGTCTAGATACTGAGGCAGACTTAAAGTTCTCTCTTCCGACGATCTCGGCGTACTGACTGCAAAGGTCTTTGTAGCTCTGAACTTCAACTGTAATGGTCTAGTTAGGTTATTACTCCCTCCTAACTAGTGAGCCTTTATTCTTTTTCCTGCTCCCTCCTGAACCGACAACTCTCATTTCATCACGCAGCGGATAAAGTAGATTCAAAAATGTAGGCTCATGGTTGTCGTTCAGGGAGCATCATGACAATATAACTCACATAGTATTGCACAGAAGGTTGGTAATACGCTCCGATGTACACATCATTAGTACTTCTTCGGTTCTAGTGTAAGCACAATTCCCTCGAACAACTAACGTACTAGAGATGAAACACTACTTCTTTTGGCATGTTCTTCTCCCTCCTGATGGTTGCGATTTGTCGAAATCATCATACTATTTTGTGTACATGCCATAATTACCCGTACTTTACACTTCTGATGCAATATAGATAGACCGTGTAAGCATAATTTGTGAGTATATGTCGAAAAAATACTCTCAATACTATTCTCTCAAATCAACCGGTAATCGAACCTCCTTTGAGTTCACTGGCTAATAGTAATGACCACATATGGAGATAACCCGATATGACCAGCTTGAAAACGAAGTAAACATTCCATCTTGTGACTTAATGCTTGTACGATAGATGTGACTTAATACCTATACTGAGCACTACAACGTAACTCCTTTAAGTATGAGGTTGCACGAAATATTCACCACTTGAACAATCCACTACATCGTGTGACACTGAGTACTACAACGTAACTCCTTACATCAGTAATAACTAGATTGTCAAGACTGAATTTTTAATTTGCGCAGACAAGTTATCTTCAAAAGTCGTGCATCCAACCACCCCTAGACTTTGAGATAAATAAGTACACATGTGGAAATGTCACTTCAAAGTCAAATCAGTGATACCGTGCAAAAACCCCGTAGTCATTTTTGTTGAACGAAACAATTCTAGCCGTGAACAATGTATCCCCGTGAAAATTTGTAGAACCAAAATACCACTCATTTTCCATTGTTAAAAATTGTATCCAATAGTTTTATAACCAAAAATTCATTTGGATAACAATGTTTCCTTATACACGTCCAATGTTGTGACCAGTCCATATCAAATATTTGGTCACAAGCCCATCAAAGACTAACCCGATCCAGTCCAGTAGATTATACCCTGTAACAATTCGCAATTTCAGGTTAATTACCATTCCCGGAAAATTTCACTATTCACTTTTACTATTCATTTTTCCCGAAATTTTCCCGAAAGTTGATTTTTATTTGATATTCTCGAGTGATAAATCATTTCCATGGCAAATTAAATGTTTGACATTCGTCAGATCATTTTCGTGAAAGTTATTAAGGAATTACACGTTTTAGGGTAAAACGTCATTCAGAAATTCTACGTACAACGAAACTCGACCGCGTTAAGTGACCCCGCATCAGAAAAATGTTTGACACACTCATGATTTATTTGAGAATTAATCGTGACTGAGAAAAACATGACCAAAGACTTCCCGGCAGGTCACCCAAGCCTGTACTACTCTCGCATGAGCACGCTTAACCGTATGGGCGATTAATCGTGAGACCACAAAACGTTTTTTTAAGACGATTTGAGTTTTCAACTTATTAGAAAAAGTCAACATATTTTTCCCTCCTCCATTGACCAAAAATCATCCCTTGATGTTATAAGTCATTTCGTGATTTTTAGGCTTACGGTTTGATGTCTAAAAGACATTTAATACCAACCGACACTAGACTGAGCCCAGTCTAGACATTATAAGTCATTTTAAATCATTTTTATCACATTAGAAAAGTAACATTTTACTTTTCTCAATTTTACGCAATATTCGTACGTTTTACGTATTACGCGTTTTAGACCCGTGTTTCCAGTTTTTAGCAGGGTTTACCACCCAGATGGAACCTACCACTCATTTTATATTTTATTATGGAACTTATTGACATGTTTATCAATACTTTCAAGTTCCATAATTTTACGACACCCGGTTTTACGTTTTGAGGCTTAATCATTTACGATTGGCATTTCCCGGAGTCAAGTTTCATCCTAATACTTAGGATAATACCAAGCAAAAGCCAAAGCTTCCTCCCCAAGCTTATGAACCGCCTCTAGGGGGGGGGGGGTTTCACACTAGGTGGCTTGATCTTAAGCTTAATGGCCTTAGATTTCATCCATGTGTTCACCTTGGCCTCCAAGGTTGGACTAGTCAACATTTCTAACCTCCTCCAAGCCATATAAATACCCCCCTTCCCCTCCTTGGCCGTCCACCATAACCACACACCAAACCCATCTCATTTGTTCATTCTCTTCCAAGTTTCATGCAAGATTCAAGTGCTAGTTCAAGGTAGAAACCCTAGATAGGTTATCATTCATCAAACACTTCCATAACCTCGTATACTTGGTGATTTCTCTTGAGTTTGAATCCACTCAAGTCACCTCAACCTTCATCATCCATCTTTCAAGATTACAAGAGTAGAAAGATTGCATGAAGTGAAGTGGGTTGAAGCAAGTCTATCAAAGTCCTATCCTTACATGTTAATTTCCTTTCATCTTTGAAAGCCAAAAGTTGTGAGCCAAACCCTAACTTGATTCTTGTTAAATAATCATGTTCATGTTATTTACATATTATTTGTGCTATATTATGTCTTGTATTAATGTCCATGAGGTATAAAAGTGAGTAAAACAAGTTATTGTACATGATTTATAAGACAAGTTCATAAAACAAGTAAACTAGTGACTTTCTTGGAAAACCACGACCAAAATGGTAAAAATATGATGTTGGATTATTACATATTGTAGTAGAGGACTTAACAAGGAAACCATAGCAATTTGAACCACCCAAAACGAGTATACGAGTCAAAAGTTACGCCCATTTGAAGTTACCAAAGATTTCCGGCAAAACTGCCAAATACCATTCTGATCAAATTTGGGTTTTGAAAGTCCCACTTCTGGTCCGATTCATCAAAAAGTTAAAACACAAAAGTTGTCCGGAACGGCGTTTTCGTTCAGGAACAAAGAAGCTCGAGCCCTGAAAACGCTTTCCGAGTGATAAAATTCTTCAAATTCTAAACAGCCCATTTTTAGACCAAAGTCATTACATATAAGTTATGGTTTATGAAGACCAAAGGGGTCTTATGACCTATAATCAAGACCACCACCATGGCTAGAGCCAAGGTTGTGTCTCATGACCTTGGAACAATGACCAAAGGTCATGGCTAGGCCATGACGAAATGACCATACAAGCTTACCAAGGCAAATACATGAACTAGAGAAGTTGGCGATAACTTGAACATACAATTTGGATCTACTTCATCTAAAGGAACCATGAGATATTACAAAGAGAAAATGGTCATTCAAGACTTATGAAACTACCCCTAATAACAATCTTCATGTACAAATAAACTTTCCTAAGTTTATTCAAGTATCGGACATGTAACTTTTCGGATCAAAACTTATATCTATATATTTCATCAACTACTACAATAGTAGGGAGCCTCATGTGAGGAGTTCATTATGTAAGCCGTCGAGTTGAGTTGTGGATTTACGAGTTAAAGTGTCCTGGCTCCTCGAACGCTTACTAACATGACTTCTGAATTATGTCGGCCCGAACGGTAGTAAACGATATACCAAAACATACATGTTTCATGAATCTTTCTTTCAAAAGACTTATACTATACATCATACCACATCATGGACTAAATGCAAGATATATATATAGGCACTACTTCATATTCTTTACTCCGATCCTAAGTCGCGGCATTCTATTATAGGTTGCTTGTAGAAACCTTCACGATTCGACCATCACATTCACTACTTACTACATAACTTAAGGTGAGTTCATAGCCCCACTTTCGATTACTTAATTGTTTTACAAACCCTTGGGGGGAATACATGCTATTTATAACCGAGCACAATGTTTTTAAATTGTATGCTTACCTGATTGTTTTATTATCACTAAGTACCAACCTTGCTAAACCGAGATCCTTTATTATGAACCATTTAGTCACTAGCAATAGTGAGCGCGAATATTATTAATAGGCCTATTGGGATTGACGAATCCCATTTGTATTGACTAAGTTCAAACAAATGCAATAATATTTGAGATTTAGGTATGTTAGCAAAGTACCTACCGGGATAAATCTGCCGATCGATATTGGTACACGTTAACGTTATGGTGTCATAAGCTTAGTGTATAATACATGTTCCGGGCGTATAATAACGTAGCCTACCTGTTTTGTTTTCCAAACATTGGTGTGAGCCTATAACTCACACTACCAACATATTGTGTTCAAACGATTTAACAAACTCTATGAATATCACTCAACCTTTGTGTTGACCTCTCAAGCATGTATTTCAGGTTCATGACGATCAAGGATGGTACGGAAGGACACGGATACTCAAGAGGGCTATAAATTTACTTATCATTCAAAAACTCACTTAATGTGATTTGTAAACATGGAACCAATTGGGACCTCATTTTGTAATCTCTGATATTTATATAATTTGAATGATAAACCTTTTTAAAACGACTCAATTAGAGTTCGTTTTCTATTATTGTGACTATTGTGCCGTCAAGTAACACCCAGTTCGAATTCCGCTGCATCCATGAATTGGGGGTGTTACAGATTGGTATCAGAGCCATGGTTATAGAGAAACGGGTCTAATTGAGACCTAAACTATAACCGCAATTACAAGCAAAAACATTTTATAGCCTTCCGCTCTCTGTGTCTTCCATCCTCCAGACGATTATGGATTTAGTAAGCATGTTATGATACACAAACATATTAGTATATTCATATATACCCATTTTGAGCATTTCCCCGTAAGCATTAGTATATTGATATATAAACTTGGTTTATTTTCAATCATTTTATCTAAACATATCTGCGTATGCCTATTCTAGGGCATTTCGACACAACCAGATTCTCCCAATCATGTTCCTACTCCAACATTTTATGTCCAAGACATTGTAACTGATTACAATGGTCTCATTCATTTTCCAAGACATTGTGAGATACAATGGTCTCATTCACTTTTCAAAACATTGTGAGATACAATGGTCTCATTCATTTTCCAAGACATTGTGAGATACAATGGTCTCATTCACTTTTCAAAACATTGTGAGATACAATGGCCTCATTCATTTTCCAAGACATTGTGAGATACAATGGTCTCATTCATTTTCCAAGACATTGTATGATACAATGGTCTTAATCATTTCTCAAATGTTTTGAGTCGCACAATGACCTAACCTACTTCCCAGACATTGTGAATTGCACAATGGTCTAACCTACTTCCGAGACATTGTGTTTTGTGCAAATGGTCTCTAGAATTATTCCATCACATCATCAATATCATTTCTTATGATATCAAAAACCGTCACAATCTATCGATTTCAAAACAAGAAATATGAGATTTCTAAAGGACAAACTAATCCATCATCGACAAAAGCTGAACTTTCTCTACATTCATCAAAGTTTTCTTATGAAACCTTCATTATTAAAAGTTCATGATCCTGGCCAAGTACGTTCTATTTTAGAACTACTTAAAACTTCCTTTCCATACGTATCTACCCTTACTACCTTCTATGCAATGGAATATGAAAACATACGTTACAAGTCTTGTATGGACGGGACTTGCAACTTAAGGGTTTGACATCGCCTTTGTTTAGTGGACAGTTTCCCGAAAGCAACAGACATATCAAAAGTATACCTAGTTTAGGTATTTGAAAATTTTATCGAACCTTGGCTAAATATAGACTAGTCACCTATATTTAACCTAGGGACAGTGGAATATAGTCTGACTAACTATATTCGACTTAGAATTTTCAAATACTGAGAATAGTTGTACTAGGGTTATGTTTAGATTGATTTTGTACATGAACATGATAAACCACCAGAATACATTAAAACAATCTAGAGACACGATAATGTCTTACCACTCAGCGAAATCTTAACACCTTATTTGTGTTACCAAATTTCATTCTTGAAATTTTTCATTTATGAGATAATCCGAACTACTATCTTGGGATAGTTATCAATTATTCTCTTCATCCTGTAGAAGTACTATCCTGTTTAGGTCCTAAGGATATCATTCCAACATAAACTTTTAAAATCTCTTAAGATTTTTAAAGCAAACTCAACATCTATACCTAAGAGTATTAATGTTAAGCATACACTACACACTTTTGTTCATCAACATATCATAACATTATCTTCACAACCGTTGGAACCACAAGCTCATTAACAGATTTTGATGCACTTTTAAAGCTCAAATCATCCTTAGTTACACCACAAGTACCCTCATCAGCTTTACAAGTTTGAATATTCATCTTGTACTTTTGGAACACCAGTATCATCTCGTAATACACTACCTTGTAACTCACCGGCTAAGTATGAATGTTGTGTCGGGAATTCTTGAGTAGGATGATTTATAATGTCCTTATTTGAATGGATTGGGATGCCTTTTCATTTAAATAAAGAAATTATAAATCATCGAACCATAAGTTTATATTCCTTTAGTTACATTGTTTGGGATGCCTCTCTATGTAAATAAAGAATTATAAACAAGTGGGCTTATTTATATCCGAAATAACATAAGTATGAAGTCAACCTACATTACATTGCTCGGGTATGGCTTGATACCTACATTACATTGCTCGGGTATGGCATGATACCTACATTATATTCGCCACAAGAAATCCTATCTTTTCACCGACATCGCTTCAAACCATGACATAAACACTAGGTACAACAACCGATTACCTACTAGGCTATGATTGCAACGACTATCCCAATTTCCATTAGTACGAGGTTTACATTTTGGTTTTCATAATGATAGTGCAATAACAAACAAACTCATTGCGAGGCCATGTAACCATATGCATGTGCAGTCGTACCAAACTCATTACGGGGCCATGTAACCATACGCATGCGCAGTCGTACCAAACTCATTGCGAAGCCATGTAGCCATATGCATGGTCAGCCGTACAATTCAAACAGGACTTGGTCCAACCACATGTTCAACGCTTATTCCATGATTCGATTCTTATATCAATTGCTATTGATACTTGACAACTATATCAAGTTCTATTTGATATTCAACTACTATCTCAATTCCTATTAATATTCGATTGCTATATCAATTTCCTTTGATATTCGACTATTACCATACCTTTCCTACATAAAAGTAAGCCTCATCCTACGCCATACACTGAAATGACAAATCAAATTACATCACCGGTAATCCCAGACTTTAGTCCTCATAAGTAACCACACCTTTTCAGTGACACCACTCCAACATATGACACACAAAGAACTTCGGGACGAAGTTCCCCGTAAGGGGTAGAGACTGTAACAATTCGCAATTTCAGGTTAATTACCATTCCCGGAAAATTTCACTATTCACTTTTACTATTCATTTTTCCCGAAATTTTCCCGAAAGTTGATTTTTATTTGATATTCTCGAGTGATAAATCATTTCCATGGCAAATTAAATGTTTGACATTCGTCAGATCATTTTCGTGAAAGTTATTAAGGAATTACACGTTTTAGGGTAAAACGTCATTCAGAAATTCTACGTACAACGAAACTCGACCGCGTTAATTGACCCCGCATCAGAAAAATGTTTGACACACTCATGATTTATTTGAGAATTAATCGTGACTGAGAAAAACATGACCAAAGACTTCCCGGCAGGTCACCCAAGCCTGTACTACTCTCGCATGAGCACGCTTAACCGTATGGGCGATTAACCGTGAGACCACAAAACGTTTTTCTAAGACGATTTGAGTTTTCAACTTATTAGAAAAAGTCAACATATTTTTCCCTCCTCCATTGACCAAAAATCATCCCTTGATGTTATAAGTCATTTCGTGATTTTTAGGCTTACGGTTTGATGTCTAAAAGACATTTAATACCAACCGACACTAGACTGAGCCCAGTCTAGACATTATAAGTCATTTTAAATCATTTTTATCACATTAGAAAAGTAACATTTTACTTTTCTCAATTTTACGCAATATTCGTACGTTTTACGTATTACGCGTTTTAGACCCGTGTTTCCAGTTTTTAGCAGGGTTTACCACCCAGATGGAACCTACCACTCATTTTATATTTTATTATGGAACTTATTGACATGTTTATCAATACTTTCAAGTTCCATAATTTTACGACACCCGGTTTTACGTTTTGAGGCTTAATCATTTACGATTGGCATTTCCCGGAGTCAAGTTTCATCCTAATACTTAGGATAATACCAAGCAAAAGCCAAAGCTTCCTCCCCAAGCTTATGAACCGCCTCTAGGGGGGGGGGGTTTCACACTAGGTGGCTTGATCTTAAGCTTAATGGCCTTAGATTTCATCCATGTGTTCACCTTGGCCTCCAAGGTTGGACTAGTCAACATTTCTAACCTCCTCCAAGCCATATAAATACCCCCCTTCCCCTCCTTGGCCGTCCACCATAACCACACACCAAACCCATCTCATTTGTTCATTCTCTTCCAAGTTTCATGCAAGATTCAAGTGCTAGTTCAAGGTAGAAACCCTAGATAGGTTATCATTCATCAAACACTTCCATAACCTCGTATACTTGGTGATTTCTCTTGAGTTTGAATCCACTCAAGTCACCTCAACCTTCATCATCCATCTTTCAAGATTACAAGAGTAGAAAGATTGCATGAAGTGAAGTGGGTTGAAGCAAGTCTATCAAAGTCCTATCCTTACATGTTAATTTCCTTTCATCTTTGAAAGCCAAAAGTTGTGAGCCAAACCCTAACTTGATTCTTGTTAAATAATCATGTTCATGTTATTTACATATTATTTGTGCTATATTATGTCTTGTATTAATGTCCATGAGGTATAAAAGTGAGTAAAACAAGTTATTGTACATGATTTATAAGACAAGTTCATAAAACAAGTAAACTAGTGACTTTCTTGGAAAACCACGACCAAAATGGTAAAAATATGATGTTGGATTATTACATATTGTAGTAGAGGACTTAACAAGGAAACCATAGCAATTTGAACCACCCAAAACGAGTATACGAGTCAAAAGTTACGCCCATTTGAAGTTACCAAAGATTTCCGGCAAAACTGCCAAATACCATTCTGATCAAATTTGGGTTTTGAAAGTCCCACTTCTGGTCCGATTCATCAAAAAGTTAAAACACAAAAGTTGTCCGGAACGGCGTTTTCGTTCAGGAACAAAGAAGCTCGAGCCCTGAAAACGCTTTCCGAGTGATAAAATTCTTCAAATTCTAAACAGCCCATTTTTAGACCAAAGTCATTACATATAAGTTATGGTTTATGAAGACCAAAGGGGTCTTATGACCTATAATCAAGACCACCACCATGGCTAGAGCCAAGGTTGTGTCTCATGACCTTGGAACAATGACCAAAGGTCATGGCTAGGCCATGACGAAATGACCATACAAGCTTACCAAGGCAAATACATGAACTAGAGAAGTTGGCGATAACTTGAACATACAATTTGGATCTACTTCATCTAAAGGAACCATGAGATATTACAAAGAGAAAATGGTCATTCAAGACTTATGAAACTACCCCTAATAACAATCTTCATGTACAAATAAACTTTCCTAAGTTTATTCAAGTATCGGACATGTAACTTTTCGGATCAAAACTTATATCTATATATTTCATCAACTACTACAATAGTAGGGAGCCTCATGTGAGGAGTTCATTATGTAAGCCGTCGAGTTGAGTTGTGGATTTACGAGTTAAAGTGTCCTGGCTCCTCGAACGCTTACTAACATGACTTCTGAATTATGTCGGCCCGAACGGTAGTAAACGATATACCAAAACATACATGTTTCATGAATCTTTCTTTCAAAAGACTTATACTATACATCATACCACATCATGGACTAAATGCAAGATATATATATAGGCACTACTTCATATTCTTTACTCCGATCCTAAGTCGCGGCATTCTATTATAGGTTGCTTGTAGAAACCTTCACGATTCGACCATCACATTCACTACTTACTACATAACTTAAGGTGAGTTCATAGCCCCACTTTCGATTACTTAATTGTTTTACAAACCCTTGGGGGGAATACATGCTATTTATAACCGAGCACAATGTTTTTAAATTGTATGCTTACCTGATTGTTTTATTATCACTAAGTACCAACCTTGCTAAACCGAGATCCTTTATTATGAACCATTTAGTCACTAGCAATAGTGAGCGCGAATATTATTAATAGGCCTATTGGGATTGACGAATCCCATTTGTATTGACTAAGTTCAAACAAATGCAATAATATTTGAGATTTAGGTATGTTAGCAAAGTACCTACCGGGATAAATCTGCCGATCGATATTGGTACACGTTAACGTTATGGTGTCATAAGCTTAGTGTATAATACATGTTCCGGGCGTATAATAACGTAGCCTACCTGTTTTGTTTTCCAAACATTGGTGTGAGCCTATAACTCACACTACCAACATATTGTGTTCAAACGATTTAACAAACTCTATGAATATCACTCAACCTTTGTGTTGACCTCTCAAGCATGTATTTCAGGTTCATGACGATCAAGGATGGTACGGAAGGACACGGATACTCAAGAGGGCTATAAATTTACTTATCATTCAAAAACTCACTTAATGTGATTTGTAAACATGGAACCAATTGGGACCTCATTTTGTAATCTCTGATATTTATATAATTTGAATGATAAACCTTTTTAAAACGACTCAATTAGAGTTCGTTTTCTATTATTGTGACTATTGTGCCGTCAAGTAACACCCAGTTCGAATTCCGCTGCATCCATGAATTGGGGGTGTTACATACCCGGTATACATTTGCAATAAAACACCAACCCTAAACACATTCAAGATATGTCCGCCCCCATTTAATTTTCTCTCACCACACAGGCAACAAATTCCAAATCGAAAGATACCTAATCTCCCTTCAAATCTCAACCATCTATGCTAATATGCCTTCAAATCTGAAACTCATCTCATCTAATCGATCACTTCAGTACTCTCATCAAGCAATTCTCAATCTCAGTTACCATTAATCATCAGTCATATCCTATGTTCATTATCAATCACAACCGTAGCCCACAATATCACAAACTCAAACACAGTCGAACTGTTGTCGTTACTATTTCAGCACCATTTGGATCAAGAACGCGACGGAAAGGCTTCAAGATCTTAAATTAACAACAGGGTCTCGGGTAAGATTTGTTGTGTCTTGTGTTCATTGGAACGAAACAGGATGAGATTGTAACACTTATGTTATGAATCTTGTTCATTTAAGTTTCGAACATTTACTGAAGCATAAGTTTCATAAAGAATCGATGATGATTGACGGTTCAACAAAAAAATCTTTTAAAGATTAGAGAAGAGTTGAACCGATCTGAGATGTTTGTTATATTTTAGTCTTGTATGATTCGAGTCTTGAGGTTGTTTGGAGATGAGATTGAAAGGGAAATGTTAGGATAGAATTGGATTTGAAGTTGTTGGTGTAGGATTGTAAGCGACTAGGCAGTGGGTTTTTTTTCGATTTATTTTCTTGTTGCTTTCAAAACTGGTGAACTGATGATGCATAATAAATGAGGTTGACTTGAGTTTGGTATTTTGTTTGGTGTCGTGGTCAAAGTCTCTGCTTCATCTTCTATTCTGTTTTTTTCTTTTTGGACACATTTACGCATAACCTTACGCGTAGACTTGTAGAAATCTTACGCGTAGAAATCTATATCTTTTGCGTAAACTATGACTTATGCGTAAGTATTACGCGTAAGCTAAGGTCTTTTGCGTAAAACCCATCTTTTGCGTAAGAATTACGCGTAAGATGAGGGTTTTTTGCCAAAGTTGCACCTTACGCATAACTTATCCAAGTTATGCGTAGAAAAACTGAAGATACGCGTAGGAACAGGGTTTTCGGCATAACTTTTGGCGTAGACTGTTTTCCGGCGTCCTTTTCCGTTCAGATTCAGGCCAAAAAAAATTCTGACTGCTTTTTCCTTCAGTTTATAGACCCATATTGCTGTCCAGTATTTCACGACAAAGGTACAAATAAAAAGTCATAAAGATAATATAGTTACATAAACAAGCGAATGGTACAAAAACCAAAGCAACTCAGTTTGAATGTAACTTAAATGAAAGGACAGGACTTTTTGTAATATTTGACCATTTGAATACATGAAATATTGTTTAAAAACCTGTTAATAACCAAAGATAAGGAAAAAAATTTCCAGATCTGAAAAAAACGTGTAAAAAAAATAGCTTTAACAATAGTACGAACCACAAAAAATCATCAAAACATAACAACGAGGCTCTGATGCCAATTGTAGGATCGAAAAGTGATGATTTTTATGTGATTCGGGAGGTCTTGGTTGATCAAAGTATATGAACTCCATGTGTAGTTTAGAGAGATAAAGTAGAGAGAGGGTGAAGAAAATGGAATATATTAAAATGAAAGGAATGAATACACAATTTCTCACACCCCTCTTGGAGAGTCAAGAGGGGTATTTATAGGCTCATTACAACATTACTTTGCCTAGTGTACAATAGTAGTCCCTGCGGGTGCTACTTGTTACTAATCTAGTCCAATTCACATGTGTGACGTTATCTTTATAAAAAAGCGAGGCTAACAGAAGGAAATTATTTCTCGACATGGAGTTCCGATATCGATTATTTCTGATCGCGATAGCCGCTTTACGTCAGCTTTGTGGCGATCACTCCAGATTGCTTTGGGGACGAGACTTGATATGAGTACTGCATATCATCCCCAGACCGATGGACAAAGTGAGAGGACTATTCAGACTTTGGAGGATATGCTTCGTGCATGTATAATAGACTTTGGTAAAGGCTGAGAGAAGTATCTACCCCTTGCGGAATTCTCCTTGTTAGGTCACCATTTAGTAAACACAAGTATGATATAAAGAGAAATGAGATGAGAATGAGAGTGGGATGATTATGAGAAATTTGAGAAAGTGAAATGCAAGAGTTTCCTTAATGTTTTCAAATAACCAACCAAGTTTACAAGAGGCCTAAGACTAGTATTTATAGGAAAGGAGCTAGGGCAACATTCCTACTCCTTCCCTTTACATGAAACGTATGGGCTTGAGGCCCATGGACCTCATTCTTAAGCCTAGTAAATTTAATACAAAATGTAAATGATAGTAAATAATAACTAAGCAACCTAGCATTATTACAAATGACCGAGACTTGATAAAATAGTAAAACTATGGTTCCAACAATCTCCCCCTAAGGGTCGGTCATCATGGTTGCTTGACGTCTTCGTCTTAATCTTTGACTTTCATAGCTTTAGACGTCTTCAGAAATGATTATAATAAAGATGGATATACTTTGCTCTTTGTCTTTGTTCTTTGATGATGTTGTAGTGATTATGTTACGAAGTAATCTGCCGTACGTCACTCCTGCGTCTGTGGTGGTTGTCCGCCATTCCAACATGCTCATACATCTTTTGAATTCTGACTTATACATGCACATAGTCCCTTTCTTTCACTTAAGATCTTTGGTCTTTAAACTTTGTAGATTCTTCTTTTTGGCGTAGAATCTTACTTTGAACTTTGTGTTGCTTTGATCTTTGAGGGAGCTTTTGATGATAGCAAGATGCATGTATGAGCATGTGGAATCCGTCATCATGGAAGTGAGGTACCTGCGAGTAGACAGTTAGCAATAAATCACCGGTACTTACGGATAAGGAATTAGAGCTCATCAACAGCATATTGTGAAGACTCCTTCTAATCCTTATCCAGGCCGTTCCCATATCAGATACTCCCGAAGGAGCTTACGAGACCTACTAGGTAGCTCAATGACTGGGTGAGTCGCTGGGGATCACTCCACGACTGTAGACCGTAATGGAACCACCGCAAACACTAAGCGTAACCCTTGTGGGGTTACCGAAGTGACCTGCTGTCAGGGCTGTTTGATGTTGACCCTGGCAGGATTTCCGTTCAATCATTGAGAAATACCTAAGTAATCCTCTCATAAACGTTCTAGGCAGATTGCTAAGATCTGCGAAGGACTCGATAATTTATAACTGATGCTCATTGATGTAGAACACCAGTTGTAGAAATACTAAGTGTTCCTAAGAGATCTTTGATGTATCTCGAGGCTCTAGACTCTATAAGTGCACACCTAGGTTTCCTATGCGAAGACTGGGGAGGTGTCTCCTGCTTCAATATCAACCGTCTCTAAGAGATAGGTTGATAGGTTACGCGGGTTCCCCGTGAGAATGAAACAAGTCCTTTTAAGAGAACTTGAGTGGTTAAGAAGGTTTAGTGCATTGCGTCACTGGGTCCATGACGGCTTAATCTTCAATACCGGTGTTGTCTTTTGCAACAACCAGTAGCATACGTATTGAACCCGGTGTCTGCCCTAAGGTTGAACATATGGAGGGCTATTTCTTTTCACCCTTTTCTTTACTTTTCTTTTTAATTCTTCAACTCCTTCTTTCCCTTTCATTCATTTCTCCTTTTTTCGTATCATACCTAAGGACTTCTAATTCTAACTATGGGAGATGTCCTTGGGTAGATCCCTCCGGCTCTGGCGGATCATAGGACGGATATTCTTATCTTAATCACCTTATAACTCCGACAGTAGCCAAGAAACCTTCGATTGAAAATCTCTCAAAGTGTTTGTGATAATCAAATATTTTGGTTAACACTTTGAGAGTTTTGCGTACACTTTTGAAGGGCTCCCCCTGCACATGTGCTCATAAGTGTTTAATAAATTTGCACATGCGGGAGGAGCAAGCACTTTTGAATTGATCCACTTTTCGTGAACAAGACCGATTCGAGACACGCTTACATCACTAGTTAGACTAGCTTGAAGTTATTACCCGGCCTGATCAAGTTCACAGAAAGTTTCTCGAGACGGTACATTTCTACTCAGACATATCCTTTTCGAGACACGCTTACGTGGTTAGATAAAGAGATACATTGTCAGCTTTTAGGTGACAACTAGCTCTAGTAACTAACTTGATGTTATTACCCGTCGAGGATAAGTCCTTTCGATATTACAGACTTTAATTATCTCGTTAATTCCTGGGTAAATCTGAGTCTAGCTCGTACAAGATACAACATTCAGCTTAAACTTCATATATTTTAATCACTTTTACATTTTCTCCCCCTCAAAAATAGCATATAAAATGATGTTTTTGACAAAATTTTAGATTAAAATATGCCTTTTGAGTCTTACGGGGAGATTCACAAAGAACTTTTGATGTTGAGCAAAGTATTTTGTTTTGACAAGTGCTCCCCCTCAACAAGTGATTAGGTCTTATTGAGGTGAAATACTTGTCCTTTTGAGCAGAATTATGAAAAATCATAAATGTTTGATTAATTCTACTCAAAAGTAAGAAGCCTTCGCTCCTTATGTTTAGGATTGAGGCACTGAAGCGTACCTCAGGGTCCTTTCTTTACAAGTTCGGGTTGTACACTGTTATGTGTGCACAAGCCATTATGGAAAAATGATTCAATCAATGAAACAATTGATAATGAAAAAATTATGACCAAATGTACCAAGTTATTCTTCGTCAGGAAGTGGAGCATCGAAGTTAGTGAACTTAGGTTCTGGTCTTTCGAAGTTTCTGACAGGAAACGATGGTCTGGCACCGATGTAGCTTTCCAGTCGTCTGATCTGTTCCCGTCGAAATAACCTTTCTTCAATCTTTAAGACAAAGTTACGAACTTGTCTTCTGGAGCTGGATTTCCATCTAGGTTGTTCCCCCTTAGCTATCTTACGGCGATCATCATTCAACCTTTTGACAAGCCCATCACGAACTGATTTGAGTGTAACATCACAGAATTTGTGTACTTCATCGAACCTCATGAAGCTTTGTAGCTTTTTGCTGTTGATGTAGGTGAAACCAAATGGTTCTTGGATGAGAGTAAACTGTGGTGTGTCATAGAGACCATCAAAGTAGAATTGTGGCTTTGTCAAATTGATCTTTTGTTGGTAACTTTCCACTCCAAGCTGAAGATCTTCCACTCTTTCTTGAACAATCAGTCGTCGGATGTAAAGAAGTAGTGATGCCATGAAGTTGTACTGTACGTCTCTATCGAATCCGCGCATTCTACTTTGAACCTTTTCAAGATACATATCTTCGATGTCATTGAGATTAAGGTTGGGAAAGTCGGCTTCGGAGAACTTGTACTTCTTTTCATCTTGTCGTTTAACAACAATTTCACGCATGAAAATGTAGTTAAACCGTTTTGACTGCTGAATCTCCAAGATAGCGATGATCTTAGATTTCTGCTTCACATTTTCCAATGATGTTTCTCCTAATCTGCTGGTATAACCGAGACGACGACGATCAGGCCAATGTTGAATTCCGTGTAGAGCATCTCTGTCGTAAGCTACGATGGAGTTGCTGAAAATACGGGTGGTTTCTTCAATGGCTGGAATTTCGTATCTAGCGGCTGGTACTGAGATTGTGAGTGAGGAAGCATATTTCTTCTTGGATATCTCTTGAGTGATCTGGATGTTACGAAGATCTTTGTTGAAGAAGAAGCTGTAAGGTATCTTGGGTTTGTCTGGAAATCCTTTCAATGGTAATGGTTTGGTCCAGTCGGTGAAGTAAGGTTTTTCATGATTCTTGGAACTTAGATCGATATTCACTTCAGGATTTAACCAGTCAAAGTCGGCAGACATTGCACTAGCTATATTCTGCATGTGATATTCGTATTCGACTTTGTTTCCAGATCTTTTCTTGAGGAATTCTTGTGCATCCCTATTGATTCTTCTAAGCTCCGCCTTTGTGAGTTTGTTGATGTGAAGATCCTTCATAATGACCTGGGTGAACTGAAGAGTGTTACCAGGAAGAGGTTCTTCTTCTTCCAAAGGAGGTTGAGCTTGGACCATTTCTGTCAGCCAATCATTCTGAGGATTGTCATCATTGTCGAGCCATGAATGACGTGTTTTCTTCTTGGATTTCTTAGACTTGGATGTAACATCTTTGTCTTTGGCTTTGGACGGTGATGATGGACCAGCATGAGAATCATGAGTAGGTGGAGCACGGTAATCGGTGTCATGTTGATCTTGGAAGTCATCAGTTTGTTCCATGAACATTTCTTCATCTTCGGTTTGACCTTTACCAGTAGCTGAGGGTTGTTGTTGAGTTCCAGGAGGAGTGGAGTCCTTTTGTGGTTGTAGAGAGGATGAGGGACCTGTTCCAGACTTAGGTTTCTTGCCTTTGGAGTTTGGGTCAGGATCGTCATCTTTTCTTGTCCGTTTTCGGGTTCCAGCAGCATCTTTGCATGACTCCTTTGATATGTAAGCTGCCATAGCCTCATGAAGTGCTTTTTCTTCAGCAGTTTGTGTGGTTTTGGAGGCAACATTATCGAAGATTTTGGCAAGCATTTCGTTGAAGGACAGTTCAGGGACAGGTGAAGTCACAGTAGAAGGTTTTGCGGTGTGAAGCGTGAATGGTGTAGTAGACAACATTTTCTTTGTAACACTCCTGATTCTGTGATCCAAGTTGTCATTGATAGGTTTGAGAAGGTCTGCTACGGTAGGAGTGATCATCTCAACCAGATTTTCAGTGAGAAAATCATGTGTTGCAGTTCTGATAAAGCCTTCGTAATCAGATTTCAAGAACTTGTCGATCAGCTGCGTAGAATCCTGGAATTCCTCAACTTGTTTAGTAAGTTTGGTAACCATGTCGGTGAGTTTGTTCACTTGCTCCTGAAGATCAACTTGTTGTTTTGGTTCATTGATCGAATGTTGTTTAGATGCGGTTTCAGAAGGTGTGGGAGATGAGTGCTCGGGTGATGATTCAGACGATGACTAGTTGTGAGAGTCCGAAGATGAAGCAGGAGGAGTCGGATCCTTTGGTGGAGAGTCTTGAGGAGGTGGAGGTTGTGCTGAGGAAGTCTGCTGAGAAGATGACTTAAGAAACATGTTGGTGTCGAACGCGTTCTTCTCTTTGTTTTCCTTTCGACGACGTTCCTCTGCTTCCTCTGCTTCTTGTGCAAGAAACTCTGGAGTAATAAGATATTCATGTTCCTGATCCGTAGCTAAGTTCTCTTGACCGCCAACATTCTCCTCTATAGTAGCAGTCTCAGTCATGTGGGCATCTTCAGTCTTGTCTGTATCCTTAACGTTGTCATCAGGTTGTGGAGCTGATTCTGACGTTGTTGGAGGAACCATACTGCTTGTAGCCCCTACATGTTCTGACTGATCGATAGGTGGTGGTGTTGGAGGGTGTGATAGAAGTCGGCTTTCAAGACTTGCTTTCCTCTGTTCTTTCCTAAGTCGCTTTTCTTCAGCTCTAGTGTCGACAACTATACTCTTCAGTTTGCGTTTATCGACCAATGGTTCAACGATTGCTTCGTCTTCATCATCATTCGGCTCATTGATAGTGACTCCTTTTCTTTTCCTTGTCTCTTCTTCATAAGTTTCAAGACTTTGTTGTATGGCAATCTCTGTTGCAGGAAATCCTTCATCAGGTGCTCAGTATCTCAGTTCATAGTCTGGTTCTTCTTCATCAGATTCTGTATCGAACTCAGACTCGGTGTCAGAAGGTGGAGGAGTAGGTTCATCCCGAATAAAGTACTCAGGAGTTGCCTTCTTCTTTGGCTTGGAAGCAGGTTTAGGTTTGGATGTAGGTTTAGGTGTGGTAGTAGTCTTGGGTTTTGCCATTGTAGCAGACTTAGATCTTGTATGAGGTGATCCAGTGGTGCTCGTGGTACTCCCAGACTTTACACTTCCTTTGCTACGAGTCTTTATAGTTGCTTCTTCCAGTTCCCCTTTGTAAGCCAGATCATACAACTTGAAGTTCGCCCTTTTCTTGATATTGTCATTCAGAAGGTATTCGGGAATCCTCATTCCTTTGATCTTGGTTGAGGAAGTGGTCGATTTGATGAATGAGGTGGTGAATTCGTCCTCGAAGAGGTGCTTCGGCTCATTAGGATCAGCCATCCTTTTGATGAATTCTGGAGAACTTTTGCAGAGATGTTCAATGATAAGCTTGGTGAATCTTGTGAATGGTATCATAGTCTTCACACGGTCGGTCTGAATACTGTAGACGATATCATTCATGATAGGAACTGCAAAGTCAATTGATGTCAGAGTCACCATACCCCAGAATGTTTGCAGGTGTTCGAGCCTTGGATGTTCATGACCACTTTTCCTTCCAGATATAGATCTAACAACCAACAGACAGAATGTTCTCCAAGGCTGAGGGATATACTTGACATTAAATTTGGAAAGCTTGATTAGAGGTTCATCATCATCAACCTCATATCCTAATTCAATGAAGAAGTCAAGAAGTTCCAGGTCAGGTAGTATCGGAGCAAATTCGTTGTCAGTTTGTGGCATGAGAAGGGCTGTTCGAAGAACGTCATGATCTACAGAGTAATCTTGGCTATCTAATGTAACGGTGAAAGACACATCATCCAAGTTGGCCCGAGCAGTAAGCCAGAACTGATGAAGGTAGAACAGTGGAACTGAAGTAGAGCAGGTGAGAAGTGGTTTGCATGGATGTGCCAGTAGGATATCTTTCACAATCTTGCATGATTTCTCTGTGATATTCAACTTGTTGAAATCAACTCTGGGATTGTTGTTGCCAATTGTGACATTGTAGTTCTCGGGAGTGATGTCATCCAAGGTGAGTAATGGAAGAGTTTGTTCAGCAACGTTCTCATTGTGTTCAGCCATGTTTATCTGAAAAGTATCACCATAAACCAAACATCCAAATTTGTAATGTGTTAGCACAGTTTAGAGTTTGGATACAGATATCTACTTGAGACAGTTAAGCACAAATGTGTCATTTTGTTATGAGTCAAATAATGCATATTGCAAATAATCACAACATGACAAGCACAATTCACAATTACATCACACAACACTAATGAATCACACCAAGGTAACATAGATAAAGCCAAACAAGATTTCGAGAAAATATCATTGAGATAGATTTCGACAAAATGTAATAGTGGAACTTTATCGAGAAATTGACTTCTCGAAAAAATTCCACATTATTGACATTTATCGAGATCTTTTATTTTTTTTTCGAAAAAAACATTGAGGTTATCGAGAAAACTGATGAAACTTTTCGAGAAAAATGACTTTTTCGATAAAAATTCCTTAGAATTGACTTTTTCGACAAAACTTAAATTTATCGAGAAGTCACAATTTTTCTCGATAAAACAATTTTTCGAGAAACTGAAGATTTCGAAAAAATAAAATTCACAGAAAGATTTCGAAAAAATGATATTTTCGAAAACTTTGGGCTGTGAACAATATTTATCGAAAAACTTAAGTTTCTCGATAATTTGGAAAAGATTTCGATAACAACTCAGTTTCTTGAAAAGATTCTTATACAAGAATAAATTCGAATTTTGCAGAAGTCAAACGTACATTTCCTTCACAAAGTGTTATTCCAATGATTTTGGCCTGTCACCAAGGTAGTTTAAACATTTTTAAGGCAAACACAAAGATTGCGATATAGTTCGAGAACATGTTATTTGATAACTTCATGAATGTGAGACAAGTGAGTATTACCGAGTTCTAGTATATCACAACAACAAGTATGATGCACAACAAGGCACATAGCACAGTAGACAACACTTGAGACACGTATATCTCGATAATTATCACGAACGAGGCATACAAGGTATATCGAGAACTAAGCATCCATGGTGTAATTCAACAAAACTAAATCAAACGTGCATATAAGAGAGCAAAGAAACATATCCCACCAATAAAATCA
Organism: Artemisia argyi; assembly: GCA_030686995.1. Taxonomy (NCBI): domain Eukaryota; kingdom Viridiplantae; phylum Streptophyta; class Magnoliopsida; order Asterales; family Asteraceae; genus Artemisia; species Artemisia argyi. The sequence goes on from CM060691.1 coordinate 41,727,515, forward strand.
AACACATAAGCACTGAACCATATAAACCCAATACGACCCAATATTCCGATTTCGAGAAACAACGTAAACATGATGGAACGTGAAAATAAATGATGAGAAAGTGTTAGAAACAAGCAAAGTAACTAAACCCCATCAAGAATTAAACACTACAACACGTTAATAGCATTTTTCGAAAAACCTAACCCTAGTTCTCGACATCAAGAAATCACAAGATCGAACCGTTGAAAAACCAATTAATCAAGATCCTATTAGTGTAATATCCTAGTGATGTCATAGGAACTTACAGATTGTTGATCAAGGTTGTGGATTTCTCAATTGATTTAGGGCCGTAGGTTAGAAAAGGGTTTAAGAGAGGTTTTGAATCCGTGGGTTTTATGTTATACGGTTTGTTTGTTTATAAGTTTTTGAAACTTTAAAGTATAGTCACTTTTGGCCCCTTAACTATTAAGATAAACAAACTTGTGTCCAAAGTTTCTTGCAAACCATAAGTACCATTGAGATATGCATAAGTTATCCTAACTTATGAAGATTTAAAACAAATGAGACAAAGAAATGTAGAAGAAATCGTCCACACATTCTGAGAAAAAAAACCGTAAAATATGGGAAATATGCAAGTATACCAATTAAAATTGGTAAAAGATTTAAGCGTGACTCCCCCTCAACACTTGTAAAGAATGAACAAGGTGTTGAATGGAAGCGATATACTTGCATTTTTTTTTTTTTTTTTTTGAGAAAGTGAAAAATTTTTTTGTGTTTATATTAGTTTATAGGAAAGAAAGAAAAAACAAACTATTATACAAAGATAGTTGTGATGTTTGACGATCAGTGGTATTTTAAAAACTTTTCCAGATCCTCTGGTGTCAAACATCTCATACCAATTTGGTGGACTAGACTAGCAAACCTGGATGGTGCCAGAGATTTGGTAAGTAAGTCTGCCAATTGGTACTCAGTTCCAACAAAATAAAGTTCAACTGTACCCCTTTCCACATGCTCTTTGATGAAATGATAACGGAGATCGATGTGTTTGGATTTGCAATGATGCACAGTGTTGCAGGAGATAGCGATTGCACTCTTTGAATCACAGTAAATGGGAATCTTGTTGAATAGGTAGCCATAATCTTTAAGTTGTGATCTCATCCAAATGACTTGAGCGCAACAAGCAGACATGGCTACGTATTCAGATTCCGTAGACGACAGTGAGGTGCAGTCCTGCTTCTTAGATTGCCATGACACAAGTTTGTCTCCGAGAAACTGTAATCCACCAGATGTACTTTTGCGTGTGTCTAAACATCCTGCATGATCAGCATCTGAAAAAGCAATTAGTTCAAAACCAGAATCCTTCGGATACCAGATTCCCAAGTTAATGGTTCCCTTAATGTATCGAAGGATTCTTTTGACCTCATTGAGGTGTCTTTCAGTTGGTCTTGACTGATAACGAGAGCACATGTAGACAGCAAAAACTATATCAGGTCTACTAGCTGTGAGATACATGAGGGACCCAATCATACTTCGGTATTTGGTAGGGTCAACGGGAGTCCCATGTAAATCAGCATCTAGTTTTGTGGTATAGCCCATTGGCGTATTATAAGTATCACAAGTTATCATTCCATGTTTCTTTAAGATTTCAAGAGCATATTTGGACTGATTTATAAAAATTCCACGGGGTGATTGATGAACTTGTAATCCTAGAAAGAACGTAAGTTCACCCATCATGGATATTTCAAAATTATCTTTCATTAATTTTGCAAAATCATTAGAGTAACTTCGTTTTGTTGAGGCAAAAATGATGTCATCGACATATATTTGAACAACAAGTAAGTCCTCCCCGTAGGTTTTTGTAAACAGTGTTGGATCCACCGATCCTTTAAAAAATTTATTGGCCAGTAAGAAAGTGGACAGTTTGTCATACCACGCCCGTGGGGCTTGCTTGAGTCCGTAGAGAGCCTTTTTGAGTCGGTAGACGTGATTAGGACGCTCAGGATCAACGAAGCCTTCAGGTTGGCTGACATAAACTTCTTCACGGAGTTCTCCATTCAGAAATGCAGTTTTCACATCCATTTGGTAAACCACCATATTCCTATGACCAGCATAAGCCAAAAAGATCCGAACAGCTTCATGTCGTGCCACTGGAGCAAAGGATTCAGCAAAGTCTAGACCTTCAAGTTGAGAGTATCCTTTCGCTACCAGACGTGATTTGTTGCGGATGACTGTTCCTTCTGCATCAAGCTTATTCTTCCAGATCCATTTTAACCCGATGACAAAGACTCCGTCAGGTCTTTCAACTAATTCCCAGACTTCTAATCTTATGAATTGCTGAAATTCCTCTTGCATAGATTCAATCCAGTTGTCATAAGTCATTGCATCTTTAATGTTCTTGGGTTCTTCATGACAAACTGTGAGTGCGTAGATGCAAGTTTCTCCATCTGTGTGAAGTCGTTGTCTTGTCATAACAGGTGCATCTGGATGGCCAATAATATGAACTAGTGGATGGTCACGAGTCCATTTATGTGTTGAAGGGTGTAGTTGATACGTATCTCGCATGTTGGCAGGATCCAAGTTGCGTGTTGACGACTCAGCTATATCAGGAACTGTAGTAGCTGGTGCAAACGGATTAATGAACGCATCAGGATCATGCCCTGCGGATTGTGGAACTGATTGTGGTGTAGGATCTTCAGCTGGATGGCAGGGAGTAGAACCAGTTTGTTCTGCTGTTGATGGTGATTCAATTGAAGGACCGTCTCTCTCAACACTTGTAGAAGTTTGTTGAGGTGAGTCTGGTACTGGAATGTGAGCAGGTTGAGCAGCGGAATTTGGTGAGACCTCAGTAGGACGGTATTCAATTGTGTCATCAAATAGTGGAGCAAACAAGGTTTCTAATTCTTTGCGGTTAAGTGGTAAAGGTTCAGCTGAAGATGCCGGAGAGTTAAGACGGTTGAATTCGGATCCTAAGCTGTGTTGCTCAGAAGCCATTTGGGTGAGTTCATCGAAATTAGCGTGAATGGTTTCTTGAATTTCTCTTGTACGACGATTCCATATCCGAAAACCTTTGGAATTTTCACAATATCCAACGAACACTCCGATGTCAGCCTTAGCTTTGAGTTTACCTAAATCATCACGATCATTTTTCGGATAGCAAAGTGCTCTAAATACATGAAAGTAGTCGATGTTCGGTTTTCGTTTGTGAACAATATGATATGGTGTTTTGCGATGGCGTTTTGTGATCATGCAACGGTTTTGAGTATAACATGCGGTTGAAACAGCTTCTGCCCATAAGTAATCTGGTAATTGAGCATTAATCAACATAGTTCTAGCAGCTTCCACTAACGTCCTGTTGCGTCTTTCAACCACACCACTCTGTTCTGGGCTTCTAGGTATAGAGGTTTGATGTTCAATTCCCACTTTCTCATAGTAAGACCGAAGTGTCTGATTCTTGAATTCAGTTCCATTGTCAGTTCTGACGATTCGTACCGTGTTGCGAAGCTGAACTTGAATTTTGGTGAGAAAGGTGATGATCATAGAAGGAGCCTGATCTTTACTTCGTAGGAAATAAACCCAAGTCCATCTGGAGAAGTCATCCACAATTACGAGTATGTAGCGTTTACCGTTGATACTTTGAACACGCATCGGTCCACACAAATCCATATGTAGCAGTTGTAAGACATGATTCGTACTTTGCTCAGGTTTTGAAGGAAAATGAGCTCGAGTACTTTTTCCTTGTTCACAGGCTGGACATAAGTGATCTTTGGTAAAACGGAATCTTGGAAATCCATCGACAAGTTTATAACGAGCAAGGTCAGTCATGGTTCTGAAATTCAAGTGCGAAAGACGTTTGTGCCATAACCAAGATTTAGTCGATTCAGCTTTGGAGAGAAGACATATCGGAGATGTTGCAATCATATCTGACATTGAGATTGTATAAAGATTGGAGCCGCGTGAGCCAGACATTAGATCGTTTCCTTGTAAGTCACGAACAAAGCAAGTTTTCTCACGAAATGCAACTTCTAGATCCCCATCACAAAATTGACCAACAGAGAAAAGGTTGTGTCCAAGGCCTTCCACATAGTAAACACGACTGATTTCAATGTTCCCGCTGATAAAGTCACCATATCCCATGATAAGTGCGTAATGATCATTCCCGAATCTGACAGTGCCAATGAACTTTGAGACAAAGTTTTTCAACAGTTTAAGATTGCCTGTCATATGTCGGGTGCATCCGCTATCAACAATCCAGAGAACGATCTGTACCACCTGCATCACCAGAAGAAGACACGGGTGGAACAGAAGTAAGGGTGGAACCCAAAGACAATGCGGGTTCCTGTTGGTTAGTAACACATATATTCAACAATTTAGGAATCCATTTAAAGTCTGGTTTGTGTTGTAACCAACGTTGCCAATTCCAACTAGTTTTTGCTTTCTTAATGTTAAATGTACTAGTAGTTGGCTCAGTCCTAGATTTGTTCTCGGCACCTATGGGGGTAACTGGGACATCATTAGAAACCGTAGAAGACGGCTTTCCTAAGTTAGACTTAGAGGCATTAGTGGGCCTAAAAGGAATGCGTGTCCTACGTTTCTTATGACGATTGAGAAGAGAATTAGCTAAACATTTTGTATGATCACCAGATGATACATTTTTACGACAAAACACACAAGATGCATTAATATTCAAAACATTCAAAGGTTTATCATTCGTTACATTTAGATTTTGATTACAATTTGCCAGATTAGAATCTAAATCTGATGCAACATGAGTTTTATTCAAATTCCTAAGTTGGTCTTCTACTTCTTGAGCTTCTAGGTGTCCTCTCTTACGTTGCAAGATCCTATTCTTCTTTTTACTTTTTTCGCTTGGGTCTGCTAACGCTAGAAGTGGAGACTAGTCCTGTAGAAGTGGAGTTATCAACATTAGTGTTTTGAACAACCTTTCCTTTATCAGTTTTGTTTATTTGATACATTCCTGATGCTATCACCGTGGTGTCAACCATTTTTCCTTTTTGAAGTAGCTTAACTTTCTCTTTCAAATCAATGATGATGTGATTTTTGTCCTGAATTTCAGACTCAAGTAAACCATTGCAATATTTGATGTCGTCGCGGTTTTGTTGCCATTCGGCGTTTTCAATTTTTAAATCCGCAATTTCTTTCTCGTATTGGAAACATCGACCTTTTAAAGACTCGTTGTTTTTGCAAATCTGACAAGAGTTTGAAACATTTTGACTTTGAAACTTCAATTCCTTTTTAAGACTTTGAGCTTGACACCATTCAAGCCTTTGTTTGAGTTGACAAATTTCTTTTGAAAACTGTTTTGTCACATCATCATTCTTTTTCTTCAGATTTTCATTCTCATTTTTAAGTGTCTCTAATTCCACGTTCAACAAATTGTTATCAACACAGAGATCATCTACAAGCATAGAAGTACCAGATTTATAGAGATCATTCATGATAACAGACAAAATATCAGCACAGAGAACTTGTTCCAAGAGTCGATCAGCATCATTTTTGAAAACTTTAGTTTGTAGCTTTTGGACCAAAATCTCATTTTCAGCAGTATCAAAAACGTTTATCATATTTTTGACCTCCTTTTGAAGTTCCTGATCCCAACGTGTAGCACATAGACGAAGGTGTTGAACAATTGGTTTCATTTGTTTTTGAAAAATATCTCTCTTTTCTCGCTCGTAAGCGGATTGAAAAGTTTCAATTTTTATTTCTGAATTGCGTTCAATTGTTTCCTCCAAAATATCAATGTCTTCCATAAAGGTTTTGAAATAATTTAAGACACGACATTTTGGTAAACGTGTAAGTTCACCGGATGATGGTAAAGGACCATTTATTTGTGCTACAGGTGGGACAGGAGCCGCATTGTGAGATGAAACATATGACTCTTCGATAAACCATGATTTCTCAGGTAATTCCTTTTGAGTGACAAAAGATTTTGAAAGTGGAGGAGCTTTTGAATAGTCATATGGTGTCCAAAATTGAACTTGACTCATTTTTGATCGACTCTCGTCTTCAAGTTCTTCTTCTTCCTCAGTATCAAAAACAACAGCACGCACAATCGTATTATCAAGAAAATAATCCATACTGTAAATTTTTGGAATTTCTTTGAATGCCGTGTGTAGAAACATTGAATTGTAATCACCAAGTGCATATCCGCAATTGGGTCTCGGTTTTAAAGTAAATTTCTGAATTGTTGTGACAGAGTTCCCGTGTTTGTAAACAATGTGACGATATTCTTTGAGTTGTTTTTCAAGATCAACAATATCACCGAGTAAGTTGTCTATGTACTTCCTTTTCCGTATTTTATGTTCATGAAAATCTTTTTGACAACTTGACAATTTTGTTTCTGTTTTTGAAAGTTCAGTTTGAAGACATTCAACTTGTTGTTTCAATTCACCCTTCTCACTTTCAAGTTTCGAAATCAACTTTCCGTGTGACTCAATTAAATCTTGTATTTTGCGTTGAAGATCTTGTTCTTTGTTGTAAGAATCTTGAAAAGCTTTTTCAAAACTTTTAGTGTGTTTTATCTTTTCTTCTTGATTTGAAAGCTGAATTTTATAACACTCAATGTCTTTTGCAAATGACGCATTTTGTTCTTTTAAAACTTTGTTTTTCTCGTTGCATTTGATTATTTGCAATTGTTGAGCATCCAGTTGTTTAGATAACAATATGAGGTCAGGGTCTGGATCAAATGATGGTTCATGTTGTTCTAACTGATCATATTTATCGTTCACAATAGGATCATCAAATGAGACAACTGTGTCATCATCAAATATGACAACTGTGCTTATTTGTTCATCTGTTTGAGAGGATGAAGATGATGTAGATGGAACAACTTGCGCCATATCTGATTCATAAACAGAAGGTGAGACTATTTCATTAATAAAGCATGCATTGAGGTCATGTACCTGAGACAAGCCGTCAGTATCATACACTGGACCTGAATCATTGAGCTTAAGTTCCTGCATGTTGGCCATAAGCATCACAGCTGCATTAGCTTCCAAATCTTCCATGTCATCATCATTGTGTACATTTGCCATGAAGTTGTTGTCCTGTTCAGGGAAATGTCCATCTTTTTCATCTTGAAGAGCCATGAGTAATGCCTACTTGTGAAACTTACTTCCCCGAGTTCTCGGTTTGGGACATGCTGTAGCTATATGACCTTGTTTATTGCAATTGTAGCACCAAACTGCATTCCCTGAGCTGGAGTTCCTTGTAGCAACTGAGTCAGACCTTTGTTGAGGAGATGCTGAGTTGTTTCTGAACCCGGTATTGTTACTAAACCTTTGACCATTCCCATAATTTCCTGAAGAGCTTCCTGAACCAGATCGACCATAGCTACGATTCTGAATTTCCACTCTTCCATCATTAACAACAGCTTGATTTCTTGTGTTTGAAGATGAACGTTGACGGTTGTTAGTTTTGTTGGAGAATTTGCTGAAAGCACGAGCAATAAGAGCAAGTCCCTGATTCAACGTATTAAAGTCATCATCGTCATCATCATTGGAGTTGGAGTAGTACACAGCATCATTGTTGTTTGACGGAACAAGTTGAGTAGAAGAATCTTGTAGAGATGAATCATAAGGGATCATTTGGTTCGAGGTGGAAGATTGTGGATAACTGAAGTAGTTCTGCTCTTGAACATATGCATGATTTGACATTGGTGGTGGAGCATAGGGAGATTGAGCTACGAGAGCCAAAGAATTTGGTGTTGAAGTTGGTGTGTATCCTCCTCGTAAAGCTCTATCTTTTTCCACTTCAGGTTCATGGTGTTTCAGAAAATCATACAACAACCCATATAGAGCATCATGAAGATTCTTCGTTTGACGAACAAATGTCACATATTTATGCCAATCAGGGCCAAGACTACCCACAAATTTGGAGTTCACAGCGATCCTTGGTACAGTGATTTTGTGACGTTCCAGATCATTAACCACATTAGTGAAACGATGATAGTAGGATTCAAGTGACTCTCCAGGTTCAATTGTGATGTCAGTGTATTCCATGTAAAGCTTGGATTCCATGTCATCTTTGTTCAATTGAGTACCTTCCATAAGGAGATGAACGTGTTCCCACATAGCTTTGGCTGTTTTCTGAGCATCGACACTTCGATAGATCGGATTAGGTATACCTTGAAGTATATAAGCCATTGCATACTGATCAGCTTCACGATGTAGTTTCTGTTCTTCAGTGAGTGCAGTTTCTGGAAGGGGTCTATCACCAGGAGGACGTGGAGGATCAGCATTTGGATCACCAGCTTCAAATCTTGTTGGCCACTCAAATGGTCCTTCAAGTATCACTTGCTTTAAGAACTGCCCATGAGGTTTCTTTAGTTCAAGAAAGCGTAGGAATCGACTTGACCATTGCACATAGTTACCAGGTGTTAGCATTGGAGGTGTCTCAAGTGATCCTGCCTCATGTCGGGATTGTTGAGTTGTAATAACTTCACACATTCTGTCAAACCAGTGAGGTTGTTTGGAGGAAAACTGAGTGTTTTGTAGTGGCACTTGATATGGTTGTTGTTGAGGAATGAGCTGTTGTTGCATCATTAAGTAATGTTGTTGTGGATTGTATTTAGGAGGTTGTTGATTCATCTGGTGCGGAAGGTATTGTTGTTGCTGATACTGCTGAGGTTGTTGTTGCTGAGGTGTTTGTTGTTGAACATGAGGAAAGTAGTGATTCGGTGGCTGAGACATCTTAGAACACTTGTGTAGAAATGGATCTTGTGGAAAGTGTAGATTTAACCAATTATCGAGAAACTTAGCACAACTAGAGTTTGCGAAACTGTGTCAGATTATCGAGAAACTTTGTCAAAGTATCGAGAACTTTGAAGATTTTATCGAGAAACAAGGATTTCGAAACTTTACAGGTTTATCGAAAAAAATAAGATTTCGATATTTTGCAGGTTATCGAAAAAATATTTCGAAACTTTTGAATCAGTTTCTCGATAACTTTTGTGATTTCGAAAAAATATAAGTTTTTCTCGAAAATTCACAAAATTTGCGAAACTCAGTTTTCAAAATTATACAATTTCGAAAACTTTCCCAAAAGTCGAAGTACTTAACTTTCTTATACAAGAAAGAAAATACCGAGTCCACACAAACGAAGTCGAGGTAGTGCACTTTGAGAAGATCTCGAAATAGGCCAAAAGTAGGTTCTCGATAACTTGTAGGTTTTGTTTTTCAAAGAAAGCAATCCTAAAACTCGTTTTTATTTCAAGATTCTTGTACTTTTGTGTATAAAATGAGTAGATCTTAAAGAAAGTAGACAACTTTAAGAAAAAATTTCAAATTTGTAAAGTTTTCGATAAAAGTACAATGAAGCAAAAATCGAATATTTTTGTAAAAGTTTTGAACTTTATGGTTTGTTTTGATTTTAAACACAAGTTTGTAAGCAAAGATGTGAGAAAAACCAAGAAACAAAACAAAAGTTTTTAAAATTTCACAAGAAATTCGATAAAAAAAAACGAATTTGCAAGAAAGAAATCAATGGAAAACAAGAACTACACCTTCCTCTAGCGAATGATACCACTTGTTAGGTCACCATTTAGTAAACACAAGTATGATATAAAGAGAAATGAGATGAGAATGAGAGTGGGATGATTATGAGAAATTTGAGAAAGTGAAATGCAAGAGTTTCCTTAATGTTTTCAAATAACCAACCAAGTTTACAAGAGGCCTAAGACTAGTATTTATAGGAAAGGAGCTAGGGCAACATTCCTACTCCTTCCCTTTACATGAAACGTATGGGCTTGAGGCCCATGGACCTCATTCTTAAGCCTAGTAAACTTAATACAAAATGTAAATGATAGTAAATAATAACTAAGCAACCTAGCATTATTACAAATGACCGAGACTTGATAAAATAGTAAAACTATGGTTCCAACACTCCTATAATAATAGCTACCACACAAGTCTTAAAGCTGCACCATTTGAAGCTTTGTATGGCCGAAAATGTCGTAAGCCTATTGGTTGGGCTGAAGTTGGAGATAGCCAACTCACAGGCCCCGAACTTATTTTGGAGACTACTGAAAAGGTGACCCAGATTCGTGATCGTTTGTAAGCAGCTAGAGATAGACAGAAAAGTTACGCTGATCAGAGACGTAAACCCCAAGAGTTCCAGGTTGGAGACAAAGTGATGCTGAAAGTCTCGCCTTGGAAAGGTGTGATACGTTTCGGGAAACGTGGAAAACTCAACCCCCGCTACATTGGACCATTTCTTATTTTGGAAAGAATTGGGCCCGTGGCTTATCGGTTGGAATTACCACATCAACTGAGTAAAGTTCACGATGTGTTTCATGTTAGTAATTTGAAGAAGTGTCTTTCTGATGAGACGCCAGTTATTCCGATGAAGGATATCCGTATTGATGAGAAATTGAATTTTGTGGAAGAGCCGATTGAGATTTTGGATCGTGAGGTTAAACGACTCAAGCGAAGTCGCATTCCGCTCGTCAAGGTTCGTTGGAATTCCCGACACGGACCGGAATTTACGTGGGAACGTGAGGACGAGTTCCGGAAGAGATATCCGAAGCTTTTCACTTCGTAGATGGATTGTTCCGAGAGAAACCCGGGACGGGTTTCTTCTGAGACTGGTTACCCAACCGATTCGGTTGGTCAAAAAACCAAAATTTTTTACTTTTTTTTTTACTTACTAACTTTAAAAACTAATTTCAAACAAATTAATTACTAAAAACTAAGAAAATTAATCAAATCCCCGGCAGCGGCGCCAAAAACTTGATGTGCGTTTTGTTAGTACAAGTTTTAAAATTTATAAACACGAATTATTCGATTATTATTTAGCATATACGAGCAAGTATACTCGTCCGGTGTAATAAAGGTGGGTAAGTCGAGATCGTCCCAAGGGATTTGGTAGTTTTAGTAATTAGAAAAATGTTTGATAAATAAGGGTTGTCAATCCAAATTTATGTAAAAGCTTAATGCAAAAGAAACTCAATAAAAACTAAATATATACTTATGTATAATTCCTTGATTGGTGAATAGGAGTATCGTAACAATTTGAGTACGAAGTTTGGTGTAAAACTTGTTATGATGCGCAACTAAAAATGAGTAGCTATACAATTCATGTTGTATGTCATGTTTTCACTACTACTAAGAATTCTATCAACTAAATGACTCCTTTCGGACATATCAAATTAGTATGTGTGACAACCGGCAAATTAGGGAGCCATTTTTGAAAACCCGCATTACGTTAAAGTTCGTTTATCAATTTTTATTTGGAATTTTATTTGTAACGAGCTTGTAAGGCCTATTTTATGGTTGATTATATTTAAAATCGTTATGGGATTTGAGATTTATTTAATGATTTGATATGGAAATATACGTGGTGATTTATTTTGAAATTCTCATTTGGTACTACATTGACTCCGGCACTAGGATAACCTAACATAAATTTTATGTCTTGATTTTTACGAGTTCGACAATATTTATTTACTTACGGAACGTTTCGCGAGATATTAAACGTTTTGAAATGAGTTTCGGGTTTTGGACCGTGTATTTTATACTCACTCATATTACCTATAATACTAATATTATTATTATTATTATTATTATTATTATTATTATTATTATTATTATTATTATTATTATTATTATTATTATTATTATTATTATTATTAAAAATATTTTTTTTTTAAGAATAAAGATACAAAAATCGTCCTTGTGTTACTTCACCACACAACACAAACACAAATCACCACTCACCCTCACAAACTCTCTCTCTCCCCTCTCTCTAAACCCTAGCCGCCGCACCCTAATTCCGGCCACCACCATCACACCGCCACCCTCATCACAAAACCAACACCACCATATTACTCCTCATCTCATCCTCTTTCTTTTGACATATAATACGCGCCCTAAAACATCCATTAACATCACGAAATCTTTAAAGATCCGGTCGAGTTTTTATTGTTTTCACTAGATCCGAAAGTTTGGAGGTTCAAGAAGGTGAGTAAGCCCGTTTTGGCACTTTGGGTGCCTCGGCATGGTGATAAATCCGTGGGAACATGGAAGGTTTTTATGGGAACCGAATTATTATGTTGGGAAATAATGATTTTGATATAAAAAAAATGAGTTTGGTATCCGGGTCTTGGTGAAATCTTGTTGGGTCGAGTGAACTGTGAGTCTTGGACTCATGGCTTGTTGTGGGTACGAGCCTATGGCTCGTTGTTTCTTGATATTTGACCTTGGATTCTTCGATTTTATGTTCGGTTGCTTTGGTGATTGACTCGACTCGATTGAGTCATGTTGTTGGCCGAGTTGTTGTTGTTGATGCCGCGACCCAAGAGGGTCGTTTGGGCAGTTTTGTAGGCTCATTCGAGCTTATTTTTGGAGACCTCTTTGTCTTAGTTGTCGAGTCTTAGTGACTCGTGTGGTATGCCGAGACCCAAGTGGGTCATAAGGCTCGGGTTTGGCTTGGTAAACCAACCCGGAATTAGTCCTTTTGATACTTTTATTTTCCTTGTTATGTTTTATGTTGACTTGATATTGTTGTGGCATTTTTGGATTCGGCCGAATGCTTTTGATGAGTCGAGACCCTTTGTGGTCTCGACAATGGATTTATTGTGATATTGAGGAGTTGTTGACGAATGGTAAAGTGGGGACCGATTGTGAGACGATCACTTAGATTGACGGAGATAGGTTAGTCGGGTGCCGTAGTCGGACCCTATTGTTGTAGCACGTGTATTGGGATTGATTTGGACGGAGTTGGATTGCTTATTTATGACTAGCTTATGCTATCTTTGGACTTGGACAATGAGCCGAGAGTGATGACTCGGACATGTGACCATTTCGTATGACTCGATAATTATTTACAATTTAAAACGCGAATAATGAAACTCGTAATAATATTATTGGTAATATAAACGTTTATATAAATATATAGACGTGAATAACGTATATATAAATATATAAATGCGTATATTAATAATAACAAAAATCACGAGTAGTATTATAACAATAACGCGAGTAAATATATTATGCTACGAGAGTAGAGTAATATTATTGGAAGCGTTATTTTGAATAAATATTATAAATAACGAGGAATTCTCGACGTTAACTAAATATTAAATGAAATAATATCCTTTATATATAACGAGGAAAACTATCGAGTTATACGGAGTCGTGGTCACTTGAGTCCATGTGGGTTATTGTTTCTGACTTTTGTGTTGTCACGGATATATGACGATTAATATAAACATTTTCTATAACTAAATAACTTATTTAATCGACAGGTTAAACGGAGTTATTTGGCTATATGAAATGAGTATATTAATGGGCATCGTAACCCACGACGCCCATAGGTTGTGGTATATGTATTAGGATAATAAATCACTATATATATACCGTGGAATCTGGCCAATTTGACGATGTATATAAGGAATTTATTAGACTACGATATATACCATATAATATTTTTGTGCTTTGTGCTTTAGGTTGGGTGTAATCTTGGAACGGTATGTTACGTAAATAAATATGGGGATTATCAAATCGACGGATTTGATAAACTTCGAAGATTTATTTAAAATAATATATTGGGCTAATATTAGACCTATAGATGGTTTATTATTCTTTTGTTGTGGCTTCTTTGTTTGAGTTGTGTCGACCCACCACCCATATGGATACCAAATGCCAAACTCCAAACTATTACGAGAAATGGATTTTCGGAAAATAAAAATGGAATACGTTCGGGTTTGGGAATATTCGATTTTGAAGAAATGATTTCTGAACGAGTTGACATTGTTAGGTCGTGCCGAGTCCGTAGTTGCCGTCTTTCGAGTTACTATACATCTTACTTCTACCGATTTCTTATTGCTGATTTCTGGACTTGAGGTGAGTCATAGCCCCACTTTTTACTCTTGAACTATGTTTTCAATACTTGGGGTGAGAAACGTGCAAATCATTTTATGTGGACTATTATCGCTTTTATATTCTTTCTAAAACTTGCTATGCGTATGGACTAGGATGTATTGTCAACTTTAGTCACATATTTTCGTGTGTACTATTCAAGGTTGGCTTATTTGGATATTGGTGAATTGTCAACTTTAGTCACATAGTTTCGTGTGTACTATTCAAGGTAGGCTTATTTAGATACTATAGTGTGCACCTATAGGTTATTAATACTTCGGAGGTTATCCGAGTATTTATGATATTGCGGGGGTTACCCGAATATCTATGTTGGAGCGGAGGGTATCCGCAGGTTTTTAGTGAATCCTTAGTCTAGCTAGCAAGCGTTTTTCGTATATGTCCACTATATTGAATTATGAATTTAAACCTATGATCTCACCAGCGAAAGCTGATTTTAGCACGTTTTCTCAGGTAATTAAGTGATGATTTGGATGCATGGATTGGACGGCTCGGCTAAGGCACCTGGTTTATGGATCTATTTTTCTAAAACTCTGATATTTAATTGTGGACCGACGTTTATTTCTTTCGGGCCTGACTCTGGATGATGTTGGGATAAATGTAAACTTTAAAACCCCGTTTTGGTTGTGTTTTTCTTATGTTTACTTTATCTCGTTCTGTTATGTCTTGTGTTGGATACCAATCCCCGTAACACCCCGAAAGCTTGTTGAGTCTTCCGCTGTACCAAATTTTAGGGGTGTTACAGTATGACAATCCTATAAACACATGGTTGTTTAGAAAATCAATTCTTTTCTTATGAATTCCTACGAATCCTTTCGGTCATTTTTTCGTGATGAAATCGTTTCAAATCTATTTTAACAAGTAAATAAGATGGTTGTCAAGCATCCTATTCCATACTAATTTGGTGTATTAATATTTTGGAATAAAAACAAGTTGAAAATCCTTTCGGACCTATTTTTCAAGAAATTGTTTTTACCGACAAATTAAGCAAGAAAAGATGTTAAATCAACAAACTCATAAAAATATATATGTTTTCATGCATCACCTTTTTCATAAGATAATACTCCATTTACCAATCACATCATATACACAAGTATATCACAAATTACTCTATAGCAATCATAATAAAACACAAGTAAATAAGAAAACTTTTATAAAACTTAAAGTAACAATTGTTCATTATAAATATCAAGGTGTACCTAGTCTTGAAATTACAATGAGAAAACTTTGTGGAACTATAGCAACCACACTCCTCCAATTGCTCATCAAAGTAAGTAAACAACTCCACACTCGAACAAATGCTTGAGACTTTAACTCAACACATTCCGGATGTTTTTACAACACTTAGTAAACTTTCAGGCAATATAAGATAAGCTAACAAGATTTGGTGTAATACTAAGTTAGATAATGGTGGTACAAGTATCTCTAAGTCCTAAGTGCTCATTATATAGCTTAATGACACTTATGCTTCAAGTAAAAACGTTCCTCCACAGTAAATAAGCAACAATTATCAGCCACAAATGATTATGGGGAGTAAATTCGCCAATTAATGCAAAACTTGTAACTTCAGTCACCACCAACCGATCGGTTTCTCGCCATCCGATCGGTTGGTCATTCTGGCACATATCCAGCCGATTCGGTTGCGGGTTGCAACCGATCGGTTGGATCTCGTCTGAACATGATTTATTGTCTTTTCTTCGTCGTTTTACGTTGCATGCAATATTTTTCTTCGTGGCATGACTTTGTCCATTAGAACTTGATATTTCCTTGATAATTTCGTATAGCAAATTTGTCTTTATCAAATCCTTTTGTTCATGCAACGTTTCTTTCTTCTTTGATCCTCTCGAAACTCTCCAAAAATGCATGTCCACTTCAATTCTTCATCTTTTGTTCACTTTTTCCTGCTTTTGGCTATATTTGCATGTATAAACACTTTTCCACGATTAAGTAACAAATGTATACAAATATGACCAATTTCCACTCATAAATCAAACAATAACGTGACTAAAAATATGTTAATTTTGAGCGTTATCAGTGTGTGCGTGTGTGAGAGGGTTTGCTTTTGTGACCTTTTCTTTGGTTGAACACAATGGAGGAAAGCTTGGGTTAAGGGATGGGATGATAAGAACATATCTGTACTACTGTACCAAATATAGAGTATATCTATTATACAGTGTGTAAATAGAAATATGACTTTTTCTATGAATATACAATAATTTACATGATACTTCTTGTCGATGTCAGTGCCTTATGGAGATCACTCAAAATAATAATACCACCCAAATAATTTTATTTTCTTTGCTTGTTGCTTAAAGGAAACAAAGATAGATTCTGTACTTTGTTTGAATGTCGAGGGATTTTTTTACGAATACCGTGTAATTTTTTTAAGAATCACGTGGGATTGTTTTACGAATCCCGAGGGATTTTCCTGGACAGAAATTTTGAAAACAAAAATCGTCTTTTTACGAATCCCGTAAGAATTTTTTAAGAATCCCTTGGGATTTTTTTTACTAATCCTGTGGAATTTTCCTGGACAGAAATTTTGAAAAAAAAAATTCGTATTTTTACGAATCCCGTGGGATTTTTTTATGAATCCCATGGGATTTTTTTAAGAATCCTATGGGATTTTCCTGGACGGAAATTTTGAAAAAAAAAAATCGTCTTTTTACGAATCCCGTGGGATTTTCTTTGACGGAAATTTTTTTAAAAAATCATCTTTTTACGAATCCCATAGGATTTTTTTACGAATCCCGTAGGATTTTTCTGGACGAAAATTTTGAAAAAATAATCGTCTTTTTACGAATCCTATGGGATTTCTTTACAAATCCCGTGGGACTTTTCTGGACGGAAATTTTGAAAAAAAAAATTGTCTTTTTACGAATCCCGTGTGATTTTTCTGTACGAAAATTTTGAAAAAAAAGTTCGTCGAAGGTATATAAAAATGAATATATATAGAAAGAGGATTTAATTCTCTTAGCGATGGTGTATTTTTCGTAGCTTGACGATTTACCGTTTGCAAGATATGTTGTTTTTTTAAAAAGGTGAAAAGTGGGTTTTTATATTAAATTAGCTAAAATACCAATTTTGCCTTCACTTTGTTATTTTTTTGGTTTGATCTTAGCAATTAGATGGAAAGGTGGATGGATGATTGAGATTGGCTTATTTGTTTTAAGTTCTACTAAAAACACCAAAGAGATTTTAAACATAATTAATTGCTGTCTTTTGTTCCCATAATATGCACCCTAGAAATAATTAATGCAATTAAGTAGGAATCCTATTAGGTTTAAAAGTGATGGGCATGGATACACCTACTCACTGGGTAGTTTACCCGGATGAGGTGACAATGAGTCATTGGGAGAGAAAGAACAATATTCTAATCTTTCTTCCAACAAAACATTAATTGTGTTTTAATTGTGTTTTTATTCACAGTGGTAGACTACCTAGTGGGTAGCTTAAGTTTTCTCCAAAAGTGATGATCAAGATATTTCTTTTATGCTTCTCAATGCCATTTTTATTTCTTTATCCACGTTTTATTATTTATTTAAGTTTATCAACTTCCAACTAAAATCTAATTATGTTAAGCAGTGTTGCAAAAATCGGCCTACAAGGCCGATCAATCGGCGATTACAAGCTGAACGGCCTTGGACCTTGGAGCGAATTACAAGGTAATCGGCCGATTAATCGGCCTTGGACCTTGGAATCGGTGATTAATCGGCCAAAAATCGCTACACGGCCCTCGACCGCCTCGGGACCGATTCACGATTTTTGCAACATTGATGTTAAGGACAAAAAAAAAAAAAAAAAAAAAAAAAAAAAAAAAAAAAAAAAAAAAAAAAAAGACTTCTTCAAAATGTATTTTAACTTGAAGTCAAGAAGATACGATATAACATATAATTTACTAGCTTTTTTTTTTTTTAAACTACCGTAATCCAAAAATTCCTTAGGACGATCTTGACTTACTCACATTATATTTACTATTATGGTTGACTATACTGGCTCGTATGTGTTATATAGATAATCGGTAAAATCGTGTTTTATAAATTTTAAAACTTGCACACGTTGTAGCACATCAATGAGTTCCAATCAACATGTTGTTTTGACGATACTACCCTCGGTGATTAAGGGTGCAAACGAGCCAAGCTTTTATCAAGCAACTCGAGCTTGAGCTCAAGCTCGACTCGATCGAGCCGAGCTTTTATTAAGCTCGAGCTCGAGCTCAAGCCCAATAAACTGGCTCGAAACATACAATGAGTCGAGCTCGAGCTTTTAATAGCTCAGCTCGAGTGGTTATCGAGCCTTAGTATAGATATATTTCATATTATTTTTAAATATGTAAATAAGGGCTTATTTGAATATTAACATAATTCTAAGGACTAACTCTATAAAAGATAAAATATTATATTCTAGACGTACCCTTTAAAACCTGATGTTGGCCACGGTTATGAGAATTTTATTGTTGGTTTTATTACTCTTAAAAATATCTAATTTAACTTTCAAACGGTGAAGTATTTCTCTTCCAGTTTGTGATTCGAGATCATATACAAGTTCGGTGTGAAGACTATATTTTTTTTGTGACAGCTGTAATTTGCAATTCATTTTGACACAAAATGGCGTATCCGCTATTTTTTCGAGCTTAGTTCAGCTGCAAATACATTTGGCACAAATTTGAGCTTTTCATATATATAATTTCGAGCTTTTCAAGCTAAGCTCTAGTTTTGCTCGAATCCTACTCGAGCCGAGCCCAAGCTTGGATGGTTAAAGCTTGACGAGCAATCGAGCTGAACTCGGGCCAACCTTTTATTTTTCGAGCCAAGTCCAAGCTTGGATGGTTATCAGTGATGAGGCAACTTAACGAGAAAAAAATAAAATAAAAGTCAGTGAACAGTGCCTCTAAGTGGCCGTTTCACAAAAAACGTAAACATTAGTTGAGGGTTTTATTTATTTTATTTTTATTTAAATTTTCCAACAAAAATCATTTCGTTATAATCCTTGCATATTCGTATAACTTAGAGACCAAATTTCCAATTTACCCTAATACGTATCTATTTTTTATATATGAATATATAATTAAATAAGTAAAAAGGAAAACATAAATTAAAGAAATAAATGATAATAATTTAATTGAGTAAACTTCAAAATACATCCCTGTGGTTTGTCCAATTTCGCACCATACATCCCTCTCGAAAAAGTTAGGACAATTACATCCCTCCGTTAGTAAAAGTCAAACAATATACATCCAAAAGGACGAACGATGCAAATGTGTTGTCGTTAACTTGGACACGTGGCAGTTAAGTGTGGGTATTTGTGTCATTTTATGTTTCCTACTTTCTTGATTTCATGTTGTGTCATCTTATAACTTAAAATGCTACAAAGAAGCAGATTCCAAACAAAAACTACAAAAGTTCAAACCAAACCCTATCACCACCCATCCGTCACCACACCACCACCTCCAACACCTTATATCCGGCCACCAATATCACCTTAAAACCCCCCCACACGACTACCTGATCCAGTCACTTTAAAAAACCCATTAACACCTTCTATCTCTAAACAACCTTCAAACCATCATTAGCTCATCCTACCACCAACAACAATAAGAACATCAACGAGCCCAAACGGACCCTCAAACAACCTCAAACGGACCCTCTCGTTGGTGGGGTGTGGTGACTGCCGAGCACCAACGAGCCCAAACGGACCCTCAAACAACCTCAAACATCAAACAATATGTATCCCTCGTCATCACAAACTCAAAACAACAACAATAATAACAAACATTTATCAAAATGATTTTTAGAAAAGATTTATCAATAAATCGGTTTTATTAAAAGATTTAGAAATTAGGGTTTTGAACAAAAATCAAAATAATGAACGAGGGTGGCTCGTGGGTGGTTTACCGTCGATAACAAGGTGAAAGGAGGAGGTGGTGACTCTCGGTGGTGGTGGTGGTTCACAGTGGTGGCGCGTGGAGTGAGGTAGGGGGCGTGTCAAGAGCTCAAAAGCTCCAGATAGGTTGTGGAGATGTCGATCTATCGATTGGGAAAAGAAAAAGGGTTGCCGGAAAATTTTCCGGTGGCCGGCGCCGGTTTCTGCTGGTGTTCCGGCGAGTGGGATGGCCGGTTATTCAAGTGAGAGAGAGAGAGTTATTGAGGTGTGAGTGTGTGTGTGTATTTATATAAAGAAGGAGAGGGAAACGTAAAATGACTGATATACCCTTACTAACTCTTACTTAACTGCCACGTGTCCAAGTTAACGACACAACATTTGCATCGTTCGTCCTTTTGGATGTATATTGTTTGACTTTTACTAACGGAGGGATGTAATTGTCCTAACTTTTTCGAGAGGGATGTATGGTGTCAAATTGGGCAAACCACAGGGATGTATTTTGTAGTTTACTCTAATTTAATTACATAAAAAGAAGTAAGAGAAAAGTAAAAAGTAATGATTAATATGATAATTTTAATGAAAAATAAAAATATGTATAATTATTACACTAATTATTTTGATTTGTTTAATGTAACAGGTCAATAATTAATTAATTATTATGGTGTATTTAGACTCACCATTTGTTTTTTAAAGGATACTTGTTTTGCATAGATCTCACCTCATCTATTAATATGATATCTAAAAGTTACGTGGGTTGTCGTTTCTTTCTTAATTTACGAATTCATAAATCAGTTGTTCAGCCAAATTTATTGTTAAAAAATAAGGGTTTTGTTAACCACAACCCATGGGGTTGTGTTTAAACATACCTTAATTAATTTTTTTTGCATTAAATGAATAATAAACATTCCAAGTTTAATATCACATTCCATGATTAAAATGAAAAAATATGTATAATTATAGAATATACTAGTTCATTTAATGTAAAATTTTTATTTATGGTATCTTTAAACACAACCCTATGGGTTGTTGTTAACAAAACCCAAAAAATAAAGAAGAAGGAAAAAAAATCTTTTATTTAGTTATTCTAGTATCATAACTACCTGTCT
Organism: Artemisia argyi; assembly: GCA_030686995.1. Classification (NCBI taxonomy): domain Eukaryota; kingdom Viridiplantae; phylum Streptophyta; class Magnoliopsida; order Asterales; family Asteraceae; genus Artemisia; species Artemisia argyi. The sequence continues at coordinate 41,748,375 of CM060691.1, forward strand.
CTTTTGTTTAGTCAATTGGTTGCTTTCTTTAATTCTCTTTAATTTTACTCTAGTATCATAACTACGTGTTTGGTGACTCTCTTTCTTGTTTTTGTCAATAGTTGACATCCCTTTAAATCTCGGTGCTTGTAACATTTTATTCTTCTTTGAACCGCAATCACTCTCTTCCATAGCCAAGTTCTTGGGATCACAACAAGTATTACAACTCATTTTCGCTTTCATTGTTGCATGATTATCAAGACTTGTCGATACTTGCCACAAGACAACTTTATCAACAAATCAATTAAAGCTTTTATGTTTAGTGTTTGCAACTCAAATACGCTTTTGAGATTTCGCCTCTCGAACTGTGAGAAAATACTAGATAGGTATATTAGATAAGTTGGCTTAGGCCATGTTGTGGGTTTTGAGTTATCAGAATTTTAGGGTTTTAACATGTATTTTTTTGGTAAAGCGTTTCACCGGTAAATATATTACTAAAAAAAAACATTGAAGTGCATAACATGAGGGTGGATCCCACATCTCAGCCCAGTACAGGCAACACAAACGCACCTATTGTGCTTCAAACAAACACTGTCATAAGAGAGACAAACATATCTTATGAATCTACCAAAATAAAATACCAATGACAAAACTAAAACTAGTTAATAGCTCTATCATGGATACGGATGTCCCACGCATCACCGAAAGCAAGTTGTTTTTATTGTAGATCATCAACATCGTATTCGAAATCATCATAACCATCATAATCTTCATATTCTCAGAGACTTGCATCATTAGTTCCTACACCATCACGATTCGAGTTAGCCATATATCGAGCCATATCATCATCAATATCCTCAACTTCATCATTATCCGAATCTTCCCCTTGCAATTCGTATCTACAAATATTGATCTATTAATAAAGCGATCCTTATTAGAATTCCATAATCTGACACTACCTAGTAAACATTGTCTAAAAAAGAATGCTAACTCAATAAATGATTTATTTTAGTGATTATGTATTAGGAGGCCACTAAATTATTAAACTTTTGTCATTTAGGTCATTTATATATTAAAACTAACTTATATAGCACTCATTTATGTGGTTGTTTTCGTTTATACGAATTTCGAATAATTTTTTCTCGAAAATCTTTGAAACAACGGGAATAAAACTAAATGTGACATATTAAAACAACATAAATAACTATTGAAATGTAAAATATTAGTTTTCCTCATTATCTAAGTGCAACTTCATTTGGTCAAAAGTGATCTATGATAATTAACTAATGTTTAACATTTGATTTTATAAATTTATTGTTTTGATATTTTAAAGTTAGCTTTGTCCTTCAAGTTGTACAAATTTCTGGCAAGAAGTTGAATGAGATTCGTATAAACAAAAACAAATATATGTTATACTACAACTAAAACCCTAAAAACTATCTCTGGCGATTTTTTTCCCCCTCCCTCACATCAAATCGTTTTTTTCTAATTCTACCTAATCTATTGTTCTCTGCTTCGACCTGTTTTGGGTATGAATTAACATCCTTTGTTATTTGTTCCCTAATTGGTTTCGAGCTTTGTTTCATAAGATTTTGTGGATTGTTAAGAATCGGTTTGTTAGGGTTTACATTAATCGCTTTTTGCATTAATCCGACTATAAGGTATATTCAATCGACTTCTTATTTTCCTTGATCCTTAGTCGGTATATCCCCTTTATAATCTTTCTTGAATCAATTCGAATATTTTCTGTCGATTATAACTATGGGGCCTGGTTGATTCTTTGTGCTTGTACGTTTGAAACCCTAACGTTCAGTTAGGGTTTTTCCTGTTCGATTGGTGTTTGCTACTTGCTGGTAAGTTTCTGTTTGATTGATTGTTCGTGGGTTAGAGAGATGTTAAATAAGGGTTTTCTTAATAGTAAGAGTGCTTCTGATCGTGTTAAGGTTGAGGGTTTGGCTGTTCCCCATGGTGAGGTTGTGGCGAGTTCGTTTGATGATAAGATCCGTGACATGGAACGGAGAATTGTTGAAGGTAAGCTTGTGTTCGTGGATGATGATGGGGTTCCTATACCTCTGAATGATGGGATTCATGTTACTAGTACTTATGCTAACGTTGATGCTAATATTCAAGCTACGGTGAATGAACCTCAAGTGGAACAATTGTTAGCTAATGCGCATATGAATTTTGATGATGCTATGATTAAAATTCAAAGTGAGATTGTTGCGAATGAAGTTAATTTAACAATTTCTCCTCCTTCGAATGCAACTTCTGGTCCTAAGGTGAATATGAATATGAGTGCTACTTCTGGTCCCATGGCTCATAAGGTTGGTACTAATGATGGTAATGGAGTGAAGTTGGTTTCTTACGCGGGTGCTACTTCTAATGAACCTCAGAAACATGTGTCTAATTTTCGGAGGTTGGAATGTAGCAAAAAGAAGGAGGATGTTGACCTTTCAGTTCCATTGAAAGTAGTGGAAGAGGTAAATACGAGGTTTGAGAATACTCTCTACGGTTATTTCCTTGGCCAACGCCTTGCTTTTCCTGTTGTTGATTATTATGTTCGCAATGCATGGGCTAAGTTTGGTTTGCAAAAGGTAATGATGAATGCTAAGGGGTTCTTCTTCTTTAAGTTCAACTTAAAGAAAAGTGTTGATGATGTGCTTGAAAATGGTCCTTGGTTGATCAGAAATGTTCCTATTATACTTAAACCATAGACTTTGAACACAAACCTACTTAAAGAGGATTTGACTAACATCCCAGTGTGGGTTAAATTCCACGATGTTCCCCTAGCTATGTTTTCTGATGATGGCCTCAGTCTCCTTGCCACACTGATTGGCACACCTAAAAGGTTGGATGCTTTTACAAGCCAAATGTGTAAGGAATCGTGAGGCCGTAGTAGTTTTGCCAGATGCATGATTGAAGTGAAATATGATGAGGTGCTTCGGGACAGTCTCACTGTTGAGATACCATTACTTGATGGTTCGGGTTCGACTATTGAGAAGATACGGGTTGAATATGAATGGAAACCACCTCGTTGTGATAATTGTAAGATCTTTGGGCATACTCTGGTTGATTGTCTTAAAGTTGTTACACCTCCAGTTCAGCCTACTAAGCCTGCTAATGATGGTTTTACAACTGTCAATAATAAAAAGAAGGGTAAGCAAGGTGGTCCTGCTACTCAGGGTAAATGAGGGTTTAATAAACCTGTTGTGGGTAAGCAGTTTCAGTATCAACCCAAAAAGAATCCCCCTGAAACTAAGAAGGTGGATGGCACTAAGAAGAAGGCCTCTGACGTGCCTAGTACGAGTGGAACGAAGATTTCTACATCTAATCAGTTTGCTGCTCTTAATATGGATGATACGGATGTTTTTGGTATTCCGTCTAGTGGCAACAACAAGGATGTAGATGCTGGTCGTACAATGGAAGTTACTGTGGATGAGTCTACTAAGACAGGTAATATAATGAAAGTTAATGAGGAAGAGTCAATTAAGATTGGTAATGTTTCACAAGCTCCTCTTGTGAGTGATTTTCAAGAGAAGGAGTCGGTTGTGGCTCCTACCACTGGTGTTTCTTCTTCTCCTCCCACCTCTTCTACTAAGAGGGTTAACCCTTTTTCTAAGGTGGGAGAGATTGTGCTTTCGGATTCTGAAGAAGAGGTGGCTAACCCTTTTGATGAGTCTGCTAATTTGTTTGGTGGTGGCCAAGAGTTTGAAGATGCTGATGATGACTATGATTACGATGACTATGCGAACCAGGTTTATGATCTTTCAGGGAATTTGGATGCTTTTAATGCCATCTATGGCACTAGGCTTCAAGGTCGTAGGAAGTAATTTTATTTCATTATGTCTTATGTTGTCATGTGAGTAATGGTATGTTTTCTTGTTTAGAAAATAGGAAGTATCTTCTATGTAAGTTGTTTGCCTATGTAACGGGCTGAGATATGGGATTCACTCATATCCATTGTACTCAAACGTTTTGGTTTATATATTTACCAGGGTGCAGGATTACTCCCTTTACCAAAAAAAAAAAATATATATATATATATATATATATATATATATATATATATATATATATATATTTTAAATAAATGAGCGTACTAAAAAAAAAATTAATAGTTGGGCGGCATCTACATACATAATCACTCTTTACTAGTTGTTTTTCTGATTTATGATCCACTAGATGATGGAAAAAGAACAAAAAATAAATGAAGAATGGAGAATCACATGGATTGGGCAGGATTTAAAAAACAGAAAAGCAATTAACTGAGGAGCTGATTAAAAGTCTAACATAGTTGTAGCCCATGCGCTAACTGCTTAGTAACGTTAAGTTATTGTCTTATTGGGCTTTAGGAGGGGTGGGCAAGCAGCACCTGTACTCCCGTAGTCTAAGGCCTGATAACTTTTTAGATACAATTAGTAAAATTACGAAAGTAGCCCTAACATGCAAAATCACGTTACAATACATCACCCATTTCGTTAGGAAAACTGCACACATGGAAAACCACATGTATTGATTTTCTATTTTTGGTATATTGAAATAAATTAAAAGAGAAAAAGAAGAAGTTTTGCATGTTGCATATATACTTGCATGCGTATACTAACTGAGGCCTTCAGTTTTCAATCGACTAACAAACTACCTTTTCTTCTAAATGTTTAACCATCTTCTCGAATTTGTCTAAGTTAGATAATTTTAAGAAGTTATTTAAATCTGGAAGGTGATTAAAAGACATAAGTTACGCTTAATTTTGTGTCTGAAGAGATAAATCCACTTGTTACAACTTAAATGAAAAAAAAGAAAAAAAAAATCGAACATAAATGATATTAACCTAAGTCAATTTGATATAGTCCTAGGTAAAAAATAAATGTTAAGAAAACTAATTACGCCATTCATAGAAAACACATAATATCGATCGGCAAAGAAGTGATGGATTATTAAGAGAACTTTGTGTAACGTATACTTTAGCCTTTTGTGACAACTGGCAATTTAGGGAGTTATTTTGAAAACCCGCATTACGTTAAAGTTCGTTTATTATTTTTATTTGGAATTTTTATTCACAACGAACTTGTAAGACCTATTTTTATGGATAATTATATTTATTGATGTTATGGAATTCGTGAATTATTTTCATAATTCATTTTGATATTATGCTCGGTGATGTATTCTTAAATTCTCACTGGTACTACGTTGACTCTGGCACTAGGATTACCTAACGAAAAATTTTATGATTCGTTTTACGAGTCCGACGATATTTGAGTAATTACGAGATGTTTTTCGGGAGATATTAAAGTTTGAAATGAGTTCGGGTTTCGGGACACATGTTTTACATTTACCCACCCTTACTACTAGTATTATTATTATTATTATTATTATTATTATCATTAATTGTAAATATATATATATATATATATATATATATATATATATATATATATAAACTACAATTGGTCCTTGTGGTTTCGGTACTCAAACAACACACACAAACACCAACACCTATCACCAAATACTCTCTCTCCCCCATTTCTCTAACCCTAGCCGCCGGTCATAATTTCCGGCCACCACCACCACCACGTCGACCACACCACAAAACAAACACCACCATTTTAACCCTTACTCTTTCCTCTTTCTTTTGGTATATCATACGCACCAAATAACCAACATTAACACCTCGAAATCTTATTAAATCTGACCCAACTTTGTTGTTTTTACTAGATCTATTCGTTTGGAGGTTCTAGGAGGTGAGTATGATCGATTTTGGTTCTTGGGTGCCACGATTTGGTATTAAATCCGTGGCTACATGGAAGTTTTTCATGGGAATCTAATTATTATGAGATGAGATAATGTTTTTGATGTTAAAAAAATGGTTTGGTATCCGGGTCTTGGTGATTCATCGATGGGTCGAGTGAACCGTGAGTCAAGGACTCACGGCTTGATGTGGGATTCGAGCCTATGGCTCGTTATTTTGGCTTATTGTGGCCTTGAGTTCATGGTTTTGCATGTTTTACTTGCTTGGAGTTGGGTAGACTCGATGGAGTCTTGGCCTTTGTGGCCGAATATGGTTGTTGATGCCACGACCCAAGTGGTCGAATGGGCAGTTTTGGGTGTGCTCGTTGGAGCCTATTTTGCGACCCTTGGTTGTTGGTCCGAGTCCTTGTGACTCGTAGTATTGAGCCGAGACTCAAGTGAGTCGAGTGGCTCGGGTTTGGCTTGGTAAACCAACCCGCAATTGGACCATATTTGTATTTATATTTCCTTATTATAATTTTTGTTAACTTGATATGGTTTTGGCATTTGTTGATTTTCGGCCGAATGCTTGTTGTGTCGAGATCATTTTTGGTCTCGACAAGAGATTTGTGGTATATTGAGAAGTGTTGACGAATTGGGATATTGGGGATCGATTGTGAGACGGTCACTTAGATTGACGGAGATAGGTTAGTCGGATGCCGTAGTCGGACCCTATTGTTGTAGCACGTGGATTGGGATTGTTTTGGACGGAGATGTATTGATTATTATGACTTGTACATATTATTTTGGACTTGGACAATGAGCCGAGAGTCATGACTCGGACATGTGACCATTTCGTATGACTCGATAACTATTTACAATTAAAACGTAAATAATAAAACTCGTAATAATAATTATTGATAATATAAACGTTTATATGAATATATAGACGTGAGTAACGGATATATAATTATATAGGCGCCTATATTAATAATAATAATAATCACGAGTCATATTATAAATAATACGACTAGATATATATATTAGGCTACGAAAGTGGCGTAATATTATTGAACGTATTATTATTATAAAAAGGTGTTATAAAACGGGGAACTCTCGACAATTATTAAACATTTAAATAAAAATGTCATTTTATATATATATAACGGGTAAACTTATCGAGTTATGCGGAGTCGTTGTCACTCGAGTCCAGGTAAGTTTTTATTGGTGACTATCGTGTTGTCACGGATATATGACGATTAATATAAACGTTTTCTATAACTAAATAACCACTTAACCGTTGGGTTGAACCGAGTTATTTGGCTATATGAAATGAATATATTAATGGGCATCGTATCCTACGATGCCCATAGGTTGTGGTATATGTAAAGTGTAATAAATTGCGAATGTATATATCGGGAAATCTGGCCAATTTGACGATGTATATGAGGAATTTATTAAACTACGATATATACCATATAGTATTTATGTGCTATGTGCTTTAGGATTGGGTGTAATCTTGGAACGGTATGTTACGTAAATAAATATGAGGATTATCAAATCGACGGATTTGATAAACTTCGGCGATTTATTTAAATGATATATTGGGCTAATATTAGATCCATAGTTTATTTTATTATTCTTTGTGTGACCTTTTGGTTTGTTTTGTGTCGACCCATCACCCGTATGGATACCAAACGCAAATACACCAAACTAATACGAAATGGATTTTCGGAAATAAAACGGATTCTCGTCCGGGTTTGGGAATATTTTGAAATTTGAGGAAATGATTTCTGAACGAGTTGATATTGTTAGGTCGTGCCGAGTCCGTAGTTACTGTTTCGTGAGTTACTATACATCTTATTTCTACCGACTTCTTCTTGCTATTTTCTGGACTTTAGGTGAGTCATAGCCCCATTTTTACTCTTGAACTGTGTTTTCAATACTTGGGGTGAGAAACGTGCAAATTATTTTATGTGGACTATTATCGCTTCTATATTCTTTCTAAAACTTGCTATGCATACGGACTAGGATGTATTGTCAGCTTTAGTCACATTTTATGTGTACTATTCAATGTTGGCTTATTTGTTATTGTCAGCTTTAGTCACACGGTTCGTGTGTACTATTCAAGGTTGGCTTATTTAGATACTGTAGTGTGCACCTATAGGTTATTGATACTTGGAGGTTATCCGAGTATTTATTGGTATTGCGGGGGTTACCCGAATATCTATGTTGGAACGGAGGGTATCCGTGTGTTAGGATTGGAGCGGAGGGTATCCGCAGGCTTTTAGTGAATCCTTAGTCTAGCTAGCAAGCGTTTTGCGTATATGTCCACTATATTGTTAGATGAATTTAAACCTATGATCTCACCAGCGAAAGCTGACTTTTAGCACGTTTTCTCAGGTAATTAAATGATGATACGGATGCTTGGAATGGAAGGCTCGGCTAAGGCTCATGGGTTATGGATCTATTTTTCTAAACTCTGATAATTAATTTTGGACCTACTGTTATGTTATTTTGGGCCTGACTCTGAATGATGTTGGGATAAATGTAAACGTTAAAAACCCCGTTTTGGTTGTGTTTTTATTATGTTTACTTTATCTCGTTCTATATTGTCTTGTGTCGGATACCAATCCCCGTAGCACCCCGAAAGCTTGTTGAGTCTTCCGCTGTATCAAATTTTGGGGGTGTTACACCTTTAGGTAGCCGTATAAGTTGACGGAATTCAGATTGTTGTTTTGACTGTTACAAGGTAATACGTACGATATACATGCATTTGTTTCCCTTAATTCCGGCAAGAAGTTGAACGAGATTGGATAAAGTTATTTAAATCTAGAATGTGTCTAAGTTAGATAATTTTAAGAAGTTATTTAAATCTAGAAGGTGATTAAAAGACACAAAGTTTTTTTTTTTTTTTTTTTTTTTTTTTTTTTTTTTTTTTTTTTTTGGTAAAAGGGAACTTCCACCCTGGTAAAATATATTAACCAAAAAAACCGTTTAAAGTACAATGGAATGTGGCTGAAACGCCACATTAACCTCAAACAACCGCTTGAACAACTACTAGATCATTTATGACATGTGATAAATGAACAACTAGCTACCAACAACTAGAACAACCACTGAAAGCAAAAAGACATGCAAAACAAATAAACAAATCCAAATAAAAGATTACTTCCTCGAACGGCCTTGAAGCTTGAAATCAAACTGATTATTAAATTCCTCAAATTGCCTAGGTAAGTCATAGACCTGGGCCGCATAATCATCAGAAAGATAGCCTTCAAGCTCGTTATGTCCTCCTGCTGATGAAAAGTAACTGTCCATAGGATCATTTGGCTCAAACACCTCATCATCACTATCGGAATCAACCACTTCACCCACCTTAGAGAATGGGTTGCCCTTCCTTATACCATCAGCTACCGGAACAGGTTTACCATTATCATCCACAAGGGTGCCATGCCCATCAATAATTAGCTTTTCAAGCTTCTCAATTTTCTCAACAATAGGTGTGTTCTTCATTAGCGATGGAGACGTAGTTTTAGAAGAGCTAGAAATAACTTCAGGGGTACACGTAGTGCCAATCACAGGTTCCAAAACCGAATCTTGTTTTTTAAGAACATCAAAACTGTTCTTCAATTCAACAAAGTTGATATCCTCCACCCAATTCTTAATCTTACCGAGGTCATCCTGGAGGGGAGCCATACTATTAGTAGTATCAGTAGTAGGTTCATTACAAGTAAAACCTACATTAACCATTGGAGAACCTGTATTCGATTGGTTAGACGTCGATGCTCCTCCATTCTTTGGCTTAGTAACCGGCCTATAGTAATACGAGACTTTAGGCTTTTGAAAACGAATCCCATCAACTTGACGATTAGTACCCTGAAGCTTACCTTTACCTTTCTTCTTATAAGCATCAACGAAACCCTCTTCATCAACCAACGCTTTATCTTTCACAACATGTTTCACTCTCTTAGGACATCCATCATCATTGTGATAAAAAAACATTACAACTCTCACATCTTGGCGGCTTCCACTCATATTCAATATCAATTTTTTCCAATGAATGACCGGACCCATTAGGGTAGGGGATAGCAACCACAAGAGAGTCAAGTAAGGCTTCCTTTGACGACACTTCCACGAGGGCCCTAGCATAGGAATTACGACCCCACGACTTAAGACACATCGTACTCGTGTATGAATCAAGCATGATAGGACGACCAATTTGTGTTATGATCAAACTAAGACCAACCTCAGAATACGCAACAACTGGAATATTATGGAGTTTCACCCAAACAGGAGCTAACGTTATATCATCTTTTGTAAGTTTAGTGTTCGGAGTCCAAATATTCAAAAAGATAGGAACCGATCGTATTAACCATGGACCTTCTTCCAACACCCTTTCCATACCCTCTTTGGTTTCAAATTGGAACAGAAAAAAACCATTATTAAGCATAACCCTTTGTAAACCAAACTTCGCCCATGTATTTCTAACGTAATTTTCAACTATCGGGAAAGCAAGTCTCTTACCAATGAAATAACCATACAAAGTATTAGCAAATCTAGATCTTACCTCATTGACAGCTTCCAAAGGGATGGTGACATTAGCACCTGCCACACAATTAACGGTCATCTTAGGTATTTTATCTTTAAACATATCCGCAAAAGTTATAGGAGTAGAACCTGTGTTATCCAATGTCGTGGCCAATTTATCACCATTGCCACTCGATCCCAAAGGGATACCAGATCCATGACCACCCTTGTTACTCGATCCCGAATTCACATTGATTGAACCAGTTTTACCCTTATCATTTGCTCCCATGTTTACCCCAGAATCAGTAGCAGAATTATCACTACGATGCATGAGAACAAATAGCAAGAACAACAAGAACCAACAGCAAGACAAAAAGTAGAAACCCTAAAAAACTACTACAACCAAAAACAAATAGCAACAAACCAGGACCCAACGATTAATTAATGTTACATTAACCGACTCTCATTATTAATCAAATCAGAAAAATGTAAATTAGACAAAAGCGATGCGAATGACGAAACAGATACCTAAGAGAAAGAACAATATAATCCACCCACAATTAACCAATGATGAATAACTAATATGTTATCCACCGACCCACTATAGACCATAAACTAATAAGTTAGATTGAGGATCATTAATGGAGGAAGAATAATGGGTGATAGGGGATCGCCACATTCGCCAGCCGCTTTTAGGGTTTTTTCTGTCAAGAACACTACAATCATCTGTCACAAAAGACATAAAGTTGTTGGATATTTTAGTGTAATTGGATTAACTTATTTGACCAATTTCGTCGTAATAAGACATCATTTAGGATTAGACGTGTGGAGTGCACACCTATTTGAATTTATTATGATGTTAGGGGCGAAGCACCTAAGGGAAGGGGGTCCGGGGGCAACGCCCCTGGGAGCGGGGTTCCAGGGGCGGCAGCCCCTGGTAGCAGGGTTCAAGGGGCGGCAGCCCCTGCTATGTTAAAAATTCCTCAGAAAATCAAATTTTTGGAAATTGAGGGACTAAATTTGACAATTTTGAAACCTGCCAAAAAGGCGGCAGTTATGATGGCCCTAATCCCGTTTTTCATACATATACGTTTTCTCTTGGTCAATTTTGGTTCTCTGGTTCATAAGATTTCAAACAAAACCATACAAAACGCTCTCAATCTCTGGATTGTATCCGATTGAATAATTCGGGAGAACCACCGAATTGATTCGATCTGAAAGTGTTTACACGCTTTTCAGAGATTCAAATATATCCGGTTGTGTTCGTTATTGTTATCCCCTACAAAAGTTATGCTTACTTTTGTGCCTCTGAATAGATAAATCCACTTGTTACAACTTAAATGAATAATAATAATAATAATAATAATAATAATAATAATAATAATAACAAAAAGAAAAATCAAACATAAATGATATTAACCTAAGTCAATTTGTTAAAGTCCTAGGTAAAAAATAAATGTTAAAACTAACAACGACATTCACAGAAAACACAGAATATCGATCAGGTATGTATACGGTATAGAAATTAAGGATTATTAAGAGAGCTTTGTGTAACGTACACTTTAGGTGGCCATATAAGTTGATGGATCTCAGATCATTGTTTTGACTGTTACAAGTTAATACGTACGATACATGCATTTGTTTCCCTTAGTAGGAAAATTTTGTTTGACAGCTGGTACTCTTATATAAGCACATGATAACTTTAAAAACAGTGGCCACTCATATTAAGATTAATCAATTCGAGCTTTATATAGCATTGAACAGTGATAACAACCAAAATCAGTGAATTGTCATGTTTGATTATCATTAACAACTGTATTAATATACATACGTCACATTAGACATAATGTTGCAGGTGATAATAGGGATGGCAAATATGGGCAAGAAAAAACCCATAACCTACGGGTATCCGCACATAAATGGGCGGGTAACCCCGTCAATTTTTACGCACGGGCGGGTTGTGGGTTAAATTTTGTTCTCATCGGGTGGGTGCCGGGCGGGTGACGGGTAATGTACACCCGTCACAGGTAAACTTATGACACACATTTAAAATACCTATGAGTGTACCGTGAACCCATTTATGTTAAACTAAATTTATTATAATAGTTAAATATTCGTAAGGTTGTTGGTATATATATAATAATACCAACTTTTTAGAAAATACAATAAATATTTGTAAGTTGTTGAAGAAGTAGGATGCTAAAAGAGCCGAGTGAATATAATTTGGTGTTTTGTTAACGAAGTTTTCAACTATTTTACTTTATCTCTTGAAATGCACTAATAATTTTGTGATTTAGAGTAATGATGTTTAATTTGTTAGTTTCAGACATATGCTTAAGTATTTTATTTTTTTTTGGGTAAAAGGGATAACACACCCTGGTAAAATATATTACGCCAAAAAACGTTGAAGTACAAAGGATGAGAGCGTACACCCCTCATCGCAGCCCGTTATATAGGCAAAACACGTACCAAAAAGTACTAACTAGAAACAGCCATAAACACTAAACAAAATAAGACTATGGCAAAAATGAAAATTACTACCTACGACCTTGAAGCTTCAAGCCATAAAACGACTTAAGAGCATTCATTTCACCTGGAAGATCATAGATTTGTCTTGAGTAATCATCATAGTCATCATAGTCATCACATTCACCTTCAAACTCATTACCACCCCCAAATAAATTAACCGGTTCGTCAACCTCATCATCACTTTCAGAAACCACGACATCGCCCACTTTAGAGAATGGGTTAACCCTCTTATTAGAAGATGTAGATGGAGTAGAAGAGATATTAATCATTGGAGGCTCATCCTGCTCCATAGAATGCACGGCAGACGGAACAGGATGACCATCATCATCCACAAGCGTACCTTTACCATCGATAAGAATCTTTTCAAACTCACTAATTTTGTCAACTAAAGGAGTAGAACCAACTTCCTTAGTTTCCAATGAAGCACTCACAAGCGGTTCTTGTGATGTAGCACCAGTTTTAACCAACTCATCCACATTAACTTCCATTGTACGGCCAGTCTCCACATCCATGCTGGTGTCATAAGTAGGAATATCAAACGTATCCGTATCGTCTATATTAAGCGCATCAAATTGGTTAGATGTAGAGATCCTTGTTCCACTAGAACTAGCCACATCAGAAGTCTTCTTCTTAGTGCCACCAACATTCTTAGGTTCAGCAGGAGTCTGTTTGGGTTGATACTGAAACTTCTTACCCACAACAGGTTTAGTAAACCCTCCTTTACCCGGAATAGTAGGACCACCTTGTTTTCCTTTCTTCCTATTATTAACAGTCTTGAAACCATCATTAACCGGCTTACTAGGTTGAACAGGAGGAACAACACCTTTCGGACAATCAATAATATTATGACCAAAAACCTTACACTTATCACAACGCGGAGGTTTCCACTCATATTCCACCCGAATCTTTTCAATAGTCGAACCCGTACCATCAAGTAAAGGTATCTCAACAGTAATGTTATCCCTAAGCATCTCATCCGACTTTACTTCAATCATGCATCTCGCAAAGCTACTACGGCCCCACGAATCCTTGCACATTTGGCTAGTAAAAGCATCTAACCTTTTGGGCGTCCCAATCAAAGTAGCAAGAAGACTAAGCCCGTCATCCGAAAACATAGCTAGAGGAACATCATGGAATTTAACCCACACTGGAATGTTAGTTAAATCCTCTTTAAGCAAGTTTGTGTTCAATGTCCATGGTTTAAGAATAATAGGAACATTACGAATCAACCAAGGACCGTTATCAAGAACATCCTCGACACCTTTCTTCGAGCTAAACTTGAAGAAAAAGAACCCCTTAGCATTCATCATAACCTTTTGTAAACCATACTTAGACCACGTATTGCGAACATAATAATCAACAACAGGGAAAGCAAGCCGTTGGCCAAGGAAGTATCCATAGAGAGTATTCTCAAACCTCAAGTTCACCTCTTCCACTACTTTCAACGGGACAGAAAGATCAACATTATCCTTCTTTTTGCTGCAAAATAACCTCCGAAAATTAGACACATGTTTCTGGGAATCATTAGAAGCAACGCCCGCGTAAGAAGCCGACTTAACACCATTACCACTAGAAGTATCAATTTCACATTGAATTTTGTTCATAGCATCATCAAAGTTTTTATTCGCATTAGCAATCAATAGATCCACATTAGGCTGTTGAGAACCTTGTGAAACCGAATCAGCATCATCCATTGTAACATCAGCATACGCACCAAGTGAAACCGGCTTCACTTGCTCAGGCATATGTGCACGTACATCACAATCAACACCATTATCTGAACCACTACCCTTTTCCCTCTTCTCTATGTCACCCCCTACATCTGAATCCAAGGAACCTGATTTCGACATATCAGCTCCCTTATTCAGATCTCCAGTCTCATCATCCCCACCCTTCTTAGCAACCGTATTCTTATTAGCACGCATAGAACTCAAAAAACCCCTATTCATCTCTCAAAACCAGTAGAACAACCAAGCAATCGAAATAAATAACCAGCCAAAGCAAATCAAAACCGAAAAAAATAAAACCCTAATCGCTTAGGGTTTACACATGACGCACACCAAAACTAACCTCCGTCCATAATCATCCACCCAATAATACGTATAAACGAAGTAAAGAATAGTGGAGGATCGAATTAACCTTTACGTAGAAACAAATAATTCCGACTAAAGACCCTAAGTTAAGATCGATCTACCTCAAACAAGATGATATCAAGCAGCAGGCGATCAAGAATCAGCGAATCAAGATCAGACTGATGCAAGAACCACGAGATGGTAAAGAAGATCGGTTAGAGTGAATCGAAGTTAGGGTTATTAGGGATTCGACTTTAGTCGCCAGAGAGAATATCGAAGTTAGGGTTTTATATTTGCTTAAGTATTTTGTGAACTTGGTATTTGGCAAATTGATATAATGTCTTATTATACACTTTCATTATTAGTTTCATATCATGATTTTGTTTTTTTGTTGAATTTCACTAACTTGGGGATTTACTCATAGGCAACAGATACCCGTTGGCATGAGCATAAGTAGAAAATTGTACTCACTTGCGGGTGACGGATGGGTGTTGGGTGACGGGTATTAGGTACCCGTGTCATTGCACACGGTTGCCCTCCCTAGGTGATAAGAATAGGATCATCTTGTAATTTGTAAACCCTGGATAGTATGAATGCAATAATTAATTGTCTTAAGTTCATTTCCAAGGCAAAAGCATGAGTGTGGGTGCTTGCAAAAACTAAAACAAACAGTGTATACCTGAACTACTTTACAAAATCCAACATCTAACGATCCGGCCATACACCAAAGGTTTGTTTATTTAATTGCTTGTCCCATAAGTATTTCTTTATTTTTTATTTTAAGAATAAACCGTAAATGCGTGCCCATCTTCTAGCACACGAAAATGAGCCTCAATTCCTGCATTGTGGTATTTCTTCCAATATCATTATATTTGGGATTATTCCATTTTTATTTTAACTTCAGAATACCTCGGGCGACTGGACAACTTGTACCTTCACCACCCATACATCCGACAAGTGTCCCAAGTACATGCAAAGTGGCGCCTTATGATTGGTAGATGTACAAGTCGCCCAGTCGTCCATGGTATTCTGGAGTTAAAATAAAAATTAGGGCAATTTTAATGCGTTGGGATACCTCCGGGGCATTTTTGAAATTTTCCCATTATATTTCTATATTTAGTAAACTTCCATACGTAAACCTATTATAAATACCAAGCTTCATATCAACTCATGCATTCGTATCTTCTACGTTACCAACAATGGCAACTTATATCAAGTCTTTCCATCTTTTTTGGGGTGTTCACGTTTTTGTTTTGGTTCTATACATTGCGCTTTTAGGTTGTGTTTGTGAAGCTCGGGCTTATAGAGCTGGTAATGGTGGTGGCTTTGTTCTCGCAAGAGGAGGGAGCTTTGTTCTCAATGGTTCACCTTTTCTATTCAATGGTTTTAACGCTTATTGGATGATGAACGTAGCCACTGATCCAAGTGAAAGGTTCAAAGTTAGCCAAGTCTTACAAGATGCAGCAAATGCTGGTCTTTCAGTTTGTCGCACTTGGGCTTTCGCCGATGGTGGTGATAAAGCGTTACAAATTTCACCAGGAGCATACAATGAACGTGTATTTCAGGTGATAAATAATGTGATTTTGTGTAACACTTGATCCATACTACTTTTTTTTAACATGGAAAAGCCTTAATACATACTTTAAGAGTGTCTTTACTTACCATAATTTTGGTTTCTGAACGCGCGCAGGGGCTCGATTTTGTGGTGGCAGAAGCAAAAAAGTATGGTCTTCGATTAATACTAAGTTTTGTTAACAATTATAAAGACTTTGGAGGACGATCACAATACGTTGAATGGGCTAGAAGCTCAGGCGTGCAAGTCAATAGTGATGATGATTTCTATACAAACCCCATTGTTAAGAATTATTACAAGAACCATGTCCAAGTAATTAAGTACCGCACTAAATATTATGTTTCGTGTATCCTAATATGTTTCTAAAATGACTTATATGTAAATTTATCACTTCAGAGAGTTATAACAAGAGTGAATACAATCACCCGGATCGCGTATAAGGATGAAAGAACAATCATGGCATGGGAACTCATTAACGAGCCACGCTGCCAAGCTGATTACTCGGGACGAACAGTTAATGTAAGCGAACGTAAACAATTCAACTACATGATGTCTAAAAAATAACTATATACGTTATGAAAGCTAACTTACGTTTCAATTTAGGGCTGGGTTCAAGAAATGGCTTCATTTGTTAAGTCATTGGATCTACATCATCTATTGGAGGTTGGTATGGAAGGGTTTTATGGCGATACAATGCCCGAACGAAAGCAAATAAACCCAGGTTACCAAGTTGGAACTGATTTCATCAGCAACAACCTTGTTAAGGGAGTTGATTTCGCCACGATACATGCATATCCTGATCAATGGTATAATAACACTTCTAGTTCATGTCTTTATAATGATAGAAATAAGAAGCCGTAGTGTATATTATTCATTTACCTTATATGCGTAACTTATTTTTAATTTCAGGATGTCTACACAAGATGAGGATTCACAAATGGCATTTATGCAAAAATGGATGTCAAGTCATTACCAAGATTCAAGAACTATCCTAAAAAAGCCATTGGTTGTAGCCGAATTTGGAAAATCTAGTAAAGATCCAAATTTTAACACTATCAAACGTGATTCGTACTTAAATGCTGTTTATAGAAACATTTACATGGAGGCAAGAAGCGGAGGGACAGTTGGTGGTGGTTTAGTGTGGCAACTTATGGCGGATGGGATGAGTTCCTATGGTGATGGATATGAGATCGTTTTGTCAGATAACCCGTCCACTGATAGCATCATTTCGCAACAATCTCATGCTATGAGCACTCTATCGCATGTGTTAAGACTTGGACCTAACAATGTGCCAGGTAACCTTCCTCGTGAAGTCGAATTTGATCATGTTGGCAGTCGTCGTTCATCAGTGAAGCACCATCGGCGTTACCATCATCATCGTCATCACGCACATCATGCTCACAATCCAAAAGGATTAAGAAAGGCATTGCCTTAAATGATGTAGAATTGTTGAAGATGGGGGTTAAATTCAAGATCTTCTTATGTTAAACTGGCATTGTGGTTTAACTTCTTGCCGTTTTTATGAAATTGTCATTAATTTGTTATTTATAAATTATATTTGAAGGAAATGCCCAAAGAGATTGAATGTACCAAATGGGGAACATTCGATCAACATGACAACATGTATGTAACGAATTACTAGTTGTAACTTATAAATTCCCTTCCATTTATAATGTATTCTTCACATAACAATAAATTTCTAGCATTTAGTACGTGCGAGTAAATCTTATTCGAATGAAATTCCCTTCCATTTTAACTAATTCCAACTTTTTTTCTAAAAGGTAAACTGCAAAATACATTATATTCATGAAACATTTTTATTAAAAACTTTTGGCAATATACCTAAAGTCAAACACGTTAGATGCCTTAAGACTGACAATGTAATCCATTATACTCCTCTTGTCTTAAAAAGTCAAACACCTTTATTAATATGGTTAATTAATTGAAAATATATTATATTTTCCACTTCTTATTATTATGTGTATTGAACTTATTTTTTTTTTATTGTGTGTACTGAATTTTTAAATTTTGATTATTTTGTGTATTTTGTGACTATTCATTCATGTAAAATGACTATTTTACCCTTCAAAATTTGACAAAATAAGAGTAAAATGGTTACAAAATGCACACAATAATCAAAATTTAAAAATTTACTACACACAATAGAAAAATAAAAGTTCAGTACTGTTGGTCCCTTTTACTTGGTTATCAATAACTAAATAGCTAATATAACCAAGATATATGACTTTTAACTCAGATGTATATATATAATTAACAATAAAGCAATGTAAAGATAAGAGACAATATTTTTCAACGTTTAATTATTTATTAGAAGTTAATCAAAAAGAATCGTACCCAAGTGTTTGCGGAATAGCACTTGGGATTGAAAATGACAAGTGTGGTATTGACTCCTCTCTAAACTCAAAACAATGTTTGAGTGACAACTGAGGACCCACTGAGCTATCTCAGGGGCTATGTTGTTCTTTGGAGGAGTAAAAGTGGTTTGTGAATGCTTTGCATTAATTGCACAAACTTGTCCACTTTTACTCCTCACTTATGTTGCCTATTTATACACAAATATGAACAACTCTATAATACAATGGACCTAAGCATTCCTTAATAAAATCTTGATAGATTTTATTCTCTAGCAAGGGAAACTTCTTTGGGTTAAGTCCAAAAGGTGCTTTCTGATGACAGACTGGATTTAACCATTTGGGGAAAGTTTGACCTTAAAGTGATAAAGCACTTTAGTGAAACAGTTCAAACTTTCCCGCCCAGTCCCGCCAAATCTTCAGTGTTCAAGTCATCAGTCTTCAGTACCATGATAGTTGTTGAGGAGTCTTGGGGTTCAGTGAGTTATTGTCATCCTCACTGAACCCATCACCTTCTTCTTGGCTTAGATCTCACTCACTGAGTTCCGCCTCACTGAATGGGGAACCTTTCTTCTTAGGCTCTGTCTAAGCATCCTGAAGATGACTCACTGAGTTACTGTTCACTTAGTGACTTGTTTACACTTAGGCGATTTTATGTTCAAATCCTTGTTAGAAGAAGATTAGGGAATTCACTGACCCAACAATCTCCCCCTATTTGAACATACAAATAGCCTAAGTGTTTCTTGATTCAGTGTGAGTTGGCAGGGTTCTTCATCTCTTACTGAATATTGATGCAATTATAAGTAGGACACATAATTTAAACAAAACATCAAAGTTTATTAATAGTTATTACAAGTCCTACAAATTACAAAAATAAAAAAGATAGTTGTTGTAGCAGATTAGATGTTCAGTTGATAGCCAAGTGCATCAAGTTTAGCCTTCTTTGATCTCAGGAGGTGTCTCTCAGGGTGCTCCTCAATCATAGCTTTAAGGTCCTGACAGAACCTTACATTTTCAGCACACCTAACAGGAGAGGCCAACATTAGGTACATCAACATCGCCTTAATCCCTGCCCTGTCCATGTCAGACCATCTTTGGAATGCAGGGTTTCCATACTCATCAATAAAGCATTGACCTCTTTCAGGGACTTCGAACACCACATTGTTCATGAAGACGATACCTTCAGGATGGGACCTATCACAATCCAATCCTGGGACCTTGATTTCAGGCTCTAGTTCAACTTGCTTCCTTTTTATTTTGGAGACCTTTTGTGGAGCAGTCTCTGTTGTTGAAGCAGGAAGAAGGGGGGAATGTTTAGAGCTTCAGGCATTGCTTTCAGTCTGTCATACCTTTCCTTCAGTGACTTGAGAAGGTTGGGTACCGCAACATTGTTCTTCTTGGCAATGATGGGACGGAGCTCATCAAGTTCAGTGATGCCAAAGTCAGTAAACCTGAATGGTTTGTGAACATCCATCACTCTTTTATCTTGTCCCCTGAAGACAGTGACTATGGCAGGATTGGTGTTGCGATGAATTTGAATGTCAGTGATGGTTTCCGGTTTTAGCCTTTCTTTCATCACCCAATTATACCTTTCAATCCTGGTCTTCCTTATATGAGTGCCCTTCCTGAGCTTCGCTTCCCTTTCCCTTTTTAGAGCACTTAATTCTTCCTCCTGAGCCTTCTTAAAGGCTGCACCAGCTTGCTCAGTGGCAAGAGCCTCAGTATCCAAACCAATCTTTTCAGCTTCCTCATGAACAACCTGTATAAGAGCAGGCTTGCTCATCCTCTCTTCTTCAGCCACCTTTTGTTGTATCTTAATCCTTTCCATGTGAGCTTGAATTTCGGCATTGGTGAGATGATGTACTACTCCATTGATTTCAAACAGGACTCTGATAGGTTCATCAGGGTCATATCTGACTATGGTTGAGGCAGGCTTGAGCACAATTTCAGGTTCAGAGGTGGTAGCAATACTTTTTCCTTTGTCCTGCCTGAGAGTGGGGGAGACTGGTTCCTCTTGTGGTGGAACTTCAGTGATTGGTGTGGCTTCAGTGACATGCTCCCCCTCAGTGTGAGAGGGCTGTCCAGCTTCTTGTTCTTCAATATCAGGGGCTTCAGTAACATTCTCCCCCTCAACATTTACCTGAGCGTCAGTGATGGCAAGTGTTGGAGGTACTGAAGAAGAAGTAGATATACCCTTAAAGGCTTGAAAAATTTCCGCCGTCATAGACTTGATTTCCGTAGTATCCTTTTGAATGATAGATACTTTGGAGTCAAGTGCAGCCTGAGAGTTTTCAAGGGCTGTCATCCTGGATCCCATTGTCCATGCCAGAGAAGTGGACTTGTGGGATTGAGCTGCCACTGATTCTTCCAATGATGTAAAGGAAGATTTGAGAGACTCCATGATTGAGCTGAGATTCTGAACATTAGATCCCTTTAGCAAGCCAAGTAACTCAGTGAGGGTCTCACTGAGTTTACCTGATACGTCTCAGATGCCTGAAGAAGCTTCCTTGTTAGCTCAGGATCATCTTTGACTGATTCTTGAACAGACTGAACCCCTATATTCAGCTTGTTGAGGGATTCCAAAAACTGGTTGTGTTGAGAGACCATTTGTGTCAGGGAGTAGGTGACTGTGGAATTTTGCTCCCTGACATCATCATTAAAGTCTTCAACAGCATCCTTGAGTAGGTGGTAATGGACTGCTTGCTCAGTGTGCATGTTAAACACTTCGTCAGTGACCCCCCTGTATAAAATGTTGGTTATCTTCTTGATGAATTTGGTGAAAACTTTCTCAGTGAGAGGAGCTTGATCATCTTCTAAGGATTCTGATGTGGAGTTGGTGTTAGCAGCCTCAGTGTCAGAGGGTTGAGGAGACTGAGGAATTGGTTCAGGGACTGTCTCCTCAACCACCATATCATCTCCAACTTCAAAAATCTCCTCATCACTATGAAATTCATCATCAGAGAACAGGGCGGCCTGAGCATCAGCCAGTGAGTTAATCTACAACAGAAGGTTATCCGGCTCCTCTTCATAAGAAGACTTACCTTCGTTATGGCCAGGTCCTGACCTCTCAAATCCAGCAGACTGGGTTTTATCTGCCTGGTCCTCAAGGTCAGTTCCCAAGTTATGCGCACCTCCGGGGGTGGTTATGGGTTCCATATCAGCGGGTGGCCTTTGTCCCTCTAAATCTTTATCCCCCGTGACCCCTTCAGACACTGATGGGAGTTTTTCAATGTCATCCTGAGGAGTCGTGAATGTTGTGTCCCTGTCAACGGGTTGTATGTTTCCCTCTGAGTCTTTGGGATGAGTTTTTGTGCCCTCAGACAAAAGCTTTGATTTGCGAATGTCCTCATCAGGCACCTGAGTGGGTTTGCCCCCCTTTCCAACAGGCTTGTTCTGGCCTGTCGAAGGTTTAGGGGCGAGAACTCCCTGTTGCTTGGGTTGTGATTTACCCGAGCCTTTGGCAGGATGTGATTGTTTGTGGGTCCCCTTCTCAGTGGAGTAGTGCTGCCCCACCGAGGATATAGGACCCCTTTCTCCCTGAGACCCTGGTTGTGATTTCCCAGAGCCTTTAGCAGGATGTGGAGGTTTTGTTAGTTCCAACTCCACTGACTTGTTTATGTCAGCAGAACCTTTGGGAACGGGTTCGCCCGAGGACACTGAGTGTGATGTCTCAGTGCCCTCCGTTGGCCTTTATTTTGGGGCCAAAGATTGGCTAATGATCCTGAGGGTGTCAGCAGTCAGGGTCTGTTGTTGTTGTTGTCCCCTTTTGTCAGGCTTAGGGGCAGAGGTCTTAGTGTCGAGTGACTTGGGTTGAGTCACCTTCCTGGACCCCTGTCCCTTCTTCCTTTTCACCTTCTTGGTGGGAGAGGGAACTGGTGAAATTTTGTTGTCACCCTGGATAGCAGTAAGCATATACGTTGTCAGGGTGACAGGTGTAACCTTAAGAGGGTCACGAGAGTAATTAGCCATGAGTAAGACATCAGGCTCAAAGCCTACTGCATCAGGCTTAGCATACTCAGACCCAAGCAAGTCTTGTAGGGCACAGGAAATGAATCTAGGGTAAGACATGAGTTTTTGCCTAGACTTTCCCCCTAACTTTACTATGAGGTCCCTGAAGATTATTTCTCCAAGGTCTATCTTTTTACCCTCAATGAGACAGTACACTATCCTTGCTTGAGTAGTGTTCAATTGCTCAGTAGAGGATTTATTTCCCCAGAGGACCTGAATGACAAAGGTCATCAGAATCCTCCAAGGGGCTGGAAACCAGGTCTTGATGATTGGGGCTTTGGACAGGAGGGCCCCTGGTGTCACCTCAGGGTGATTTTTGTCATAGGGCCCAAGTTCCTGTAGAACTTCCTTCACATCTTTCTCAGTGGGTTGGGCAGTGAAGGTCTCAGTGTAGTCAAGGCATGTGGCTTTGACAAAGGTTTTGTAGTCAAGGGTTAGGAACTTAGTTTCATTCTTCACTGAGAACCTTATTTTGGCCTCCTTTGGCGCATCAGGGTTTTCAACCACCGCTGTGCACCAAAATTCCCTCAAGTAGTCATGATAGATGACTGAGGGGGTCTTTGTGAATGTGCTGGTGAGAAAACAGTTTTGAAGGAACTTCACCACATCCCTGTATTCAGGGAACCCTTCAGGGTAGGCAAAGTTCCCCACCACATTGTTTTTGGTGAGGTCTACGCTTTCCATTTGGAAATCCACATTGGGTGTGTATTTAATGACCTTAGAAGAAGCCATTTTTGTTTGAGAAAGGTCTGGTTTTGAGAAAAAGTTGGTATCAAAGAAGAAACACACGCAGTTTAATCAAAAAAATTTTGAAAGCAATTTTTGCAAGAGTTTTGATAAGTTTTAAAAGCATGTGTGTTTTTTCTTTGCGGGGGGTATTTATAGGGAATGGATTAGGGTAGTGATGTTGCGGATATCAAAGGGTTTTTGTTATTAAACCAAAACGGTATAATAATATGTGTTTGATATCCACATTTATTATCACGATTCCCATTACCCTATTTTCTCTCACATAATGGGGTGAACAGTTGTGTGGCTCTGCAAATAATGCACTTTTGCAGAGTGATATCATTACAACTATTTGTGTGTGAGAGAGCAATTAATGCTCAGTGGTATTTTATGTGGGGGCCCAAGATGTGGATACCAGTTGTGTAAGTGACATATATTCCTATATTTAATAGGAATCGGTTATCTACCTGGGACATTTACTAACTAAGTACTTAGAGCATTTAGTTAGGGTATTCAATGCCTTTGACATCTTGAGCCCCCTGAATGATTTTTCATTCAGGAATGGTTTTGTTCAGGAAGAGTGTAATCAGGGACCTAGAGAATTTACATCAGGTTGGAACACTTTTTTATCAGTTTCCTGATTCTATGTCCAACATGCCCAATTCAGCTTTCAATCTTGTGAAAGTGGGTTCATCCAAGGGTTTTGTGAAGATATCAGCTAGCTGATACTCAGTGGGGATGAAATGTAATTCAATTTCTCCATTCATTATGTGGTCCCTGATGAAATGGTATCTGATGTCAATGTGTTTGGTTCTTTAATGAAGTACTGGATTATTTGAGATGGCTATGGCACTAGTATTATCACAAAAGATAGGTATCATCTTATACTGAATGCCATAGTCACTCAATTGGCTCTTCGTCCATAGTACATTTGCACAACATCTTGCAGCAGCCATATATTCAGCTTCAGCTGAGGACATGGCCACTGATTGTTGTTTCTTTGTACTCCAACACACAAGTTACCACCAAGGAATTTACAGGATCCTGAGGTACTTTTTCTGTCCATATTGTATCCTGAGGTACTTTTTCGTGTCTTTGGTATACACCAGGGATGAAAGGCCCAGAACTTTGTTCTACTTGGCCAGGTTGTTGATGCTCTTGAAATTGAGATGAGAGAGTCTCCTATGCCATAGCCAGTTGATTGTCTCACTTGCCTTTGAGAATAGACAAGTCTTATTTTGAGTAAGGGATGACATGTCTAGAACATAGACATCATCCCTCCCGAGAGCAATCAACACTACTTCCTTATTGGCATTAAAGATGGTCCCTCTCTTGTCATCAAACTGAACTATGTATTTGGCATCACATAGTTGGGAAACACTTATCAGGTTGTACTTGAGACCATTAACATAAGCTATTCTTGTAAAAACTATACCATTGCAGTTTACTGAACCATAACCTTCAGTGGGAGCTGATGAATTATCACCCAATACTACTTTGGGTCCTGGTTCTTCCACATATTTGTGCAGATAACTTTTTACACCAGTCATACTCCTAGAGCATCCACTATCGAGGTGCCAGGTAGGATCCCTAATGTGTTTCTTTCTCATTGTGATGTTAACCTATTCTCCATCTCTTGCATGACTCTTTCCCACAACAAGCTTGTTGTCATCTGATAGGGCCATTAGAGCACTGATATGAACTTCTTCATTATCATCAGAGGACACTTCAACTTCATCTCATTCAAAGGTTTCAGCAACCAGCCCTTTGTTCTTAGCCTGAGAAGGCTTTGGAGCCTGAGGTAGCTGAGTGACTGTTGAGGATGATTCAAGAAGGGCAAGTTTAGCTTTAGCCTTCCGGTATTTGGCTTCAAAGTCAATTTGAGGGGTTTTTTTCAAATCTTTGACTAGGTTGAAGCAACTTAGGTTGAAATTTGTTGGGTCCTGAAAAAGAGTTATTTCCTGAAAACTTAAAAGATGGTTCTGAGGTTGTTTTTGAAAAACAATCTTTTGCAAAATGGCCTTTTTTGCCACATTTAAAACACTCAGTGTTTTCATTTGCTTTAGAAGGAAATTTGTTTTTCTTAAAAAACCTTTTTGAGTTTGCAAGGAGTGCCTTTTCATGAAATTCAATTTGAAGATCATTAAGGTACTCCTCACTGGTTCTTTGGTCAACCTCATCATCAGATTCATCTTGGAAGTCCTGCACAACACCATTGGAATAGAAAGCAGTTGATATGGGTAAAATTGTCAAGGTCTTTTTGGTCTCTTGAGCTTTACCAGGGTATCTCCTGGTGATAAGATTGTCTTCATAGACAAACTTCCAATAAATAGCAGGGAGCTCAAGGTTCTGAATATGGTTAGCATTTCTCAAACCCTGAGAGAAGTTTAACCACTTCTCAGGGAGACTGTTGACAAAGCCAACATTGATTTCATGCTTTGACAGAATAACACCATCATTGGTCAGCTCATTCAGGAGGGTCTTATACCGAGTATAAGTCTCATAGAGACTTTCAGAATCTTTGGCCCTAAAGGTATTGTATTCAAGCTTCAGGTCCATGATTCTATTCTCTTTGGTATCAGAAGGCCCTTCATAGCTATGAACCAGGTCAGTCCATGTCTGCTTGGCAGTGGGACAGTTAATCACTGATTCCATTATATCGTCAGGAAGACATGATATAATGATGCTTTTCAGGCGCTGGTCCTGATTGACCACCCTCCTTTCATCTGGGGTCCATTGGGCTTCAGGTTTGACTAAACCTTGGGCAGTTGTTGGGACAAATGGACCATCATTAATCAACTTGATGTAATAAGGTTCCATCCCAGTTAAGTAGCATAGCATTCGCTTTTTCCACTTGTTGAATTTTCCAACTTCAAGTCGAGGAGCAGTTGCTGAATAACTTCCACCATTTTTGTCGACAAGTTGGGGAACATCTGAGTCAGCCATGGTGGGATCAAGGTTTTAAAAACTTTTTTTGAGCACTCTTTTAGTTTTGAAAACGGATTATGAAAAGTTTTACAAACCAGAGGCTCTAATACCACTTGTTGGTCCCTTTTACTTGGTTATCAATAACTAAATAGCTAATGTAACCAAGATATATGACTTTTAACTCAGATGTATATATGATTAACAATAAAGCAATGTAAAGATAAGAGACAATATTTTTCAACGTTTAATTGTTTATTAGAAGTTAATAAAAAAGAATCATACCCAAGTGTTTGCGGAATAACACTTGGGATTGAAAATGACAAGTGTGGTATTGACTCCTCTCTAAACTCAAAACAATGTTTGAGTGACAACTGATGACCCACTGAGCTATCTCAGGGGCTATGTTGTTCTTTAGAGGAGTAAAAGTGGTTTGTGAATGCTTTGCATTAATTGCACAAACTTGTCCACTTTTACTCCTCACTTATGTTGTCTATTTATACACAAATATGAACAACTCTATAATACAATGGACCTAAGCATTCCTTAATAAAATCTTGATAGATTTTATTCTCTGGCAAGAGAAACTTCTTTGGGTTAAGTCCAAAAGGTGCTTTCTGATGACAGACTGGATTTAACCATTTGGGGAAAGTTTGACCTTAAAGTGATAAAGCACTTTAGTGAAACAGTTCAAACTTTCCCGCCCAGTCCCGCCAAATTTTCAGTCTTCAAGTCATCAGTCTTCAGTACCATGATAGTTGTTGAGGAGTCTTGGGGTTCAGTGAGTTATTGTCATCCTCACTGAACCCATCACCTTTTTCTTGGCTTAAATCTCACTCACTGAGTTCCGCCTCACTGAATGGAGAACCTTTCTCTTAGGCTCGGTCTAAGCATCCTGAAGATGACTCACTGAGTTACTGTTCACTCAGTGACTTTTTTACACTTAGGTAATTTTACGTTCAAATCCTTGTTAGAAGAAGGTTGGGGAATTCACTGACCCAACAAGTACACATAATAACAAAAAATGACAAGTATTATACATTTTCAAGCAATTAACACATATTAATAAGATAATTTCTCAATGCCTCATTTAGGGTGCGTTTGGTATGCTGCGAGGAATGACAATGGGTATGAGTTTGATAGTAGTGGTGGGTCCCTCAACTATGAAAGATCCATTCCCCTCTCAAGAGTTGTATATGGAATATATTAGACTTTCATAGTCATAGTTGTGGGCCCAAGCATTCTAAACAAACACAAACTATCACTTTCATAGTGATAGTTTGATTCCCTTAAGAGGAAATCAAACGCACCCTTAGTCATTTCATCTTCTTCTCTATTTTCACCACCTTTACCACCTACCACAATCACCATCATTTTTTCGCCACCTCTAGAACCCATCATTATCTCTTTCTCACCACCTTTAGTGCTACAAAATATCTAAATCCATCGCCAATAAATATGTCTCAACAACCACAAAATACTTAAACTAACTATCCACCACATCCGATACCACCATCTTCCGGATTTGTGGTGGCATGAGGTGTGACTATTAGCATATTATAATTATTAACCTATTTAATGTGTTTATTATTGATATGGGTTTAACTTACTTAGTTATCTTATTGTCTAAGCTATATAACATACGAGGCAGGCAGAACCCGTGCTACGCACGGGCTAAGAATCTAATTGTTAATCATGTATTTTTTCTATATATTGGCGAGTGTATACTTAATTATTGTTTAGTATGTTGTATGAAATGTTTTAACTTTCTTGTATAAAAATTTAAAAGTGTTTGATGTTGTTTTGGTTTTGTGGTGTTTTATTCTATATATGGGCTTTTGGCTATTAAATTGTGATGGCTTTGTTTCTTTTGGCCTATTACTTATTTGCATGATAAAAAATGGCTTTGTTTCTTTTGGTCTATTACTTAGCCCTACAATACTTGTCTATTAGATGATTTTTGCATGGTAATATAAAGCACACGGGGTCTATCTAATTGGCCATAGTTTAATGTGCGTTAAATATTTTCGTTATTAAGTTTGTAAGTTAAAGTTTGTGTAATAATGTATGTATAATAATGCCATATAAACTGTATAAAAATCGTTACAAACCTTTTTAGCTCCATCTAATTTTATTGTACAACTAATTTCATTGAAAATTAACATTGAAGTCTAACTAATATTAATAAATTTGTTCAATAAACTCAATTCTAAATAGCTAACTAAATGAATATTAATTAACACACAATTAATAATTCCTAAAACCTTTGGACTCCACTATTATGTCTTAAACTTAATTTTTTTAATTTACAAATGGGTTTGAGCAAAAATTATATATTTTTTCTTTTATATTATTATTCAAGTTGCATGCTTACATAAACTAATCATGCTTAAGGGTAGTCGTCGTGGGATTAGTCGGCTCGCAATGTCGAGTCGGAAACCCATGTTACCAGGAAAAAAAAACTAACTAACTAACTAATCATGCTTAAAAGTATCATTTAACCATTTAAATGTTGCTTTACATGCATGCTCGTGCATATTTTCTTTAATCAATTCGCACATGTGAGCTACATCAATAGAAAACACATATAAATTACTTGTATATGAAAATGCATTAACATAATATATATATATATATATATATATATATATATATATATATATATATATATATATATATATATATATATATATATATTGCATTAGGTTAAATCATCAATTATTCTTGCAACCTTTTCAACTTCATCTCAATTCATAACCGACTTTTAATTGTATACTAATTACTGAATATCATGTGATAAATTCCGGCAAGTCTTGCACTTCCATCTCGATGTTGTATTTACTTCACATTAAATGCACCGGTTTTGTTTTTCGATAAAAGTTTGAACTTTTGCTTATGTTTAAAACTCAACTTTTTTATTTGATATTATAATTTAAAAACGGATTTAAGTCAAAATTATGCAATTTTTTTCTTTCTATTCATTACTCAATGTGATATTTTTAATATGTCGTATTTTGCTATTATGGCAAACTCATTTAATTGACGTAAATATTGGTTTCTCACTAATGATTCTACATATAGAAAAAAGAAAACACTTTGCGATGCGCGACCTTCTTCTTTTCAATAATAATTCAATTGCACGCGATAAATTCATTCTAATATTTCTCAAAGAGCATTAGAAAGCAACTACTTACATAAACTAATCATGCTAAAAAGTATCATTTAACCATTTAAATGTTGCTTTACATACATGCTCGTGCACATTTTCTTGAATCAATTCGCACATGTGAGCTACATCAATAGAAAACGCACGTAAATTACTTGTATATGAAAATGCATTAAAATAAAACATATATCTATCTATATATAAATATATATATATGCTTATCTATAACAATCACCTAAATATGTAAGAAACAAAGAAAATAGTTGGTATCCCAATCTTTGGTTTCATTTATCTGAGCATGCATGATCTTGTGTGATTTTCATAGTACCTGCGTATGATAACTAAATTAAGAAAAAAAGAAGACCAAGTTAATTACAAAGATATAAAAGATGTGTGAATCATCTCCAAAATGTTGCAAAAGAGAATTTATATACCGCTACCAACAATCAAATATCTAAAAGATTTGTGAATCATCTTCAAATGTACATACTAAATGTGATTTTGGCCGGTTTATATAGGCATGAATTAGGTTAAATCATTAATTATTCTTGCAACTTTTCGTAACCCTTGCACTTCATCTAACCGACTTTTAATTCTATACTAAATGCTATGTGATCAACTCGGGCAACCCTTGCACTTCACCTCCTTTCATGATTGTATAGATATTATGAGGCTGCATTGAATTCCGAGCATTAGCTATCTTGTACTCTATGCAACTACTAAACGACTCCAACTTGTTTCTAACTCTAAAACTCTATCATCATAACTCCACATTAAATTTAGGGACTGAATCTTATAGTATTATAGATATATGATGACTTAATGATAATGAATGAGGCAGGGGTTATTATCAAAGTTATTATGGTAATGAGAGCCTTAAACATCCACCAACAAAAATTCCCTAAACAACCGAGCTAAATTTATTCTGTTTCTTCTCGCATTCATTGCCGATTCATGAATTAATTTTGCGTATGGTAGCTTGCTTACCCCATTAATATTTAATTGCTTTTACAATTCATATTGCTTCGTTACCAACCAAAGGCTTATTTAATGTTTGCCGCCACTAATATTCGTTGCCATTATTTTTAGCTTGATGTCGTGTTTCTAATCGTCGTTTATTTAATGTTGCTATTGCTTCGTCACTTAGCTTTAATTAACCATGATGATGTATGATGCTATAATTGCTTCGACTCAATATTTTTAGCTTGGTGTCGTGTTTCTAATCGTCGTTTATTTAATGTTGCTATTGCTTCATCACTGAGTTTTAACTAACCATGATGATGTATGATGCCATGATTGCTTTAGATCGAGTGAGTAAGTATACTTATTTACTCCAAGTGGTTCAAACGACCTAGTTCATATAGCTCAGCCTTTTTATTTTTTTATTTTTTTATTTTTTTGAAAATGTAATTTTAACTATCTCATAATTTTTATAGCACAAATATATTACACATGTTCTAAGCAGGACTTGAACCCACAAACAATTGGTTGGAGAGCTTCTCATACAATATGAGATATCATTAGGACACAATCCCTTTGGTCCTATAGCTCAGTGCCTCAGTCGATTGTCCCATATGTATACCCAATGTTTTAAAACCAAGTTGAACCGGTCGAACCGTTGACCGGTGTTGTTACCGGGCGGTTGGTAAACGGTTTTCTGAAGATTCAAAACCCGGATTGGAGCGCCGGGTTTTAAGCAACCCGAGTTGAACCGGTTATTAGTAACCGACCGGTTTTTAATTTTTGTAGTTGGTGATGACATTACCGGAATTAATGACGAGCATCGATACAACGAGGAAGATACACTAAAGTCAAAAAGACTGAGTGGAGACTGTTGTGGGCTTAAGGTCAAAGTTTACATTTGATAATGAATTATTTGAGTCGAGTTATTCTACAAATCAAACATTTCTCACATATCAAGGGACTTATCCTCACCATCCATCTAAAAAGGAAATCAATAGTTGAGATTAAAAGCATTTTAATATTTCACCCATTTTTTATAATTTAAATATCTCTAAAACCGTTAATCTTTAAGCAAAAATAATTACACCATCGCGACGGGCATTTAATTATCTTTCTATAGACGGGCACTTTGATATACTTTCGAAAAAAAAAGAAAAAAAAAAAACGTTTTTTTCACCTTTTTTTTTCGTGGCCGAAAAAAATCATATATGATATCACATATCATATATGATATGTAATATCATATATGATATTACATATCATATCATATATGATATGTAATATCATATATGATATTGTATGTAATATCATATATGATTTTTTCGGCCACGAAGAAAAACGTGAAAGAAACGAAAAAAAAAATTGTCGAAAATATGTCAAAGTGCCTATCTATAGAAAGATAATTAAATGCCCGTCGTAACGGTATAATTTTTTTTGCTTTACGATTAACGGTTTGAAAGATATTAATATTTGGAAAAAAAATGATGAAAGTGGGTTTTTTAAATTGTTGAGATTAATCTCATCCATTAGATCAAATAAAGATGGAGGGTGGAGATTAGTCCTTTAATATGTAAAAAAAGTTTGTTCCTCAAATGATCTTTGCTATTATTTTAACTAGGATGTGAATACGGTGAAAAATGAATACTGGTCACAAAATCAAAATATACTTATTCGATAGAAAAGACAAAACCTCTCTATTAATATACTAACAACAAACCTCAAAATATTTTTACCATATACCTAAACTTCAGATTTTGGTTTTATTTCATTCAGTAGTGTCAAATCTTTATATTTGAAATTGTAATGCCTCTGTAAAGTTTAAAACTTACACTCATTAGATATATAAAAATATTTATTGTGCATTCAGTATTGGAATTTTCATGTTCCATATATTTTTTGATATAAAATTTAATAGGGTTTATGAATGTTTTGTAAGATAGATTTATTTTGAACATTTTTTTTATCATAACCGGTTCGACTCGGCGGTTCAACCGGTTGAACCGGTTGACCCGTGAACCGGCAACTTCACCGGTTCGATTAAAAAACTTGTTTTTAAAACATTGTGTATACATGCAAGCAGGCCACGACCCACTTGGGATCCCAACCCAGGTTCAAGCTTTTCCAGCCCAACAACTACAAGCCCTGTTTGCTAGTCTTTCGGCCCGAACAGTCACCTATGCACTATTATGGAGCACCTGCTATTTTTCCAGCTCCGGTTTCTTATGGTCTTGCTTTTCCACACCTATTTTATACCACGAATCTTAGGGATCCAAGCTGGAATATGAACACGGGAGCATCCTCACGTCTTGCGGATAACACAAGTATACTCCCAACCCTTAGTAATCAAAGCATGCAAACATCTATATTTGTTGGCAATGACCAATCTATACCCGTCACCAATATAGGACATAGCTCTTTGCTAACACCTCATAGATCTTTGATAATGGAGAGGTTCTTCATACGGTGAGAGTAGAGTATGAATGGGAACCACCTAGATGTGGCATGTGTATGATATTTGGGCGTGATGGTATGACATGTCCAGAATGGGTTATCGACGAACCAAAGAAGCAATACAGGAACAATGATGGCATCCAACAACCTCTTAGAAATGTTTCTCGTGGTAAAAGTATGGGTTCTCAGATTCGTCATAATCAATTCCTTCTTGTTGATTATAACCTTGGGCAACTAACCTAGCTTTGTTCATAGTTACTATTCCATTTTCATCTAATTTATTCCTATATACCCACTTAGTTCCTATGATGGTCATGTTTATTGGATTTGGGACTAATTTCCAAACATCAGTAGCCTTAAATTGGTTTAATTCTTCTTGCATGACTATAACTCAACTTTCATCCTTTAATGCTTCATTAATATTCTTAGGTTCCATTGCTGAGAGTAAACAAAAGAAGTTATTTTTTTCTTGGGCTTGTGACCTAAGGGTTCTTTGATTAAGACTTCCTATTATGTTATCTAATGGATGTGATTTAGATTCCCTAATATTTATGACTTCGTTATTTCCTAAGTTTATGATTTCATTATCATTTCCTAGGGGTTTTGTTTTACTAACCTCAATAGCTTCTTCCTCGACTAAGTCATCATCTTCTAAAGGTAGTGTTTTAGGAGGTGGTGGTGTTTCATCAAATATTACATTTAATGATTCTTCTACTTTCATAGTGTGTTTATTAAGTATTATATATGCTTTACTATTTTGCGAGTAACCTAAAAATATTCCTTCGTATGATTTTGGATCAAACTTAGTAAGGTAATCCGTAGTGTTTGAAATATAGCATTTACTTTCGAAAACCCTAAAGTAGCTTAAGTTAGGTTTTCTACCTCTTAGCAACTCATAAGGAGTTTTTTCTAAAATTCTTCTAATTGATACCCTATTAATTATATATGTTGATGTATCTACAGCGTGACACCAAAATTTTTGTGGGATGGATTGTTCATTTAACATTGTTCTACTCATTTCTTGTAGTGACTTATTCTTTCTTTCTACTACGCCATTTGATTGAGGAGTACGAGGAGCGGAGAAATTGTGAGATATTCCATTTAAATCACCATATTTTCCGAATTGTACTTCATTATCAAATTCCCGACCATGGTCCGTCCTAATAGATACTCTTGTGCATCCTAGTTTATTTTGAATCATTTTACTAAATATTTGAAATTTTTCAAAGGCTTGGGTTTTGTCACTTAAGAACCTAGTCCACGTGTATCGTGAATAGTCATCTACTATTACTAAGGTATAATTGTTTCATCCATAGCTCCGCACAACGGATGGACCAAATAGATCCATATGTAATAATTCTAGGCACCTAGTAGTGGATACTATATTCTTAGCTTTGTGACTGGCATGAGTTTGTTTTCCAATTTTACATGCATCACAAAAGTGTTTGTCATATTTTAGGTTAGGAAAGTTTCTAACTAGTTGTTTAGAAGCCAAAGATTGTATTTGTTGCATGTTCGCATGTCCTAATCTCCTATGCCACAAAGTAGAGTTTTCGTCTAGGGTTGCTAGGCATATCCTATCTTCCGGTTTGTTTCCTAGTTTCATAACATATATGCCTCTTTTCCTAATTCCTCTACCTATAACCTTTCCATTCT
This sequence comes from Artemisia argyi, assembly GCA_030686995.1. Taxonomy (NCBI): domain Eukaryota; kingdom Viridiplantae; phylum Streptophyta; class Magnoliopsida; order Asterales; family Asteraceae; genus Artemisia; species Artemisia argyi. The sequence goes on from CM060691.1 coordinate 41,783,052, forward strand.
TAACTATTTCGCTATCCTTATCGGTAAAGGTAACCCTACATTTATTATCGCATATTTGGCCTATAATAAGCAAGTTATATGTTAAATTATCTACATGCTCAACATTTTCAATAGTAAGGGAGTCTTGAGAGATCGTACCTTTGCCAATGATTTTTCCACGCAAGTCACTACCGAAAATAACGTTACCTCCATTGTATGCCTTATATGTAGAAAATAGCTTGCGGTTCCCCATCATGTGCCTCGAACATCCGCTATCTTTGATCCATTCGTCGGGCTCCAAGCCTATTCCTAAACATATTTCATTGGTCGCTTTGGCCACAAAACATTTTCCGTCTCTTGGTTTTTCCACTTCTTCTTTGTCACTATCACTCCATGTTCTACTAACAAAGGCGCCTTGATTTTCATAACTCGGTGGCTTTAGACATTCACCAATGAGATGATTTGGACTTCCACATCTAAAACACTTTCTTTTACCGTACTTATCACTTCTATTTCTTTGGAACGATTTTATTTCGTCTCGTGGTAATCTAGTGAATCTTCCTCGTCTCTTGAAGAATTTCTTGAATTCTCTTACGGCCATTGCATATTCTTCGTCTTCACTCTCGTCACTTGAATCATCATCGTCACTAGGTTCCTTTTTGGCTTTCAGAGCAATGGATTTAGTTTGTTCTTTCTTGACTGTGACCGTTTCCGAATCTCTTCTTATAATTTTTTCATGGACCTTCAAGTTGCCAATAAGTTCATCAAGTGATAATGTCATCAAATTCTTTGATTCTTCAATTGCCGTGACCTTAGCTCGCCATTTTGGATGCAATGCCCTAAGAAATTTCCTAACACAATTTTTACTAGAAAATGTCTCATCAAGTGCTTTTAAACTTGTGATAATAGTGTTAAATTTAGCAAAAGCATTATCAATTAATTCCTCTTCTGAAATCGTAAATTGTTCATATTGTTGTACAAGAAGATCTATTTTATTGTCTTTGACTTGACTATTACCTTGGTGAGTAATAAGTAGTGATTCCCAAATTTCTTTTGCGGTTTTACACATAATTTTTTTTTCATATTCTTTGAGCGGTAACGCATTATAAATTACTATTTTAGCTTCATTATTTTAAGCTAGTTTCTTTTTTCAAATCATCATTTTGTTTTTCAAAAGGTACAATTTCATCCACTTTACTTTCCGGATTTTGTTGAGTGGGAGAAAAATCACCAAAGGTAATAACGTGCCAAAGATCAAGATCTTTAGATTTCACATAAGTTTCGAATCTATTTTTCCAATATAAAAATCCATCACTTTCAAATAGTGGTGGTCTTTGCATAGATTGCCCTTCTAAATATTTTTCAAATTCCATAGATCGTTGCAAGTTTTAAAATATAATATATTTTAAAAATCTCGCTTGACGTGGCACTTGATACCAATTGTAGAAAACTAGAAGGGGGGTTGAATAATTTTACGTCTTTTTAACTTGTTATAAAAAATTGTTTGCGTGTTTTCTTTACTTTCAAAAATTTAGATTCGATATTATGTGAACTCAAGTTTTGCACAATATAAACAATAATATATATATGTATGATATAGAAATGATAATGTAAGTAAAGAAATAAATTAGAGATGGAAAGATCGAACCGCGAGACAAGAGATTTTTAGTGGTTCGGCTACAAGGACACCTTCCTTGCCCTACTCTACTCTCCGAGCACCTAACTCGAGAGTTTTCTTCACTATGTCAACAAGCTCCCTTATGGCAGAGAAAACCTTACACACCAATATACACACCACAACTTCGTCACAACTTGATCACACCTTATACACAACTTCTTCACACCTATCTATCTTCACACCTATCTACTTCACACAATCTTCTTCACAACTATCTACTTCTCAACTATCTACTTCACAACAATCTTCTTCACAACTATCTACTAAAGAATCACTCTATCTACACACCAAGCTAATTTATCTTCTACCAAATATTCACAACAAATAACACAAAGAAATAGATATAATGGATGATGCTCAAACAACTTGGATGTGGAGGTCATAACAAGTTGTAATACTTCTTCTCTTGGAGGATTGAAGTATTCTTCTCTTGCACTTGAAAGGATGAGACTTGGATCACTTTGAAACAAAGATTTATGTATATATGATCAAAGGATTATAGGAAATGAAAATAGGGATTTAGATCAGAAAGTTTTAGGGTGCAAAAGGTGAGAAAAATTTGTGAAATAAACCAGTATTTATAGGACAAAAATTACTGTTCTGGAGCGCGCCGGTCCCCTTAATTAGGGGCCGGTCCCCTTAATTATTAAGGGGGCCACCTAGGAATTAAGGGGGCCGCCCCCTCTAGAACGTTGGGATTGTTTGTCCTTTGTGGAAAAAGTTTTTCTGGATATTATTTGACATTTTTGGTTAAAAATTAGAATTCATATATTTATAATGATTTAAATATATTCTTTTAATTACAAAAATGATTTTTGTAAATGATATAAGATGTTTATGACATTTTATAAAAAGTCTAGTGATTTAGAAAAATTTCCTTTGATCATTGATTGCAATAAACACTTTGTTTATTCATACCTTAGGTGATTAGGATGTAAAGAGATATATTTATCACTAAATACTTGTTTACGTTGTAAATTTTAGTTCAATGAGTTTATGTTTTGTAATCATCAAAACATAGAGATATTCTTAATATGTTAACAATGTTTTTAGGCATTATTAATGTCAACACCTTTACAAGTATTTCTTTTAGTTTACTACACAATTACTTAAAAACAAGACAAATATCAAATGAGTTCTAGTTTTTAAGGTGTCTCTTTTTACCTTCCTTATACTTAAATTGAACATTGTCCTCAATGTTCTTAAAAAGTACCTAAGTTATGATAACGGGAAAAAATAAAAGAGATGAAAGAAACTTATACTCCCCTGATTAGCTTGGCATCGACGATGTTGAAACATGGTTAAAACCTCCTCCAAGAAAATATAGTGATAAGCTTTTTCTTCCAATTTGCACTTGAATCTTCTTATCCAATATTACATGTACATTACTAAGAAAACGAACACGAAACCTAGCATAAAATCGGCGGTAAACACTATATATAATAAATTAAATCCTAAAAAGCAAATAATATATAATGCTTGCAAAATAAATGTTTACAGAAATCTGGAAATTTTAAAAATTATGGTAGTTTCTAGAAATTAAGTTTCAACCAAAAAACAAAAATCTATAAAACTGTTCTGCTACAGTTCCTGACGCCGTCAGGGTAGGCCTGACAAATTTTTACGTTTTGTTACCTGGAAAATTTCTTGAAAAATCTAATAATTAAAACCTGGAAATCCTGTAAAACATTCTTTGTGACTCAATACAAGCACTTGACTCAAATAGACACTCAAATACGATTAAATAGATGCTCATCATTAATTGTAAACTTTCATATTCGAATTTCATTTCTTACAAACAAGTATGACTTCCCAACACTTATCTTCTTTTAAAATACCTTTACTTGTAATCAAGACGAGGCTAAAAAACATAAAGCATTTTCACAAATTTATTCGAAACATGGAAGATAAAAAAATAATGATGAAACATACATATGACACAAACAATCAATTAAAAACTTGGGTTGCCTTCCAAGAAACGCTTTTCTTTATTTACAAGTCTCGTAGCTAGACTCAAAGTCATGCCCTACTACGTGACATAGATAAGTTCCTCCTCATAGATATCCTTCGGATCAAACTTATCTTGAAGCATCCTATTAGTAGGTTTTGTTTGGTATGACTTTTCAAACTTCTCTCCATTGGGATCTACTACTTTCATCTTAATGTGCCATAACCCATCTCCTTCTTTTGGTGGCTTATCCTAAATTCTATTTACTCTTTGAGTCCCACACATCCCATTTATTTCTCCTAAGATTAATTGGCAACGCTCTAAGGAATTCAATCATGTTCCCAAACACTAAAGGATCCTCAAATGGGTCAATCTTAGTATCCCTAGCTGGTTGTTGTTCCATGTAAGTCGAGCTCTTAACAAATTCATCTTCAAAGTAAAATAGGCGTTGAGGTCCTATAAATTCATCATTTAGCCGGGGGCCATATCTCGATGTTCTCCTATCCCAAACTAACCAATGGGGTTCCTTTTCTTCATCATTGTTATAAGTATGCTTTTGAACATCATAAATTGACCTAGTGTAACCTTCTCCTACAGCTATCTTAGACATGTTACAATCTATTATTGCACTAGTGGTAGCTCAGAATCCTCTTCCAACATATGAAAATATATATAGTTTTACAAGTGTGACGGCGTCACGTTATGGGTTGTGACGCTGTCAGCCAGCCGTCATTAGGGTTTCTTCAATTGCACCGCCGCCGTTGTGACGACGTCGCCTTTTGACGCAATCATTATGTGTGACGCAGTCACTATTTAAAAAGTATGAGCTGTCTCGTGTAAATTTTACTCTGAATCTTGGTCTTCAAATACATGTGACGGTGTCACTTGTTACGCCGTAAGGTTCCCATTCCTGACAGGTTTGCGACTTGGTTATTTTTCTTCGTTTCTTTGTCCAAAATAGCCTAAAACTTGCTGGTTTTCATATTTTGTGTCCCAAGTACCTAAAATGCAAAAAGAAATTATTTAAGGCAATAATTGATCAAATACATACTAGTTTAGGGACTAAATGAGCCCTTAAAAAGGTGTGTTTAAATCCTTATCAAAATATTGCTTGATTGATAAAGTGATCATTAAAGGGAATTCTATAATTTAAAATTGTACCGGAGCGGGTTCTAATCTATGACCTAGTCGCCTCCATGATTCGTTACCCTTGTGCCATCCTATTTTCTATCACCATATATCTCTTTTAGTGAAGTATTAAACTCAAATTTTATTTTCTTTCTTTTTTTCTCAAATTTCATAACGATCATATCTTGAATCACAATCTGACATAGACTCACTTTATTTCTCCATCTTTTTGTGCATTATTGCATTACAAAAAACACAAAAAGCTATGTTTCTTTTAGTTTTATGGTTGCCAACTCTCACATGTCACATAAAAATTGTTAGATGATGCGTGGGAATTGCACCAGGCTTTACCTCTCGAGGGATCTCGAGAAGCTTACAACCCCCACCAGGCAGTGTACCTGATCGTTGTAGTATAGTATAGTGACAAGTACCTGGGGATTGATCGTTCAACTCAGGAATAGTGTCGCTAGGATTAGAAAGCCTAAAAACTAGGTCTAGAGATGAGGGATGATTCTTTTGATATTTTTTATATTTTTATAAAAGCAAATAAAAATCTCAGGTATTGGAAGAGTGGGCGGAATTAGTTGCTAGTCAACTAACCCAATAACTAAAGATGCAATCAAAATAAAATAACAAAAATGTAAATAAACTAATTACTAATACGGTGTGAACAATAAATGGGAGAATTGTGTTTACTTAGATTTCACTACTCCCTAGATATCTTTTACAGGTTAATTGTTTGTTACAATTGCGTGGATGATGGGTTATATTCCTTAATACCAGTCGTGGGGTAGCGTACGTACTTCCCCATCTCTATAAGCTCCTACTTCACTCCTATGTCGAGCCTGCAAGAAGCTCCTAACATGGGATCACAAGAATTCGCTCATGCATTAAATACAACCATAAAAACCTAGTACGCATTGGTTCATGTTTCTTAAGACGTTCAAGCAAGTTACACTATGGAAGTCTGCCAGTTTTCTTAAGCCTAACATCGAAATCATTCATCCATTACAACTATAAACAAGCAATCAACCTATAATCAACATCTAGGTTTCATTACATCTAAGCAAACACACAAGAGATCTAGCCTAGCATGTTAAAATCAAGACAAGCGTAAGATATATTCATACAACACATAGACATATTGAATGAATTGAAAGGATACTTATCTCAATTGAACATGAAGGGTTTCAAGGGGTGAAAACCCTTGAAAATACTGTTAAAAACGAGCTAGGGTTTATTCAAGTAGACCCTAAAATTCTCCTCTCTTTTAGAATAAAAATTACAAAGACTATATATAGATTTCCTAAGGTGAAGGCGTCAAGAAGAAAGTTCTGACGCCGTCAACCCACCGCCAAAAATATTCTCAGACTGCCTAGATCCAGATCTGACGCCGTCATGTGTATTGCTGTTCTGGGCCGTCACCACTTTTACTCTTGACGGCCTTGATTTGACGCCGTCACGTTTCCACTGGGCCGTCACCATTTTTGCTCTTGACGCCGTCATCAAATTGCTCTTGACGCCGTCAGGTACTGTTCACAGCAAGGAAAATCAAGACTTTGCCGTTTTCTTCACTTTTATGCTCCAAAAACGTCCAAAATGCTTCCTTTTTCAGAATTCACTCCCAAATTACCTAAAATCACAAAAGGAACGATTTAGGACAATATTTGATCAAATAAATTCAAATTCCGGCTTAAATGACCCCCTAAAAACGGATCATTTTTCGCCTCATCATATACCCTTACACTTGAGATTTGCTTGTCCTCAAGCAAATGCGCTTTCATTCTAATCAAAATACAAGTTAGGGGTCATTTAACACTAATATAAAAGTAATTACAACAAATAATCGTTCCACTAAAGACCAAAGACAAGCACGGATGTCATATACTAGCACCTCACAAATAGTGTTTAGATACTCACATCTCTCGGGTGTAATAAAGTATATATCACAATATGGAAATGAAAAATATCTCTCACTACCTGTCATAGCAAAATAGATTACCATAGGCTTGGAAAAGGATCAAACCTCCACCACATGGCGTAAGCACCTAGGATAAACTATCAAAGAGGTCTTTTTAAAGGGTTATAACGTTAGGTGTAGGGATATGGAAAACACGGTTTTGTTGGATATAGGCAATCTTTACTGGTGGCGAGTTAATCATCTTGGTTAATTACATGTATAATATGGCGTTGCTAAGCCAAGACTAGACTCGAATTAAGCTAATAAATCAAAAATAACAAAAACATAAAATAAACATAGAATGAAACGGGATGGTAGCTTTTTTTTTTTTTTTTTTTTTTTTTTTTTTTTTTTTTTTTGAATTGCATACACTCTTACCCTACAATCCAAAATAATACATCATAGGGAATGAACATTCCCCTTACACTTGAATCTTTACATACTTTACAATAAACTAATCTAATGACTCGAATTAAGATAATCAAAACACTTGGAGTACTTTTAAGATTAACGCACATATGGGGGTATTAATATGATGTTCTTCCCCATTACTCCATAACATTAGTACTTTACCCATGAGTCCCAATCGTCCCAAAACAATATGTACAAGGATATGACTCGACTTAGCAACCTGAGGGTTTGACAAATAACAATAGTGCACTAAAGATGAGTGCATACACGGAAGGCTAAGGCGATTTGGGTGTACATTTAAGTGGGGTGTAACAAATTCTTCCTTTAAGTAAGATGCTTAAAGTTAGAAACGAAAAGATAGGCTCGGAGGGGTGTACTAGTGGTTTCGTGTACTAAAAATGAGTACAACGCTAAGGTGTGGGAAAAATTAATTGACTTAACTAGCCAAGTAATATGACTTAAATGGTCAAGTAATTATGATACGGGTTTAAACACAAGGGTGATCCTAATGCCTCTTATCATGTAGTAAATCCTACTACACGAATGTAGTCTCACTAGCGGTCTCGGGATGCATCACTAACGCAAGTTCTAGAATCTAAATGCTACCGGTACACTCATAAGCACTAATAGTAAATGCTTTTCCTATCAAATCTAAAGGCGAACCTCACATATTTGGGTGGAAAATTTTTCTGAATGGTACGGTTTTGTGCTAGTCATACGATCTCCTATTCATGAGACGCTTGCCAAGGCTAAAGTTTCACTCCTAAATGTTGTAAAAAAATTTAAATTTTGCGCTAAAATTACACTAACAAGTATTTCTCATAGTTTTATTACACACCTACCATCAAACAAACAAACTCAAGTGAAAGTGTATACTATAAGGTATCATCATTTACCCTCCCCTTACACTTAGGATGAACATTGTCCCCGATGTTCAATTAAAGATTGTAAAAGTGAAATAGGTAAAAGAATGAAATCAAATACTCCCCTGATTCACTTGGTATGGATAGTATGTTAACAAGGTTAGATCTTCCTCCAAGAAAATGAACAATCAAAGCTTCCCTTCCAGAATATAAATCATCTTCTTGTCATACATAACCTGTTAAACCTGAGAAAACAAACAAGGCAACCTCGTGTAAAATTGGTGGCAATCTATATATACTAATAAATCCTAGAAAAATAACATATATATCTTAAATTGCTTTCTAGGAATTAAAGGGATATAATGCTTGTGGAATGATGTTTGCAGATTTCTTGGAGTTTATAAAACTAAAGATTCAACAAAAACTTTGAGACTCCGTTAGAAAAACAAAACTAGCAAAATTTCCAGATTTTACACATGACGCCGTCAGGAATTTCTTCCTGACGCCGTCAGAAGTGACCTGTAGAAATCTTTAGGTTAAGTTTCCGGAAAATTTCTAGAAAAACTTATGTCCTACTTCTTGGAAAATCCTGCAAAACATCATTATGACTCGATACAAGCATTTGACTCTAACAAATACGAATATACATGTCCATTTAATATTATGGAGAATCATGATCAATTTTGTTTCTTAAAAACATATTTGGGGTTTCCCCTTACACTTATCTTTTGCGAAATACCTTTGGATGAAGTTAAGACTAAGCCAAACGACAAAATAAAGTATTTTCACTATTTTATTTTTGAAATATGATCTACCAACAATAAAAATAAAGCATGCATACGGAAACAAATAACAATCAAACAAAATAAAAATCACACAAATCATGGGTTGCCTCCCAAGAAGCGTTTTTCTTTATTTACGAGTCTTGTAGCTAGACTCAAGGTCATGAGTTATTACGTGACTTCATCGTCAAATGTTACATCCTCCTCACTAATCATTTCATTACTATTTTCTTGATAATGTTTTACACGTTGTACGTTGACAGTAAATTCTCTACTTTCATCGTCTAGTAACACAACAGCTCCAGTTTTAGAGAAACTTTTCACCGTAAATGGCCCATACCATCTAGACTTGAGTTTCCCTGGAAATAACCTTAACCGAGAGTTATACAATAGGACTTTGTCCCCTTCTGAAAATTCCTTAGGTTTCTTAATTCGTTGGTCATGCCATCTTTTTTCCCTCTCCTTATATGTAATGGAAGACTCATACGCTTCTAACCTTAGCTCATCAAGCTCGTGTAGTTGCAAGAACCTATTTGTTCTGGAAATTGTATAATCTAAATTACATGTCTTAAGCGCCCAATAAGCCTTATGTTCTAATTCTACCGGAAGGTGACATGCCTTACCATAAACCATGCGGAACGGGGTCGTTCCAATAGGTGTCTTGTAGGCAGTTCAGAATGCCCCTAAGGCCTCATCGAGTTTAAATGACCAGTCTTTTCTATTCTGACTAACCGTTTTTTCTAGTATTCTTTTAATAGCCCTGTTAGTGTTTTCGACCTGGCCATTGGTCTGTGGGTGATAGGCGGTGGAAAATCGATGGGACACTACGTATCTCCTCATGACCTTTTCCATTTGCACATTGCAAAAGTGGGTTCCCCTATCACTGATGAGAGCTTTAGGAATTCCGAACCTAGCGAACAGCTTTTTCAGGAAATTAATAACTACCCTGGCATCGTTGGTCCTAAGGGCATGTGCCTCTACCCATTTTGAAACATAGTCGATGGCAACCAAAATGTACTCATACCCTCCTGAAGATGGAAAGGGTCCCATAAAGTCGATTCCCCAGACGTCAAAAACCTCACATACTTGTATAAAATTCTGAGGTGCTTCATCCCTATTTGATATGTTCCCAGCCTGTTGACATGCATCGCATGCTTGTACTATTTCTTTGACATCACGGAATATTGTGGGCCAATAGAATCCCGCGTCGAAAATCTTTCGGGCGGTGGTGTTTATCCCATGATGGCCCCGAGAGGGGCCAGAGTGACATTCTCTCATGATTTTTACTGCCTTACCTCCCGAAACACAACGTCTGATTATTTGATCAGGACACCTTCAGAATAAAAATGGTTCATCCCAGAAGTAGTATTTTAGTTGGGCAAAGAACTTTTTTTTTTCGTATTTAGTCATGTGTTCCGGAATGAGTCTGCTTGCGAGATAGTTAGCAAAATCAGCGTACCAAGGCTCAGAATCTGTCATTGACATGAGTTGTTCGTCAGGAAATGAATCCCGAATCTCGCTTCTATCATGCTCATCAAGGGAATTTTCAAGACGAGATAGGTGATCAGCAGCCAAATTCTCTGCCCCCATTTTATCACAGATTTCAACGTCAAATTCTTGTAACAACAGGATCCACTGAATTAGTCGTGGCTTAGCATCTTGCTTAGAAAAAAGATATCAGAGAGCCGAGTGATCAGTGAAAACGACAGTCTTTGAAAGGACAAGATATTGACAGAATTTGTCGAATGCGAACACTACGGCTAATAATTCTTTTTCGGTGGTAGAGTAATTCTCTTGAGCAGGGTTCATGATTTTTCTAGCGTAGTAAATAGGTTGGAATAGCTTGTCACATCTTTGGCCTAATACAGCTCCGACAGCATAATCGCTAGCATCGCACATGATTTTGAAAGGTAACTCTTAGTTGGGTGTAACCATGATTGGAGCTTGCGTGAGCTCCTTTTTCAGGAGATCGAATGCATCCTTGCATTCTTGAGAGAAATCGAAAGGGGCATCCTTCATCAGCAATTGAGTCATTGGCCGAGCTATTTTGGAGAAATCTTTGATGAATCTCCGATAGAACCCGGCGTGGCCTAAGAAGCTGCGTATTGCTTTAACAGTCGTGGGATAAGGTAACTTAGATATGACTTCCACTTTAGCTTGGTCCACCTCAATCCCATTCCCTGAGACCTTATGTCCTAACACAATCCCTTCTTTTACCATGAAATGACATTTTTCCCAATTTAACACCAAGTTGGTTTCCTCACAACGTTTGAGCATTTTTTCTAGATTAGCAAGACAGCGGTCGAAAGAGTTTCTGAAGACTGAAAAGTCATCCATGAAAACTTCCATGCTGTCTTCCATCAGTTCGTGAAAGATTGCGGTCATGCATCGCTGAAAAGTGGCGGGGGCGTTACACAGCCCAAAAGGCATTCTTTTGTAGGCGAACGTTCCATAAGGGCAAGTAAACGTGGTTTTCTCTTGGTCCTCAGGTCCAATGGGGATTTGGAAATATCCCGAGAATCCATCCAAGAAACAGTAGTACTCGTGCCCAGATAATCTCTCCAACATTTGGTCAATGAATGGTAAGGGAAAGTGATCTTTTCTTGTGGCATCATTGAGCTTTCTATAATCGATGCATACCCGCCAGCCAGTGACCGTTCTCTGGGGTACCATCTCACCCTTGTAGTTCTTCACCACAGTCATTCCTCCTTTCTTTGGTACAACCTGTACAGGACTAACCCACGGGCTATCCGAGATTGGGTAAATTAATCCTGCATCCAGAAGTTTGATGACTTCTTTCTTCACTACTTCCTTAATGTTGGGATTCACCCGCCTCTGGGGTTGCACGGTAGGTTTATAATTTTCTTCCATAAAAATCTTATGCATGCAAAAAGTCGAGTCAATCCCCTTAATATCGGCTACACTCCATGCAAGCACTCCCTTATATTTCTTTAGGACTTCTAAGAGCTTACCTTTTTGTTCATGTTCGAGGGAAGAGTTTATGATTACCGGCAGTTGGTCCTCTCCCTGAAGGAAGGCATACTCTAGGTGGTTAGGGAGTTCTTTAAGATCTAGCTTAGGGGGTTCGATAATAGAAGGCTTAAGCTTGTTTTCGGGTTTTCGGAGTTCGAGATGTTCAGTGGTCTCCTGTCTAGGGTAGAAGGAGACTGCTCCAACATCCTCCATCTTTTCTACCTCCAACAAGGGGAGAAAACTCTCATCCCGTAACCAACCTTCCTCGATCTGTTCATCAACACAGTCATCAATGACATCCGTGAGTTCATCGACCTCTCCAATGAAATAGAGTCGGTTAGCTGCTTCGAGAGAGAGGTCCATAGTGTCTTTAATGTCGAAGGTTAAGCTATTGGCTCCTACTCGTAAGGTTAACTTGCCGTCATGAACATCAATGACTGCACGAGCGGTAGCAAGGAATGGTCTCCCTAAGAAGATGGGTACCAAGTCATCCTCCTCCATCTCAAATATTACGAAGTCAACCGGGAATTTGAATTTTCCAACCTTGACTAGCACATTCTCGCATATCCCTATGGGGTATTTGACTGATCTATCGGCTAGTTGGATGTTCATACGGGTAGGCTTTAATCCGGAGTATCCTAGTTTAAGGAACATGGAGTGAGGCATGAGGTTGATACTCGCCCCTAAATCGGCAAGAGCATTCTTTATCGATAGAGATCCTATGGAATAGGGCAAGGTGAAGCTGCCTGGATCGTCTACCTTTTTTGGTAGCCCTCGATGGGTCACCACCGAACATTCTTCCCCCAGAGTCACAAGACCCTCGAGTTTCTTTCGGTTAGCGAGCAATTTTTTAAAGTATGTGCTATACTTTGCATGTGATAGCAAGCATCAAGGAGAGGTATGGTGATCACTGAGTCTTTTAGATATGACAAGAATCGTTTATTATCGTTTTCAGTTTTCTGGTTTTTTAGTCGGGATGGGAATGGGATTCTCACAGGTTGGTTAGGTGGAGTTGATGGGGATGGGGTCGCCATGGGAGGTTGTTCGGGAGCCTTGCTGCTCACATCACCCTCCTCTTCGCAAGGCTTGCTTGGATCGAGGGTGATAGGATGTGAGCTCAGGTATGGGGGGTCCTTGGTTGTTGTTCCAGCTCGAGTGGTTATCGCGAGCATGGGGTCTTTTTGGCTTACTGATGGCCTGTCCTGGTTATCAAGGGTGGAGTTAAGCTTGTTGAACCATTCTTTGATGTCATTCTGTTGTTCATCGACGAGCTCACCAAGACCTTTTAATTGTAAGCCTTTTTCTTGAGTGAAGTGACCAAGGTCATCTTTAAAAGTGCTCCTGATTTTATATTCAGGGCCTTCCTCTCCTTCTTTTCTCTTCAGCAGATTTCCCCAAAGGGTGTAATCATCGTTTTGGTAAAAAGGCAAAAGGGAGGGGTCAGCGTAGATGTCACCCCCTGTCAAGCACGCATGTTCAGTCGTGGGTTCTCCTCCGCATTCCTCTACCTCGTGCGGGCCCCCACAGTAGTCGCAGATTAAGTAAGGATTTGAAAGTTGTTTAATTAATTGCGACCCAGCTAGGTATTCCATTCTTTTGTGAATTTTTCGTAGCCGATTTGAAGGTGTTGATGTGATTTCAGACATGCTGGCAGTTGACTCAGGTTCATCCCAAGTGTCATCCTGGTCTTGAGCATATTCTTCAATCCTATTCCACCCTTCCTCGGCACTAAGATTGGCTAATTTCCCTTTTCTAGAATTGTTGATCCCGTTCCGGTCAATTGGGGAAACATTGTCGTAGAAGATTTGGACCAGAAGCCAGAGTTCGATGCCATGATGGGGAACTTGTCTTATTAAATCCTTGAATCTAATCCACGATTTATGGAAGGGTTCGTCCTTCCCTTTTCGGAAGCGGAGGATCCTATCCCTAAATGCTGAGGTTTTCCCCGCTGGAAAGAACTTCTCATAAAATTTGGATATGAGTTGCTCCCATGTGAAAATAGATTCAGGGGGAAGTTTATCATACCACTCTTTGGCTTTTTTGTAAAGGGTGAAAGGGAAGAATCGTAATCGGGACGTGTTTCTAGTAGCCCCATCCATATGGAGGGTGTCTACTATTTTCAAGAAGTCCTTGATGTGTTGAATCGGGTCATCATCATCTAGTCCACAAAACTTGCACACACTTTGGACAAGCCAAACATCGGTCGCATGCAAGACCTCATTGGTGTGTTCATTTGGGAAGACAATGGCGTTTGAGAAGCCACAAGGATTTGGGGAGGAGTAGTCCTTGAGGCGCTTAGGAATGGGAGTTGCGGGGGTACTCATATCGTTGTTGGATTGGGAGCTAGGGGCTGTAAGGTGATTTTCTGAATTTTCTAACCTAGACAATAACTATTCCCCGGGCTGCGGCGCCAAAAACTTGATGCGTAGGAATTGTACCAAGCTTTACCTCTCGAGGGATCTCGAGAAGCTTACAACCCCCACCAGGCAGTGTACATGATCGTTGTAGTATAGTATAGTGACAAGTACCGGGGGATTGATCGTTCAACTCAGGAATAGTGTCGCTAGGATTAGAAAGCCCAAAAACTAGGTCTAGAGATGAGGGATGATTCTTTTTGTATTTTTTATATTTTTATAGAAGCAAATAAAAATCTCGGGTATTGGAAGAGTGGGCGGAATTAGTTGCTAGTCAACTAACCCAATAACTAAAGATGCAATCAAAATAAAATAACAAAAATGTAAATAAACTAATTACTAATATGGTGTGAACAATAAATGGGAGAATTGTGTTTACTTAGATTTCACTACTCCCTAGATATCTTTTACAGGTTAATTGTTTGTTACAGTTGCGTGGATGACGGGTTATATTCCTTAATACCAGTCGTGGGGTGGCGTACGTACTTCCCCATCTCTATAAGCTTCTACTTCACTCCTAGGTCGAGCCTGCAAGAAGCTCCTAACATGGGATCACTAGAATTCGCTCATGCATTAAATACAACCATAAAAACCTAGTACGCATTGGTTCATGTTTCTTAAGACGTTCAAGCAAGTTACACTATGGAAGTCTGACAGTTTTCTTAAGCCTAACATCGAAATCATTCATCCATTACAACTATAAACAAGCAATCAACCTGTAATCAACATCTAGGTTTCATTACATCAAAGCAAACACACAAGAGATCTAGTCTAGCATGTTAAAATCAAGACAAGCGTAAGATATATTCAAACAACACATAGACATATTGAATGAATTGAAAGGATACTTATCTCAATTGAACATGAAGAGTTTCAAGGGGTGAAAACCCTTGAAAATACTGTTAAAAACGAGCTAGGGTTTATTCAAGTCGACCCTAAAATTCTCCTCTCTTTTAGAATGAAAATTACAAAGACTACATATAGATTTCCTAAGGTGAAGGCGTCAAGAAGAAAGTTCTGACGCCGTCAACCCGCCGCCAAAAATATTCTCAGACTGCCTAGATCCAGATCTGACGCCGTCATGTGTATTGCTGTTCTGGGCCGTCACCACTTTTACTCTTGACGGCCTTGATTTGACGCCGTCACGTTTCCACTGGGCCGTCACCATTTTTGCTCTTGGCGCCGTCATCAAATTGCTCTTGACGCCGTCAAGTACTGTTCCCGGCAAGGAAAATCAAGACTTTGCCGTATTCTTCACTTTTATACTCCAAAAACGTCCAAAATGCTTCCTTTTCTAGAATTCACTCCCAAAGTACCTAAAATCACAAAAGGAACGATTTAGGGCAATATTTGATCAAATAAATTCAAATTCCGGCTTAAATGACCCCCTAAAAACGGATCATTTTTTGCCTCATCATTAGATTTTATTATCTATTAATATGATATCTAAAAGTTACGGGGTTGTCATTTCTTTCTTTCTTAATTCATGAATATAAAAAAGAAAGGAAAAAATCAGAACTACTATTGTTTAGTCAATTGCTCACTTTCTTTGCTTTTGTTCTAAATTCACTTACATTTTCAATTAAGAAAAAAAGGAATGAAACAACATGTTTTGTGACTCTCTTTCTCACATTTCTTATATCTCGGTGCTTGTAACATTTTATTCTTCTTTCTTAAACCGCAATCACTCTCTTCCACATCCAAGTTATTGGGATCACAACAAGTATTACAACTCATTGTCACTTTTGGTGCTGAATGATTATGAAGACTTGTCTATTCCTGCTACAAGACAACTTTATCAACAAATCAATTAAAGCTTTTATGTTTAGTGTTTGCAACTCCGGTATGCTTTCAAGATATTGCCTCTTGGACTGCGAGAGAGTATCAAATAGGTATATTAGATAAGTTGGCTTAGGCCAGGTTGTGAGTTTTTAATCATCAGGGTTTTAGCGTTTTATCATGTATTCGTAGCTATAAATATTGATTGATTAAAAGTGATCTTTACAAGAATTCTATAATCTGACACTACGTAGTTAACGTTGTCTGAAAAAGAATGATAACTCTATAAATGTATTTCTTTTAAGGATTATGTATTGGGAGGCCACCAAACCATTAAACTTTTATCATTCAGGCCACTCATTTATCATAACTAACTTATAGACCACTGATTTATGTGTTTGCTTACGTTTATACCAATTTTGATTAATTATTTCTCAAAATATTTTAAACAATGGGAATAAAACTAAACATGACATATTAAAATAACACAAATAACTATTGAAATGTAAAATATTAGTTTTTCTCATTATCTAAGTGCAACTTCGTTCGGTCAAAAGCAATTTATGATAAATTAACTAATGTTTTACGTTTGAATTAATTAAATTTATTGTTTTGATATGTTAAAGTTAGTTTTGTTCTTCAAGTTGTACAAATTTTTGGCATAAACGAAAACAAGCACATATTTGAGTAGCTTATAAGTTAATTTAAATAAATGAATGAATAGTAAATGATGGAAAAAGAACAAAAATAAATGAACATGGAAGAATCACATAGCAGGATTTAAAAAACACAAAAGCAATTAATTGAGGAGTTGATTAAAAGTCTAATATAGTTGTAGCCTATGGGCTAACTACTTAGTGACGTTAAGTTATTGCTATATTGGGCTTCGGCTGGGATTGTGCACTAGGGCAGCACCCATTTGCCAAAATCAAGTTGTAGTCTAAGGCCTGATAACTTTCAAGAGGCAGTTAGAAAAATTACGAAAATAATTCTAACATGCAAACTCTGGTTATAATACATTAACGAGGTGGAAGGCGCGAGGCACGTTGTGGTCGGGGTTTTCGAAGTAGTCTTGCATTATAGTTTTGTAACGGCGGTCTATGTAGCTGTTTACGGACAGTGTTTACATTTGCGATTTTTGGTGGGCATGTATTATGTACTGATATACAGTATGCTAAAGTTATTGGATACAAAGATATTAATAACAATTGTTGTGAAAGATTGTGTTAATAACAATTGCAGTAAAAGATTGAATTAAAATCAACTTGGCTAAAAATGAAGATATTATGAAGGCATAAAAGCATGTAAGAAAATTCCAAACATGTAACATTTGGAAACACGAGTATGAAGCTTGTCCCATCATTTACCAAATACATAAGTTATGAACCAAAAAACATAACTTGGTTAACTGCTTGATAATTTAGTCCACATATGTATTAGTAAGATGTCTCAACACAATAACATAGGAATGACATTATGAAAGAAAAAAAAATGGCAACTTCTGATATAAAACTTCCCATCAATTGAAAGCAATACTTGCACATAAATACTACTAAATTGTTCTTCTCAGTTACTTTGTCTTTAATATATGTCATATTCATAGAATTTCTTAGTTCACATTTATACACAAGAGCCAGCCCTTTCTTCAAAAGATAACCTAGTGATCCATCAAGTGCGAACTAGTAATTCCATCTGGAAAACCTGGAATCAATTGTCCAACAGGAATACCACCAATTTGATACCCCTCAAACACTACATGCTTCAAATTGGCACGTGCTGCATATATTGTTGGTGTGTATGAAACTGGGCTGAACATATTGTTTCCAAATTTTCAACATCTACCTTGCAGAAACAAATTTTTTTGGGAATGTTCTTCTCCATATTAAATAATAATATGAGCTGGTCTACATAATTTTTTATGGCATCAGGTAGCTCAATAACTATCGCAATCATAGCACCATCATTAATTGTTGCTAGGCCAACATATTCAGCCAATACAATACTGCGAGTTGGATTAGTCTGTATATGCCTTTGGATTTATCAGCGTCTTTGCTATCTTTGAGCCTAACCTTCTCAGGAAGCAAAATATGTTAACCAAAACCATCAAATACGATTCAAATATATTTAGTACTCGATGTTTATTAATTACTCCATCACTGCCCGACCCCGAGTGGAAAAAAATTAATTTCTTCAATTAAAAATCCGAAGAAAAAAAACCATGTATTCTTAACAAAAAAAGTGTCTACCAAAGTCACCTATTGAAGTAAAATTTCTATTCGCGATAACAAACTTTTTTTTCTACAAAAAACCTTTATAGTTGTAACCATTTCCGACCAATCCAGCTACCTCCGCACCTGGATACGTCTAATGCAGGAACATCATAATTACCTCAAGTGAATGTGATCATCGGCCTGTTTCAAAAAGTCACCCTATATGGTTAAAATTGTTAAGCTTAGAATTTGCATGTTTAACCTTAATGTTAAATTAGCCAAAAGAAGAAAGGGTACCGGAACAGGACTGGTTGTAGTAAGAATTCTTGTAAGTGGAGTTCCAACTACACGACCGTTGGGGGTCAATCCTAGCAAAATTTAATTGAGTAACACACACATCATATTTAGTCCCTACACTATTATATTCGAAACACAAATGTTTAGAATATATAAATAATATCAAAAGAGTAGTGCTACATCCACAAAAAAGTTTCACAAAATAAATCCACAAAATGATTTGGAAGTGTTTGATTGGTGTATTTTAGTATAGGTTCTCTCTCTTCTTTTGTACTAAGCCAATCAAACACATCCAAGTCATTTTGTGGATTTATTTTGTGGGAAGTTTTTTGTGGATCTAGCACTACTCATATCAAAATACTACTCGCAAAAGATTTTACATACATGTGTGCAAAACTAAAACTAATAGGATAAACAACAATGAACGCTAGCTTACTTGCAACTCGAGCTTGTCAGTTGTCACCGAATTTTGTTTTCAGGGATACAGGGAAATGATGAATGTTGCCCGCACCAAAGAGTCACAAAACCTTATGTAAGAATAGTGAAACCAACAAATCCAAATGCACATGCACTCTGCTCCAAATAAATTATTACAGACAATTAAATTTGTAATCTTAAATCAACTATTTTTTTATTTTTTATTATTTTTTAATAAAAATTATAATATCAAAACCATTACTATTAATTAACGCTATTTAATGATATTTACACCATCAATTATGAAGAACACCATATAATCTTTCATCATTAATCTCAATTCTCATACACGTCCATATCCAAATCTCTATACCAAATCCCCAGGTAATCACATAAATATGGAACTATGTAAATACATCAGAGTTTCTAATTACAAAAAACTAATCAATACCCGCGTGATAGAATCATCTTAATTACACAAAGAACAGGCAATTTATTCATCAAAACATTTGATACGTCAGAATAACCCAAACCAAAAAAAATGTCTAGAAACAATAAAGAAACAAACAACAAACACATGTAAACAACGCAAAACTCAAACGGCTAAAAATGAAACCCTACCTGCTGTCAAAGGTGAGATCTAGTTCAAGGCAGCTGAATGTTTAAAAAAAATAAAAATATAATAATAATAAAAATAAAAAATAAAAATCTCGTAATTATCTGCTAAACCAAGTAATATTACAGGGGAAAAAACTGTGGGCCGCAACCGGCTAAACAATTGGGTTGATGGGCTGCTTAAAAAATCCATGCAAAAATATTAATTTATGAAACTTTGCTCGAGAATGAGGAATATTAGCTCACCAAATAATATATATAGAATACATCACCCATTTCGTTAGGAAAACTGCACACATGGAAAACCACATGTATTGATTTTCTATTTTTGGTATATTGAAATAAATTAAAATAGAAAAAGAAGAAGTTTGCATGTTGCATATATACTTGCATGCGTACTAACTGAGTCCTCTTCAGTTTTCAATCAACTAACAAACTACCTTTTCTTCGTTTAACTATCTTCTCGGTTTTGTCTAAGTTGAATAATTTTAAGAAGTTATTTAAATCTAGAAGGTGATTAAAAGACATAAAGTTATGCTTAAAAAAAAACTTAAATGATATTAACCATTTGTTACAACTTAAATGAAAAACTAGCTTGGTATGAGGTTAAGAAAAAAAATCCAAACATAAGTGATATTAACTTAAGTGAATTTGATTTTGATATAGTCCTAGCCTCCTAGGTAACAAATAAATGTCAAGAATGTTAGTGGATTTGTGTTACAGTTAGAATTATATTAGTATTTATATTAGCCCAGTCGATAATCGAAGGATAGCAAATTTTTGTTAGTGGATGTTACCTAGACCTCGGATATCATGTAAGACGAGATTGATTAATTGATTAATTGAATTGATTGAATAATGAGAGATCTCGAATACATATGACCCAATATTTGTAGGTAAACACTTCGGCTTATACCAATCCAAATCAAATAAAAATACTAATATAATTCTAAGAAAACTAATTACGACATTCCTGAAGAAACAGAATATCGATCAGGTATGTACGGAGTATATGTTAAGAGAGCTCTGTGTAACGTACACTTTAGGTGGCAGTATAAGTTGATGGAATTCAGGCCGGTTGTTGTTTTGACTGTTACAAGCTAATACGATACATGTATTCGTTTCCCATACTAGGAAGATTTTGTGAGTGTACTCTCATATAAGCACATGATAGCGTTCTCAACCCACTCGAATTAATTAAGATTGATCAATTTAAGTTTTATACAGCATCAACAGTGATAACAACCAAAATCAGTGAATAGTACTAATGCTCGATCCATACATCACATTACACAGAATGTTGTAGGTGATAAGATCGAATAGGATTATCTATTTAACTTGTAAGTTGTTAACCCTAGATCATACGAATGCAATCTTTTTAACTTCTAAGTTCATTTCCAAGGCAAAAGCATGAGTGTAGGTGCTTGCAATAACTGAAACAAACAGTGTATACCTGAACTACTTTACAAAATCCAACATCTAACGATCCGGCCATACACCAAAGGTTTTGGTTATATAATTGCTTGTCTCATAAGGGATTTTTTTTAATCATTTTTTTTTAAAGAATATCACCGAAAATGCGTGCCCATCTTCTAGCACATGAAAATGAGCCTCAAATCCTGCATTATGCTATTTCTTCCAATATCATTATATTTCTATATTTAGTAAACTTCCATACGTAAAACCTATTATAAATACCAAGTTTCATATCAACTCATGCATTCATATCTTCTACGTTACCAACAATGGCAACTTACATCAAGTCTTGCCATCTTTCTTGGAGTGTTCTTGTTTGTGTTTTGGTTCTATACATTGCCCTTTTAGGTTGTGTTTGTGAAGCTCAAGCTAATAGAGGTAAAGGTGGTGGCTTTGTTCGAGCAAGAGGAGGGAGCTTTGTTCTCGATGGTTCACCTTTTCTATTCAATGGTTTTAACGCATATTGGATGATGAACGTAGCCACTGATCCGAGTGAAAGGCTCAAAGTTAGCCAAGTCCTACAAGACGCGGCAAATGCTGGTCTTTCAGTTTGTCGCACTTGGGCTTTCGCCGATGGTGGTGATAAAGCGTTACAAATTTCACCAGGAGCATACGATGAACGTGTATTTCAGGTGATAAATAATGTGATTTTGTGTAACACTTGATCCATACTATTATGTATGGAAAAGCGTTAATACATACTTTAAAAGTGTTTTTACTTACTATAATTTTGGTTTTTGCACGCAGGGACTCGATTTTGTGGTGGCAGAAGCAAAAAAGTATGGTCTTCGATTAATTCTAAGTTTTGTTAACAATTATAAAGACTTTGGAGGACGACCACAATACGTTGAATGGGCTAGAAGCTCAGGCGTGCAAGTCAATAGTGATGATGATTTCTATACAAACCCTATTGTTAAGAATTATTACAAGAACCATATCCAAGTAATTAAGTACCATACTAAGTATTATATATGTTTCATACTGTATCCTAATATGTTTCTAAAATGACTTATGTGTAAATTTATCACTTCAGAGAGTTATAACAAGAGTGAATACAATCACCCGGATCGCGTATAGGGATGAAAGAACAATCATGGCGTGGGAACTCATCAACGAGCCACGCTGCCAAACTGATTACTCGGGACGGACAGTTAATGTAAACATTTTTATTACATGATGTCTAGAGAGTAATTACATACTTTATAATGAATGCTAACTTACGTTCCAATTTAGGGTTGGGTTCAAGAAATGGCTTCATTTGTGAAATCATTGGATCGACATCATTTGTTGGAGATTGGCATGGAAGGATTTTATGGCGATACAATGCCCGAACGAAAGCAAATAAACCCTGGTTACCAAGTTGGAACTGATTTCATCAGCAACAATCTTATTACAGAAATTGATTTTGCCACGATACATGCATATCCTGATCAATGGTATAACAACACTTCTAGTTAATGTTCGTTCTATAAATAGAAATAAGAAGCCATATAGTGTATATTCATTTACCTTATTATATGGCTAACTTATTTTTCAGGATGTCTACACAAAATGATGATTCACAAATGGCATTTATGCAAAAATGGATGTCAAGTCATTACCAAGATTCAAGAACTATCCTAAAGAAGCCGTTGGTTGTAGCCGAATTTGGAAAGTCTAGTAAAGATCCAAATTTTAACACTATCAAACGTGATTCGTACTTAAATGCTGTTTATAGAAACATTTACATGGAGGCAAGGAGCGGGGGGACGGTTGGTGGTGGTTTAGTGTGGCAACTTATGGCTGACGGGATGAGTTCCTATGGTGATGGATATGAGATCGTATTGTCAGATAACCCGTCCACTGATAGCATCATTTCGCAACAATCTCATGCTATGAGCACTCTATCGCATGTGTTAAGACTTGGACCTAACAATGTGCCAGGTAACCTTCCTCGTGAGGTCGAATTTGATCATGTTGGCGGTCATCGTTCATCAGTGAAGCACCATCGGCGTCACCATCATCATCGTCATCACGCACATCATGCTCGAAATCCAAAAGGATTAAGAAAGGCATTGCCTTAAATGATATAGAATTGCTGATGAAGATGGGGGTTAAATTCAAGATCTTCTTATGATAAACTGAAATTGTGGTTTAACTTCTTTGCCGTTTTTATGAAATTGTCATTAATTTCTTATTTATTAGTTTTATTTGAAGGAAATGCCCAAAGAGATTGAATGTATCAAATGGAGAACTTTCGATCGACATGACAACATGTATGTAACGAATTACTAGTTGTAACTTGTGAATGTATTCGCATAATAATAAATTTTCTAACATTTAGTACGAGCAAGCAAATTTTATTCGAATGAAATGCCCTTCCATTTGAACAACTAATTCCAACTTTTTTTCTTACATGATCAGTGATTGAGTGGAAAAAGTGAATAACATCTACGTTTGTAGATCACAATTGTGATCAGTGATGATTGGTTGTTATGTTTGGAAATAGTATATTGTTCTAAGTCAAGAACTTATTTAAAGATATTAAAGTGGGTTTTTTAGAGGTTGAAATTTTTAATTTTTAATTTACGGATGATGCTCTTATAATACAACATCAAGAATAAAGATCCGCGATGGAAAAAAGTGTGCTCTCTTAAGTCTTGTGGAGGTCTTGAAATCGGTAGTCTTCATGCATTGAATCTTGCCATGTTATTTTAGTGGTGGTGGCGGTTCCACATAAAAAAAATTCTCAGTCTTATTATCACCTCAATTCATGCTCATGGGAGTTTAACTAGTGACTTTTTTTTTTTTTTCTTTTTTTTTTTCTTTTTTTTTTTTTTTCCTTCCCCTACTTTAAATAAGCATTTACCACAAACACACTTGAATATATCTGATGGGTTTTGTTAGGGGTACATCATTTTGTGGTTAGTGACACCTCCTAACACACATTTATCCGGTATGTGGACACTGCAAAACATTTTTTTTACCTTTTTCTTTTTCATGCTATTTATCTGTTAACAATTTTAATTTATCAAACTTTATATTTTTTGTTCCATAGTTTCATTTGTGTAGTTTTATTATGATATAAACAAAATTATAAGAATAAAATAGGAAATAAAAAAGGGTAAACTGCAAAAAAGGTCCCTGAGTATATTCCAAATTTCATTTTTAGCCACTCCAAAAATAAAAATGCAAATTATGCCATTATTATGGATTTTTCATGCAATTTGTGTCCCTCGGCCTAACAACCGTTAAAAAACTCGTTAGTTATTGCTCTAACCCATGCGAAATGACTATTGTACCATCGTCATTATATTCAGGGTTATTTTTGCAGTTTACCCTCGTCTTTATCCCTTCTGGTCTTCACCAAACATCTGACAAAAATTTAAACACAAATACATACTTTGTTCTTTCAATTTTAACCATTAATTTCAATCAAACTAAACTAATTACGATCACAGTTACATCAAGAACACAATTATAAATTTTCTTCCATTAATTCTTTACCAATTCTACAAGCAGTCATCACAATAATTCAAGATCAAAAATGTCGGGAACTTATTCAAAGAACAAGTCACATTGAATCACCCATTGTTTCTACATCTACAGAAGATGAAACACATATATTTGAAATTCATAGAAGTTCTAAAAACATATTACATAAACATAGTAATAACTGGAATTAAGGCAAACTAAAAGTCAACAAAGCAAAATAAAATTAATATAACCATATCTTGAAAGTTAGATAGGAAAGCTTTCATAGTTTTTTGACTTGTTTCTCCATGAGTTGCATGAAATGGTTGTTAAGCGATGTCCACATGTGGCGCGCCTCTTCCTTAAACACGCGTAGTTCTTCACAACCCTGAAATGTATTTTTGCAACATTGACAATTACATGCGTGTGATACTGGCATTGGTCGAAGTGGTGGTTCAGGGCCATCGAAGTGATACCATTCTTGAGAGCCTTCTACTTTTGTTGGGTAACGGACCACATGATTATGATTGTTTGTTTCTGAGTTTCTAGATTGTGCATCCATGGTGAGCTAAGAGTTTGAATGAGTTTTGATAAACAAGGTTGATGAGCTGAGAGTTAATGATGTAAGTGTGTGTGCTGAAGTAATTAAGTTGTGAAAAGTAAATAAGTTGATAAGATGAGATGGTAGGTTTGTGTGTAACTGTAAGAAGTAAATACTCTTTATCTCACACCATGAAAGTCAAACAAGTGTATTTCAAAGCATATCTAAATAGACCCAGACTATGTTTGACTACACACAAGGTGCCATGAGTTATTTTTAAACTAAGTGAGAAAGAGTATGGCTTACTTGTGAAGAAAGTGTAGTAGCAAGACAAGCATGTAAACTTCTTTACTTTTAGGCAGGCTAATTTAAATCACAATCAACACCCTTATCCATCCTATGAAATGCTCATAAAACCAACAAGTATGAGGACAATCTGATATGCAAAAGGAAAATAACAAAATTAACCAAAGCAAGTTGTATTACTAAAAGGGTACAAAAGATAAAGAATTGTTACAACAACTGCCATCAAAATACATAATAAAAAGCAACCTAATACAAACATATCATTAGTTAGGGGGAAAGGTTTTAGTGTTTTTTGACTCGTTCCTTCATGAGCTCCACGAGATAGTTTTGAATGCTTGTCCACATGCAGCACGCCTCTTCCTTAAACACACGTATTTCCTCCCGAAGCTGAAATGTATTTTGGAAACACTGATATTGAGAGAAATGTGGTCCTGGCATTATCGAAGTGGTGGTTCAGGGAGACGGGTGTAGTACTAGAGAGAAGAGCCTTGTATGGTTCTTGTGTTACCATAAGGGTGTGTTTTTCCTGAATTCGCGGATTGTTTTGAGTTTGTGGATTGTGCATCCATGGTGACTGAATTTGATGAACAAGGTTTATGAGATGAAAGGTAAGGATGTAAGTGTAGTGAGTTGATGATGAGGCGAAAAATGACCCCTTTTTAGGGGGTCATTTAAGCCGGAATTGGAATTCATTTGATCAAATATTTCCCTAAATCGTTCCTTTTGTGATTTTAGGTACTTTTGGAGTGAATTCTGGAAAAGGAAGCATTTTGAACGTTTTTGGAGCATAAAAGTGAAGAAAACGGCAAAGTCTTGATTTTCCTTGCTGGGAACAGTACCTGACGGCGTCAAGAAGGAAAAGATGACGGCGTCAGGAGCAAAATGGATGACGGCCTAGAGAAAACCTGACGGCGTCAGAACAAGGGCATCAAGAGTAAATTTGGTGACGGCCTGGAACAAGAATACACATGACGGCGTCAGATATAGATCTAGGCAGTCCGAGAACTTTATTTGCGGCGAGATGACGGCGTCAAAATGAATTTTACTCTTGACGCCGTCACCTCGTGAAATCTATAAATACTTTTCTAATTTTCATTCATAAGAGAGGAACTTGTGTGGAGAATTCTAGGGCCGAACTTTATAAAACCTAGCTCGTTTGTAATAGTATTTTCAAGGGTTTTCACCCCTTGAAACCCTTCATGTTCAATTGAGATAAGTTTTCTTTCAATTCATTCAATATGTCTATGTGTTGTTTGAATATATCTTATGCTTGTCTTGATTTTAACATGCTAGGCTAGATCTTTTGTGTGTTTGCTTAGATGTAATGAAACCTAGATGTTGATTATAGGTTGATTGCTTGTTTATAGTTGTAATGGATGAATGATTTCAATGTTAGGCTTAAGAAAACTAGCAGATCTCCATTGTGTAACTTGCTTGAACGTCTTAAGAAACATGAACCGATGTGTACTAGGTTTTTATGGTTGTATTTAATGCATGAGCGAATTCTAGTGATCCCATGTTAGGAGCTTCTTGCAGGCTCGACATAGGAGTGAAGTAGGAGCTTATAGAATTAGGGAAGTAAGTACGCCACCCCATGATTGGTATTAAGGAATATAACCCGTCTTCCACGCAACTGTAACAAGTAGTTAACCTGTAAAAGATATCTAGGGAGTAGTGAAATCTAAGTAAACACAATTCTCCCATATATTGTTCACACCACTAGTTTAATTAGCTTTATTTTCATTTCTGTCATTTTATTTTGATTGCATCTTTAGTTATTGGGTTAGTTGACTAGCAACTAATTCCGCTCACTCCTCTAAAAACCGAGATTTTACTTGCTTTCATAAAATATAAAAATACAAAAAGAATCATCCCTCACCTCTAGACCTAGTTTTTAGGCTTTCTAATCCTAGCGACACTATTCCTGAGTTGAACGATCAATCCCCCGGTACTTGTCACTATACTATACTACAACAATCAGGTACACTGCCTGGTGGGGGTTGTAAGCTTCTCGAGATCCCTCGAGAGGTAAAGCCTAGTGCAATTCTCACGCATCAAGTTTTTGGCGCCGCAGCCCAAGGAATAGTTATTGTCTAGGTTAGGATTTCTTTTTATTAGGTCTACTTGCTAGATTCCTATCTAGTAAGATTTTATTTTTATTTTTAGGTTTTCTTTAGTCTATCTATTTCTTCGTGTCTTTGTTTGTACTAGTTTGGTCTCTATGGATTTAGAGAGTCGCCGTTTAGAAGTTAGCAAGAGGCTTATAGCGCATAAAAGAAGAAGGAGAGAAGTTAACACATTTAAGGAATTTATTAAGCCTCTCCAAATGAAAATTGAGT
This sequence comes from Artemisia argyi, assembly GCA_030686995.1. NCBI lineage: Eukaryota > Viridiplantae > Streptophyta > Magnoliopsida > Asterales > Asteraceae > Artemisia > Artemisia argyi. Next base: position 41,810,621 of record CM060691.1, read on the forward strand.
TCACGGACTTCGCACCAACCCCTGATGAATTGAGTTACCATAGATTTCTTTTACAACACCCCTGTCCCTCAAAATATAGAAAGATACCATGGATTAGGAGGCATAACTTTAGGAACATAAAAATTCCTTGCATGATTGGGTACATGTCTAGAGAGCATACATACATTGACTTAAAAGCACCCATGAATATAATGTCTAGGCTCTACTACAACTGGATAATGAATGAAAGGTTAAGCCCTAGAAAAGACCCCTAAAACTCTAATAGATTATGTAATTTCGTCAGGAGAGTTAAAGGGGTACACATCTTTATAGGAAATTTTACTTATCAATGCGACTTTGTAATCCTAGAAGATGTTAGAGGCATTATAGATCCATACCTAGGAGAAATAGTCCTAGAACAACCTTTTGTTGAGAAGACTAAGATGTATTGCGATCATGGGAAGGGAATAGTTCAGTTTACTGATGGGATAGAAAAGATTACTTTTATGATGCCTTACATGAAGGAAGAATTAAAGGACATCAAGAATTTACAAATTGATGAGATTCGACCTTATGAGGTTAAGGAAGATGGAATTGATGATGATGTTTATTGTGAGAGGAGGCGAACATACTATTCGGGTTGCATGAATCTAGGCCCTGAGTACAAGCGTGATGAGAATTGGGTTAGATGTTTTGAGTCAACACAAAAGTGCGGAAGGAAAACATAATAACCCATGACCTTGAGTCTAGCTACAAGACTCGTAAATAAAGAAAAGTGCTTCTTGGGAGGCAACCCATGTTTTGTGTGATTTTTATTTGTTTGATTGTTATTTGTTTCCGTATGCATGTTTTATTTTTATTGTTGGTAGATCATGTTTCAAAACTAAAATGATGAAAATACTTTATTGTGTTGTTTGGCTTAGTCTTAACTTCATCCAAAGGTATTTCGCAAAAGATAAGTGTAAGGGGAAACCCCAAATATGTTTTTAAGAAACAAAACCGATCATGATTCTCCACAATATTAAATGGACATGTATATTCGTATATGTTAGAGTCAAATGCTTGTATCGAGTCATAATGATGTTTTGCAGGATTTCTCAGGAAGTAGGACGCAGTTTTTCCAAAAAATTTCCGGAAACTTAACATAAGGATTTCTGCAGGTCACTTCTGACGGCGTGAGGAAGAAACTCATGACGGCGTCACGTGTAAAAATCTGGAAATTTTACCAGTTTTGTTTTTCTAACGGAGTCTTAAAGTTTTTGTTGAATCTTTAGTTTTATAATCTCCAGGAAATCTGCAAACATTCATTCCGCAAGCATTATATCTTACTTTGTTTTCTAGGATTTGTTAGCATATATAGATTGCCGCCGATTTTACGCGAGGTTGCCTTGTTTCTTTTCTCAGGTTTAACAGGTTATGTATGACAAGAAGATGATTTATATTCTGGAAGGGAAGCTTTGATTGTTCATTTTCTTGGAGGAAGATCTAACCTTGTTACCATATTATCCATACCGAGCGAATCAGAGGAGTATTTGATTTCATTCTTTTACCTGTTTTACTTTTACATTTTTTAATTGAACATTGGGGACAATGTTCATCCTAAGTGTAAGGGGAGGGTAAATGATGATACCTTATAGATAAACTTTCGCTTGAGTTTGTTTGTTTGATGGTAGGTGTGTAATAAAACTATGAGAAATACTTGTTAGTGTAATTTTAGCGCCAAATTTAAAATTTTTTACAACATTTAGGAGTGAAACTTTAGCCATAGCAAGCATCTCATGGATAGGAGATTGTATGACTAGCACAAAACCGTACCATTCAGAAAAAATTTCCACCCAAATATTTGAGGTTCGCCTTTAGATTTGATAGGAAAAGCATTTACTATTAGTGCTTATGAGTGTACCGGTAGCATTTAGATTCTAGAACTTGCGTTAGTGATGCATCCCGAGACCGCTAGTGAGACTACATTCGTGTAGTAGGATTTACTACATGATAAGAGGCATTAGGATCACCCTTGTGTTAAACCCGTATCATAATTACTTGACCGTTTAAGTCATATTACTTGGCTAGTTAAGTCAATTAATTTTTCCCACACCTTAGCGTTGTACTCATTTTTACTACACGAAACCCCTAGTACACCCCTCTGAGCCTATCTTTTCGTTTCTAACTTTAAGCATCTTACTTAAAGGAAGAATTTGTTACACCCCACTTAAATGTACAACCAAATCGCCTTAGCCTTCCGTGTATGCACTCATCTTTAGTGCATTATTGTTACATGTTTAAACCCTTAGTTAATTATCTAATTGATTACATGGTTGCTAAATCGAGTCATATCCTTGTACATATTGTTTTGGGACGATTGGGACTCATGGGTAAAGTACTTGTGTTATGGAGTAATGGGGAAGAACATCATTTATTACCCCCAAATGTACATTAATCTTAAAAGTACTCCAAGTGTTTTGATTATCTTAATTCGAGTCATTAGATTAGTTTATTGTAAAGTATGTAAAAATTCAAGTGTAAGGAGAATGTTCATTCCCTATGATGTATTATTTTGGATGGTAAGGTAAGAGTGTATTCAAAAAAAAAATAAAAAAAAAAAGGAAAAAAAATAAAGAAAAAGAAAAAGAAAAAAAATAGAAAAAGAAAAGAGAAAAAACATACGGACTACCATCCCGTTTCATTTTATGTTTGTTTTATGTTTTTATTATTTTTGATTTATTAGCTTAAGTCGAGTCTAGTCTTGGCTTAGCAACGCCATATTGTACATGTAATTAACCAAGATGATTAACTCGCAACCAGTAAAGATTGCCTATATCCAACAAAACCGTGTATTCCATATCCCTACACCTAACGTTACAACCCTTTAAAAGACCTCTTTGATAGTTTATCCTAGGTGCTTACGCCATGTGGTGGAGGTTTGATCCTTTCTCAAGCCTTTGGTAATCTATTTTGCTATGACAGGTAGTGAGAGATGTTTTCCATTTCCATATTGTGATATATACTTTATTTCACCCGAGAGATGTGAGTATCTAAACACTATTTGAAAGGTGCTAGTGTATGACCTTCGTGCTTGTCTTTGGTCTTTAGTGGAACGATTATTTGTTGTAATTACTTTGATATTAGTGTTAAATGACCCCTAACTTGTATTTTGACTAGAATAAAAGCGCATTTGCTTGAGGACAAGCAAATCTCAAGTGTAAGGGTATATGATGAGGCGAAAAATGACCCATTTTTATGGGGTCATTTAAGCCGGAATTGGAATTTATTTGATCAAATATTGCCCTAAATCGTTCCTTTTGTGATTTTAGGTACTTTTGGAGTGAATTCTGGAAAAGGAAGCATTTTGGACGTTTTTGGAGCATAAAAGTGAAGAAAACGGCAAAGTATTGATTTTCCTTGCTGGGAACAGTACCTGACGGCGTCAAGAAGGAAAATATGACGGAGTCAGGAGCCAAATGGATGACGGCCCAGAGAAAACGTGACGGCGTCAGAACAAGGGCGTCAAGAGTAAATTTGGTGACGACCTGGAACAAGAATACACATGACGGCGTCAGATATAGATCTAGGCAGTCCGAGAACTTTATTGGCGGCGAGATGACGGCGTCAGAATTTTACTCTTGACACCGTCACCTCGTGAAATCTATAAATACTTTTCTAATTTTCATTCATAAGAGAGGAACTTGTGTGGAGAATTCTAGGGCCGAACTTTATAAACCCTAGCTCGTTTGTAACAGTATTTTCAAGGGTTTTCACCCCTTGAAACCCTTCATGTTCAATTGAGATAAGTTTTCTTTCAATTCATTCAATATGTCTATGTGTTGTTTGAATATATCTTATGCTTATCTTGATTTTAACATGCTAGGCTAGATCTTTTGTGTGTTTACTTAGAAGTAATGAAACCTAGATGTTGATTATAGGTTGATTGCTTGTTTATAGTTGTAATGGATGAATGATTTCAATGTTAGGCTTAAGAAAACTGGCAGATCTCCATTGTGTAACTTGCTTGAACGTCTTAAGAAACATGAACCGATGTGTACTAGGTTTTTATGGTTGTATTTAATGCATGAGCGAATTCTAGTGATCCCATGTTAGGAGCTTCTTGCAGGCTCGACATAGGAGTGAAGTAGGAGCTTATAGAATTGGGGAAGTAAGTACGCCACCCCATGATTGGTATTAAGGAATATAACCCGTCATCCACGCAACTGTAACAAGTAGTTAACATGTAAAAGATATCTAGGGAGTAGTGAAATCTAAGTAAACACAATTCTCCCATATATTGTTCACACCACTAGTTTAATTAGATTTATTTTCATTTCTGTCATTTTATTTTGATTGCATCTTTAGTTATTGGGTTAGTTGACTAGCAACTAATTCCGCCCACTCCTCTAAAAATCGAGATTTTACTTGCTTTCATAAAATATAAAAATACAAAAAGAATCATCCTTCACCTCTAGACCTAGTTTTTAGGCTTTCTAATCCTAGCGACACTATTCCTGAGTTGAACGATCAATCCCCCGGTACTTGTCACTATACTATACTACAACGATCAGGTACACTGCCTGGTAGGGGTTGTAAGCTTCTCGAGATCCCTCGAGAGGTAAAGCCTGGTGCAATTCCCACGCATCAGTTGAATATAAAGCAGTAAAAGAGAGAGAGAGAGAGAGAGAGAGAGAGAGAGAGAGAGAGAGAGAGAGAGAGAGAGAGAGCTCTGACTATTGAATAGGTTTGTAAGTGTGTAAGTGTGAGAAGTTAATAATTTGCAGGCAAACTATGAAATGATTTGACTGCCATTTGACCACTATACAGTCCACTATGAATGGGTAGACATTATGCATTGGTATGCATTCTACAATGGTATTTGTTGACTTTTAAAAGTCAAAATGGGTAAATCCAAACACCCCTCTAAACTAAATATGCAAATGCAAACTGTAAACTACAAACAACAAACCCAAAATGCAAATGCAAAGGCAAATGCAAATAAAAGATGTTTTTAAAAGTTTCAAACAGCAGTTTGGTTACTCAATTTTTCGTAACTGTTGAATTTTAAAAGTCAAAATGGGTAATTCAAACACCCTTTTAGAACAACAACACATGTAAATCAAAATAAACTCATAACACAATATAATCAAACAAACAAAAACCTCAACAACGTGACACCAAAAATCCACATTTTCAAAAAACCAAAAAAATAAGAAAATCTTTTCAGAACCATGTGTGGGTCAAAATAAACCTTTTTAGAACCAAGAACATATGATCATATGCATAACTATATGCAGAAACATATTCAGACCATGAATTCTATGCAGAACCATGAAACATAAGTATGAACCATATGCAGAAAAATTTGCAAAACATATGCAGTACCATGAAACATATGCATAATCATGAACCATCAACATAGGCAGGAAAGGCCCATACATAAACTACTACTTTCCAAAAGATTAATTGTTATATAAAACACATACAGTTAAACTACCATCTTAAACTACTATTATCCAAAAGATTAATTGTTATATACGATGAAATACAACAAAAGCTAAACATCCAAGTTCTTTTCAAACTACCACAAAAGATAAATCACATCAGTGAAACTACCATCATAAACTGCTCCTATACCATCTTTCTTTTCCCTTTTCTTTTACTGCCTGCAACTGCTCCTAAACCTGTGGGTTTTCTTATTCTAAAAGTCTTATTACCAATAAAAGGCCAAGTCAAATTTGCTACAAGGCCTAATACTATATCCCTGTCAAATTTCCTGCAAGGCCTAGTATGATTTCCCTTCTAAGCTGGAACATGAACATGTGTGGAGCTGGAACCATTTTTTTTAGCTTGAACAGGATTGGATTTAGAACCTTTTTTAACTTTAATAGTATAACAAATCACACTTATGTGGTCATTATTTAAATATTTACATTACTTAATCTTTTATTTTAAGTAAACTTACTTTTATGAGCAACCAGATTAGTTTAATCGTATACGTAGATAAATGTACATTTAACTCAAACCGACTCTATACTATGCTCATTCTACACATTTTATGCATTTTGGGTTCCTTACAATCATATTTTAAAGTCACATTTCACTTTTTCCATTTTTACGTAAACCTTGCACCTTTTTCTTTTTAAGCGTATTTAACCTACGTTTCTAGGATTTTACAATGTTTAAGCACTACATCAACCTCATCACTCATCTAAACTACTAAAATAGGTTATGATGAAACGTTTAAACATTTTTATAAGTTTTATATTTTTCCTTTACCCGGTTTCATGTTTTACGTGTTTTTAAGACTGTGAGGCATCATACTTTATCATTCGATAACTTTGTAAAAGTGTTTATGTAACTTAACACTTGGGACCTCTTGTTTGTAACTCTGATGTTTAAAATTAATCAAATGGTAACTTTTCAAAATGTCTCATTTAGAGTTCATTTTCTATAACTTGTACTTTGTGCTATGAAGTAACACCCCGGTGACACTATCTTCCGCTGCGACATTTTGGGGGTCTTACAGATTGGTATCAGAGCTCTGATTATAAAGAACTAGCTTGCATTTAGACCTAGACTATAACCGTTGCATTATAACATTTCATCACAAACATTCCGTTGCATCCCGCGTACTAAATCATAAAACTTTCATGCATACTTAAACATTATAGTAACCAATAAAACTTCCTTAAGACATTGTGAGTGATACATTGATCTTTAAAACCTTTCATAACGCTATATAATATCAGTTTACATAAAAACTCGCTACAGTCTGTCGAATTCCCCGATTTCCCTACTAAATGCCTCCAGAATATGAGTTGGAACACGCGTCCCATACTTCTGAAACACTTACATCGCCTCGTAACCCATCACCTAGGAATACATCAATTATTTTGAATATGAATTTAACCTATCATCTCATATTATGCCTCCTTAGAGCACGTACCTTTAGGACACGTCTTTTCTATGTGTCATACTTCTTTTCTATGTTGATAGAATCATGAAGCCAAGAAGGGAAAGAAGGAGAATGAGCAATGCTGCTACTAAATGAATGATCATTGAGTGAGTGGCTACAGCACTTGCTGATGCTGAAACTACAAGAGCTACTAAAGCTGCCGGAGCTGCTGGGGGTGTTATAGGGGATAATGCAATGCTTCAGGTGTGATGATGTACTTATAAAGACTTCATGAACTATAAGCCAAGCTTCTTCAAGGGAGCTGAAGGAGTAGTCAGTCTGACTCGATGGTTTAAGAGAAAAGAAGCGATGTTTCTCATCAGTAAATGTGCTCAAAATGATAAAGTCCTATATGCTACAAGCACACTTTTAGACAATGCCTTATCTTGGTGGAATGCGTTTGCTCAACCTATTGGCATTAAGAATGCCTACAAGACTACCTGGACTGATTTGAAGGCGTTGATGATCAGGAAATATTGTCCTCGCAGTGAAGTGCAGAAATTGGAGGTCGAATTATGGAACTTGGTTGTTAAAGGAGTCGATATTACAACCTACACTCATCGTTTCCAGGAATAAGCAGTGTTGTGTCCATCCATGGCTTCCACTAATGAGAAACTGCTTGAAAAATTCATCTGGGGAGTCCCACCCAGCATTCAAGAGAACATGACTTCATTGGATCCTAAGTCAAAATATAAGGCTATTCGGACATCTCGCAACTTAATAAACCAGGTTGTACATGCTGGAACTCCTCAGAGTAACAACAACAATCACAAAAACAACAAATAGGAAATGGGAAGACTATCGAGTAGATAATCATGATCAGCAGCCAAACAAATTAACAACAAGAAATGATTAGGGTCTATGCTACTGGGCCAAGTGACAAGAAGATATATGCTGGAAATTTACCTTGTTGTGAATGTAACCTTCCTCACTTAGGTCATTGCAGCAAACCCTGTGGATCATGCATGAAACGTGGTCACGAAAACAGGGACTGTAAGAGCCCTACAAACCAAAGGACTTTGGGAAACTATTTTGAGTGTGGAACCTTAGGGCATTTCTGGAAGGACTGCCCAAAACTAAAGAACCAGGATGGAGGAAGAGCTTGAGGGAGATCATATATGCTAGGAGGAGGATAAGCTCACCAGGACCTTAATGACGCTACGGGCTGATGTTGTTTAGAGATTAACAGTAGAACTTCCTTATGAACTTTATTATACTTTGTGTATGTTTATCCCTTGTTATGGGATTTTTATGACTTAAGACTATTTACTTTTCTGTATCAACTCGTTGTTATAATTTCCATCTATTGTACTATCTATTTCCAATTTCCATATTGTAAGCTGATTTGTTATCATCTAATAAAATTGTTTTGCCATTTTCTTATAAACCATTTTGTTATAATCTTATGAATTACTTTGACTACTATTTTATAAACAATTTGGTTTAAATTTCATTTAACACCGAAAATCATAAAACGAATTAACTAAACCGAATATTACATTATCGGTCCTCAATTATACACAGCCTGATCATCTATGTCTAATCCAGGAGGGATAATGTATGCTGGGAGCATATACCTGTAAATTTTGTTAAAAATGACTTTTCATTTATATTCCTAAAACAAATTATGTGTGAGTATCAACAGTTCCTGGGCATTCGTACAATTAAGCAGAACAACTAAGTAGACTCTTACTCTATCTTTACCATGCAAAAGTCAGCCTTATCCTACATAGTATTCCGAAATGACGACTTGAACTACATCGCTAGTTATCCTAGAAACCATTCAACACAAGTAACCACACATCTACACCGACACTGCTTCGACATCTAAAACAAACTAAATCCCGAGTTGCGATTCCCTTAAAGGGTACGAACTGTAACAAATCACATTTATGAGGTCATTATTTAAATATTTACTTTACTTAATCTTTAATTTTTAGTAAACTTACTTTTACAAGCAACTGGATTAGTTTAATCACATACGTAGATAAATGCACATTTAACTCAAACTGACTCTATACTATGCTCATTCTACACATTTTCTGCATTTTAGGTTCCTTACAATCACATTTTAAAATTCACACTTTACTGTTTCCATTTTTAAGTAAATCTTGTACCTTTTTCGTTTTACACGTATTTAACCTACGTTTTTAAGATTTTACAATGTTTAAGCACTCAGTCAACCTCATCACTCATCTAAACTACTAAAATAGGTTATAATGACAAGTTTTAACATTGTTATAAGTTTTATATTTTTATGTTACTCGGTTTCATGTTTTGCGCGTTTTTAAGACTGGGATGCATCATACTTTATCATTCGATAACTTTGAAAAAATGTTTATGTAACTTAACACTTGGGACCTCTTGTCTGTAACTCTGATGTTTAAAATTAATCGAATGATAACTTTTCAAAACGTATCATTTAGAGTTCATTTTTTATAAATTGTACTTTGTGCTATGAAGTAACACCATGGTGACACTATCTTCCGCTGCGACATTTTGGGGGTGTTACAAATAGGAAATTGGTCATCATCAGAACTTAAATCAGTAAAGCTTGTAGAATCACTGGGTGGAAAATACCATGAAATCATCTTTACTTCTCTACTTGTATCATCAGAACTTGTGTTAACTGCTTCAGTGCTTGTATCAGAGCTAATGATTATGATTTCTTCAAATAAGATATGCTTGTAAGTTTTTTGATGAAAATGCGAAGATATATCACCATCAAACATAAAACTTTACAAGGTATACAAGGATCAATGTTATACCATTGTAGAACATTCAATCCAATACTCTTTTGCGTGAGTAAGTATAAACTGTTCCATGGATATCTCTTAATTGGTTCTCTCAGTGTAATCCCAAACAAGACTGTGTGGTTTCTTGCATAGAGCTTATAGGAGTGTTTGGCATAGAAGTCTTTGAACTCTATTTACATGACCTGCAATTTACCTAACAAATGGTCTCTTATGGTCTTTCTAAGGTTGTTGAGTTTAACAGTGAAAGAGTCTATTACAGTCTAATCTCCTATGGTCTTTCTATTGTTGCTGAGTTTAACAGTGAAATACTATGGTCTTTCAATATGTCTAATGTAAACACTAATATTACATGTTTGTATCAAATACATATGTTCATGGTTTTGCATATGGGTTAAACATTTAATTAGACACATTCTCCACTATAGATATCCAAAATGAACTAAATAAGAAACTATTTGGAAGTAATTATAAGGGAGAAATTCATTCCAAACACCCCTTTAAGAGCTTGAATACTTTAACCTTTATTCCCTATCATTTCATTCCTTATCCTGATAAACAGCTCATCAAGAAGCTCATCTAAATTTTCCTCTGTGATAGTTTTGTATGGCCCATATCTTGCTTTGATCTGAAACAATAATTTACCATTCAAATTTTCGTCGATGTTAAACCATACTTCTTCATCATCCAAACTTTCAATCACTTTTTGGCCGACCTTGTATTTGATATCTGCAAAGATTATTCAAGATAGTCAAACTGTGATACAAACTCCAAAAACAATATTTACATTTACATCATAAGAGGTTGAATTAATTAACCTTTCAATATTTTTGCCCTGTGAAACACATCTTCAAGATGTGTTATCCTGTTTTCCAGATCATCACAAACCACATTCATATCCTGTTTTCCCTTGTCATTTATAAAAATAGCCAAAATGAAATAAATAAGAGACTGTGATGATATAACAAGTAATGTGATGACATAAACATACTTACAAATGCTATAACAGATACCGCATCATCTTATAACAAACAAATGCATTATGGGATTAAAACAACTGCATCAGCTTTAATAATCTTCTTGAAATGTTTCTAGCTTAAAATGTCTCCCAAGGAATGGTATATGCTGACTGTGAGTAGCTTTTGAATCTCATTAATCATCTCAAACACACAAACTTTGCCAGAACAAGATGATGTGCAACGAGCATTAACTTTCATGCCAATGAACATCATATTATTGCGGCAAAGTTTGTGTATGTTTGAGATGATTAATGAGTTTCAAAAGCTACTCACAATCACCCATCTTCTATTACAAGGGAAACATTTCAATTGAATAGATTTTCTGATAAAGACATATATTTGAAGATAAGCTGTGAGGTAGGTGATAAATTGAATGGATTTTCTGATAATGACATATATTTGAAGATAAGATAAAATTGTGTAGGGTAACAAGTCAACCATTCACCTAATCCTCAACAAGACTAGATATAGGGACACCCTCCCAAAACCATAATGTACAAAAAAAACACATTAGTACAACATGCTACAATTAGCAAATAAGAGAGAAAGACATTCCAAACACCCCTTTAAGAGCTTGAATACTTCTACCCTTATTCTCTAACATTTCATTCTTCTTTCTCATAAACAACTCATCCAAAAACTCATCTATATTTTCATCATGAAGTTCTCGTTTCCTTATATCTTGATTTCACCTCATCCACTATTTCAACAGTAATCTTTATTTTTTCCCATACTAGCTTATCATCCACAATTTCTACTACAATCACTTTTCCCTTTCCCTTATCATCATTTAAAATAACTTTTCCCTTTCCCTTACCATCTATAAAAGAGAGCCAAAATCAAATAAATAAGAGATTAAGTGGAAGGAACTACTAATTGTGATCACGTGTATAGAATTAAACATGAATCATGACATAAGTATCTGCATACTACTGCCAACCATTCACCTAATGCTTAACAAGACTAGGTATACTCATGGAGAAACCATTGACTTGGCTACATTTCCATTCATGTAACTACATTTCCATTATGATAAAATTCAAAACACATAAATGAACTAAAAAACATAAGCATACCATAATACAAAACCCGATACTTCCTTTCACTGCCAATAGGCCTTCCCCTTTTGTTTTATGGTTTGGGTGTACTCAGGGCAAGCGATGCAATAGAAGGCGCAGGTGTTGGACCGTATTTTCTAGGCCTCCCTCTTTTCTTTTGTTGTTTGGGTGTACTCATGGCAGGCGATGCAACAGAAGGCGCAGGTGTTGGAGCATATTTTCTAGACCTCCTTCTTTTTCTTTGTTCTCGGTTCCATTTCCACCATCCATGTTTGTATGTGTAGAACGAATTAGGGTTTATGTTTGTGTATATAAAGAATAGAGTATGACCTTGTGTTTATGCTTTTGTCAGATGTTTATTGAAGACCAAAAGGGATAAAGAAGTGGGTAAACTGCAAAAAATGTACCTTAGTGTAAAGACGAGGGTACAATAGTCATTTTGCATGGGTTAGAACAGTAACTAACGAGTTTTTTTTAACGATCGTTAGGTCAAGGGACACAAATTGCATGGAAACATCCAAAATAATGGCATAATTTACAGTTGATTGATGCTAAACCGTCAACCTAAATTGACCAAGGAATGGTCAACTAAGTCAAAGAGCCTAGAGTCAATGCTTCCGAGTAATAAAGGGTATCAACAGGTCGTTATGTCCCGACGACGTGTGGATTGTTCTTTAGCGTACTTGTGATCGGGTGATTATTCACAGAAAAGGGTTGTAATGAGAATTATTTGGAAATTATTAACAGATATAGCTTAGAAAAGCTACGTGATTGATTACGGGAATTGAGATTAAGAAGATTTGAGCTAAAACCTAAAAACGTACGTTTTAATTAAAAACGTACGCAGACGAACGAAACAGAAAGTACAACTGATGGATAGAAAAGGTTACAAGTGTAAAATTATTATTTTTACAATCCTTACAAATAAAGAAAATTTTAAGAAAAAGAAAAACTATTTTTACACTATTTAATTATTTATTATTAATTAATTACTAATTATTTATTAATTAACTAATTAAACTAATTAGAATTATTAAAAATACTAAAAAGGCTTAGAAAATTAAGAAGAATTTTAAAAATCTAATTAACCATCACAGGAATTCTAAAAAATTATAAAAAGTTGATTTTATGTATTTTTAAACTAATTTACTAATTATTATTATAATTACTAATTAATTTCTAAATAAACTAATTATATTATAAAAAATAGAAAATGAACAGTATAAATTCTAGAAAAATTTATAAAAATGTTTTAACTTATATAAAAGCTAGGAAAATTATAAAAACTAGGTTGTACTTTATAAAATATAATTATGCTATTTAATTACTTAATATTGATTAATAATTAATTAAACTAAAATTAATTCTAAAAACCACTAAAAGACAAAAGAAAATCTGGAAAAATTTCTAGAATTACTTTAACCTAAAATAGAATTAATAAAAATATAAAAATGATATATTGCTTAAAAATAAGCTAAAAAGAAAATTAAAATGATAATTTCTATTAAATAGAAGCTATCACTAAAATTAAAGTTGGTTTTTTGAGTTTTTTCTTTTTCCAAACTAATTTCACACTAAAAACTAAAACTTTTTATGAAATCACTTTTTAAGTAACCCAGAAATAAGCATTTGAGAGCTTATTTATCCACACAGTTGACTTTTGTTGACTGCACAAGGAATTTAGCTCAATTGGAGTAAGGTGGGGTCCACAATGGTAAAATTGATTCCTCTGAGTTGCATGAACAATATTTAGCAAGATTCAACAAAATAAGCAGCTTGAATAAGCCACAAAACCACAATAAGCACTTTGCTTATTGTGATTCTGAGACAGAGTTGGGAAGCAAATCTAAGTGGGGTCCACAGGTCCAATGGTCAAACAAAGAGTCAAATTATCAACCCTGGTAGGAGGGGGTTGGGAAAACCCAATTATGTGGTGTGGGACCCACTGGGGTGGCCACAAACTACCACCAAAGGTGGTGGGGTGAGATGGTCTGCTGAATGCACAGGGGATGTGCTTCGCCTGCAACTCAGTTCAAGGGGCAAAAAGGTCTATAAATAAAATTCTCAAAAATGCAAAAACTATGGAAAACACAAGTTCTACTGATAGACTAAACACCCAATAAATTTCAAACCTCAGAACCAAACACAAAAATCAAATTAATTCTTGCCATTTTTGCAAAAATCTGAAATATGCACTTTTGACTTTTTGAGATAACCTTGAACTTTGAATTTAATGAAGTTTGATTGGGTCTAATGGACTGAAATGGTTGTAATAAGATGTATTATGACTGAATTAAGATAGATAAGCAACTTATGAATCAAAATGGGTGAGTTTGAAACCCACAAACCACAACAGTTAACTGTTGGGTGGGTTTGGTGTTGATTTTGACTTTGGGCTAATTGTAGACTTGATTTCTTGATTACTATGACCTAATTTAACCTAAGTGAGACTGTTTTTAACACAAGGAACAACTAAATCTTATTAAAACACAATGATCTCTCTAAAACCAAACACCCCTTAATTTGACTGTGATGGGATTTTTCAAAGCAAATGGAGGTTTTAATCAAAACTACTAATTCAGACACATGTTTTATGATTACCCAAACCTTTTTAAGTACAATTAGACCAAGAACTACAATAATAACACATATTACAACAAAATGCTAAATTTTACTTGAAAATTAAAAATGCTAGCAACTATTGATTTTAATTAACAACTAAGCTCCTTAAGATTATATCCTCACTAAATAACTTTAACTAAGTACAAATAACAAAGAAATAAGCAATAACAACTATTGTTATGGAAAATGAACTTGAAATGAGTATGAAGCTTACAAAGTGGAACTGTGAGCACCAAAAACAAGAACCAAGGGAACCAATTTGTTCCTAACTCCTCCCTGAGGATCTAAACCAACATTCCAAACCTGCTTCTCTTCCAAATCACATCTGAATCACCAAATCATATCCAAGCTTCATAGTTTGACTTTCATTGACCAATTTTTTTATTTGTGATTTTCGTTAACTAAATTAAGTTTTAAGGTAACTAAAAGCTTTTCTAAGCTTTATGGGAGCTTACATGTTCTAACTCAGTCCATAATAACAACCTAACTATATTAAACCATAATTGAAATTTTCAATGAAAATTATGCACAATGGATTTTAGACTGAATAACTGAATTTCATTAATAAAAAAGATTCATATTACACTGAAATCACTGAACTTGATAATAAAAAGCTTAGAAATACAATGACAAATTTAAAATAATACAAACGACCTAATTTTTGCTTAATTATACTACTTCCTTTTCTCCACTGCTTCTCTCCTTTTTACATGGTTGCCTTTAGCTTCTTTTCACTTTTCTGAGTGAATCCCACCCATTGGATTGGGTGGGAATGATCTCAGCCTTTAAAACCAAATTTGGCGCCTTTTTTCTTCTTTGTCAGTTGGAGTTGCTTGGAAGCATTTGAGAACAATAAATGCATTTTGTTAGCATTAGGGAGTTGGGGGAGACATGGAATGGGGTTGATGATGTGGAGGAGGGGGGGAAGTGTGTTTGAGTGGTATTACAGGCTGGGAAGGGAGGGTGTTTGTTTGTTGACTTATTTTGACCAAGGGGGAAAAGGGACAGGGTAATATTTATTTTGAGGTGGGTTGGGTGAGTGGTGGGCTGAGGAGATGAAGTGGGCCTGGAGTGTGTGGGCTGGAGTAATAAGGTGGTTTGGTTTTGTTTTGGGTTTAAAAATTATTAAGGGTCCGGTTGGCTAAGGTAATAAACACAAGGACCAATAATGAAATTTCACTAAACCAAGGGACTGAAAATGTAATTATCCCATAGTACCACCCAGGACCAAAGATGCAAAGTTTAATATTCCCAAAAACCATTTTTGCAATTTTTTAATTTTCAAAAATTCCCAGGGACTATATTTGCAAATTTCCAAACTCCAGGGACCAAACATGTAAATTTTCCAAAATTTTCACCCAAAGTCCGTTTTTGATAACTTTTGATTTTTTAAGGACTTGGGTTGACTTTTCTTTCAAAATAAATGCATAGGGACTATTTTTGACAAATTTTGAAACTTGGGGGACTGAAACTGCCAATATTGCAAACTTTGATCGTTTTTCATTTGTTTTTACTCATTTTGCATTTAAAACACATAAAATACAATCCCTGAGATAATTTAAGTATTTTGATTACTTTTTGATTGTTTTTGTATGTGTTGGCAGTTTAAATACGATAAAAATGATGAGTGTTTGCGCACTCATCAATCCCCCACACTAAACTATTGCTAGTCCCTAGCAATATTTTTGGAAAACTTGATGGATTTTAAACTCTTTACCAAAAGCCATCACTTCTGGAGTAGCCAGGTGTAAGAACTGTGGCACACCTGATAACCGTGTGATTTTGAGCAAACCACCAGCTGTCAACGGATTTGATTAGTCTTTACCAAAAGCCGTTTGCTTCTGGACTAGCCAGCTCTTGATGGAATAGTCAACATCTTGGTGAGCTGATTACCAATTATGGTTTTTCTACTGCCTTTACCACAAGCCATAATCTTGCGGGCTAGCCAACTCATTTGCTTTTGAGGATATGGGGAGTTGAGGAATCATACAATTTTGGGCAAATTGCAAGCCATAAACTGATTTGATGTATCTTTACCAAGAACCGTTTGCTCCTGGATTAGCCAATCCCTTTGTCGGTTAGACATGGCGGACTGATTACCACAAAAATTTTGAAATAAAGTGAAAAATTTTTGAAAATTTTGGCCAAAAACGGTGGTACTTGAAAGTATTTTGCGATAAAATTCGCTAGAATTCCCCCCCCCCCCCCCCCCCCCCCACACTTAGAAATGAATATTGTCCTCAATATTCAAAGTCCCGGCTATTATGCCGACTCTTTGAACGTAAAAAGCCAAGATTCGAATCTAACTGTGGAAACACCATATTTCACTTTATTTCTTATATATATATATATACACATTTATTATTTTTTTTTGGAACTTATATATATATATATATATATATATATATATACATTTTTCAAACAACGAGGGGTTGGCCATTCCCCCACACTAGGGTGGTAGAAAATAGAAAGAAATCAGAGATACGGGTGAAAACCCGTATTGTGCTATTGTTTTTGTTCATCGAGTCGCTAGCTTGACTCGATCCCCGAATTCAATTGTCCTTGGGGAAAGTTTGGAGATCCGGGACAACCATGGATGGTATGTCCTCTCCAAAGTAGTGCTTTAAACGATGTCCATTCACTTTGAAATTTAGACCGTCATTTTGAGATAATTCGACGGTGCCATAAGGATAAACCTTAGCGATAGTGAATGGACCAGTCCATCAGGTTTTGAGCTTTCCCGAGAAGATCTTGAGTCTAGAGTTGAAAAGAAGGACTCGATCACCAACGTTGAAAGCGCGGTTCTTGATTTTTGAGTCATGAATCTTCTTTGTCTTTTCTTTGTAGATCAAAGAGTTCTCGTAAGCTTGATCACGAAGTTCATTTAATTCATTTAGTTGAACTTTTCTATGATCACCCGCTGTTTTGAGGTCAAAATTGGCATGCTTGAGGGTCCAATAGGCTTTGTGCTCAAGCTCGATCGGAAGATGGCACGCTTTCCCGTACACAAGTTTGTAAAGCGTACATCCAATGGGTGTTTTGTAAGCCGTACGAAAAGCCCAAAGTGCATCATCTAATTTATCTGACCACGATGCACGATTTTCACCTACGGTTCTTTCCAAAATTCTCTTAATTCCTCGATTGGAAACTTCTACTTGTCCACTTGTTTGTGGGTGGTACGCAGTAGAAAGACGGTGAGTTACACCATACTTTTGCATGACTTTATCGAATTTGTCATTACAGAAGTGCGTACCACGATCACTGATAATAGCACGTGGAGTTCCAAATCGAGCGAAAAGAGCTTTCAAAAATTTCACAACTACTCGGGCATCATTAGTGGGTAAAGCTTTCGCTTCAACCCATTTTGAGAAGTAGTCAACTGCCACGAGTATGTATTTGTTGCCATGAGAAGAAGGAAATGGCCCCATAAAGTCGATGCCCTAAACGTCAAAAATTTCACAAACTTGAATTGCATTTTGAGGCATTTCATTCTTTTGTGAAATATTCCCGTGACGTTGACAAGCGTCACAGGATTTGACTAATTCCTGGGCATCCTTGTAAATCGAGGGCCAAAAGAAACCGGAGTCAAACACCTTTTTGGCGGTGTAGTTTGGATTGTGGTGGCCCCCCGTGGGACCAGCAGGGCAAGCCTTAAGAATTTTAGCGGCTTCTTGGCCATAAACACACCGCCGGATGACTTGATCCGCACAGATTTTGAACAAGTAGGGGTCGTCCCAGAAGTAATGTTTTACATCTTTGAAGAATTTATTTTTCTGTTGGGACGACATTCCTTTCACCACAAAGTTACCCGCAAGGTAGTTTGCAAAGTCGGCAAACCACGGGGTAATAGAATCTCCACGAAAGGTAACCGCATTGAGTGTCTCGAGAGGGAATGTTTCATTAATTTCTTTCCTCTCGAAGACATCTTGGTGGGGGTTTTCCAATCGGGAGAGATGATCAGCAGCTAGGTTCACAGCTCCTTTTTTATCACGAATAATGATATCAAATTCATGTAGGAAGAGAATCCAACAGAGAAGTCTCGGCTTTGCATCTTGTTTTGCAAAAAGGTACTTCAAATCCGAGTGATCCGTATACACTATGCTTTTGGTCAGTATCAAGTATGGCCGGAATTTTTCAAAAGCATACACCACAGCTAATAATTCTTTTTCGGTAGTGGTGTAATGGCTTTGAGCCTCGGTCATAGTTTTGCTGGCATAGTGTATAGGCTGAAAATGTTTTGTTTTTCGTTGCCCCAAGACTGCCCCTATCACATAATCACTAGCATGGGGCAACAAGAATCGGTGCCTCGGTAAGCTTTTTCTTAAGTGTTTCAAAAGCTTCGATGCACTCGGGGGAGAAGATAAAAGGAGCATCCTTTTCGAGGAGATGGGTCATAGGCCGGGCGATTTTAGAAAAATCTTGAATAAACCTACGATAGAAACCGGCATGACCCAAAAAGCTCCTAACACCTTTGACAGTAGTGGGATGAGGCAATTTTGAAATGACATCCACTTTGGCTTTGTCAACCTCAATCCCGTTCTTTGAAATTTTATGACCGAGGACAATGCCCTCTTTGACCATAAAGTGACTCTTCTCCCAATTTAGACATAACTTTGTGTCTTCACAACGTTTTAGCATGTCGTCTAAATGGGAGAGGCATGATTGAAACGAATCCCCAATGACCGAAAAATCGTCCATAAAGACCTCCATAGTTTTCCCGGTCATGTCGGAAAATATGGACATCATACATCTTTGAAACGTGCCCGGAGCATTACATAGGCCAAATGGCATACGTTTATACGCAAAAGTTCCATAGGGGCACGTGAAAGTGGTCTTTTCCTGATCTTGCGGATCAATGGGAATCTGAAAGTAACCCGAGAAACCATCGAGGAAGCAATAATACTCATTCCCCGCTAATCTCTCGAGCATCTGATCCATAAAGGGTAGAGGAAAATGATCTTTACGGGTGGCGTCATTTAACTTGCGATAGTCAATGCAGACACGCCATCCCGTAACCAAACGAGTTGGAATTAACTCATTCTCCTCATTTGTGACAACAGTAATGCCACCCTTTTTTGGAACACAATGAATTGGGCTGACCCAAGGACTGTCCGAGATAGGGTAAATCAATCCGGCATCAAGAAGTTTTAAAACTTCTTGTTTGATTACCTCATGAATTTTTGGATTTACCCTTCTTTGTTGTTGGACTGCAGGTTTGAAGTCGTCCTCCATAAAAATCTTGTGAGTACAAAATTCAGGGTCAATGCCCTTGATGTCGGAGAGTCGCCAAGCAATTGCTTGTTTATGAGACTTCAAAACCTTTATAAGAGCAGCCTTTTCCTCAACACTTAAGTCTTTAGCAATTATGACGGGCAATTTATCATCACCCTCCAGAAATGCATATTCAAGATGAGGCGGCAAGTCCTTAAGTTCAACCTCGGGGAAGTCATCAATTTTCTCAACATTTTTGACTTCCTCCTTATGAAGTTATTGTGGTAGAACAGGAAGAGGAGAGGGATCTTCGTTTAATAACTTCTCAAGAAGGAGAATATCCCTCTCAGCGTCAATCTCTTGGTTATCGATTCCATCGGGAATCGAATCACTTTTGAGAAAAGCCTCAATTTCTTCTAAGATGAAGTCACTTCCCTCAAACGGAGTGAGGGAAGGAGAAGAATTGGCAATGATGGGATGAGAAGATTGAGTGAGGTTTTCACTCGAAGAATCATCAATGAAACCTAAAATATCTTGAGCATACTCCTCAGCAGCAACATAGATGACATCTATTTGGTTCACCGATTCACAGTCATAATTGGATGAGTATCTCGAAGTTTGATTTAGGTTGAAGGTGACGGCTTCCGTTCC
This sequence comes from Artemisia argyi, assembly GCA_030686995.1. Lineage (NCBI taxonomy): Eukaryota > Viridiplantae > Streptophyta > Magnoliopsida > Asterales > Asteraceae > Artemisia > Artemisia argyi. The sequence goes on from CM060691.1 coordinate 41,830,854, forward strand.
AACACGTAATGTGATCTCATGCTCAAATACATCGATAAGAGCTCGCCCAGTTCTAAGAAATCCCCTTCCAATAATGAGAGGGACCCTAGAATCGGCATCAAAGTCAACAATCATAAAATCTGCCGGAAAATGGAACTTCCCCACTTTAACGAATATGTCCTCGGCAATGCCAATGGGACGAGAAATCGAATGATCGGCAAGCTCTAAAGTCATGCACGTGGGGGTAAGTTCGGGAAGAGAGAGTTTCTTCCACACAGAATATGGCATCAGGTTAATGCTAGCACCTAGATCGGCCAAGGCGAAACATTCAACCATACCCGGGAAAGTACAAGGAATGAGAAATTTCCCGGGGTCTCCAAGCTTTTCAAGAAGCTTTTTCAAAAGAACTGCTGAGCAGTTCTCATTCAGAGGAGTTCTTGCCATCTCAAAGAGTTTCTCTTTATTACTCAACAGATTTTTGATTGTCGATGCAAACTTGGGCATCAAGAGAATAACGTCCGCGAAGCTAATATCAAAGTGCAAATCTTGGAAGATTTGGAAAAACTTCTCCATTTGGTGATTAGCTTTTTCGCGGAGCTTTTGTTCATTCAAGCGTGAGGGATAGGGAATAGAAGTTTTGGATTTAGGGTTGTCCACTGGAGTTTCTGGTGGGTCAAAGACAACTCCAGGCTTACATCTGGTTTTAGGAATAACCTGAGGTTGGACGTGTGTTGTACTTCGTGGGCTAGGAGTTTGCACCTTGTCCTTTGTCACCTCAGGTTCACGATCTACTACCTTTGGAGGAGAAGAAGAAGAGGTAGTGGGAATCGCGGGTTCATCATATGAAGCACCACTTCGTGTTGTGATCGCCTTAGCATCGCCCCTCGGGTTAGCGATCGTGTTGCTCGGTAAAGTAGTACCTGAGCCCGAGGGTCGATCATTTAAAGACTTCTTGATGTCAGAAATCTGGCTGACCAGCAACTTGTTCAACTCTTCTTGGGACTTCATGAATTGTTTCAACAACTCGTCAGATGAAGGCCCGGTTGGAACAACGGCTTGATTCGGATTAGGAATATTTGGAGCTCGATTGTTCGGATTGGGACCTTGATTTTGAAAATTACCCTGATTAGGGTTGTTGTTTCCATGAAAATATCCCGGATTGAAATTACCCTGACCTTGGTTTCGGTTAAATTTTCCTTGATTTTGGAAACCTTGGTTTTGATTGTGAAAACCGTAACCCTGATTGAAGTTACCTTGGTTTTGATAACCTTGGTTCACTCTATTTTGATTTTGGTCACGATTTTGGACATTTTGGTTTTGATTAAAACTAGGAGGTCCAGGATAATGATGATGAGGACGATAGCTAGGGTCCATAGGAGGGCGATATTGATTGCCTCCTTGATTTTGGGACCCGGCTACAGCATGAGCTTCATATGGAGTACCATCAGTAGCTGTGCAATTGTAGTAGGCATGCAGCCCACCACAAGTCACACAGACTTCCACTTTTTTAACCTCAGCAGGTGGAGGATGTTATGGAAATGAAACTTTCTTTGTTTGGGCGAGAACCAAAGCTTGGATCGCTTCAGTGAGCTTGTCAATCTTAGCATCCGTGCTAGATTGACTCACAGAAGATGAAGTGGAAGGACCCACATTGATTTGAGAAACAATCGGTTTGCTTCGTGTAGAGCAGACCTTGGGCTTGTTTTCTATGATTTGCAAAGCTTCTTTTGTGGTTCTACTCAAGAAATTACCTCCCGCGGAGGCATTGAGAGAATCCTGATCAGCTTGGCTCATGCCATTGTAAAAAGTATCGAGTTGCATCAACTCAGAGAAACCATGATGTGGACACTTGCGAAGTAATTCTTTGAAACGATCCCACGCTTCACTAAAAGATTCATCATATTTTTAAGTGAACTTGGTGATTTCGTTCTTAAGACTCGTGGTCTTGGAAGGTGGGAAGAATTCATTCACAAATTTTTTGACAAGATCTTCCCATGTCTCAATAGATCGAGGAGGTTGTTTTTCAAGCCAAATCCGGGCTTGTCCCTCCAAGGAGAATGAGAAGAGAAGAAGTTTTATTGCTTCAAAAGAGACATTCTCGTACTTGATGGTCGAAGTGATTTTATTGAACCATCGAATGTGAGCATGAGGATCATCCCTCTCAAAACCGTAGAATTGACTTGAGGTTACAAGATTGAGTAACCCGGTTTTGAGCTCAAAATTATCAGCCACGATGGCTGGAACAACAATGGCATCTCCATAACCCTCGATGGGTGCTTGGAGAAGCTCACACATGGGGCGGTCTTCCGCCATGGTGACAGTGGGTGTGGCAACAGTACGGATCTCAGATCCGACTGTTGGTGCTGAACGTCGACGAGGTCTTCGAGGTTTCCGAACAAGCTCACGTAATGGGCTCGTGGACCTTGAAGAACGAGTGCACATGCACTAGAGATAAAACCAATCAAAACAAAATCGAGGCAAATCCAAAATGAACTTAAACCAATAATCACAAGCAAGTGGCTTCTTTAATAAAGGTACACCACTAACAGGGATACAAAGGCAAGTTTTAAATCTTTGGTTTGGGAACTTATTATGTTCACACCCCCAGTTGGTAGGTGTTCTGTCTTGGTCTGCGACGGTTCGTTTTTATGTATAATTATTATTCACAAGAAAAGACGGATGTTTTTGGGTTTTGTGTATGGGTTTAAAAACTTTTGGACAATATTTTTGGTATCGTCTCGTAATCTAAATTCGTTTTTCTTCAAGAATCACCTTAAAAGAAAACCGATTCAGAAAACGTTACGATCTGTTTTGTTATTTTAACACTTTAGGAAAAGTGTTAATGACTTTTTTATGTTTTGATTTAAAATTTACAAAAGTGGTGGTATTTGTACAGTGATTGAGGTGAAATAACATTAATCTCAAATGACGCTATAGAAACGCGCACACCTCCCCGGCAGCGGCGCCAAAAATTGATTGATGCTAAACCGTCAACCTAAATTGACCAAGGAATGGTCAACTAAGTCAAAGAGCCTAGAGTCAATGCTTCCGGGGTAATAAAAGGTATCACCAGGTCATTATGTCCCGACGAGGTGTGGATTGTGCTTTAGCGTACTTGTGATCGGGTGATTATTCACAGAAAAGGGTTGTAATGAGAATTATTTGGAAATTATTAACAGATATAGCTTAGGAAAGCTACTCGATTGATTACGGGAATTGAGATTAAGAAGATTTGAGCTAAAACCTAAAAACGTACGTTTTAATTAAAAACGTATGCAGACGAACGAAACAGAAAGCACAACTGATGGACAGAAAAGGTTACAAGTGTAAAATTATTATTTTTACAATCCTAACAAATAAAGAAAATTTTAAGAAAAAGAAAAACTATTTTTACACTATTTAATTATTTATTATTAATTAATTACTAATTATTTATTAATTAACTAATTAAACTAATTAGAATTATTAAAAATACTAAAAAGGCTTAGAAAATTAAGAAAAAATTTAAAAATCTAATTAACCATCACAGGAATTCTAAAAAATTATAAAAAGTTGATTTTATGTATTTTTAAACTAATTTACTAATTATTATTATAATTACTAATTAATTTCTAATTAAATTAATTATATTATAAAAAATAGAAAATGAACAGTATAAATTCTAGAAAAAATTATAAAAATGTTTTAACTTATATAAAAGCTAGTAAAATTATAAAAACTAGGTTGTACTTTATAAAATATAATTATGCTATTTAATTACTTAATATTAATTAATAATTAATTAAACTAAAATTAATTCTAAAAACCACTAAAAGACAAAAGAAAAATCTGGAAAAATTTCTAAAATTACTTTAACCTAAAAGAGAATTAATAAAAATATAAAAATGATATATTGCTTATAAATAAGCTAAAAAGAAAATTAAAATGATAATTTCTATTAAATAGAATCTATCACTAAAATTAAAGTTGGTTTTTTGAGTTTTTTCTTTTTCCAAACTAATTTCACACTAAAAACTAAAACTTTTTATGAAATCACTTTTTAAGTAACCCAGAAATAAGCATTTGAGAGCTTATTTTGACTGCACAAGGATTTTAGCTCAATTGGAGTAAGGTGGGGTCCACAATGGTAAAATTGATTCCTCTGAGTTGCATGAACAATATTAAGCAAGATTCAACAAAATAAGCAGCTTGAATAAGCCACAAAACCACAATAAGCACTTTGCTTATTGTGATTCTGAGACAGAGTTGGGACAGAGATGGGAAGCAAATCTAAGTGGGGTCCACAGGTCCAATGGTCAAACAAAGAGTCAAATTATCAACCCTGGTAGGAGGGGGTTGGGAAAACCCAATTATGTGGTGTGGGACCCACTGGGGTGGCCACAAACTACCACCAAAGGTGGTGGGGTGAGATGGTTTGCTGAATGCACAGGGGATGTGCTTCCCCTGCAACTTAGTTCAAGGGGAAAAAAGGTCTATAAATAAAATTCTCAAAAATGCAAAAACTATGGAAAACACAAGTTCTATTGATAGACTAAACACCCAAGAAATTTCAAACCTCAGAACCAAACACAAAAATCAAATTAATTCTTGCCATTTTTGCAAAAATCTGAAATATGCACTTTTGACTTTTTGAGATAACCTTGAACTTTGACTTTAATGAAGTTTGATTGGGTCTAATGGACTGAAATGGTTGTAATAAGATGTATTATGACTGAATTAAGATAGATAAGCAACTTATGAATCAAAATGGGTGAGTTTGAAACCCACAAACCACAACAGTTAACTGTTGGGTGGGTTTGGTATTGATTTTGACTTTGGGCTAATTGTAGACTTGATTTCTTGATTACTATGACCTAATTTAACCTAAGTGAGACTGTTTTTAACACAAGGAACAACTAAATCTTATTGAAACACAATGATCTCTCTAAAACCAAACACCCCTTAATTTGACTGTGGTGGGATTTTTCAAAGCAAATGGAGGTTTTAATCAAAACTACTAATTCAGACACATGTTTTATGATTACCCAAACCTTTTTAAGTACAATTAGACCAAGAACTACAATAATAACACAGATTACAACAAAATGCTAAATTTTACTTGAAAATTAAAAATGCTAGCAACTATTGATTTTAATTAACAACTAAGCTCCTTAAGATTATATCCTCACTAAATAACTTTAACTAAGTACAAATAACAAAGAAATAAGCAATAACAACTACTGTTATGGAAAATGAACTTGAAATGAGTATGAAGCTTACAAAGTGGAACTGTGAGCACCAAAAACAAGAACCAAGAGAACCAATTTGTTCCTAACTCCTCCCTGAGGATCTAAACCAACATTCCAAACCTGCTTCTCTTCCAAATCACATCTGAATCACCAAATCATATCCAAGCTTCACAGTTTGATTTTCATTGACCAATTTTTTTATTTGTGATTTTCGTTAACTAAATTAAGTTTTAAGGTAACTAAAAGCTTTTCTAAGCTTTATGGGAGCCTACATGTTCTAACTCAGTCCATAATAACAACATAACTATATTAAACCATAATTGAAATTTTTAATGAAAATTATGCACAATGGATTTTAGACTGAATAACTGAATTTCATTAATAAAAAAGATTCATATTACACTGAAATCACTGAACTTGATAATAAAATGCTTAGAAATACAATGACAAATTTAAAATAATACAAACGACCTAATTTTTGCTTAATTATACTACTTCCTTTTCTCCACTGCTTCTCTCCTTTTTACATGGTTGCCTTTAACTTCTTTTCACTTTTCTGAGTGAATCCCACCCATTGGATTGGGTAGGAATGATCTCAGCCTTTAAAACCAAATTTGGCCCCTTTTTTCTTCTTTGTCAGTTGGAGTTGCTTGGAAGCATTTGAGAACAATAAATGCATTTTGTTAGCATTAGGGAGTTGGGGGAGACATGGAATGGGGTTGATGATGTGGAGGAGGGGGGGGGGGGGGAAGTGTGTTGGAGTGGTATTACAGGCTGGGAAGGGAGGGTGTTTGTTTGTTGACTTATTTTGACCAAGGGGGAAAAGGGACGGGGTAATATTTATTTTGAGGTGGGCTGGGTGAGTGGTGGGCTGAGGAGATGGAGTGGGCCTGGAGTGTGTGGGCTGGAGTAATAAGGTGGTTTGGTTTTGTTTTGGGTTTAAAAATTATTAAGGGTCCGGTTGGCTAAGGTAATAAACACAAGGACCAATAATGAAATTTCACTAAACCAAGGGACTGAAAATGTAATTATCTTATAGTACCACCAAGGACCAAAGATGCAAAGTTTAATATTCCCAAAAACCATTTTTGCAATTTTTTTAATTTTCAAAAATTCCCAGGGACTATATTTGCAAATTTCCAAACTCCAGGGACCAAACATGTAAATTTTCCAAAATTTTCACCCAAAGTCCGTTTTTGATAACTTTTGATTTTTTAAGGACTTGGGTTGACTTTTCTTTCAAAATAAATGCATAGGGACTATTTTTGACAAATTTTGAAACTTGGGGGACTGAAACTGCCAATATTGCAAACTTTGATCGTTTTTCATTTGTTTTTGCTCATTTTGCATTTAAAACACATAAAACACAATTTCTGGGATAATTTAAGTATTTTGATTACTTTTCGATTGTTTTTGTATGTTTTGGCAGTTTAAATACGATAAAAATGATGAGTGTTTGCGCACTCATCAACAGTTTTATTGGAAACAAATAAATCATGCAAAGTGCTAGACCGCTATAATAATTCTAATGGTTCGAAAACAAGATCTTGGGCATGGAAAAGACCCATAGAGGTAGGCATGAAGAGACTTAGTTCATCAATTTGCTTTCTTCACTCGAAGGTTTCGAGAATAAAGATAAATGGGACGCATATGAATATTGTTTAAACCCCTCCAAAGTGTTCACTGTATCATCTTTTATGGGAAAAAAAATAAAATAATAACAACAACAATAACAACAACTTAGTTTTATAATCGTTAATCGTATGAAGATCACATACGGGGAATTGGTCAGTCCCCATAAAGGTAAATGTTTTCTCATGGCGACTCTTGTTGGATAGGTTACCTACTAGACATAATTTGGACGCTCTAGGGATTGATGTGCACTCTACTCGATGTACGATTCGTGACGAGAACATTGAATCTACACATCACCTTTTCGTCGATCACACATTGGCTTCCAATATTTGGAATTCTGTTTCTACTTGGTGGGGGGGTTAAGTGGTTTTCCTAACTATGTGGACTCGTTAATTAAGCGAGGGGATAGGGTCAACCTAAACGACTCAACAAAACATTGTCTCGATGTGGTGGTTCAAACTACAGCTTGGGTTATTTGGAGATTTAGAAACCGAGTTTGCTACGATTAAAAACCTCCTCGGAAAGACAATCTCTTTGATGATATCAAGGTTTTCTCGCACTCTTGGATTGTTCTTAGAAACAGAGTTTTTAAACCCGAGTGGTTAGATTTGTAAACCAAAATCTTCTTGTAATATTAGCTTGTAATCTTCTTCCTTTCTAGCTTCATGCTAGTTTAATGAAATCGCCATTCTAAAAAAATAGTAAATTTCAAAATACATCAATGAAACATCTTTGTCAGAAACTTTTAGCAATATACATCTCTCCATTAGTAAAAGTCAAACACATTACATACCTCAAGACTGATGATGTAACTTTTCTCCGTCATGCTCTCCTTCTCTACCAAAACTCAAACACATTTATTAATAAGATCTCTCATGAACACCTCATTTAATCATTTCATCTTTTTATTTAATTTCACCATCTTCACCACCCACCACAATCACCGTCATCATCTTTTCGCACACCTCCAACACTCATCATCATCTCTTTCTCACCACCTTCAGTACTACAAAATATATAAATTTATCACCAATAAATTAGTCTCAACCACCACAAAATACTTAAACTAACCATTCGCACCTCCGCCACTACCATCTTTCGGATTTGTTGTGGCATGAGGTGTGACAAATCACATCCGCCGAACCAGTAACGACCGCCTCCATCACCACCATCTCCACCAACACGCCATATCCACCACCACCATCACCACCGCCGCCTCTACCTTCACCAACTAACATGGTGGTCGGATCGGAGATGCTTAGGAGTCTTTTTATTAGGAGGGGTCATATTGACTTTTAATAGATAACAATGATAACACGAAAAAATTAAATCGTTTATTTTTAGGAATATAAAATGTTTGACTTTATTAAAAGAGGAATGCTTATTGCTAAAACTTTATGGCAAGGATAATTTTTGTAAAAATTGACAAACCATAGGAATGTATTTTGCAATTTCCTTTTGTTTAAATGAAAAAAACTAAGAAATAGATTTTTAGGACAACATTAAGAGCAGTTGGTAGCATGTGTGGTGGAGTGGTGCCGTCCCACAATGCAACCCCATGGTGCCACAAGGACACCAGGGTTGGTGTCATTGTGCCTCACGCCGTAGTGACCAGCCCAAGTGGTCGTGTATTTCTTTTATTTTTCATCTTTTTGTGGACGTTAAATAATGGCAAAAAAATATATGAACGTAGGTTGGTATAATATAAGCCGTTTTTTTTTTTGCATAAAAATACCCATTTTTTTTCTAATTTTTTACCCTTTAAAAATCTTATAAATACCCCCATTAATCTTTTAGTTTTTTACACACACTTTTATATTCACATCTTAACAACCCTCATGTGCTTACCAAGTCAACACACTACGAAAAATCATGTATTGTTGTATTATATTTATTTCTCTAAATCAACTCAATTTGAGAAGAATATTATGAGAAATTTTGGCATAATTTTCTATCTTCTTATCTTCCTTTCTTTTTAGAAAATTCGGCGATGCAACTCTTTTCTAATTCCTTTTCCATTTTTCTTCTTTTTTCTCTAAATGAAAAACTCAAAATAGAGTGTTAATATTTATACAAAAACTTTTTAACATAAATAATTTTATAACCTTTTCAAATTACTAACTATAAGCATTTTATGGTACATGGTTAAGTTTGGACTCCTCTAGCCCACCACTAACATACCAGCTTCTTTTTTAGCTAAGGTTTTGAAGGGGTGTTTGGCTAAGGTTATTAATTTAAGTAATCTCATAGGCTATATATATGTACATGGTTTCTATAAATAACCATCAGTTTTCGAATTAAATTTCCTAAGCAACTCCAAGATCTGTCAAGACAAAATATAATTGTAGAATAGAAGAAACTAAATACACAAACTCGGCGAACAGAGAAAAATATAGCCGAATTCAATCCCATAATAATTGACGTCTAAACTAATGACACGAAACCCGGTCAATGCTAATCATGAAATATTACTTTGATCTTAAGTTTTTTTATTTAGATAAGATTTGCATAAAACTAGTATGAGGTATCTAAAAGTTAGCTTTTAGGTTTAATTCACAAAGTAAGCAACTATCTCAATTTTACAAGTCATTGATTGGTCTACATGCAAGTAACTAACAATCTTTTTCACTCATACGTTTTGTTAGGTTTAATCTTCTACAAACGTGTAAGCAATTTAATCTCTTGCTTTGGTATATATTAGTGTTACTGTTATTCCAATAATGCAAAAAAAGCAACGAGTACATTTGAGTTAAACGCATTATTTCTTAAAGATAAGTCAATCGACTATATATTGCGTTCAGTTGACTTATAAAGTTCGGAAGATACTCTGCATAGTGTTAATGGAAATTACCTACCTTGTCAATTCGCTTGACCTCGTGTACTTTGCTAGTTGTATTAACACTAGATTTGTTATTTATTTTCAAAATGATAAAAGATGTTATACTAAACGAAAAGCCAATACGTACCGAGATGATAGAATATGAAATTCTCAAGGGCTAGCAAACACATTTAGTTACCTTCAAAAGAGCATATATTTTCGTTAGTAAATCGTTTCTAAAACAGACTTAGGATCAAATGAGAATAACTCTTAAAATGAGAAGAATGGGAAATAACTATAACCACATATTAGAGATGCATCGACTTGAACTATATGTATCCATATTCTTTTATATGCACCCTAATATATTTTCTAGCTAAAAATTAGATGCATATACATATATTAGATGCATTTTAGCAAGTTAGAAAAATCCTATGTATTTCTCGTCCTCTGCGGGTCAAATTTGTTGCAAGCACTACTTTGTATCGTTTTCACTTCAAAATTACTTTTCAAACTAATTAGGATGCATCTAAATGAATATAGATGCATCTAATTCAATTCGACGCATCTCAAATATGTGGTTATAGTTATTTCTCATCCTTCTCATTATAAGTTTTCTTTTCACTGGATCCTTACCCAAAAACATATGAACATCTTGGTAAAGAGCAAACACGTACTTTTAGTTACGTTCAAAATAAACTCGTCAAGTGTAATATAAAGAATGGTTTCTAATAACTGCAACGTTTGCATGTAATTAGATATCAAAGATAAAAGTTATTATGGTTTCTAATAAACTTGTTTGGTACGTAACATGCACTTTTTACTTTTACGATACACTTTTCAAATGTGTAATATTATTGTTTTTTACTTCAGATAACTATATATAGTACCACTTGAAGACTTTTAATAGCAAGTAAATTTACGCAACTTATCAAACATATACATTTGACTATTCAAAATTTTATTTTATAAAGTAGTGATGATAAAATGATGAAATATTTATATTTTACAAATGTTTTTAAACATTATGGATTTTTACCAAGACCAACTATAAATATGTTGCTTACTACCCCGTATAATTTTGCATCAGCCATTATTCAGCCTGTATAGCCACATACTTCATCTTGCTAAATAGCCATTATATTTTCATGAAAAGATGTGCATTGTTTGGTATAGTATCCATCATATGGGGATTTTGTGGAAATAGAGAAAAAGGTGTAACAATAAGAATCAAAAACTTGGTCATAAAGCTTGGGAAAGAATTAATGAAGACTTTGAAAAGTTAAATCCCCAGCCTAACTCTACACGCCATAGTGCTTACTTTCATAATTTCTGGTAAACGTAATTGTGAAAAATTCCTAAAAGCTTATAAGGAATTAACTTAACCTAAAACATGTAAATGGAAAAGGTAATGATCCTTATTTGGGCTACCCAAGGAAGATGTGTGTTTTTTCTTATATATGAAGTTTATCGATATTTCTGTGACTGTTTTTGGACATTTCTCTAATCATCTCAAGATGTTCATCCGACCAAATTTAAACCATGGTCTCCTCGTATACATAGAACACCTAAACGCTAAGCTACCTTAGCGATAGTTGAATTATACACTAACCCAATATGACAATAGTTTCGAACTTTCGATGATACAATTGTTAGCATGAAGTAACTTTAATTTTCTAAACATCGTATGATATATATTTGAAGCAATATTGACATAAAAGCTTAAGCTTGCTAATGCTATGGTCAAAATTTTGGAATAATCTTTTGAATAAAAAATAAAGTTAATATATAAATAGGAATGGGGGCGCCGATTTCTTTGCGCCATCTTAGGTAGTTAACTTTAAACAGCGACATCAGCGCCTGCCTTTTTTAAGCATGAATATACTGCTTGTTTATCACCCAACACATTCCTTTTAACCGGATACAAAATAATTCCACCATCATAAAAAGTAGAAAACTAGAATAAAATGCTACAATATTTTAACTTTCTATTTCTGTAGAGAATTTAAAAAAGCCGAATGAAGAAATAAAATACTTTAAGCAAAGGAAGTTGGACAACTTTTCCTCATCCCCAAAAGAATTTTGAAATTTCCTTTAGCATGTGTATAAAATGTTACATACTAGGTTTTTAATCCTTCTTGTGCTTTTATGACGATTACTTATATTTAGTAATGGTAGCTATGCTCGCAAATATAGTTTCTATGGTTTCTTGCGTTATACGTCTCATCAAGAGCTAACGTTTTAATTTAACCAAATTTCATATCAAGAACTAACGTTTTCATCAAACCAAATATCGTATCAAGAGTTACCATTTATATAATAAACTTTTGTTTTGTTATGGCATCACATCAGCTAAATAAAGTAATAAAATTATCTAGTCTTTAACTTAAGGGCAAATAATAAAAAAAGGTAATATACTTGCCACAATTTTATCGAATGGGTAGTGAACTATTTTTTTATTTTTATTTTGAGGGTAATTTTCTTTCAAAATCATCATCTTTAGGGTATTTTGTAAAAAATTTTGGACAATTTTGCCCCTCATAGCTAATACAAATTTTTTTTTCCCGAAGGGTAAAATTGTCCAAAAATTTTGCAAAATACCCTAAAGATGATGAATTTGAAAGAAAATTACCCTCAAAATGAAAAAAAATAGTTCACTACCCATTCGATGAATTTGTGGCAAGTATATTACCTTTTAATATCATTTGCCCTTAACTTAATAACGGAAACAACATAATCGAATTGTCTTGTAAAGTTATAGCTAGAATCAGTTTTCAACTTTAGAGTATGAAACAAGTAAACAAAGGGTAGGCAAAGATCAGTCTATACTAACCGATAAGCCTTTTAAAAATAGATAATAAACTTTTGTTTTGTTATGGCACCACATCAGCTAAATAAAGTGTTACTTAATGTGTCTTAACCATTGCCAATGGGCATTGTATAACAAATCTCAAAAACTAAACCAGAACCAAATCTAAGCATACCAATAATAACCGGTTATATATGATTCGAACTTTGGTAATAAATCTACATAAAAACCAATGCTCAATACAATAATATCAGTTATATGTTTCTTGTGCAAAACAAACCTAGGTTAGTTAACTTGTTTCACTATAAAGAATCTCGAGTTTATATTTGATTCATGATTGATCTAGTTTCTAAAGCAGAACCTTCTAACTAATATTGTACCGAGGAAATTAGAAGGCTGAAAGAAGACTTTAAACAAAATTATAGACCCCAAAACATGTGGAATGCCATCCTAAAAATAAGTGTAAAGAGTGATCGCTACGTAACAAACTAGCATACATGCAAAAGAGCAAAGGCAACAAGGTCTTTTATGAGTAACACGACAACGTATATATTCGGTATGCTAATTTTGTCTCACATTTGCACATACAAATTAACAACATTGATTCATGACTGTCTTGATTGTCGAAACGTCTTATGAGAGCATTCCCTCATGAATTGCTAAATGAACTTGCTCATCTCGCGCGCAACTAATATGTTGATCGATCACGGATCACCTCATAACCCACAACGGTATCACTTGGAGAATTTGTATAAAGAATGATGAAAAGAATTTCATAGCATCAATTGGGGTCATCCGTGGGATTTTCAACTTCATTATTTTAGTTGCAAATTTCTTGAATGACTAGAATCAATAAAGGGCCATACAATAAAATATTCTATCTATACCAAGACTTTAACCAACAAAAACACATGATTTCCTACAATATATATCCATATTATCTCAGTTGATTATAGTATCATATAAGCTATAACTAATTTTAACTTCACATCCAAATAATATATGTTCTTTTGAGATTTCCTTGAAATATTTTACACTAAAGATAATATAATTTGTAGATACTTTCAAACTTTTTAAGTAATGAGAGGATTCATGATTCTTGGATGAGCACAACATTATGTACCCCTACTTATGGCATTTTGCAACTACTTACTATGCAGGTAAAGGGATCTTGTGCTTTTGATTTTTAGGTCTTTACGCTCTTGATTTGAGAAAGATCCAATGTCTTAATCCAATTACTTCACTCCAAGATTCTGAAAAATTTTCAGAAAAATACAACCATATCAAATAAAGTTAAACACAATTTCTCAAGCTCACGATGACTTACGATTTCCTGATAGGTTACTTAGGAACTTAATCTACGATTATGCGTTTGTACTCGATCTTGATATAACTTCATTTCTATATAACCAAAATGAATAAAAAAAACGATGTAATCGATAGACATAATAGTTTCTTTAGGGAAAAGCAACATAAATCCTAAAGGAGGACACTAATACAAGTAGTAACATAACTTACACAACAATAAACAATAGAAAGCTTTACAAGAAAAGCCTTAATTTGCGTAATAGTCAAATAGTGATTGCAATGGTAAAATCCCTATAAAAAGGGTTTGCCGTTATTCAAACAAACCACACTAACTTCTTATACTAAACTACTTTTCATTATGGATTTCCCAAAGGGACATTCCTTCTTTTGCGGTTTCTTCTTAGCATTCTTGCTTTGCACCAATGCTGTCCAAGCCAGCCCAAATTACAAGGATGCCCTTGCGAAATCCATATTGTATTTCCAAGGTCAGAGGTCTGGGCGAACGCCCGCGTCCCAGAAGTTCCCTTGGAGGTCTGTTTCCGGCCTCGCTGATGGTTCCCAAGCACATGTACGTACAATAAAACACCAAAACACGAGTTTTTTTTTTTTTTTTTTTTTTTTTTTTTTTTTTTTTTTTTTTTAATTTCTATTTTTTGTTTTTAAAAATTTGAAATGCTAACTAATATGACATTTGCAGGTGGATTTAGTTGGAGGGTATTATGATGCAGGGGACAATGTGAAATTCAACTTTCCTATGGCGTACACGACAACTATGCTAGCATGGAGCGCACTGGAGAACTCGAAGCCATTGGGCCCAGAACTAGCTAATGCGAGAGTGGCAATTAGGTGGGCGACTGACTACCTTATCAAATGTGCTACAGCCACCCCTGGTGTACTCTATGTTGGTGTTGGAGACCCAAATGTTGACCACAAGTGTTGGGAGAGGCCAGAGGACATGGACACGACCCGAACTGTTTACTCTGTCTCCAGAAATAAACCAGGGTCTGATGTTGCTGCTGAAACCGCAGCTGCGTTAGCTGCTTCTTCCTTAGTGTTTCGAAAAGTTGATCCCATATATTCAAAGTTGTTGTTGAGAACCGCAAAGTCCGTGTTTCAGTTTGCTGCACAATACAGGGGTTCTTATAGTGACTCCCTTGGTAACGCAGCTTGTCCATTTTATTGTTCTTATTCCGGATACAAGGTAAACTCTTATTTTCGAATAGATACAATCATAGTGTATATAGTATTGCTTGTATATCGAAATTAATTACTTTTATCTTGTCATCAGGATGAATTGTTGTGGGGAGCAGCATGGTTGCTAAGGGCGACAAAGGATGTAAAATATCGCAATTTTATTGATACATTAGGTGCTAACGATGCTATAAATTTATTCAGTTGGGACAACAAGCTTGCTGGTGCTCGAGTTCTTTTAGCTAGGGTAACTATAAACTAAACTATCCATGTTCAGTACTTTTAGCCTTTTTTTTTTTTTTTTTTTTTTTTTTTTTTTTTTTTTTTACTCGTGTTATTTTGATTGATAATCGGTTTATTTTCATTAGGGGAGTTTGGTGAACAATGATAGGTCATACGACACATTCAAACAACAAGCTCAGGATTTCATGTGCAAAATCCTTCCTAATTCCCCTTACTCAAGTACACAATATACTAAAGGTACAATCACAATAATCAAAACGCATAATATGTTTGCATCAGAGTACGGTTAATCATTAATCATTTTTATCTTGTTATGTTATCGCAGGAGGTCTAATGTTTATACTACCTGATAACAATCTCCAATACGTAGCGGCCATATCAAACTTGTTAACCACCTATGCCAAATACATGAAATCCGCGAAGAGCACCTTCAATTGTGGCAACATCTTAGTGACCCCAAATACCCTAATCAATCTTGCAAGAAAACAGGTATAGTTATCGCCTTTCTTTATTCTTACTTTCGTAGGGGGTGTTTGGGATTGCTTATTTCAAACTGCTTGCGTGCTTAGAAACCAAACTGGCAGCACATAAGACGTTTTACTCAAACACTCAGTACTGCTTATCTACTTAGATAGCAAGCAGATAAAGACTTAAATAAGCAATCCAAAATATGTTTTAAATCTTTTTATCCGCTTGTTGTTCTAAATAACTTGCTTATTCAAAACAATCTATTTTTACTTGCAAAAGTATGAATGTCATATCGTTTACATTTCACGACAAAAAACTTAACAACATCTATGCATTTTTCAGGTGGACTATATATTAGGGGACAACCCAATGAGGATGTCATATATGGTAGGCTACGGCACAAACTACCCGAAAAGAATTCATCACAGAGCATCCTCATTACCCTCGAAAACATCTCACCCACAATCATTTGGCTGTGATGGAGGTTTCCAACCATACTACTATAGTCCTAACCCGAACCCCAACATACTAACTGGCGCAATAGTCGGTGGTCCTAACAATAACGATTTCTACCCTGATGAACGAACCGACTACAGTCACTCAGAGCCTGCTACTTATATTAATGCAGCTATAGTTGGACCTTTAGCATTTTTATCCGGGAGATAAACTCCCTACAACATTAGTCTATGTTATATTTAAATGTTGTAACAAAATTAAGTACATCCCACCTAAAGAAGTTGGTGATGTATACAAATATTTATTTAAGTTGTAGTAATCATATGGTTATGTTTCCTTTTGAGAAGTTCTAATGATAATGTAGGCCTGTGATTAAGCATGGTGTTTGATTCATAGTGATTGGATTAATGGATTATATCCTAAGTCACATGACTTCTTTTGGATACTATTATATTATACATGTAATAAGTTGTGTCACATGATATAAATTATTGAAAAACATGTTGTCTAAGGTTTCAAATAGTTCCCCTTGAGTAAGATTTCTGAAATTGATTAGCTTTAATATTGGGCAGCTTTGTGTGTTGTAATGATTAAAGTTTATGGAAGAAGACTTCAGGAAGATTTAAACGTAAGGTTTGGGAGTTATTAGAAGGAATAAAAGAGGTTGATTGCCGGGACACCATTCCTACTTGGTTTGACGGTTGACTTTGACCGTTTATCTAAACGGGTTGACGGGTCAATCCGTTAAACCCGTTATAACAAGAAGCTAAATACAACTATAGTGTGAAAAACTTGTTTTAAAGCTCATTTGGGACGAACTAGTTATCTTTTTCTTTAACTGAATCAAATAACACATAAATATAAAGTTTTAAAATTTGGCACAAATTTGAACCCGGTTTATAAATATGATACAAATACTAAACTAGTACGATGTACCATATTGATACGAATACTAAGCTAATACCATATTCTGTTTTTTTTAGCATCCAAATTCAGTACCCGGTTCTATCCAATTTTGAATTGTTGCATATCTTTTTTTTTTTTTTTTTTTTTTATTTATTTTATTTTTTTATTTTTTTTCAGAATGACAATTTTAACTATCTCACAACATTTACATCACAATTTATCTCACATATATTAAGCAAGATTTGAACACACAACTATTTATTTAGAAAATTTGTCATACAACATAAGGTACCATTAACACTCAGTTCTTGAGTTTTATTTTGAGAGGAAATGAAAGAAAATGGAAAGTTTTTTGTGTTTTTAAGTTTTTTTTCAAAGGGAAAAGGGAAGCGGAAAGGAAGATGAGAGGAAGATTTGTTAATAAAATCTTCCTCCCAAAAATGGAGGAAATGGAAAGGAAATGGAAAGCATATGGTGTGTAAAGACTATTATACCCTTTTTTTAAAAGTTTGCCACTAACAACTAAAGAGTATACATGTAATTTAGACAAGTTTTTTTCATTTTCCTCCCACTAAAAAACATGACTTATTATTACTTTCTTTTTCATTTCCTCTATCTCAAAAATATATCAACTAACACTTCCTTTTCTTTTCACTTTCTCTTCCCTTTTCTATTCTTTTCGATTTTCTTTCACTCAAAACTCGAAAACTGAGCGTAAAACTCTTTGATTGCACTTTTAAACAAGAGAAAAGTAAAAGAACCAAAAGTGTACTATGTTTACACTTTAGGGTCACCAAGAATATTTTCATTTTCATACAAAGTACTGATTTGAGGTGAGAAATTCTATAAAGGCATATAAGCCATGATTTGGTCATTGTTGGTTGACCTCTTTACCCTCAAATCACGCCATTTTTCACTTCCTTATTATCTTCATTATATATTTTTCGGTCCATATATCTTTACAAAAATATATGTTATGATTCACTTGGTATTCTAAAACCCAGTCTTTTAATTAACTCGTCTGAGTTCCCAGTTTACGATTGAACCGGTTTAAAAGTATAAAGACCGGTTTCGAGTCACTAAGTTGGTTTTAGTTTCGACTTGTTGCCCGAATTCGGTTTCTATTAAACTATTCGTTTTTGTCAAAAACCAGTTATAATATCAACTTGTTGCCTGAAGCTGGTTTTTATTAAACATTTTTCTTTTACAACAAACTTCACTTAAATACATAAATACCATCCAACTCACTCACATACGTTCACGCAACCTTTATTTTTCTCAATGGTCGCAAAGATCGAACCAGTTAGAGAATTGGATCACCCACACGTGAACCAAGCTTTTGTAGCTAGTACAACGCGTGATTCATACGTCAAACATACCCTTACCACATGTGGTCCAATAGAAAATGAACTTATATTGTATTTAGTTATTTATCATTGGTAATTAGTGTTTAATAAACATTAATTCTCAAGGGAAAAAAATGCAAAAGAAGTCAACGTGGTTTAGCAGCGATTACAAAAACAATCCTCAAGTTAACTTGAGGGACTTTTAGTATAACAAAAAGTTACATAAATAGTCCCTTTCAGCTAACTAAATTTACGAAAAACGTCCATAGCCTTTGAATTTTAATAATTCCTTTTCTATGTTTTTAAGTTTATCATAAATACTTTAACTTTATATAGTTTGCAGCTAATTAGTATTAAGTATAACTAGATTAGCAAGTTTTTTTTATTTTTTTTTAAATAACTTTTAGTGTATTAGTTTTATACTATTAATTTATTACTTGTTTTCTATCTGTATATGTGTAAAACATTTTGTGTGAGATTTTTAGAATAAAATAATTGATTTTGACGTAAAACATTGCGTCACGCAGTGAAGGCCCAGATAAATAAAAAATACTCGTTATATAGTAGGGCGGAGCATAATAGACCACAGATCGAACTGGACCGAGAAAACTGATCGAATCAGACCGAACATATTTCGATCCGGTCCTCAGTCCATCCTTTTTCTCATATTTGATCCGATCCGGTTCGGTTTTACACAAAACTAGCAAGTGCTTTGTTGGTCGGTTTGGTCTGATTTACGGACCATAATCAGCCCTATTATACAGTTTAATTGAGATCCTCTCAAGTTGATTTTAACACGATCTATCATGTTAACCAATCAAAAATAAATAAAAAAGTTAAAAGTTTTCTTTTCAATTAAAAATCATGACCAGTCATGTTAACCGCAACTTGATAAGAGCTTAATCAAATAGCGTTTTACTAACACTTCAGAAAAAATAAAGGAGCAAAATAAGCAAAATTCCAAACGCACTCGAAATTGAAGAAAAAACAAGACAAATAAATCCCATCAATCTCGTAATCGTGTTCCTGTTTTCATGTTTTGAGTTCAGTTACCAATACAAAGGGTTTTGACTTTTAACTATTCATTTCCCGCCACAAAAAAGTCAAGTAATAGTTTCAAATTCATCCCCAAATTGCTTCCACATTCTTCTCAACTGCTTCTCCGATGGCTTTCTGGGGTAAGTATATGATCTTTTTCACTTTTAATGTTACTCTGTATTATTTATTTTTTTACAACGATAATCACAATCATAATTGTTTGTTAACTCATATTTAAAAGGGGTTTATCTAAAGCCAAATGAACCTTACACTTTACATTACCATGATGATGCTGTTCCTAAAAGACTTCGTATTACTCAGGTAATGTTTTATTTATCTATTAGACTGATAGTTTTATGATGTTTATCGTAGTTCAGCTGATAATGTGATTGACCTAAGGAAATATCTTTTTTTTTTTTTTTTTTTTTTTTTTTTGGAGTAACCATGGTTTCCGACTTTTTCGCCGACTAAATCCACGAGGTTTGAACTCACAAACACACTAACTCAAACCGGGAGGTAAAGCCCTCCCTTTTTTAGAAGGTTGGCGCGGCCCATAGTTGTTTGAACCTAGAAGGAATTGAACCTCAGACCACTCACATTTTAGTGATGTTAGTCACAAGCCAGTTTCAAAGTTACATTTGTCGAACTTTACACATGTTTATAACCATAGATCCTAGCCACAATTTTGTCAAGGGTGTAACACTGTATATAAATAGAATCCTCTACTTCACAAAATATAAGATACTTCATTGTTGTACATTTGTTAAAAATCCATATATACCACATTATAATGCATTTGGGACTATTCTATAATTATAAAGGCTTAAAATTCAAGACTTTTTTCTTGCTTATTATAGAAAGATTTCAAAATTAATTTGTTAGAAAGCAAGTTTGTTAGGAAGTTTGTTACGAAGCGGTTGGTTGTTCAAACTAAAATTATTTGGCTTATCCATCTCTAATATCTCTACTTATAAAGCATGAAGACAACTAAACGTGTAACCAAATAATGCAAAACATAAACACACGGTACCCACCGCCGCATTGCGCGGGTACCGTTCTAGTGTAAACAAATGTACCTCATCATATTAGACTTAACACAGCAAGTTTTAAAAAATCTTTGATACAATAATTGAAAATTAACCCATTTGACTTTAAAAGTGAAATTCCACATAAATGTTGAAATTTAGTATAGTTATTGTTTAGATTTTAGGTAAATTGCTGTCAACAGGCTACACTTGGAGATGCTACGCGTCACTCACCAGCCAGGAGCATAGTAAGATGTTCAGTAGGAGATAAACCTGCAATAGCTATATGTTCTTTATCTGTACGAGAGTTGATATGTTGTCAACTAGAGCTCGAGTTTGAGGAATCCCATGATGTCGTTTTCTGTCACGGGACCACGAGGTGTTTATCTTGCTGGTTATTTGATAACTCCTGTTCCCACTGCTTATCGCTTTTCAATGTGAGATTCCCTAGAACATGAATGACATCAGTTCACAATTTTATTATATTTACTCATCGACTAAATGACTAATATGTCAATGACTCGTTTGTTAGTGACCATAAGGGGCAGGAAAAAGTGACTGTGGAAGCTGCTGGATGCAGTGACCATGATTTGCATGAGGGTGAACTTGATTCTATTAAAACATGTATGTATCTTGCATTATTGCGTAATGATCAATTACCTAATACACCTTTAAATAAATATGTTGCTTTCACTTTCATGTGAATATGTAATTATATCTTACCTGTTTTGTTTGGTCTAACTTTATCAGGTTTGATTAAAGAATCTCTAAATACGGACATTGAGCCGTCTGATAAACATATTAACAGCAGGAAACATATGCTTAAATGTGTAAAAGACAAAAAAAGAGAAGGAAAGATAATTATAACTTTTGACCGCAAAATCGGGTAGGCTTTCACATTTCATCATTATTTGTCTGTGTTCTTGGTAATCATAATCAGATATTACTAGCCAAAAATGTGTATCGTTATACCATTAATTTGGTTTCAACTATGTGATCAGAAAGGATGGCAATGAAGGTTCTGGAATTGATCTCAAGATGAAACCATTGGTGTGAAACCACAGTCAGTGTGTGGTAAATTTCTTGAAGTTAATAGGTATCACTTATTTGGTTAGATTTCTCAATAACTAATGAGTTTTATTTATTACTTGTGTTTTATTATTATCGTCTGTGCATTTTTCATATAGGCAGATAAGAGGAGGTATTATGTTTGTCTTGTTTTAACAAGTATTCTTTTGATGAAGTAGGGATGCTATTGAAAGGAAGAAAAAGAAGAACAAGAAATTTAAGAAAAGGAAAGTTAGTACTTTAGAAGCTACAGCCACTGAAGATGTTAATGATTTGTCGAATGAAATTTTTGGTTCAGATTCAAGAATAACCAAGGAAAATGGGTGAGGCTTAAATTTTAAGTTTTTAATTAAATCGTTTTGGTAGTCCAAATTGTGTTTATATGTTGTTCTTTGCATGATGGTTTATGGCTATGCTAATGGTTATTGGTTTCTATCATATATAAAGGATTTTACGGGCAAATAACTGTGAAATTTTCAACAGTTCTGATGCTTGTTAAAGAAACTATGCAAAGGTGAAGGAGAGGAAGAAGAATAAGAAGAAGAAAAGAAGTAAGGACTTTGGTAACGTTAGCGTTCATCTTAATCACAATGTCAGTTTATGTAAGATAAACAAAAAGTTAGAACCTATCTTCTAAAATTGGTTTAGAATAAAAAGATATGTTTTTGACTTTTGACTGGGGTCTGGTGGATTATATTTACTCGTTTGATTCCTGTCAGAGCACACTTTGGATTATGATAAGAATCATAGCATTGGGGATATGAATGGGGATAGCAACAACTTTGAGAATCGAAGGCTAACATCTGGAAATGTAGAGTAAGTCACTATGCGCTCAATCTACGTTACACATGTTTTCAAAACAGATCCAGAACCCAAAGAGCATTTGCAGAAACATCGGATATTCAAACTTTTTTTTTAGTGTATTGACAAATTTCTCTGCTTGTGATTTGTGAATGCTAATTTTAAATTACTTGCTTTATGATCAGATGTGGTGTTTGTGCGAAGCTGAAGTCCAAGGAACATGAGAGAAAAATAGGCAAAATTGTGCTCACCAAGAAGATGATCTGTTGATAAATGGATCATATTAGTAGAGTTAGAAGGCAAGTAGGAATTTTGTGTAAGTTTCACTTAGCATGTGATGGATTGTTTTTAGTTCACAAAGAAAAATCATTGCTCTCCAGTTGTTTTTGTTGTCAACTGTAGGATCTGTATATCTGATATTCTGATCACTGTTTTTGAAAGTTTCTTGTAGCTTTCATATTGATGGTTAGATTGGAAGGCATTTTGGTCAAAAAGCTAAAAATTTGTTCTAAGAATTTACCATAAATACATGGTTCAGTTGGTTGAGTTTCTCACAATTTACTGGTGTCATCTCAGTTCAGTCTTCAGGAATGATTCAACAAAAACTTTTGATGAACTCTGACTATTATTTCATACTCCCTTCTGTGCTAAAGAAGAATATGTTAGAACTTTAGTGGTCATGCTAAAATTACTGGTGTATTTTATTTGTAGTATTCCTTATTAAGTTTACTGTAGTTAATGGAGTTTTCATTGAAGTGAAGAGTTCATATTGGTTGCCAAGCTGCATATTAGTTTGGTTGACTCCAAAAGTCAAACAGTGTAATTTTGCTGCTGCAGCAGGACTCTTAGCTCTTATTTTTGCTAGTGATTCATGTAGTTAATTTACATATCTGGTATGTATTTTGCGTGCTGGTTCACTTTGTTTACTTTATCTGAGAGAAGATGGAGTTTCTACTAGTATCTATATGGTCATAAATGACAGTTGATCCATTTGCTACATGATGCAGATTAAGTAAACAACAGTTAATTTATGAGTTCTTAGCTGCAAAATTGATCATTTCACCTCAGGGGGATAAACTGCAGTAAATCCAAAACAACAAAAAGATCAATATTATATCAGAGTTGTGTGATAAACACTAGCACACAAGTTTAGTTATAAAATTAGACATATCTTTAATTCTGTCAATTGTTTCTCATCTCGTTATTAAGTTTGGTGCAATATAAAACACCTTAGTTAATAGTTATGTACTTCCAAGTCTAAATATCAAAAAATAGATCTACATATCTAAACCCTCTAACTTTGTTATGTACACATAAGTAATTCCTTCTTTAGCCTTTGATGCACACAAGCTTGTGTACTCTGGGTATGTTAGGCGAAAAAATTGGTAGAACGAATCAGTAGCATCAAAGTAGTAACAGTAGTGCGGGAAGCAGTAGTTGTTTATTTTTATAAAAAAATTATAAACGCTAGTCGCTTGTTTCCAAACAAGCAAACGTTAAACGTTAGTTGTTAGTTGCTTCAAAACACTTGCGGCCAAACATGCTGACTGTTCACATCATTTTTGAGAACTCTCCAACTAATCAAATTGGCCAAGAACTATTTATATATAAAGCACAAATAATTTTTCTTAAAACTTAAAAATGAGCATTATATTATACCCAATGTACCCCTATATTATACCCAATGTACCCCTGGTTAGAAATGGTAACAGTATCTTCCACTAAATTAATAGTTATATTAATAGTTATAATATTGTTTCATCCTCAAACTTTTATCATTTTTCATTTTCATCATATAAACTTTTGTTTTTCCGCAATCACTACTAGGGCTGCAATCAAGTCAAGCTATTATCAAGCAACTCGAGCTCGAGCTCGAGCTTGACTCGATCGAGTCAAGCTTTTATCAAGCTCAAGCCCAAGCTCAAGCCCAAAAATTAGCTCGAAACATTTAACAAGCCAAGCTCAAGCTTTGGATAGCTTGGCTCGAGCTCGTATCAAGCTTTTATCAAGCTTCAATATAGATATTTTCATATAAATTTCATATAAGTAATTAGGAGCAAATTTAGTTATTAAGCTAATTATAAGGGCTTAGTTCGTAAATATTGGATAATGTATTCAAGAAAAGTTGTTCATTTTATGTACTCAACTCGGTAATGAACATTAAGGCTGCAAAATGGGGTATATCATATAGGGTAATCTGTAACAAAGTAGAAACAGGAACAGGTTTATTGTTTCTTGCAGCTAGTTTTGACGATGGCGTTAAAGTTAAAGTGTTACCACGTTGTTGTCATAGGTATCATTGTGAGTGTGTCGATAAGTGGTTAGTTGTGAAATACAGAAATAGTATTTTCACTTTTATTGTAAGGATCTGATGTATCTTTAGTTTTGAAATAGTATTGCACTTTTATTGTTAGTGTAGTTAACTTGTTGCAAGTTGCAAATGTATGAAGCCAAGATATATTTATGTACAATGCATGAGTTAATATCTTTTCTTCAAGTAGACAAACACTAACACAATATAAACTCCCAATTACAATAGAATGCTAAGAAAATCATCAAGTTAGAAGATCATTTTACTCAAGAATTCAAGATCTGTGAACCTTATGAAGCCTCACGAGATATATTTTGTTTAAATGTTTTAGACATTTGAACCTTAATTAGTACTTTCGCTTATGTTTCATTTTGATGTTCGACTTGGGTACGAGAATGTTGTTATTGGTTTTATTAGTGTTAAATCAATCTATTTGGTTTTCAGATATGGTTTTAGCTTGTTTTAGTTTATACATATATTTATTGTTGAGTTTAGCTATTGAATACAATATTTTTGTATTCGTTCAAGCTTTTCAAGCCAAGCTCAAGCTTTGCTCGAACCTACTCAAGCCAAGCTCAAGTCTGGATGATGAAAGCTTGACAAGCTATTAAGCCAAGCTCAAGTCTAGTGTTTTTCTTTCAAGCCAAGCTCAAGCCTTGTTGAGCTTGAGCTCGGCTTGACTCGATTGCAGCCCTAATCACTACATATTTAACCCCGTAAGTGTTGCATCTAGGGTCACACCAAAACCACAAGTTGACAAGTATAATTATTTGTTGTTATAAATCGTCGCTTTGCACATATTCATCTAATATAACTTAAAAGTGTGAAAAATTATAAAAACTAATCCGAACTGGTACATATCTAGGGATGGCAACGGGTCAGGTTCGGAGCGGGTTTTAGTGTACCCGCACCCGTTTATAATATCCAAACCTGTACCCGCCCCATTACCCTCCGGATACCCGATTAATATTATCCATCGGTTTTTTGGGTTTCCCCGCGGGTATCGGTTATCCCCAGTTGAATATGATATGGACAAAATAGCGGTATTAAGATTAAGTCACACTAACATCCACCGACAAAACAAAGGAAAACACCATAATATATTCAAATTTTTTAAAAGTTAAAGAAAATGAATATCGTATCAAACGATGTAACGCTTTTGAATAATTCATGTACAAAATAAAATGTGTTATAGATACTTATATAAAAAAGATAAAATGGAAGAAATTATATATAGTGTATATATATTCTAGTTAATTATAATATCAATAAAGCGGATATAGATTCAGGTAAACGGATACGGGTAATCGGACAGGTATTACCAGAACCCGTCACAGAACCTGTACCCGGCTAAAAACTTTTATCAATACCCAACAAAACCCGCATTCAAATCCGCCCCCAAACCCGACCCAACCGGTTCGTGTTTTGATTTTCCCCGTCAGTTTCGGGTGCTTTTGCGATCCCTATACATATCGATTCGGTACCAATAAACCAATCTAATGCTGGGGGTCCAAAAATATTTTCTTCTATCAAAAAAGTTTTAGGTGTTGAATAATGTGGCAAAAGTTTGAATTACAGGGACTAAGTTTGTACTAATTAAAAATTCATCAACAACCAATCAACAACAAAAGGGAAAACAAGTTTCCGATCAGAGGAGAGGAGAGTGAGATGGCAATAACAGCACCATTTAAATGGAGAAGACGACGTGGCCCACAGTCGCTAGATCAGAAAATAAGAGGATTATTTTATAAGAAATATGCATTTCGAAACATTCTGATAATATTGGCTGTCATCGCCATCTGTCCCCCCATTTACTTCCACTTTAGACTCAGACGTCTTCATCAGGTACCCTACTTCCAAATCTATTAAAATACATATACATACTTTCCTTTTATTATTACTAGAACGGTACCCGTGCAATGCGTAGGCGAATACTTGTGACTATATTTTGCGTTATTCGGTTATTTGGTTATTCGGTTACAAATTTAGTTGTTTTTATGCTTTTTAAGTAGAGATGGTAAAGAAGGTTAAGCCAAATAATTTTAGGTTGAACAAAAAATCTCCTTCCTAACAAATTTCCTAACCAACTTGATTTCTAACAAACTTCCTAACTAACCTGCTTCCTAACCAATTAATTTTGAAATCCTTCCATAATAAGCAAGTAAAAGTCTGAATTTTAAGCCTTTCTAATTTTAGAATAGTCCCAAATGCATTATAATGTAGTATAGATTATACATAGTATTAAGGTTCACTAGTGGTCAGACACATTATATCCTCATATAATCCCACTAAGTTTGTCACTAGGAATTTTTTTAGATCTTTATTTACTCGTAGTATATGAAGGGTATATTTGAAATTTTTTAGATCTTTCTACCGTGTTGTGGTCAATTTGTGCATAATTCGTAGAAGGAAAGTGTGCTGTTACATATGAGTCGTCACTCATCACACTGGTTGTTTGCAGCTAGAGTTAAGAAAATGCAGGTGGTTGAATAATCCTCCTCTTGTGTGTGCTCATGGTGGTGATGCTTCCAAGGCCTTCCCTAATACCGTATGTACTATCTCATCTTTGTAATTTACTTATATGCTTACTTGTAATATATCTGGATTCATTCATATGATAACTATTTCGCTCCATGTTTGAGTTACATTAGTGAATTTAAGTTTTGTGTTCAATCAACAGATGGAAGCTTATCAAATTGCTATTCGTTCTCAAGTAGACTGCATTGAGATTGATGTTTCTCGTTCTGCTGATGGGGTTCTGTTTGCTCTTCATGACAGGTAAATTTTGTAACTTTTTATTCTACTGTTTGTGAGATGGAATATGATTATAGTCTTAATGTACAAATAAGTACATAAAAGTTAGTTTGAGGTATTCGTAGAGTTGATTCTGATTGAAACAGGCAGGGATTTGCAGCGAATATCTGGGAACAGTTCATCCAAGGTTGGATACCTGAGTGCAAAGGAGGTGAGGCTTTCTTGCTTCATATGTTAGGCGCTATTGAATTATCCGGTGTGATATTAGTGCCAACATTTTCTTTCCAGTTTAGTGTTGAATGAGAGTATATTTTAGCTTCTTACCGCAGATAAAAGAGCTGGATGCTACTCACGGTGTGGCTATTCCTACAATGGAAGATGCGCTGAAGGTATAATCACGTCCAACATTGTGCCCTGTTCAATATTTTCTAATTAAAATAATGCTGCATGTTGTGCTCTTTCTCATTATTGTGACTTACATGTATATGATGTGGCGTGTTCTACAGTTGGTTTCAAGTTCCGTTCAGAAGGTGGTTGTGGATGCAAAAGTTGGGCCTCCAATATATGAGAAGGGGCTTGCACACGATATTCTTTCTGTTGTGAGTCTTCATTTATTTTTGCAAATACCCTTTCTTCTGATTTTGTTGACGTAGATGTATATAACTCACAAACTTACTCATTGGTAAAGTATTCATCACGGTGACATTATAAAGGTCACATCCACACTTGTGTACACCTTGTGTCCATGTCTGTTGCTTCTATTTATAAAAGCCCAAGTTGTCAACATACTGTTTGCACATGCATTCTGTTCTATCTTACAACTTTAGCCTAATTGCAGGTCAAGAGGACACAATGCAAGAACTGTGTTGTATGGGCTAAGAGTGACAATTTAGCAAGGGATGTAATTAAGCTGTCATCAGATGTGACAGTAAGATTCTATTCACCTTATGTCTGTGACTCTGTCTGTTAGACATAATAATTGGGTTTTTTTTTTTCTTTTCTTTTCTAAATCTGTCATACAGACAACTGGAAACCGTAGCATTGTAATGACCTATTCATGTTTTTGCAGGTAGGCTACATTGTTATGATGAATTTCACTACTGGAGTCAGAACAAACTTATTGAGGATCAGAGATGCTGAAGTTGTTGGCATATACCACGGTCTAGTTGATGAGTCGGTTGTCAAAATTCTGCACAGGTATGCAGTTTTAGTTGAAGGGTCAATTGCGGGTCTCATTTATAGGTTATGGGTCTAATTGTTTATGATAAATGGTTAAAAATTTCGCTAAATGGGACCTACCCTTGTTTACTTAATGCTTATGCATGTTTAATGATACAATCTACAGGAGGAATAAGAAAGTTTACTCGTGGACTGTTGATGATCAACCGACAATGGAGAAAATGTTAAATGAAAATGTGGATGCCATCATCACTAGTGATCCAACTCTTCTTCAGAGTTCCATGCGAGACATCAGGAAAAAATGCCTTGTTGATGGGTATTCTATAGGATCATAACCGCTAAACTAAATATCTCATATTTGTTTTCATGTCACACATCTTGGCATGGTTTTATACAAGTAAAATGGCTGTCTTTTTCTCTATGATTGAAACCTATGACCTCTCAAGATGGAATTTTACAAGCCCCTAATAGTTAGATCTTTGTTTTTATGACTTTGATTAAAGACATACAACTTTAAAAAGTTCCAGGCTGTTGTAACCCAAGTACACGCTCATTATGGCTGGGTTCCGATAATTGTATGGGTTAGTTAGATTATATATAGTAATCAAAATCATTTGTTTCTTAATTGTTGTATTAATACATGGCATAGCATCTGGATTTTTATGTCTCATTCATTTATAATCATTTTGTTCACATTGTACCTGGCTTACTGAGGCCTAAATTCATTGATCTTATTTACTCACGAATATTGCTTTGTCTCAAGGGAGTAACTCTTGTGAGTTGAGTACACGGTTTTACTTGAGTATATATTGTATGAAACGCTAAAATCAAGTTTAAATAATGTATAATCTTACATAAATAGATTAATTAGTCAACTTATTGTACAAATCTAATCTATGTATATGTTGGCGTATGTGTCCGAACGGTGTACACCCTTCGGACTTCCCTACCGCCTCCGGTAACTAACCCTTCGGATCGTTATCCACAAGCCGGAGGGTCAAACAGAGCTATCGTATTATCTGAGGACTCCTCTTTTACACGAAGGACAATAGCATTAATTGCGGTCACACCGCCATCCCAGATTCTCAGGGATTGTGTTACCCACGTGATCTGACAACCTACCTACTATGTACAGTGTAACACTGTTTGCTCCTTCCCGAGGTAAAGCAGGTAAAGAGGTGGGATAGTATAAATACCCCTACCTCATTTATGTCACACAACTAACACAACACACTGCATTTACTCTCAGACGCTCCTTACCCTTCGTATCACCCATACTTACTCTCACACCGGAGGTGGGTCCTGGGAACATCCCCGGGACGAGCCTAACGTGTGCTTCTTGTGTGCAGGTCTCTACACTTATCCGAAGATCAACACAAGAAGTAAGTACTCACAAGATTTTACCTAAACAAATTGGCGCCATCCGTGGGACCCGTTATTCAAT
The DNA here is from genome assembly GCA_030686995.1 of Artemisia argyi. Classification (NCBI taxonomy): domain Eukaryota; kingdom Viridiplantae; phylum Streptophyta; class Magnoliopsida; order Asterales; family Asteraceae; genus Artemisia; species Artemisia argyi. The sequence continues at coordinate 41,860,861 of CM060691.1, forward strand.
CTACCTGAGAAAGATGACTGGTCCTCCTCCCCCACTCTTCTCCACCCCACTCTCCTCAGCCGGAGGGAGCGGAGCAAACACCAACCCAAACAACCATAACCCAGAAAATGATTCCCCAAACCTTCAAGAGTTGATTCTTGGGCAAATGGCTTCCCTTACTGACTTAATTAACAAACATAACGCTCCAGGAGAAAACGTGCTCAGGCCAATGCGTTTGGAGTTCGGCGACGAAGGGAATGATGTAGTCCGAAAGGATAGAGTAGTCGAAACGGATGAAGACTTAAGTAAGCCATTCAAGGAAGTGTCACGGTCACCGTTTACCAGCCGAATAGTTAAATTTTCCGGAGAGAAATATACAATGCCTCTTAACATGAGGTTTTATGATGGAACCACAGACCCGAACGACCATCTCACCCGATTCACCGGAGCGGCAAACCAAGGACAATGGCCTATGCCAACTTGGTGTCTTATGTTTCAACAGACCTTGGATGGAGCAGCCGGAGGATGGTTCGAACGATTAGAGCCTGGTAGCATCAACAGCTGGGAAGAGCTGAGGGAACAATTTTCGACTCGATTTTCTCTTCGGAGGAAGTGTACCAAGGATCCGACGGAAATTACCAAGATAGCCAGGAGAGCACATGAGTCATTGGTAGACTTCAAGGAAAGATGGACTGATGAGGCCAGCTACATCAGCGGTGTACCGGAAATCATGCGTATTTCGGCTTTCATGAATGCTCACAAATGCCCAGCCTTGGCGAAGAAATTTTCAGACAGAGTGCCTCGCTCAGTAACAGAAATGTTCGCAAGAGTAGATGATTTCATCAGAGCGGAAGACGCGTACCGAAGCACGGAACTACCCAGAGGGGAAGGTTTTGAAGCAAACAGAAGGAGGGGTTTCAAGGACGACAAATACAGGAATGAAAGGAAGAACGAACCTCGACACAAAGATGCATACCACCCATACGTGGCTCCTAGAAGGGACTTGAACCGCAATGAGTATTACCGTCCGGATCGCAGGCCGATGGAAATCTTCCGGGAAGGACCACAACGCCCCAGTCTAAACGCACTCACAAAACCTCCTAGGGAAATCCTGGCCACAGAGCGTCATTTAAACTTACCGGCACCTAGGCCCACAGCTGGCAAACCCTCTCGGGAAAACATGGGTAAGTTTTACGAGTACCATAAAGAGGCCGGTCACTTAACCAACCATTGTCGAGAATTGAAAAAGCAACTAGAGATGGCATTGGAGTCCGGTAGACTCGATCACTTGTTGAAAGAATGGAAACAGAGAGATACTGGAAGAGATAGAGAGCCGGCAAGAAACTACGACAAAGGAAAAAACAAAGTGATCAACATGATAAGATGTTCCGGAGGAATGAAGCGAAGAAGCTATGACCATGAAGAAGTATGGATGAAAACTCCAATTACTTTCCCTCCGATCATGACGGAAGATCTGTCCGATGAGCCCCTCATCATCGAAGGGGACATCAGTGGGTATCTTGTTCGACGGATATACGTAGACGAAGGGTCAGCAGTAAATGTTATGTACGAACACTGTTTCAATAACCTCAGCAATGACATCAGGGACAGACTCAAAGAGACCACCACTTCCCTCGTGGGTTTCTCCGGAGAGACAAGCAAACCTTTGGGGAAGATCGAGTTAGAGGTGTGCTTTGGCGACCATGGCATGTACCGAAGAACAATGATGAGTTTCTGTGTGGTTAACTCCCCATCGCCATACAATGTGATCTTGGGAAGAACAGGATTGAAGGAAATAAGGGCCGTACCATCCACCATTCACTCAATGATCAAGTTCCCCACTCCCAAGGGAATAGCAACTTTAAGGGCCCGTCCGTCGATAATATCCGAGTGTCGGAGGTTAGAGGAAAAGTAGATAAGCGAAGAATCTCGATCTGAGGAACCTCGGGAAATAAAAGACGATGGGGACAGAACAACAACAACCGAAGAAGTCTTGGTTAACCCTGCTTATCCAGAACAGTTGGTAACCATCGGAAAGAACTTCTCAAGAGAGGGTCGCAAAAACCTTATTGAACTATTACGGAAAAACAAGGACGTGTTTGCGTGGCAGCCGTCAGATATGACAGGAGTCCCTAGATGGTTGATAAAGCATCGGCTAAATGTTAACATGGCGGACACACCAGTAGCGCAAAAGAAATGAAGTCTCTCTGCAGAGAAAAATCAAGTGGTGATGAAGGAAGTGGAGGAATGGTTGAGAGCAGGGATCGTCAGACCCGTCAAATACCCGACGTGGATCTCCAATCCGGTTCTAGTGAAGAAATGTGACGGAAGTTAGAGGATGTGCATCGACTTCAAAAACCTCAACTCCTCGTGTCCGAAAGATTATTATCCATTACCGGAGATCGATTGGAAGATAGAGTCAGTAGTAGGCTACAGATACAAATGTTTCCTGGACGCCTACAAAGGATACCACCAAGTTCAGATGGTCGAAGAAGATGAAGAGAAAACAGCGTTTTACACAGAGCAAGGTACGTACTGCTATACCAAGATGCCCTTCGGTCTTAAGAATGCTGGAGCAACTTACCAACGGTTAGTAGACTCAGCTTTCCAAAGTCAAATAGGCAGAAATTTGGAGGCTTACGTGGATGACATGGTGGTCAAAAGCAAAAGTGAGAAAGAAATGTTGGCGGACATCTCTGAAACCTTTTATAATCTCCGGCAAATAAACATGAAGCTAAATCCGAGGAAATGTTCCTTCGGTGTAGAAGAAGGGAAGTTCTTAGGCTATATAGTAACATCCGAAGGGATCAGAGCTAATCCAAGGAAAACCACGACGATTGCTGAGATGAAATCTCCGTCCACTCTGAAGGAAATGCAAAGCCTAAGTGGAAAGTTAGCAGCTTTGAACCGTTTTCTAGCCAGGTCCGCAGAAAAATCTCTCCCATTCTTTGAGACTCTGAAAAACATCACAAAGGAGAATAAGGACGAATACAAATGGACGGAGGCGGCAGAAGAAGCATTCCAACTACTGAAGCAATTAATCTTAAAGCTCCCATTATTAACCACCCCCAAGCTAAAAGAAATCCTGTATGTTTACCTAGCGGCTTCCCGTCAAGCGATAAGTGCCGTTCTCTTAACTGAAAGGGATGGAAGGCAATTACCGATTCATTATGTCAGCAGGACATTGCAAGAGGCCGAAAGGAACTATTTACCTATTGAGAAGTTGGCCTTGTCACTCCTATACGCATCTAGACGACTGAGGAGATATTTCGAAGCACACCCAATCAGAGTTATAATTGACCAACCCATAAAACAGATTTTAAATAAAGCCGAAGCATCAGGGAGGCTGATGAAATATGCCGTGGAGTTAGGGGCATACGACATAACGTACGTTCCGAAGAGCTCTGTTAAAGGGCAAGTGCTTGCTGATTTTAACTCGGAAATATCAGTTGACCTTAAGGGAAAGAACGACAGACAGCTAACAAAAGAAGTATGTGATGTGTCAAGCTTGGATGAATGGGTGTTATATACGGACGGAGCATCAAGCACGAAAGGCTCAGGGGCAGGGCTAGTCCTAATCGGTCCTGACCAGGTAGAACACACATATGCTCTCCGTTTAAATTTCAGAAGCACCAATAATGAGGCAGAATACGAAGCACTTCTCGCCGCCCTACGAATAGCAAGAAAAATGAATGTTGAATCTCTGGATGTCAGAGTGGATTCCAAGTTAGTGGCAAGCCAAATAAACGGAGAATTTGTGGCATCCAAAGAAAGTATGATACGGTATTTAGCAAAAACAAGAGAGCACATCGGACTGTTCAAAAAGTTTAAAATCCGTAATATCCCGAGGTCCCAGAACCAAAAGGCCGATGTTTTAAGCAAGCTAGCTTCCGTAGCCTTCAACCATCTCACCAAAGAAGTGTTAGTAGAAGTATTGGAGAAGCCTTCTACATCGGAAGAAGAGGTTAAAGCCATTGTGGAAGAAGAAGGCGACAATTGGATGACACCAATCGTCAGATGTTTGCAAAACGGCATCTGGCCGGAAGACCCTAACGAAGCAAGAGCTCTTCGGATGAAAATCCCTCACTATATCATGGAAGGGGACGTGCTGTTCAAGAAGACCTACCTAGGTCCGATGGCACGTTGCGTGGGACCCCTGCAAGCAAATTATATCATCCGAGAGGTTCATGAGGGTGCTTGCGGCATGCACTCTGGCCCAAGAGCAGTCGTGGCGAAGCTCATCCGTCAAGGATACTACTGGCCAACCATGCATAAAGACGCTCGTGAAGAAATAAACAAATGCGACTCTTGTCAAATTCACTCCCCGGTACCGAAGCTGCCTAAGACTATACTGACTTCCATCATGGCCCCATGGCCATTTTATGAATGGGGAATGGATGTGTTGGGCCTGTTAACGGAGGCCCCAGGGAAGGTGAAGTATGTAATCGTAGCAATAGATTACTTCACCAAGTGGATAGAAGCTAAACCTCTGGCGAAAACGACGGGTAAGGAGGTGAAGAAATTTGTCTGGGACAATATAGTCTGTCGGTTTGGACTACCGGCCATTATTGTGACAGATAATGGCACGAATTTCGTAAACGATCCTTTCAAAAGTTGGTGTGCAAAATTAAAGATCAAGCAGATCAACACTGCCGTAGCACATCCACAAGCCAACGGCCTTGTTGAAAGGGCTAACGGCAGCCTCATGCACGGTATCAAGACAAGGTTAGGCAGGGCGAAGGCCGGATGGGTTGATGAATTGCCCAACGTCTTATGGGCATACCGAACATCTCTTAAAACAAGCAATGGCGAAACACCATTTAGCCTCACGTATGGAAGTGAAGCCGTCATACCGGCCGAAATTGGGATGCCAACACACCGTACTATGATGTTTAATCCGGAGGATAATGAAGAGGAGCAACGTCTAAACTTAGATTTGCTACAAGAAAGACGAGAAATGGCAGCAATACGAGAGGCAAAATACAAAACAAAAATTGAACAATACTACAATCAGAGGGTCCGTCCGGTATCATTCAAAGTGGGTGATTTTGTCTACAGGAGGAACGAAGCTAGTAGAGTGGAAAACCAGGGAAAACTAGGCCCAAATTGGGAAGGCCCTTACCGAGTAGTAGAAGCACATCACAATGGGTCATACAAACTCGAAACAATGGAAGGCCGAAATGTCCCTCGAACCTGGCACGCAATTAACCTCCGGAATTGCTTCAGATAAATTTGTAATGTGAGAACTTGGCTTTGATAGTAATGCATACTTCTCCAATATCAGGAGAAGAAATTTTCCCCATCTGTCTATTCTATTTGCACCGTTATGACTAAATTAACTTAAAATTGAATGGGTCGTTACTTTACACCGTTAACCCAATGGTTCGTTATTTACACCGTTGTGATTTATATTAAAATTAAACGGGTTGTTACTTTACACCGTTAACCCAACGGTTCGTTATTTACACCGTTGTGATTTATATTAAAATTAAACGGGTCGTTACTTTACACCGTTAATCCAACGGTTCGTTATTTACACCGTTGTGATTTACATTAAAATTAAACGGGTCGTTGTTTTACATCGTCAATCCAACGGTTCGTTATTTACACCATTGAGATTAAGTTACATTACAATCCAACGGTTCGTCATTTACACCGTTATGATTAAGTTACATTACAATCCAACGGTTCGTTATATTACACCGTTGTGATTAAATTACATTAAAACCAAACGGGTCGTTATCCTACACCGTTGTGGATAAATTAAGTTGAAATCAAACGGGTCGTTATCTTATAACGTTACGATTAAATTACGTTAATATCAAACGGTTCGTTATCTTACACCGTTGTGATTAAATTACATTAAAACCAAACGGGTCGTTATCCTACACCGTTGTGGATAAATTAAGTTGAAATCAAAACGGTTCGTTATCTTACACAGTTATGAGTAAATTACGTTAACATCAAACGGTTCGTTATATTACACCGTTGTGATTCAATTACATTAATATCAAAACGGTTCGTTATCTTACACCGTCAATCAAACGGTTCGTTATATTACACCGTTGTGATTAAATTACATTAACATCAAAACGGATCATTATTTTACACCGTTGGGGTTAAGTTTCATTACACTCAAAACGGTTCGTCATATTACGCCGTAGTGGTTACGTTAAAACCAAAAAGTTCGGCAAACCTACACCATCAATCCAACGGATCGTTGTGTTACACCGTTGTTACATTAGTATTAAATGATTCGGTATTCACACCGTCATTTGAGAAGCTTGTTATGATTACAATAAAATCAAACATAAAAAGTACATGCCAGGTCCAAAAGTTGATATTGTACAGTACATCCATAACAAAAAGTGCATGTACAAATTACATTCATCCGAATACAAAAAGAAGGCACGTGCCATAAACATTCTGCTACAAGTCATTCTTCGGTTCGGATGGCCCAGTGGCAGGTGTACTTTTCTTGGGAACAACTGAGCCTTCCGGTAATAAATTCATCAAATCGCCCAAAGGAAGACGATAGGACTCAGCAACCTTCTCGACATACGGATATTCGGCACCAAAGATCTTGTTAAATTCAGCCTTTCATAATGATGGGGCTTCTCGGTTGAGATTCTTGACCTGCCCAAGTACCCTTTCCACATCTTCCTCATCACGGGCAACCTTGACCCCATCTTTAAAATCGGCTTTCACGCCGTCAACAAACCCAGCGGTATAAGAAAGACTATACACCCTCCCCATGCTCTTCTTGTACTCTCGGCTCTGGAATAACCGACGGCAAACGGCCGGAAGAAGTTCCTTCACCGTGTTGTGTCGTACGACCTCCGACTGAGCAACGCTAGCAGTTAGTTGTTTGTTTTGTTCCTGCAGCTGGCTAAGCTCAGTGGACTTGTCTGACAACTGTCCTTCAAGCTCTTTGATCCTAGCGGCTTGGGATGAAGCCGTTGACCGCCATTCGTTTTTATCCCTCTCCATCTCCTCTAATTGCTCAACCAAACCTTCTTGACGAGTGGAAGCTGCACTCACTTAATCCTCCAGAGCGTGGAACTCTTTGAGCAACTTATCAAAATTCCTAGCCTTAACATCACGCTCCTCCTCGACCTCCTTCAGCTTATCAGATAAATCAGCACACCCCCTATGAGCCTCCGTCAACTCTCTGTAGTCTCGGTTCAACTGGCTGAAACGTTGCAAAAGCTCAGCTTGAATGATAATCCCCGAACCAACGTTGATATAAGCTTGACGAACTAGGTGATTGTTGTTAAGCCCAGAAACAGCCTCTTCTTCGGCAGGGGTGGCCAGATGATCCATCATCTCTCGGCAGGCCCTAAAAGAGTTCATGCGAACATCATCACGAAGGGTCCACCCAGGAACGAAATACCCTCCAGTTTGGTCAGTGTTACCTGAAAGTAAATAAGCAGTAAGAACAGAATACCCTACGGTTAGATCGATATAACTCGAAAAATATAGAAATAACATACCGGGTTCCAAGGGAGGAGAGGTTCCCGAAGGCTCAGGGGAGCGAGAGGCATGACGCTCGGAATGGGCCGTGTGAGCAGAACCATCTGTGAAGAGAGGAAACATATAAAAAGAAAAGAAAAGGGGGAAGAAGAGAGAAAGAAAGCACAAAAAGCAAACAAATGAACATATACTTACCATGGGAGGGGGTTTTGAAAAATCCTCAGGATTCTCCTCATCATTACGGCCAGCGCCTTCGGCCAAATCATCTTGCGGACCCTCCGCAGCATGTGAAACGCTTTGCTCTTTTTGGACGGGAGGATCTTTCTTCCCGGCTTGCACATCAACCTGCGGCTCGGCCTGATTCAGCGGAGTGACATCCAAAGTCTTATCTCTGGAAGAAATAACCTCCTCCTCCAAAACCTTCCTCCTACGCTTCATAGCATTCTTCGAGTTGTCAGCAATTTTCCTCTTCGGAACAAGATTTTTTTCCCTCTGCTTCCTCTCCTTCTCTTCCCGAGCGGCAACCACATCATCATCAGCAACTTCGACCACCTTCTGCAAGTTACTTTTCACGGGAAGTTTCTTCTCCGGTGAGAGTGGTCTAGCGGTCCTCTCGGGACGCACATGATCTTCGGGAAAGGCATCTCCTTTGCTGACAACTGATCCCTCTAGATCCGGAAGCTCCAAATACTCAGACATGGTTATAACTGCAAAAGAGACATGGTTATAACTGCAAAAGAGTAGACAAATGAGCACAAGTCAAGAAAAAGAACAAGGACAACTAGAGTAAAAATGAATTATTACCACGCCCCTCGACATCCTTTATAACCAGTCTGTGCCCAGTGATTCGGAAGACGTTGCAAAGCCCGTATTCATACAAGAGACTAGAAGGGGTCTTCTGAAGAGGAATCGTCTTTCCGGCAATTTTCCTAGCATCCCTCACTGAGTAACCCTCCAGAAACTTATCCGAGATCTTAGAATCCTTATGCCTCCATGGCATGGCATCTGGAATGGCCCTACGGTCTATTAAAAAGAAAAAGTCTTTCCAAAACTTCAACCCTGTCAGCACTTCCTCAAAACATTTCATCGCTCATTTTCCGGTTCGGCTTTCAAATGAAAACCAATGACCCTGCTTACATAGCCGGTAGAAAACCCTAAAAAGGGGAACGGTAGGCACAACGTCTAAACTATAACACCGGACCTCGAAAAGAGTAACTCTATTTAATCCTATAGGTACGAGCTGAGAAATATGTACTCGAAAGTACCCTATGACGGCTAGGAGAAACGAAGAGAATGGTATCCTAACCCCTCCTAATTTAACCTGCTGCACGTATATTCCTATCTTGCTCTCCGGTAACTCATTCATAGTGAACCCGTCCGGTGGTACCATGGGATGTAGATTGGTTGGAATACCGTAATCCTTACAAAGTTGATCTAGTGTATGCTGAGATAACTTAGAGGTATGCAGATGCATGTCAAACTTGCCTATCGGTTTTGCTTTACTAGTGGAAGGACCCTCGTCTGGAATATTCATTTCCCCAGGCTCACTATTGGCCATATAAGGAAGAAAGGATGCCGAGGAATGTGTATATGCAAATAAATTACGAAAATAAAAGTAACGCACCTCGGAAAAACCTCGAAACAATAGACGTAGTATGCTCCGGTAGTACTACAATGAGAGTGGAATAAAAGATACGGTAAGTGCAAAAATGAAAGGATCAAGGGCATTATTTATAGGAGAAACCTTGAGAAGCGTGAACGTCATGTCAAACAGTACACCATGACGTGGCGTGGCGTGGAGCGTTCGATCCCTGCAAACACGAGGTTAGTGGCATCCAGCTGTAATCGTTTATAATATTATTTTAATCGGCCCATGGGCCACGTGAGTCCTTGAGCCCGATATGAGCCCGCTATGCTGAAAACACCCCGGCTGTCAAGTATTGAACCATCGGTCTACAACCAATACTCCAATACTGGGGGGGACATGTTGGCGTATGTGTCCGAACGGTGTACACCCTTCGGACTTCCCTACCGCCTCCGGTAACTAACCCTTCGGATCCTTATCCATAAGCCGGAGGGTCAAACAGAGCTATCGTATTATCTGAGGACTCCTCTTTTACACGAAGGACAATAGCATTAATTGCGGTCACGCCGCCATCCCAGATTCTCAGGGATTGTGTTACCCACGTGATCTGACAACCTACCTACTATGTACAGTGTAACACTGTTTGCTCCTTCCCGAGGTAAAGCAGGTAAAGAGGTGGGATAGTATAAATACCCCCACCTCATTTATGTCACACAACTAACACACACACACACACTGCATTTACTCTCAGACGCTCCTTACCCTTCGTATCACCCATACTTACTCTCACACCGGAGGTGGGTCCTGGGAACATCCCCGGGACGAGCCTAACGTGTGCTTCTTGTGTGTAGGTCTCTACACTTATCCGAAGATCAACACAAGAAGTAAGTACTCACAAGATTTTACCTTAACAGTATATATGTGCATAATATTGTTTATGTAGGTAGGGGTATATGCAGAGTCTCTCTAATCACATATACAATCTTCACGATGCAAGTGCATTGGGTGAATGCAGGAAAATGTCATGCGTGGTATGTTCCATAGAACGTCAAGCCTTACCAATGCGACACAAATGTGAGCATAGAGCCTATTTGGACCTCCTGCAAAACATTCACCAAAATAGTTAGAGTAAACTTCAAAATACATCCATGTGGTTTACCCCGATTCGCACTATACATCCCTCTCGCAAAAGTTTCAACAGATACATCACTCCGTTAGTAAAAGCAAACCAATATACATCCCTCCATTAAAATAAGGACAAACGGCGCAAATTATTTCTCCGTTATCTCCTAAAGAGAAAGAAAATGTTTACACCGTTAGTCCTCTAGTTTAACTGTATTTGCACTGTTAGTCATTTTTTATGTTTTCATTCGTTTTTTACGTTTTCGTCTATTTTTTTGCGTTTTCGCCTGTTTTTATACATTTTCGTCCATCTTTTATGTTTTCATCTGCTGTTTTACGTTTTAGTCCGCTTTTTTATGTTTTCATCTGTTTTTTTTTTTTTTTACTTTTTCGTCTATTTTTTATGTTTTCATCTGCTTTTTTACGTTTTAGTCCTCTTTTTTATGTTTTTGTCGGCTTTTTTACGTTTTCTTCTGTTTATTTACGTTTTTATCCTTTTTTTACGTTTTCGTCCACTTTTTCATTTTTGTCTTTTTTTTTACGTTTTCGTCTGTTTTTTTTTATGTTTTCGTCCGTTTTTTAATGTTTTCGTCCATTTTTTTTTACATTTTCATCTGCTTTTTTACGTTTTGAGATACAAACTTGAGATCTTTTTTAATCTTGTCTCACTCTTATGTTGTATTAACTTGTTTTAGCAAGTTATATTTAAAGATTAGGCAAATATGAAGCTTTTTTAGTTGAAGGATATATCGAGGCCTTTTTTTTACGTTTTAGAGGTTTTGACTCTGTAACTATCTATCTAGTTTTATGTTATATTGTTTAAGAAAATCAATACATAAAGGATACTATCCTTTTCTCTCTTAGAAAGTTCTTTCATGTGATTTCACACATGTAACACAATAGATTATATGTAAACTGTAATTTTATTTTTCGTTTTGGTCTAACTCTATCTTCCTTTAGGAAGGAACACACTTTATGCTATAATTAAAATCCTCACATCCAAAAGAGTACATATATCCATCTGCTTTTTTACGAACGAAAACATAAAAAAGAGACGAAAACGTAAAAAAAAAGACAAAAACGTTAAAAACGGACGAAAACTTATAAAACAGACAAGAACTTAAAAAACGAGCGAAAACATAAAAAACGGACAAAAACGTAAAAAAGACAAAAAAAGGGCTAAAAAACAGACGAAAACGTAAACGGACAAAAACTTAAAAAAAATGGACGAAAACATAAAAAAGCGGACGAAAATGTAAAAAAACGGAAGAAAACATAAAAAAAACAGACGAAAATGTAAAAACAAAGATGAAAACGGAAGAAAAAAAAGCGGGAAAAAACGTAAAAAATTGACAAAAACATTTAAAAAAGAAAAAAATAAAAAGGACGAAAACGTAAAAAACAGACGAAAACGAAAAAATCGGACGAAAACTTAAAAAACAGACGAAAACATAAAAATGCGGACGAAAACGTAAAAACAGACGAAAACGTAAAAAAGCGGACAAAAATGTAATAAAACGGATGAAAACATAAAAACCGACGAAAACGTAAAAAAACGGACGAAAATAAAAAAGGACTAACGGTGAAAATACAGTTAACCCAGAGGAGCAATGGTGTAAATATTTTATATCTAGTTAGGAGATAACGGAGAAATAATTTGTGCCGTTTGTCTTTATTTTAACGGAGGAATATATATAGGTTAACTTTTAATGACGGAGTGATGTATTTATTGAAACTTTTGTGAGAGAGATATATAGTGCGAATCGGGGTAAACCACATATATGTATTTTGGAATAGTTATTAGAAAACATCTTCGAAGATCTATATTGGTTCTCAAAATATGTAAAGTCTTTGATTTATTTGTAAGAAAAATCTATAATATTCATGGAGATGAAACCTTACAAATAGTGAAATCTCCCTCACTTGCACTCATTCAAGAAATCCAGTTGTCTAGTATTTCATGATAATTTGATACTATTAACCGTTTTTTAGTTACATGTGTTTATACAATTTATACATACCATTTTGAACGTCCTAAATTTTATCAAATAATAATAATAATAATAATAATAATAATAATAATGATAATGATGATGATAAATTAAAAAAATAATAATAATAAAAAAATCTTTAAATTTTGTTTAATTGCCTTCTTTATGTGTTTACATGTGCTACAATGGAAAAACACTAATAAAATCCCTAATAAAAAAATCCATATACAACACTGGTTCTAATACTCTTATAACAAAAAATGTAGAGAGCGGGAGCCCTCACAGCTCTCCCTCTAACCCCTGCTCCCATATGCAGCAAATCGAGAAAAATATGGTTTTGTTGTTAAGTTGGGTGACAGTACAAGCCGAAATCTGGTGAAGAACCAGACTAGATGTTTATTGCACATGAGTTAAGTGAAATAATACTTCTTAAATACAGTAATATTTAAGTAACTTGGTTTTAGAGTAAAGTACACCGTTCGTCCTTTACTTGTATAAAAAATACACGTTGAGTCTCAAATCAAAATAAATATGCCCAAAGTACATGTTTTGTATTTGTTGCATCTCCCAAGGTCCTTTTGACTAGATGCCGTCACTCAACATCTATTAAGTCCCTCATATGCCTTGCAGATAAGGGCATTTTGGTCATTTCACCGAGTTACGTTAATTATTTAATTATTTTTGGTACAACCTTAGGGACAACCGGTGTAATTTACTCCTAAAATTAACATTATCAACTTATCCACCCTCTTTCTTCTTCATCTACACTCACCACCACCAATCATTACAACCACCAACCACCATTACAACTATCCACCACCCTCCCACTCACCACCACCAATCACAGATCTGTCACCAACCCATTGTTAAACAAGTTCATAGAGACCAATTAATATGGATTAAACTCATTTCAAAATATAACAAACATATATATTAATTAAACTCATTCATAATAGTAACAAACACACTTATATGAACTAAACACATTACGTAACCAACATCTTTTTATCAACTAACTAAGCTCATTAATTCATTACAAACATATGCCTATACCAACCTACAAACCTACCTAAACAGACACCATATAATCCACAACCAAAACTATTAATCTTGATCAACAAATTTATTATAACACGATCGCTATCTCCACATATTAATTCTCACTACTAATTATAGCTAGTTACCTACATATCTCAAAATAAAGTCATTCCCAGAACAAAACTTCAATTATCAATCTTAATCATAAAAAACTCAAACATCTTTATCATGCACCTCCTCCTTAACAACGTTCTCATTCATCTTTATTTGTTCTTGCTCTTCACAAGAACATTCATGAGATCCTCAAGCTTTGAGTACTCGTCTTCTTCAAACCACAATATCGGACCAAGGCCAGTTCTTTTTTTTAACAAATACAACGAGTAAATCATCTTGCTTCAAATGAGTATAGCCAATGGTATTTTTCCAATCAAAATAGCTTTGAATAGTTGCTTCAAGATCCCAGACAAGACTAGTCGTTTGAGCTTTAACTCATAATAGAATGAACCAATTCAGCCTGTGTGATTTCATTTTTCACAGGATTTTTAACGGTATTTTCTATTCTGTTACTAATGGCGATGATGAGGGGATTCTTGTTGTTAGTGGTGATAGTACTAGATCAGTAATGACTAGGCTTTTGGCTTTTTACAATCAACAAACACATAGATAGATATTGTTGGTGGTAGTGGTTTTGACTTTTTAGAGTCAAAGATTATTGATAATGATGATAAATGTTATAGATAAATATGGAATGGATGTCCATATCTCTTAATATTAGTAATTATCTTAATTAGAGTATTATATCTTCTAGAATACTCCATGTTGTAACTGTATATACATACCTCCATTGTGAGATGAATAATACAATTATTTTGTGTTTCACTATTTGTTCTTGTTCTTTATTATTTTCTTCTTATTAGTTTTATAACACGTTATCAGTACGATAGTTCTTTATCGAAATAGAACAATGGGTGACGTGAAAGACAAAGAAAGAATACTCGATCAAGAATGATGTTTCAAAGTAGCAGCTTAATTATAGAAATGGTCAGTATTCATTCCTAGTTAAATATTAATACTACTCCCTCCGTCTCAAAATTATTATCAGGAGATAAGAATTACGAAATTTAATAAAATGGGGGCCACTCATGATGAGTTACACCATTAACCATCTTTGAAGATCTATATTGTTCTCAGAATGTGTAAAGACTTTGATTTATTTGTAAGAAGAATCTATAATATTCATGGAGATGAAACCTTACAAATAGTGAAATCTCCTTCACTTGCACTCATTCAAAAAATTCAGTTGTCTAGCATTTCATGATAATTTGACACCGCTAACCGTTTTTTAGTCACATGTGTTTATACAATTTATACAAACTATTCAAACATCCTAAAAAGAAAGAAAACCCTTAAATTTTGTTTAATTGCCTACTTTATGTCATTATGTGTCACATGTGCTACAATCCTATACAACCATTACTGGTTCTAATAAAAAAAAACTCTTATAACAAAAAAATGTAGATAGCGGGAGCCCTCACAGCTCTCCCTCTAACCCCTGCGCCCAAATGTAGCAAAGCGAGAAAAATTTGGTTTTGATGTTAAGTTGGGTGACAGTGCAAGCCGTAATCTGGTGAAGAACCAGACTAGATGTACTTTCATTGCACATGGGAATGTTTTAATCAACGTTCAGGTGTTAAAAATGATATAAGAGGGCAAGGAGTAATAACACTAAATGTAACAACCGTGGTTTTAGCAGGCCAGTTTGACTGATAGTCTTGACTCGGTTAACGTTTGTTTGGTGTGTTCTAGGTGATTAAAGTGTTATATGTGTGATATAGGTGAGTTTTAGCACTAAATCCCTTTGTGTGGTGTTGTTTTTATGAGTGAGTGGTGTTGATATTTGGGAAAATTCATTTTTGATCGCCTTTGTGGTGTAGAAATGACTTGTGAAGTTTTGATGTTTTTGTGTTTTTGCGTAACGAGTCTTCGTTCAAGTAATTGAGCGTTAGTAAGTTACGTGGGATTTTTTTTTTATGAGTAATGTTTCAAAAGAGTGTGGAATTCTATTTTTGGAAACTTTGTTTTGAAAATGATAATTTTTCCGGTTGTCGTAAAAGTTAAGGTTTATCGCGAAATACGTTAGGTTTTGATATGGGAGTACATAAAATATGAAAAGTATGAGGTTTTGAGTATAATAAATAAATTTAATAAATATTAGGATAAAGAGGGGGCGGCCAAATATTAGGATAAGGGGGAAAAAGGAAACCAAATTTGATACCAAATACAACTCTAAGCCTTAAGGGTTATCCACTAATAATATAAATACAAAACAAAGACTCCCAAATCCCTTTTTCCTGCATATTGAAGTCGACCACAAGGAGAACAAGAAGAAAAAAATTAGAGTTTCATAGTTTTTAAGTAATAATCAAGAATCAAGGTAAAATCCTTAAACCTTATGTGTAATTAATTAATTATTGTTATGATTCATGTAATATTTATTATGATGGAATCTACGGTTTATATACTTCTGTAAATTAATGAAGTAAAACATGTTAGGATCATTAGATGTTAATAATATGGAAATTGGTTAAGGAAATTGAGTGTAAAACGCGTTAGATTAGGTGTTAGGGTTTGGACAGAAAACTATGGCTGTAAAGATGTGAGTGTAAATAACAGATGGTAAAGAGTTAAGTCACGAATTTTAGGTCTAAATTGAATTTTAATGAAAGAGATTTCCAAAAAGTCCAGCCACGATTGATTTCAAGGTCGGGAAGTTGGTCTTTTGATTTTTCTTTGTTAAGGTGTCAAAGCTGTCAAACCGGGACAGAATTTAGGTAAAAGTTTGAGGGTGAGTTGTTGTAAAAGTGGTATTTTGACTAGCCCTTCTGGAATAGCTAAGTATTAGGTTATAATAGACTACCACTAAAAGGATTCGTGATAAAAACTTGTGGAAGTATTTTATGTTAATCAAAACTTTTTGGTGTGAGTTCAGATCCGAATTTCAGTAGTTGTCACGTTTGATTTCCTTTTGAGTGCTTGTGTGTGTTATTGGTCCATGGCCTTCTGGGATTAGCTTGTATGCATATGAGAGACCATGGTAAATTTTTGGTGTGAGTTGTTGAGCTTTATTTGTCATGATTTCATGTGGGTGAATGTACCCAAAAATTCTGCGTTTTCTGATTTTAAGAGTGCAAGGGATTTAGTGAGTGTTAGGTTATGGTGGTAGTTAGTATGGTGTCTAGAAGATCCATGGTGGGTCATATGAGTCTTAGACATCCATCATATGTGTATTACATGGGTTGTAGCTTTTAGCTTGACCTTGTGTAACGTGGACTTATTTGTGTTGTTTAGATTTGTGAATTGTTTTTGTGGAAGCTGCAAGGTTTGATGTGAGTTCATAGTCCCATATTTTTAACTTGTTATTAAACTTGGGATGGGAATGATGATTGTCTTAAATATTTGAGTTACTGTAAAACCTCGCGAAAATTCACATAATTAACTTCGGTTAATTTAATAAATAATCTTTGTCATTATTGTAATTACCATTTTTTATGGGGAAATTTAAAATTTTCTTTGTATATTGAAATGGACACGATTACGATATTGTCAAATTCGTCAAACGACAAAACAAGTTACCGACAAAATTAACAAAACACTAATTTCACTAAACCTAATTAATAAAAACCTAATCACTAAAATTACTAAACCTAACGGGCCCTTAATCCCCCTAAGCCCAACCGGCCCACACCCAAAACCCAAAAATCCATTACTAATAATAATATTAATCGACTAAGGCAGCTCCAAATCGTCCCGTTTATTTCTAATTCGTACACACAACCTAAGTATATTTTTGCACAATCTCGTTAAGCTCCTAGCCAAATATTAGTGTGTAGAATTTCACGTTCACACGTTGAGGTTTGATACATTTTTACGAGGCATTTCGTTTAACCATAAATCGACCCAAACAATTTATGATTTATTCATTTCTTATCCGTTTTAATCCCCGTTTGATTTTAAATGATCCTAACAATGTTTCTAAGGTGATTTTATGCTCAAATATTGGAGATGATCAAGTATATACGAATGGTTAACGATTTTGTAAATCGTTTATACATATATATTGATGTCGACATGAGTACATGAATCACACAAACACATTCCTTCATTCAAGCTCTCACATCCCATTTAAAATCTATTAAAAATCGTCCTTGAAGTCATGGATACTGACATGGTATAGTAAATCATGTTTGCTTGCATTATTTTGCACCACTCGATCCATTCGAATGGTGATATAAACGTACCATGCATGCACTAAGCTTCATATCATTTCCATACTCTTTCATATACTCCCATCAGTTCTAAAAACTACTCCTACAAACTCATAAGTCGATTGTATATAAGCTTGGGCTCAAGAAAGGAAATCGGGTTGTAATATATATATAACGTTTGGGTTATATATTGGAAACGCGATAATCTTGTGCTCTATTCTATCACTCTCGACTTTGATCACCTTTAAGGTGTTTGTAAGTAGTTTTCAACCTTTCTCAATCCATTTCCTACGTTAAATATATGTCATGCATTATATATAAATCGTTTCATCGTCTTTCATTTTAGTATACATATACACGTACTTATTTATTTTTAGAACACGAAACGTGACTAGCCTCTATCTTGGTAGGCCTAGGAGTCACGTAGCACACTTGTTTCACCTTTATTTTCATGTTACATGCATATAACGAGACCAATTCAAATCATGTCACACGTATAATTACCCAAGAATACTTAGTAAATATTTCATAACTTTCAAAATATAAAAACGAGCTAAACCCTCCACAAAACCTACGTATAACTTTCAATTTCACGTAACAAGCACCCAATATTTTTATACGTACTAATAGACCACCTAGAAAACTATTAGTTTCATGTACACGACTTATAAAAATATTCACATTTTGACACCCTACTCGAGCCAAATCAAATCGATATAAACCAGATTTTTAAAACAAAATTTATATAAAAACTAATAAGTTTTGTCGAGTGGGCTTAAACAAGGCCCAACAAGACTTTGCGTTTTAACAGCCCACTGGGCTTATAAAATATATTTTTAGAATCATAAAGGAAGCCCAAGTTCAAGCCCAAAAAAATTTCTATGCCCTCGCCTCTAAAATTTAAATGGGCCTTTGTTTGGTTCGAATCAAGGCCCATAAGCTAAATAAATAAGCTTTTTATGGAATAAGCAGTTGAAATAAGCTAGAAAGTAATAAAAGAAGCCACGGAAATTTTTCTAAAATTTTTATAATCACTTTTGCAAAAATAGGACTAAAAATGTAACGCGACGACACGTATAGGGACTAAATGTGAAAACTGTGAAAACTAAGGACTAAAAATGTAGAAATAGAAAGAAAGGATAAAAATTGATAATATAATATTTTTACAAGTTTAGATGGTAATATTGGACATGTAGTGGACTAAAATTGTAAATATATATAAAAAGGACTAACGGTGTGACGCTAACGTCGTTACTATAAAAAGTGTAAAATTAGAAAAAGGACAAGGACTACACATTATTTATTTGACATTCTTATTTTATTTTCTATTTTACGGCAACCCTCACGTCATATGCATTTTGTTACGTTTTATATATATATTATTTATTTTTACGTTAACTATATATATAACGATACTTAAAAGGTTAATATTTTTACTTACGATTTAAAAAAGGTAAAACTACGATGGATATTTTATATAAAGTATTTCATATCATGCATGACATAAAAATCTCACTGCACATCATCTATTCGTCATAACGAATAATGTTTATTCGTTATTCGTTCGTATTTACCAAATAGTATTTGGTTATATTCTCTGATAAATTTATTTATCAGGTTCCGTATCAAAGACGTTTCCATAATCGTTTCTATAAATCTCGTTCTGTCTTACTTTTCATCATTTCCAAATCAATTCAGGTGAGTCATAGCCCCATTTCAAATAATTGTTTTTAACTCATTGGGGGAGATACATGCTTACATATACTTTTATAATTTGATAAGTATATGAAATAAAATAAAATATATGATTCAAATCAATTTCCTAATTGATATTAAAATAATATAATTTGTGATTTATAATATATTGATATTCCCAATGTGATTATTGTGATATGTGAAGAATCTATATTGATGAATTATTTGACTGAAATATTGATATTCATGTGAAAATTGTTCCCAATTCGATTATTGTGATATGTGATATAGATGTGTTACCGGCGATATATTCAAATTGAATTTCTGATACTCAAGCGATACTATTTTCAAACTGAATTTCTGATACTCAAAAGATGATATTTTCAAATTGAATTTCTGATACTCAAGCGATACTATTTTCAAACTGAATTTCTGATACTCAAAAGATGATATTTTCAAATTGAATTTCTGATACTCAAGCGATACTATTTTCAAACTGAATTTCTGATACTCAAGCGATACTATTTTCAAACTGAATTTCTGATACTCAAACGATACTGTTTTCAAATTGATTTCTGTGATACGATACTTGATTTCATGATGTTATGCTAAATGAGCCCATAATTCCTTGATATTGCCTAAGTTAGCTTATCGCCATAAAGCCCCTCTATCATGGGCCATTAATCACTGTAATGTGAGCGCGAATATAGTGGACAGATTCGAAACCTGTTTTGGATTGACCCCCGATCCCACTAATGCTTGACGGAATGCCATTATGCATGTGGTTAGTCGCATTAGTCGTGATACACTATATTTGAGTAAAAATAGGAATTGGCAAATCACCTATTACACGAGGGCAAATTCATCATTGATTTGATGAACACCCGCCGTTTACGGTATTTGTTAACGTCTTGCGTGTCATGAGGCTTGGTGCAATATCTATAAAGGAATAGAATATATGTATTCAACATATATTTAGATACAGCTGTATAGGTTCGCCCATATGTGAATTGTTTATCTGATCGATTTAGTATCATGAGTTTCCAGCTCATGTTAAGATTATTGATTCTTTATTGAATGTGATTGAATATTTATATGATTTAACTGTGAATATATTCGATAATTGTTTCATTTCTGTTTGTATTTTAACAATACCAAATATTCCTGAAATCTAATAAAATAAAGGGTTTTTCCTAAAACTCTATGAACTCACCAACCTTTGTGTTGACACTTTTAAGCATGTGTATCTCAGGTAATTTAACGGAGCTGGACAAGACACGGAGTGGGCATTTATTACTCTGATAAATTAAAATGGTGTAAAAATCAAATTTGTCATTTTTACAAGTCTTTATATCTTTTCATAAGATTTTAAATCAAATGATTCATCTTTTATCAAAATTATTATTTAAATGACAAATGACTTTCAAAATGTTTCTTTTAAACCATTTTATTGGTTAAAACTTCGATCCTCACCGTAACACCCAAATTCATTTTCCGCTGCGACAAACTTTAAAAATGGGGGTGTTACAGTTACTGTGATTATGTGTGTGTCAAAAGAGCTTGGACTTATAATGTTATCGTATGCATGCTATGTGTGATTATTTGCTTGTGTGGATATATATGTTCCAATTAGGAGGATGCTTATCCTGTTGCTCGCGCATGTGACCTAATTGTGGTTTATTGGGGTCGGAGGACACGATCCGTCCTGTTGTAATCATTGTGGGGTCGGAGGACACGAGCCGTCCTGTTGTAATCATTGTGGGGTCGGAGGACACGAGCCGTCTTGTTGTAATCATTGTGGGGTCTGAGGACACGAGCCGTCCTGTTATAATCATTGTGGGATCGGAGGACACGAGCCGTCCTGATGTTGCCTTATGTGTGTTGTTGCCTTCGTGTGTGATTATTGACTTGCAAATACATGTAGCTATATGATAACTGTAATTTATTTGTCCAGCTATATTTTATGATCACAGTAAACGGGTTGTCTTGTGAGTGTTTGTATGTCTAAACCTATGAATCTCACCAACATTATGTTGACGTTTTATACATCATTTTCAGGTGAGCTTTCTAAGGATAAGATAGAAGGATGTGATTAGACGAGACCTTAGTTGCATTGGAAGTGGTTTATCATCTATTCTGGGATTTTTTTGGATTGTTTTGGATTTTGTTTTGGGTATTTTGTTTTGGGGTATTGTTATGACACTTCGTGTCTGTACTTGCTCTATTTTTACTGCATGTATTTATTCTCTATATAGACACCAGGTGTTGTGATGATATCCATGAAGTTACACCCTCGCGTTTCCGCCTTGGCGAGGTGTGACAGATTGGTATCAGAGCCTTGGTTATAGAGAATTAGGTGGTTGAACCTAGACTATAACTTAGGAGTCCCTCATATAGTTGCATTTAGGATCTATGTGTAAGTATAGTATTTTATATGTCTATTTTCCTATATTTATGAGATGTTTTATTGAGTTTCAGACGTCTATTCTATCCCCCTATACGTAGTATTGTATATATCAACTTTATTATATCGTCTTCCGCATGTAAGATGCATCGTTGGACTACCGTTGTCGCTATCGAATGCGAGAGAAGTGGTAGGATGAAGCGGACTAACCGCAGAATCTGAGTTCTCGCTGGCATGTATTCATGTTCGGACAAGGAGAAGATGTTTATGGGAAACGTTGGTGGAGAAGAAGTGGAGAGGTTTGGAACCACGATGACTTCTAGTGATGGAGCCGTTACCGAGTACCCTGGGAAGTTTCCTCACTTTTCAGGTAAAGGAAAGGTTGTTCAGTCTAAACCTCATAATTCGTATGCACTTGTGGATCATGTGGAATTGGAAAAAAAGAAATAGAGATGGTTTTGCATGTTGTCGACTTTTTGAGAAATTCAAATGATAAAAAAGAACTTGTGCTATGGCTTTTGCGCGATTGTTACTTACGATATTTCTGTCTTTTCAATTTTCTTAGATGAAAATGGTACCACTCCTTCCCCTTACAAAACATGAATGGGTGTTGAGTAAAGATGAAAGGGAGTTAGGATGGAATGGTGTGGATTCGGATCTAGAGTCAACAACGAGTAGTAAGTTGAATTGATCTGAGTGGGGATATAAGTGCGAGAGTGGAGTTGAGCCATTATGCGACGTCTTTTGTTTTGTGTTATGTTTTGGAATTCGTATATTGTCTTTTGTCGTCTTGAGCCATGTTGGAGCGTGATTACTCTTGGATATTGGATCGACCTTATCCAAGTGATTTTGATTATGGAGTTTACGTGATCATTGGAATTGTTCCATGCAAGATGATTGTTTGCGACGTCTTTTGTTTTTGTTTTCGTAATTGTTTGCATGATGTGTTGTCATAGGAGGGAGTACACTTGTGAAAGGGGGCATATATAATTATGGTGGCCAACATAATTATACATGTGTCACAACACAAGTGGACTTTCAAGTATGATAGCATGGATTGCATGGGGTATTAGGTGCTATGTGATATATGTGCGTTATCATTGAGATGTGTGGTTTTGGAAGTAAGTATGCGTGTGAAATAGGCTTATAACTATTGTCGCGAACATAATTATAAGAGTATCACACACGTGGACTTGTGACCATTATTGCATTGATTGATGTTAGTTGTTATATGTTGTGGTAGATGGTATGTGATATCATGATTGGTGATGGTTGTATGGTTAGAGAAGTATTCTCTTAACCGTTTGGGCAGTCGTTATATGTCGGGGTGTGTAGGTGGTAAGATTTCATTCTACCTATCATATGTTGATACCTCAAATATCAGTGGGTATTTATGTTGTGGTATTTAAGTTGATTCGTTTGCTAGACGCTCCGTTTGTATACCTAATTCTTTGGTTGGCATTCCTATTCGTACCATGATGGTACAGATGCCATATTCTTTCTATTTGACGTTGTGATAGGTGTTGGGTAATCGAATTCAATTTTGTTGGATACTGGTTCATTTCTTTGGTTATTCCATACATTCATTTCCCGGATGAATGTTATACTATTCTTCAAGTATTGTTGGTTCGTGATGAGTTGGTGTGGATATTTTATCCCTCATTTACACACACCAATTGAAGTTCTTGACTTGTTTTTATGACCTGTTAGTATCGGTGTTTTTCTATGATTTTGGTTTGATCGTTGTACGAATGAGTCTGTAAGTTCATCGTTTTGTTTGCAATGTATTTGTGTGAGTGTTCACTGGTATAAGATTCGTTTGATGATTATTTTGATTATGTGATTCTCATGTGTTTTTCGCATCCAATAAAGGGGTTGTGTTAAAGTCCTTATGGTATTTTAAAATTCGTTTTGGGTATTTCAAGGTCATTTGTTGGAAACTATTATTTTTATGGTGAAAATGAAGTGTGAAAAAATGGTTATGTTGATTTCTTACATAAAATGGTTTATGTATATTTATAAAAAAATGTATAAGTTTAAGTATGTCTTGTGAAAAACGGTGTTAATTTGTTTTTGGGAAGGGCGAGTACGGGAATAAGAACTGTCAATGGTTCTCATTTACCAAACTTGTTATGTATTTGGTTCATCGAGTGTTTCTTTCATTGGGGTACATTTGTGGATGTTTTATGGGTACGTGTATTTTATATTTTCTTTGTATGGGTTTTCATGAACATTTTATCCGTTTATACTTTTATTGGGGAAAATTTCTCATTGTGTTTTTCTAGCTTTGATTTTGATGTTCGTTACTTCGCTAGTCGGTAATTCGTACCCCTTTTGAGTTCGTTGATATACGTTTTAGTTCGACCGGTTTCATGGTTCGCGTCGTTTACTTAGGATAGATTGTCGTTTTGATTATCAATTGGTTCGTTGAAGAAGAAGAGGGTGTTTGCCAAGTTGTTCAAGTGAGAGGTGTAGCTTTAAGATGTACGTTCTCCAGGAAGGTGGTCAACGATAGCGAGTGTTCGTGGACACTTGTAAGATAAAAGTAGTGAAGCGTGGAAAGTACCTAAGACACCATCTGAGAGACGATTGTCCTTAGGATTGGCAGGTACTATTGACGATTCATTTCTATCTTTCTATAGATTGTATAGGCATCGCGGAGGTGGAAGATCCATAAGAGGAACTGTGTGATACATGATTTAAAGTTGGGGAGTAGAACTTGGAGATGATATTTGTATGGAGAAGAAAGGGTTATCTACACAGATCATAAGAATCTTTAGCATATATTTGACAAGAGGCTAATATATGTAGAAGAGAAGTTGGGTGTGGAATTTCTCAGTGACTACGATTGTCTGATTCGCCACCGTCAAGGAAGGGCGGACATCGTGGTAAGAGCAGGAGTGAACGAGTGAAACTTAGATGTTTGTGAGCAATGATTATGATAATTCAGTTCGAAGTTAAGAGGATGATACTGACAGCCTAGAGAGAGAGGTTCAAGGATGAGAACGTGTAAGAAGAATGATTACTTGGTTTAGACCAGTAAATGGGAAGAAACGAAGAGGGAGGAATGTACTCTGCAGACCAGCTATTGGTTTCATTGAGAGGAAATGTAAGGACATCAATCATGCAAGGTATTTGATACATCCGAGAATGGACAAGACGTATTATTACCTTAGCAAGAGATGTATGGAGGAGTGGGTATGAAGGAGAATACCGATACTTTAGCAAGTGTTTGAAATGCTTGAAGGTAAAGGTTGTAGTCAACGATTGTTAGGATGTTGCAACAGCCAGAGGTACCTGGAGATTTTATTAAGGAGGAGTTGACGAGACTTTTCGCTCGGTGATTTGGTAAAAATCCATGGGGAGTCGCGTTGATCATCAAGAAACATGATGAAATACTTACTTCGCGATAGTGCTAAACGTGTTATAGAGTCTGGAGAACGCGTATGTAGATGAGTACAACTTATCATTCTCTAATGAGTGAACTAAGTGAGCTTACAAATCAGACGTTGGATGGTGAGCTGAGAGCATGGGTGTGTTTGATTTTGGAGCAAGCCGGGGTATACATTTACCCTTACCTGAGTTCTCCTATATCAACAATTATCGTTCTAGTATGGAGTATGTGTCGTGTGAAAAGTTGTATGGAGGGTAATGTAGGTCACCTGTTCTGTAGGCAAAGGTTGGAATAAGCTAACTAATTGGTCCTGAACTAGAAAGAGAGACTACAAATAAGGTTTTCTGACTAAGGAAAGACTTAAGGCAGCAAGAGATCGCCAAAAGAGTTATGCGGATTATTGCCGTAAGCTCTTAGAGTTTGGTGTTGGTGATATTGTGAGGTTAAAAGTATCTCCTTGGAAAGGTGTTATGTGTTTCGGTAAGAAAGGCAAGTTAACACCAAGATATGTAGGACTGTTTGAGATTTCGGAAAGGATTTGATTTGTGGCATACCGGTTGAAGTTAGCTGAGAAATTGAGTGGTGTACATGAGACGTTTCACGTAGTTAATTGAAAGAAGTGGTTGGCGGATGCTAGTCTGCATGTGCCATTAGAAAAGATTAAGGATGACAAGACTCTCTGTTTTGTCGAGGAACCTGTTGAGATTATGGACTGAGTGGTCAAAAGTGTAAAGTGTGGTGAGATAGTGTTGGTAAAGGTACGGTGGGATTCTAAGCGTGGTCCTGAGTTTACTTGGGAGCGTGAGGATCAGATGTAATTAATGTTAGTTTTGTGTGTATCCATTATATGTGGTGTTTCCTGCGGTTACCATTTGGATTTTCATTTGGTTCGAGAGTATCGTACCTATCTGTGATAAGTCGTTCGGACCTTTGGTGTTATTGATCGGTGTAGTGTATCTATTTTCGTGTATCATTGGAGTGTCTTAGTGTTTTCTATCGTATGAATTCGGGTATTTAGTCGGTTCACATTTTTGTGGTATTATTCCGCTCAAATAACCATAAATTTTCTTTTGCTGATGCTATTGGTGAGACGAGTAGTTGAAATCTCGGGACGTGATTTCCCTAAGTGGGGGATGACGTAACAATCGTGGTTTTAGCAGGTAAGTTTGACTGATAATCTTGACTCGGTTGACGTTTGTTTGGTGTGTTCTAGGTGATTAAAGTGTTATATGTGTGATATAGGTGAGTTTAAGCACTAAATCCCTTTGTGTGGTGTTGTTTTTGTGAGTGACTGATGTTGATATTTGGGAAAATTCATTTTTGATCGCCTTTGTGGTGTAGAAAAGACTTGTGAAGTTTCGGTGTTTTTGTGTTTTTGCGTAACGAGTCTTCGTTCAAGTAATTGAGCGTTACTAAGTTACGTGGGATTTGTTTTTATGAGTTATGTTTCAAAAGAGTGTGGAATTCTATTTTTGAAAACTGTGTTTTGAAAATAATAATTTTTTCGGTTGTCGTAAAAGTTAAGGTTTATCGCGAAAGACGTTAGGTTTTGATATGGGAGTACATAAAATATGAAAAGTATGAGGTTTTGAATGTAATAAATAAATTTAATATATATATATATATATATATATATATATATATATATATATATATATATATATATATATATATATATATATATATATATATATATAAAGAGGGGGCGGCCGAATATTAGGATAAGGGGGAAAAAGGAACCTAATTTGATACCAAATACAACTCTAAGCCTTAAGGGTTATCCACTAATAATATAAATACAAAATCAAGACTCCCAAATCCCTTTTTCCTGCATATTGAAGTCGACCACAAGGAGAACAAGAAGAAAAAAATTAGGGTTTCATAGTTTTCAAGTAATAATCAAGAATCAAGGTAAAATCCTTAAACCTTATGTGTAATTAATTAATTATTGTTATGATTCAGGTAATATTTATTATGATGGAATCTAGGGTTTATATTCTTCAGTAAATTAATGAAGTAAAACATGTTAGGATCATTAGATGTTAATAATATGGAAATTGGTTAAGGGAATTGAGTGTAAAACGCGTTAGATTACGTGTTAGGGTTTGGACAGAAAACTATGGCTGTAAAGATGTGAGTGTAAATAACAGATGGTAAAGAGTTAAGTCACGAAGTTTAGGTCTAAATTGAATTTTAATGAAAGAGCTTTCCGAAAAGTCCAGCCACGATTGATTTCAAGGTCGGGAAGTTGGTCTTTTGATTTTTCTTTGTTAAGGTGTCAAAGCTGTCAAACCGGGACAGAATTTGGGTAAAAGTTTGAGGGTGAGTTGTGGTTGTAAAAGTGGTATTTTGACTAGCCCTTCTGGAATAGCTAAGTATTAGGTTATAATAGACTACCACGAAAAGGATTCGCGATAAAAACTTGTGGAAGTATTTTATGTTAATCAAAACTTTTTGGTGTGCGTTCAGATCCGAATTTGAGTAGTTGACAAGTTTGATTTTCTTTTGAGTGCTTGTGTATGTTATTGGTCCATGGCCTTCTGGGATTAGCTTTTATGCTTATGAGAGACCATGGTAAATTTTTGGTGTGAGTTGTTGAGCTTTATTTGTCATGATTTCATGTGGGTGAATGTACCCAAAAATTCTGCGTTTTCTGATTTTAAAAGTGCAAGGGATTTAGTGAGTGTTAGGTTATGGTGGTGGTTAGTATGGTGTCTAGAAGATCCATGGTGGGTCATATGAGTCTTAGACATCCATCATATGTGTATTACATGGGTTGTAGCTTTTAGCTTGACCTTGTGTAACGTGGACTTATTTGTGTTGTTTAGATTTTTGAATAGTTTTTGTGGAAGCTGCAAGGTTTGAGGTGAGTTCATAGTCCCATATTTTTAACTTGTTATTAAACTTGGGATGGGAATGATGTTTGTCTTAAATATTTGAGTTACTGTGATTATATGTGTGTCAAAAGAGCTTGGACTTATAATGTTATCGTATGCATGCTATGTGTGATTATTTGCTTGTGTGGATATATATGTTCCAATTAGGAGGATGCTTATCCCGTTGCTCGCGCATGCGACCTAATTGTGGTTCATTGGGGTCGGAGGACACGAGCCGTCCAGTTGTAATCATTGTGGGGTCGGAGGACACGAGCCGTCCTGTTGTAATCATTGTGGGATCGGAGAACACGAGCCGTCCTGATGTTGCCTTATGTGTGTTGTTGCCTTCGTGTGTGATTATTGACTTGCAAATACATGTAGCTATATGATAACTGTAATTTATTTGTCCAGCTATATTTTATTATCACAGTAAACTGGTTGTCTTGTTAGTGTTTGTGTGTCTAAACCTATGAATCTCACCAACATTATGTTGACGTTTTAAGCATCATTTTCAGGTGAGCTTTCTAAGGATAAGATAGAAGGATGTGATTAGACGAGACCTTAGTTGCATTGGAAGTGGTTTATCATCTATTCTGGGATTTTTTTGGATTTTGTTTTGGGTATTTTGTTTTGGGGTTTTGTTACGACACTTCGTGTCTGTACTTGCTCTATTTTTACTGCATGTAGTTATTCTCTATATAGACACCATGTGTTGTGATGATATCAATGAAGTTACACCCTCGCGTTTCCGCCTTGGCGAGGTGTGACACTAAATAACACCAACACCACTGTCACGTCAGCGCCATATCATTTTAACACCAAATAGCATAACACCAAAAACATCAGGAAATCATAACACCCAATAATACCACTCTTTGCATATTTATAAATTCTACCCTCAATAAATTCATTTATTAAACATTCAAACATTTCATTAATAAAACTAAACATTACATTACGAAATAAAAACATTACAACTAAAAAAATAAAAAATAAATTAAAAAAACACATAATAAAAAAACTAGTTGTTTGTCGGACCGGTTGGCGGATGTTGCAAATTATATTTTTGTTTGATTCTTTGTTTTTCCATTTTGATATAATACGCCTCGTCCGGATCTACGTCACTCATTTTCATACTGAGAAATCTAAATTCCTCCAAACCTGTAGTCGTCTCGTCTTTCATTCTAGCCGCGTCATACGCCATTTGGGCCACTTCCCATCTAAGTCGAAGCTCGTGTGTCATAGAATCCAAGTTGCTTGACGCACTTCCCCCGGTACTAGTCGATGTATCGGACTTTTGTTTTTTTCCGGTGCGTGCTTTCCCGGGAGGACGTGGTTGTGCATCATGACCGAATATCTCTTCGTTGCTTTGACCAGGGACATCTCCGGTTAAATCAATCGGTTCCGGCGCGTCCCATTTTGGACATGCCCTTAAAATCAACCACGTTTCCTCTTGACCAAACGAAACACCTTTGTGTTCGTTACGATAGAATTGTCTAGCATGCCTCATATCATCATTATCACCTTCACCACTTTTGTCAAACGTTTAGCACGTTTGTAACACGCTTCGAACTTTTGGCAATTTGCGTTCAACGTATGCCACTTGCTTGATAGCATATCTTCGTTACGCTTTTGAAAAATTTACCGGTTGAACTCATTCATAACCCGATACCAAAACGTAATCGACTTTTGTGAAACTCCAACATTCTTATCCTCGGAAACGGCCAACCAACATACGGCAAGTAAACATTCTTCTTCCGATGTCCAACGTAACATACTATTGCTCACGTCGGGATTTTTTTCATCATATATTTGTGAGGATTGGGTTTATTTGGCTCTTTTTGACACCCGTTTACCTCCACCTTTTTGTTTTCATGGAGATATAGCTTCGGGCTCCACGGACGCCGCTTGTGAGGATTGGGTTTGTGGTGTTGGCGGTGTATGTTGCTCGGTTTGGGTTTGTGCGAAATTTTGTTGCCACATTAAAATAAATTATTGTTGTTGTTCGGGTGTGAAATTAAGTGGGTTAGGACTTGACAAAGATCCGGCATTGTTTGAGTTAGGATTTCCAAAACCCATCATCAAGTTCATGAAACTTTGATCGTCACGTCCTGACATTTTTTTGGATCGGATTGTTTTTTTTGTGGATCGGATGCTTTTTTTGTGAGTATATGTTGATCAGTAGCATATGTATATATATAAGTAGTGTAGATTTTTTTTTTTTTTTTTTTGGTTTTAGAAAATGTATCCGTTGCAAACGGTCAAATTCAAACGGTAATATACTAGGGGGACTTTTTAAAACCAAATGGAAAGTTTACTAACGTGCATTAGTGTGGTAACGTGAAAGGAAACGCATGGCCAAAAAAATGAAGCTGGAAATGGTGTTAACGCCTAAACGGCGTGGAAAACATGCCATGTAGGCAAAAACGCCGTTCGGGCGTTATTACTCCCTCCCCTCTAAGTTAAGTTGGATTGTAATAGGAGCAAATACTATAAATGTCGTCGCTCAAATTGTTTACTTTTTTCTAAAAAAAAAACATGAATTCTCAAAATAAACAATGCAAATTTGGCGACTAGTCACTTGGGCGACTGAAACTTACCTACACAAAAAGTCACCAAAAGTACAATCATGAGACACTTGTCAACATTTTATTTGAGCAACTAGTCGCCCAAGTCACCTTGTATATTTTGAGAAGTAATAAGTTTTTTGTCTAGAGAAAAAGAACAATTGGCCGACTTAGGCATTTAAAGAATTTGCTCTTGTAATAGTGAGTTAAGTGATATAACACTTCTTTAATACTACTAATATTCTTGGGTAAGTAACTTGGTTTTAGAGTAAAATACACAGTTCGTCCTTTTACTTGTATTCAAAATACACGTTGAGTCTCAAATTCAAATTAAATACACCCAAAGTCCTTGTTATGCATTTGTTGCATCTCCCAAGGTCCTTTTGACTAGACGTCGAGAGTCAACATCTATTAAGTCTTAGGTATTTTTGTCATGTCACCGAGTTATGTTAATTATTTAATTATTTTGGTACAACTTTAGGGACGACAAGTGTAATATTTACTCCTAAAATTAACACAATCACCTCATCCACCCTCCTTCTTCTTCATCTACACTCACCACCACCAATCATTACAACCACCCACCACCATTACAACCATCTACATACTACCCTCCCACTCACCACCACCAATCACGGATCTGTCACCAACCCATTGTTAATCAAGTTCATAGAGGCCAATTAATATGGATTAAACTCATTTTTCTTTTGGTGAAATCCAATACAAGAATGAAAGAAACAATATTTTTCAAAAAAAAAGATTTTTTTTCCTGTTAATAATTATTACAACGCCCAATTGATTCAACAATTAGATTATTGGAGTTATCGTGTGATTAGCCTAGGATTCATCTTTTTAACCATAGGTATTCTTTCAGGAGCAGTATGGGCTAATGAAGCGTGGGGATCATATTGGAGTTGGGATCCAAAGGAAACTTGGGCGTTTATTACTTGGATCGTATTCGCAATTTATTTGCATACTCGAACAAATAAAAATTTGCAAGGGACAAATTCCGCAATTGTGGCGACTATAGGAATAACAAACAGATATATATTCATATGAATTAAACCATTCATATAGTAACACACATTTATATGAACTAAACTCATTTTGTAACAAACATCTATGTATCAACTAACTAAGCTCATTAATTCATTACAAACATATATCAGACACAATACATCACAATATATCGACAACCAAAACCATTAATCTTGATCAACAAATTTATTATAACATGATCGCTATCTCCACATACTAATTCTCACTAATAATTATTGCCAGTTACCTACATATCTCAAAACAAAGTCATTCCAAGAACAAAACTTTAACTATCAATCTTAATGATAAAAAAAACTCAAACATCTTTATCATGCACCTCCTTCTTAACAACAACGTTCTCATTCATATTCATTTGTTCTTGATCTTCACGATCACTGATGAGTGCTCAAACACTCATCATTTTTGGTCAAATCTGAACTGCAAAACATACAAAAACACTCAGAAATGCATCAAAATACTAAAAATATTTCAAAATTATGTTTTATATGTTTTAGATGCAAAATGAGCAAAAAAAGATGAAAAACGTACAAAGTTTGCAAAATTGGCAGTTTCAATCCCCCAACTTTCAAAAATTGGCAAAAATAGTCCCTGAGCACTTATTTGGAAAGAAAAGTCACCAAAGGTCCTTTTTAAATCATAAGTTGTCATATTTGGTCCTTTGGTGAAAAATCTCAAAAGTTTTAGAAAATTACATTTTGGTCCCTGGAGTTTCAAACTTTGGCAGATTTGGTCCCTGGTGGGATATTTTTGAAAGAAAAATCAATTTTGGTCCTTGGGAAATCAAAAGTTATTAGAATTGGTCCCTGGGTGAAAGTTTTGAAAAGTTTACAATTTTGGTCCTTTAACTTTGGAAAATTACATAAATGGTCCCCGGGAATTTTAAAAGTGAAAAATGTTCATTTACGGCATCTTAGGTCCTTGTATTGTTAAAGTTTGGCAAAAGTGGAACTTGTGAGTACTTGGGAAAATTTACATTTTCAGTCCCTAATCTTTCACCAAATTACATCCTTGGTCATTGTGGTTTCCTAAAGTTACTAAACCAAAATACCCTTTGCATTTTAAACCTGATCCACAAACCAAACACAACCCAAAACCAAATCCCCAAGCCCAAATACAAACCGGCCCATCTCCCTTTAATATAAAACCTGGTCATTTGACCAGGTCAAACCTTCTCCCCCGTCCACTATTCATCACCCCTTCCCCCCAAACCTGCTCCATGATTCTGCATCCATGCCCCCCCTTCCCACCAATTTTCTCACCAACCTCACCACCCCCCCCCCTCCATTAATAATCTCACCCTATCCATTAATTACATCTACCTGTCAAACCAACCCCCACTCAAACTCCCAACACCTTTTCCAGCCAAAACCTTAATCAAAGGCTCAGATCAACTAAAAGCCATCCAACGGCTCCAAAAGAAGTGGGAAAGAGAGATGATACCTCCAGGTCTTATAAAAGAAAATAAAAACAAGAGAAAGAGTAGTAGTTAATTTTAGAGTAGCTTTAGAATAGTGTAGCTTGTCGAATTAGTGTAATTTTCTATTTTTATTGTAATTTTTGGTTTAAAATCCTTGTACTAAGTGTCTCTTGTGTATTTGAAACTCAGTTAAAGCATCAATTCCAGTTTCTCAGTTCTTCATTTTCAAAATTGTACCTTTTGAAGTAGAAATTTCAAATTCCTTATAAAAGTGTTAAAAGCTGTTGTGTAATGCTTGTATAAGCTCAGTTGAGCTTATTTGAATGTATTTCATAGTTCTTAAGGTTTTATGAACCTTCTTGTTTCAAAATCTGGAAAAGCACAAAAATAAATAAAAAAAATAGTTAAACAAAAATAAAAAAGTAGTAGTAAGCTGAGGTGACAAGCTTTCATAAGCTACTAAGACCTCCTGATAAGCTCAGGAAACTTCTTGATAGTTTCCCTGAGCATATCTCACACCCTAGTTCCCTTTCTGTGCATGAATCCTTAGTTTGCAAGTAAGTGATCATTTTGATTTTTATGCATTTCTTCTTATATAAGTTTATTAGTTGTAACTTGTAGTTATATTATCTCATTTTGCTTATTCTAAGTCAGTTTAGAACTTGTGGGTAGCTTATTTGGAGTTTAGCTTAGTATCATATTGTATAAATTGCCTATATAGGGGTGTTTGTTTTAGGTTGTTTAGTCAGGTTCTGGTTGTTATCCTGGTTTACCATTGTTGCAGCATGTCTTTGTAGGTCCTAGTGAGTGAAATCAATCCTTAAATTCAGTCCTCAAGCACCATAAGTCAAAAATCTATTTCAACTCTCATTACTTGTGGTCTGTTAAGTGTCTAGGACTCCAAATCATGTGTATTAGTTAAAAAGTTGTTAATTTAGCTTAAGTCAGTTACATTATAGCTTTTTATATCACATTTAGTCATTTAGGATCAACATAAATCCATTTTAGTCAAAGTTCCAAGTTCAAGTCAAAAAGTCAAAAAGTTATCTTGTCCAGAAATCCCAAAATTTGTAGGAATTGTTTGGAATTTTGTGTTGATATTTAGACCTCAATCTTTTTACATATTGTAGTTTGTTAGTTAGTGTTTAGGAATCCACTTAGTCCTTATTTTTTAAGATTTTATTTGAGCTTATTATTGCTTATCAAAGTAGGCTGCAGGGCATGTGTCTGCCCTGCACACAGATCTTAACCAAAAGCCCCATCTTCAATGCTTCATATTTGTTCCCTTAATGGGTCCCACAATGAGCTTATTGGCTTTTTGAAAAGCCAATAAGCTCATATTCAAGGTTCAAGTCTTAACTTTTGGTTTTGAGCTTATTTCCATAGGCTGCTAGGCCCATCAACTTTGTCCCACTTTGTATATTTGCTGAGTATTCAGGTTTTGACCCATGTTTCATGCCCTCCCCTGGTTTCCATAGTGGGCCCCAGAGGTCACACTTTGGCTTTTGAGAGAGCCAATAAGCTCATTTTATTGGTTCCACTCTCACTTTGGGCTTCCAAGTTCCCTAGTGGGCCCCACAGGGGTGCCTAAGTTGCCAATTGGCCTGTTTGTTGCTCAGGATTTGGTTTTGTGCTTATTACCTTATATCAGCTTATTACTTGCATTTTTCTCATTAATTTTGCTTATTTCAAGTTACTTAATATCTGTTTTAGCTTATTGAATTCTGTGGTAGCCTGTGGTAGCTTATTCAAGCCTTCTTAAGTTCTAATAAGCTTATGTGCTTATCTGCCAATCCCTTTAGCTTCTCTTTTGCTTATTTTTAAGCTTCTGGCCAAAGTGCCTTTGTTAAAATTCATTATTTTAAATAGTTAAGTAGTTTTGAAAAAGAAAAATCCAAAAAAGACAAATTTTCCTAAAGTGATAGCTTCTATTTAAGAAGCTTATTGCTCATTTGCTTATTTTCATTAAGCATTTAGTATTTTTATAATTTTCCTAGGTTCCTGTAGATGTAAAATAATTTCTGTAATTTTTTTTTCATATTTTTCTCTTTTCGTTTAGTATTTTTAATAATTAATATTAATTTTTATTAATATTAATTTTTATATTATTTTAGATTGTTCTAAGTTTTAATTCTATTTTTCTAGGCTTATTTTACATTTTCTTATTATTTAGTGTATTTTTAAATAGTTATAAATAATAATTAATTAATAGTAATTATTTAAAAAGTAGGAAAAATATATTTTAAGTTTGAAAATTAGTTTTATAGTATTTTAGATTTTTCCAAATTTATTTTTCATATTTTTAGTGTAATTTCATAATTAGTTATAATTTAGGTTAATTTAAATAATTAATAAGTAATTAGAAAATAGTAATTAATTAATAATAATTAATTAAATAGTGTAAAAATTAATTTTAATTTTCCAAAAAGTTTATTTTATTATTAGGATTGTAAAAATGTGATTTTCATCTTTGTAAGTATTTTATTTTACCAAAACTCGCGTTTTATTTTGTACGTTCGCGTTATTTAAAACTGAACGTACGCGTTTTTAGGTTTCAATCGTTTCTAAGTATCTGGTCTTCACGTAATCATTCACATAGCTTATTTAAGCTATTTCATTATACAAATCAGTAGTGTAATCCAATCTCAAACCCTTTCTGTCCAAATTCACCCGCTCACAAACCCGTTTGTTAACCATCCACACCTCGTCGGGACATAACGACCCGGGGAACCACTGTATTCCGCGGAGCTTTGACTCTAGGCAGTTTGACCTTGTTGACCATCCTTTGGTCAATTTAGGTTGACCGTTTTGGAGCCAATCAAATTTTGGCGCCGCTGCCGGGGAGGTTGTGCGCGCTTTTCTAAACGGTTTTGCGTATTAGTGAGTCAGGATATACATCCATTGTATATTAACCACCCTTGTTCATATTATCTACTTATTTTCATATAAAAACAAAACTGTTCACGAAAATATTTTAAAATCAGTTTTCAACGAACACAAAAAACACAAAAATATTTTCTTTCCCATTTGTACAAAATGTCTTTCCAAAAACCCAAAAACATTCTCCTTTACCCTCTCACATCTTTGATTCTTCATTCCTTACCCTCCCAAACATTTTGATTCTTTTTATGTCTCTTCCACACCTTCTTATTTGCCATTAGTATGGTAATCCTTATAATGGTGGCAATTGCCCCAGCTGTGGCATGGTAGAGTCAGGAAACGGGTCTGTCTATAACCAGAATCCCTATTCCTACCATGACACGACTGATTCATTCCATCAGTTACCACACCATGAGACTCAGCAGTTTTACTGTTGTGAGTACTGTGGTGGTTCACATTACTGTTCTGATTGTCAATCGGGAAACACGCTTGTCTATGAGCAATTCCCTGATAACAATTATAACTCAAGCACATACAACCCACAGCCACATCAGTTTCACTGTTGTGATTACTGTGGAGGTCCACACTCTAGCTCGGATTGTCAAAAAAGGAATCCATTTCCTTGTAACAATTACGACTATTCGTTTTCAGACCCACCTCCACAGTACCAAATGATTCACACAACTCCTCATGATACTGAGCAAGACCTTTTACTAAAGGCTCTTGATATATTAAAAGAACTTAAGGAGGAGTTGGTTACTACACCGTTTCAAGACTCTCGTGAGAAATCTATGGCAGAATTACTTGCTGAAGAACGAGAGGCTAGAAACGAATTGAGCATGGAAGAATTACTTGTCTTAGAACAAGCAGCTATAACACGTGCCAAATTTCGTCAAGCTGCTCTTCTAGACTGTGATGATGATAGTGATAATGAGGACACCCTTGATATCCTTCAATTTTATAAGGGTTCGTTAGATTCATCATTTGTGATTCCTCCCATTGAAAATCAGGGAGAAAATAATGAGACGAGGAAATTACTAACAGAAGATCAAATGGAACTCATACAATCCATGAATGCCAGCTCCTCTCATCTCCCTCAGTCTGTTGTTATCACACCCGAAGTTCACACTCACTCTCTAAACATGGGGGATGAGCATCTTAGCACTGTTCCTAATAAGGAATCGGATGAATTAATAAAGTCTAGTGTTGTGATCCTTGTCCCAATCCCGAGAGAGTTACAGGGGACTTTTGATCAAGTGTGTGATATTCCTTCTCACCCTAATAATCCAAATGATCAAATTGAGATTGTCTCTGATTCCAGTGATGATTGTTTATCTTATGGAGACATTGAGTATGTTGATGCATCCCTTCCCCACTATAATGTTGACTTTTTTCTCGAGGAGTTCGCCGATGAACTCACTCACACCAATTCACTTCCATCAGGATGTGATGATTATCTCTTTGATTTCAAAGATGATATGGAGGAAGTCGAAGCATTCCATGCTCTAGATAGTTCAACTTTATATGAAGTTGATGATAACTATCTTGATTCTGAGGGGGATATTCTTTTCCTTGAAAGCCTATTGAATGATGATCCATCACTCAATTCCTATCTCAATACCGGGCTTCGTGATTCACCCACTGATGAAAATTCTTTATCTTATGGAGACATCAGTGATGTTGATGAAATATCTTCTGAGCCCATCATTGATCATCTTATCATGACTCCTCCGGAGTATGATAGCCCGGGAGGGAGATGCACTCAATCATGAGGATTTGCAAATTCCCACCCACCCGCCTGGGATGTTTTTGAGCTCAACCCTTGAAATCCAAACTCAGGCTAATGAGCCTGTTCTCGAGGTGACTTCCTCTCTTCTTCACTCCTTCGGGAATGAAGATACTATATTTGATCCCGGCATTTTCAGTTACCATTATCTTGAGCCAGGGTCTGTATATCTCATCGGTGTGGAACTTTCACGTGCTTCAAATGTTTGTCCAAACATCTTGAATGAAAGTCCGATTGAGATTGTTTCTTCCACATCATGCTTCCCCAAGGACAATTGAATTCGGGGTCGAGTCAAGCTAGCGACTCGGTAAACAAAAACAGCAGCATGTACTTAGGGTTTTCAACCTAAGTGTGGGGGAGTTACCCCACTGTGGTTACAAAAAAAAAAATAATAAAAAAAAAAAAAAAAAAAAAAAAAAAAAAAAAAAACTGTTGTTTTCCACATTTAGCTTGTAATGTTGCCCTTTTACGTTCAAAGAGTCGGCATAATAGCCGGGACTTTGAATATTGAGGACAATATTCATTCTAAGTGTGGGGGGGGGGGGGAGGGGGTATTTCGCTATTCTAGCAAATTTTATCACATTTTACTATCTTATACCCCCGTTTTTGGCCAAAATTTCAAAAAAAAATAAAATTTTTTCACTGGTGCTTCAAAATTTTTGTGGTAATCAATCCGCCGTGTCTAACCGACAAAGGGATTGGCTAATCCAGGAGCAAACGACTCTTGGTAAAGATATATCAAATCCGTTTATGGGTTGCAATTTGCCCAAAATTGTATGGTACCTCAACTCGCCATATCCCATAAAGCAAATGAGTTGGCTAGCCCGCAAGATTATGGCTTGTGGTATAGGCAGTGGAAAATCCATAATTGGTAATCAGCTCACCAAGATGTTGACTTTGTCCATCAAGAGTTGGCTAGTCCAGAAGCAAACGGCTTTTGGTAAAGACGAATCAAATCCGTTGACAGCTAGTGGTTTGCTCAAAATCACATGGTTATCAGGTGTACCACAGTTCTTACATCTGGCTACTCCAGAAGTGATGGCTTTTGGTAAAGAGTTTAAAATTCATCAAGTTTTCAAAACATTTTATTGCTAGGGACTAGCAATAGTTTAGTGTGGGGGATTGATGAGTGCTCAAACACTCATCATTTTTGGTCAAATCTGAACTGCAAAACATACAAAAACACTCAGAAATGCATCAAAATACTAAAAATATTTCAAAATTGTGTTTTATATGTTTTAGATGCAAAATGAGCAAAAATAGATGAAAAACGTACAAAGTTTGCAAAATTGGCAGTTTCAGTCCCCCAACTTTCAAAATTTGGCAAAAATAGTCCCTGAGCACTTATTTGGAAAGAAAAGTCACCAAAGGTCCTTTTTAAATCATAAGTTGTCATATTTGGTCCTTTGGTGAAAAATCTCAAAAGTTTTGGAAAATTACATTTTGGTCCCTGAAGTTTCAAACTTTGGCAGATTTGGTCCCTGGTGGGATATTTTTGAAAGAAAAATCAATTTTGGTCCTTGGGAAATCAAAAGTTATCAGAATTGGTCCCTGGGTGAAAGTTTTGAAAATTTTACAATTTTGGTCCTTTAAATTTGGAAAATTACATAAATGGTCCCCGGGAATTTTAAAAGTGGAAAATGTTCATTTAAGGCATCATGGGTCCTTGTATTGTTAAAGTTTGGCAAAAGTGGTCCTTGTGAGTACTTGGGAAAATTTACATTTTCAG
Source organism: Artemisia argyi (assembly GCA_030686995.1). NCBI lineage: Eukaryota > Viridiplantae > Streptophyta > Magnoliopsida > Asterales > Asteraceae > Artemisia > Artemisia argyi. The sequence goes on from CM060691.1 coordinate 41,900,121, forward strand.
TCCCTAATTTTCACCAAATTACATCCTTGGTCCTTGTGGTTTCCTAAAGTTACTAAACCAAAATACCCTTTGCATTTTAAACCTGATCCACAAACCAAACACAACCCAAAACCAAATCCCCAAGCCCAAATACAAACCGGCCCATCTCCCTTTAATATAAAACCTGGTCATTTGACCAGGTCAAACCTTCTCCCCCGTCCACTATTCATCACCCCTTCCCCCCAAACCTGCTCCATGATTCTGCATCCATGCCCCCCCTTCCCACCAATTTTCTCACCAACCTCACCACCCCCCCCCCCCTCCATTAATAATCTCACCCTATCCATTAATTACATCTACCTATCAAACCAACCCCCACTCAAACTCCCAACACCTTTTCCAGCCAAAACCTTAATCAAAGGCTCAGATCAACTAAAAGCCATCCAACGGCTCCAAAAGAAGTGGGAAAGAGAGATGATACCTCCAGGTCTTATAAAAGAAAAGAAAAACAAGAGAAAGAGTAATAGTTAATTTTAGAGTAGCTTTAGAATAGTGTAGCTTGTCGAATTAGTGTAATTTTCTATTTTTATTGTAATTTTTGGTTTAAAATCCTTGTACTAAGTGTCTCTTGTGTATTTGAAACTCAGTTAAAGCATCAATTCCAGTTTATCAGTTCTTCATTTTCAAAATTGTACCTTTTGAAGTAGAAATTTCAAATTCCTTATAAAAGTGTTAAAAGCTGTTGTGTAATGCTTGTATAAGCTCAGTTGAGCTTATTTGAATGTATTTCATAGTTCTTAAGGTTTTATGAACCTTCTTGTTTCAAAATCTGGAAAAGCACAAAAATAAATAAAAAAAATAGTTAAAAAAAAAATAAAAAAGTAGTAGTAAGCTGAGGTGACAAGCTTTCATAAGCTACTAAGACCTCCTGATAAGCTCAGGAAACTTCTTGATAGTTTCCCTGAGCATATCTCACACCCTAGTTCCCTTTCTGTGCATGAATCCTTAGTTTGCAAGTAAGTGATCATTTTGATTTTTATGCATTTCTTCTTATATAAGTTTATTAGTTGTAACTTGTAGTTATCTTATCTCATTTTGCTTATTCTAAGTCAGTTTAGAACTTGTGGGTAGCTTATTTGGAGTTTAGCTTAGTATCATATTGTATAAATTGCCTATATAGGGGTGTTTGGTTTAGGTTGTTTAGTCAGGTTCTGGTTGTTATCCTGGTTTACCATTGTTGCAGCATGTCTTTTTAGGTCCTAGTGAGTGAAATCAATCCTTAAATTCAGTCCTCAAGCACCATAAGTCAAAAATCTATTTCAACTCTCATTACTTGTGGTCTATTAAGGGTCTAGGACTCCAAATCATGTGTATTAGTTAAAAAGTTGTTAATTTAGCTTAAGTCAGTTACATTATAGCTTTTCATATCACATTTAGTCATTTAGGATCAACAGAAATCCATTTTAGTCAAAGTTCCAAGTTCAAGTAAAAAAGTCAAAAAGTTATCTTGTCCAGAAATCCCAAAATTGTAGGAATTGTTTGGAATTTTGTGTTGATATTTAGACCTCAATCTTTTTACATATTGTAGTTTGTTAGTTAGTGTTTAGGAATCCACTTAGTCCTTATTTTTTAAGATTTTATTTGAGCTTATTATTGCTTATCAAAGTAGGTTGCAGGGCATATGTCTGCCCTGCACACAGATCTTAACCAAAAGCCCCATCTTCAATGCTTCATATATGTTCCCTTAGTGGGTCCCACAATGAGCTTATTGACTTTTTGAAAAGCCAATAAGCTCATCTTCAAGGTTCAAGTCTTAACTTTTGGTTTTGAGCTTATTTCCATAGGCTGCTAGGCCCATCAACTTTGTCCCACTTTGTTTATTTGCTGAGTATTCAGGTTTTGACCCATGTTTCATGCCCTCCCCTGGTTTCTATAGTGGGCCCCAGAGGTCACACTTTGGCTTTTGAGAGAGCCAATAAGCTCAGCTTATTGGTTCCACTCTCACTTTGGGCTTCCAAGTTCCCTAGTGGGCCCCACAGGGGTGCCTAAGTTGCCAAATTGGCCTGTTTGTTGCTCAGGGTATTGGTTTTGTGCTTATTACCTTATATCAGCTTATTACTTGTATTTTTCTCATTAATTTTGCTTATTTCAAGTTACTTAATATCTGTTTTAGCTTATTGAATTCTGTGGTAGCCTGTGGTAGCTTATTCAAGCCTTCTTAAGTTTTAATAAGCTTATGTGCTTATCTGCCAATCCCTTTAGCTTCTCTTCTACTTATTTTTAAGCTTCTGGCCAAAGTGCCTTTGTTAAAATTCATTATTTTAAATAGTTAAGTAGTTTTGAAAAAGAAAAATCCAAAAAAGACAAATTTTCCTAAAGTGATAGCTTCTATTTAAGAAGCTTATTGCTCATTTGCTTATTTTCATTAAGCACTTACTATTTTTATAATTTTCCTAGGTTCCTGTAGATGTAAAATAATTTCTGTAATTTTTTCATATTTTTCTCTTTTCATTTAGTATTTTTAATAATTAATATTAGTTTTTATTAATTAATAATTAGTTAATAATTAATAATAATTATTTAAATAGCCTTAAAAATATATTTTCTGTTTTAAAATTAGTTTTATATTATTTTAGATTTTTCTAAGTTTTAATTCTATTTTTCTAGGCTTATTTTACATTTTCTTATTATTTAGTGTATTTTTAAATAGTTATAAATAATAATTAATTAATAGTAATTATTTAAAAAGTAGGAAAAATATATTTTAAGTTTGAAAATTAGTTTTATAGTATTTTAGATTTTTCCAAATTTATTTTTCATATTTTTAGTGTAATTTCATAATTAGTTATAATTTAGGTTAATTTAAATAATTAATAAGTAATTAGAAAATAGTAATTAATTAATAATAATTAATTAAATAGTGTAAAAATTAATTTTAATTTTCCAAAAAGTTTATTTTATTATTAGGATTGTAAAAATGTGATTTTCATCTTTGTAAGTATTTTATTTTACCAAAACTCGCTTTTTATTTTGTACGTTCGCGTTATTTAAAACTGAACGTACGCGTTTTTAGGTTTCAATCGTTTCTAAGTATCTAGTCTTCACGTAATCATTCACATAGCTTATTTAAGCTATTTCATTGTACAAATCAGTAGTGTAATCCAATCTCAAACCCTTTCTGTCCAAATTCACCCGCTCACAAACCCGTTTGTTAACCATCCACACCTCGTCGGGACATAACGACCCGGGGAACCACTGTATTCCGCGGAGCATTGACTCTAGGCAGTTTGACCTTGTTGACCATCCTTTGGTCAATTTAGGTTGACCGTTTTGGAGCCAATCAAATTTTGACCAAGAACATTCATGAGATCCTCAAACTTTGAGTACTCTTCTTTTTCAAACCATAATATTGGACCAAGGTCGGTTATTTTTTTTAACAAATACAATGAGTAAATCATCTTGCTTCAAATGAGTATAACCAATGGTATTTTTCCGATCAAAACAGCTTTGAATAGTTGCTTCAAGATCTATGACAAGACTAGTCGTTTGAGCTTTAACCCTCATAATAAAGTGAATCAATTTAGCTCGTGTGATTTCATTTTTCAGATGATAGTTAACGGTATTTTATGTTTCATTACTAATGGCGATGATAAGGGGATTCTTGTTATTAGTGGTGATAGTACCAGATCGGTAATGACCAGGCTTTTGATTTTTTACAATCAATAAAAAAGAGATAAATATTGCTGGTGGTATAGAGCTTGCTGGTGGTAGTGGTTTTGACTTTTTAGAGTCAAAGATAACAACAATATGTGTTGCAATTGATAATGATGATAAAAACTTAAAAAGATTAAATTTTATTTTTATTTATTTATTTATTTATTCATTTATTTTATCTGTTAATGGAGAAATGTTATATTAAGGGAAATAATTAGTGTAGTAGATAACAATTTAATTCAAAAATAGAAACAAAATCCAAACCTCAAATAGAAAAAGAAGAAAATTTGAGGGGAAATAAATACAAATATGTTTTTTTTTTCTTTAACTTGTATTTTAAATATTTGAGTAAAAAAGTGGGATTTGTTTAGATCTTGATGATGGTGCTTTATGTTTGGAGTGAATGGATGGGATTTGGGAATGAGTTTTTGTGTTTAGTGATGAATTGTGAAACGAGAAGATGGTGACAGTTGTAGTTTATAGATGCAAAAATAATAACTAGCAAGTATCATAATGTTAGGGGGGAAATATTGACTATAGATTAATGATGTTATGGATTTGATTATGGGTTCTATTGAGATTTTATGTTCTTGCTTGTGTTAATGGTGGTGGGTGGTGGTGGATGGTTGTAATGATTGTTGGTGGTGAGTGGAGATAAACAAGAATGAGGGTGGATGAGGTGATTGTGTTAATTTTGGGAGTAAATTACACCGTTCGTCCCTAAGATTGTACCAAAATAATTAAATAATTAATATAACTCGATAAAATGACCAACATATCATCATGTGCAAGGCACATGGGGACTTAACTGATGTTGACTGACGGCATCTAGTTAAAAGGGCATTGGGAGATGCAACAAATGCACAATAGAGACTTTGTGTGTATTTATTTTGAATTTGAAACTTAACGTGTGTTTTTTATACAAGTAAAAGGACTAACGGTGTATTTTACTCTTGATTTTGTAACATGAGGACATGAGGTGATGTGTGAAGTATTTTTCTATTTTGATCACTCTTAGAGCACCGGGTACTGTTGGCTTGAGCCATCACCTTCGGCGCCACCCTATGGCGCGAGACACCACACCGAGACTGGGCTGGTGGGTCTTGGCGGCGTGGCCATCAGCTCACACCGAAGTATTTTTTTTTAGGTGGGTTTGTTTCTTTTGTGTTTGTGTGTTGTGTTTTTGTTTGTGATTGTGCGAGCGTTTTCTTTCTTTCTTTCTTTCTTTCTTTGGTTGCAGGTATGTGATGGAGGACAACCACAGGAGAAGATTAGAAGAAGATGACGAGATGTATATTTTTTTTTTTACTTTTTCATTTTACACCCTTATTTTTATTACATTTTCATTTTACACCCATTAGTATATGGCCATCTTTTCTTTGAGCACTTGTAAATCTCTCTTTTAAATCTAAAACTTTTCAGCCATGTACCTAGACTGGAAAATAGGATTTTTTTTTTTTTTTTCTTTTTCTTTGTGTGTACTATGGCACCACTTTACTCTACGGCATCACTTTTTTACTAGGGATGGGGCTTTTGGTGTCATAGACAAAACTAATGCCATGGAGAAAAAATTGCTGAGGTGGCACTTTCCTATGGCACCACCCACGGTACCAAACGATACCTAGTGCTCTTTTAAGGTTTGTTTTTTTTTTTTTTTTTTTTTTTTTTTTTAATAGAGTTTAGTCTACTAATAATTGCATTTTTAAATTACAATCATGGAAGCATAATATAACATTGATATCCTTTTGTTTGTGGACGTGTCCTTGTAATTATTATAATGCTTATGAACATACACCCGAATACCACGATATTCGAACAATTCGAATATGAATATCCGAACTCTTATTCGGATGGATTTTAAATCTAGTTATTTGTGTTGAGAATTCAAATCATCCGATCCAAATACCAAATATCCGACGGGTCGATCCGAATAACACCCCAAGTCTCGTTGATGTGATCTTTCACCCAAACAAGTACACTCCCTTCTTTACCTAAAATTAGTTAGTTCTTGTGTTACTTTCCATTGATGCATTTTACTTTAATCAGAGGGTCACTTAATACATTTTTACAATGTAGGTATAAGATGGTATTCCATTCTTATCAATCATCGCAACCATTGCCTGACTTTTGGGTCGGGATTGCTTGTTGTTTGCTTAATCAATTCATAGAAGCATTGGGGAAAGATCCAAATGTGGTTATTACATATCAGGACCTATAGATGAAAATTGCTACTGAAAAATGCTTCTCAAATACAAGACACTCTTTGTGCATGCGGCAGATAATGCATTTGATTGTATAATGCCCATGGCTATGATGTAGATGATACCCATAATGCACTGTTGTTACACACTTGCAATTTATTTATTTTGAGAATACACTTGCAATTGAATTACACCTATAATCCTCATTGCAGCTTGATCTATAAAGCCATAAAAAAGCAAACCAGTAATAAAAAAGGATAAGTTTTTAAGAGATAGTTTTAGGTTTTTGTTTTGACTTGTGTCCCACATGGATGGATTGTAAGAACTTGAAAGAATGCATGGTAGTATAAGAAAAGAAGTATGGCCATGTGTGGAAATCAAAAGGGTCGGTTGGCTAAATATGCCACACTTGCCCATTGAATGGTAAGTGCTGTATGGCTATCAAGACATATGGCCGGCAGAATTTGTGGGAACTTATAGGGTTGGCTCTCTTGGCCGACTCTCCATTTGATATTTAGAGTTTTGTTACAATGCTTAGATAACCAATTTTGGTATAACCTGCTAGTTCCGTTAAAAAAAAAAAAAAAAAAAAAAAAAAAAAAAAAAAAAAAAAAAAAAAGCTGAGTTGTTGTTCATAAATCATAATAGGAAGAGGCTAGTACGAAAAACGGGCACTAGCAAAGAAGACGAACTTCTAAGAATTGAATGCAAGGTTTGAGCCTTTGAGAAACAGTCATATACATCCCATCACATGTATCAACTATCAACACAATTGTTTACAAATATTTGAGATAAAAAATAAAACATGTGTCACAGGGGATTTCTGTCAGCATGTTGTGACGAGATTTAGCCATCCTTTAAAATTTAAGAGTGATCCACGAGATTTAAAAGCTAAACTTAGATTTTGGTAACTGGTTCATTCTAGTTATAATACCATAAGTAAAGTGTAAACAAGTTAAGCTTTATTCAAGTAACTCGAGCTCGAACTCAACTCGAGCTCGTTCAAGGCGAGCTTTATCGATCCTTGAGCTTGAGCCCAAAAGATGAGCTCCAAATGTTTGACGACTCGAGTTCGAGCTTATATAGGCTCGACTCGAGTTATTATCGAACTTTTAAGTGATATATATGTTATGTATAATTTTAAGAGTTTTATGTGTAAATACACCAAGTGTAAATATTTATTAACGAATGTGTCTAGCTTTTCGATTTGAGCTCAAACTGAATCCAAACATCTTATATTTTAATTTTAGTTGTTTAAAAAAACAAAAAACAAACCATACTATAATTACATATAAATCAAGCTTTCGAGCCAAGCTCGGGTTGAATTCAAACTTTCTCGAGCTGAGCTCAAGCTTCCGAAATTAAGGCTCGTCAAGCTATTGAGCCGAACAAATATAGGCGAGTCGACTCAAGCTATGCCAAAGTTCGATTTGGTTCGACTCGTTTACACCCTAATTATAACAAACAAATAGTGACAGATCAAATTATAACAAGATTACCAGAGTAACAAATGTTTCACCAGCTAATGTTCTTGATATAATCAGTTGTCAAGACTCTTACTTAACTGGCGATATGTCATTAACTAAGCAGATTAATAACAACTGTATTCTCAAACACTCAAACGTCTGCTGGTTCAAATCATGATATAATCAAACAACCTGGAAAGACATAACAAAAGTGTTTTATTTTTATTTTATTTTTATTTTTTATTTATTTTTTATTTTTTTTTCTTATAATTTTAACAAGTGGAACCTCATAGGCATCTTCCAGTAACCTTCTTGACAAACTGTTAAGTACATGTTGGGCCACTAAGATGAGTTCGGTCTCTTATCAGTTATCATATTGTTGTTAAAAGTTTAAGCAACCAAAGTATGCTATCATATTGTTGTTAAAAGGTTAAGCAACCAAAGTCTGCTATCATATTGTTGTTAAAAGGTTAAGCAACCAAAGTCTGCTATCATATTGTTGTTAAAAGGTTAAGCAACCAAAGTAGGAACAACGTTAAAACTGTTAGAGAACTGGGAAAGGGTTATGATTATAATCTTGGATAATCTACTCGAATTGTGCATGTTCCCTTTCCGAATAAAGTAGTTCGACGATTTAAAGCTTGGGTATGACTAAATCCTTTTTGGGATAATTCAAGAAGAATACTTGGTTTCTTAGCACAAGAGAACTAAGCAAAAATAAAATAGAGATTATGTTGGTTTTCGTATGTTGCAAATGAGACCAATGTTTCTGTTATCAACAAAACTTTTTAACAATTACAAAGCGGTTAAACAGTTAATAACAAAAAAACATGACCACTGCCCCTTGAACCCGCAAGGGAGCGCGGACCCCTTGATCTCCGCATCTTTGTCCTGGTTGGAAGCATATTAGCTCAAGCGATTGTGCACTCCACGCTTCCTTAACTCGTATCCGAGCTTACACTCTGTTCCCGAGTTTTTTTAGGAGGGGAGAGGAAAGTAAAGGATAGTAAATTACATCAAAATTACTCTCCTAATTTACTTCCCAAATTGGGATGAAATGGAGTGATGTTGATTTTAAAGCTATTTTTTTGTTACTTCCTTCTCTTTTCTTTCCAACTCGGGAACACAAGATAAAAAAATAATTTATTATTACTCTCCTCTTTACTTCACTCCCTTTTTCCTCTCCATCTCTTTTCTTTCCGTTTTATACTCGGGAACAGAGTGTTATTTTTTGGAGTGAAAGGGAAAGGTTTGGGATGGTAGTAAAAAAAATTGTGTTCCTGAGATTTTTTAGGGGGGAGAGGAAAGTAAAGGATAGTAAATTACATCAAAATTACTCTCCTAATTTACTTCCCAAATTGGGATGAAATGAAGTGAAATTGATTTTAAAGCTTTTTTTTTTTTTTTGTTATTTCCTCTCTTTTCTTTCCAACTCGGGAACACAAGATAAAAAAAATAATTTCTTATTCCTCTCATTTTTACTTCACTCATTTTTTCTTCTCCATCTCTTTTCTTTCCGCTTTATACTCGGGAACAGAGTGTTAATATGTAATCCGATTGGCCACTAATACATCATAATCACCTAAAATAATTGATGACACTAAAATCACCAACCAAAACCACACTTCTAATTCCTATAGTTGGTTCATCTAAGAGGCTTGAATCAAACGGACACAAAACTACAAACTAGATTGACTCTACAACCTACAATTTGCATCATGAAAGTTGAAGATAGTGTGATTAACTTATCATACACTTACACATTGCTTTGTTGAAAACTATGCATTTATGGCGGTTTCAACTTTCAAAAATTCAGGAATGTTAAACAATACAAGATCGAAGAACGCAATTTATCATTCCTCATTTCAAACAAAACAACAAAAAATGACATTATATAATGTAACTAAAGCAACTTGGGTTAAGTATAAATCACAAAACTTCCATCTGGTAGGTTTCAATTTCAGTGCAACAAAATAATGTACATTAAATAGATTTTTGAGAAATGTACAAAAATGTTTAAATCACAAATCTGTTATAAACAATAATCAGGAGCCATTACCTTGAAATATTCGAATCTCAAATCTGTAACCACGTGTGGCTTCCATTTCCTATCGCAACGAAATTCAAAAGAACAAAGACACGTATTTCCAAACCCTTCAGTAAGGAACAAATTCTCAACGAATGCACTCGGTACCACGACACACCACTATCCAAACAATAAACAGTATCAAACAAACAGCAACATCAATAGCAAGAACAAGACGAACTTGACGACACCACTTATTCCGTATAGTTTGAGTAGTCGCTCTACTCATCGAACTCACTTCTTTATTCGCAATACCATCCACAGATCCACCTTGATTATCAGGATCTATACTCGAAGAATCCACCTTAGCACCACCCTTATCTCCCGACTTCCTATTCTCATCAGCCGCCCCATTTTCTCTAACCGAAATCACATGATCCCTCGTCTTCCTCTTCTCTTGCTTACTAGACTTCCCCAACAAAGGAGCTCTCGTCGAACCCACACTATCATTCTGACCATTACTATCACTTCCATTATAAGGCGACAGCGTACTCTTACTATCTCTACACGCATTACTCTCCTTATCCAAAGACGCGATCAAACGCCGTACAACAGGCTCCATCTTTTCTTGCACCACATCTAATTTCAACCCTGACCCGCTTCTCTTAGACGCTTTTTTCGCAACTTTCTTAAACTCATCCCTAAAATGCTCCAAAAACTCAAGCTTCCCAACGCCACCAATACTCTCATCAAAAATAGCGAAAAAAACATACCCATCCTCAATTAAAAACCCAAAACTTTTCTTACACATGGTCTGAAAATACCACTTATGATGACTAGGAACCTTTTCCAAACATAAAGCTGCTAACTTTTCAATCTCAACATCATCTCCATTATTAAAACCATACAAAACCTTAACCCCATTTGACACACAACAATAGTACACTACACTACCACTCAAATTCATCTTTAAACACAATAAAACAAAAATCTAACAATGACCCAGATCAGAAAACATGATTTTAAACCTACCCATATCTTCAAATCATGCTAATTCACAGATCCATAAAAAAGTCAAAAGTCAAAACCCTAATCAAAGACTAGTGAAATTAAACAAATCTAGTGGATGAAAATGAAATCTGTTAAAGGGAATTGGAATTGCGATAGAGATGAATATGATTACCAGTTTAGATCTGTGAAGAAAGTGGAGAAAATGTAGATGATTTGATTATAAAAAAAGTCAAAATTGAAATTGAAGTAATAAAAACAGCTGTTGTTTGTATTTTGAGAAAATGAATGGAATGGAATTTGACCGGATCAAGACTTGACCCATTCATCTAACTTTACAATTACAACATATACAGTACCTATTTGTCGTCCACTATCTTGCTTGCTTCCTATCTTTTTAATAATTTATTATTTTTTTAATTGAATTGTTAATAATTAGTCCTAATGATTAATAACTTTAAATATATAGTTTTGAACTTTGATGATTATGATTTATGTTTAACAAATTAGATTTCAAGATGTGATTACATTTTTGGTTCTTATATTGTCGGCACGATAGTTAGGTTATAAGTTATACTTTATACGTACACAATTGTGCTAGCGATGTTATAATTCTCATTAATGTGTTGTATGACTGTCACTAGAATTTGGTGTATAAACTTGAAGTTCGAAGAACTTTTAATAAATCGAGTAGAAATGTAGCTATTATAGGTTAACGTTATAACTTAGAGTCATTGGTGCTAATAGATTAAATATAATCGTTGTTGTAGCCTTTCTATGATCATGTTTGTTGTTATTGTCATCAAGAGGCATTGTAAATTTGTAATGATGAGCTAATTGCTAGTTTTCACTTATTTGCATAATTGCTTTAAGAAAAATGATTTATTTTTTTCTTTTTCTTTTTATGACTTACACTTCAATTTATAACAATTTCAGGATGTTTGTGACCATTGATGAATACAATTTCGTAATTCCAAACCTTTCCCTACACTATATAGCACACACCAACAAACGTAATTGACTTTTAACATTTTTTTAGATTTTGGTATTTACTACCTCCGTCCCATAATAATTGTCCACTTTGAATTTTTTAAGTCTTTTTTATTCAACTTTGACCATAAATATTTGTATTTGTGTAACATAATACTTGGTGAAAAATATATGAATAGATTGGGTTTTAAATGTATTTTCATTTGGTATAATTTTTATCAAGTATTATGTAACACAAAAAAAAAATATTAGTGGTCAAACTTGAACAAAAAAGACTCAAAAAAAGTCCAAGTGGACAATTAATATGGGACGGAGGGAGTATATACATATTAAACAAAATCCCTATAGAATTAATACAAGTTGTATAACAGTCCAAAGTACAAGGATTGTTTATGTAAATATTACTTAAAAGTTAGTTAGTATCCATTAAACTTTGTATATAGACCCGCTTAACTCATCATTTGTAATCACTTCATTTTGATAATAACAAATCATTTTCTTCTTCCAAATTACTGATTCCGCATAATTTGATATGGTATCAGAGCTCATGGAAGCTCGATCCTAACCGTTTTCCGTTCTTGTCATTTTCCCCAAATTAAACCTTAATTCATCAACTTCTATAATTGATCAAATAGATCAGTTCTTTTCTACAAGAAGCCTATTCAAATCAAGATTTCAATAATAGCGAATGGCGTTGGCGATTCTCATGGTGATGATGACCTTAACGGTGTTAATGGTGGTGGTAACAATCATAATCAATTTTAGGATTCCAATGCTCAGAACATGATGAATGATCCATTGTATTTGGTAAGTTCTGATCATCCTAGAATGATGTTAACTAACACACCCTTTAATGGAAGTAATTTCATGGGTTGGAGTAGAACAATTAAGATGGCTTTAAGGGCAAAATTGAAGTTTGGGTTCATAGATGGATCGTTAACTAAACCACATGTGATTGATAACAATTTCCAGAGATGGATACGTTGTGATTATATGGTTACTTGTTGGTTATTGAATTCAATGATTGCTGAACTTTCAGACTCCTTGTATTTTCAGTCTGCTAGTGATCTATGGAAGGATCTTGAAGAAAGATATGGTCAAAGTAATGGTCCCTGATCTATCAAGTTAAGAGAGAATTGAGTAAAGTGACTCAAGGAAGTCTTTTTGTTGCTGCTTATTTCACTAAATTGAAGAAGTTCTGGGATGAGTTACAAAGTCTTAATGGAATACCTGTTTGCTCTTGTGGTAAGATGATGGAATGCAGTTGTGGTATCACTGAGAAGTTTCTTGAAATTGAAAGTAGGTCTAAGTTGATGCAATTCTTGATGAGCTTAAATGATGATTTTGAAGCAGTTAGAAATCAAGTCTTGTCAATGGATCCTTTACCAAATATCAACAAGGCCTATTACATTGTTCAACAAGTAGAGAAACAGAAGCAAGTGACTTATACTACTGCTGATCCAACTGCTTTCTTTGCCAATAATGGTTCTAAGGTTCGTTCAGTGCCAAGAAGAGATAACAGGGAAGTCAGAGGTGACAAGAAGTTTTGTACTCATTGCAAGCAGGATGGTCATGTGTTTGAACAGTGTTTTGAGAGGTTGGGATATCCTGATTGGTATAAAGGTAAAAAGAACAAGATAAATGGGATGGCTGCTCCAGTGACTGCTGATTTGGGTGCTTACATGCAGCAGGACACTCCTTTTGATTTTGCTTATGAGAATGAGGTTAGGGTGAAAGGGGTAATGATTTGGATCAAAGAATGGTGGTTGTTGTATGCCAAGAAATGATGAAGATGTTTAAGGGTAAAGGAGTTGATCAAAGTAATGTGGCTAGTACCTCCAAAGCACATGCATGTACTTACTTTTATTGCTGCAAACCATATTTGAGAGTATCATTTCATGTGCTTGAATGCCTTAAAGAAATGCTTGCAATTAGATGTTAAGGTTGATTGGGTGGTGGATACTGGTGCTTCAGATCATATGTCCCCTCATTTGCATCTGTTTTAGTCAATTAGGATACTTAAAGGCCCCATTAAGATTGAGTTTCTTGATGGATCTAGTAAATTGGTTACCAAAGTAGGCAATATTCAAATCAATAGCTCCTTGATATTGCTTGATGTGTTTTATGTGCCTGAGTTTCAAGTTAATTTGTTATCTGTTGGCAAATTACTCAAAGCCCAAAATCTCATTGCCATATTTTCCCCAAAATTGTTTGTTTTCGAGGACCCTTCAACTAGATAAGTGGTTGCTCATGGAAAAGGGTTACATAATCTGTATATCTACAAACCAACAAGTTCCAATTCCACAAAGCCTATAATTCTACCTACTCTTCCTGTTTTTCCTGTTTTGTCTTCTTTTGTCAATAAAACTGTGCATTCTAATGATGTAACAGTAGATTTGTTCATGTTAGACCTGGTCATACTTCTGTGTCAAAAATGATTCATGTAAATGATTGTAAACATGAAGATCTGTCTCATTTCAACTGTGATACTTGTATGCTTGCTAAACAGCATAGATTACCATTTCCAAAAAACAATACTAGATCTCTCATCCCTTTTGAATTAATTCATGTTGATTTACGGGGTCCTTATAGAGCTGCAGCCTTAAATGGAGCTTATTATTTCTTCACAATTGTGGATGATAATTCTAGGTGTACATGGAGTTATTTGGTTCATACCAAGGATCAAATACTATCTATTCTAAGGGCTTTCTTTGCTTACATTGGTAACCATTTTAATGTTAAGCCTAAAATTTTAAGATCAGACAATGGTACTGAAATAGTGAATAAAGAGTGTTTGGCTTACTTGAAAGAAAAAGACATCATTCACCAAAGATCAATGGTCCATACACCTCAACAAAATGCAGTGGTAGAAAGAAAACATAGGCACTTATTAGACACTGCTAGGGCATTGAAGTTTCATGCAGGATTGCCTGATAAGTTTTGGGGGATTATGTTTTTACATATGCTTTTCTCATCAATAAAATGCCCATGAAAATCTTAGGCTGGAAAACTCCTTTTTGAGGTTTTACATAGTACACCACCTACCTATGACAGTTTAAGAACCACTGGTTGCTTATGTTATGAAACTATCACAAAACCTCACAAGGATAAATTTGCACCTAGAAGTATTAGATGTGTGCTTATAGGATATCCTCCAGGCCAAAAAGGTTATAGGTTGTATAACCTTGAAACCAGGGAGGTTTTCTGTAGTAGAGATGTGATCTTCAAGGAGACTATTTTTCCTTTTAAAAAGGGTGTTCAAGTTTCTCCACAACCTACAAAACATTGGCCTGACTCAGAGAATGTAGAGGAAGAAATTTTCTTTGATCGTCATGTGCAAAATGATACAAGTGGGGTTATGCCAAACACTCCTGATGATAGTCATAATGAAATACCAGAAGAGCATTTGTCAGATATACCTAGTCCTAATTCATTATCATCATCTCAAACATCTATTCCTACATCATCTCAACCTTCTCAACCTACAATTCCAACTAGAAGATCATCCAGAACCAGTACACAACCTACATGGCTTAAGGATTTTGTTGCTAGTAAGCATAAAGCTTCTATGGCTTCTTCTGTCACACCACCTATCTATCCTTTGTTCAAAGATCAGGATTTTGAATGCTACCCTGAAGAATATGTAGGCTCTTTAGCTCATGTTTTGGCCAGCCTTGAACCAACCAACTCCTCTCAAGCAGCTTCTGATTAAAGATGAGTGGATGCCATGGATAATGAATTAAATGCTTTGGAGGTTAATGACATTTAGGAGCTTACCACTCTACCAAAAGGCACAAAGGCTATATCTTCTAAATAGGTTTTTAAGATCAAGTATCTTCCTACTGGAGCTGTTGACAAATACAAAGCAAGGTTGGTAATTAGAGGCTTTGATCAAAAAGAAGGAATGGATTATAAGCACACCTTTTCCCATGTAGCAAAAGCAGCCACAGTCATAGTACTTATAGCCATTACAACTGCTAAAGGGTGGCCATTACATCAATCGGATGTTAATAATGCCTTCTTACATGGTTATGTAGAAGAAGAAATCTACATGAAACCACCAGAAGGATATAAAAGGCTTTGTCAGGGCAAGTATGCAAGTTGAATAAGTCTCTTTATGGTCTTAAGCAGGCATCTAGACAGTGGAACCAAGAACTTTCAAGATTTCTTATCTCATTGGGTTTCAAACAGTCCAAGAATGATTATTCTCTGTTTGTAAAGGCTGAAGGAGATTCTTTTACTGGCTCTAGTCTATGTAGATGATATATTGCTTATTGGTAACTGCCAACAAGAGATAAGTGATATAAAGAAGGCCTTGGACACCAAGTTTACAATTAAAGATTTGGGGTTGGCAAGGTACTTTTTGGGAATTGAGTTATGCAGAAAAGAGGCAGGCACTCATTTACACCAAAGAAAGTATGTACTTGATCTTCCCAAAGATGCAGGCTTGACTGCAGCTAAACCTACAAGTTTTCCTTTACCACAAAACCTTAAACTGTCACTTGATAAAGGAGATCCCATTACTGATCCTGAAGCATACAGAAGGTTAGTTGGAAGGCTACTTTATCTGTCTATGACAAGACCTGACATTTCATATGCAGTCCAACACCTTAGTCAATTTGTGTCTTCTCCTAAAGAACCTTATATGCAAGCAACTCTCCATTTACTAAGATACCTCAAGGGAACAATTTCCAAAGGGTTGTTTTATCCTGTTCAGTGTAATTTGAAGGTTGCAGGCTTTTCAAATGCAGACTGGGCTTCATGTATTATGACAAGAAAATCTTTGACAGGGTATTGTATTTTCTTGGGGCATTCATTGATATCATGGAAGAATAAAAAGCAAGTAACTATTTCTAGATCTTCTACTGAGTCTGAATATAGAAGTATGACAGCAACCACATGTGAATTGGTTTGGTTGGGCTATTTAGTGAAAGACTTTCACATCCATGTTCAAGTTCCTATTACATTGTTCTGTGACAATAAGGCAGCTCAACAAGGCAGCTCAACAGATAGTTGCCAATCCTTGTTACCATGAAAGGACCAAGCATCTAGACATTGACAGTCATTTCATTAGAGATAAAGTACAAGATGGTTTCATTCAAACTGCTTATATCCCTACTCATCTACAATTAGCAGACATCATGACAGAGGCTTTGGGAGCTGCTCAACACACTTTTCTGTCAGACAAGTTAGGTCTTCAAGAGGCTCCAACTTGAGGGGAGGCTATAGAATTAATACAAGTTGTATAACAGTCCAAAGTATAAGGACTGTTTATGTAAATATTATTTAAAAGTTAATTAGTATCCGTTAAACTCTGTATATAAACCCGCTTAACTCATCATTTGTAATCACTTAATAACAAATCATTTCTTCTCCCAAATTATTGATTCAGCATAATTTGATAACCCCCACCCCCCCTCAATTTGCTATCTTTGCACATGTACCATATCATGTGTTATCAAATTTAATTAGAAAGAAGGATACAAATTCTCGAATGTCTTGGTTTTAGCTTTTAAATCTTGGGCTAACGCATAATAGTTTAATCAATAATGAGTCACCTCCGCTATGAGTCTATGACAAAGACTTGCTGACCATTAAACCTAATATTACAGATTAAAAAGGTTGTATTTTTAACATGTATCGAAGAAATGGGAAACAAGATCCAATCCATCAACGTCAATGTTACATATAGTATAATTAAAACGATTGTTAATGATATGAATAAAGAATTTATAAAAGACGGCAAGACTCGAGAGTCAAATGAAAGCACTCCCGATATTAATTCTTGATATTATCGAATTCCTCGAAACTCCAAGTATAAGAAAAGTTAAAGATATTATTCTAATTTTGTTGTTGCTTCACCAAATTACATGCGTTCATGTTCTTTGTAGAGAAAAATGTTATTTCTTCCTAACTTTGCCTGTGTGGTTGGAAAGATAAATATGAGGGGATGAATCAGGAGTGTATAACAATGTTCGTTTGTAATTTGTCCCTTCAAGACGATCTCAAAACTGGGTGTAATATTTTTGACTGACCACTCTAAGAGCGCCACTCATCTTCACTCCTCGCTAAATTCATGCCACTACGTAACAGTCACCACATTTCTTACCAATTATCACACGTGATCTTCTACAAGCCATAAAATGTTTGTGTGTGGTCTTTAAGGTTTAACATGTGGTGCATGGCCTTATGACTAGTTTAGAGTCCTACATGCCTTGATTTTCATTTCACCGCATATACCTCACAAAAGCCATACTTTCCACAGCCCCACAAGGACGTTTGCACGAGGAATAGGCACCTTATCGCTTCGGGTTAAGATTGTCTCAAGTTACTTGAGTCAAGTTAGGGCATTATGAGCCATTGGATTTGATCTAATGGCTAATGGCTCATAATGCCCTAACTTGACTTAAGTTGTGTTTACAACTTGAGAGAATCCTTCTCCTATGGCTTCATGACATATACTTGCGCACAATTTAAATTATTATGATTTAAAACCGAAGTATTTTTTTTTTCAAACAACATATATTAGACAAGACAAAAAAAAAAAAAAAAAAAAAAAAAAAAAAAAAAAAAAAGTCTTTTATTTGATGACCCAACTCTATATGGCTAGCCCAAAGCTGCAATGCTTTGGTTTGTAGGTCAGTGAAGCTAATTTTGATTCAATGCCTTTAAATAAAGCAAAATATGAAAAATGATTCTCAAAATACTGAATCGATAATTATAGCTTCAACCGCAGAAAATAAGTAGCAAAATTAGTGGTTAGAGCACATCCTACTAAAAGTTAATACCAATTCTTCATGAGGTTACAACTTACAACTCCTCATGATAAAGATGAAGGCCAAGACCAAAACGAGCACAAGCTCGACGGAATGCCATCGCTTCTGCCTTCTGCACTGGATCACCATACCCTACCTCCTCAACTGATGAAGTTCCAGTTGATTCCCTAAATATCTGCTCAAAACAATTAAGATACAAGTTAGTTTATGTGACAAGGCAACTGACATCATGCCCGTTGTGATCAACTTATGGTTGATCTGCCAAATTAATAGACAACGAGAAAAGGTAAAAGAATAACAAAAACTGGTATATAGACTCTCTATCTTGGCTCAAAAGAAGACTCCCTTTAAACCAACAGTCAAAAAAATAAATTTAAGAGGGGAGATCGACCACACCAGCACGAACTCTGATGTGTTATTCAGATGCCACTACACTTCCATAAATATCTATGGCATTCATGACCTTGAATAGTAATAAGTCAAGTCATAGGGTAAAGGCATGGTAGTTAAAAGGCAGAAGTATCAGAACAGCTATTTGACTGTTAGTTGAAGGATAAGTGCTACATAATGGCAGTGGGACAAATAGGAGGTGAATTACCCTGCAGACTTTGGTCAAAGGTAGTGTCTTCAGGTGATTTCAATGCCATAACAAACTATAAATCATATCCCGTCTGTCCCAACAAAGATGCATCACATTTCCCTTTTTGGTAAATTTTTCGTTCCAAACTTACTTTTTGCCAAATACTAGTTAGGCTAATGCTGGTGGTGACTACTTTCTCACCCAAGCAACCCTGTCACATCAGCGCCACCTCAGCTTTTTCTCTCCACAACTCCACCCCAACCACAATTAGCTAGTAGTGACCACAAAAGCAACCCCATAACTCCCACATTTACTCCCGAACCTTCAAAAATCACAAAAGCAACCCACAATAGTTTTGGTTGCATCACCAACCGAGTTTTGGAAAAAATCATCAAGTGACGCGTTGCATTGGGGAGAGCTAGGGAGAGAGGCACGTTGCTTTTGGGGTTGCTTGGTGAAAACCAACGCCCATTAGCATTAGTCCTAGTACTAAATCTCTGTAACTTCCATTTTGGGCGAAGAAATTTTTTATTTTGTCTATATTAAGGATGGATATACCAGCTATTAAACATTTTAATAAACTATCTATCCAGTAAAACATTGAATTGTATTAAAATGGTACGAGTAAAACTTTTTTGAACGAGTATAACTTGGTCTGTTTTTACAGTTTGCCACGTCTAAGAAAGAACCAAACAATAGAAAAGAGCATATTGCATTGCACAAAATTATCAGGCAATGCTTAAAGCGCGTGCTTAACAAGCGCAACATCATAAGGAAGTGAAAAAATAGGAAAACTTATACCTCTGCATCAGTCCCATAGAGTGTTACCCGATAAGTAACAGTGACAGATTTCCCATCTGCTGAATAGACAATATTTCGGACTTCCCCTGACCATTCTACAATAGTTTGGCAGTCAATAAACTATATAATCATGTCCAAGTCAAGTGTAATCCAATATACCAGAATTAATAATCTATGACATACCTGGAGCATGCAAGTTCATAATCCTATTTACTATATGCCTGCCAGTCAAAAATGGAATATCGTATTAGACACTTATCAAAATACAGAATTAAACAAGTCAGACTAGTTTAGTGGAAGCCTATCGACACACTATCGCAGAAGGTGTTCATTAATCACTGATTGTTGAAGGATATTCATCAAAAAAGTAATAGAATATACTCAAATGTGGATTAGGAGGTTTCGACACATACACAGTGCCTAATCAATATCAGATATCTGCTAGACTAAAAAGTCCATTTATTTGCCGAAAACTACCAAGTACTAACACTCTATATCTAAGCTCAAAGGATCCATACAACATGCATTAAGCTTGGAAAAACAATTTTATCTAACATACGTTATGGATTCAAAATTGACATTATGAAATTGAACATGTGTAAAATCACATTGGTATAAATGTTTTTGCTGAAACTAATGTTTGGATGTCCTCGTGCTAATTTGGTAACCAGTCTATAAATGATTACACATAAAGGGTCTTTTTAACCTACGGTGTGTGACCCGTCAAGAGGTTGCGGGTTCAGGTCACAAATGTGAGACATAGCTCATAGGTGTATAATAATGGCCTCATTGGTGTATGAATGTACATACTTGTTAAAAATTGAGTGGCATATTGTAAAATTAGAGTAAAAATCTCTTATCACACAATGGGTTAAAATTTATAAGACAGGGCACATAGGTGGAAGATGTCTATTTAACTATGAGGTATTGACATTTTTTTTAATTCAAATTAAGATCTCGAATTTAAATTTTGTGCAATGTCAGGTTTTTTCGACTCTTTGGAAGACGTCGCCGGTCATTCTTTTATCTGAAATGGTTAATTAACGTGATGTATCATTCTAGTCGGGCACTTAAAAGTCATTTCATCTAAAATTATGACAGCTAACATCTTTCGAAAAGGCAAAACGATACCTTAAACTGAATACCATAAAGTTAAATCAGCCTAAATTATAGTATCTTTCGCGCAATTTGTCCTAAAACATAATTCAATCCTATAAACAAGTAAAGAATCAGAAATAGAATACATTATTAATTATAAATATAAAAAAAGAAATACAAACCATGGAATGTATTTGACAGAAAAGCCATTTGGTTCGGTTCGAGCTCGAATAAGCGAATCAGGTACTTTCTTATTCAATTCCTTCAATATTTCTGATATCGGGCGGCTTATTCCAAAAGTCAGCACATCCTCCTCCTCGTCATCAGCAGCAGCAATTGTCTCTTCTTTTTTACCTTTTTTGGTGGAGTAAAACAACACACTTTCAACACATGAACTGTGTTTTAGTCCAATGGTCACCTGTGATCTTGATCTTAATGCTGATGTTAGTGATTTCATCAGATTAAATGCCATTTTTGGTATTGGAAATCAAAAATGATAAACCCCTTTTTTTTCTTTCAGTTTTCAAGGGTTTTATTTCATTGTCAAGTCACAAGTGGGTGTTGAATTGAGTCCCTGTGCTTTGACTTGTTTTTTACTTTTCACCCTGTCTTCTATCTTGGGTTAATGGTCCCTAAACTATCACGAAATCGCAAATATGGGACCGAGACAAAAAGTCAAGCAAAAAAGCCACTAACGTTACGCAAATTTGCAAAAAAGCCACCGAGAGGCATTTTCCGTTAGTTTTCCCGTTAAGTGCCTAGTCATCAAGGGTAGTATCGTCTTTTCATGGTTCTTATCTCCCGCCAACCTTTCGGAGGACTATTTTTGCAAACAACGTAAACTATTTAGTTAAAGCAACCAGATTACTAGATTTGCTTTTTCAGAGTACATTAACTCCCCAAAACCAACCCAGAACTTCCGTTGTAAAGGTAATCAACCGTCAAACTGTAAAAAAAAAAAAAAAAAAAAAAAAAAAAAACGGAACAACGAAACCCAGCTATGGCGAATAATGATAAGAATGATAAGGGAAAGTCTTTGTTGATGGATGGGGGGGGGGGGGGGGAGGCCGGTTGGGTGCTAGCGGTGCCATATCTATTCCTACCATTGGAAGTGGTAGCGGTTGCTCCAATGAGGTAGTTGCGGAGAAAAAAAGAGGGAGGGGAAGGCCGGTTGGGAGTGGCAAGAAGAAGAATAAGGGGAGTCCTAATCCGAGTACATTTACAAAAAAAAAAAAAAAAAAAAAAAAAAAAAAAAAAAAGGGAAGGCCTGTTGGGACTGGCAAGAAGAAGAAGGAGGCTGGCAAGAAGAAGGAGGGGAGTCCTAATCCGAGTACAGTTACTGAAAAAAGGAAGAAGGGAAGGCCTGTTGTGACTAGCAAGAAGAGGAAGGTGAAGGAAGACCATACGGATCTTGGTATGTTAATGTAGTATACTTCATTTACGTGTCATTTTAAATTTGTTTATGTAGGATGCTATGATATGTTTGATAGACTTTTATATGCATCCCCTTTGCTAGGTTTAGGATAAACAGAGTATTATGTTTTTAAGTAGACTGTTAGAATATCATAAGTGAAAGTGTTTGGCATTACTAAAGTACTGCTATAGAGAGTGTTTGGCATTACTAAAGTACTGCTACAGTTACTAAGTGTTCACATTGGTTATAAGTAAGTCTTCACATTGGTTGTAAGTAAGTCTTCACATTGGCTTTAAGTAAGTCTGATTGTGTATCTTGAGTGTCTCAGGAACAAAATACTACGTAGTTTGGTTTCTATATCACCACATTAACTTATTAACTAAACTACAACTATGTGGTGAGATATACAACACTGCATTGCTCTGCTTCACTTGAGCCTGCATAATTGTTTCGTAGGTGTTGGTATGTCTTGACAGTGTGTTACCCACCAAGTTCTTGCCTTTATATGCAGATGTAGTGATAGCTTATCAGTTGTAGTATTGACGTTTGAATTTAAAATGTGGCAAATTTACTTGGGTATGGGGGTGAAGTTGTGTTCCGCATGCACAATAATAGAGTCTTTGAATTTGGTTCATTAAGGTATGTACAAGGGAATGTTTCTACACTTTGTGGCTTTGTCTGTGATAGACATGTCTTTAGCCTAGGTCTGGATGATATGCTTTCACGCATTAGGGGAGAAAAATGAGTTGTGTTCTTTTGTTTGCCTGGTAAATCATTAGATGAAGGTTTGAAGCTGATTCACACAGACAATGATGTGCATACAATGATTGAGCTAGGTTGTTGTGCCGGTTTTGTAGACTTGTTTGTTGCTCACACAAAACAGGTGTTATCTCCCTACTATTTAAACAACATTGATGCAGAGGGTGATGGTGGGGAGGTTGTCGGATGGGTAGAAGAAGATGCTAGCTTGAGGTGTTCTATTACTTCAATTCCTTTTAGGACTAGCACTTCAAAAACTTATAGGAAAGTGGATGATGTTGATGCTTCACAATTAGAATTCGGGAAGCATAAAAAGAGGGTGAAGAGGTCTGTGGATAAGGGAAAAGGAAAGATGGTTGATGAGGTTGATGAGGCTTATGTTGTTAACAAGAACAAACCGGCTGGTATTGTCATTAGAGACGGTGGTTTAGTGAATGTGGGAGCAAGGGGTGGGGTCTTTTGAGACCAAGAAGTGAAGTTAGAATCACTAATTGCGTACTGGGACTAAGGGCACCAAGATCAATGGGTAACAATGTGGTGTTATTTTGACTAGGTGAGTCTAATGAATTGTTTAGCAAATATTTTGGACACATTGCATTGCCTATTATAGTAACCTCATTTCATTGCATATATTGACTGTGCAGGTGTAGTTGATCACATGTTGGTTCATCCAGTAGAAGGTTTGAAGATTGACATATGAGTTCATCTATTGGGAATATGTAATCTGTAGAAACAAAAACACTTTAATTTGGTTGTATTGACTAATGTAATTTGACTAATGTAACTTGAACTATTCTACATCTGTTTCGAATACACCAAAGGGTGTGGGCAGGCATTGTGATGGGTTCATCTTTTTGGTACATGCCGAACAATATTATGTAAATTGAAGTATTTCATATGGGGTTTGTGTTTCTGTTATACTATGTTTGTGTTTGTTTGTTTTGTTTTTTGTGTTATATATATATATATATATATATATATATATATATATATATATATATATATATATATATATATATATATATATATATACACTTCTATCAATACTCCTATCAATACTCTGTTTTGGGTTAAATGTTTATTGATGCTTGACTCCAATGAATACTCTGTTATTGCATCCAATTTCTTATGCATAATATGTTTGTGTTTGTTTTGTGTTTCTGTCATTTGCTTCGATTAATAGCATTTACTATGAATATGTTTGTGTTTGTTTTGTGGTTTTGTTATTTGCTTCAATTAGTAGCATTTAAACGTATGTATTTGTGTATTGTATAATGGTTTCAATTCTATCAGTTTCATGTTTGTCAATGTGTTTGTGATACGAATCGAACAATGTATATCAAGACAAACGGGATCCAACGACCCATTCCATTCATAAACCATATGGATACATTTACAACCTTAGGGGAAGCCACAACCCCTAACTACATCATCACCTACATCTACCTAGCTTACGACACTACGACAGTGGCACTAAAATGAACAAAAGAAACCACAAATCCACAAGTGCTCAACCACCTACTACCTACATTCATCATACACAACAAGCACAACAAAAGAACCCATCCCAGCCTCCAGCACCCAACGCCTTCAAATGTAAGTTTGCCTCACAGCAAACTCAATCTTGGAGACAATGCTGTCATTAGTTTGCCTAAGCATCCTCATCAACCCCCTCATCTTTCTCATATCAGCTGACTGACTCCTCTTAAGCTTGTTCACATTGGCCCTTGCAGTTCTCGAGCCTCTTAAGTTTTGAAGCTCCAAAATCAGGTCCCCCTAATACGGAGCATATTAGACAGCTTTTGACACCTACTCATCAACTCTTGTGCATGATGAATGTCCTTCTCAACCTCTCGCTGGTAATGGGTTAACATCATTTCCGATATGACAAACGAGTTACAGGCAATCACGAGATCAAGACAGTGAGACATGTTACTGGAAAAGGGAATGATAATTATTTGATTACGGGTGTGTGTGTGTGTGTGTGTGTGTGTGTGTGTGTGTGTGTGTTTCTGCTTGTGTGTGTGTGTGAAGGCGTTGACAATTTAATATGAAAACATGAAAATAACTTTGCAAGTTAGCCATTGAGGTCATGTCACAATTATACCATTATAATTGGCGGGAGATAAGAACCATGAAAAGACGATACTACCCTTGATGACTAGGCACTTAACGGGAAAACTAACGGAAAATGTTGCAAATTTGCGTAACGTTAGTGGCTTTTTTACACAACTTTTTGTCTCGGTCCCATATTTGCGATTTCGTGATAGTTTAGGGACCATTTTTGCATTTTACCCATATAAATAACATGGATTAAGAAATTTTACTGTACAATATTTTCTTCTAAGTCAAAAAATTACTACAAATTTATTACACTCACCCGAGAAACATTCTCATAGGGTTATCTATACTGCATTATAATGCATTTGAGACTATTCTATAATTAGAAAGACTTAAAATTTAGACTTTTTTCTTGCTTATTATTGAAAGATTTCAAAATTAATTTGTTAAGAAGCAAGTTGGTTAGTAAGTTTGTTAGGAAGCGGTTGGTTGTTCAAACTAAAATTATTTGGCTTAACCATCTCTAATATATCTACTTATAAAGTTTGAAGACAACTAAACGTGTAACCAAATAACACAAAATATAATCATACGATATCCGTCGCCGCATTGCGCGGGTACCGTTCTAGTACTGAATAATTAGTGTGTTTATCAACATTACACTAAATTCCCTAATAAGAACTCATACTTATTTGAGGTTTATATTTTGCAGAAGATGTGATTTACACACTATTTATTTGGATTTACATATTTAATGTAATGCATAAAATTGAGTGTACCAATAAAAAAATATAAGTGTGCAAATCAATTCATATTTTGTAAGGATATTATTTGAGGTATATAATTTGTAAGAATAATTCCATATTTATCCAATATAAACTTCAAATATCATATTTACCCAACTTACAAGTAAATAATCCATTAATGTGCAATGATTTTTATGTCTGATTGGGGAGATATGAAATTGCCCTTTTTTTTAAACCTTCTGATTAACTGAAAGGATATTTAAACAACTTCTTCATAGCTATTACTCCTATTAGTAATCTATAACTAAGAGAATAATGGAGAATTAGATATTGGTTTTAATATATATATATATATATATATATATATATATATATATATATATATATATATATATATATATATATATATATATATATATATATATATACTAGTTATAATAGCCGCGCACGCGCGGGATTTTTTTTAAAAAATTTTGAATCATGTATTTTTATTTATTAAAAAACAAATAATTTAATCTTTGTTTTGTTTGATTTATGATGTTTGATTATAGTTTTTTTTTTTTATTATTAAAGATAATTATTTAAAAATTTTAATCCTGTTATTAATTGCATCTTATCTATATTTTTTGTATTCATCTTCTACTTGTGTTATGGATAAATATAAAATATTACCTAATAAGAATTTTTTTATTTTAAATAAAATTATTACTAAATAAGGTATGAATGTATTTTTTTGAAATGAAAAATTCCCAATAGAGGTTTTATTGTATTATATATATATATATATATATATATATATATATATATATATATATATATATATATATATATATATATTTGGATGATAAAATCTTGTTAGAACTAGTAGTATATGGGTCACACAACCATTCAGCTCATATAAGGACATGCTTGGTAGGGTTATAGGGGTGAGGAATGAGAAAGATAATGAAAAATATGCTTGGTAGAGCATAATGCAATGACTTATTACCCAATAAATTGAGGGATTGATTTTCTTTACTCCCTACCATCATCTTATCCTTTCCATTTCCCTTTTCCGAGTTTGAACCAAGCGCACCCTAATAAGTTTTGATTTGCCACAACAGCAACATACGTAATCAAAAGAGAAAAGCTTGACATTATCTATGAAAGTGTGCTAGGTTCTATTAAGTTAAATGAAGCCTTGTTTGTATGGCGCAATAACAACTTTGAAGTTGAACCACTGCGTCAAGGCATCGCTTGAAGACAGTTTTCCTTGCTAATGATATGATCCGCAATGTTATGTTAAAGTTTGGAGACCCTGTCCTCCATCATCTTCGCATCTATTAAGCGATTTGATGGTCCAAAAAATGATATTTTTCTACTGTAAATGCTCAGGTACACATCTCTGATAATACTTGACTTTCCAAATCATATTTAACAGTTGGTATTGTTATATGCAAAGATTTAAAATAAAAATTAGAATGACTTAACCATATCATTTTTTTGCATGCTAACCATACTCCATGGGTAGCAAAATACATAAAACATTCAACCAAAGGGACAACTCCATTGCTTGAAATTTATATAGAAACATAACATTTCTAAAAGCTTCTTGCATCATACAACCTTTTAGTACAATAATTTCACATATTGTCTATAAGTAAAATACATCAACATAAATACTTTCAGAAGACACTGAAAACAACCCAAATCACGAATCAAAGCCATGAACCATATCACGATTATAACCTCAGTTGAGCCAGTTGCTGGACGTTGATCGGATAGGCGTCAGTAGTGGACCCAGAGTACGCCCTCTGAGCGAGAACAGCATTCGCAGCTTGAGTCGGATGGAAAGCATCCCAAAACACATATTGGTCGCGGTTGGAACATGGTGTTACTAATGGGAGACACGTTATTTGTCCTTGGTTCCTTCCTAGCCCACAACACGCCCTATCTCTCACCGTAAAACCTTTTACGTAACAAAAAAAGAAAAAAGAAGTTATATTGTTGATGGTTTTGGTACTGTATCTAATGTTCCAGAACTCGATGTTGCATAATCAACTTTTTATCATGTTTTCTTAGTCAATTTGTATGTTTTTAACATTACAAGTTATGTCATTGATATATACTTTGGTAAGTGCATATATACCATATCTTGCAGGATTATTCAAGATGTCACCGAAAACACCATATGTGTTTCCGTACACAAACATGGCTCCAGGGTGCGAGCCATCATTGAACTGACCAACAAGTCTTCTAAGACCCTCATTAAAGGGTCCTAGCATCTGGTTAACCGAGTCCAAGCATCTCCCAGGAGGGGCTTGACCAGTGGCTAACTGATTAGGAATGCATCCAATAGGTCCGATTCCTGCTAAAAAGAATTTCCGTAGTCCTACACTGTATAAAGCCTATAAAACATCATATAGAAACATTCATAAGAGTTAGCTTGTATTCTAAGTTTTATTTTGAAACAATTGAAAGGAAACGGAAATACCTGAAGTTGACGGCTATAATGGTTCAGAAGGAGATTGGCAAATGCTTCAGGAGTGTAGGTGCGGCTCGATGCATAGAGGTTTGGCATTAGGTAGTTGTTGATGTAGTCATTGCTACCAAAAACCATGACTACTATGGAATTTGAGAGGAGTTGAGTAAGATTCTCAGGGCTCAACATGCTCCTTAATTGACCTAATGTTGTCTCGAAGTTCACAACTTGCTGGTTCAGGGTGTAACGATCCCCCTGCCATCGAAACATTTATTAACCTTAACATTATGTGCAAAGCATAATGAAACTGTATAACAACTTGCTGATTTAACTTTTGAAGTCACAATTGTTTATGCAACATGTTATATAGGGATATATTTCACCATTAAATTTTAGCACAAATATGGTCCATACCGTGGTATTTTATTTGACTTTAAAAGTATTTGAATATATCATGACTTCTTAAAAGACTAAAAGTTAATGGGTTAACTTCAAATAAGTCAAAAATATATGAACTTACATAGTGTAGACCACTTTCGGTAAGGATACCTCCAGCAGCAGAAGCATAATTGACACCACCCAGAATCCTGTTTCCAGCAGTCCTTGGATCCGAAAACGGAGGTGGAGCAGGTATTCTCAGCCAATCTCCTGCACCCATTAATCATTTGCAGGCATGAGCAAAAGTTACACCGAAAACTAACCTATATATCAAACTCATTAAAATGTAATAAAATGATAGTAGAAGTTAATCTGGATACCAAGAATGTCGCTGAAAGTTCTTGCATTAGTGAATCTCCCAGAAGCACCGCGGTAGTAATCAATGCCGTAAGGATAAAAATTAGCTTTAGCTATAGAATTAAGGAAGTTGTTATTCCCACTATCCACCAATGAATCTCCCATCACCCATATAGCCGGAGCCTGCTGTTGTCCTACCACATCTTTCCACCAGCACGACGCTACTACAACAACCAAGAACCACTTCACTGATCCAACCATTTTTATCATTGTTTATAAACAGTTTCTTAATGTAGAAATGGAAAAGCATTTGCATCGCTATATATACACAAAATTTTCAATCATAGGATAATCATGGTGAAGATTATCCGTTTGTTACGAATAAAAAAGACTTGAAATCTGCTAGTTATGATCCTAAAATACTACTTTATTTGGAGGCTTTTGACTTCTTTTTTGGGCTCATAGTTTGGCTATGTATATCACGATGTTTATCATTATATGATGCAGCAAAACTCATGTGACAATTTCTAGGAGCCATGTTTTATGGGTCGGTTTTGATCATGCCTTACATGAGATGCATATAGAGAAGAATACGAGAGATGTTCTTTAAACGCGGTTTAGACTTGAGACAGACATAGTCACATATAGGACCGATCACATGAATTAACTTTGTATATCTTATAACATGAGTGTTTTCAGTGTGTTAAGTTGTAACATGAAAACCAGATGTAGTACAAAGACCAAATTTTAAAAAATAAATATGGATACAATGATAAGTAAAGATCTCACTTTTCTATTTTTAGCAAGCAACTTTCTGTTATAACAATAAATTCATCCATAGCTTAATTCTTGTTTTGCTTTCATATGCATCATGTTCTTCTTGTCCTATTAGTTGCATAAAATATGCAAAAGTAAGTTAAGATGTGCACAATTTCAAAGGCAAAAACAATATCTTATTCATATAATGGAATATCCATTAGAAACATTATATTTAGATATATTTCTTTCTAACAAATGGTGAAAACATCTTTTGGAATAAGTTATGTTAAGTTAAATTAAACATAAGTTTTAGAAACAGTATAATGGCAAGAGACTTCCCCCACAAGGTGAAATAGTTGTCATGGAAAACCATAGAAGCTAGTAATGAAAAAGGTGTCCTAAAAGTTGAAAGAACATAAAAACAACATGTACCAGACATGCCTTACACCCCAATTCTCTTTTAAGGAACCAAGATTAGGGGGACACAACTCACAAGCCCTTTGTACTATCCAAAAAAGAAACATAAATAATTAACCCAACAAAGTTATGAATACATATATTATTATTACTGATATAGTAATTACAAACAGATAAATAATGACGTGAGAAGGTTTCACTAGAAGTGATATGAAGTTATTAAAATATAAATTCCACTAAATTATGCAACTATAATATCATGAAATCAACTGGTTGTTACAATTTTTAGTTTATTCAAAATCAGGGCGGGTACCAAAAAAAACTTTCAAGAGGGGTAAAAGTTAAAAGTGAGTGTCAGTCCCATGTCAGTTACTCGACCTTTGTTGCTATAATGAAATCGTTTTTACTTTTAATAAAAGTGATTTTTTTAGTATTTGTTTACATGCGAGAACCAAAATTAAAAATTGATGATGATATGCACAATATTTAACACATACTTGATTTTAATAGATCGATATTAAAACATATAGTTGAAGCAAAAATAAAATGCTGGATAACAAAAATTTACAAAACTATAAAAGAGCACAAAAATCGAACATTATATCTCCATGAAAGTGCAAATATCCTTAACCACTTGACTATTATGCAATTATTTGATAAAATTTTCACAGTTATACTATTTACTTATTTATGATGGCAAAATAAAATTCTCTTATCAATCGACTTTAATCGAGTGAACTATGCAGAGGGCAGCTGCCCACACTGCCCCCATTGTAGTACCGCCTCTGTTCAAAATATATGATACAAGACATCCAAGTAGACACTTTTTTTCAACATATCAAGAATTCTTCATTTTAACCAAAGGTCTTTTGACCCGGTTGGCTCATCAACTTAAAGATTATGAGTTCATATTTTATAGACATGTGAAATAGAATTTATGAAAATTTTGCAAAAAAAAGGTCTTCATTTTATATCAATGAAACAGTATACCTAACTAATACAAAAGTAACGTTAGCTGCATGGGCAGACCGAGTGGTTGGGCTAATACAAGCTAGATATGTAGCTAGGAGAGATATAGAGATGAATTAGATAAATTATACACGACGCAATCTACAAAATAACTCTAGCTAGCAAGAAGCTATAGTAACAAAAGAATACAATAAGATTACTAAGAGTTTTAATATGCCAATCTTGGATCACACGTCCAATCAATCCACAAAGATATTCAATATGTTACAATCCTATAACAATTCAAACATGCGAAATTAAAGATTGTCTTTGATTTCTTGCAAGAGTATATCATTTTATGACGGTTTAAAATCATAACAGATCCGATTTCAAAATCTCCGAAGCTGTGGTTTTATGACACCATCAAAGCAAGCTTTAGGCATATAGTACATAGTATACATACATATGCATGTGATGTAAGTATACATTGCATGCATGTATATAGCTGAATAGGTTATTGTATTTATGAAATGAAATGTGCATGTGTTTTAGTTATTATATACGGAGTAATATCAAATTTGACTACAGAGAAAGTGTGAGACAGAAGGTGATCCCACCAGGCCACCACAAACAAAGTGTTGATTCCACCCAAATTTAAAAAGGGAAACACATCATATATTTTTATTATAATATATGTACAAAGCTAATGAAAGCAAACCAGGAGACAACATCACTAAAGCATACAGTTGATTTATGGGTTTATACCTAACATCTTTCTAGATACTGCAAATCAGTTGGTAAGCTAAAGCTTTCATGGTGGAGCCTTATACATATTCAAAGTCAAACACACACAAACACAATCCATTACTAAAATAAGTCAACTCCCTAAATGATGCACTTGATGCTCTAATAGTTATCATAATACTCGACTTTAGCCATTTTCTATTTCACTAATAGTATATATATGTAATGCATAGACTCAATGATGATTTGTTTTTTTCAAGCTATGATGATGTTGCTAGCCCGTTTCAATGTCAGCGTTCCTCGAGGATCTTGAATCCTTGGGCCCACTAGGGACCACTAAGGATGGATTGTAGCAATACCACCTTGACCAGAAAAGGTAGTTAAAAAAGTTTACGA
The DNA here is from genome assembly GCA_030686995.1 of Artemisia argyi. Lineage (NCBI taxonomy): Eukaryota > Viridiplantae > Streptophyta > Magnoliopsida > Asterales > Asteraceae > Artemisia > Artemisia argyi. Next base: position 41,932,200 of record CM060691.1, read on the forward strand.
AGCTTAGACCGGCTAGTAACCAGTAGAAAAGGTCTAGTCTGTCGTTGTTGAGGTTGTTGTCACTGAGCCATCCGCCATGGGCCGACTTAGATGTTACCTTGTTCACTAAGGACACCAAGAGAGAACTTAAATAGAATCCAAATGAATAAGAGCAGTATGTCATTGCTGTCAAGAATGATTGCATGCCTTCTAATGACTGTTTATAGAAGAATTCAATTAGTCCCACTGCAGTGAACATCTCAGAAACCCCGAAAATAAGAAACTGTGGTGCAATCCAAAATATGGATAGGTTGTCATTAGGATCTCTTAAAGCCATTGTTCTTCGTTTGTTCTCAACTATTGCAGCTGATACCATAGAAAATGTTGCAATGAAGAGACCGACACCGACCCTTTGTAGAGGAGAGATTCCTGAGTCACGGCCTGTAATTTTACGTGCCATTGGGACAAAGACTGTCTCGTAAAGAGGGACTAAGAATACTAGCATAATATATGGGATAGATTGGAGGGATGCGGGTGGAACTTGGAAGTTTTTGGTGAGTTTAGTGTTCATGGCGCTACCTTGTTGAACTGTGAATGTTTGTAGCTGTGCTAAAATGGTGTTAAAAATAATGGTGCATGCAAAAATCGGAACTACCGATATGAGTATCTTCACTTGCTCAACTTGTGACATGGTGCATAACCTCCATGGGCTTTCGTTGCTTCGAGTATCATCTTGAACTTTAATGCATGCTTTATCCAGGAAACTGAAATGCAAAACAAAATAAGATAAAGAAAATAATTTCGCTACTAAATAATGTGTTATCAGAAACTATCTAAAGTGGGTTGTTGCTAGAAAGCCAAAAGTGCGTCGTTGATAAATTCTTTTAGCAACATAAATGGTTTGTTTCAAGTTAGATCCTATTGTTTTATGATCGATACCTGAACTTCTCGGTATGGAGGAGGCTGCTATCACCAGGTGATTCAGTTGAGACATGATGTGGGACGATGGTACTTCGACTTCCATGAAGCATATGTACAGTGGACGGGCTAACCTGCTTTCTCTTAGTAAATGCAGCTACGAAAACCTGGAATAGAGGGAGGGGGGGGGGGGGGGGGGGGGGGGACGTGTTTGTAAATACATATAAAGTGAAGAAGAATAAAGAATTTAATGTAAGATGTTATGTATGGCTTACTTGAGCAATTGGAGTGAATATACTTCCACAAGTACGTTTGTTTCTATAAAGGGGCGTTCCACAAAGTAAGCATATTAACCCAACGGCCATGGCAGCAGCCGAAACTCCAAACCCTATATCCATCCCAGAATGTGTTTGGACCCACACGAGAACGGTTAGTGCTATGAGCTCCCCGATGCAGAATGCAAAGTAGGCACAATTAAAGTAAGTTGATAGCTTCTTGGAGTCTTTTTTTCTGAATTGGTCAGCTCCAAGAGATATTATGTTTGGTTTCAAACAGCCACTTCCTAGAGCCACCAAATATACCGCTAAGAAGAATATGAACTCCTTGAGACCTCGTGCTTCTTCGCATTTGCTAGCACTCACCAACATGTCGCATTTTGGCGGTCTCATTTGAGGCATATGTGCTTGTATAGACAGTAATATAAATCCCTACACAAGCAAATTTATAATGAAAACTAAAATCATGATTTTCTAAAGGTCACTACCAAACTTTTCAAAATATATACGGACTTATTGATTACATGTGGGACGAGTGCAATAAACTTCTTTTTACGTGTATATCAACTTAAAACTTGATGTTACAAATCTGTTATAAATAAAACTAGTGTGAATATAGGGTATAACAACTTACACAGAACTCAATGAATCCGAAAATTAACATGGTACGATAGCTACCAAGGTATGAGTCAGAAAGGAAACCACCAAGAAGCGAAAGAAGGAAAACAGTGCCAACAAAGTTTGTGACAACGTTAGCAGACTTAGATAAAGGGAAATGCATCTCATTGAACACATATGTGATGAGATTGTTCCCAACTGCAGCAATAGCCATCATTTCAAATGCTTGAAGTCCTGTATAGCATCCACCAAATATGTAAACATGCACACAAGCAAGATTATTCACATATATGATATGAAAGTTCTTCAAGAGAATTACGTACCAAGGATAGCAAGAGCGGCATGCATGCCACCATGTTTACCGGGTTTGCAAGGTCGGTCTCTCCAATCGACATAATCATCAACACATGGTTGTTCTTTGCAACTCGCCCTATTCAACTTCATCATCTTCTTTACAAGAGCCAAAGAGTTGATGTTAGACTTTAAATAAAACAATTGTGTTTAGTGTGCTATTTATAATAGTGTCAAGAGTTGCAACATGCATCATTATTGTGGATCCACAATTGACTAACCTCTCGAAATATATAACTTTTAATACATAAAGAAATAAGTGATGGTTACCTTATTGAGCTAGAATGAACCACGTTATATGAACATTGAACAGGCTGGTACTATGTTTCTCATACTGCGCCATCTTGACTTGTGGAGGTTGACTTTGTAGTAGTAGTGCAATAGTTGACCCACAATTAACCCATTAAGCTTAGACTTCAAAACACTCACTAGTCACCTTTAATTATAGCCACACCATTAATTTTTATACACACTACCTACCTTTACAAAAGTATTATTTGACTTTAGCAAGTCGATGAGTTGAAGAATGTTACATCCAAACAGTTTACAAAATTATATCTACACAATAAGATCACATTGTATTATAACGATTATTTTTTTTACCCTTCACATTTAGTTGTTAAATTATTATGTGAATATAATTTTATAAAATTTCTATGAATATAACATGAGAAAATTGTCCAGAAATGTATCAAACTTGTCACTTGTTCCTATTGTATGGTATGAACTTTTTTTTTCTCCTTATTATATACATGAGCTTTGTTAATCACTTTATTGTATCAATAAATCCCCAAGATGATGAGGTGGCATGAATTAACCTCACTAACCACCCTTTTAATTACCAAAACTGATTTTCATTATTTTGGGCCTCTAATGACAACTTTAAAAAACAAAAGGGGACCAATATGTAACTTAATCCTTTTATACTAATAACCCCACACCAATTTTCCCCCCAATTCCAACCACGACCTAATTTCACTCACAAACCCTAATTTCACGGACGACCTAATTTAATCAGAGAACAATTGATGTGTGTTGTGATATTTCAGGTATGTTTCTTTAATTTTGTTCATGTTATTCTTAATTTGTTCATATTGCATAAACCCTAATTCGTTATTATTGTAACAGCATGATACCTGGTACGAATTTGCACCAATTTGATGTTTGGATGATGGGTATTTTGCACATTTACCTCTTAGGTATAAAGATGGTGTTAATCTAAATATGGCTGTTGAGAGGATGGGTTATGAAAAATTTGCTGAGTTCTTGGAAGAAAAATGTGGTAACCCCTTTCTAGGGTTGTATTACAAAGTACCAAAAGTTGAATTAGATGATGGATTAGTTAGTAAGTGATGATAAGCAAATAGCATACATGTTTGATGTTGCTGACTTGTATGGTAGGCTAGAGCTGTATCTTGACCACATAGGTATGGATTTGTCAGAGTATGAGGCTAAGGCAGACACATATGATATGGATGCCTGTGTTTTTAAAGCAAAAGAAAGTGTCTCAAAGAAAAAGAGGTATTGCAATGATTTTTCAGTAGATGAGATGGTTGATTGGGCTGAGATGGAGGCTGAGTATGAGGGGTCATCCTCTCACCATGGTGATTTGGCTGGGAGTAGTGCAGATGGTCATGTGGCTAGGAATAGGGTAGATGTTGATTTGGGTGGGACTTGTGAAGATGCTGATGTGGCTAGGAATAGGGTAGATGTTGATAAGGGCAAAGAGAAGGTTACAGTAGATGAAGAAGAGGGTGAGTATGATTCTGAGTTTGATTCTGACTATGATTCAGATAAGTCAGTTGACTATCTCAGTCCTGGTGAAGAGGAGTTGATTGAACTTAGAAAGAGGATCAAAGCCAATAGAGAGAAAGAACCTGAGGCTTTGCCAGAGATTCTGGAAACAAATAATGAAAACACTATACCTTCTGAAAACACTTGTCAAAGTAGAAGTGAGACTTTCATAGAACATGATGTGTTCATGGCTAATTTGATGAGTAGGCTTCAATCACCAGATGAGAATGGAATTCAGCATGATCCATTCATGTGTGTGGAGAAGCATCTTGACAGGTATCCTGTCTATGATGAAAGTACTCATTGGAGACTTAGGCATCCAAAGGTATGTTTCTAGTTTTCTGGAGTTGTGAGTTGTGATATTGTTCTTGGAGATGTTGTTTGTAAACATTTGTTCTGTTTGTTTTGCAGGTTGGTGAAAAGTATCTGAATATTGACAAGTTTAAAGAGGGTCTAACATTCTATGCATTGGCCAATGGATTCTCAATTTGGTATGAGAAGAGTGGAAGTCTATATATTATTGCAAAATGTGGACAGAGACCACCAAGAGTCGTTGATCCCGACAAAGGTAAACAAAGGAAGAATAAAAGGTATCCTTGTGTTACTACTTCTGAGTTACCTTCATGTCCTTGGAGATGTTATGCTAGGTGGATAACTGAAGAGACAACTTTTCAAGTAATTACCCTAAATGATGAACATACTTGTGTAAGGAACTTTGAATTTGGGTCTTTAGTGAACTTTAGGTAGATAGGAACAGTCTTTGGTGATAAGATCAGGGCTAATCCTGAGATTAAGTTGTCTGCCATAGTTGACCTAGTGATGAAGAAATATAAGTGTAAGGTAACCCCAAATCAGTGTACAAATGCCAAGAGGTTTGCTTCGACAGAGTATGAAAAATCAGTTGAAGAACATTATGCTTTGCTTAGGTCCTATGGAAGAGCAATATTAGATTCAAATCCTGGGTCCACTGTGAAATTAGGAGACAAACAATCCTGATGGGAAACCTATTTTGATAAGTTTTATGTTTGTTTTGCTGGTCTAGTCAATGGTTGGAAGTAGGAGAGTAATTGCCTTAGATGGTTGTTTTCTGAAAAAGCCAAACCATGGTGAAATACTTACTGCTATTGGAAGAGATGGAAACAACCACATTTACCCAGTGGCTTGGGCAGTGGTGAATGTTGAAAACAAGGACAGTTGGAGCTGGTTTTTGGAACTGCTTGAAGGAGACTTGGACTGCACTAAAGGACATGGTCTAACTCTTATGTCAGACCAACATAAGGTATGCTTGTATCCACAATTTATTGTTAATGGCTTAATCTTGTATATATTATAACATTATTCTAATGGTTTGGTGAAGGGTCTTATTGAAGCTGTCAAGAATGTAATGCCATATGCCGAACACAGGCAATGTGCAAGACATATTTATGAAGGGTTTAGGAAACAGTTCACTGGGTTGGAGTTTAGGGAGCTGTTTTGGGCTGCATCCAAAGCCTCATATCCACCATGCTTCAACAAGATAATGGACAAGATTAAAAAGGCTAATCCAAAGGCTCATAAGTTTCTTATGGATAAGAATCCTAAAACTTGGTCAAGAGCCTTTTTTGAAGTGGGTAGGGGATGTGAAGCCGTTGAGAATGGGTTCAGTGAATGCTTTAATAGTGTCATTCTAAGTGTAAGGGACAAGCCTTTACTAACTATGCTGGAATCAATGAGGGTCATAGTCCTAGAAAGGATGCATAGGATGATGGAAATCAGCAAGAAATGGACCCCTGGAGTCTGTCCCAACATTCAGAAGAGATTGGAATGGATGAAAGACAAGCAAAGGTATGTTAGTTGTTCCACTTATTGTAACTTTATTAATAAAACAAAGGCGATATTGCCACTAATAACAATGTTATATTGTAGGTTCTGGCATGTTATCCCTGCTGGTGGGAATGTCTTTGAGGTGAGGTCAGGGAGTCAAGCATACACAGTTGATGAACCTAAAAACACTTGCACATGTAGAATGTGGCAGTTATCAGGTATACCCTGTGTTCATGCAACAAAAGTAATATTATATATAAACAAGATGCCTGAGAGCTATGTTCCAGCTTGGTTTAAAACAGACATGTATCATGTAACATATAGCAGTTACATGAAACCAGTTGATGGGATTGATTTTTGGCCAGACCAGAGTATGTACTCACTTATTTTGCCTCCCAAACCCAAAAAAATGCCTGGTAGGCCTAGGAAGAAAATAATTAGATCAAGGGGTGAGGGGGGGTAGCTCAACAAGAGTGTCAAAGGTAGGTGTAGTAATGAGTTGTAGCATCTGCCACCAACCTGGGCACAACAAAAAAAGTTGCAAAAATGAACCTGTTCAAGAGGTGCCTAAAGAGAAAAAACCTAGAGGAAGGCCTAGGAAGCGTAAGTTGAATGAGGGTGAAAATGTTAATGAGCCTACAGAAACAAATGTTATAGTTGAAAATGTTGGTGGGTCAACTGTTGGTGGGTCAAATATTAGGGCAGATGCTAGAAGTGGAGCTAATAGGAATAGAGTTGGCACGATTGGCTCAAGTAGGAGGGGAGGTGCCAAAAAGTGGGTCAAATAATAAGAGCAGTGGGTCAGGTAGGAAAAGTTTAAAAAGATCTTGTACATCTGCTTATGCAAGATGGTTTGGTGATCCAGAAAGTGATACAGTTGATGCTAGTGAAAGGGTTAACCCTGAAGCTCAGAATGATGAGCCTCAAACTCATGAACATGTTGAAAATGAAGGTCAAATAGAGATTGAGTTGACTGGTACTCAAACTGAAATCATGCATGTAGATGAATCTCAAACTCAGAATGATGATTTTGAAGTGCAAGAACCAGAGGAGGAACAACAACAAATTCCACAAGCTCCAGTTGTACAGGCAAGATTGAGGAGGCCAAGTGAAAGAATCATGAAGAACAAGTTGGCAACCAAGATCCATGGCCAGGGCAGCACTCCTGAAGCTGCACTGGTTGTAGATGATGCTTGAGGAAAGAAAGTAGTATGTGCCCATTTTGTACATCTTTTGAGGGCAAACTAATGTAAACTCTTTAGTAACTAATTATGGGTCTGTACATTGCAACAACTATAACCACTAATATGTTGCAGCAACTAATATGTTTAGTTGATGAAATGACCATCACACATTAGCCCATTTTGTACATCACACAGGGCATATTTGATGGTCATTGTTCAACTCTTAAATGCAATGAAATATGCAATATTTAATGTTATCTTTTATCTGTGCCAACTAGTGTATGTTACTTTAGTGTTTGTACATTGCAACAACAACAAAACTTAACTTATACCAAGAACCTATGATACAGGCCTATATGGAACTTTTGTAGGTACACCACTGTTTTTTTCAAACTGCAAAAAACAGTCAATGCTAGCTTAACCTTCCTTTGGAATCTTTACTATGTAACTTGTGATCATTGATACTTGTGATCCTCTTTAATAGCATTGGCTTAAAACGCCACCTACTAGCAATTAAAACGCCAACTACTTGCACTATATAACATACCAACATCCATCAAAAGTTAATAATATTTAACAAATGGCTTTAAACAAAGGAAAAGGTATTCATCCAAGTTCTTTACTAATCAGTTACATCTTCAGTTTTCACTTTTCTTTACTAGTCAATTACATCTTGTTACCATTTTTTTGGCAGAAATTATCAACATTTCAAGTGATAGCTCTGAGGCAAAATCATGTGATCCACCTTCATATGCCTTTTCTTCAGACAGTGGTCTATCCGATGGATGGTCGGATTACTTTCCTAAAGAACCAAATCCTTACAAAGTAACTTCTAAAAGGGTTGAAAGCACTACAACTGTGATTGACAAAAAGGAAGCTAAGTTGGCCTTTGTTGCAAGGAAGAAAGTCCTAGGGCTGCCAGCACCAGCAACATGGAAAGATCGTGGTATCAAAGCATGGGTTCCAAAAGGGAAAAAGTACTAGCTTTCAAGCTCATGTGGTTACAATATATGTAAGTATGATGAAAGGTTTAGGTAACCATCATTCAATAAAACCATTGTAGCCCTACCATGAATCAATGAAATGGTTTTCTCAAATCTGTTCAAATCTTATTCATTTTCAAACACTTTGACTGTTAACCAAATGCACATAGGAAAAACAAGCATGTAAAACCAACACTGAAGCAAATATATCATAAACTTACTTAGCATTCAACATGTGAAACTAACTTACAAAGTTCTTCTAAACTACCCATCAACAGCCTAATATGAACAAACCCAAACACAGGTTACACTACTTGCCTAGTGACATACCTATCCCAACACATATTACACACAAACAACATAACATCACCATAAACAACTTATCATACACTTCCAACTTGGCCTTTGCATCCTTCAAATCATCTCCCAACCTTAACTTTGTGACCTTCAACTCTTCTTCCAACCTTGACTTCTCCAACGCCAGTGACTCAACCATTGGTCCATTCTCCATTCCTCTTTGCCTTTGTAAGAAGCCATACACCAACTCTTTGTAATATTGACTTGGAAGGTCATCATCAAGAAACTCATACACACGACATTGGTCACATTTTACATACCTCTAGCCTGGATTCGCCCTTGAGCTTGATATTTGAACCCTTAATTGACGATTACAGTTGCAAAAGAACTCAATCTTACCTCAAATTAGACGGGATTGGGCTGAACTAGAAGTACTCATTTTTAGGGTTCTTATTTGATTTTTGCGTACCGTTTGGGATTTAATGGGGGGAAAATGGGGAAAGTATTAATGGGGGGAAATGGGAAAGTTGGGTAGGGTTTTTAGTAAAAGGATTAAGTTACATATTGGTCCCCCTTTGTTTTTTAAAGTTGTCATTAGAGGCCCAAAAAAATGAAAATCAGTTTTGGTAATTAAAAGGGTGGTTAGTGAGGTTAATCCATGCCACCTCATCATCTTGGCGATTTATTGATACAATAAAGTGATTAACAAAGTTCATGTATATAATAGGAAAAAAAAGTTTATACCATACAATAGGAACAAGTGGCAAGTTTGATACATTTCTGGACAATTTTCCCATATAACATTGCTCATTCAAAATAGATATATACAAGTCATTTGGATGTATAAACAATGTTCTAAAAGGCGCGTCGAGGCGTCGCGAAGGTGCGAGGCGTGGCCTTGCCGCCACGAAATGGACCTTGGCGACTGATCTAGGCGTGGCACAAAAAGACATGAAATAAGGCGAGAAAAGGCGTGCCTTTTGGTAAGGCGGGCGCCACTTTTTGAACCAGTTTATTTATTTTTAACTAGTATTTGAAATTTGGGATATTTGATATATGGGCCTGGTAATTATATAGTACTTAAATAGTAGTCTAAATGTCTAATATAGTACAAGTAATATGATCTAAAATTATAAACACATATAAATCTATAAATATTTTTTTGCCGCTTTAGTGACGCCTTAAGAAATGCAAAAGCTCCGCCATGACGCGTAAGGCTTAAAGCGCGATCATGCCGTCATGCCATGCCTCACGCCTTTTATAACCTTATGTATATCCATAAAAACAATTGGTAATATGGTACCTTCTCGTCCGTGCCCATAACCACTTCTTATCACAATGCTTACTAAAACAGATGTGCTAGTGTCTAAGGGATACTTTATACTAATAACGAGTCATTCATACCCGTGCGATGCACACGGGGTTAATCTAAATGTTCGTTAGTGTATTGTTCAACACTTATTTTCGTCATTATATATATAAGTTGTGATAGTATCACAACTTTTCTAAGCATGACTCACATTTAAATAGTTTATTAACATTAAAAGAGTATATGTGAAGAGACTTTTTTCAAGATGCTACATTTAAAAGAGTCTCTTCACTTGTAATTTTTTAATATGTATAAGTTACATACTAAATATCAAAGGGAGGTTAAGCACATACGGTTCTTTCAAAATAAGTGTAACTATTATATAAAATCGTAACAAAGTGGATATTCTCTATATTTTGAGATCTAACTTGTTACAATGAATTATCCTTTTAGTTTATCATATTAAATGCGGTAGCTCCACATTACTACGCTTAGTTACTCGAACTTTATTTTATCCACAAAAATTATTTAAGTTTCAATATTTTTATATTGTTGTGAAAATCGATCCAATATTGTTAGTATATTTAATTTGTAGTATATTGCATATATAAATATATTTGAAGACATCAATAACATATAATTTTTCTACTCTGAATAACTAATATAACAATTTCATTTTGCCAAATTTGTTTGTCATTCTATAAATGAAACTAAAATCATATTAAGATAATCAATTAATCTCCATAGTGATATTAACACACCGCAAGACAAAAAACTACATTAAGAGCAAAAATATTAAAATGCACCAACAAAGTGTACTAATAATAATTGATTAAAAATTGAATGCTCGTCATATTATTTTCAAGAAACTTACTTGCTAACGAATCAATAGTATTAGCCCGTTTATCGGTATTAAATAAAGTAAAATATTGCATGTTTAATTTGTAACATACAATTAATATGAATGCTAAGTATTCATCCCACCGATGGTCGTGGCGTTGTTCTTGTTTTTGTTGTTGTTGTCTTTGTCGTTGTTCTTCATTGGCCTTTGCATGTTTTGTTCTTGATACAATTTTTGTGACTTCCCGATCTCTTTCTTTAATGATTCTTGACGTACTACCAAAAACAATTAGATATAGTTGAACTTTAGTAACTTAAATACGCTTAATCAATATATTGCATTTTCGATCAAAGTAAAAATGTTCGTGCATGTTTCACTTAATTGATAAGACAATGATGTGTAGGATCTCTTAAACCATTAGACAATATGATGTTACTACCAAACCTCCTAAGCACCATCTTTCTGTCCTACATTCTTACACAAACAAACACTCGTGAAATTTACATAAAACAATATAAATCAATATGCTAAATAAGTAAGACGATATGATGCTTACTTTACCACCATAATAAGTTGTAGCCTAATGTGCACGCTGTGCGGAGGAAGTTGTGGTTTGTTGTGTGTGATTTTTGACACATTATATAGTTGATAAAATATTTGTAACTCATGAACGGGAAGGGAAAAAGACTAACCACTAATTTGTGTGTTTAATTTATGCATTCATGGCACCAAACACTTCATCTCCTATGTACTTATCCTTATACATGACTATTAAATTAATTTACTAACACATGAAGCATTTACATTTCACTTTCATTCATGAGCCATTTATTATGACCACTTACATTTATAAGGCTACTTAAGCTTTTATTATATAAGATAATAATAATAATAATAATAATAATAATAATAATAATAATAATAAATTTACATAAGTTACGTTTTATAGTTATACTCCGTATCTTTAAAATTACTTCCTCCGCCCCACAATAATTGTAGCACTCTCCAACATGAACACAACGATCTACACGATATGCTTGACGTCTAATTGATTGACATACTCATTCGAATAGGAAGAAGCTCTTTTGTTCTTCTCATATTTCTTTACCGCAAGTATGTTCTCAGTTAGTCCAGATTACTAAAAAAGATATGTCAGCATACGAACATAACCAATGAAACATTTTGGACTACATACATATGATCATAGCATGATAGCCTAAGATGCACACATGTGAATACATTGCATGAACTTATCGTTTGTAAGTCACTTGCGATATAATATTGAAGCATTTGATATATTTTCTCAAGCCTTGAGTTGAATTATGAAAAGTGACATAGTTTGAAGTCATAAGAGTATTATATATGCATGACCTTTATATCAAAGATAATAACTTAATATGTTGTTCCTTTTTAGCTAATTACAAAGAATGAGATAACTTATCTAACCAACTTCCATGCTTAGTAAAATATTTTTAAAACGTTAACATAAATAAACAATCATGAACAATATACACAAGTATTTTCAACGTTTAAATTCTCACTAAAAATGAATCAAATAATTTACTAAGACTATTTGTGGAATAACAATCTAAATTGAATAAAAATATTTGGTGATCTCAGCACTTAACTTAAACACAAACCAAAGTTGGTGTTTAAGAAAAAACTATGTTAAACACTTTGATCGAAGATATTCAAGAACTTACTTCTTATGGAGAAGTAAATGGCCGCAAGAGATGATATTTACTCCTTTTAGACATTCTTTTTTATAAGTAGAATACAAGGTGGTTACCCATGAGATAGTAGAGACGTGTCGAGCATCTAATTATAAAGTACACTGCTGCCTTTTTTTTTTTTTTTTTTTTTTCTTTTGTTGAATGACTTGTTAGTTGTTAGTGGTTCAGGGTAGCAGTGACATCCAATTGGGCAGTATGCTGACACTGAACTCTCCATGTACTTCCTCCTATTCCACTTGAAGGGGTAAAAGTCTCGGGGTGGGCTCGAACTTGAGACCTCCCCTAGCCAAACATCCCCTCTCCAAGCTCTTAAGGAATCTTGGTGGCCAACTGAGCTAACCCAATTGGTTAAAGTACACTGCTACCTTAGTATATTAAATACTTCTATTAATGAAATGTGTCCCACTTCATGGAACAATGTTGAAAATTGTTCACACCTTTATACCAACTCTTGTAGTTTTTTTGACTTTAATTAAGAAGTGTTTTTCTATTTATCTTTCCAATAAAGTTTTTACCCAACTTATGAGACACTTAAATATTTTTCTTAAATATCTAAATTCAGAATGCATTTTATGGCTGAGGAGATCAAAGGGAGTGAATGAGTTATTGTTAGTACTCACTGACTCATGATGCATCATCTTCTTTCTGGTTTAAGGACTTCACTAAATGTGTTCCGCCTCATGTAGTGATAAGACTTTCTTTAGCTTTGATAAACTTTGAAGATGACTCTTTAAATGTTTATTCATCCTTAGACTTAATATAATACTTTATGTTCAAATCCTAGTAAAAAAAACTATTAAGCTCTGAATTAGCCCAACATAATCAATGTTTCAATGGAAATCTCAAAATAAATACTATTGGTTTGTAATTACAGCATAGTATTCAAATATATGTACTTATTCATTGACTACACGTGTGGTTTTGATGAACTTTAATTTGTTCACTTGTTCAAATTTTTGTGTTTATTTTTAGGTACTATAGTTTATAGTGATAAGAAAAATAACATTTTTATTATTTTGTGTTTATATGTCCTCTTATTTTCTTGATCATTATACTTGGAAATATCAGTAAACCATATTAAGAGACGTTAGGGGTTTTTATTTTTTTTTATTATTATTATTTTTTTTTTCTTCAGATGTTATATGATTATGCAGTGTAATAATAAGATAAATGAAAAAAATAATAAAAATAAAAAAACCCTTCCAAAGTTGGCGATCTAAACTTTTAAAGAAAATACCACCAATCTTGTTAGCCTCAAAAGTGAAGTCATTTATGGGTATTGCATTAGTATCTTAACTTATGCATATGCAGTGACTACTTAAGTCATTATTGTATAGTATAGCGCATGTATGTGCATATACCCTCCTAGTCTCTACTAGGAGGGTGAAGCTCACTTTGTATGTGCGTGTTAGTTCTCCTCTCTTAGGATACTATACACATCTTTCCTTCTTTCTCTCACTACTCTCTCCACATTCTATACCATGTCTATACTTTATTTCGAGCTTCCTTGACCACTCGAGCACGTTTAGGATCTTGATAATAGTTGTTTACAAGTGGTATCAGAGCCTAACACGAGTTTGTGATGGTTTATTTTCAAAGGAATCCGGTCAAAATAGTTTTTAAAAAAAGAAAATGTAAGTCCTATTTGTGGAGAGTTCGTCTTGTAAAATTAACTTACTTTCGTTTTTTCATGAAAAGTTACAAACTTTCTTATTTATTTATCTTCCTAAGGATCATATACAAGATTTACAAGTTTTAAAACAAGGTTTGGAACGTGTTTTGATCGTGTTTGGGCTATAAAGTACAAAAATGGTTTTAGTGGTTTAATAAGGATTTTATGGGTGTTTGAGACGTTCTTGTTATAAATGATGGACATATCTTTCTTAGAAATGCATTAGAAAAATGATTTTGGGTGTCTGAAGTTCAAATCCTTCGAAAAACAAGTTTCTTAGTTGTTTTTTGTGTTCTTTCTTCTCGTCAAAAGCTAATTCACCATATTTAAATATAGCGAGTTCTTCATCTTCGAATTTGGCGAGTTTGTTCCAATGGTCAAACGGTCAAAACCTTAATTTTGGTAAACTAGCACAACTCATCATATTTAACTCTAAATTTGGCGAGTTACGATTCTAGCAAGTTTCGAAACTCACCATTTCCAATTTAGCGAGTTTCCATATAGCGAGTTTGTGACCAAGTTGGCAAGTTACATATGGTGAGTTTATCTAGTGAGTTTGTATGGCTAGTTGGCATGTGATATAGCGAGTTGGTTCAACATTATATGGCGGTTATAGGTACTCATGATAGCAAGTTGGAAATATAGTGACTTTGGTTTCTCATTGATTTTCATGGTTAACTTTGATGTTTGCATGACTTGATTCCAACACGTTTTATATGGTTCACACGTTTGATATGGTTTCCTTGCAAGTTGTTCGTAAATAATACTTATAGAGAGTTACTTGCCAACTTTGCATGTTGATATTACGTGTTATGTTCTTACTATGGTGTACGTGTGATGTTTATATGATTAACAAGTTTGTGTTTATCATGTAAGGGTTTATAAAGTAAGGGTTAAGTTGCATTTATCCGAAGTTTGGTCGATTCTACATCACTTTCTCTCATCTTATTTTCTCCATGATCCTCCCTTATCCACTTTCACCAATATCGGGCAACAAATTTATCAAAACCCACTACTTCCCAAGATTCACCAACACCAAATATCCACCAAGTCAAGAACATTTCCAAGATTTCACCTTACTTAGTTAAAACCTTAACCCAAATTCTATCACAGATAAACAAACATCACAAATAAACCTCGTGGAACGATCCGTTATTAAGATCCGATTTTCACACGACTAGAGTTGTATTGTATTGCAAATGTGACTACGGGGTTTTTGAACGGTATTACTTATTTGGGTTTGAAGTGGCATTTCATGGTGACTGAGAATTAGATATCTAGTTATTTTGTGATTCTTTCTTCTTATACCCGTAATATAGCTATCACTTTAAGGAGTTACGTTGTATTACTCAGCGTCTCACGCTATTGAGGATAGTTCAAGAGGTTCTAAGTCATTAGTATCATACAAGATGAAGTCACAAGTCTGGGTTAGTTTACTTAATTCTCAAGTTTATTATATCGTGTTGTCTCCATATGTGGTCACTATAGTTAGCCGTTGGTACTGATACGGGGGTCGGTAAAGATTTAGGCAAAATAAGGGTATAATAAAGATTGTATTTATCGATATCTTCTTACGGGAGAACACTCATATACATGGGCTGATATGTTGCTTCTAGTTGATATAGCTATGATGTACACAGTTTTATGCTAATTTCAATATATCATAACCATCATGGGGAGAGAAATGTATACATCATCAGTACAAGTCACATGATCGAGCTAAATCATCTATGCCGAGGAGATATTGTCAGTGGACTTGTTACTTTGTTCGAATTCTCATTGTGATTTTTTGTTCGAATATTGGTGTTATCAGTTGGACTTTCGTATGTTTGGTAACTGAGATGCAACTATTAGTGAGAGTTAATGATGTTGATATTATGGCCTATGAATGAACAACCGTGAAGAAGTTATAGTCTACAGTCTATTTTACTTTCCCTATACGTGTTAGAAGACTAAAGACACTTTGATCTCAGAAAATACTTCTTCACTATCATGGTATTCATCAGAAGGGTTGTCAGTTTGGAGGAGAGCAGCAAGATAATGATGCACTAATTAGGAGAGAGTAAAAACCCTAATTAGATATGTTTACAGTGTTCATCTGCAATTAGTAAAGATGGCAGCTAAGAAAATTAAAGAAGACCTCTTTAGAGTTGATGTGCTTATGTTGTGTATTTATGTTTTACTTGTAGGGAACGTTGTAAGCAATTCCGGTATGACACCACTTGGGGAGAGATTGTTAGCCTCTAAAGTGAAGTCATTTACTGGTATTGCATTAGCATCTTAATTTATACATATGCAAAGACTAGTTATGTCGTTATTGTATAGTATAGCATAGTACCCTCCTAGTCTCTACTAGGGGGTGAAGCACACTTTGTATGTGTGTTAGTTCTCATATTTTAAGCTAATATACAAATCTTTCCTTCTTTATCTCACTACTCTTTCTACATTCTATACCATGTCTATACTCTATTTCGAGCTTCCCCGACCACCCGAGCACGTTTAGGATCTTGTTACTAGTTGTTTATAAATCCTCAATTAAAGTCTAATCTACTATTCTCACTCTAATTCAATCTTGTTTCTCATCTTGTTAGTGACTAATCCTTGGGTTAATTACTTGCTAGTATGGTTTTATGTTTTAGGTTAGGATTTTAATTTTTCTACATCGTTTTTTAGTATTCGCTAAGGCCTTCTGTGACTGTGCTGATCAAATGATCGTGAACTATTTGGGCTCCATATAATCCTTAAATCATTGTTCTAATCATGTTTCGAGTAGATCTTCTTGTTTTAGGGATTCTTTATCGACAGTTTTCTTGGTCACTGGTGCTACGATCTATTGTAATCTGGTTCTGTTCGTAGGTATATGATTGATTAGTTTGTGTGGTTCTAACTATGATCTTATGGTATAAACATGAAAAGTGGCATTTTGGATTCAGGTGGGAGGAAGAATAATCATAAGAAGACGAAGAGTAACGATGATGTTGTTAGTGGAAATAAGGAGGACACGAATTATATTGCTGCAAAAATTCATGATATTGAAGGTCAAATGCTTAAAGTTAAGCTCATGTTAGTGGGAGATGATGGGGTACTTCTAAAACCTTTGAATGTCGTTGGTCCAGCTACTGTTATGGATCCCTTTCCATGCTTGCCAGACATGCTTGGTACCCCTAATACATCTACCAAAGTGGTTACTGCTGGTACTATCATCGAATTATAGGGAGGATGATTCGGTTAATATGATTCAAAGTGATAACTTGAAAGAAATAAGGCATGTTTCCTATGCTAATCTTCTAAATGGTGAACCAAGTAACAAAGTTGCTAACTTTCATACCTTAATCACCTCGGCTGGTAATAGGGCCGATGTTGTCATATCAATAGAATAAGTCCTAGAGGTTAAGGAGCGTTTTGAGAACTCTGTTAATGGAATTTTTTTCTGGGTAAGAGAATTCTGTATCCAATGGTTGAAAGCTATGTTAAGAACTTGTAGAGTAGATTTAGTCTTGTTCGTACAATTATAAATTCGAAGGGTATTTTCTTTTTCAAATTCATTTAATACTGGTATGTAATCAATGCTTGAAAATGGACCATGGTTGATTCGTAATGTACCGGTTTAGGTTAAACTCCATGATGTCCCTATCACAACATTCACGGAGGATGGATTGAGTGCAATTGCTACAAAACTTGGTACCCCATTGATGTTAGATACTTATACAGCCTCAATGTGTATGGAATCATGGGGTCGATCCAGTTTCACGAGAGTAATGTTGATCTTCATGTTGATGTTGAGTTAAAAGACACTCTTGTTGTGGCAATACCTAAAATTAAAGGTAATGGATATATCTTACATTATATTTGAGTTATGTACGAGTGGGAACTGACTAGATGTTCAACTTTTAAGTTATTTGGTCATTCGGTGGATCAATGTCATAAGAAAATTGTATCCAATTAAAAAGTGAAGACTAAAAAGAAAACTGATTCGGCCGTGTTGAAGAATGTGAAGACTCAAAAGGCAAACTATAAGTGGAATTCATATTGGTTTGAAGTCTCACTTGGTATATAAACCAGTTCAACCTAATAAGAAGACAAAGACGACACAAGGGAAACAAATGGAGTGAATGCTAAAAAAGGTACTAATATTACTACTACTTTGAATTCTTTTGACGTGGATGACGGACAGGGTATTGACCAAAATAAAACTGCTATTGCACAAGAAGCGAGTTGTGTAGATGAAAATGGGCAAAAGGATAAACATATGACCCAAAACACTATTCAGACGTGTGATCAGTAATCAAACATTAAAAAAGAGGTGAATTTGGAATCGGTATCTATGCCTAGTACCTCAATGGGAGATCAAAACAGTAATTCGGATAGTGAAGTTGAGGAGGTGGATGATGAAACCACTCGATTCATGGTTTCCTTAGCGAAACAAGCTAGAGGTGGTACAAACAATGCAAGCTTTCTTGAGGATGAAGATTATGATATTTATGATGGTTACGAGAATGATGCTTTTTGATTAACCGATCAACAGTTGGCATTCTGTAATGCATTTGATATCCCTCTTCGAGAAACTTAAACGATAGGGTTATTGTTAGTGTCATTATGAGTCAAGTGTAATCTTTTCGTTAATACTCATAGTAGGTTCATAAGTCTAGGTGTCATTCTTATGATAGGTATAGTTTGAAATACATAAGGTGCGTTTGTTTTCGTCTATGTAAACGGGTTGAGATGTAGGAGTTCGCCTACATCCTTGTACTTAAACGCTTTTTGAAATAATACATTTACCCGAAAAACTCTTTACCTGAAAAAAAGTAAAAAGATAAATAAAAGAAGTAAAATGATACAACAATGCTATAACGAAAAACTAAACAAAGAGTGAATCATGTGAATGAAGACATTTGACATGGAGCCGGGTGGTCCGGGGGGACATGGGCCGCTGGTGTCTCCCAACACTTTAAAACTTTACCTTTCATCCACTCATTTTGTTATAACCTTCCTAATTGGATGGCTGTCATTCCACTACAGTTTTCATTATGCTATTCATATATTTCACCATTATCCACAAAGGATTCATCTTGATATGATCCTTCATGTGTGTGATCCTCCAACCATGGTTTCCATTTTTCACAATGTGTGGAAAGCTATGTCATGTTTTCTATACATAAAAGACAATCACAAACAAACAAAAGATATACTTGGTTTAACGTACGAGGCTATTTGTGGTACTGACGTAGCTATAGTCATGTTGTCTATTTCAACATTAGGTTTGAGTTTATTATAATCTGAAATTCAGACTTCAAGCATTCCCATTGGATTCTCAACAACTTATTACAGTAACATTTTAGTTTCAAAAGCACTCTTTTTTGGAAGTGGCTTTCATTTCCTTGAACGACAAATTTGAGTAACGAACCCTAACTAGCAAGGAGCTAGGGGCAAGGGAAACCATTACGATGAGAATGGAGGGACATTACAAAGGTTAATTATCAAACAACTTAATTCAAATTTTCTTATGCCTATTATTACTCCAATTGAAGAAGAAGAGCTTGGTATCATTGAAAATAAGCTCTTTCGATCCTTCGCCTATTGGAAATTTGGAAGTAAATATGAATTAGTTTCTATATCCCCAAAGAAGCCTGGACCACCACCTTGAAGAATTTGTATGTGAGGACTTAAGAATGGCTTTTGCACTCTAAATTGGTTGCATCTTTAAGCGAAGGGAAACTTACATTGGATATGTTCCACCGATTTAAAACATCCCTCCAAACCTTCTCGGCTAATTAAGAAACACAAGACAAGATATGTTCTTCTGTTTTGATCACATCATCATATGCACGCAGGACATCGAACCGACTTCAAGTGGACACCTCTTTTCAAATGTTTATTATATATAGATATATATGTATCAATATTCCTTGCTGATCAACCCAATCAAACACTTATAAGACTAAATATATTTTGATGACAATACAATTTACGTACTGCGCGCTTACATTTTTCACCTTGCGATTTTGACTATTCCACATTATCCAAACAGCTGAGAACAAAACGGCTTCAAAACATCTTAATTGAAGAGGCTTGAAACTAGCTTTTCTCCTTTGGCTTGCTTACATTATCATGTTGGATGCCTCTTTTCAAATGGAAATGAGATTAGAGTCTATTCGCACCAAATGACTCTTATCTGATGTTTATTAATATAAAGAATCTTCCAAATAGAAAAGATTTGTGCTTACCGCCTACTGATCTATGATTCACTCCACTGGCGGAACCATGACAGTGTGACTATGACCAGGTGCACAATTTTTCTCAAACTGTAATATAACTAAAATTGAGTTTCCTTTTCGCATATTAATGGTCTAACAAAGCAAGGTTGCAAACACAATTTTTTAGATAAGGGTGCAATTAGTAGGATCACAGTTTAAGCGGAAATCAATACTACGAATGTAAGTTTCATCGGCTTCACGTGATATCCCAGAACACTCTAGTTCCGGCAATGGTCTAGTCATGCCTCCGGCCGGATGAAAAGGACACTATATTAATCGGCTTCTTTTAAGAGGTTTCCACAAGATTATATTTTCACGATTTCTCATTTGCATGTTTCCTTAAAGGTAAAGAAAAACAGAACCGTTATGAAGTAATAAAATTTTTAACGTTTTTTATTTTTACCTCCTGCATCTTTGCTTTAGAAAACATTTGCCGACACACTATTTTGGTGGATACAGAAAATCAGGACAGTTGGTGGCACTCTTTAGTGACCAAAATCGATGAGTTGTCATTCAAGTGAATTAACACATGTGTGTCAAATCAAATTTCCAGGATTCTCGGTGGCTATATTGGATTTTCTTCGGTAAAAGTCGAGCATATTTGCTTCAATTGTCTGCCATGAACCTGACATTGATTAATGTGCTATAAGTACCATCTTTACTCACAGCACAACAGTGTAATCACTAATCACCATTACCGTTGTTGCATTCATCACTAGTACTACCATTCAAGTTAACTTTGTATTTCATTATGTAGTTACGTTATACAATAACTTTATATCTCAACTTCAGACCATAAAGTTCACTGGAACATGTGCTCACCGCATAGGGTTAGGTTGTTGGTGAAGGGTGAGCCGACACCCAAAAAGGTTGCACGGGTCAGGTTTCCTCGTCGATTTAAACCTTTTGAGGACAATAATTTATTGTTAAATTAACTATCAAACTAGTTCGTAAATCATCACATTGATATTCAAGGTTCTCTAATGTCGAAATAGAGTTAAATATGTAAAAAACATGAATGCGGTGAGTGTAGCTACTAAATAAATGTAATACGGAGTAAAGCAGTGCTATATCCTCCTGAAGATCCTCGCAACCATATAAATGTGACACATGGAAAAATCTTTACATGGGTTAAAGTTCAGAAAAAGATCTAATCAAGTTTATCTTCAAACTACTGAAGGATCGGAGCTAATACCCAAGTTAATCGTAATTCTTACATTGTCAAAAGGAATTCTTGTAAATGACTTCTAGACAAAATTAATACTACTAAAGTTTGTTATCCAAGATTACAGAACTCTTGTCACTTATGTTTGGTCACCCCTTACTAGTGTATGAAGAAAGACACTGCACGGCATTAGCCAATTGCTACGTATGGATTTGGAATATAAGAATTATAAAAAAAATGCAAAGTTTGAAAGACAGATCATAGAAGATAAAAAAGTTTTCATGTACCTGTTGCTCTAGCCACCAAACTTGGAAAACTGCAGCTCAATGATGGTGCCAAAGAACAGACCCTTATGATATAATTTCTTAAATAGTTAATGCATATATATTGCTGTTCATTGTGCATTTTGTAAATCAAAACACTTAGGTCAGGCAATGGAATTAAGATACAGTATTATCCATTAGTTGTGACGTTTCATTTTCGTCTTTTATTAATCACAGCCCACAAAAATAATCTGATAGAAGAGAAATTTCGAAGATAAGGAAATTTGCCCGAGTCCTCTCCTATCCTTATTATTTGTTGTTTTGAATCTGGATAGTACGAGTTATAGATCAACATTCCAAAGAGCTGAGTCTCCTTCTCCACATAAATTATGAACAAATTTCATTCTGTCAACTGACTTGCATATTCCGCTGCATGACCAATCAAATGAAGCGACACAGACATTCCCTGATTGTGTCTTCCACTCGCAATCTGTATGACATATTTATTGAACAACAGTCAGTCATCTGCATACATTTCTGTATATGTGCATATGCGTATGTGTGAGCGACAGTACGCTACCTGGAGGAGTTCCACAACACATGGACCGATCATCTATATGTTGAACGTCTAACCCAATCAACCACGAGCCCAAAGAAACATCCTCATTGGCGTACCTATGCAATATACCCCTGCAGAAATAAATAGCCCTTAATTAACAGGCATTCTTCAATGAAGGCAAGAAACTGAATGCGTTATGTATTTATAACCGTACGAGTTGATGGAAATATATGCTGCTAAATCCTTGGAGATTGCATATATTTGTCCAGTTGCATGCCTGAAGTACTTGTTCCCTTCTTCACCGAATTTCCAATACTCTGGCTCGTGATATCGTACCCCTCTGTCCATATCATTTCCTAATAAAAATTAGTTGCTCATTCTTTTTCTTAATTCATGAAAAATTGCCAAGAAAAGGAAACATAATGTATCAAATTCTTCGGGAATCTAGGACTTCTTTCTCATAGAAAGGTAACACAAGTTCAGTTTCTTACTACAAAAGGAGTAAATGTTTAATTGTTGAACTATATAGGAGCCAAAGCTAAACATTTGATCAAAAGAAGGACCCAAATTTTTGTTTCCACAGGTATTCAATTTCGACAAAAAACTTTTTGATATTCATAGTCCTTTTTTGTTAAAAAATGAACTTATGGTACTTTTGGATGAGCAAAAAAGTAGCGGATATATATACCCTGCATTTTCAAGTTGGTACTCAATGTTACAGTTTTTTTGGCAATTTTCTATTAAATTTACTGATAAGAAAAACTAACTGACTTTTGTGAGAGTACGGGGCCGGACTTCATGCACCCGATATATGTTCTTGGTTTAGATCTATAACGTGCAAGTGAAGTAGCAAGCATGCCTACGTTGACATGGACATCATCATCCACCTTAACATAGAACTCTGCATCCCAAATAGAGACTGCTGTCGAGAAATATAATCTTGTCTTCATGGAAAGCTCGTGGTACCCCTCGACATGATTTAACCTTAAGAAGTCGTGATATTTTTCATCCTCGGCATCAATGGCTCGATCAAGAACACCTCCTGGTGTTGCACTATGTCCTATTACAAACCTTATTATGATGCCCTTTTCTTTTGCTAATTTATTCAGTTTTGATCCTGCATAAAATGTCAATATACTCAGAAAGATGTAAGAAAATTTAGAAATTGGCTTCTAATATAAGAAAGTGTTTCAATGTTTGGGAGTGAGGATGTTCGGGATTGCTCATTTAAGTGCTTATTTGGTTATTCTCAAGCAGATCATCAAATGTGAAGGTTTGAATGAAATTGCTTATCTGTTAATTTTACTATAAAAGATCCTAATTAACATAAGCTAATGAATACTTTATCGTAAATTAAAACCTACTAATGTTAAGTACATAAGAACCTAAAATAAGCAATCACATATACCCCTTACAAGCAGAGTTAGGAAATGTGTAAAAAATACGAACCAGTAGGCATCCATGTTTCTCGAACCGAGTCTCTACGCTTCTTGCTGCTAAAAGCAGTATTAATACCAATGACAACAAACGCTTTCTTTAAAGATGTTTTGTTAGATGCCACTCTTTCTGGCAAAAACTTGGCCCCGTTTAGACTTGTACGAGCCACTTCTAATTCCATCTCCAACGTCGATATTGTTTTGTCTAATGACCTATATAAAATGAACAAAAATATAAATAAATAAGCCAGAATGTCTGAGGGAAATTCTAAGCATGTAAAAGTTAGTTTGATACATATAGGCTTACTGGGTAGCCTGGTGAGTTTTTGTGACTTCTGCCATGACATCTACTGAATTTTCTTCAACTAATTTCTACAAGAGAAATACCTTTTGATGTTAGAATCAACTTTAGATTTAGAACAAATTAAGATGTGAGTACTTACACGCTTTCGATCACAGTCTGGAGCTGCTGTTAAACTCAACTTTTCTTCACGATTCATGAAACGAAAATCGTTATTTATAGATGAGTAAGGCCACGTGTGTCTGGTGAAGAGTGATCCCGCAAGAAAACTTGCTGTACATAGCATAAAAATGACTTTTACTGGTAACGATTTTCCCCTCATTTTCAGGATTTATTCCAGGTATATCATATAATAGCTATGGTTTGCTCCAAGCCAGACTGAGCGTAGTCACATAACTTGCAAGTAGAAATAGAGATGCAAGAGTAATGTATGAGGCAAGGGGTGTGTGGCTGTTTATTCATGTGGAATTCATGGTTCAACCAACCAATCTGTGCATGCCTTCAGATACACATACTAGACCACCCTTGTTATCATTGTACATGACGCAACTACTTCCCGTGTCTTTCATAATACTATTAACTAAACTGCCACAAACAAGAATCCAAGTACAATAGTGTTTATAGTATAAGTCTTCCGCACGCACACGACAACTATGTTTTCTGTAATGGGTTATTGTCCAAAGGTGCCTACATCTTGTCACCAAACATATGGTCAAGCGTGAAGCCCGTAGAGTATTTTCGTATGTGGTTGACTCTGTTCTCAAAGATTTTATTTATTCATAATAGTGCACCTTTCTGTAATCTGTAATTTTAACTAGCATAGTTAATTATACGAATCTGTTTGCGATCACACGATCTTGTAAAATAAAATTAGCACAAAAGCATTCTACTGGGTTGCATAAACCATTTTTTTTTTCTGGAAGGCAGAATTGAGTTGCATTAACCAAGATCAAGGTAATCTTGAGTGTGCGGTTGTTGCTATGTCCACTGCACACCTCATCCTATGTACAACGTCATCCTCGATAACACTGAGTTATCACATACTTCAGGTGCATCATGTTGCACTCTGAGCGTGAGCGCAATCACGCCGTTATATCATTAATAAGCATATTCCATTGAATAACCACTGAAAAGTATTTGGGATGTAAATAGTATGTCAAACATTTTAAGTAAGAAGTCAATTAGACTAATTGATTTCTTGCAAGTGAGATACAAGCAACATGTGGTATAAACTAAGGCATGGTGCCCCTTGCCTCTTGGGGTACTTCTTTAAACAATAATTCCTTAGTTGCACAAGTATGGAATTCTTATAATAATTAAAAAAAAAAAAAAAAAAAAAAAAAAAAAAAAAAATGAAAAGACGCGGAATGAAAGATGACAATAAAAATCTTATAAACAAAAGGTTTTGATCGTGCACCGATTAAGAATCTGGTTGGAGACACGAAAGTTTGTACAGAACCATTGATCAAAGTGAGATAAGGAACGACTGAGACTAGACATTCAACGGCGAATAATTAGATGTGGAGACATTAAAGATGGCATCGATTGTTTCGTCAAGTCAAGATCGATGTTTATGTATCCAACCACCTAGCTGTTAAAAAAACCCTTATCACCATGACAACCATGCATTTGATCATTAATGATTAGATCCAATCCTCAGACTTAACGTGAGTCCCAAATAATCAATAAGTAGCTTGGTTATCAATTCAGCAAAATCCTTATTAAACATGTGCATGTAGTTTTAGCTCTTTTTTGTGTATCATATATCTTCTTTTCATTATACTCCGTATTTGATTAACCTAAATTTGTAAATGGCTTTAATTAGTTAGCAAAGCATTTCCCAATGGTAATGTGTATTATTAATCCTAGATAAGATCTTTTATCAACCAAATCAAAAATGCTCCATGCACCCTTACTTAAGACTTCTTTTTATTTGTTCTATAGCTTGCTAAAATAATCCAAAGAGATTCTGAGTTTGAATCGCTACACTTTCGACTCCTTGATGCTAACCGTCACAGATGACTAAGAATTCAAAATCATTGAGAAAATGGTCATGTTTATTAAAGCGGACGGAGACATCCTGAATGGCCGCTGAGTCAAACTATACATTATCTTTCGCACAGAATTAGCATTGTTGGTTATCAATATTGTGCAAACAAAAATCTAAAATAGTATGAATGCATGGTTAGTTGCTTGGTGCATGTTGGTTGGTGTACTACTATTCGTGAAGCAGGTTTTGTCTGCTCGGTCAACAATATTGGCTCGGTTAGAATTTTGCGATTACCCAAAAATACTTTGTTAAACATATACTCTAAAACCAATAAACATAAACCAAAGGTTTTTGAGCCTTGAAAGGAACGAGGAGCCAGGAATTGAAGAATGCATGCATGGATAGCGTGGTTTTCAAACAATCTTATTAGTAAAGTCAATGGAGTAAATAAAAATAGGATTAAACACTCAAAAGGTCGTAGCCGCATGTGCACATTAAACCGTCCAATCAACACTAATCCCGATATAGCCTTTAAGCAGCTTGTGTTCCCATGAATATACAACTTGCTTTCACAACAAGCAATAGGTACCGTTTTCTTATTCAGGTTCTTGATATTTTAGATATTCTTAAGTATCTAGTTATGCATGTAGGAGTAACATCTTAGATTCTTAGGTAAATTTACATTGCTGACAGACGACATGAAACTAGTATAGTATCTATTGAATTATTGAGCAACTTGTTTCACAACAATATACCGATTACCATGTTATTGAATTATACAGGTATGCATGTAGCATCTTAGATACATTTTGCATTAATTACTGTGGAGCTATACCATTATTGTACGTGTTTATTGAGTAAACTTATTTCACAACAAGCAAATACCGGTTTGCAAGTTGCTAGAAAAATAGACAATCGACTAGTTCCGCTTCTTGTACGGTTGGGATGATGCGCAAAAGCTCTTTGACGACAACGAGTTTTCAAGATAGTGTTTGCAACAATTTTATAAAGACAAACTAACATGAAGAGAAATTAAGTTTTAGGACATCTCCAAAGTGTTGGAAAGCATTTATTATAATAACTAGTCGTATATATGAGAGAAAATTAGCGCAAGTCTTTAAATTATTGTTTCTTTTTTAACCATATTTTCTAATCCACGAGGTTTCAGCCTACTGCAACATAAACTCAAATCATGTAAATGATTTCTTTTTTGATTTAAATTTTTTAACAGTACTATTTCATGTTTGGTTGAAAATGAATGAATTTCGATCGAAAAGGGTAACATTTTAAACTATGTGGACAAAAGACTAATTTTTCCATTGATGACATTCAATTACCATATTTTAAAGTACTAGTGTTAATAGTTAAATTATGCATAGACTATAAGCGCGCCGTTGTACTTATTGGTCTATTTTACCGGCAATGAAAAATAAGTACTCCGTAATATGCATTACTTAAATATAAATATACTTGTACTAAAGTCTAAACATAATATAAAATTATAAACCATTGTATATACTTAGGCTTATGTGCGTAGTTATAGGATTCAAAGTAGCAATATAACTAGTGGTGAATCCATGCATGACAGATACGTGTGGCTTGCATTCTACTTCATCTTTAGGCTCCACCTCCGCCGTAGTGACCGGCCGTCAACTTTCTATCTCTATAAAAACACTTCACACTCTTTCTTAAATGATTGATGATATCACCCTATATACACACAGACACAAACACACCCATAATACACTAGTAACTGAACTAGCTAGCTTCTTTCGTAAGTGGAGGTTGGTTAAGTTGTTGTGGTGAATCATGGGATCATCGAATGGTGGTGTTCCGCCGGGGTTTCGGTTTCATCCGACCGACGAGGAACTGCTTCATTTCTACTTGAAGAAGAAGATTTCTTTTGAGAAATTTGATATGGATGTTATTAGGGAAGTTGACTTGAACAAGATTGAGCCATGGGATCTTCAAGGTTAGCTTTTGTTCTATTTCCTAATGTACGTTTAGTTGCATGCATGTGTCCATTTTAGTTGATTTTTAATGGTTTGTTTTTGTGATTTTGTAGAGAGGTGTAAGATAGGGTCGACGCCCGAAAATGAGTGGTACTTTTTTAGCCATAAGGATAAGAAGTATCCCACGGGATCTAGGACAAACCGAGCAACTAATGCAGGGTTTTGGAAGGCGACTGGACGAGATAAGTGCATACGTAACACGTTTAAGAAGATTGGTATGAGGAAAACCCTAGTGTTTTATCGTGGGCGAGCTCCTCATGGGCAAAAGACTGATTGGATCATGCACGAGTATCGACTAGAAGATGTAGATGATCATCATGATCCTCTCAATCCCCTTCAAATAACTTCTTCTGTAAGTTAAACATATTTTCCCCTAGTTAGTTATACGAGTTTTGGGCTTGATGCTTATAAGATGCGTATTTTTTTTTATTTTTTTTTTTTTCCCAATAGGAAGATGGATGGGTGATTTGTCGCGTTTTTAAGAAAAGGAACTTGTTCAAAGTTGGGGGAAACGACGCGTTGAGTGGTAGCACAGTGTCAGAACAACGAAATATAACCCAACCGCGTACTTTCCCCTATGCTCAAGAGAATCATCAATATTTACCATATCAACAACAACAAAACTTTGATTTAGGCCTTAACTACACTCATCAATACCCTCACCTTATGCCTACCCACAAGCCATTAGGATATGGTTTCTTGAATATACCCACCGAAGAGTCACCAGTCATGGTTAGACAACTCATGACAAACCCTAGAGAATGTGATAGTGGAAGTTGTGAAAACCAACTCGATGTAGGGTACCAAGCTAGTGAGCCTGGTTTAGAGGTTGACACCTCTGAAGCAGCTCAAAGCTTCGTTAATACGAATGTAAGAGAAGAGACATTGAACGAGTGGGGAATGATGTCGCATCTTACCCAGCCTAATGAGGATGCCAATTTGCCGAAAGGGATGTTGAGGTATCGAGATGATGCAACTTCTTCTTCGTCGATGCAGCAAATCAACCAACTCTCCTTGCGAGCAGGAGTGGACTTTTGGGGTTACGGTAAATAGCTCGATATAAGGATTACACCTTGTGATCAAAGCATGGTCCGGGGCGAAGATGACTCATGAACATTTAAGTTATCTAACAATTTGATTGTTAATTACTCCGTACAATATTAATTATGTGCTTAACTCCATATAATTTGACATAATTTTGTCAAGATTGATTGGATACTATAGTGATTTCTTTCTAATTCAATGTATATTTATATCTAATTCAATGTATAAGCATTTTTGTTGTTTAAATAATGTTTTATATGTCTGTTAAAATAAGTTATATCCTTAAGTAATCATTCTTCTTAAACTTTTGTTCTTCAGTAAGTTGTTCCTTTAACGTTTTGTATGTCGCATTTAATAAACTAATGAAATTTCATCGTTCTACATACTACTTCTATTAGTGCATCTACAATATTATTGTAGACCTTTATAAAGGTTTCTAGACGTGTCATGTCATAATACATTGTTAAATTATAAAGCTTTTTGTTTTTAAAATCAATCTTTATTATACGTGAATTTCTTAAAGCTTTACAACTTTCACACAAAAAACGTACAAAAGCATTTAATTATGAAAAAGTTTAGGGGGTGGCAACTGTTGGGATCAAAGTTTTTGATCCTAACATGTAAATGGAACGACATTTACGGGATTACATTTTCTATCTTGTGAAGCCAAAACACATGGACTAGTTATGTAATATTGGAATAGTATAGCTTGTGTTAGGCTTTATATACCCCTCCATACTTCCATGGAGGGGTGAGACTTAGTGTGTAATTTACTCTTTCATTTTCATTCAATAAAACACCTAGTTTTCCTTCTCTCTCTACTCTCTCTCTCTAACAATGGGTTTCTTCTTCTTCCACCAAACCCGACCTCCCGAATCACATAATCAACATAGAAACTACGATCCTACAAGTGGCATCAGAGCCAAGGTTGTTACTTTGTTGATTTGTGTGATTTTTCTTGTCAAAAATTCGGATTTTTTTTTAATCCGTACTGTCTTTGAAGCTGTATTCTATATTTCGGATCTGAATTTGTTTCATCTTTGTTGTGGGAACAGTTTTATAACTGTTTTTATACAATATCTTGAGTATCCAAATGGTCAAAACACATAAAGTCTCTTACTTTCACTTCATATTTCAGAAACTGTTATCAGTTTTTTTTGCAAGTTATCATTTTTTATGAGTTTTTGTCCATATCCGTGAAAAAGTTGGTCAAATAGTGGTCAGATACAAGGGTCAATGAAACTGGTCAGTAAAGCTTATCAAAAAATTCATCGGAAACTGCTAAAAGGCTCATCGGAATCTGGAAAAAGTCGCCGGAAAATGATCGGAATTTCTTGTATAAGAAATTCTCGACAAGTACTTGTTTTCGAGAAAAAGACTTGTTATCGAGAACAATAAACCCTTAACTGTCGATATCTTTTTCTCGATAACATATATTGAGGTTCTCGATAATCCACTTCTCGATAAGTCATGTTTTTCGAAAATCATGTTCTCGATAAATTTGACTGAAGCAGAAAAGACCGCTGACCACAATAACAAAATAACACAAGACTCTTTGACTTCAGCTTATGCATCATCAGTCAAATACAATGAACCAAAAGGTAAAACTTTATACGAGACTGATATTATGTAGCAACCACAGCCAAAAACGGTTCAAATCCAAAACCACAACCAAATCAATGTCTATCCTAATCCCAACCTTCTCTATCTTCTCACCACTACTTCCACACGAATCGAACTGAAAAGAATCAAATAATCTCAGATTATTTTCGTGTGCTACAAAGCAGATGAGACCTTCAATGTCCACAAAAACACGAAAGACATATCCTCATCGATCGTATACGAAGCTCAGCTTTAATTATATCCGAATGTAAAAGAAAAGAAAAATAACAAATATGTTATCCACTTTTCTTTAATTTGTTCAAGAAACTCAATGCAACAACATGAACGAGAACTGCATATCGTGTAGAACCTACCTTGACCCTTCAAAGGGTCTTAACGTCTTCAATGGCTGTTTGATTCGGATTGATCGATTGATAGAGATTGAGACTGAGATGATTTGTTGATTATTCGTGTGATATGTTTTGGATCGGTTTGAGATGGGCAGCTAAGTGGTGAGATGTGTTCTTGTGTTGACCGCATAAGAGAGTAAAAGCGGGGCGGATTGTTTAATGCAAGGGAGATGATTGGCACACTCTAACTTTTGATTTGCACACTCAATTGTACAAGTAGTTAATGCAAAAAATTAATACAGTACAAGTCTGACATGCATGAATTGGAGTGTGCCAATCAATTAGTAATGTGTGCAAATCATTTCCCTTAATGCAATATAAGTGTATTAGGGTTAGAGTGATTTTTTATCCGTGTATTATTTTAGGGTATGGAATTGGATCGGGTTATGACTACACTTTGGGCCCAGGTCATAATTTAATTTATGGGCTATACTCGATCAAATGAACTGGATCTGTTTTCTTTTGGACTGAAGTGTTATGACTAACAGACTGGTTTAGACAATATTGTGTGATGATTGGTCTTGAAATTGTTGTTTAGCCAAAAATGACACGTCGGGCTTAATTTTAATTATTCAAATGTATTTATTTAAATACAAAGTGTTATTTTTTGGTACAATTATTGGCAAGAAAAGGAGTGGTATTTTGGTGGTACAAATTTTCACGGGGATACAATTTTGACAAGATCGAGAAACCATTATCAAGTTCACTTAAAATGTCAAAAGGCTAGTTTTGAGCGTTTAACCGCAAGATGTGACTACGGCGATAATTCTTTATTATTTATTTGAGATTGAAGTGAATTTCACGGGTGCGTGTACTTAGTATCTCAAGATATCGGGGTTGGTTGGATGCATGATTCTTCGAGATCCTTGTTCGAGCTTTTATCCGTACAAATGACAAGGACTTGAGTTGTCTAGTTATACCTGATGTAAGGAGTTACGTTGTTGTGCTCACAGAGTATAACTATCACTTTAAGGAGTTACGTTGTAGTGCTCAGTGTCACACAAAGTTGTGGATACTCAAGAGGTGATGTACATCTTATACTTGATGGTGGTAGAGTATAGAGTACTTAGGGATTCGATGGTGGACGAACTCTCTACGCCGCTCTTAGTCATACATTAGTGCAAGTTTAAGTCACAAGTTTGGGTTATTTTACTTCGTTCTCAAGTTCGTCATATTGGATTTTCTCCATCAGTAGTCACTACAAAGAGCCGATAGAATGATAATGGGGTCGGAAAAGAGTTAGTTGAAAGGAGTATAAAAGAGTAGAGTTGTTTATCAGCAGTTGATTCTCATAGGCTATTTATAATACTTCACACATAATCGGTTAGTTAGACATATGGGGTTACGCTGCCTCCGTTTTCCATCGTAAACATAGTGTGTATGCTTCCGATTCCGCGAAGACATCGTGGGGGAAGATAGAGAGGGTGTTCTTTGCTTTCTTACCCTTTTCTTGCCTTCTTTGCGAAAACACTCATTTTCCACGAAGTTCTGCAATTAGGGGGAAGAAATGTGCACATCAGGGACGCATAATAGACTCACGTGATCGAGCTTACAATTTTATTACTACCGGAGAGACGTCCGCAGAGATAATCAGTGGTTAAATTTTGTGACTTTGGTGTAATCGTTTCAACTCTTGCGGGTTGTGAAGTGTAAAGTAGCCTGCATATGTGAGAAGATCTTGCTGATTTCTTGCATGTTACCCTCGCATTGAGCATAACCGTGATTAAGTTACTAGTCAGATTTGCTTGGTGTGGTTTACTATGTCATCTACAAATTCCGCTGCGTACTCAAAACTTCAAAAGTTAGAAGACTTGTTTACTACATCAATGTTTCGAATCTGCTGAAGACGGTTGTCAGTTTGGGGGGAAGCTGATTCAGAAACTTCGCCAAAAAGAAGTGTACGAAGAAGCCGCTAAAGACATGCAGCATGAATTGGGGGGAAGTTAATCCATTTCATGCATATTACATCATTTGCCTACAAGTAAAGATAAAGTTCTCAAGCCGAGGTACAAGATGAAGACAAAGAGCGTCAACTGTAGTCATCCTCAGCACTTGAAGAGCCGATGAAGACCTTTCTTTATTTGTATTTGTACTTGTAGGAAATGTTGTAAGTAATCCCTTATGTCGCCCCATTGGGGGAAGATTGTTGGGATCAAAGTTTTTGATCCTAACATGTAAATGGAACGACATTTACAGGATTACATTTTCTATCTTGTGAAGCCAAAACACATGGACTAGTTATGTAATATTGGAATAGTATAGCTTGTGTTAGGCTTTATATACCCCTCCATACTTCCATGGAGGGGTGAGACTTAGTGTGTAATTTACTCTTTCATTTTCATTCAATAAAACACCTAGTTTTCCTTCTCTCTCTACTCTCTCTCTCTAACAATGGGTTTCTTCTTCTTCCACCAAACCCGACCTCCCGAATCACATAATCAACATAGAAACTACGATCCTACGGCAACCTTACTTCAAGTTGCCTCAAGATTTTATAAAAACCACCAATAATATTGTGCCAACACAATTTATGTCTAATCATACTTCACTATAAATTTTTAGTGGCAATCTTCAACACCATCAACATCATACCCAACATCCATATGCATTCAATGTATAACGTTCGAATATGCCTTGGAAATCATCTCACCGAATCGGCAAGATTTGCCTCTTGTGATGCCGATTCTTGCTAACCGAGAAAGTGGCAATGCATCTTGCCGATCGGCAAGGTTTGCCGATCTTGTTTTGCCGAAAGGATGCCACCCCCCTTAGAATTTAAAACACTTTCATTCCACATAAGCATGAACTACAAACTCACTCTGAATGAAATAAATAACAAAACTTCTCATGAGTTTAAAAGCCTTTTTTTAGAACTCCCATTGCCGTTGCTCTTAGATTCTTTTTGTTACAACATCTATCTATATACCTAAACTTTCTTTTCTTTTACTCATACATACAAAAGTTGTGAAAATGACCCGATCAAAAGCCATAAAAATAAACTGTGTGAAAAAGTTGACAGTTAATTATCAAAGAATCAATTTAAATGGTAAAACTGAATAAATGAAAAGATATAATGAGGAGAATGATAAAATGCTAGCTAATGTTAATCAAAATGGTTTAGAGGCTGATAAATACGAGTACCTCTATTCTCTCAGGACAGGCAAAAATTGTACCATATAATGTTATTCCTTCAAAGCAAGATTACTACATTTTTAGCAGCGGTTTTAGTGGTACGTAGCTCAACATAATCACCTATTATATATAGTATATATTATGCACGGAGGGAATATTCCCAAGATTCTCTCGCACTTGCATTACAATATTATTTCTGCTCAACTTTTTTTCGTAAGCCCAGCAACCCAATCTGTTAACATCTTCGGGCCCATTAACCTTTTCTAATAACAAGGTGGGCGACAATCCGCCGCGTTGCGGCGGGGCGTTGTTTTACGTCGTTGATTATTGTACGGTATTTTTAGTGTACTAATTTGTGAAGGATGAGATTTACGCAATTCAAAGGCCATAGTGGTAACCAAGTTTGAAACGATATCAGGCTCCTAGTCGCTCTACTAATAAGTTGCCGACACCACCACCTTCAAAGGTAAATATATTCATTAAATTCAGACCTTGAAGACTTTCGGGCGCGACCACTGGTAGCCACCTAAGTAAGTCCTTTGAACACTTTGACGACCGAGGCGGTAACTAAAGTATCTATCTGTAACGATAGCTACAACAATGTTGCTAACAAAATTCAACACAATGACAGATATTCAACCTTTATATAAATTGTATTTTCAGTGGGAAAACAAAATGACTATACATGTTTCACAATGAGTGACTGAGTGTATCTGCTATTTTTAAAGACTTATAATAAAATAGATGTTTAGTAGATATTGTAATTATGTTTCCATTGGATTAGAATTTAGTTAAGAACAGGCTATAAATATACATACTAAAACAATATTGCACCTATTATGCATAAAAGTACTCACTTGACACTTGAGAATGCAGGATCAAATCCAGCTTTATTTCTAGTTTCTAGTTTTGTACTCCAATCTTCTTTGCAGCAGAGATTGTTTCAGTTTTGACATGCTTTCGATTCCTGAGCTCAGCTCATGTTCTCTTGCCTTAGAATCACCCATGCGCACCATAATTAATTCAGTAACCAAATAACAACATATCATTGTGAAATCGATCTCTCAATTTTGCCTGCAATTAAACCTGCATTATAGATATGCAAATGCCATTATCTCCCACATAATCAGATAATTACACAAACAAAAGTAAACTCGAGGCCGTGCGAATTCTACAGTTGATGAAGAAAACTTTCATAAATTATAATACAACACGCAAAACCTTTTTTGTGTATATGAAAAGAGATATGTTTTATGAAAGCTATAATCAAGACATCGGCCCAAATAGGCACAATACCATTACTCCGGTGCCTCTTGGAAACGAAATTTTGTACGATTCACAGTATTCACAGTATACAAAATCCTATGGACAATAATGTGTTGACCTTTTTTCAAAAGGAATGAAAAGCCTAGCATCCTTACCTTCTTGTGTTCTTTGTATGTACCGTTGTTTGTGCAAGTTCACGAAGTCGTTGTCGTAAGCTAGATAACGAAATTCCTATTCTTTCTTCTTGTCACACGACCATGTGTTCTTTAACTGCAAACCTGCATTACAGAAACAAATCATTTTAGTCATTATGCCTTAACAGTAGGTCACGTACTAAACATCACAGAATTATAGAATGCACTATAAAAAGATAATCAATACGAATGGTAGTGTAAAGCGTGACCTGTTGGAAGCAAGAACCTGAGCATAAGACCGGCCGTTTGATCAAATGAGATTTGTACGCAGTTTCAGCGCCATCTGGTTTTCCCTGCTTCGTGTGGTCTTCGTCGGTGTTGCCTATTAAGGCAGTAGTTACATCTGGTTATAAAAAAAACAAATCGGTTGTAACATAAGTCATTAATAGAGAAAAGATCGCATTTCCAAAGAAAACAAATTCGCACATACCATGAAAAACCGAAATACTCAACTTGTCAGTAACAATGGTGAATCAATAAACTTTTAGATTTGGACCTAAAAGTGCGAAAATCTATTAAGGAATGTGCATTACCTGTTTTATGTTTGAAGTTTGAAAACCACAGTCAGCTCTGTTCCTCATTTGCAACTTTTGACCACTTGCTTGATTCACTTGATATCAGTACAAAATGTGAATAAAAGTTTTGGGCGCACCAAACGTAGTTTAAGGGAAAAAAATTACCTAGAACATTATTGAATTACTAAAATGTCAGCTCATAAAAGGACTATTTAGGAGAGCTTATTGAAGCATCTTATAGAAGTCGTTTGGGATCTCAAACAGTCTAGTAGTTCTGATAAACAATTCCAAAGAACCGACAGGTACGATCTCCCAAGGACTTTTGGCCTTTACAACATCCACCGTTACATCAGAAAAGGATATTTGAAGAGGCATATTAAGCTGCTTGAGTATCTGTAACGACAAATTGAAAGGAACACTTATAAAAGTGGTCTTTAATGGACACATAGTAACCTTCTTTCAAAAAAATTTATGCAGAAATACAAATTTACTTGCCTAAGAAGAAAATGATGGCATAAAAAGGTTCTAAAAGGCACGCAAGAAGATAAACTACTCCCACCTAAGTTCTCACGACTATGGAGCACGAAGGTAGGTCTTTGTTGTAAAGCTTCCAGAACTTAACTGACTTTCCTGTATTCATTAGTGATAGTAGTAAGTTGGTTAATGTTAATATCTTTATTATCATCCGTTCAAATATAGCAACTCCAAAAACAGAACTGCATGCTTATGAACTTACTTGCAGGTATGCATTTCCCTCACCAGAGATGCTCATCGCAATTTTCAATCCCCGCTTCAGCTTAACATATTCCATTTACCAAAGAAACATCCATTAAGAATAAAGAAAGTAACGAAAACATCTGTATTCATTTAATGTGATTGCTCCAATGCATCGAAGCTCACCTTGACCAAGCATCGGCTTCAACAGATTACCAACATCTCTTGCTCCACCAGTAGCTCCTGTATACTCAAATAACCGTCACATTAAGACCAAAATAATATTATAAATTAATCACAGAAACTAAGCAGGCTAAGTAGAATGACTTACCGACTTGTACTGACAGCTACTGTCTGAATCTCATCAATGAAGACTACAATTTTTCCGTTTGAAGCAGTAACCTCTTTAAGATTAGCTTTAAGACGGTCCTCAAAATCTCCTACGTATTTAGCACCAGCACGAACCCATATCCAATGATATACGCTGCACATAAAAAAAGAATCAAAATGTATCAAGACGAAGTTGAGTTTTGGGAACCGAATGCACAAACAACATGTCAGTAAGAAACTTGCATTCCATTATGCATCAATAAATAAAGGCATAGTTAAATCTACTCTTTATGACATTGTTAAAAAATAGATAACGGAACAATATTAATACCTGAACATTCTTTTCTCTAGCTTTGTGTAGCACCTTTAGCTCTTTGGCTCTTGGTTTCCTTTTAGAATTTTTTATTAGCCTGCAAACAAATTAATGAATTTATGCATTAGTGACCAAGCAAACAACTTCTTTTGATATGACTGAGCTTCTTTAATATGCTATTAAAATAAAACTACCGAAAAGCCTACCTGGTCACCGTTAAATAAGTAATCCCAAACACCCTCCAGGTACTAATTTATTGTTTCATTCACAATAGACATACCACGCTGGCCAGCACAATTTTTACCAACAGCATCAACAGATGTTGTGTTTCAGCTCGATCAGCAGACAAAGGGTCGAATTCCAAATTCTGTATATGTTCTGTAACCATATCTTTGGCGTTTTTATTTGGAACAACTTTTCTTGTTTTTGAAACAAATTCAACAGAAATCATGAAAATTAAAATAACCCCAAAAACAAATCGAATCCTGAAAACAATTATTAAAGATCAAAGATAACATTAAATAAGTTCGAATATAACATACCGAGGTATAAAGATAAACACGACCTTTAATTGAATCCCTATCACTGCAAAACAAATACAAAAATCAAAAAAAGAAAAAAAAAAATCTAAAACGGTGACTTTTTGAACAAAGATTAGAGGAAATCTACCTTTTATGTGATTATTTTTGAGCGTATGTAAATCGTTTCTGCTGCTGGAAGAGTGTAGAATCTGGAAGTAGGAAGGCGGTGGAGATTTGTTAGATGAAGCAGAAGACAACCCAGCTTCAGCTTCATCCAACAAAAGATCAAGAAAGAGCAGAGGAAGAAGATAAGTATCAAAGTATTATCGAAGCGGTGAGAAGAAAAAGGGCTTAGATTAAACCCCAAAAGATTAATCATACAGAATTAATGTTTCGCTAAAAAATAGAATTAGGGTTCATCAACTTAGTAATTTGATTACAATCCATGAAAGATAAAAGTTGTTCCATACCGATAAACTTTCAGATAATCTCTCTTTTCTTGATTTGTTACTCCCTCATCTTCATCATCACCAGCCGGAATATTGTTCTAAATCGACACAAAATGAAACATCATCTTCATCATCACCAAGGGATGAGTATCGAAAGTCGGCAACATCATTTCCAGAACACTGAAGGATAACTATGAATAGGCGGTGGATTTATCTTATCAAACCGCCCAAAAAATGTAACGGGCTAACATTTTGGGCCGGACAAAAAGTAGCGGGCTGGGCTAAACACTGGAAAAATCAAAACGACGATGCGTGCGTCGTTTCACGACGCTAAATTATATATATAGTAATATAGTCAATGTGTGGATAAGTACGACTGTTTTTTTAACGTTTCTGCAGATACTCCACCGCCTTCATCTACATCTCGATTTCGTTTACAGGTAGGCTTTCATTTTGATTTTAGCTTCTTTATTCTTTATACACCTACGTTTACTTTCTTCCAGCTAATCTGACAGGTTTTGTGGTTTTCATTAATAAGTTTTCATATGTGTTTTGGATAATGTTTGTGTTCTATAATAGCGTTTGTGGTTTTCGCATGTGTTTTACGATAGCATTCATTTGTATTGGCTTGCATCATACACAGTCCCCAAAAAAAAAAAAAAAAAAAGGCAGCCCAACAATTTACTGGACTGTGTTCGGCCCTCAATTAGCAAATAAAAATTAGCAACCGAATAAAAAATAGGAAGGAATCTTTTGCAAATATGCCTTCGTGAAATGGTATAATACGAGATATTTTTCCCGCGCTTCGCAGCGGGTGTTGCAAAACATTCATTTTAAATTCAAAACAAAGCTTTAGCAATTTTGAATAAAAGAAAGTTAACTGTAAGAAAGAAAATGATGTAATAAAATAAAAATATTTATCTTAATTGGTTTATGGGCTAAATGTTAGTATCTTATTAAAGATAAAGGGGTATTAAGTATAAAGATTAATGAGCTCAGTGAATGTTCTTTTATCATTAGTATACTTAAGCGGGTGTTTTTGAATGTTTTGGATGCTAAAATACAAAGGTTAATAGATTTGGGGCCTAATTATTAAGACAAAACTACAAAGATGGTCCATGTGGTTTGCGTTGACTTACACTCTTGGTCCTTTGACTTTTTTTTGGCACAGACAGTCATTAACTCCGAAACCCTTAACACTCATAGTCCCTTGACCAAGCGACGTAAAATTTGACTGTTAAACACCCTTCATGTGACTTGCACATGAGGATATTATTGTCCTTTTACCCTTTGTCACTCTCATATCCATTTATATCAAGGGTTTTCTAACTTGTGCCCTAGGGGCACAAATTAAACACACAATACGTACACAAGGTGTAACCACCCGTAATTTCCCAAACATTATTTTAATAATAGATTTCTATGTATTATTACTTATCTAATTAGCTGGGCATATACGAACTCACTTGACTAAATCACGGGAAGCTATCCCACGTACTGTTACACAAATTAACATTTGCAGACAATTTACTTTTATCAGAAAATGTGAAATATTACTTTCCTGACATTTACCGATGAAAAGAAAACAAAACAAAAAATGAGAAGTTATCTCGTTTTTCTTGAAAATCGAGCCCGCAGCGTACCGACACTCAGTTAATTATGGCTAAAGTCAAATAAATATCTTTCTAAGTCAAAAATATTATTTTACTTTTATAAAAACACACTTAAAACTGTATATTACGCGTTTCGTTAAAAATGTTAAACCGGAACACCGCAACACGCGTTTAAGCTCAATCGGGGCACGAAGTACACCACGAAAATTTCAAAATGTTTCTTTCCCCAAAAATTCGGATATGCCGCCCTTATATCAACTCATAAGTCACATGTTCAACTAGAAACTTGTAAAAAGTTGCTTTAATTACTAATGTATGGATATAAGACTTCAAAGCACAATACATATTATTATCCAATGACTCTTTGAACCATGCAAGATCTATACCTTCCTGTTATAAATTCACTCGACACACTCAAATTCACTTCACAGTTTCCTTCCAAAAATTTTATCAGATGTGCTACTTCAAGTTGCTAAGGGTTGTGCTAGTAAGAAACTTTGGGTAAAATACTTAGCATTTGGAGTTGGGTTAAGGAAGTCTTGCTATTGGTCCACTCTTCATTCGACACTATCAAAACATTCCCACTGTAAGAGTCAAACATCTTTAATCTTGTGTTTCATTTTTTGTTTTTGAACATTAAGTTTATTTACTTTGTTACTTGTTCAAGTTTTAAAAACTAGGAAATGTGCATCTTGCAATATATACCACTCGACCTACATGTATACATATGAGTAGAGGTTGTGTTTCGAACTTGTGTGGTAATATTTTGCTTGTTTAACACTTATGAAACATCTTAAAAGTAAGCTTGTGCTTATTCTTGTACCACTCGACATATATATAATTGGTGAACTTAATTGAAGACTTTTGAACTTAAAATGAGAATGAAAGTGTAGATCTAAAGAAAACTTAAGTTTTGGCTCAACTTGGAATAAGTGTTCATTTTT
The DNA here is from genome assembly GCA_030686995.1 of Artemisia argyi. Taxonomy (NCBI): domain Eukaryota; kingdom Viridiplantae; phylum Streptophyta; class Magnoliopsida; order Asterales; family Asteraceae; genus Artemisia; species Artemisia argyi. The sequence continues at coordinate 41,972,984 of CM060691.1, forward strand.
GGTCTTAGTGCTTATTTTTCGAAACTAAACAACATATTCGATATAAAATGGACTTATTAAATTTATGTACTAATCGGCTAAAAGGTTTTGGGTTTGGTTTGATTTTTAGTTGAGAAACCAAAATAAGCCATATAGCTTGTTTTGAGCTCATTCGGTTTTAAAAATATAACCCAAGTGCTTATCTTAGACTCACGAGCCTAGTTAACAAATTACAATACTCATATTGAACTAAAAACCCTCGACTTGGTCCTAGCACTGGACATTCATTTTGTTCCGAATCAAAGCTAAATGCAAACTGTTATAAACATATAAATAAATCACAGTCCAAGCGACCCTTTTATACAAACTGTGGGGAACACATTACATAAAAGTGGAGCTAGTCCACTGTTGGCGCCTTCGGGCGTTGAGCGAGAGGTCTGGGGTTCTATCCTAGTCTCTAACCTTTTTGTTAATTATGTGATTTTGGACTTTTCAAGAACTATTTGAAGATTGTAGCTTTTATAATAAAATTTGTACCAAGTCCTTTTATTTAGTTACACTATTTTAAATTATATTTTGACGATGAATATTTTGTGGCAATAATTAATGGAAAACTAATAATTACGGACGGGACATACCCGTTTTTTATTAAAATCCTATACTTAGTTTATTTTCATAAACTCGACTAGATTACAAAGGCGATATGAATTTTCAACAATTATCACAGAAAATTTATCTAATTTATCATCCGCTAATTTAGTATATATGTATGTATATAAATGCCTACCGTACCACGCGAACACTTATATTAAATACTTAACATAAGTATTTATTATTTACCGATAATATATAATTATCACAAACATTTTACTTGTGAATATTTTCCGTACTTAGTCATTCGGTTACTTCCGAACCGGGGACTTATCCGTCATGAATGTTTTTTTTTTTTTTTTTATACTTATATACACGTACACTTTTTCAAGAGCCAATACATACAAACACTTCTGAATTTATTTAAACATAAACATTACCACACAAGCAAACCGTAAACACAACCACTTGAGAACACTTAAACTTATTTAAACTCAATTACTTTACAAGACGTATTCTGAGATAACTATATACATATTAGGTTGAGTTGTTCCCGTACCGTTGTGCCTATATTTCTTGATACCGTCGTGCGTTATTACTTTGAGAACCGTTGTGCTTTGTCATTCGGTGCCAATTGTGACATTTGTGTTGTTCGCATTGTTTCATATGAGGTGAGTTCATACCCCTTACTTTTACTTGTTTTTATAACTGTTTTTGGGAGAATACATGCTCGTTTTTAACTAAACTCAATGCTTGTTTATACTTAAGCTTGTTACTTGCTCTTACTTGAAACATGACTTATTTACTTATTGCATATTGGATTACCTTATTATTGACACAAGTGTTTAAATCATATATGTGAGCTTATAGCCCCACTTTTTACTATACTTGTTTTGCAAACTATGGGGTGAGAAACATGCAAAACGTTCCTTGGACCACTATCCTGTTTTTATTTTCCTAAAACTATTGCGCAGTTAGCCTAAGCCCCTGAACCCACTGTTATGCCCACCTTCATGAGCCGTTAATTCCTGTTGGGAAGCGCGATTGATATAAATAGATCTATTGGGGTGACTCCCTCGTTCGGTTGGCCAGACGGGTCAATGTGGGCGTATATCAAGTCGGATTACGAGTGTATTGGGTTAAACACTCGCTATGGGCCCTTGATTATTATTTATGTGCTACATGTAGCGCACTGAACTATCGAGCTTCGGTTGCATGAACTTAGTGCTAGCGCGATAGACTTTTACTTTTGTGTGACATTATATTCGTTGTAATGATCACATACTTTGCCCATGGTCCAACTTTATGCTTAATACTTATGGTGTACTTTACTGATACTTTTCATGATGCTGTGAGTAAAGCAGTAGTCACTAAAACTGAACGTGATTTGTATGTGAATGGTTATTCACACTCAAAAACCTTGTGATCCACATTACTAAAGCAGTAGTCACTAAAACTGAACGTGATTTGTATGTGAATGGTTATTCACACTCAAAAACCTTGTGATCCACATTACTACATTTACTTGAAAGTAAACTATATTTTAATGACATTGTGAGCGACACAATGGTCACAAACTTTTATCGAACTCACATTTATTTTATACTAAATTGTTATTTGTACAAACTTATGAACTCACCAACCTCGTGTTGACACTTTTTAGCATGTATTTTCAGGTTTAAGACGTTAGCTAACTGTTGAAGGCTTTTGGCATGGCATGACATGGTCATAGATTACTCTGATGTATCTGGGACTGCATAAATTCTTTATGGGCTTGTATTTCGGCACAATTTTCACTGATGTAAACTTATACTTTTGAATATAAAATTTCTTTTCAACGGATAAGATAAATCCGTTTTCTATACTTTGTGTTGTGATACTAATTTAGTAGCATACCATGACTTGTGTGCTTCCGCTGTGCCATTTTTGGGGTGTTATACAAAGGCCCGCAAAAAAGTACATAGGGATTCACATAAAAGTACAGACAAGTGTACTTTTATGTGGGTCCCTGTGTACTTTAACCTTATTTAGTATCTTAAGTTGAAGTCTTAGAAGATTTTTTCTAAATCTATACATTTGTTTCACTTAACCATTTACAAATAAGTTACTCGAACTAAACTTATCTCATTTTTGCATTTAGCATGTGTTCGATCTATCATCATAGTTATATCACAAATTTGAATATCCGAAATTTGTGATGATTGTTTTATGTTAGACTTAATATTTATTTAAGTTTTTTTTTTTTAATTCGGATATCTGAAATTTATAAATCTGAATTTTCAAATATATATAATTTTTGAAAAAATTTTATATGAGTTTCAAAACTGTCATTTCATAAAACCTGAGTGTACATTGCACAATATGTTATTTATAATTTATGAAATAACGTTTCTCTCGAATGTTTTTTACTATGTGTAGCCTTCTAATCTATCTCAAACTCTAATACTGTGTTCTCGAGTTTAATTATGAGATGAAAAGAAAGGATTTGAAAGGATGAAAAAAAAATTGTGTTCTTGAGAATTTTGAAGGAGAGAAATGAGCAGAAAATAAAGTATTTGAAGGGGAAATTAAGGGGTTGTTTCATGTAAAAGTTTCTGCCCAATTTTGGGGGGATTGCAGCGGAAAGATAGCTAAAGGCACTCATAAATCTGATAAATGACTAATATGCCCCCGTATGAAATCTTACTTTCTTGAGACAATTTTGATTAGGCATCATAAGGTCCAAATTAACTATCCAAATTATTTTATATCTTTCAAATCCTTTGGTTAGGTAAAAAGTCTATTAAGTTAAATCTATGTCTTTTTGAAAATCAAGATCATACCCATACGACTGTAATTTTTTTGTTGTATCACATATTCACTTCAAGAATTATATATATACTAAACCCCAAGAGGTTACTGTAGCAACCACTGTAATTGCTACAGTGGACACTACAGTAACACTTTTTTTTTAACAACTAAAACAACAACAAAAATAACTTCAACCCGATATCAAAATTTATCCGAATCCAAACCGAACCCAAGCCGAGCCTTAGGCTACCTCGGCTCAAACCAAAACCAATCCAAATCCGAACCAAATCAACCCATGACTTACAACAACAACAACAAAAATAATAATACTACTCCCCTCCTCCACCACCACCCAAGTCGCGGTGGTGGTGGCTGTCGGCTGTTGAGACACAAACGGACCCTAAACTAGAGTTTTCAAAATAGTTAAAAGAAAATGAGAAAGAAAAGCGTGTGGCTCGCCATTTACCGTCGGAAAATGATGTAAAAGTGGTGGTGGTGGTGTTCGGTCGTGGTGACGCGGCGGTGGGAGGCGCGTGGGAGAAAACGGGGGTGTTTGGTGGTGCGTGGGTGGTACGATGGTGTCGGGGATATCACGATCTACAAGTTGGTGTAAAAAGGTGAGGTGGCCGGAAAGTTTTCCGACGATGGTGGCCGGATTCTGCTGGTGTCCGGCGATGGGCCGCATCCGGAAAAATTAAGAGAGGGAGAGAGAGTTTGTGAGGTGTGTGTGTTTTATTTGAGTGGAAATGAGAGAAAGTGGAGGTAATGGGGGTATTTATATGAAATAAAAGTATGGGGTAGTTTTTGAATATCATGGAAGTGTAGGGTGAAATAAAAAGATAAGTCAAGGGACCAAAACTGCCAACGCATTAAACTTCTCACGATAAACGCTTCGGGGTCCAAACGACATAGGAAACGGACTCGAAAAATTACGAAACTTGCGCTATTGTTCACGAAATAATTTTTCCAATAAAATCAAACATAAACTTCAGAGTTTTTCTCAAACTCAAAATAATTCAAATAATTTGGGAAGTGCAATACGATTCGAGTTTTCTAGGATGTGCTGGGTCAATCAAAGGAAGATTTTGCTCACCAAGCATAAGATTGAAGAGTCTATCTTGCAATAGACCCTTTCTTTCTAATACTGTGCAAACCAATATTAGAAAATCGACGAAGTTTTAAAACCGTAAAACCTATTGTTCGCAAAACACAAAGCATACAACATAAAACACATATCTAAACACTCCCGCCGCAACGCGCGGGTTTCCCCACTCGTTTATACATAAAGGGCAAAAATGTAATATATATATATATATATATATATATATATATATATATATATATATATATATATATATATATTTGTTTTTCTTCTTTTCTCAACTTGAAAATATAAAATATGACAACTTTCTTTTCTTTTCTTTTCTTTTCATCTCAAGAACACAAACAAAAAAGAAAATATTTCTTTCTTTTCTTCTCATTTCTTTACAAAAACTCAAGAACGCGGCGTAAGAGGGCCAATACCGTCTCTGGTCCCTTCTAAGCTCTACCTTCAGGTCTCGCGAAGTAGACTGTCGCTCCATTTCAAGAATAAGTAAAGAATAAAAGCTCCGCATATTGCACTACCAAAACCAACAAATATAGCAAGTAAAGCTGATAGAATCCTAGGCACGTGAAGCTGTAAATATCACATATAATATAGTTAAAAGGGTGAAACAAGGACAACACAAGCAAAATTAAGAATAAACTCATCACTTGAACCACTTACCTTTGAATAATAGAAGACAAGTGCAAAGACAACCACTAGCATGAACTGAGCGGTTGCATAAATCCATGCATACCTTCTTCTGACTGAACATAACATAATTAATTTATTACAAATCTGCATATATATAAAAATCTTCTTGAAGCTGTAAAAATTAAAATACAATTTAGAGGTTTTCCTCTTGTTTGCTAGATATCACTACTACAAAAAGCTTTTGCATAAACAAATTAGACTATTATGAACTTGAATATGGTCACTTTGAGTGTTGACTGGATCACTAGAAATAAGTTACTCGAACTAAACTTATCCCATTTTTGCATTTAGCAAGTGTTCGATCTATCATCATAATTATCACAAATTTGAATATCCGAAATTTGTGATGATGGTTTTATGTTAGACCTAATATTTTATGTAAGTTTTTTTAATTCGGATATCCGAAATTTATAAATCCGAATTTCAATTTCTAGATATCCATAACTTTTGAAAAACTTTTATATGAGTTTCAAAACTGTCATTTCATAAAACCTGAGTGTACATTGCACAATATGTTATTTACAATTTGTGAAATAATGTTTCTCACGAATGTTTTTTACTATGTGTAGCCTTCTAATCTATCTCAAACTCTAAGAGGGCCAATAACGTCTCTGGTCCTTTCTAAGCTATGCCTTCAGGTCTCGCGAAGTTTACTGTCCCTCCATTTCAAGAATAAGTAGAGAATAAAAGCTCCGCATATTGCACCACCACAACCAACAAATATAGCAAGTAAAGCTGATAGAATCCCAGGCACGTGAAGCTATAAATATCACATATGATATAGTTAAAGGGTGAAACAAGGACAACACAAGCAAAATTAAGAATAAACTCATGGCTTGAACCACTTACCTTTGAATAATAGAAGACAAGTGCAAAAACAAACCACTAGCATGAACTGAGTGGTTGCATAAATCCATGCATACCTTCTTCTGACTGAACATAACATAATTAATTTATTACTAATCTGCATATATATAAAAATCTTCTTGAAGCTGTAAAAATTACTACAAGAGGCTTTTGCATAAACAAAATAGACTGTTATGAACTTGAATATGGTCACTTTGAGTGTTGACCCGATCACTAGAAATAAGTTACACGAACTAAACTTATCCCATTTTTGCATTTAGCATGTGTTCGATCTATCATCATAGTTATATCACAAATTTGAATATCCGAAATTTGTGATGATGGTTTTATGTTAGACCTAATATTTTATCTAAGTTTTTTTTATTCGAATATCGAAAATTTATAAATCCGAATTTCCAGATATTTATAATTTTTGAAAAACTTTTATGTGAGTTCCAAAACTGTCATTTCATAAAATCTGAGTGTACATTGCACAACATGTTTTTCACAATTTATGAAATAATGTTTCTCTCGAATGTTTTTTACTATGTGTAGCTTTCTAATCTATCTCAAACTCTAAGAGGGCCAATACCATCTATGGTCCCTTTGAACTAGTTTGCAAACTCTCCAGGACTTAAAGTTATTAAAAGGTTTGTAGCCATATATTGTCCCAATTCGCTTGTTGGGGCCGATGTTCGTTGACGCTTTGTAGCGTCTTCAAATAAACTATTATAAATGTTTATATTAATATCTCTTGCCATTCGGGATGATTCGGCCCGCATTTGGTCAACAATTGGGTTTTGTTGGTGATCATATTTTGTTGCATAAATTCCAAATAATTTTTTAAAATTATCGTTAAATTTAAAAATTTGAGATGTTATATAGTTGGGGTCCTCACCGTCTAACCCAAAGCCTAAGTCTAAATTTTCCATTATTCTTGTTATTAAAATTTCTACGCCTCCAACATTTAAACATGGATTAAGTACAGCGAAACAAGTAAAAACTAAAGATAAAATAGCAAAATCTTTTATATATATATATATATATATATATATATATATATATATATATATATATATATATATATATATATATATATAACCATTTTTCTAAACATTTGAGTAGGTGAGTTTTTTAATTCATCTAATTTTTCCGTCATAGCATAAATTTGATTTAAAGCTAATGAGCTAGTTGGGTAATAAACACCCGATAATATAGTTGTTGCCTCTTTAAAAACTTGTAAAAGCATAGTTAAATCATTTAGTTGTTCCCAATCTTGGTCGTCTAGTATTATAACAGACCTATTTTTACTAATAAGTCTTTCATTTAAAGCATGTAAAGTAACACATCGTCGTAATATATTTTCAAACATAATGCAAGTAGAATTCCGCCTAGTATTATTATCAAAGCAAGGTCCTAGGGGTGGTTCTTTACACATAATACGAAAATGTATATAGTTAATTTGTTGTTCGTTGCTCGAACTATATATAGTTACTAATAAATTTCTAAATTTCGTCCTTAAACTATCACCTATTTTTAATGCCGCTTGCACGGATAAATTTATAACATGAGCAATACAACGGGAATGAAAAAAAGCACAATTTAAAATGGGTTTTATATGTAATTTTCACAAGTTCATAGCTCTAGTATTATTTGATGTATTATCTAGTGAAATCATAAAAACTTTATCATCTAAAGAGTAAATTGCAAAAATCGTCCCTAAAGTTTGACCAATTTGCATGTTTCGTCCCAAATATTTCGAAACTGCAAGGATCGTCCCTAAATTTTGGCCCGTGTGCATGTATCGTCCCTAAAGTTTTGGCCCCGTGTGCATGTATCGTCCCCAAAAAGGACTATATATGCCCCAAAGGTTAACTTTAAGGACGATCCTTGCAGTTTCGAAATATTTGGGACGAAACATGCAAATTGGTCAAACTTTAGGGACGATTTTTGCAATTTACTCTCATCTAAATTATATTCAATTAAAGTGTCATGTAAAATTTTTCTTAAATCAGATCCCGTATGAGGATAACCAAATAGTTTAAAAGCAATTGTCTGTTTCATTAATAACCAAGATTCGGGATTAAACCAATGAACCGTAACGGCGAGATAAGAATTTGCCGTACCATGTGGTGCGGTTCAAGTATCCGTAGTTATAGAAATACCATATTTTTATTTACGAAAACCATCAATAATATCTTTTTTAGATGTTTTCCATAAATTAAAAGCATCACTTCTAAGAGTAGTACGACTTACATGTTGATACCGCGGTTGTCGCCTCCTTTTGATAATCTCCGTAAGCTTGATGTTGTCGAAGTGGTTGAATGGAAGCGCTTGTTGAATGACAAACTTCGTAAAATCAAGTCGAAGCGTATCATTATCATATATAAAAACTTGACCATCCACACCAATAGTACCTTGCGACGTATCACTTTGCATTGCCTTACAACTACCAATATGATTCCTAAGTGTAGATTTAGACCCGGGGTTATAAAACTTCCCACGTTTCTTGCAACGCGTCCTTTCCACATTATCATTTATAATACACAATTCGAAATTAGACCAAACATCACCTTTTCAGTTAGTTGGTTTAATTTTCACAACATCTTCATTTGTGTAAACTTTTCATACATTGCTAGTAGAAACGGAGGGAGTAGTGGAAGCTTGTTGTGATTGCGAGTTTTCCATTATAGCGGGATTAGAGAGTTTTTTTTTAGAGATTAGAGTATATATATATATATAAGGGGATTGATTTGCACACTCAAACTTTTGATTGAGACACTCTACTGTGTGCATTGGATACTTGTACAAGGTTCACAGTGTGCTTTAACTGTTTGTATGGGTGAGTGTCTCAATCACAAAGTTGAGTGTGCAAATCACCTCCCTATATATAAAGATTAGAGAGATTTGAGAGCGTTTTTTATGTGTTTTCAACCTCAACTCAATACATGTGTTTATACTAACAATCCATGGCTCAAAATCATCAAAAAAACACAAAAAATGGAAAAATACGGCTAGTTTACAAAATGTAGCAGTTGGCTTGTTTAAAAAAAAAAGAAAGAAAAAAATAACCCGGAAATAACCGGTTTTTTTTTCTAACGATAACTTTTTTAAACGTTACCCGATTTTTTTTAACCAGTTTTTTTCGGTTTTTTTTTTGTAACGGCGAAATATATATATATATATATATATAGGGAATATATTAGCTACAATTTTATGCTATAAAATGTGGGTCCCTGATTCTTTTTGTGGGTCCTGATTATTTTATGTGGGTCCCTGATTAATTGCTAGTGTAATTTTTGTGAAGGATTGTAGCCAAGATATCCCCATATATATATATATATATATATATATATATATATATATATATATATATATATATATATATATATATATATATATATATATATATATATACTAGACGAGTACCCGTGCATAGCAACGGGATTTTATAGCGGCATTTAATTATAATGATATTTTGGTTAAGTGGTTTGTGTAACGTTTTGTGTAACAAAATTATCATTATAACTATCTGCCGCTATAAAATTCTGTTTCTATGTATGGCTACTCATCTAGTATTTAAAAGTTTATTTTTATATACGTGTGTATTCATTCTTAAGTTGACAAAACAATTTTACATTTTTACAAGGTTTTGAAACCCGGGTCGACCCGGCCGGGTTAACCGGTTCGATCGGTTCCGGCCGAAAAAACAGGTCAAAACAACCCGGGTTTCTAAAACCGAGTTAACCGGTGTGACCCGCCGGGTTTTGAGTGACCCGGGTCAACCCGGTTCTCGAAACCCGGCCGGGTTTCATTTTTTCAAAAAAATTTAATAAAAACCCGGGTTGACCCGGTGGTCGTACCGGTTGACCCGGCGGTCGAACCGGTTGACCCGGTCAAAAAATAAAATAATAATAAATTGAAAACCGGGTTGACCCGGCGGTCGAACCGGTTGACCCGGCGCCCGGTGACTCGACCGGGTCGATTTCGAACCCGGTTTTCAAAACATTGCATTTTTATGTTTTCATTTATTAATTATTAATTTAACTTTTCATGTTTTTAAGTTGACAAAAAAATTGAATGTGTAATGTAAGTTTCCATATTTTCATTTAAGTTTTGATAAAGTTTTAAATGAGAGATATTGGGAGTGTAAAATGCATTAATTAAGGGTAATTTAGGCAAAACATTAATTTAAGTTTTTCACTTTTCACTTTTTGACTTTTTGACCATTTATCCTTTATATATATATATATATATATATATATATATATATATATATATATATATATATATATATATATATATATATATATATATATATAGTGTAACTTTCTTACGAGAACCACTTTTATCTGCAAGAACTGCGAGAACCACTTTTTAACCATTAGATTAATTGATCGATGGTAAAAAATGAATGTGCCATTTATGCAAATAACTAAAAGATAAGGTAGATTGGTGTAACTGGTATAAGGGTAATTAAGGGATATCACAATTATACTTTTTTTTTAAAAAAACCGTCCCATCCCATTAAAAAAATTCGTCACTTTTATTTGATTAGATCCACCATTTAAGGAGAAAATAATTCTCTCTCAAAACCCTAACCACATTTCTTTCTCCCTAGTGTTTCACAGCCACCATAGCCACACCCATTTCTCCATCATTCACCGCCCCATCTCCCCATCACTCACAGACCCCATTTACAAATGTTTACATCACCGTTGCTTGAGATGACGATTGATGACAAAGTTATGTAGATCTAGCGTCTTCAACTTTTGTTTTTGTTTTCATATACTTCTCCAGATCTTGCCGCCTCCCTTAAAACTTTGTCGCCCCCTCCCTTAAAAATATCTCTACTGTTTTTGGCTTTCAATATGAGAAAGGAATATTGGTTTCGATCTAAAAACGAAAACCATTTTTTTTTTATCAATATTCAAGTATTAACTCTATATTTAAACCAATGAGATGTTGAGTAAATGAGTGGATGCTCGTTAAAGTTCATGGTATGATCAACAAAGGTAGGTCTTATCTCTATATTTATAAAAGATCAATCCCACTATTGATATTATTTTATTTGCATGATGTTAGATCTATTATAAAAGTGAAAGGAAATTAATGTCGTATATATCTTTATTTAATCCCTTTCATGTTGATGAAATTATTAAAATAGACTATGCTTTGTTTATCCAATTAATATCGTAAATCTCTTTATATGATATAAACATGTTTGATAAAATTATAAAAGAAAATTACATGTCTTACATTCGTTTTATTTGTAGTCATCATTCAAAGATGTTGTATCCTGGTACTTTATAAGTTTTGTGTTTAGATTATAAAACATATATGTTTTAGAAAGATACATATATGTTTACGTATAAAACATATATGTTTTGTGTTTTGGATTATAAAACATATATGTTTTGTGTTTATGATTAAAAAACATGGTACTAGTTGTTGTGATTAATTTTTGTTTTTTATTTGTATGTGGTTTTATTATTTTCGTGCATGATTGTTTCAGATTGATTGATGAAGATAATGATATCATTTAAGATCGGGAAGTGGATGAACACCACTATACATGAAGATAATTTGCGACTTTTGGAGATATATGATTATTGCATGTATTTTTGTACTTGTAATCAAGTGAAATGTAACATTTAAGTATATCAATCTTGTTTTCTTTTTATAATGATTTATGTTCTTTAATTTGTGTTTTAAACTTTAAAAAAAATAATGATTGGGTAAAAATATTGGTAAGTTCATAGAAAAAATAGCTAAAAATACATGTATGCACCTTGAATATTTGTAAAAAAACATGTACGCACTTTAACTAATTGAAAAAAAACATGTATGCACCTGACTATTTGAGGAGAAAAAAACATGTATGTACATTTGCCTATTTGAAAAAAAATGCACCTTGATATTTAAAAAAAATGAAATAAAAAATAATTAGGCATAAAAACATGTATGCACCATGACAATTTGAAAACATGTTAAAAAAAAAAAAAAAAAAAAAAAAAATTCTAGATTTATTAAAAACGAGAATTATAAAAAAAAAAAAAAACATAAATAATATAAAATATCTTTTACCATTATACCCTTTTGAATTAAATAAAAATAACAAAATGCTATGAAGCATTAAATGATGTACATTGTGTATTATTAGTTGTAAAAATGTGGTTTTCGCAGTTCTTGCACTTAAAATGATTTTCGCAAGAAAGGGACCCTATATATATATATATATAATTAAGAAAACCGGTTTAAAAAAAAAAACCGGTACCGATTAAAAAAAAACCAGACCGGTTGAAAAAAAAACGGTTTTTGATTTGCACCTCTAGAGGTTGGTAGTAAGGGGTTCAGAAATCGCAAGGGTTCACAATGGTTTGTGAAAGTGGTTGACTTGAGAGAAGGGTCATGGAAGGATTTAACTTTTTTTTTTTTTTTTTTAGCAAAAAGGGATTTATTTAACTGAAAAATTAAGTTTTAAAATTTCCTTCCTAATCAATGAATGTTCCAAATCCGTACAAGTCTTTGTGATTGAACCAGTTCCGAGCAGTCGAGAATCATCTCATCACTCCAACTGCCACTGCTTTATTAGGTACCATTTTTTTTTTTCATTACCCAATTAATTAATTAGGGTTTATTCTTCTTCATATGTTGTGTTTACCCAATTCAACAAATACTTGACATCTACCATCTGTTTGTTAAAATGTCTCACCTAATTATGTAATAACCCCAGCCTTAGTAAACTAGTAGTAGCACTTAGATGACCATTAGCTGTTTGTATCATGAATGGGTTTGGTAAAGTAACTGTATTTGTAATTGTAAAGAGTAAAATGGCGTAAAAAGCTAAACGCAAACTCTAAACACTTTTTTGCGTATTGTTTGAAAACTTGCCTTGTATTTAAGGAAATAGTCATGTGCTTATGTTCATGTCGTGCCTGAACTGGAAATTGTTCCACTTATTGTTTCCAACTTTCAGATTTTGATGGAATATTTTTTTAATTCAGGTAAGCAAATGACTGTTTCTTGTCTTAAATCCTTTATTACAAAATAAAACGCGTTTAAACGCTTCTTGCCAAACGTAAGTACATGGCTATAAACCCAAGAGTTTGTCGGTTCAAGTCTACTTGGAGACATTTGTTAGATAAGTGGTGTAGGTTATCTATACTACTATATAATGCATTTGGGATTATTCTATAATTAGAAAGACTTAAAATTCAGACTTTTTTCTTGCTTATTATGGAAGGATTTCAAAATTAATTGGTTAGTTGGTTAGGAAGCAAGATGGTTAGGAAGTTTGTTAGGAAGCGGTTGGTTGTTCAAACTAAAATTATTTAGCTTAACCATCTCTACCATCTCTACTTATAAAACATAAAAACAAGTAAATGTGTAACCGAATAACTGAATAATGCAAAATATAGTCACAGGTACCCACCGCCGCATTGCGCGGGTACCGTTCTAGTATGGGGTAATGGAGCTAGGTAATGACCACGACCTCAGTTTTTTGGTTGGTTGATACTGTGTTTTGACTTATATATGCAACCAAATTAACCACTTAATTCTGATGTATCATGTATGTTGCTTTCGTTTTCTTTATCGTTCATTAGTAAGTAGTAATTTGTTGTAGAATGTTACTTGCACTAAAGCTTTGGAAGCAATGTTTCATAAAAATGGCTAACAATGTGGTTTCTTATCTAATAGGTGAAAGTAGTTAATTTGCAGCCTGGTGTACTAACAAAAATGTACGAACCTACTTCTTTTGTTGATTTTGTGCTTTTGTTTAAAGAGTTGATAGGGGCGTTTGGAATTGCATTTGCAAAGAAAACGCAGATACTCACTTTTTTAAAACGATTTTCCAAACATTGTTATCTAATAATTTGTATGTTTGCAAACACAATAATCAGGTAGAATTGACTCTAAAACGAATCCCCAACCACCATCTAAGTATAAGTCCATACCAGAGTCAATACTTATAACTGGTTTTCATGTGCGCTGTAAACTTATACTAATATGTTGTAGTTTAGTCATGGAGGGAGAAGAAGTAATAGACGATGAAATGAATACGAACGATATCAACAGCAATCAGAAAGAGACTGCTGAGTTGGCGTCTGATGCTAATGCAACAGAGGATCAAGACATGGGGTGCAGCCAAGAGAATCAAGCAGAAGATAGTAATGGTGAAGAAGATGATGATGACGACGAAGAAGAAGAAGATGCAGAAGGAGCATATACATTTAGATTTGAAGAAGATGTGAATCCTTTGGCTCTCACTGAGGTTGATGCTAATGGGGTTCAGCCTTATGAGCATTTGGAGCGCATCGAGTGTGAAGCTTTGGCTGCTAAAAAGCGTAAAGCAAACCTCAATTACGACCTTCAAGAGTACTAATCATCCTTAAATTCATTTTCATCTTGTTACATTACCTTAATGATGATTTAAAGTTAATTATTTGAATTGTGGCAGTGTGCCAGCGGAAAAGAGGTTGAGACAAGAGGATAATCCTCAAGCACTCTTCGATAATTTATTGGCGGAAATGACAAACGGAAGAAGAAAGTCAAAGAAGGTATGACATATGATTTTAATTTAGTTTCAAGTGATATATGCTCAAAAAAACTTCGTAAACCAATCTATCATGTTTTGTTAAAAAAAAATATTTTGCCTAATAAATACAATTTTGGCTACTTTTAAGCTCAATATGTACTTCCTGCACTAACTTATCTGTTTCTCGTCAAGTTATTAAATTTCAACATGCTTAGTTAGTTTCTGGTTGCTAAATATCCTTTTTTTTTTTTTTTTTTTTTTTTTAATTTATTATTTGATTTATTTACGACAGATGAAGAAAAAAGGTAGAAGGTTCGGTTCAAGGAATAAACTTAGTCCAGAGATTACACGCAAATTAGGTGATGCTACACTATACTATGTGCATGGGAGATATGAAGAGGTACAGTGACACACACACACACACACAAAGACATACTTCATTTTCTTCTTGTTTGTAATGGTTTGTTTCTTTTTTGAAGAGTAGGCTATAACTTTGCTGAAGGAACTCATTCTGCTTTCGCCAAATCTGCCTGATTCTTATCATACACTTGGCATGATATATAATGCTATGGGGGATAAAAAGAGAGCGTTAGCCTTTTATATGCTTGCTGTACATTTAACTCCAAAGGATGCATCTATCTGGAAGCTGCTTGTAACTTGGTCTTTGTAAGTTTTCTTGCTACATAACACACAATTTATGTATGTATATGTATTCGTAGCATACCTCTTGCAATATTTGACCATGAAGCGAGACAATGTCTTTCTTGCTTGATTAACATCATCAGAAATTTACTTATATGAAAGATTAGTGTAATATCTATCATTAAGATATTTGTCATCGTTGTGCCGTTTGTGCTGTCCATAGACTTTGGTCTTCTAATATGCAATTATGCATGCTTGAAGCACTCTGGGCCGTATCCCCTCTGTTCTTTTTAGTATCAGAATTTAATTCTTTGATGATATTTTGGGTGATTGTACAGATTTTCTGTTTCAAGTATTATAGAAATTTTCTAAGACGATCCTGACAAACAATGTGGATTTACAGCGACAAAAAAGTTGTAGTTTCCAAACGATCCTGACACACTGTTCATAAAAACATCTGTGAGTTACAGCGACAAAGAATACATGCATTCAATGTTACTAGTATAACTTTTTCTGCCTTCATGAGAATGGAGTGTTAAACGTATAAAGCATCATTGAGTTGCCGAATCCAGTCAAAGGAAATGTAGTCTCTTTGTTTGTGTTATTCCTAATACCCCCCCCCCCCCCCCCCCCCCCCCCCCCCCCCCCCCCGAATCATTTGTTGATTATTTACCTTATGTTGGTTACTAATGCACGTAAATGGTAGTTCAACTATGTTCTAATAAGCAATATTGTAGGTTTTGCTCTCAGTCTCATAACCAAACACATTATATGGTGCAAGTCTTGTTTAAATATTATACACATACATTAAAATTACAGTAAACTAAATTAACCTGATTTTAACCTGAACACAACTGAGCTACCCTTCTCTTTAGACGAAAATAATAATAATTCTGATTACTTATTTATTTAGAGAACAAGGAAACCGTGGACAAGCCTGTTATTGTCTTGACCGGGCGATAAGAGCAGACCCAGAAGATATTGCCCTTAGATATCACCGTGCTTCACTTTATGTTGAGCTTGGGGAACATCACAAGGCTGCTGAATCATATGAACAAATCTGGCAAGCTCGTCCCAAGAATGTTGAAGCACTGAAAACAGCAGCAATGGTTAGTCACTACCAATTTATATGTATATTTACTCAAATTGTGTTCTTTACAAGCAATTAACTTTTTGCTTATGTACAGTTGTACCAAAAAGGTGGCAAGCATGAAAGCAGTGTCAACATTCTTGAAAACTATATGAATAAGAACCCAAAAGATGCTGATTTGAGTGTGGTTAGTCTATTGGCTTCAATGCTTATGTCAGCAAATGAACATGAGAAAGCCCTTCACCATATTGAGTATGCACAGTGTACCTGTTCTTCTGGTAAAGAATTACCAGCTGAGTTGTTGATAAAAGCGGGAATATGTCATGTTCATCTTGGAAACATGAAAAATGCGGAGGTTTGTTTATATTTTCATATAATTAATTTTATCACTAAAGCAACTATCACTTTTTAAAACTGTTTAACTGTTGTGTAGGATTTCTTCAGTGTATTCACACATGAGAATGTAAATGATTGTGCTCACTTAGTTTTTGAAGTTGCAGACTCATTAATGAGTGTTAAGCATCATGAATCTGCCTTGAAGTACTGCCTGATGTTCGAAGGGAGTGATGTTGGCAATAAAGTACATAATCTTATTTGACAGGCAGCTGTTTGTATTTATTCCTTTACATTTTTTTAACATCTTTTGTTAATAAATTGTGTGTAGGGCCTACTTTATCTGAATATTGGGCGTTGTTACTCCTTCCTAAGTGCAAGAACACCAGCAATCCACTACCTTTACAAAGGTATGATTCAAGTTTTATGAAACTACGTTGAATTGCCAGAATGTTGACTTTTTATGTTTCAAAACAATAATGAGTTATATACAAATCAGAACTTAAAATGTAGTTATTTTCTTGACAGCGTTACATGAACGTGAGGATGACATTGATGCTAGGTTAGATCTAGTGTCACTTCTTTTAGAAGAAGATAAACAAGATGAGAGCATTTCTGTACTTTCTCCTCCTCTTGATTCAGGTTTACTAGATTTTGCATAGAGTATCATCACTCAAAAAAAGAATTCTTAAATTTGTTGTTGTCTAATTGTTTACTTTACATTTTCAGAGTCAAGAGTTGGTTTAACCTCTGATAGGGGGAAACCATGGTGGACTGATGTAAAAATAAAGTTAAAGCTCTCTTACATTTATAAATCCAAAGGGTTGACTGAGGCATTTGTTGATGCAATATGTCCATTCGTTCAAGAAACTTTGTTTATTGAAACTATTCAACGAAAGGTGACTTTGCACAATTTTCTTTTGAGACATAATGCATAGTATTTCATTTTGCTTTTGTATATTTCATAGCTTATAATAAGTTTGTTTGTTCATTAGTTTAAAGGTAAAACAAAGAAAAGGGTATCAAATAGCGAGTTGGAAAAAAGAGCTCGAGTATTAAATGCAGATCAAAATGAAAATGTATTTCAAGGATTTCGTCCTGTAGCGTCATCTTTAGATCTGTAAGCGTTGCCCCTGTGTTAGATGTTTTTTTTATTTGTTATGTCAAATTCAAAAAATAAATGCTTTTATTGTTTGATTTACAGGGCAAAAGGTCTTCGGGCAAAGAAGCTGCTTGAGAAAAGAAGATTAGAAAGGGAACAAAGACGAGCTGAAGCACAAAAAGCTGGAGTTGAGTGGCAAAGTGATAATGATTCGGATGATGAATCACGTGTAAGTAGTTTAGATTATCCTACATGGAAGGATAAGATAGTAAATTATCTTGCATCATGATTAATAATTTTGTATTTCCATCTATTTATTTGCTAAGTTGCCTCTTGTGTCAGGTATACAGACAACCTCCTCTGCCTGATATCTTAAAGGATGAAAAACATATTATGCTTGTCATAGATGTCAGTGCTTATTACACATTTTAAGAAATTTTACTTGTCCAAAATGTGCTTTCTTTCCATTCTTCTGCGTGTTTTAATAATCTTCATTCCATTGTATGTCTGTTAATGTAGTTGTGCAAAGGATTAATATCAATAAAAAAATATTGGGAAGCACTGGAAATTATTACTTCAAGTCTCAAATTGGGACACAACACTTTAACAACAGAGAAACAAGAGGAACTGCGGTCACTTGGAGCACGTAAGTCTTTAAGATCATAAAGTACAGTGTCATGTATTCTCTATATTGTTTCATTTTGTGAGGTTTCTATTGAACGTGTTTGAGATTTGCAACCATAAAATGGTTTCCGAACTTTTTAATACATTTTCTAAATACCTATATTGAAGTCTTTTTGTAGTGTGAAGTTGAGCTTTTGTTGCTTTCTTTACAGAGATATCATATAATATTGATGCTCCTAAGAATGGATGGGATTGTGCTCGACACATTGTTACCCAAAATCCTTACAGCTTTGCAGCATGGAATTGTTACTATAAAGCTACGTCAAGGTGCATACTATTTCATATTATTATATTTTTTAATCAATAAAATTTTTTGTTTTTGTTACAGCAGAATGGAATAGTTACTATAAAGTTTTTGTTTTTATTATCTTTGTAATAACAAAATTGATATTAGCGAGCATGATTTTCTTTATTAAATACTTATAGAATATTATTAAGTATAAAAAAGCTCAAGTGAGGCCTGATGATAAACTTTTAAAGTTTTGCCGATAAGGGAGATGGGCTTGTAAAAAGATGTGGTGTGGCAAGCTAGTGACACACTTGATGGTATTATGCATTGCAGATGTTATTAGGTCTAATTTGGGCCATGTTTTTTACTTTTCTTTTACAAATTTACTTGTTTATTAGGTTTCATGTTACCTTTTATAAAACTCTATGTGTGAATCGGATGTTACTAAATGTTTTCTGGATCTTTATGTTGAATTATCATTAATATATACCCTCTTTGATGGTGTTTTCTTTCTTTTATTATTAGATCCAACGTGGAAAAACAAAACAGCAAATTTTTGCGTTTGAAGATTATGAAGCATAACGATTGTATCCCCCCTCTTATAATTAAAGGACATCAACTTACAGCTATTAGCCAGCATCAAGCAGCCGCGATAAATTACTTGGAAGCATATAAATTGATGCCTGAAAATGCCTTAATCAATCTTTGTGTTGGTATAATTATCGCTCAGCTAATATATTTTGAGTTGGATTCTGTCATTGTTCTTTCCATGTCTCAAGTAATTATGGTTGTTATGTTTTTTCTTTAAGGAACGGCTCTAATCAACCTAGCCCTTGGAAACAGACTTCAGAACAAACATCAATGTGTGTTGCAAGGTTTAGCTTTCCTATACAACAATCTTCGCCTCTCAGAAAACAGTCAGGTGTTTCTCCTTTTCTTTTGTTCTTGCTAGGTTAATGTTTTATTATAATTTATTCATATTGTTAGTTTCAATATGATAATCACATCACAGGAATCCTTATACAACCTAGCACGAGCCTATCACCATGTTGGTCTAGTTTCAGTAGCAGCCACTTATTATGAAAAGGTGCTTGCTATTCATCAAAAAGATCTTCCAATACCAAGGCTACCAAATGATGGTCCAGAAGTCACTGATAATCCCAAGCCTGGATATTGTGACCTTAAAAGAGAGGCAGCTTACAATTTGCACCTTATTTACAAAAACAGTGGATCTGTGGATCTTGCTAGGCAGGTACTCAAAGACTACTGTAGTCTTTAAGCTATGACGCATAAATATGTCTTAGTTTATAACCATATAACTTAAGTCATATGTGTTTCATTAACATCAACTTATATGTAACGCATCTTGACTTTAATTGTGATAGTCTTAATATCAATTATGATCATTGCAATGCTTGATAATGTTCTCATAATATAAAAATGTATAATACATGAGGAATTGACTGTCATTGCTTTAGAGTACAAATGGGGTTTACAGGGTTGGGGCTCGTTCAATAGATCCACCAATCACAGTTAGCAGGTTATTTCCGAAGGGGTCACTCAAGTGAGATGTAAGGTTTTCTACAGGACCTTCTCCAGTCACGGCCGCTTGAATGAAGAATGCGAACATTGAGAACATTGCTAGTCTACCATTCTTGATCTCCTTAACCTTCAATAGAGCAAACTGGTCTGGGTCATTAGCTAGACCCAATGGGTCAAATGGTCCACCAGGGTGCAGCTTGTCTTCCAAATCCTGCACGTCAAACCACTCACAATCATCAAGTGATTCATTGAGTAGTATATTGAAATAGTTGACGAATTCATTCATTTACATACCAAGCCGTTGATGATTCTGTAGTATTCAGCACCACCAACAAGTACAACCTCGGCAACGACAGCTAGGATCAAGTTAATGGGGATGTTCTTCCCAAAGTAATTTAATGTGTTGCCATCGAGTAGCAGAGCCCCAGTCTGCATGTATCCAGATTTTTTATGAAACTATATATAAAAAAGGTTTCAGCTATGTTTAGTCTGAGCACGCTTTTTGTTATACGAACCTTAAACCAGACAGCTTCAGGACCACAGTTAGCACCGTATTTGTTGAATGCCTCAGGAATAATGCAACCGGCTGCACCCAGCATTGCCCATCGTGCATGAATTAGCTCGAATGCTTGGTATCTGTGTGACATAATAACCAACTGGTTACAACTGAATCAAATCGTGTGAGTTTTCTGGAATTGTTAGGAAACTTACTTGGCAAAGTCTTCAGGTTTCTTTCCAAGTTTAAAAGGATCATAACCGTAGCTGCACAAGAGATAATCAGTTTACTTGTATATTCTGCATATGCGTATACATATGTGTATCTATCTATATTTAGCTCTAACTTACTCTCCGGCAACTTCACCGTTGAGGTACTCGGGGATCTCAGATCGGTCGAGAAGACCTTCAGGCAAGAAGATTCTCCTCTCAGGACCTGTAAAACCATTGCAGATTGTTGTTAAACGAGGTACTCAACGAATAATCAAGGCAGGGGCAATGCTTTATGGAACAGTATATGTACTTGTATATTTACTATGTGTTGGTTTTAGCTTATTTGTCTGGCTTATAAGCTTATTGAGATATTGAAAAGCCAATAAGCTCATCTTTAGGAGCTTATGAACTTATCAACTTGAGCTTATGACACATTTAATTTCATAAGCTCAACTTGATACACTACTTTGAAAATTGAGCTTAGTAGCTTTTCAAAATTTCAATATGTTCATTAGTAAAAAAAAGAAAAAGAAGCTAAAACATTCACCCCCTTTAATACTTGAAATTTTTAAATCAACACCATATAGTATCAGAGACGTGTATGCGAGAATGAGTTATATGTAGTCGCAACAAAAAACTAAAATTGGTTACTATAAATGGAAAGGACTATAGAATCTATTGGTAGTCTTCTACAAGTATATTAATCAAAACAAAAGAATAAGAAATGTCACTAGTAGTGGCTATAGTAATACTTACCATACCACTTGGCGAGCTCGTCAGAAGCTGGGGAGATGGGTGCAGGCTTAGCCTTGGGAGCAGGCTTCTTCTTTTGGAAAAGTGCAACTGTCTTAAATGTGACAGGGCTCGAAGCCGAAGGAGCAGCACCGGCTTTTTTCACACCGAGGGAAGCGGCCGCAGTGGACGCTGCTAAAGACGCCATATTTTTCTTTTTCGGGGTTGCCGGAGAACTTTGTATATGTTTGTGCTTGTATGTGATGAGAATTGTGGAGAAAGAGGGAGTTGCTAAATGGAAGTTTTGGTGGGTGAGGACTTGCCACATGGGATGGTTTTGATTGGTCAGCAAAGGGGGGATGGAATCTGATGAGGTTATCTTATTGGATGATGAGTTTGACATGGCAGATTATGATGTCTGACTTGTAATGTTTGTGGGAGCCACATTTGGTTGTTGAAGTTGTGGAAGGAAATGGTGAAGTGAGGATAACTTGACATCTCATGACCACAGAAGGTGTAAAGATACCAATTACATGCAGAGTATTTTCAAAGCTTTGAAGGTCCTTGCCAAAAATATTTAGTAACATGTAATAACTGTTAATAAGGACTGTAATAGATATGTTATTAAGCTTTTATCACTAGTTTAACTACTAATGACAATAGATATATACTATAATTTACGCAGAACTAATCTCGGATATAACTTTGTTTCTGTATAGTGTTTACTTATATATACTAGTATTAGTATCTGAACCCACTTTAATTCCGGTCCTTAACTTGCTCATTACTTATGCTACTATGTTCTACTTATCGTCCCATTGTTCGTGACAATGTAAAAGATAGTGTTCCCAAATGAAACCCAAGTACTTTATCTTTTCTCTCATAATGGATGGTTTAATGTTCTATACTTTAGTCCCTGTCTTGTCCTCATGAAACTGTAAATGAACATGTCTTCTTCATATTAATTAGGCCTTTTAAGTATCAGATTATTACTTTTCCCTTTAAGTTGACTATGTAACTTGTTACTGTATAACATAACCACATTACTCAAATTTCATGACACCTCTTGATAGTAATTCTAGCATCTAGCTCTTTCAGTTTTGTTATCTCGCTCGGAGATGAAATCGTTTTGGAAAGACTTTCCTCTTTAATATTCAAATCACTACCTGGTTTTTTCAATCTGCGTTAAAATTTATGAGGATGTTAAGTAAGAATTACCTCTGATCTGATTTTGCTTATCTCTGTTGTATCTATGTTAACTTGAAGACTTTATGATTCCTCGTAAAGCATGTGTTACGTCTTACCATCACAAATCCACAAAAACCTGAAACAGAAAACTTTGCTGGCTAAATTTGTCCGTTCTAAAAAAAATTTACAATTTAGTGTAGTTAAGTGATCAAAAATATATTTGGCATACATTTATGATGTAGTGTTGTTCACCTCTTAACCTTAAGATTATTAGCTACAATATAGAGGTGACATTACATGCATAAGCTGATGTAATTTAGAACGTAACCTGCAACAGGAATTGTACATAATTTATGTTTGCATGCCACTACTGACTATATCATTGCAGATTCAAGGTTCCCACATTTGTAATGCAAATTTGCTTTCTACTTCAATTACTGGATGCTACAATGTATGTTTTTCTCTGCCGGTGTTGTTAATTGCGCTTTGGATTATAAGTAGAGTGATCTTTGCGTGCATTCAATTATATATAACAAGATAAACAAGCTTACCACTGATGCAACGGCATTAAACTTCTTTAGTACATTCAAACCCTGACCTTATGTTTTACATAAGTTTAAAGGAATTGCAAGTAAAATCGCAAATTAAGTCTACTAGCTTACAAAACGGCAAGGATTTTCATTCTAATATATAGCATCTGCTAATTCCAACGATTGATCGTTGAGCTCATAAAACAATGTACCAAAAGCAGACATATAAAATACATGATCATCCGATTATCATAATTTAAAGTACAGATTGAGTTTACAAGGTTGGGGCTCGTTCAATAGATCCACCAATCACGGTTAGCAAATTGTTTCCAAAGGGGTCACTCAAGTGAGATGCAAGGTTTTCTACTGGACCTTCACCGGTCACGTATGCTTGGATAAAGAACGCAAACATCGAAAACATTGCTAGTCTACCATTCTTAATCTCCTTCACCTTCAATAGAGCGAACTGGTCAGGGTCGTTTGCTAGACCCAATGGGTCAAAAGGACCACCAGGGTGCAACTTGTCCTCCAAATCCTGCACATCAAACAACCCACAATCATTAAGTGTTATATTAAGAAGTATATTGAAATAGTTGATGATTTCATTCATTTATATACCAAGCCATTGGTGATTCTGTAGTATTCAGCACCGCCAACAAGTACAACCTCGGCAACGACAGCTAGGATCAAGTTAATGGGGATGTTCTTCCCGAAGTAATTCAATGTGTTGCCATCGAGTAGCAGAGCCCCGGTCTGCATGTACCCAAATGAAATTGTAAGATTTTAAGTATAATGTTTTCAGCTTTAAGTAATTTGAGCATGATTTGTGTTATACGAACCTTGAACCAGACAGCTTCAGGACCACAGTTAGCACCGTATTTGTTAAACGCCTCAGGAATAATGCAACCAGCTGCGCCCAACATAGCCCATCGTGCGTGAATTAGCTCAAAAGCTTGGTATCTTTGAGACATACAAATGTTGTAAGTAACTCAAAAACTTATTGCTCAAGTACGTGTATTATAGTGAGTTAAAAGTGAACTTACTTGGCGAAGTCTTCGGGTTTCTTTCCAAGACCAAAAGGATCATAACCGTAACTGCATATAGTATAATGTAAAACAAAGAGTCAAGTCACTTGTACATTTTGTGCATAAATATGGTGTGCTGCTATCTATATATAGTTTTGACTTACTCTCCAGCAACTTCACCGTTAAGGTACTCGGGGATCTCGGATCGGTCTAACAGACCTTCTGGCAAGAAGATTCTCCTCTCAGGACCTGTATAACCATAGCAAATTGCTCTTAAGCTAAACTAACACACAAACTCAAGCCTAAAAAATATTAAGTTGCACAAACTAGTAGTGGTCAAGAGCTTATCTACTTGTAAAGAAGCTAAACTACATCTGTTAAAAGAACTATTAGAACCAGTTTAAAAGTGCATTTAAGGTAGTTTTCTTAGTAAAATACCAAATAACATGAAAATAAGGTAGTTTCTATTATTAGTAAGTTTTTAAAAATCAAAGTTTTCTCCCTAAAAAAAATAAAAACATATAAGTAAGCATATGAATGAAGGTTCTAAAATAAATACATGTTAGAGTTTTCGCCAATACTGACTCTAGTACTAGTAGTGGTGTGATACTTACCGTACCACTTGGAGAGCTCGTCAGAAGCCGGGGTAATGGGAGCGGGCTTAGCCTTAGGTGCAGGCTTCTTCTTTTGGAAAAGTGCCACTGTTTTAAATGTAACAGGGCTAGAAACCGAAGAAGCAGGGGTCCTAGCCGCAAACTTAAGCGGGTTGCCTAGCATTTCCGACACGCCTAGAGATGTCGATGCAGCTAAAGAAGCCATTATTTTTTTGGTGCTGCCCAAAAAATGTTGTTAGATAAAATGTTTGTGTTGTGTTTGGTATGAGATGAGAAAAATCTGAAGTATGAGGTGCTTGCTAAATGGAAGTTTTGGTGGATGTGGACATGCCACGTAGGATGGCTGTGATTGGTGGAATATGGGAGATGAAATCTTGTGCTGCTATTGTATTGGATTGTTTGCTGATGTGGTGGATTATGATTTTTGTGTGTGGGGTCTACTTGTGGATGAAATAGAATGCTTGAAAAAGAGGAAGAAAATAAGTGTAACTTATATGGGTAATAGATACCGAGAAATCAAAAGGGTAAAGTCCATAAATTAGCAACATACTTTTCCAATTTTACAGAGTTAGGTAACAAACTATTTTTATTACCAATTTAGTATGTAGAAGTTGTTAATTTTCGACAATTTAGTCATTATCCTCACAGGCAACCGTTTGCTTAATTAAAATGACGGGCATTTTTTTTTTTTTTTTTTTTTTTTTTTTACTGAGGTGGATATATCACGTGGATTATATTTAGGTATAAATAGAATACGATAGTGTGGTTAACGTTCATATTCACACACTTATCTCTCACACGAAACCCTAATTATGATTGCTGGTTAATTAATGATCTAAAAGTTCAAGATGGTAAAAGGTAACATTGTAAATG
The DNA here is from genome assembly GCA_030686995.1 of Artemisia argyi. Lineage (NCBI taxonomy): Eukaryota > Viridiplantae > Streptophyta > Magnoliopsida > Asterales > Asteraceae > Artemisia > Artemisia argyi. The sequence goes on from CM060691.1 coordinate 41,998,819, forward strand.
TTAATCATATATGTCAAATGGTGTTTCCCCTATGTTAATTTCAGTTAGCACATTAATTTTCAGAAACCCTAATTTTTACGAACCCTAATTTTTTTCTTGTTTTACAATTGCAGATAGAGTTTTCACTGTCAATTTACACCACGATGGGGCGTTTGTTCCTAGCCCTTTAAGATACTTGGAAGGTTATGAAAAGCAAATCACTGATATTGACTTCGAAGGTATGAGCTTTACTTATTTTCGTGAGATTATCAAGCATTATGTTCATGGGATTGTGTATAGGTTATATTACTGTCCCCTAAGAACACCTTTGAATGTTGGTATTAAAGAAATTAAGACAGATAATGATGTTCAAGAGTTTCTAAGGGTTGGGTATGAAATGGTATATTGACCTGTATGTGGAACACTTTGACTATGATATCATGGATTTTATAAATGAGGAAGCAAATGGGATCTTAAGTAGTGGCTCTAGTGATGAATACTACAGTAGTGATGAGTGTGAGGATTTCCCTGATGTTGATTTTCATAATGAAGGGGAAGACAATGTAGTTATAAAGAACCTAACCACTAAAGACCCATTTCTAAACAAAATGTGCCACACCAGTGACATGTATGTTGACTATCATGATCACTCAGTCCCTCAAGCAGAATGTGAGGCTTTAGATGACCCTGAAGCTGATAACATTGACCCTATTTTTCAAGCTAAAAAAGGTGTTTGTTATCCCAAACATGACCCTAAAACTCCTTGGAACCAAATGACACCTGTCTTAGGTATGAGGTATGAACATCCTGACCAATTGAAGCTATCCTTAGCCAACTATGGAGTAGCAAATGGTTACCAATTGTGGTTTGAAAGAAATGATTGGAAGACTCTACTAGTTTTTTGTGGTAGGAGTGTTGAGGATGGTAGGTCTGCTGGGAGGTACATTAACCAAAAAAAGGAAGGTACAAAAGTCTTTGTTTAATGATGCTGAGGCTAGTACCAGCAACTCCAAGACTTCTAAAAAAACAAACAAGGCTGCTAAGCCTAGTCAGTGTACTAAGTCTAGTAAGTCTGCCAAGTCTCCAAAGACAACAAAAAGTTACAAAAAATTGCCAAAGAAAAATGTTGGTTCTAAGTCTCCTAGGACATTAAGGGTTAGAAAAAGGGGGGAGGGATGTAGCACTGATGTTGAGGGAACAAGTTCACCAGTGGTTAACCCAAATACCAACTCACCCAAACCACCTGACACACCTAGGGCTAAAAGGAAGAGGTTAAGAGATGATAAGAATAAGCTTCCTGTTTGTGGTTTTAGACTATGGGCTTCATGGATGAGCACTGAGCACTCGTTTCAAATCAAAACATTGAAACCAGACCATAACTGTTCTAGAAACTATAATCTTGGTTCCCTGGTAACTTACAAATGGATTGCGTACCACATGTCTAAAGAGATCCTTAATGATCCATTTATTCCTTATATTAAGATGAAAAGTTTAATAAGGGAGAAATTTCTCATTGAGGTTTCTTTAGGACAGTGCAAGAGGGCCAAGCAAAGGGCATTGTTTAACCATGAGGGAGGCTTAATTGAGCATTATGGTAGGTTGTGGGACTATAGGAGGGCACTGTTAGATTCAAACCCTGGTTCAACTTGTGAACTAGATGTAGAGGAAACCAGTTCTGGGAATGTCTATTTCAAAAGGTTCTATATCTGTTTCAAGGGTGTTAAAGAAGGGTGGATGCAAGGTTGTAGGAGAATCATTGGTTTAGATGGATGTTTTTTGAAGCATACATGCAAAGGTGAGTTGCTGACAGCTATGGGGAGAGATGCCAACAATCAGATGTACCCCATTGCTTGGGCTGTTGTCAGGGTTGAAAACTATATGAATTGGACCTGGTTCCTTTCACTGCTCCATGGTGATCTCAACCTGCAACTAGGCACATGATTAACACTAATTTCAGATTCACATAAGGTAAGTATGTTTACTAACTTTAATTATTTATACTATTTAAATGTTTTATAACATAATTTATTGTACACAAGGTCTGTTAGATGCTGTTGTTGATTGGTTGCCTCATGCAGAGCATAGAAAATGCATAAGGCATGTCTATGCTAACTTCAAAAAGAAGTATACTGGTTTGGCATTACAAAGCCTTTTTTGGAGGTCAGCATCAAGTACTATGGAGCAACAATTTCATGCAAGGATGGATGAACTGAAGACAGAGAACAATGAGGCTTATGAGTACCTGATCCAAAGAAATCCAAATACATGGTGTAGAGCATTCTTCAATCTTAATGTCAAATGTGCTGCTTTTGAGAATGGGATTTCTGAGAGTTATCATAGGGCTATCCTGTTACAAAGATCAAAGCCGATTATCACTATGTTGGAAGACATTAGGATATACATCATGCAGAGGTTACTGGCAATGCACAAGTTAGCTGTTAACTTAGAAGACAGCATAACCCCAACTATTAGGAAGAAACTTGAATACTTCAAGAGAGAGTCAAGGTTTGTGTTCTCTAACATACTTTACATGTCTACATTTTTAGGTTGTTTGACTGACTTGTATTGTGTAACTTGCAGGCATTGGGATGTTCTGGCAAGTACTTATGATGTCTTGGAAGTGAGATCTGGAGCTAAGGCATTTGCTGTCAACTTGACTAACCAAACCTGTTCATGTAGGTTATGGCAATTAAGTGGATTTCCCTGCATACATGGTGTTGCAGCCTATATGCATTTAAGTAGAGATGCAGATGAGGGGGTTTGTCATTGGTATAGTCAGGAAATGTGGGCCAATGCATACCAATTCTCCATTAGGCCAGTATTGGGATCTCTCTTCTGGATTAGGACCAACAATGACCCCCCATTACCTCCAATTGTGAGGAAAATGCCTGGAAGACCCAAAAAAAGCAAGAGTTAAAGCACCAGATGAGAATAACTCACAAGTGAGCAGAAGGGGAAAGCAGATGAGATGTTCAAACTGCCAAACAGTTGGTCACAATAAGACAACTTGTGACAAACCAAGTGTTCCTAAACCACCAATAGTTAGGAGACCAGTAGGTAGAAAGAGAGAGCCACAACATAGACCTGCCTCAGCAAGGATAAGGGGCAGAGGTAACAGAGGTGGTAGAGGTTCTGGTAGTGGTGGGAGGGGATAAGAAGGTGGTGGCAGAGGTTCTGGTAGTGGTGGCAGAGGTTCTGGTAGTGGTGGTAGAGGTTCCAGAGGTGGTGGGAGAGGTTCTAGAGGTGGTGCTACAGGTTCTAGAGGTGGTGCTACAGGTTCTAGAGGTGGTGGCAGAGGCAATAGTCATGGTGGCAGAGGCAATGGTCATGGTGGCAGTGCTGAAAAGGTAATACAAGCACATTTATGTTATATCATTTTTCTTACTTACTTATATGTCTTATGTAAATGGTCACAATAATACAAGGAATACTTACTAACCATATTTCTGTTTGTAGACCATGGGTGAAGAAGAAATTAGGCAAGCAATGGAACATGAATACCTGCAAGGACTATTGGATGAAGAAGAAGAACAAATGCAAAACTATCAAAGAGAGGAATCAGAAAGACTTGGTGAAGAAGCTTTAAAGCAGTTCATGGAAGAGGAAAAGATGTATGCAAGAATGGACGAGGAAAGAGAAAGAAAAGAACAAGAATGGGAAGCTATGATGGATCCTTTGTTTGATTGCAATTTCCCTGAGAGATTCCCAGAGCATGATCCTGATATTGTAGAATACAGGGCCATGAAAGCTTCCATTAAGTTTGTTCATCCAACCCAAGAGTCACAAGTTCAACCTGAGTCTGCTATTCAACAATCAGATCCAAATACTGCTAGTGTTGTTGAAGCCACACAAGTTGAAGGTTCTACTGGTATTCAAGAATCAGATCTCCAAACTGAAGGTTCTAGTGCAGGCAAAAAAAAGGCAACAAAACAAAAAAAAATTGCTGTTAGTCAAGAAAACAGGATCTATTATAAACAGAGAGGAAGATCAGAGAGGATCAAGATGATGCAGGGAAAGAAGTTCAAGTTTGATGCACAAGGTTCAGGTTCAACACCTGACAAAGCATTTGATGTTAGTCCTGATGCTACCCCTTGAAGGCTTCTCTGTTTAGAAGTAATATTGATCCATTCATGGATGTAAAACAGTTAACCTTATCTTTTGTGCTACAAGTTATTTGCAGTCATGTATGCTTGACAAACCCTAAACCTTATCTTTTTGTGTTGGTAGCATGCTTGTATTAAACAATGGATGTGTTCCCCACTTGTACTGATTTCAGATCTACTTTAATGAATGGTGTCCCCTTGACTGTATCAAAGGGCCTTGTTTAATTCAATGTTTTGTCTTTGTCTTTGGTCTTTTGTCATTTGTCATGTGGCCCTTTGCAGTAATATGTGAAAAATTGCAGTTTGGTAGATATGCTGTAAATGCTATTGCTGTCAAATGCATGTGCATACAGCATTTCAATGCACTTTTTACACATGTTCACTCTTTGGTACAACCACAACACATCCATTCACTATACTACTTGCCTTTTCATACAACCAAAACAGTATATGCAATGCAAGTTATTTGCAGTCATGTATGTACATACCAAAACAAACCATTCCATATATGAAAGCAAAACAAACCATTCCATAGATGAAAGCAAAGTACTGATACACAACACTAATACAACCAAAATACAACCAAACTACATCATACATAACCTATTTTCATTGCCCTAACACTTCTACTTCACTGCAAATACCAAACACATACATACTGCAAATGCAAAGAAAGTTGACTTCCAAAAAGTCAAGTTGCTCAAACTTTTCTGCAATTCCATCTTCTTTTCACACAGCTCAACTTCAAGTTGTCCAATCCTCCATTGACAGTTGGCCTCTTGTCCCAAATTTGTTCTTTGTTGTGGAGTCAAAAGGGTGTACATCTCGTACAACTGCATCCTGTACCAATCACTATCCATCTCTGGGTCGTACCAATCCCAAAACGCACACTTCTTCCTCATGGGTTTGTAACGATTTGGACAAACAAGAAACCTTCTAGCTGGATTAGTGTGTCTCCAAGATGTTAAAACCAAAACGGGCAGGTCACAATCACATGTTCGATCATGGAGGTAGATGGACATGATTTGGTTTCAATTAAATTAGGGTTACAAATTCGGGATTTGGGGAAATTTGTTGTGTCGTGTAAATGAAATGGTAATTAGGGTAACTGAATTTAGGGTAAAATAAATAAGGGTGGGTCGGGTTATAGGGCTATAAAAGTTACACGGGTCGAGTTTATTATCTAGGTGGCATTTTTAAAAAATAAATAATACACGTGGAAATTTAAATTGGGTATTTGGGTTGTGGCCGGTAATAATGACTAAATTGTCGAAAATTAGCAGGTTCTACATACTAAATTGGTAATAAAAATAGTTTGTTACCTAACTCTGTAAAAATGGGAAAGTATGTTGCTAATTTATGGACTTTACCCAAATCAAAAATCACACGGTAATAATTGAACTTCATTTCTAAAATATAAATGTAATAGGAATTGATGACCATCATATGCATCCCCGGACCACAAAGCGTCCGGAGCTCACATAACGAAAGCCGGAAGACACATCTCACATATCCGGATATCTGTAGGCTAGCCAAAAGTCCTGATATCCGAAGACTGGCTATAAATCCAACCGGGAGTAGGACGAAGCTGGTGAACTGCAAACTGCCTCAAGACTTAGTAAATCCTAAAGGTATTCCAAACCCTAGAGAAAACCTATAAGATAGCTAATAGAAGTAAAGAATATATAACCTAGAACAATGATAGAAACATGTGCTTACCAATTTGGGATAAGGTGGTGACCCGACAACCAAAGAAGACGTCCCTAAACCCAAGGCGCGACCTACGAAGCTTAAAGCAAGTCAAAGGGCATGATTACGAGGCAAGCGTCGTATAACCCGTCGGTTAATAAGATGAGTCGCGTCGTGTGATCCTAAAAGACGAAAATATCATTCACCTATAAATACCAAGGTACAATGCCATTGAGGGGCAGATCTCTTGCACTTACAACACACACACACATATAAATCTTCTCTATAGATTCTTACTCTCACATTCGAGGCTGATCGTGGGATCCCCTCCCACGTTGAGACTAACGATGGTTCTTTCTTAGCAGGAGATCCATAGTCCCTTTTTCATTAGTTCAAGATACTTACGACGATCAAGAGACCTTGTATCTTGGAAGTCTGGACCATCCACATAACCTACCCTCGGAATTTTGTACTAATAGTAATGATGTGAAAGAAGTAAAAATATTAATGAGTTTAGTAGTTAGTTTGTTATTTAACTAAACTTACGAGTGTTTTGCAATTTCTATAAATGTATATAATGAGGTGAAGGAAATTGATGGGTTAATTTGCTAGGGGGAGGTTAATTTGTGGCGGTAACTATATATACAAAGAGAGTTGCACATATATACAAAGAGAGTTGCAAAGAGATAGTTGCACATATATAGAAAGAGAGTTGCGCATGTGTTAAATAGTTAAAGGTTTAGGAACAACTGGCATTGGAACCAATTATATTGTAATTCACAACTAATATAGGATAAACAGATCCTCAACAAACAACCCGGAGTCTTCAATGATCGAGTCCAAGTAAGTGTAGCTCTTAAACATTGAATTCAACAAAAAAAAATCTTTCTTTCCGACCAATCTTGATTGTAGTTATTAGTTACTTTATTTACAAAACCCCAAAACTTTAACATAGCAGATAGGGGAGAACTAAATTCATTAACCATGGCTATTCTGAGCTTCTCAAAGGCCTCTTGAGCATCCTTATTCCAACTAAATTCATTCTTCTTTAACAAAGTAGTGAGGGGAGAACTAAGACTTGCATATCCTTTGATAAATCTTCTATAGTATCCAGTTAAGCCCAAGAATTCTATCAATTGTTTCAAAGTAATGGGTACATGCCATTTTTGCATTGCTTAAATTTTTGTAGGATCAATGGAAACTCCCCTATTTATGATAACATGCCTTGTTGAGCACCCAAATACACACTTACTTTGTTTAGTATACAACTGATTTGACCTTACCGTTTCCAAAATCATCCTTAGTTTAGACACATGTACTTCCACATTTGGGCTTCAGACAAGTATATTATCAAAAAATACTAGTGTAAACATCCTTAGGAAAGGCCTGAATACCTCATTCATGAGTGATTGAAAGGTTGAGGGAGCATAAGTAAGTAGAAGCATCACCACAAACTCATAATGTCTCTCATGTGGCTTGAAAGTTGTCTTTGCTATGTCATCGGCAAACATTCTTATTTGGTGGTACCCTAACTTCAATTCCATCTTAGAAAATATCATAGAGCCATACAATTCATCAATAAGTTCTTCAATGACTGGAATAGAAAACTTATCTTTGATTGAGTGTTTGTTTAACTGCCTGTAATCAATACACAATCTCTAGCTACCATATTTCTTCTTTACCATGACCACTGGTGATGAAAATGAACTTCGATTGTGCCTGATTACTCTAGTTTCTAGCAGTTCATTGACCATGGTTTCTGATGTGTGCTTATTCACACATCCTTTTTAGACCAAATATGCCAAGAATGTGTGTGTTTTTGTATTTGTGTATGTGCAAGTACGGATATGTGAAAAAGGGACAAAACCGAGCCAAAACCGACAAAAACAAGCACGAGAATGGAAAAGTGTCAAAAGCCAAAGCCGGGGAAGAATCAATGCTCAAAATGTCAAAGATAATCCTTGAAGATTCAAAGAATGACAAAAAAGATTCTTGGTTGAAGTTTGAAGAAAATGTCAAGTTTAGTCCTCCAAGTTTCATCAAGTTGTCAAATTTGGTCCTTTGAAAAGATTTTTGAAGAAAAGTCAAAGTCAACCCTCCATGAATTTAAGATTGACAAATATGGCCCTTAGATAATATTATTGAAGTTGGCAGAAGTGATCCTTTCATTTTCAGATTTTACACTAAAGGTCCTTGTTGGACTGTAGAACAACCTATTTCACATATGATTCTTGCCTAAACCTAGAGAGAGAAAGTAAGTAGAGAGAGAGAGAGAGTGGGAACTCTAGTGTGTGGAATAATAACCTTGTTAATACTAAGAGAATCACTAAGAGAACCAACCTCACAAATGAGGTTTACATGAGTATTTATACTCATAGTCTAGGGCTTCTCTAATCTTTTACATTATTACACTAATAGCCCTTAGACTTTTACAAAACATGAGTACTACACATAAATTTCATCATAATGATATTCTAAAGCAACCTATAACAATACATTAATGACCGACACTTTTTATAACTAAAAATACGATTCTAACAGTCCTTGTGATTTTAAAAACCTTACTAATCCAATTCAACAAACAAATAAACCCAAAACCAAAACCCAAAACATTTAACCCGGCCTGCTACCCGAGCCCAACAACCAAACCCGGTCAAACTCACTTAACCCCCATCAATGCCCCATTATTACCCTTTTAAAATCACCCGCCCCCTAATTTTCAACCCTTACCCAGAAAAGTTACTATTCTATGAACCCTAACTTTTCCCCGCCTTAATTTTAACCACAATTAAGGGTAGATAGGACATTGTACGTGTGATTCTAGAAGAACCTGACATGGCAGGCCTGACATGTCAGCGATCCGCATGGGAGTGAGTGCAAATCATTGGGTAATCATACAATCAAAGGGCTGATAATGATTGGATGCATCTGGAACTTGATCCAAGGGATGAGAGTGACACAAAGAAGCATAGACGCACAGGGATTGGTGACTTGGCAGATACTAGAAGCATCCTCAACCTCACCCCTCATTCCCTATAAATACCCCCTCAAATCATGTAATCAGTAGTAGTTTTTAGGTAGTGTTATGCTGTTAATTTGTATTTCCAATTTCCTTTGTAATTTCAACCTTTCAATTAATGAAAATCTAGTTTAATTTCCTTCAAATTGTATTGCTTTATTTCAATTTACTTTTCCAAATTAGCTTAATCTTAGCTTAAGTTCCTTATTTCCTGTTTCTACTAGTTTATTAAATCAATTTAATCTATTTTACTCTTTAATTTCATAGTTGTTTGTTTAATTCCAAAAATAAAAATAAAAAATCAGAAAATTCTAATAAAAAAACAAAAATATTTTCATTAAGCTTCAAATAGCTTAGTTTCTGTTTCTATAAGCTCATATAAGCTTATTATAGCTTAGTGTGAGTTTCTCATTAGTTTTTACTGATTTATACTCAAGTTCTCAAAAAGTCAACATAAGTCAACTGTGCTTATAAATAAGCACAGTTGAGCTTATTAGAAGTTTGAAGGCCTTATTCCTGAAGTTTATAAGCCTATCTAAAGATAGGCTGTGATGAAATGAACCTCTATTCAACTGAGGTGTTTCTCAAGTGAGTTCCATTTTTCATTTTAAAGCTTAATATTGCATACTCAATTTCATAGTGTAGATCTGTGTTTGATTCCTTATTACTGTTTCATTAGTACTGTTTCATCATAATATAGCTTAGTAATAGTAGATTTCATCATTTGATTGTAGTTTGCATAGTTTTAGTATCATAATGTCTTAATATCTCTCATAATTTGTGTGGAAAACTAGAAGGGGGGTTGAATAGTTTACCGTTTAAAATCTTTTTAACTTGTTTAATTATCTTTTGAAACTTTCCGTTTGATCAAAGATATATACACAAACACAATATATAACATGCAAGTAAAAAGAAGGAAACGATCAAACCACAACACGAGTATTTATCGTGGTTCGGCTACTAGGACTCTTTTTCCTTGCCCTACGTCTACGCCCCGAGTATCCAACTCGAGAGTTTCTTTCACTAGTCAACAAGCTCCTTTCACCGGCGGAGAAAACCTTACACGTCGCTTATACACATTTACCGATACTAAGCTAGATGTCGAGTTCTTTTACAAGGGTACAACCACTCCCAGTTAGTTCTTTTACAAGGGTACAACAACTCCCGTCACACTTTGTATTTTGAGGACTAAAATACTAACCGATCACTACTGAAAATACACAATCAAAAGAAGTGTAAACTACACAAGTCTACACAATGCTAAGCTAACAAGTCTTGCAATGTTGTGTTGAATACTTGTAACTTTTATGAACTCGTGAATCTCTTTGCTACAAAAAGAAACTTCACATATGAGATGTTAAAGGGTTAGATGAAAGAATGAATGAATGTGTGTGAAACTATGATGTAGAGTGATAAGCCAAAAATCAAACTTGTGGCTTAGTATTTATAGCAAAACCTTCTGTAGGTCTGGCGGATACGGCGGAACCCTCAGATGGGTTCCGCCCGTGTACCCCCAGGGTTCCGCCAGGCTTGCAGTTGGTTTTGCAATAAATCTTGCAAACCAAACAATGTCACATCTCATTACACCTAGTCAAACACAAAACTTGTGCAAGCAAACATATGGTTAGTCAAACACACTTTCTTTCCAAAAATGTATATTGACAAAACTTGCCATAAATGTGATGTGACATTTCTATTTTAAATAAAAAGTGTTGTGTTTTATTAAATGTAAAATGTAGCAAATGTTTAGTTATGCAAGTCTTTTAAAACTAAGATTATGATTTACTTAGAAACTAAAATTTACATTTTGTCGTTAACAAAACTTAGCAAAGATCGTAAAATATAAATAACGTTTTTAGGCGATATTTGTATTAACAATCTCCCCCTTTTTGTTGATGACAAAACATAAACTTTGTTTTTAAGTAACTCACAAAATCTTAGTGTTTAAGACTTAAAAAAAATATATATTAAACTTGTTTTACTTAAGTGATGAAAATCATATTAAGTTTAAAGGTTTAATATATGTTTCTCCCCCTTTTTGTCGAAACAAAAAGCAGAGTAGCGAAGCGGAATAATGCACATGCTCCCCCTTGGTCGATGCTCCCCCTAAAAGGAGTGCCAAGATGGGAAACATGGATTTTGATCCTACAAAAAAATTGGTTAGTTGGTGATATATATAATCAAGCTTGTAGTTACCACACACATTGCAACCACAATGACAACTCAAAAATGATCAACCAACAATGCAAGTAAGTAATTAGAAAAAGATATCATTCCAAGTAAAACTTGACTTGTAAAAGTCAAAGACAAGAAGTGAAAAAGATCCTACTACTTCTAAAATGTAAAATAACCTAGAAATATAAAAAATCAAATCCTACTTTCCTAAATGGGGCAAAAGGCCTCTAAAGGTTGTCTAGGATTTGTTTGGGTGGGAAAGAGCATCCAAACGTTCTATGACGTGTTGGAATGCAAAACGGGTTTCGTCTTGAAATTGGTGAAGCAACAATTTGATGCTTTCACCCATTTGCTCACAATGTGAGCAAACATGGGGATGAGTGGGTGGAAATGGGTTGGTTTGGGTTTCTTGGTTTGAGGGTTGGTTGGTTTTTGGTTCGTGGTTGGAGGATGGGTTTGGTATAGAATCAAGCAAGATGGTTTGAAATTTCATTGCTTTATGGAGGTGATTCTCGACCATGCTTTGGATTTCCTCATAAGAAGGAAAGAAAGACTCAAAGGTTTGGGCTTGAGAATGTGGTGGAGTTGGGTGATCATGGTTTTCAAAATTTTGTTCTCCATAAAGAGGACCATGGATGTCATGGTAGATAGGGTGAAACAACAATGGTTTGGGTTGGTGGTATTCTTGTTGCGGTGGTTGGTTGTGGTTAAAATGCTCATTTTGGTCAAGAATTGACCTTGGTGTTTCATTTGCAAAAGGTGGTGGTTGTGTTGGTTTTGGTGGAAGATCATTGAGATCTTGGACAAATGGGTGTGGTGATGTTGGAGGAGACCCAAATAACTCCATAGGTTCAAGTTTGGGTAATGGTGATGGTGATGGAGTTTTGGATGGTTGGGTTGGAGCACTTGGTGGAGTTGGGTCAATGGGTGATTTTGTTGGTGGTGGAGTGAGCTCATTGGGTTCATTGGGTGATGGAGATGGAGATGCAAGGTTTAGAAAATGTTCATTTTTTATTGGTGAGGTGAATTCATCCGAGGATGAGGAGCTTAGGTTGATGGATTGGTTAGACCAAAGTGGTTTGACACTTATCCGGGCGGTTTTCCAGATGGGTCTTGATGGTTGAGAGGTGATAGTTGACTTAGTCATGGTTAAAAATGGTTTAAAGATCACAGATTGTGATGGGGAAGGTGTGATTTGATAGTGTTTTAGGATGGTTCAATTTATAGTGATGAAGGAGTGTGGGAAGAAGTGTTTGGATTTGATATTTAGCCATACAAAAATGGAGGTTCCTAATGATTTGGAATACTAATTGTGGGTTGTCAAATCATGGAAGTCAATCCAATGAAAATGGTGAAGTGAGAAGACAAGATTTTCACTAAATGCTTAGTGGTTTTGGCAAATTTGTTGAAGATATATGTCTCAAGGATTTCAAGGAACCTTTGGAAGGGTTCCTTCCTTTTTGTGTGAAGGTTCCTTGAGGTAGTTATGGGTATTTTTGAAATTTGGCGGGAAATGGTTTTCTTTAAGTTATAAGGAATGAGAACTACCCTATTGTGCTTAACAAATTGCAGGAAATTGGTTTCTATATAAAAGAATGGTATTTAGTTGATTGGATGTTGAAATGTTGAAAAAAAAAAAAAAAAAAAAAAAAAAAAAAAAAAAATCTGCAGGAAATCTGGCGGAACCTTCAGAATACACAGGCGGAACCCGTATGAGGGTTCCGTCCGGTCCGTTGGGCCATTTCTGGGTTCCCAGAAATTACAGTGGCGGAACCCATTCTAGGGTGCCGCCAGATCCGCCAGACCTGAAAAACTATACAGTCCGCGATTTTGACCCATGAGACGTTTTTCAAATTTTTCGAAAACTCCTAAAACCAAAAATATAATTCATATCTGGTTAGGAAATGCAAAAAATGGACATGTAAACACGCATACCATTGGACTTTGACCAGAGGCTAGCGAAATTCACTATACTTAGTGAAAATTTCATAAACATGAAAATTTGACAACATGCTAAATGTTGTCTCCCTGCATCATAGTTAGTTAAGACATGTTCCAAATAGTATCACAAAGTGTACTAATACTCAAATACATGACAACCATTGTTTAAACAACCAAATTGTACAAATAGCACCTTGTGCCAAACACTCCTACACACCCGCACTCATTGACGGTCAATCTTCTTGTTGAGCTTTCCAAGGAATCTCCCAAGATTCTTAAACATCCCCTTTGTTTGCTTGAACTCCGCCGACTCATTTGGAATATTTGGAAGTTGGGAAAGGTATTCTAGAGGTGGGAGCCTAGAGTTGGGCAAAGTGTCATCTTCACTCATTGAGGAAGATGATGAGGAGGTAGGAGGATGAGCACGTTTTCCTTGGGCTTTGTAAACTCTCTTATCACTTAGTGGGACAAAGGTGTGTGGAATGTGAGAGTAGTCAAGGCGAAGACCGCTGGGAGTTGGTGGAATGGGAGAGATGAACCTAAAGAGACGGGTCAAGAGCATTCCATACGGCATAGCCGTTGTGCCATGCACGGGAATGTCAGCCATTCTCTTGGCCATGTAGTAGGCAAGGTTGAAGGGTTTCCTAACGGACAAGGAGTAGAGCATGTAGCAAAGGCAAAGATTTATATGATCTCTATTTCCTATTGTGCTAATGACATTGGCTCTAAGTACTTCCTCCCATTTCTTGAATTGGGGCTTGAGTTCATTGAGTTCCATTGCATATGGGTCCTTATCAACCTCATTTCCCGAGTGGGTTCTCCTAGTGTTGGTTGTCCTAACAAAGAGGTGGTCATGAAGTACATCTTTTGACACAAGAGGGGTGTCATAGGGATAGATGCGGTCAAAGAGTGTGTCAAGAGTTGAGAGGGAGTGCAAGTCAGAGTAGATGCAAGTACCACGGTTTGGGAGACCTAGGATTTGAGCAAACTCCTCGAGAGTGAAGGAGTATTGATGACTACTAGCCCTAAAGTTAATAGACATCTGACCATAATCATCCGTGGAGAGAACGACGGATGCATAGAATTCCAAAATGAACCTAGGACAAATAGGCTCGTCGATTTCTAAGAGACACTCAAAGTTGATTGTGGCAAATTCCGTGTAGAGGTTTGTGCCTTCTAGGAAGGACGGGTCAATGGTTCTACCCTCATGGACATAGTGTTTTTCTAAGGCTTTGAAAACATTGACTAGAGTTGGGGTAAGGCCTTTGGTTTTGTGGTGTTTGGGTAGGTACTTAATGGTGTCCTTGTGGTCGTAGTGGGTTAGAGGAGGCATGATGATTCCTAGAAAAACAAAATTTCACATTTTAGTCTAAGTAAACGACTATTATAATGTGGGTGTTCTAGTGTGTGCCTATATGAAAACAATGTGGAGGTGCGGTTATCTTGACCCATTTTGATGCTTCAAAAACGTTTTATAATGCAAGTTTTGTTATAAAACAAAAGATAACCCAAGCGCTCCTAGTTCAATGTAGCTATGTTTGAATGTACCCGAAAATACATATTGGTTATGTATTCCCTTTAGCATTCAAGAGACATTATGCAAGTGATGTTTTAAACATAACGTTTTGATTTTGTATTCACAATGTGAGACGAAAAAATATTTTTCCTATTTGTGAGAAATTTTTGGAAGAATTTGACATGGGGTGTTTTAGCAAACATGTTTACACTTAGTAAGACTGCAATTCCTAACTATGGGGAACATGATTAGTTTTGTTAAACACCTAATTTCATGCATGAGTTTCTCAAGTTAATGCATAACCCTAAGTTTTTATTTTTGTGCAAAAATAGAATTCCTAGACTCAGATCAGGATTGTAATCAAGTTTAGAATACTTACAATGATGATTGATTTGCAATGTGAGTGAAAGGAAGACCAAGAAATCATAGGTATGGATGAATGGTAAAGTGAATAGTAGCAGTTTGGAAGTGGTGGTATGAGATAATGGGTGTTTGGTTTAATATAAACAAAAAAATGGTTCTGCAGGTCAGCGGACACGGCGGACCCTTAAATTAAGTTTCGTCCGTTGTGACTGAGGGTTCCGCCGACCCTGCTGAGAAAAAGGGTTTTGGATTTGTTTTGATTTTGTGATTTTTGTCTAATGTCTAGAACTACAATGTAGGTTCCATGAGTCCTAATCCTAGCCTAAGAAGGTTAAAGGGTTCTCGTTTAAGAGGTTTTGTGAGAATGTCGGCTATGTTGTCTTCGGAGGAAACTTTCTCAATTGAGATATTTCCTTTTTGAACGTTGTCACGAAGGAAATGATGACGGATTTCAATATGTTTGGTACGAGCATGTTGAACCGGGTTTTTGCTAAGATCAATAGCTCCTTTGTTGTCACAAAGAATGGTAATGTCGTTTAGTTGAATTCCGTAGTCGACAAGAGCTTGCTTCATCCAAAGAGCTTGTTGACATGCCTTTCCGGCCGAAACGTACTCGGCTTCCGTTGTTGAGATAGCAAGAGCCGTTTGCTTCTTAGAAAATGATGAGGTGACACAATGTCCAACAAAAGTACAAATACCACTTGTACTTTTTCTATCAACATAGTCACCAGCATGATCCGAGTCGGCATACACTATGGTGTCTATTCCCGTTCCTTTGGGATACCATAAACCTAAATGTGTAGTGCCCTTAATATACCTAAAAATCCTTTTAACGGCTTCGAGATGAGTTGTCTTAGGATCTTCTTGAAAACGAGCACATAGACAAACACTAAACATAATGTCGGGTCTACTAGCCGTTAGGTAAAGTAGACTTCCAATCATACCTCTATATTTAGTGCTATCTACGGATTCACTTTCCTCATCCTTGGTGAGTTTAGTTTCCGTGAACATGGGTGTTTTGATTGGTTTCGAATCTTCTAATCCAAATTTTTTAAGCATGTCCTTAATATATTTAGATTGGTTAAAGAAGATACCATCTTCTAGTTGTTTAATTTGGAGTCCTAGGAAAAAGTTGAGTTCTCCTATCATACTCATTTCAAACTCGTCATGCATGATTTTTGAGAAATCCACACATAATTCTTGACAAGTTGATCCGAATATAATGTAATCAACATAGATTTGGACTATGATAATATGTGAATTTTTCGTCTTAGTGAAGAGAGTATTATCAACTAAGCCCATGATATACTTATGGTCAACTAGGAAGGTCTTAAGTCGATCATACCATGCTTTTGGAGCTTGCTTAAGTCCGTAAAGAGCCTTTTTAAGTTTGTAGACATGATTTGGTTTTTCAAAATCGATGAAGCCCGGTGGTTGAGCAACATACACTTCTTCATTTACGACTCCGTTTAGAAATGCACTTTTGACGTCCATTTGAAAGAGTTTAAAATTGTGTGCACATACATATGCAAGTAAGATTCTAATTGACTCGAGCCTAGCAACCGGAGCAAAAGTTTCATCGTAGTCAATGCCTTCTTGTTGATTATATCCTTGTGCAACTAGCCTAGCTTTGTTTCTAGACACAATTCCATTTTCATCCATTTTATTATGAAAGACCCATTTTTTTCCAATTATAGTTTGACTCTTTGGTTGAGGAACTAATGCCCATGCATCATTCCTAACAAATTGGTTTAACTCTTCTTGCATTGTAATTACCCAAGACTCATCTTTAATGGCTTCATTAATGTTTTTCGGTTCAATGGTTGACACGAAACAAAAGTAGTTGCTTTCATTTTGAACTTTTGATCTTAGAGTTCTTTCGTTAATGTTGCCTATGACACCATCTAATAGATGACTTTTAGATTCTTTGACATTGACAAGTTCTTTGTTTAATAGTTCATCTTCCTTGTCATTACCTAAGATCTCTTGACTTTCTATTTCTTGGCTTTCAACTAAGTCATCATCTACCAAAGGTGATGTCTTAGAGGGAGGTGGACTTTCGTCAAATGTTACGTTCAACGATTCCTTGACTCTTAAAGTTTCTTTGTTCAAAACAATGTAAGCTTTGCTATTTTGTGAATATCCAAGAAATACACCTTCATAAGACTTTGGGTCAAATTTGATGAGATAATCCTTGGTGTTAAGAATGAAACATTTACTCCCAAACACTCTAAAGTATCCTAATGTAGGCTTTTTGCCTTTATATAGTTCATAAGGAGTTTTATTCAAAAATGGTCTAATTAAGACTCGATTTAAAATGTACGTTGATGTGTCAACGACATTACACCAAAAATTTTGTGGAATGTTTTGTTCATTAAGCATTGTTCTACTCATCTCTTGCAATGTCCGGTTTTTACGTTCTACTACACCATTAGATTGAGGGGTACGTAGAGCCGAAAAGTTATGAGTAATACCATTAATATCACAAAAGTTTCCAAATTGAAATTCATTATCAAATTCACGACCGTGATCCGTTCTAATAGACACAATATTAGACCTACTTGATTTTGAATTTTCTTACTTAGAATTTCAAATTTATCAAAAGCTTCATTTTTACTTTTCAAAAATTTTGTTCAAGTATATCTTGAGTAATCATCAACTATGACCAAAGTGTAGAAGTTACCTCCATAACTTTGTATAACAGATGAACCAAATAAATCCATATGCAAAAGTTCTAGACACCTAGATGTAGAAACCAAGTTTTTAGCCTTATGGCTACTATGGACTTGTTTACCGACTTTGCAAGCATCACAAAAGTATTGGTCATATTTCAACTTAGGTAGGTTTTGAACTAAGTCTTTGGAGGAGAGGTTTTGAATTAGTCTCATGTTAGCGTGTCCTAAACGTCTATGCCATAAAGTTGAAGATTCATCTAATGAAGTAAGACAAAGTTTGTCTCTAGATGTTGGATCCATCTTCATGACGTATACGTTGTTCTTAAGAACACCTTTGGCTATGGTTATGCCATCTTTAAGTATTTTACTTCCGTTTTCACTAAAAAGGACATTATACTTATTACGACAAAGTTGACTAATACTAAGAAGATTAAAACCTAAGTTATCAACATGAGCTACATCATCTATAAAAAGGGAGTCACGAGAGATTGTACCTTTTTCAATGATTTTGCTCTTAGCTTTACTACCAAACGTAACATTACCTCCATCACATTTGTGATAAGTAGTGAAGAGGCTTTTGTTACCCGTCATGTGTCTTGAACAACCGCTATCTTTAATCCATTCATCCAGTTCCAAACAAACTTTGAGGCACACCTATTTTATGAAAAACACTCAAACATTTGGTCCCCAATTTCTCATGGGTCCATTTTGGTTAAGCATACCATTAACTTGTTCCAAGTATGAAAGTAGAACATAAGGGTTCCATGATATGTAATTTGGAGCTTGGTAATGTCCAGGAGTGTTTTGGTTCCATACATGTTGGTAGTTTGGTCGTGTGTTGAAGTTGTTCTTTGGAAAGGGGCGTTTGGGAATTGGAGTCTTAGGTCTTGGTTGAGTAGTCTTAGCTCTAAATTCATTTTTACTAAGTCCTACTCCAGTTTTAAAGGCAGGTTTTGTTCCATTTTTATATGTAACTTTAACAAATTTTGAAAGATCCGATGTGGATGGTGTTACTGCTGCCGCAGACTTGGCGGAACCTTTGGGTTCAACGGGCAGAACCCTGAATTGGGTTCCGTCTGTTCCGCGGGCTGCTGTAGCTATTTTGTTAGTTTCTTGTGCATTCTTTTCTTGTTTTGTTTGACCCTTTGAAGTTTCTAATTTCATGAAACCTAGTCCTGTTTTATCAAAGGGTGACTTTTGAAGTTTCATAATTTCATCCGCACAAGAAATGCTCTTATCGAACTTCTTAAACTTTGTGGTTTGTTTTATTAGATCATTTTGAGTAATTTTAAGTTTCTCAACTTCGAGTTTAAGCTCTTCACATGAGTTACATGATATGTCAATTCCTTTACTCTTTTCTAATCTCTTAGCTTTTTCTTTCAGCTCATAAACTTCATTTTCTAAAAATTCCTTTTTAGTTTTCAAAAACTTATTTTTGTTTATGATTTTTAAGCTCAATTCACAAAGTTTGTTATATTCTTTTTGTAAGGTGTCATCATCAATAGAAGAATAAGATGAGTCATAGAGTACCTCATTTGAGTCGTGAGCCATGAGAGCAATATCATCATTCTTTGGCTCATCGTCATCTCCTTCATAGTCACTCCAAGCACCACCCACAAAAGCTTGTTGAGGCTTGCTCTTGGGTGGTTTTGGACATTGTCATCTTTAGGTTGCCTTACGAACTTCTCTCGTCTATGAAAGAACTTCTTGACGTCTCTAACGGCCATAGCATATTCCTCATCATCACTATCCGAAGTAGATTCTTCATCATCACTTGATTGGACTCTAGCTTTCAAGGCAATGGACTTAACTTTTTCTTTCTTGCCTTTAACTAATTCCGAATCTTTTTCCATTACCATTTCATGAACTTTGAGGTTTTCAATTAAGTGACATGCTTGAAAGATCTTTGGATTCTTCAATTGCCGTCACTTTTGCTCTCCACTTCGGATGGAGTGCTCTAAGGAATTTTCTGACAAAATTCTTACTACAAAAAGATTCATCAAGTGCTTTAAGTGAAGTAATAATAGTGTTAAACCTAGCAAATGCATTATCAATAATCTCATCTTCGGGAATAACAAATTGTTCATATTGTTGAACAAGAATATCAATTTTGTTATCCTTGACTTGTGAGTTTCCTTGATGAGTGAATATTAAAGATTGCCAAATATCTTTGGCGGTTTTACACATAAAGACTCTTTCATATTCTTTCTTAGGTAAAGCATTGTAAAGCATCATTTTAGCTTCACTATTTTTAGCAATCAATTTCTTTTGATCATCATCTTTAGTATTAAAAGCTATATTATCACCATCAATGATTATATACCAGAAATCTATATCTTTAGATTTCACGTAAGTTTCAAAATGGTTTTTCCAATAAATAAAACCATTTGCTTCAAAAAGTGGTGGTGTTTGCATAGATTGCCCTTCTTTGTAATTTTCAAAATCCATGGATTGTTTCAAGTTTTAAAACACAATATATTTTAAAAGCTTGAGTAACGTAGCTCTTGATGCCAATTCTGGAAAACTAGAAGGGGGGTTGAATAGTTTACCGTTTAAAATCTTTTTAACTTGTTTAATTATCTTTTGAAACTTTCCGTTTGATCAAAGATATATACACAAACACAATATTTAACATACAAGTAAAAAGAAGGAAACGATCAAACCACAACACGAGTATTTATCGTGGTTCGGCTACAAGGACTCTTTTTCCTTGCCATACGTCCACTCCCCGAGTATCCAACTAGAGAGTGTCTTTCATTAGTCAACAAGCTCCTTTCACCGGCGGAGAAAACCTTACACGTCGCTTATACACGTTTACCGACACTAAGCTAGATGTCGAGTTCTTTTACAAGGGTACAACCACTCCCGTTAGTTCTTTTACAAGGGTACAACAACTCCCGTCACACTTTGTATTTTGAGGACTAAAATACTAACCGATCACTACTGAAAATACACAATCAAAAAAAGTGTAAACTACACAAGTCTACACAATGCTAAGCTAACAAGTCTTGCAACGTTGTGTTGAATACTTGTAACTTTTATGAACTCGTGAATCTCTTTGCTACAAAAAGAAACTTCACATATGAGATGTCAAAGGGTTAGATGAAAGAATGAATGAATGTGTGTGAAAATATGATGTAGAGTGATAAGCCAAAAATCAAACTTGTGGCTTAGTATTTATAGCAAAACCTTCTGCAGGTCTGGCGGATACGGCGGAACCCTCAGATGGGTTCCGCCCGTGTACCCCCAGGGTTCCGCCAGGCTTGCAGTTGTTTTTGCAATAAATCTTGCAAACCAAACAATGTCACATCTCATTACACCTAGTCAAACACAAAACTTGTGCAAGCAAACATATGGTTAGTCAAACACACTTTCTTTCCATAAATGCATATTGACAAAACTTGCCATAAATGTGATGTGACATTTCTATTTTAAGAAATAAAAAGTGTTGTGTTTATGAAATGTAAAATGTAGCAAATGTTTTGTTATGCAAGTCTTTTAAAACTAAGATTATGATTTACTTGGAAACTAAAGTTTACATTTTGTCGTTAACAAAACTTAGCAAAGATCGTAAAATATAAATAACGTTTTTAGGCGATATTTGTATTAACAATTTGCATTCTGAGTTTGATTGGTTTAAGTTGTTTGAGATCTGTGTTTCTATGATTTAATCAGCATATTTGATCATAAGATAAGTGAATTTGGAGGAGTAGTGTATTGATTAAATCATTTGCTTCATAATAGCGCAAGTCAGTTTGCTATAGTAGTGTTTGGATTAATGTTTTAGTTCTAGTTCTAGTTGCTTTCTAGTTGATAACTTGGTTGAGATAACTTGCATTAGGATCATTTAGGAATAATAAAGCATAAAATCAGTAGCTCATTTGATAAAAAGTCAATAATCTCTTAGTTGCATACACTGTGTAAGATTTTAGTAGCATAATCATCAAGTTAGTTGCTATAGTAGTTAATATAGCTTATTTCATCATATTTTCAACTTATTACTTCATAATTCAGTCATTTAGGATCATACAAAGTTCATCTTATAGGTGATGTTGAAAATAATAACATAAAAGAAACAATCAAACGCAGCGAAAAACATCACCAACAACGGATCCATATTGCCATATGATCAATCAACAATAAATAACAAGTTTATACCTTTGTAGCGTGATTCGGGAGTCACCGACAAACATCTATCCCACGTATGGAATAAGAAACCCAAGAGATCAATGAGGTTGATCTCTTCTATGTGTGAAACACACTACACGTCAACGATCACCACCCGATGCTAGTCTAAACCTTGTAACCATTATTCTTGCAACAATCTACAATAGATTAAGCCAAGAAGAGATCAAAAATACAAACCCTAAAAGGGATGTATTTTGTGCCGTGACTAGAAGAGAGAAAGGAGGAGAGAATTTTTGGTAAATTGTTAATCAAATAATGAGGAGATCACTCCCATATATTTGACCAAAAATAAAAACTAAAACCCCTCCCTTTGACTCCTCCAAAGCCGGCCATACCATGGGCAAAATGGGCCTCCCATTTGATTTTTCTAGTCCAATGTATTAAGTACTTTACTTAGTCATTAGAAGCCCAATAGCGATCCCCAGTTACGTAGTCTTTTATATATTGCAAATACGATAAATACAATCTATAAAATGGTGTCTCTGTGTATAAGTGTGTGACCTCATAGGCTCACATATGTCTAGCCATATAATTATTTATTATGACACGAGCATACTCCAACAGCTCCCACTTGCGACGTCATAATAATCAAGTAATTATACAAGCAAAGGCTAGCGTCTAGCAACACGCCAATGCCCCTAGAAATATGTGAGAATAGTTTCTTAAACTTCTCATTTAAATGGCTTATATGTCATCCATCCTTTTGTTACAAACATCTGTTCAATTCCTCGAGGGGCCCAATAGTATCTAACTCCATGACATGTGGAGGAACAAATCCTATTTTGACTGCACGTGTCATTCATGCGTTTCATATCACTCCTGAAGATGGTTTTTATAACTACCTTATTCAGGACAGTGTTTAACCATTTCAAGGAATGAAATTCCACGCATGCAAGACCTACTTGCATCTCAAGTCTAAGGATAAGAGACATAACCATTTTGCGAGATTCACTATTGACGCCGATCCATGCAGTGAATCCTCGCAGGTTGGGTCAATCCAATGTTCATCACATTGAACAACATATGAGTGTGGCAAACAAATCACCAACACGCTCACATTTGCCTTAATTCGATGATACTCCCGTATCGTCAACTGGCAATGGACAATTTTAGAATAAATAAATTATTCATGGATTAAACATGCAAATATAGAACGCAATAGTATAAATGAAGACGATTATACCCGGTATATCAATTCATTATATAATATGACTGCTTACAGTTCCATTATCCAAATACTAAAATCAGATATGCACAAGACTACATATAGATCGGAATTTGATGTTTCCACCATGATCAATTTTGTTGTACAAGACAACAAGTAATCATCTGAGTAAACTTTGAGAATACTTGTTTCAAAATTCAAAAATGTTTTGAATGATGATTGTCCTTTTGTATGTGTGCATTCAAGTACAATTCGAGTACTGCAACAATACATTCCATAGTGTGTTTGAAGCTAGCAAAACACCTACTTTAGACAGTCATTATAACAGTTTCCCAAACTGTAAAGTATTCTTATTCTTTTAATGTATAATGCATTAATGCTCTCAATTGAGCACATCTAGTTAGAGGTGTCATCATTCATGATGTCATCCTATTACGACTAGGGTTGAGCATCATCTTAGTTATATAAGCATTAATGAATGAAAACATAATAGAGCTCCTCAAATATCCGTAAACAGTTGAACAAATCTTTGGTCCTTTGCAGGTCCATTAGGTTGTTCGTTTAACAATTATCTAATGACTTCACTTAGATATTTGTTGTTATCAACTCATCTTGCATTCATGCAAATGATATAAATAATCCAATACATAATACGACTTACATAATGAATCCTTTAGTTAAACTTAAGGTTTCCATTCATGCATTCAATCTCATCATGTAAGATTGATCATTGAGACTCCCCTCAATGACATGTCATATTGTGTTTAGATTGGTAACCGTTTATGTTTATTCTAATAAACACATGCAACAAGGTTGTATGTTTTATTTCCTAAATTCCTTAAGTGAAACTTCATTCCAGGCTAAAGATTAAAGTCTAGCTTAGATGGAATATTGTTTCTTATATGTTAACAACATATGAAATTTAAGATAATAAATTCATTTATCCTACTTGCACTCTGAGTTCTCAGGAGTAATCTTATTTAATCAAAATCAAATTAATGATTAAATTAAGGTCTCTGCTCCTAGATATATGATCTAATCCACACTTGGATTCTTAGATCTTGTATACATAATAAAGATTATATAGATTCATAAAACCTTTTGATTACTCATCTTCCTCGCAAAAGTAATCAAAAGTGTTTTGAAATCCTATTGTCATATTTCATTTACATGAAAACAAGTATTACAATTAATCATCTTTATACATTTAATGTTTGTAGGTAGGAAGATTTAATCATGATCAATTCCTTGAGTACAAGTAAACTCCTTCTACTACGCATGCATTAAATGTGTGTACATGATAAGGCGAAAAATGATCTGTTTTTAGGGGGTCATTTAAGCCCGAATCCGACTTTATTTGATCAAATATTGCCCTAAATCGTTCCTTTTGTGATTTTAGGTGTTTGGAGAGTGAATTCTGGAAAAGAAGCTATTTTGGACGTTTTTGGAGCATAAAAGTGATGAAAACGGCAAAGTACCAAAAATCCATGCTGAAGATACAAGGTGACGGCGTCAAGACTACCTTCTTGACGGCGTCAGACATGGAGAATTAAACATCGTAGCTGGTGACGGCGTCAGATGGACTGGTGACGGCGTCAAAGTGGCTAAAATATTATACCGTGGGTGGTGACGGCGTCACATAGGCCGTCATAAGTGGATCTAGGCCGTCCGAGGAAGTATATGGCGGCGAGGTGACGGCGTCAGAATTAACTCTTGACGCCGTCAGACTGTTTTTCCTATATATAGTTTTCTAGTTTTTTTCATTAAAGGAGAGAAGTTTTGGTGAAACCCTAAAGACGATTTTGGTGCCTCTTTTACAGGTTTTTCAAGGGTTCCAAACCCTTGAGACCTTGCATTGTAATTGAGATAAGTGTACTTTCAATTCAATCAATATGTCTATGTGTTGGTTGTTTATCTCTTGTTCTTGTCTCAATTCCATTATGCTAGGCTAGATCTCTCTTGTGTTTGCTTAGATCTAATGAAACCTAGATGTTGATTATGTGTTGATTACTTGTCTATTCTTGTTTTGAATGAATGATTTATATGTTAGGCTTAAGAAAACTGGCAGATCTCCAAATGGTAACATGCTTGAACGTCTTAAGAAACATGAACCGAGGCGTACTAGGTCTTTATTGGTTGTATTTAATGCATGAGCCACTGTTTACAATCCATATAGTTGTGCTGGGTCATGGTGTAGGAGGAGATAAGAGCTCATAGAGTTGGGGAGTTATGTATGCCACCCCACGAATGGTATTAAGGAATACAATCCGTCATTCATACAAGTATAACAAGTAATTAACATGTAAAAGATATCTAGGGAGTAATGAAGTCTAAGTAAACACAATTTCTCCAAATACTGCTCACAACCTTAGTTTAATTTAGTTTAATTTCATTTTAATTATTTTAATAGCTTTGGGTTAGTTGAATAGCAACTAATTCCACCCACTCTTCTAAAAACCCGAGATTTTAATTGCTTTCATAAAAATATAAAAATACAAAAATAATCATCTCTCACCTCTAGAACTATTAATTAGGTTTTCTAATCCTAGCGACACTATTCCTAAGCTGAACGATCAATCCCCCGGTACTTGTCACTATACTATACTACAACGATCAGGTACACTGCCTGGTGGGGGTTGTAAGCTTCTCGAGATCCCTCGAGAGGTAAAGCAAGGTGCGATTCCCACGCATCAAGTTTTTGGCGCCGCTGCCGGGGGTTGTCTATCTTTACACTTATTCCTAAACTTTTGCAAAAGAGTGCGGCGCCATCAAGTTTTTGGCGCCGCAGCCTGGGAAATAGTTATTGTCTAGGTTAGGATTTCTTTTTATTAGGTCTACTTGCTAGATTCCTTTCTAGTAAGATTTTTATTTTTATTTTTAGGTCTTCTTTAGTCTATCTTATTTCTTCGTGCCTTTGTTCGTAACTCTTTACCATCCGACATCATGGAAGGTGGTAACATCTTTGAACCCATCATCCCACCACAACAAAACCCACCATTAGAACCCCTTAGGCCCCGAACCTTAGGAGAGTATTCCCGACCCAGCCACCAAGGCTACCGAAACACCATTGAGCTCACCGGAGCCAATGTGACCCCCTTGCGATCCGACACCATCCTGTTGGTGCAAAGCGGATGTGCATTCCATGGACTTCGTTCCGAAGATCCAAACCAACACCTTAAGGACTTCCTCAAAATCGTAGATTCCATAGACCTAGGTGTTGAGACTAGAGAGACAACCCGATTACGCCTATTCCCATTCTCTCTACGAGATCAAGCTAGTCAATGGCTTGAATGTTTACCCGCGGGATCCATCACCACATGGGACAATCTCTCCAACCGCTTCCTCACCCAATTCTTTCTGCCGGAAAAAACTGCAATGCTCAGAAGGGACATTTTGATGTTTGAGCAACAGCGGGGTGAACCTTTCTACGAGGCTTGGGCCCGTTTTAAGGATCTCCTCCACAAGATCCCTCATCATGGCATAAACCTTTGGTTATTAGTTCAAATTTTCTACGACCATGTTGACTATCACACTAAGCGTACCATCGACAGAGCCGCGGGAGGCAAATTGCGTGATAAGAATGCCGAGGAGTCATGGGCAATTATAAAAGAGCTCGCTGTCGATAATAATGAGATTTGGGAATTTAAACATACGGTAGAAGCGGCCATCAATGCAGTTTCGGCATCTGGAGGAACCACCGAAATCCCTGATGAACTCTTATGCAAACTTGAGGCAAAAGTTGACTATTTTGAGGAAAGGCAAAGGAGACCCTTAAGTCCTAGACAAGCCACTGTCAATTCTGTCTCAAGATCAACTTCGGCACCATTATCTGAATCACCTTCTAGAGAACATGTCTAAACTTTTCAGAGATACACCCCACCTTGCTCTCCTCCCAAGGAACTTAGCTCGGAATTTGAGGCTAGGATGAGAGAATATATGGCGACTCATTCTGATCGGCTTGCTAGATTCGAAGAAGCAGTTTATAAGTAAAAAGAGGAGATGCAGGAGAAAATGAATGAGATATTGAGTCTATTGGAGGAGTATGCCAATCAGAAAACCCCCGAACGAATACTGCTAAGGAAAGAAAGCGCCACTCCCACCACCCAATTTGTTAACTCCATCACCATTGTCCATAAAGATAACGAGAAGGTAAAAACTCCTGCTAAACAGACCTTTGAAAAACCGCCTGAGTCCCAACCTTTGAGCTACTACCTGAAACACGACATAAACAAAAACACCATAACAAATTGGATTAAGGATGATAGGCGTAACCAATCCTCCGAACAGGTTCCCGAGAAAGAGAAAGAAGAGGAAGATGAGTATAATACGCTTATTGGAGGATCAGTGGTCGAGAGGTTACTGGTACAGAAAGTGGCCACCAAGCAGGTAGCATGTGGGAATTTTGAATTACCAACGAGCATCGGGGACTTGAAACATCTTAGTGCTTTCGCCGACCAAGGATCGGAAGTAAATCTTATGCCCCTGACTATCTACATCCAACTGACGTCAAAGATGCCAATACCCACTCGTGTTAGGCTGTCTCTTGTTGGGCACTCGTACATATACCCCCTAGGAATACCAGAAGATGTATTAGTCAATGTTGCAGGATTCATGTACCCCGTCGATTTTATGATCATTGATGATAAAGGGGATGGATGCATGCCAATAATCCTTGGGGCACCATTCCTCACCACCACTAGGGCTGTCATTAAGTATGAAGATAGGAAGATTGAGCTTAAATCTGGGAAGAGAAAGATTAGCTTCCACATGACTCCGCGAAGTGGGCATGAGAATTTGAGTTGGAGAATGATTAAAAACAACATTGGCACGACGCCCATTCGTGTTCAGAATAAAATTCTTGCATGGGAGGCAAGAATCAAAAGCTATAAGAAAGCTAAGGATGAAAGAAGAAAAAGCAATAAGGTTCCGATTGAACTCAAACACACTCAACACGAAAGCACTCATACACCGTTTGAGGAAGGGAACTTAGTACTCTTGAGACACTTAGAAACAACAATACCACCCGATAAACCAAGTCCTTGGTGGTATGGGCCATTCACAATCGAAGGATTGAGCCAAGATGGGGTAGCTAACTTGAGAAGCAAGTTAGGTGGGAAGGTGATTGCAAGTATTGATAGATTAAGGCACTACCACCATAACAGTAATGATCGCAATTATATGGGGTACATCATTTCCAATGATGAGATCATGTAGTAACCCACGACTTTGAGTCTAGCTACAAGACTCGTAAATAAAGAAAAGCGCTTCTTGGGAGGCAACCCATGTTTTGTGTGATTTTTATTTGTTTGATTGTTATTTGCTTCCGTATGCATGCTTTGTTTTTATTGTTGGTTGATCATGTTTCTCAACTAAAATGTGAAATACTTTATTATGTTGTTTAGCCTAGTCTTAACTTCAACCTAAAGGTATTTTTGCAAAAGATAAGTGTAAGGGGAAACCCCAAATATGTTTTTAAGAAACAAACCGATCATGATTATCCACAATATTTAATGAACATGTATATTCGTATTTGTTAGAGTCAAATGCTTGTATTGAGTCATAATGAAGTTTTGCAGGATTTTCCAGGAAGTAGGACAAAGTTTTTCCAGAAATTTTCCGGAAACTTAACATAAGAATTTCTGCAGGTTCATTCTGACGGCGTCAGGGTTTGCTCTTGACGGCGTCAGGAGTTAAAATCTGGAAATTTTACCGGTTTTGTTTTTCTAACGGAGTCTTATGGTTTTTGTGAATTATTAAGTTTTATAATCTCCAGGAAATCTGCAAACTTCATTCCACAAGCATTATATCTTACTTTGTTTTCTAGGAGTTAGTAACTTATATAGGATGCCGCCGATTTTACGCGAGGTTGCCTTGTCTACTTTTGTCAGGATTTACAGGTTATTTGTGACAAGAAGATGATTTATATTCTGGAAGGGAAGCTTTGATTGTTCGTTTTCTTGGAGGAAGATTTAACCTGGCCAACTAAAATCCATACCGAGCGAATCAGGGGAGTATTTGATTTCATTCTCTTTACTTTTTCACTTTTACATTCTTTACTTGAACATTGGGGACAATGTTCATCTTAAGTGTAAGGGGAGGGTAAAAAGATGATACCTTACATATGCACTTTCGCTTGAATTTGTTTTGTTTGATAGTAGATGAGTAATAAAACTACGAGAAATACTTGTTAGTGTAATTTTAGCGCCAAATTTAAAATTTTTTACAACATTTAGGAGTGAAACTTTAGCATAGCAAGCGTCTCATGGATAGGAGGTTGTATGACTAGCACATAACCGTATATTCAGAAAAATTTTCCACCCAAAAATGTGAGGTTCGCCTTTAGATTTGATAGGAAAAGCATTCATTATTAGTGCTTATGAGTGTACCGGTAGCATTTAGATTCTAGAACTTGCGTTAGTGATGCATCCCGAGACCGCTAGTGAGACTACATTCGTGTGGTAGGATTTACTACATGATAAGAGGCATTAGGATCACCCTTGTGTTAAACCCGTATTATAATTACTTGACCATTTAAGTCATATTACTTGGCTAGTTAAGTCAACTAATTTTTCCCACACCCTTAGCGTTGTACTCATTTTTAGTACACGATACCCCTAGTACACCCCTCCGAGCCTATCTTTTCGTTTCTAACTTTAAGCATTTTACTTAAAGGAAGAATTTGTTACACCCCACTTAAATGTACACCCAAATCGCCTTAGCCTTCCGTGTATGCGCTCATTTTTAGTGCATTATTGTTATTTGTTAAACCCTAAGTTAACTTTCTAATTGATTACATGGTTGCTAAGTCGAGTCATATCCTTGTACATATTGTTTTGGGACGATTGGGACTCATGGGTAAGTACTTATTTTATGGAGTAATGGGGAAGAACATCATTTATTACCCCCATACGTGCGTTAATCTTAAAAGTGCTCCAAGTGTTTTGATTTTCTTAATCCGAGTCATTAGATTAGTTAAATGTAAAGTATGTAAAGATTCAAGTGTAAGGGGAACGTTCATACCCCTATGATGTATTATTTTGGATGGTAGGGTAAGAGTGTATGGAAAAGAAAAAAAATCGAAAAATTAAGAAAAAAAAATAGAAAAAAAAAAAAAAAAAAAAAAAAAAAAAAAAAAAACATACGGACTACCATCCCGTTTTCATTCTATGTTTATTTTATATTTTTGTTATTTTTCATTTATTAGCTTAAGTCGAGTCTAGTCTTGGCTTAGCAACGCCATCTTATACATGTAATTAACTAAGATTGTTAACTCGCCACCAGTAAAACTTCCTTTATCCAACAAAACGGTGTAATTCATATCCCTACACCTAACGTTATAACCCTTTAAAAGACCTCTTTGATAGTTTATCCTAGGTGCTTACGCCATGTGGTGGAGGTTTGATCCTTTCCCAAGCCTATGGTAATCTATTTTGCTATGACAGGTAGTGAGAGATATCTTCCATTTCCATAATGTTATATTACTTTATTACACCCGAGAGATGTGAGTATCTAAACACTATTTGTGAGGTGCTTGTGTATGACCTCCGTGCTTGTCTATTGGTCTTTAGTGGAACGATTATTTGTTGTAATTACTTTTATATTAGTGTTAAATGACCCCTAACTTGTCTTTTGAGTAGAATAAAAGCTCATTTGCTTGAGGACAAGCAAATCTCAAGTGTAAGGGTATATGATAAGGCGAAAAATGATCCGTTTTTAGGGGGTCATTTAAGCCCGAATCCGACTTTATTTGATCAAATATTGCCCTAAATCGTTCCTTTTGTGATTTTAGGTGTTTGGAGAGTGAATTCTGGAAAAGAAGCTATTTTGGACGTTTTTGGAGCATAAAAGTGAAGAAAACGGCAAAGTACCAAAAATCCATACTGAAGATACAAGGTGACGGCGTCAAGACTACCTTCTTGACGGCGTCAGACATGGAGAATTAAACATCGTAGCTGGTGACGGCGTCAGATGGACTGGTGACGGCGTCAAAGTGGCTAAAATATTATACCGTGGGTGGTGACGGCGTCACATAGGCCGTCATAAGTGGATCTAGGCCGTCCGAGGAAGTATATGGCGGCGAGGTGACGGCGTCAGAATTAACTCTTGACGCCGTCAGACTGTTTTTCCTATATATAGTTTTCTAGTTTTTTTCATTAAAGGAGAGAAGTTTTGGTGAAACCCTAAAGACGATTTTGGTGCCTCTTTTACAGGTTTTTCAAAGGTTCCAAACCCTTGAGACCTTGCATTGTAATTGAGATAAGTGTACTTTCAATTCAATCAATATGTCTATGTGTTGGTTGTTTATCTCTTGTTCTTGTCTCAATTCCATTATGCTAGGCTAGATCTCTCTTGTGTTTGCTTAGATCTAATGAAACCTAGATGTTGATTATGTGTTGATTACTTGTCTATTCTTGTTTTGAATGAATGATTTATATGTTAGGCTTAAGAAAACTGGCAGATCTCCAAATGGTAACATGCTTGAACGTCTTAAGAAACATGAACCGAGGCGTACTAGGTCTTTATTGGTTGTATTTAATGCATGAGCCACTGTTTACAATCCCTATAGTTGTGCTGGGTCATGGTGTAGGAGGAGATAAGAGCTCATAGAGTTGGGGAGTTATGTATGCCACCCCACGAATGGTATTAAGGAATACAATCCGTCATTCATACAAGTATAACAAGTAATTAACATGTAAAAGATATCTAGGGAGTAATGAAGTCTAAGTAAACACAATTTCTCCAAATACTGCTCACAACCTTAGTTTAATTTAGTTTAATTTCATTTTAATTATTTTAATAGCTTTGGGTTAGTTGAATAGCAACTAATTCCGCCCACTCTTCTAAAAACCCGAGATTTTAATTGCTTTCATAAAAATATAAAAATACAAAAATAATCATCTCTCACCTCTAGAACTATTAATTAGGTTTTCTAATCCTAGCGACACTATTCCTAAGCTGAACGATCAATCCCCCGGTACTTGTCACTATACTATACTACAACGATCAGATACACTGCCTGGTGGGGGTTGTAAGCTTCTCGAGATCCCTCGAGAGGTAAAGCAAGGTGCGATTCCCACGCATCAGTACAAGTTTGTCCTTTTGAGTATTCTCATCAAGAAACTCATTTTAAACCTCACAGTCTAACTGATTGGTAAGAGATCAATCAAGCTTCATAAGTGATTATCTTCAAAGGACTGCATCTTAACATTCATAGTTTTGAGCTATTCATCAGATTCAAGATCTGATAATGCATCTCTTTAGTTAGCAGGTTCACTATGATCCTCCAACTTATGTCCCTTAACATTGATATAAAAACTATATTATTCAGGTGTTAGGGGTATCATTGCAGATTTATGAATGAGAGATATCAATCTATGGTTTAACGTATGCATGTTCAACCTTAGTATGACATTAGCAAGTGTACTCAGAAGGTTGTGTATTTAGCTCTTGAATAACTTCAAGATCTAAAGGTGCTCCCACTTGCTTTTGTAAGTGGAGACTAATCTCCAAGTACTCAGCATCTTGATTAACAATAAATTGTTTTCAAGTGGGACATCCAAAATACATCATTCGTTCTTGACTCTAGTTTTTTAATTACTTACTTTTAGGTATTTAACAAATTCAGAACTTCAATCAAGACATAATGGGATTCATCACATTTCATAATACAATGGTGTCTTAAATTCCTTCTGGTTGGAACCATATTGGGTGTACGCATGGCACATCCAATTTTCTAACCTTGATTGCTTTGGAAGTAAAAGAGTTTAAGTCATCAAAGATCAAACAATATCCATGATGGACATACCATAAAGTTGTGATATTCCACGTGGATAGATGTTGTGAGACTATCACACAACTCATTAGATGAACTTATACTCTTTGGCTTACGTATCTGCCAACCAAGTCATACTAGATTGCATCAATAGTATTTTTAGCCTACTGCATACTTTATATTTAAAATCTTTGACCAATTCAATGACTTCATGTGTATGTTTTAACTAGAAAACATAAACATTAAATATTTTATTATACGTCGTAAGTGTACATGTCTTTAACAAGAAGACATAACAAATTAACGTCTTTACTTTACGTTATAAGTCGTTCAACAATTAACGGAATTGATGTTTATGTCTTTACAAGAGACCTAAACATATTCAACTAAAGTAATTATGAGTGCCGACAATTGGCCTCAATAGTAATTTCAAGTTAATTACATACTTCATGATTATGAATTTACAAGATGACATAATCATATTTACTAAACAATTCAGCAAATATGTTGAAGTAGCTTTTCATGTTATCTTGACATTTTTTCTAATTAGGGCAACATACATTTTATGTGTATAAGTCCAAGTAGAACCTTAGTTTTCTTACCTTGCAGTCAAGAAAAACCATTAGTCATATTTTTATATGTTGTACCTCGCACACAATTAAGATTTCTCCCACTTGTGCATGGAAAAACATCATGCAATTAAATATGACAGTGTCACAGATAACATATGATTTTAGTCAAAATCAAAATATAGATGTGTAGAACTTTTATCGCTTTTATAATGAATCATGCATAACAATTTTATTGATAACATTTCAGGAAGCAACATCAGGAACGCGACAAGTTATCTAATAAAATTTATGTTATGGTTCTCATAAAACCATGATGCTTCACTTGTGGAAAGTAATGTGTTATTTCAAGACAATCTAGAAATAAGATGTGCAACTTGTAAGTTAATAGAGCTTACAACTCTCACTGGATTAGAGAAGATTACATGTGTTTCGTCACCAGTAATACTATCACGTAGCTCCCACTGGATTAGACAACATTATAAGTGTTACATCACCAGTGGAGAGTGAGAGACGATTGGATACTTTCCTACTTTTTTGAATATTTACACATTATTGCTAATGTGAGTCACTTTGACTAGTAAACATGTACTTAGGTATTTAAGGAAGTGCATCAAGTTCTAACATATAAATGATGGGCTAGCCATCATTTTAAGCTTGAAATTAGACATGCAATTCCTCCATGTTTATTGGGTTAAGACACATTGCTAGGTAATCATGCTAGTAATTGCCTTTACCACTTTGCGGTTTATTGATATTTTTGACATAAATAATGCATAAAAACGTTATTTATATTTTTTGATATCTCTATGTTTTGACGATCACAAAATGTAAAATCATCAAACGTAAGATTACTACGTAAACAAGTATTAAGCTAGTTTATATCAATTTATCCAATTTAATCACTAAGGTATGAATAAACAAGTGCTTAATACATCTCATGATTAAAGGGGTATTTAATTAATTATTACAAAGTTTATTTAATTATATAAACATATTATATATTTTTGAAAAACACTTTTAGTAATAAAGAAAAATATTTTAATCATACTAAATATATGAATTAATAATTTTAACCAAAATCAGTTAGTTTTTCACCAAATAAACTTTCTCCACTAAAAGACAGACTTTCTGGCCGTTACAGCTGGGCGGCCCCCTTAATTATAAGGGGCGGTCCCTTTAAAATTAAGGGGACCGGCCAGGCTCCTGTGTCAGAATCTGTCAGAAATTTTCTCCTATAAATACCACCTTAAATCTGGAATTTTTCCCTACCTTTTGCACGAAAATCTCAGATCTAAAACTCTCTAAACATCTTCCAAAATCCTTTGATCATTTGATTACTAATCCTTGTTTCAAGTGATTCAATCCCTTCTCATCCATCCTCATCCAAAGTGCAGAAGAAGAATACTCCTTCTACAACTAAGTTCAAGAAGTATTGAAGAGTAGTTGTGTATATTGTGTTTATTATTTGTAAAGTTGTGATTGTGCTTGTAATAAGTAGTTTAGGAGATATAGAAGTTGTGTAGGGAGAAGAAGTTGCTTAGTAGTGAAGTAGTGTAGTTGTGAAAAAGATTGGTGTGAAGAAGATTGTTGTGAAGTAGATAGGTGTGAAGTAGTAAGTGGTGAAGTAGATTGGTGTGAAGAAGTTGTGTAGAAGTTGTGATCAAGGTGTGATGAAGTTGTGGTGTGTATATTGGTGTGTAAGGTTTTCTCCGCCATAAGGGAGTTTGTTGACATAGTGAAGAAAACTCTCGAGTAGGTGACTCGAGGAGTGGAGTAGGAACAAGGAAGGTGACCTTGTAACCGAATCACTATAAATCCTTGTGTTGTGGTTTCATCTTTCCAACTCTTTTCATTACCTACTTATTTACTTATATTATATTAGCTTAGTTAGTTAGTTACTATATAATTGTTCATATTGTGCAAGTATTGAGATCATATAAACTAGAATCGAAGTTTTTAAAACAAACTTGTTTTTATAAATTTTAAAACGGACGTAAAACTATTCAACCCCCCCCCCCCCCTTCTAGTTTTCCACAAATGGTATCAGAGCCACGTCTTGCAAGATCTTTAAAATATATTGTATTTTAAAACTTGTAACGATCTATGGAATCTGAAAAATATTTAGAAGAGCAATCTATGCAAAGACCACCACTATTTGAAAGTGATGGTTTTTATATTGGAAAAATCGATTCGAAACTTATGTGAAATCAAAAGATCTAGATCTTTGGCATGTTATTACCAATGTGATTTTTTACCTATTCAAAATAACCCCGAAACAAAGAAAGATGAAATCGTACCTTTCGAAAAACAAAATGATGATTTAAAAAGAAAACTTACTAAAAATAATGAAGCAAAAATGGTTATTTATAATGCGCTACCACGTAAATAGTACGAAAGGATCTTTATGTGTGAAACCGCAAAAGAAATTTGGAACTCTTTATTAATAACTCACCAAGGTAATAATCAAGTCAAAGATAATAAAATAGATTTACTTGTCCAAAAATATGAGCAATTCACGATTCCGAAAGAGGAATCAATTGATAATGTTTTCGCTAGATTTAACACTATCATCACAAGTTTAAAAGCACTTGATGAGAATTTTTCTAGTAAGAATTTTGTTAGGAAGTTTCTTAGGGCTCTTCACCCAAAATGGCGAGCTAAAGTGACGGCTATTGAAGAATCAAAGAATTTGTCAACATTGCAACTTGATGAATTAATTGGAAATTTGAAAATCTACGAAGCAATTATAAAGAAGGACTCCAAAATGGTCAAAGGAAAACGAGAGCAAAGCAAGTCAATCGCCTTGAAAGCTAGAAAGGAATCCAACAACGAAGATAGCTCATCTTCCGAAAGTGATGACGAAGAATATGCCATGGCCGTAAGAAATTTCAAGAAATTCTTCAAAAGGCGAGGAAGATTTGTTAGACAACCACACGATGAAAAGAGAGCATCTCAAAAGAATAAAGATGACATGTATAGCAAGAATGAGAGAAAGTGTTTCAAGTGTGGTGATCCGAATCACCTCATTAGAAAATGTCCAATGATGACAAGAGATCAAAATCAAAGAGCATTTGTTGGAGGAGCTTGGAGTGATAGCGATGAAGATGAGAAAGAAACGACAATGGAAGAAAAGTGTCTCATGGCTAAGACATCAAGTGAGGTACGTTCCAAAACCGAATACTTTAGTGATGAAAATTTATCATTAGATGAAAAAGATTTAGATAGTGAATATAATAGATGATGCAAACTAGGACAACAAGTAATGGCTAAAAACAAATAACTAAAATACATAAACAACCAATTGAAAAATGAAGTAATAGAACTAAAAACTAAAATACATCAACTTGAAAAAAGTAAGGAGATTTTTGAAGAATGTAAATCATTTCAGGAGCTTAAAGGTGAAAACAAAATACTCAAGGAAGAAATTCGCAAACTTGATAAATTTGAAAATAGTAGTCAATCACTTGGTAAAATAATAAGTATTCAAAGAGTATCCGGAGATAAAACCGGTTTAGGATTTAACTCAACCGAAGCTTCAACAAGCGAAATCAAAAATGTCAAATTCGAAAGTGAACTTAATGAACTAAAACCTCTAAAATCTAATCCTAGGTATATACTTATTAATGATAGAAAAATTCCTCTTGCAAACAATGAAGAAGTAAAAGATTTTTATAAACCATCTTTAAAACCGAAGTAGGATCCTCTAAACCTAAGACAAGATCTAAAACTCCATCACCTAGAAAACCAAATAACTTTCATCCTAGGTCTAAAACACCTCAACTAAGAAGAAACCAAAATAGGCAAAACTACAATAACACTAGTAATCAAATGTGGAATTATCAACAAAGATACAATCCTTGGGGAATACTACCACCCTTCATGCATCCTATCCAAATGTTAAACATGTTCGGATCAAATAACTTTGGTCAAATGAGATAATGGGGACCAACGTAGAATATTCGCCATTCAAAATTGGAAATTTTAGTTGTCACATCTTGTTCGTACTATTCCTCGAAGACTTTGAAGAAAAACGCATTGAAGACGAAAGGTACACATTTCCTTTTATTTCCTTGTCAAGAAATGCATGCTTAGTTTAGTCTCTAGTACTTATGTGATTTTGTTTGGCTTATAGTTTCCTCTAGATTTTATATCTATACATATATATATATATATATATATATATATATATATATATATATATATATATATATATATATATATATATATATATATATATATATATATATATATATATACTTAGCTATATTTAGGATCTTATAACCTAGAAAACTCATTTGTTGACTTTCTAGAACTAGAAATTGTTCGTTTACGAACCTTTTCTTTCCCCCCACTTGCCTTCGTGAACTTCAATGTTCAATGACACTCATGTTGATGTAGAGAAATGAGTCGAATAATCTATGGATGAAACAAACTCCCGTCTTCCGTTGCATACGTCTCCCTCCTATATTCTCGTCTTATAAGGAAGCGTTTGGTTTAGTACGAAAATGGTATTTTTGAGTCAATACATAACCATCATTTTCAAAAACAAATCACATGCATAAGAAACTCACAAGAAATGGCTAGTTTTACAACCTAAAGTAAATCTAGTAAATTTCATGATATATTAAGATGTTTAAAAGGGCGTTTGGATTCGTCCATAACTACTTGCTAAACATCATAAAATATATCTAGAACGAGTTAAAAATCAAAATAAGGAACATGGTAAACTACTTCTTAGGATTATCGTCTTAGAGTCGAAGTATGTTTACGTTCCAACATAAGTCTTAACAATATATACATTTGTATTCTGCTTTATATTTATTTTGGTCTTTTGTATTATTGTTGTGTTTAGGTGAAAATGCCAAAAGTGACTACCGAAGATCTTTCCCTCACTAAAAACTACATTCCTAAAGTTTCCCAACTCCCTACTATATCTCCTTCCATTGGACGTATATATCGTCAAATTGAAGATAGAAACGTTCATGAGGGACGTGTAGTAGATCTAGCTTTTGCTCAATCCAACTACATTAATCGCTTGTTTACAAGCATAAACTTCAATTGCCTATTTGAAATCAATGAACCAATCGTTCCTCATTTCATAGTTGATTTCTATAGCCAAGTCACGGTTCAAACCAATGATCTTGGTGCCATCACCATCTCCTTCATGATCCAAAATGAATTTATCACTTTAACTCTCGAGCAATTCAGTTAAATCCTTCAAATTCCTTTTAGAGGTCAAGCCGTTTTCACAAACGAGTGGGACCTCGAATATCTACATCGTTTTCGACCAACCTTTGGTCCATATCTCTCCGACATCCCTCATCCCAACGAAATTCGTCAAGTCCTTGGTGTGGAGCGTGCCACTACAACCCAAAAAATAAAATCCAAAAATGTCTAAATCTCTTCATACCAACTTCTCCTCAAGGAATTAGGCCCCCACATGAAGCGTTGGGAAGAACTCATTCGTGAGAATGCGTTTGGTACCGGAGGTCACCGGGACCATCTCCCGGCGTGCCTTGCTCACATGTTGTATTGTATCGCTGTTGAAAAGCCATACAATTTGGCCTACTTCTTTATCAAACGGATTGAGTGTGCTAGAAAAACTCCCAAAGCCAATCTTCCATATGGAATGTTTCTAACTCGTCTCTATCGTCATGTTATCGAGTACTACCCCGATCTTGACAATAGCATCTACGAGTACATCTATCCCACTTTACGTCCTCTCGCTCTAAAACAAACTCGATGAACTCGAAGTGACAAGGGAAAATCTCGTCGTCATAGCTTTCACGGTTCATCTTCTCGACAAGACGATGACGATGAGGAGGAAAACACCCATGGTGCTAGTACCCCTTCGTTCTCCGAGTTCGTTGATAATCTAGAGGATCTCGACTATCCCGAGTATTCAACCCTATCTCCTAGTGATCAAACTGACGAAGTACTTCATGAACGAACAACCGAGGTGCTTAGATGACAAAAGAGTTTGCATGAAGAAGTTAGAGGTGGCTTCAAATCTATCGGGAAGATGTTGAAGGGCATCTTCGGGAAGAAAAGAAGATGATGGAGATCAGCTTATGATTGTTGAACAATATTTATTTTTATGACTTTTGATCGTGGATATTTATGTGCTATTTGTCCGAATTATATTCGGAAGTACTTGTTATTCTCTTGGATAATTGTTTGGATATTTGATTAGGATGATAACTTGCTTATTTATGTTTAATATATGCTTATGATTGCATGATTTATCACTTAATTTATATATGTGCTTGCATGATTAGTTTATGTATATATATATATATATATATATAACATGTACGCTTTCTAATAGACCAAAACAAATGTGAAATGTCCAAATAGAGCTTGCTGCAAAAACAAAACAGAATATAACATTTTTCCAGAAAAATTTTGAAAAATTTTGATTTCTGGGTCGTCAGATGGGCGGCCCCCTTAATTCATAAGGGGCGGCCCCCTTAAATTTAAGGGGACCGGCCTGCATTTAAGGGGACCG
Organism: Artemisia argyi; assembly: GCA_030686995.1. Taxonomy (NCBI): domain Eukaryota; kingdom Viridiplantae; phylum Streptophyta; class Magnoliopsida; order Asterales; family Asteraceae; genus Artemisia; species Artemisia argyi. The sequence goes on from CM060691.1 coordinate 42,038,484, forward strand.
GCCACCCATACAGTATTTTTTACTGTTTTCTTTTGCATCTTGTGACTTCTTTTGCTAGTCTCAGCTACCATTTCCTTTTATATCTAAACTGCTTTTGGTATCTAACCATCTATTTTCAAATTAATTCCATTTCTAAACATGTTTTCATACTTTATAATCCCCATGCATGTTTAATTCACCTTCCATCATCCTCAACCTTCATCTAAACTCATCCTTTCAACATGTCATCACCAAGAACCACCTACTCAAACAATGCCAAGAAACAAAAACTTGTCACTGTTCCACCAAAAAAACTCTTCATTGATCTCACCAATGAAGACAACACCACTTCATCACCACCACCTCAATGCTCATCTCCTAGTGCACAAAATGCACCTTCCAAAACACCATCAACAAATGGAACCTCCACTTCTTCCATACCATCCACTTCATCCATAAATGACTACATAAACACCCACTTGTCTCCTCCATCAAGAGCTCCACCACCACAACCTACCATTGAAAACACAACTCTTGCATTAACCCTCTCATTATCACCATTAACACCTCTTGATGCACACTTCTCATCATCTCATATCAATCCACCAACCTATAACCCTGTCCCATGGAGCTTACTTGAAGCTCATGGTGACACTTGCCTTTATTGCATTCACAACCGAACAATTGTGTTCGGACTAAGAGATGAGATACAATACATGTTTTCACACATTGAAAACTTGTTGCATCAACTACCAACCACCACTACTACAACTCCACCACCACCAACAACAAACACTCCTCCACCATCACCATCTCCATGTTCACCATCAATTCCACCAAATTAAACATGCTTGGTATTTTGCAAATAAAATTGTCTTAAACCATTTTGGATGGCAAGCTCTAGAGAGGACCTTCATGTTAGAGCTTTGGTTTATTTTAGTTATGATTTTAAGGATGTAATGCTTGTTGTAACCTTTTAATTCTATCTATGATTATGGTTATGTTTAGTTTCTATTCTTGCATGCTATATATATATATATATATATATATATATATATATATATATATATATATATATATATATATATATATATATATATATATATATATATATATATATTGCTTGTCCACTAAATATTTTTTGCAAGAATTCCATATCACGATTTCTTTATGACCTCAAAACGAGGGGGAGTATACATCAAGGGGGAGCTCCATTAAAATCGGGATAACCTTTTTTATGCTAACAAAAAGGGGGAGAATTGATATAAACTCACAATAATACTTGTCTATATACTAATTTTCGCTTAATGAGTTTAGATTTTGTAATCATCAAAAAGGAGGAGATTGTTGACATAAATAATGCATAAAAACGTTATTTATATTTTTCGATATCTCTATGTTTTGACGATCACAAAATGTAAAATCATCAAACGTAAGATTACTATGTAAACAAGTATTAAGCTAGTTTATATCAATTTATCCAATTTAATCACTAAGGTATGAATAAACAAGTGCTTAAAACATCTCATGATCAAAGGGGTATTTAATTAATTATTACAAAGTTTATTTAATTATATAAACATATTATATATTTTTGAAAAACACTTTTGGTAATAAAGAAAAATGTTTTAATCATACTATATATATGAATTCAAATTTTTAACCAAAATCAGTTAGTTTTTTCACCAAATAAACTTTCCCCACTAAAAGACAGACTTTCTGGCCGTTACAGCTGGGCGGCCCCCTTAATTATAAGGGGCGGTCCCCTTAAAATTAAGGGGACCAGCCATGAATTAAGGGGACCGGCCAGGCTCCTGTGTCAGAATCTGTCATAAATTTTCTCCTATAAATACCACCTTAAATCTGGAATTTTTCCTTACGTTTTGCACGAAAATCTCATATCTAAAACTCTCTAAACATCTTCCAAAATCCTTTGATCATTTGATTACTAATTCTTGTTTCAAGTGATTCAATCCCTTCTCATCCATCCTCATCCAAAGTGTAAAAGAAAAATACTCTTTCTACAACTAAGTTCAAGAAGTATTGAAGAGTAGTTGTGTATATTGTGTATATTATTTGTAAAGTTGTGATTGTGCTTGTAACAAGTAGTTTAGGAGATATAGAAGTTGTGTAGGGAGAAGAAGTTGCTTAGTAGTGAAGTAGTGTAGTTGTGAAGAAGATTGGTGTGAAGAAGATTGGTGTGAAGTACATAGGTGTGAAGTAGTAACTGGTGAAGTAGATTGGTGTGAAGAAGTTGTGTAGAAGTTGTGATCAAGGTGTGACGAAGTTGTGGTGTGTATATTGGTGTGTAAGGTTTTCTCCGCCATAAGGGAGTTTGTTGACATAGTGAAGAACACTCTCGAGTAGGTGACTCGGGGAGTGGAGTAGGAACAAGGAAGGTGACCTTGTAGCCGAACCACTATAAATCCGTGTGTTGTGGTTTGATATTTCCAACTCTTTTCATTACCTACTTATTTACTTATACTATATTAGCTTAGTTAGTTAGTTACTATATAATTGTTCATATTGTGCAAGTATTGAGATCATATAAACTAGAATCGAAGTTTTTAAAACAAACTTGTTTTTATAAATTTTAAAACGGACGTAAAACTATTCAACCCCCCTTCTAGTTTTCCACAGATATTTCCGTTTAATAATTATTTAAACTCATATTAGTTTGGTAGCTATAGAAAACATGCTCTCTAGTTATCTAAATATCTTATATTTCATGAAGGTTTCAAAACCGGAACTAGGGTTATAAAACGAACTTGAAAGAATAAGATGTGCAAACATACTTAACCGTTTTGACTTTTGCAAGACATCACGATTTCTGGAGTATGTGTGCAATGAGTTTGATTAGAATTAGGACAATTCAATTATTCGTATTATGGCTTTTCCTCATAAAGAAAAAGGATAGGAATAAGTTTCTTTCTCATAAGGAAAGGAAGACTTAGTTTGATCCTTTTAACAAGAAAAGAACAAACTTTTGTTTACGTTTTGTGTTGCATTAATTCATTAATTGAATTCACAAAGTTCATATTTAGTATTTTCGATAATTATCCATTTATAAATTAATTACCCCACGTTTACAATTTTAAAACAATTAATTTACGAAAAAGGCTAGGATCCACATTGTGCTTCTACTATCACATCAGTTGATCTGCTAGAAATAGTAGATTCAATTGGTAGGCGATGATCACCAATTGTATTACATGTACAACTCTTAAATCCTTATGGGACTCATGGCATCTAGTGTCAAACATCTAGTGTCATGTAGGCATGTTTAGTCCCATCTTTGCCTCGGGTCAATGTCTCACCGCTTAACTCGATTAAGCCATTCAATTTGAGAACGTGCGAGAATATATCTAGGTCCCACGCATAGAGAATAGTCACCTTGGGTTACAATTCAACCTAGGTCCCACGCATAGGCAAAAAGTAATTGCAAGTGTTCTCAAAATTGGACGGCATGACTTTAATTTTGATGGGTAAAAGTTTTGATGTGGATCAAAAATGTGTACGAAAGGAGCATGCATTCATCATTGTTTTAATTTATGTGTGTCGAGTTGTCCATTTTCATGACTAATATCCATCCTACGTGGATAATAAAGTTTGGACAATACATAAATAGAATAACATACATAACAAGTTTAGGTGTTATTTAAAAACAATGATTTTAAGTTTCAAAACTTAGTAAAACTAAATCAAAAGACTTAGTTTTGATAATGATTTGTGTTGCGTTTTAATTTTATAGAAAACTATTAGCAATTTTACATATGATAACAAGATATATAACACTACAAAAAAATAGCCATATAGTGACACACAAAAAGTGCCACAAAAGACTAAATAAGTGTCACTATAGGCCGGTTAGACATTTAGTGGCAGAAACAAAAAGTGTCACTAACGATGCTGCCACTAAAGGGTATTAGCGGCACTTTTTGGTTGTGTTGCTGCAGACTCTTAAGATATAGTGGCACTTAATAATCTGTTACAATAAACTAAATACCATTTTGTGGCACATACTTTGTGCCATTAGATACGTAATACACATGTTATGTTGAAATATTCAAATGGTTTTAATGGCATATATTGCTTGCTGCCCAAACATATCTTGATAGTTATTTCATGTAGTTACTAACATATTTCTATATCTTCAAAGGCTTGATCAAAAACCAAATTTCATTCAACCATAACACTTGAAACAAACAACTTAGAGATGTACATTGAAATGAAATTATAATTAATCAACAAAGCTCTATAGTATACAGAGATATAAATCTAATAAAGTACATGTCTAAATCCCCATCTAAATGAATGTAATACACAGTAATACACAATAATCCTATAACTACTAAAGAACTAGAACTCCATCCTTTGTAATGAAGGTCCCGATATCTTTGAAGCGCAAATCTGTAGACGAACGAAAACAATTGTTATTGATTAAAGTTACACATAAACCTTCGTTCATTATGATTAAAGCGCAAAAACTGTCACAAACCTGGTGGTGTTGATCCAAAGGTTAATAATGAACGTCCCGATCGATAGCTTTCCTCCTTGCGCACCATGACTCAAAAAATCAATAAGAAAAGAGAAAAAATTTTAATAGAAAAAAATGCATAACTAAGCGAGTAACAAGCAATGACTTACGAAATCTCGCACTTTTTTGTTGGATACTTCTACACGTTCTGGTTCATATACTATCATTTAAGTTACCTTTCCTTCATAACTTTCCCTATAATTCAATTAAAATTTGTAATACTGAAAAACATATCACAAAATAAACAAGGTGGTTAAAATTAGAGGAATTGCACAATGAAATTCCTTACTGATTTGTATACGGTATTGACAAAAGAATGGTTGCGATGAGACAAATAAAAAAAACTTATATATGCGGCGGCTATGAGAGTATGAGAGCATGAGATGTAGGGTTTTCTTAATTGCAAACATAAACTTAAACTACGGAGTATATATGAAAAGTTTGAGGGATTCAAAGCCCGCTTAGTTTTTGATATTTTTTACAAGGGAGTTGATATTTTCACGGAGTGTTTTTATTCATCCATGGATATGTTGTGCAAATTTACGTTTATGCCCCACACTTATATAACCCATTTTTCATCATCGTCATACACCAGGTTTCGCTATTCCGGCGTCTTTTTCGCTGCTAACTTCATAACATAGAAACATTGCAATATGATAAAATAAAAACGTTTATTTTCCTTTTGATATTGATTTATTTTATTTGCGTAAAATTATAGAAGAACATTCATAACTAAAAAACTGCAACTCACATTAGAAAAAAGGTGTTAAAGATTTATGGTTGCTTTTGGCATTGACTGGAAATCAATTTGATATGGCGTCTGCCCAGGATGTTCCATAAATACATGTTGTGATTAGTGAATAACAATTCATGTATGATGTATCTGTTGGTGTGGAAGCTAGATTAATACTTTCTAGTTTCTACAATCATTTTTACGCGTGGAAACCGGAGTTGTGTGATGGTGAATATTGAATGTGTGTCTATGATCATTTAAGGAGTAGTACTTAGGGATGCTTCTTATATTTGATTAAACTGTTTAGAAAATTGAATCCGGTTGCAAATGTGAATGTTAGATTATTGTGAAAAAAAGGAAAAACAATCCAAAAAATTAAACGTAGAAAGGCCTTCAAAGGTCTCATGTTATCAGATTTCAATGTTTCATGTTATGCGGTTATTGCCGATAAAGACGCCAGAATTGTGAAACGTGAGTGTTAGAGAGATGATAGAAAAATGGGTTAAGTAAATGGAGTGGCATAATCGTAAACTTACATTTAATTTATGTGGACGCATCAAAATGCTCCGTGGAAATATCACTGCCCTTTTTACAAACACCCGCCTATGTGATTGAAATTTGGGAACTATTTTTTTACTACGTATGTTATAGTGGCACAATTTAAAAAACTGCTTATGGAAGAAGTATCTAATGGCATAAAGAATATAAATGTCACCGTTTCTAAAAACGGATCGGGTTTTAGTGTACCCGTACCCGCACCCGTTTATAATATCCAAACCCGTACCCACCTCATTACCCGCCGAGTATCCGATTAATGTTATCCGTCGGTTTTTCGAGTTTCCCCGCGGGTATCGGTTATCCCCAATTGAATATTATATGAACAAAATGGCAGTAATAAGATTAAGTCACACAAAAATAAACCTATGAAACAAAGGAAAACACTTTAATATATTCAAAAATTTTAAACGTTAAAGAAAATGATTATCGTATCAAACGATTTAACGCTTTTGAATAATTCATGTACAAATTAAAATGTGTTATCTAATCGAGATACTTATATAATGGAAGAAATTATATAAAATGTATATATATTCTAGTTAATTATAATTTCAATAAAGCAGGTATAGATTTGGGTAAATGGATACGGGTACGGGTAATCGGACGGGTATTATAAGAACCCGTACCCGGCTAAATTTTTTTATCAAGACCCAAACCCGCATCCAAACCCGCCAACCCTCCCCCAAACCTGACCCAACCGGTTCGGGTTTCGGTTTTCCAAGTCGGTTTCAGGTGCTTTTGCCATCCCTAATTGTGACAAAACTCAAGTTTGTGCCACTATTTATATTGTACATTAATGGCATAATTAGTGAAGTGCCATTATATATTTGATATTTTGTAACACATAAGGATCTGCCATTAAAAAGCTTACTACAGTGGCACATATATGTTTTGCCACTAAAAATGTGTGCCACTAAATGACATTTTTTTTTTTTGTAGTGAAAAGCAAAAACAAACACACAACCACAATATGCAAAGCCTCAACCGATGAAAAAACCTATGCTTGGTCTCGTGAGCCATCACGAGAACCAAGAGTCAACTAGGGACAAACCACACAACCACACGGAGGACTCCCACTTGCTCCAAGACAATCAAGAGCAAGTAGAAAGCCCATAATGCACGTGAAAAGTAGTTGTTGTCCTTCCAGAATTTCTGTGTTCGGGGGCCCAAAAGTCCATGAAAGAGGCTTCCCCGGGCTTAGCTCAAAACTAGAAACTTGTAGGCCCATGTCTTGAGTAGCTGCAAAAAACATTTCAGCCAAAAATACCTTACCAATCACCGGGAAACTCCGTTTTGCCAACCGGTGTTCCAGCAGTTATTTTTCGGCTAAAATGTCTTTAACTCTTTCGCCTTTCACCACCAAGCCACGATTACATGATATTGAAAGTAAAATACTACTTATCTACTTTTAACCTACTGTAAAAGTGCCCAAAAAATGGCTACAACCAAAAGAATATAATTACATAAATGCCAAAACAATGACAAAAACCCCAAAACACGAAATTTAAACAACATACACAACAATCCATGTCACAAGTGGTCTAGGTTTTCATCGGCTTTGCATATATACATAATAATACCATAATATTATGATTAAAACATGGTGTTGGCTAACTCCATGGACAAACACGCATGTATTTGCCATGGAAACAAATTAAATAACAAGAAATAAATTGTTAGCCAACGAAAACGAATAAATAATTGACAAGAATTAAAACCCCGTTAGGTACGTGTTTCCTATGACTTAAGGGTCAAAACCCACTGATATTAAGACCTTCCAAATACCATTTAACCACAGAAAATATGGCCTTAGGGGCTGAATTAAAACCGTTTCGAAAACCGATAAAAAAACACGCGTTTTAGGGTCATTCTATGAGAAAAAAATTGGAGCCCTAGGGCATTTTTAACCATGACTTCAAAAATCATCAAAAACACCCGTTTAGCCATTTTTATGCATACCCGATAATCATATGGCACATATGATGGCTCGTGATACCACTATAGGTGATGTTGAAAATAATAACATAAAAGAAACAATCCAACGCAGTGGAAAACATCACCAACAACGGATCCATATTGCCATATGATCAATCAACAATAAATAACAAATTTATACCTTTGTAGCGTGATTCGGAGAGTCACCGACAAACATCTATCCACGTATGGAATAAGAAACCCAAGAGATCAATGGGGTTGATCTCTTCTATGTGTGAGACACACTACACGTCACCGATCACCACCTGATGCTAGTCTAAACCTTGTAACCATTATTCTTGCAATAATCTACAATAGATTAAGCCAAGAAGAGATCAAAAATACAAACCATAAAAGGGATGTATTTTGTGCCGTGACTAGAAGAGAGAAAGGAGGAGAGAATTTTTGGTAAATTGTTAATCAAATAATGAGGAGATCACTCCCATATATTTGACCAAAAATAAAAACTAAAACCCCTCCCTTTGACTCCTCCAAAGCCGGCCATACCATGGGCCAAATGGGCCTCCCATTTGATTTTTCTATTCCAATGTATTAAGTACTTTACTTAGTCATTAGAAGCCCAATAGCGATCCCGAGTTACGTAGTCGTTTATATATTGTAAATACGATAAATACAATCTATAAAATGGTGTCTCTGTGTATAAGTGTGTGACCCCATAGGCTCACATATGTCTAGCCATATAATTATTTATTATGACACGAGCATACTCCAACACATCTTAGTCTGCTATTGCATATCATAAAAAAGTCAAAAAATCCAAAAACAATTTTCAATTCACTTTTAGTTTTGATTTTTCATTTTCTCATTTCTTAACAAATTTCCTTGAGCTTCTAGACTTTAAAACTTTGTCAGCTTGAGTGTTCAAAAACATTTTTTTCTATAATTTTTAAATTTTTTCTTAATAGCTTTTTCATCGCTTGAAGTAGCCTGTTTTCAGCAATACTCCCCTGCACTAGGGAGTTGTTCATGAACCTGTCCTATTCATTAGCCCTTTTATGTTTGATTCCTTGAGCTTATTATCTATTTATTGGCTTTTTGGATAGCTCATACTTCTGGCTTTTTAGATTAGTGCTTATATTGGCCTTTACAGCTTATTTGGTTCTATTTAGTGCCTGATTCCCCTGCATACACTGAGTAGGATCAGTGTGGTGATTAGCTTATTGATTGTGTTTCAGCTTCTTCTATCTTATTATCTTTAGTCCTCTTAGCTTATTAGACCAGCATTAGTAGCTTTTAGCTTATTTAGCTTCTTGGGTTAGTCTTGGTTCCATTAGAGTAGGCTGCTAGTATTTTAAGTTTAATTTTAAGTTTGATTTTAGTTTTCATTTCTACTATTAGAATTTTGTGCTTATTACTCAGCTTATTTCAAGTTTCTAACAAAAGTACTTTTACAAAAGTTTCATATAATCCCTTGTTTCAAAGTTTTGCAAAAAGAAAAAAAAATGGTTTTAAAAAATTGCAAAACCTGGGATTCGAACTCAGGTCTCACCACTCACCACACAACAACCTAACCATCGTGCCCTTGGGACTTTTCTGTTAACCCTCCCATCCTTAATTCTTTTATAAACTTTTAAATTTCTTTTCCTTTTTAGCTTATTCACTGTTTGCTTATTTTCTTGCTTATTCTTTTAGCTTTTTCAACTTTTCTCATTTTTCCTACATTTCTGCTTCATTAGTAGACTTTCTCAAAAAAAATCATAATTTTCTAAAATCGTTTGCTATTTTTAAACATTTATTTTCTTTTATATAGATTTTAATTCATAATAAATAAATAAAAAGTTAAAAAAATATTTTTCTTTTTCCTGAAATTATTTTTAATCATTTAGGACTTTTAGAAAGTTAATTTACAATTTTAGGTGCCTTTTCCCTTTAGTTTGACTTTTAGTTACGTTTAGCTCGCGTTTTTATATTTACGTTACATTTTAGCTTAGTTTTATTTGGTAATTAGATTTTCTTGCGTAATTGTTTATTTGAGATTTATTTTCATCATCATTAGTATAATTCTCATTTTATCCCTTTTATCCCATTCAATACACTTTTCACGACACGATTATCACAAGTTCCATTCACACCTTCACACGGACTACGACCTCGGGTTATCCGTATTTCCTTCAGATTTCCTTGGAGAATAACTATACTACTATTGAAAAGACATCAGTTTCTATGGCATCTTTTTGAGTTTGTGGGTTTCTGTAAGGCCTCATGTTTATTGGACGTGTTCCTTCTTTCAATGGTATCTTGTGATCATGGGACCTATATGTTGGTAGACCTTTTGGAACATCAAACACATCAATAGTAGCTTAAGGAGTGCTTGGATATCATGGTTAATGGCTTCCTGTGATGGCTGAGCAATTTAGGATACACACACATTGCTCAGATTAGGAGATTCACCCATTTCTCTTGGCATTTGCTTCTCATTCAACCACTAAAACACTGGTTTAGTATTGCCCCTCGAATTCACAACTTTCTCATTGTAATAAAAACTTATCCTTAACTCTTGGAAATTACATTTAATGTCTCCTAATGTAGATAGCCATTGAATTCCTAAACCATATCACACTCACCCAATGATAACAACATGACACTTGCATTAAAATTTTCACCCTGCAAGTCTGCAGCTTCCAAACAAAGTCACTGCACATAGTGTCACTAAGGAAGGTTTTACCTCCAGCTACAGTTACTTGTAGAGGACAAGTAGCTTTGATTTTACACCCCCAACTGCTTAGCTACACTTACATTTAGGAAGTTATGAGTATTGTGTGTGTCAATTAGTATATGCAATTCATATTTCCCTACCTTTCCAACCACCCTCATTGTTTGATAACTTTGAACTCCATTTAAGGCATGTTGAGAGATTTGTGGTACAATTTCAGACTCCAACTCACCATTAGAATTTCCTTCTTCCAAACAGTCCAATACAATTTCCTCCTCACCATTTGAGCCCTCCTTATCAACCATTACTTCTGATGAATATATTTGACTGGGACATTCATGACCTAGGGAGTACTTTTGGTTATAATAAAAAACATAAGTTCTTAGCCACCCCCAAAATTTGGTTCGACGGAAGACAAAACAAGCATTGGGGTGCTACAAAATTGGTACACAACACAAGCATAAGAAAATGGAAATGCATCATCCGTTTTAAATAAAACATTTCAAATCCAACATTTAAGGTTTACATTTATTCAAAATTACTAAAATAAGGCCCAAAAGAAAATCATATGATAGGTCCCAAATGAGATATCAGAGTCTAAATTGATCCATAAACCATGCCGCTTGCCAAGCCTCCAACAAATAAACACCCAACAGTTTCATCATCAATTACCTGAGAAAACATGCTAAAAGAGTCAGCTGATGCTGGTGAGTTCATAGGTTTAGTCTTAAAAGTTAAAACATTAACATTGGACCAAATCACATATTTTTGTTATGCTGGACTAAGTCACGAAATCAACACATCAACCGCACACAAGGAGTGCCTTACAATAATAACTACGCACAAGTTGCGACATGTAATAATAAATATGCACAAGTTGCGACATGTAATAATAAATACGCACAAGTTGCGACATAATACAATAACCACGCACAAGATTGTGACATATCATAATCATTACGCACTAGATGCGACATATAACAAAGACCTTAGCCAACTCATGTAACAATTCGCATAAATCGTAAACAGGTTTCAGGTTCAATCAATAAAAGGTTTTGCATGTTTTCTCACCCCAAGATTTCAATAAAACATCAATGCGGGTAAAATTAGGGCTATAAAACTCACCTTAGTCACATCAATGAAATAACACGACAGAATCAAAGAAATAGCACAGAACAACGGCAACTACAGCACAACGTACTCAGCACGACCTAATAATATAAAGACTCATCTCAAAATATAACTCACAAAAGAATTCAAATACGCAAGAGTTTCCAAAAGTTAACCATTTTCATTCCCCAAAAATAATCTTGTTATTAGTCTTTTAAAAGAGTTTGGTATCATCACTCGTGTAACGGTAGGAAAACACAGACTCAGGAGTACACACACTAAAAAGAAAACAATTAACGGAATCGCTACGAAGAGCATTGATGAGAACTCGAGTCAAGAAGAGATGACGAAAGGAAGTCAAAGAGATAACGAACAACAAACATTTTCAAATAAGATGAGTCGATTAAAAATCGTCGGTATTTTCCCATAATCCCATTTATGTACATAAAACATGCCCGTTTTATAGTTTAAAACAAACTTAGACTTGAGACAAAGGAATCTTTGAAAAGACCTTAAGTTTATTAATTTCACAAAATTTTGTCATAATTCGTTTGTTTATTGAACGTTTTCAAGTCAAAAGACTTTATTAGAAATCAATTTCCCTAATAATATATAACGAGTATTTATAATTATTGTTGTTCGTTTAGATAGTATTCTCATACTGTTTGTCCGTTGCGACTCGAATACATTAAATTCATTACGAGTCTAATGTACTATAATCGTTTTGTGTCCAATAGTCCTAAATGTCCAAAGTTCAATAATATTGCAAGTCAAAGTATATGTTCCAAGTGTGGTGTTGCAAAACCCCCAAAGTAATCCGACTACCAATCAATCACCAAGTCCAACTCATAATATGGTAGCAGTCAATGGCATAAGTGATTAAGCTTAAAGCTTAATAAAGTATCCGGACAAATTATTGGATCCTTATCGAATTCGTCAACCCGATAAGTCCAATAATTCCTTCGTCTCGCTTATTAATCCAAAGCCAAACCTACAAATCACAAATAAATGGTAAGTCATAAGGATGGGTCACACGTTAATATATTCCTCCAACACACTTACCGGGCCTTTATTGGGCTCCTCAACCCAATCAGTCTAATAACCATGTCGGTCGGGTCTATTAACGCTAAACTAATCTGTAACTCAAACAATAATCCAACTAATATTCCAATAAATCTAAATATGGTAATCTACGATTAACGTGCCTCGAAACATCTAATAACCCTCGCGTTTTCCATTTTTATCCGAAAATTAACACGTACAATTTATTAATTTACTTTTGTTATTAATACTTTTAATAACAATCTAAAATTTGTCACTTAATCTTTCTAATAATAATTTTGTTATTTCCTTCCTTTTGTCCATATCGAGTCAAAACACAAGTCATGTTACACGGGTTATTTTCTATTTCGAGTCACGTTCAAATATCATTTCCTCGAGTCAACAAATTAAACCTGATCCCAAACAAACCATACATACCCTTTGGTCACATGTGTCGGGTCAAACAAGTCAAGTATCAATCAATAGTCCACATCAATAATTCACAAGTCCAAATTTAGGCAAACCGAGGCACCCCCAAGACCACAAGGTCTCAACTAGACCTCGTCGCGGCCAAAACATCACACTTTTTTTTCTTCCAACTCTTTTTAGGTCAATTGCTTCCGTTGTGGTTTGTTTCCAATTGGCTTTTGGAGTTAGTAATGACACTGGTTTTGGGCTAGTGACGTGTCCACTATTTTGGTAATTACTAGTCTTTGGTGTAGGCAACAAAGGTGGTCTTTCTTCCTAACTGCAAAATTAGTGGCCTCTTGTAGTTTAGTCAGTGAATAAGCATCAGACAATGTTTATGGCTTAAACATCCTCACTGCTAGTTCAATATCATTAGGTAAACCAACCAAGAAGAAGCTAAAAGCTAGGTTTTTCAAGTATTTCCACCATACTTAACAACTTTTCATACTCAGTTTGGTAATTTTCCATATTGGTCTCATATTTGACATTTTTTAACTCTGTTAATGGGTCATCAAAAGAACTGTCAAACCTTTGTAAAACCTCAACCAAGATATACTATCACCAATTATTCTCAAGAATTGCCTATGCCACATCAATGCAAAATCAAACAAGTGAATAGAGATCAAAGATATTTTTTGTTCATAAGGGAGATTATAAACTCTAGAGAATTGTTCACATTTTACAACGAGCCTCTTACATCTCCCTCCCAATTCTTGGAAACTCTATCATTGTCACCCTACTGTACTACATGTTGTGCCTCTGAATTTCACCTTGATTCCTCACCACAACACCATTGTCCCCAGTAGCAGTGATGAGTGCTCAAACACTCATCATTTTTGGTCATTCTGAATTGCAAAAACATACAAAAACACTTAGTAATGCATCAAAATACTGAAAATATTTCAAAATTGTGTTTTATATGTTTTAGATGCAAAAAGAGTAAAAACAGATAAAAAAATGTACAAAGTTTGCAAAGTTGGCAGTTTCAGTCCCCCAACTTTTATAAAATGTCAAAACTAGTCCCTGGTCATTCAAAATATGGAAAATTATCACCAAAGGTCCTTTTAAAATCATAAGTTGTCATGTTTAGTCCTTTGGTGAAAAATCTCAAAAGTTTTGGAAATTTACAAGTTTAGTCCTTGGAGTTTCACTTTTGGCAGAATTAGTCTCTGGTGGGATATTTTTGAAAGAAAAATCATTTTGGGTCCTTTGGAAATCACAAATATCAATTTTAGTCCTTGGGATGAAAGTTTGGGGAATTTACATGTTTGGTCCCCGTAATTTGGAATTTGGCAATTTTGATCCCCGGGTATTTCATTGTGGAAAATAAATATCAAAGGACCTCGTACTATTCATTTGTGGCAAGTTTGGACCCTTTGATCAAGTATGGAAAATGGACAAAACAGCCCTTGAAGTTTCACCTAATTACATAAATGGTCCTTGTGATTAAATACCAAACCAAAACAAAACTAAAACAAAACCAAACCAAATCCTACTCACCCTGCCAAATAAGTCTTCCAGCCAAAACCCATTTCAAAGGCTGAGATCAAAACAAAGCCATCCAACGGCTTAAAACCAAGTGGGAAAGACAGAGGCATGCTCAAGGGCTTATAAAAGTGAAAGAAAAGGCAGAGAAGGGTATTAGTTAGAGTAGACTAGGAGTAGAGTAAAATTAGCATGTCGAATTACATTAATCACTTACTGTTATTGTAATTTCTAGCTTAAAAACCTTGTATCAAAGATTTTCAGTGTATTTAAATTTCATTTCAGTAATTAACTTCAAGATTGCAGTTATAAATTCCAAGTTTGTATTTCTCAAATAGAAAATTCAAATTGTTTGAAAGGTGTTAAGAATTGTTGTTTGTTGTTTGTTTAAGCCCATTTCAGTCCCATTATAAGTTTTATTTAACTTTCAAAGAGTTAGGAACAATCTAAGACTAGAAACAGAAAAATAACAAAAATAAAAGATAAATAGCAATTAAATAAAAAAATTCACTGTGAAGGAAGATTGAAGCAAAGGTCCATGGTCATCTTGAATTTGCATGGTTTAGAAATCTCATGGGAGATATCATGATAGCTTAGTTCTCAGTTCTTGGTTTTGGATTGCACAAGGTCAAGCTGTAAGTCCAATTTCACATCTTTTTCTAGTTACTGTGTTCTTGCTCACTTTGTGCTTAGTTAAGTAGTTTTGCACTTATTAGGTATAGATTAGTGATAATGTAGACTAAAGTTGGCAGCTTGTTCATGAAAATCTATGATTGCTCAGTTTGTCCTCTTTACTGTTGAAATGAGATTTTATTGATTCTGTAGTAATTGCTGTTGTTTTTAGGAGATTTGTGTTCTAATAGGTTAATGTAATCATATTACATCCTTGTGATTCATTTTTAGTGTCTAAATTATGCTTTCTCTTTGAAAATCTTCATAACAGTTAGTATATAGGGGTGTTTGGTTTAGGTTTTACTTGGATGAATTGGTTGCTCACTTGTTGTCTCTGCTGCATAAACAACTTTCTTAGGACATATTAGAGTGATTTGGGTCATAAAAATGCATATCATTTCACAAAAAGTCAAAATTCTCCTTGAACCACCCTCAATTGCTTACTGTTAGGTATTAGGGGTTGTAACCCCATCATTTCCACTCAAAGATACTTAATTTACTCTAGTCTAGTTTCATTTTAGCTTGATAAGAAAATTTTAGCATGTAGGATTGAATCAAAGTTCACTAGAGTCAAAGTAGGTCATAAACTATAAAAGTCAAATTTCCATTTTTCAGAAAAAACCAAAAGTTGCATGAATTTTATAGAATTTTGTGATAAGTTTTAGAGTGTGAAATTTCTTGGGTGTATTGTTTCCCAGCTCATCTTTGGAATCCCACTTTCACTGTATTTTTGTGAATTTTTTGTGGGCCCCACCATCACCCCAAACACACCTGCAGGGGAACTGTCCTCCCATGTGCACAGAACAGACCCTCCACCACCACACCTTTGGTGGTTGTTTTTGGCCACCACAGTGGGTCCCATAGGTCCATTTTAGGTTCCTTCAACCCCCCTCCTGCCCCTCTTCAAGTCCCTGGGCTTATTTTGGGATTTGCACCTCATTTGATTGGGCTGCAAAGTCCATAAACCTTGTCCCATTTCTGAGTGGGGTGTTTGGTCTTTGGAATAGCTTATTCAACTTTTCAGCTTATCTTGTAGTCTCAGCTCATCGATTTAGCACATTTCAAGTTCACATAGCTTATTCACACCTGAATCATCCCTTGTGGGCCCCCCTAGCTGCTTACATCAGCTTTTGCCCTTGACAGTTGACCAAAGTCAACTGTCATGCCTTTAAGCTTGCAAAGTGCTTATTCCTGAGTTTCATAAAAAGTGTTTTTGTAAAAGTTTTTATTTTTTAGAGTAAAAATAGTTTGGAAAAAGAAAAAACACAAAAAACCAATTTTAATTTTAGTAATAGCTTCTATTTAATAGAAGTTATCTTTTTATTATTCTTTCTAGATTTTTATTAAGCACTTTGTATTTTTATATTTTTCTTAAATTCCTTTTATGTTAACGTAATTTCAGTAATTTTTCTAGATTTTAATTTTGTAATTTAGTATTAATTAGATTTAATATTAGTTTTATTTATAATTAATTAATAATTAAGTTTAAATAGCAAAATTAGTTTTTATAAAGTAAACCCTAGTTTTTATATTTTTTCTAGCTTTTATAAGTTATAAAACATTTTTATGAATTTTCTTGTAATTTCTACTATTCATCTTATAGTTTTATAATTTAAATAGTTTAATTAGTAATTATTTAATATTTAGAATAATAATTAGTAAAATAGTGTAAAAACTTATAAAACAAACTTTTTATATTTTTTTAGGATTCCTGTGATGGTTAATTAGATATTTAAATTTTTTCTTAATTTTCTAAGTCTTTTTAGTATTTTAAATAATTTAAATTAGTTTAATTAGGTAAGTAATATTAAATTAGTAATTAATTAATATAAAAACCACAAAAAGACAAAAAGACATATTTTTAATTTTAAAATTAGTTTTTAGTTATTTTATAATTTTACAAAGTTAATTTTCATTTTTCTAGTGTTAAAATAATAATAGTATATTGTATTTAAGTTATTTAAATATTAATAATTGGTATTAAATAGGATTTAATTAATATTAAATAAATAATTAGTGTAAAAATTTATTTTCTTTTTCTAAAAATTTTCTTTTATCCTTTAGTTTGCAAAAAAGTCATTTTCACCCCCTGGGGATTTTCAGATTTCAGTTTTCACTTTTTATTTCGTACGTTCGCGTAAATTTAAATTGAACGTACATGTTTTTAGGTTTTAAACGTTTCTCGTTTTTCCAAATTTCTAATCTTGTTCATATAGCTTATTTAAGCTATTTCCTCGTAGATTCCTTAGTTAAATCAATCACAAACCCCTTTCTGTCCAAATTCACCCGATCACAGATCCGTTTGAATACAATTCACACCTCGTCGGGACATAACGACCCGGGGAAACCACTATATTCCGCGGAGCATTGAATCTAGGCAGTTTGACTTGGTTGACCATCACCTGGTCAATTAGGTTGACCGTTTGGAGCCAATCAAGCAGCCACATTCCTCATTTCCAATCTGTTAATACAAATAATGTTAAAACAACATTTGCATTTTTGATCTCTATACGTTTTGATAATCACAAAATATAAAAACACGTTACGTAAAGCTATACTTGTTAATTTTTAATCGAGAAAACTTGTTTCGACTACAACATCACTTAAGGTATGAGCAAACACTATACCAATTTAGTTAAGTGATCAAAAAAGTTATTTTTTGTTAAATCTCACATTTTTATGTGTCAAAATGTTTTTACAAAGTATTTTTGTATTTATAAAGAAATGTTTTAATAAGAAAAATAAATTTGAATTTGAAATTCTCTAACAGCTATTTTTCCCGCCCAAATCAGATAAATTTTCACTAGATAAATATTTCACCACATCAGGACAAAAATAGGAGCGTCCCATGGGACGGTCCCGTAAAGGTGGACGGTCCCTTATATATATGGGACTGTCCCACGCTCCTCCTGGTGCCTATAAATACTGCCCTTTTTTCTGCAAAAAATAAGATCTCTTTGCACAAAAATATTTTGTTTTCTCAATCCCTCTTATTTGATCACAATAACTCGTTGATATGTGTTTATAACTGATCCCATTACCCTCTACCTCCAAGTGCAAGAGAAGAACGCTCGTATTCGTCAAGAAACAAAGTGTTGTAGATTAGGCATCACACACACGTAACTAGTTTTACGATTCTCTTCTTCATCTAAACTCTCTTGATCCTCTCTATTGTATATTAGTGTATCCAACTTATGTGTGAGTCGATATTAGTTTTGTGAGTGTAGATTTGGACAAAGTGTATGTCCGTGTAGTGTTGTATGTAGTTTAGGACTTGGTGTAAGTCCGTGTATTGGTGCGTGAAGATTAGGACGAGATGAAAGTCCGTAAAGTGTAGTGTGAAGACTTAGATTGTGTGAAAGTCCAAGTGGACGAGGTGTACGTCCGTGTAGTGGTGTGTAGATTGGTTCTAGAAAGGATTAGAACTTGACATTCTACTTAGTGCCATAAATTGGTGTAAGCGAAGGTGTACGGTTTTCTCCGCCTAAAGGGGGTTTGTCGACATAGTGATTGTAAACTATCGAGTGTGATACTTGAGGAGTGGATTAGGGCGAAGAGTGATCTTCGTAGCCGGACCACTATAAATCTCCGTGTCTTGATTTGGTTGTTCTATTCTTTATATTATCTTCATTCATTTATTGTTTACTTTATGCATTATTGTTTTGTTCATATATATTTGATTGATATCACATAACTTCGAATCAAACGATTTTCAAAAATAATAAAAAGGTTTTAAAAAGTCTTAAAACATAATTAAAAATGGTGAAACTATTCAACCCCCTCTTTCTAGCTTCTACAATTGGTATCAGAGCGGGTCACTCAAGAGCTTTAAAGTATAATGTATTTTAAAACTTGAATCGATCTATAGAGTCTGAAAGATATCTAGAAGGGCACTCTTTGCAAGAACCACCATTTTTTGAAAACAATAATTTTGTTCACTAGAAAAATAGATTCGAAAATTATGTGAAATCAATAGATCAAGATCTTGCGCATGTTATTACATTTGATGATTTTCAACCAACGAAAATTAGTTTTGAAAATCAAAATGATGATTTTAAAAGAAAATTTTCTAAAAATATTGAAGCTAAAATAATGATTTACAAAGCTTTACCTAAAATTAATATGAAAGAATTTTGATGTGTCAAATGGCAAGTGATATTTGGGAAAACCCTTTAATCTTTCATCAAGAGAATAGTCAAGTCAAAGATAACAAGATTGATATTGAAAAAATATATGAACAATTCGTCCTTTCTAAAGACGAATCTATAGATAGTACTTTTGATAGATAAAATACTAGTGCTACTTGTTTAAATGTTTTTGTTGAAGGAAATGCCATCAAGAACTACATGAGAAGTGTTCAAAGAGAACTTATTGGAGAAACATGAAGTGATACTGATGAAGAAGACAACAATTGTCTCGAATACGAAGTATGTCAAATGGTTGAAACTTCAAGTGAGGTACATTCCGAAATCGAGCATTTTTGTTATGACTCATTCTTTCTAGTGTTTTCTAAATTAGAAAATGATTTTGAACATCTTTACAACATGAGTCTAAAAACATTACCGGAAAATGAATCTTTAAAATCTTTTAAGAATAAGTTAGAAAAAGAAATTATTTTAGAAGATAAAATGTCTAGACTTGAAATTGGTATATAAGTTAATCTAGAATGTAAAATGTGTCAAAATCATAAAATTGAAATTGAGAAGCTTAAGGAAAAGGCTAATAAGTTAGCAAAATTTAAAAAGAGCTCTAGTTCACTTAAAAATTTGTTAAATAGTCATAAGGCTTTTAGAGATAAAATGGGTCTAGGTTTTAATTCATGTGAGGCATCAACAAGCGAAACAAAAAAAAAATTAAATTTGTGAAATCTCTAGGAAAATAATTTTGCAAAACCATAATTAGGTTAAAAATATTTACCATTTGGAAAAATTAAATTTTCTCAATCTCATTGGCCATTGACGAATTCTAAAATAAAATGTCACAAAATTAATTCTTCTATACCTTGGAATAAATTTCAGCGAAATTTGTCACAGTGGGAATTCTTCATTCCATGACGATATCCTAATCTCATGCATATAAATTATATGCAAAGGATGCATATAATTTCTCACGGAGGTTTTTTTTTTTTTTTTTTTTTTTTTTTTTTTTTTTTTTTTTTAATCACATATTCATGCCCCTTGTTTTTAAAATCGTTATAAGTGGGGATATGTGATATTGCTTACTTCAAATATTTTAACACTGTCAAATGTTGGATAAGTGTTAAATAAAAAAAGTGAGCAATTCTAAACACACTAATTATCATGTTTAACTTTTGATTTACCATTAGTATTTTATCTAAACTCGATATTTTACATAATATAATTGGATCTAATACCCAGGATGGGGTTCCAGCTCTAGCAAAGATATTGAAATATGACAATGCCTTCAAAGATTATGGCAGTGAATCATTAACATTAAAAAGACTCATCAACAAGCCCCATCAGCATGTTTCATCAGAAAGACCCATCAGCATGGCCCATCAGCAAGACCCATCAGTAAAGCACATTAGCAAAGTGTCATCAACAAGCCTCATCAACAAAACCCATCGACAAGACCCATCATTAAGACATATTAGCAAGTTTCATCAGCCAGACTCATCAACGAGACTAATCAGCAAGCTTGTCGAATCAACAAGTATATGTTGAAAACATTAATGAAAATATTATCATCTTTCTCAGCAACAAATGAAAGCGCATCAACGACAGCATTAGTAGCAACCAACTTTAGCAGCAAAAGCTTTATCAGCAACAACAACTAGCTTCAGCACCCAACACCTTTATCAGCAACCAATAGCTTTATCAGTATCAACTACAAACATCAACAACTATCAACATCAGCAACAACAACCAACTTTATCAGCATCATCAAACTAGCTGAAGTAGCTATCAACATCATCAAGTAGCTTCATCAACAACAAGAAACATATGTATTTTTTGATTTTTTCTTTCAAGTGTAGTTTAAGCCATTCGTGCTTATATGATATTTCATTATATTTTTATTGAAGAAATTATATATTTTTTTTATGTGTAGAGAATGCTTTTTAGTTGGTTTTCGTTAACCCATTTTCATGTACAAAACATATTTAATCATTTAACATTAGCCTTATAAGTTATACTTATACTCATATTTCAAAGAGATTGTTATAATACTAACGGTAAAGTGAAGTAACATTTAAAAGAATGAATAAGATGAACACAATAAAGTTACAAATAAATAAAAAACTTCATGAGCTCTCGGTGTAAGCTACGAACATCTTTTTTTTAGTTACTTAAATTTTCGTATACATTATAGAAATTTAAACTTCAGTAATATCTTTACAAGTTGGAATATATTTTGAAATACTTTATTATTGGAAAGACTTCATGTTTTTATTTAAGCATGTTCATGTATAATATGCAAAACGGATCTAAAAAATATCTATCCAAAAACAATGTGCATGCACAGGGATCTAAAACCACACTAATAACACTTTTTACCATAAAAATCAAAAACATAAAATGTGTATTAAAATTAAATTAAACCCATAGCAACGCAAGTTAACTACCTCGTATATATACATTGAGAACTCCGCAACATCGTTTAGAGTTTCTTATATATATACATTGATAAAAGCCTGCTTGATAGAAGCCCGCGACATCGTTTAGAGTTTGTTAGTAAGATAAGCAAATTAATTTTCTAATTTATGTCTTAAGAAAAGTAATACAACGAACAAAGATGAGTAGCTTAGATGGTAAACTTGCCATAAGAGCACATGTCCAAGTCCAATCACAAGCACTTTCACTTTCATTACAAAAATTATACTCTTAGTCTTGGACCATGCTTCATTAATGGGCTAGCAAATTTTATACTTGTAATTTATACTACACATATAATGATATAAAGTATACATCGTTACATCTGTTTTTTTTTTTTTTTTTTAACTTAAAAGTGAATAATGTTTAATTTTTATAATACCTTTTAAAACTTAAATTTACATAAAAATTCAAACAATATTTTCTTAATGAAATAGTTGCATTAAATTTTCACTCAAATTTTCAAAAAAATGCATGGCAACTTATTTTTAATGTAATTTCAAAACAAAGAAACTTTTTTTATTATTATTATTTATTTTTAAATGTAATCCCAACAATAATAATTCTTAAAAATTCATCTGCAAAATCTATTATATAAGACACCATATTACAACTTTATTATTATTATTATTATTATTATTATTATTATTATTATTATTATTATTATTATTATTTATTTTATTTTTTATTGAAAAACAAATAGGATTTTACAAGAAATTAGCGGGGAGCCGAGATACCAACTGAGCCCCCACACCTCTAGCTACAGCAAAACCAATCCTACTAAAAATATGTGGAGCAGCACGAGCTCCAATGTCTTGAGTCATAGAAAATCGTCTAATGCGCTTTAATAAGGTCACTGCATCCTTTTCAAGTTCTCCAAAAGAAGAGAATGAAAAGGGGAGGAACCCATATCCGATATCAGGGCTTTTAGCTGCATACTTGACACGTTTGCGTTGTGCGGCTTCAATAACCGCCCGACCGGGCATAAAATCAACCATACACGAACGCGTCAAAGGTGACAATCCTGTAAGATCAACACAAACATCAAGGCCACCATCCCAAGAGTAAAGTAACATATCGGCCGGACGTAAGGTTTTGTCCCTCTCTCCACGAAGCCCAATATCCACCTCCTTACGAACTGAAACTCCAGACCGAGAACATATATCAACGAGAACATCACGCACAACATTGTGCCGATGTTTAATACCAACTAAGCATGTGCACGATACAGCATGATCTCCAAAAATATCTCCAGGAAAAACCTTAGAACAAGCTGAACATGGCATCTGGACAGTAAAAAGAGGAACACCCAACCGGTAACACAAAACACATCTGTAAGTCCTGGTATTCATAGTCTGTCCCAATCCGGATATCAGTGCCACCCTAAGCCAATCTGACGTATAATCCTCTTTTAATGAGTTTCATAAAGCCATCTGTCTAGAGGATAAATGGAAAGTGGATTCAACCGTTTGGGCAACACGTGCGAAATGTATATCTGCCAATTTCTTCATAAGTTTGGGGGCAACGATCTCACTAGGGTTACTCATAAGGTCAATATCCATATTCACATCAAAAGTACACAATGCATCATCAAAAGAGGGACCAGTAGACACAATACCAGAACTACGAAGAAGCTTAGTCTGTAAGCTGGCAGATTGAAGTCTAGAAGCAAGGAAGGCATAGTTCAAGACATCACCTGCAGAATACATACCAAGTCCCCCGAGAGCAAAAGGTAGGGTGGCGAGTCTCCATTGCCAGTCACCAAACCCATGTTCAGAAGCAGTGACAATACATTTCAAAGAAGAGCGAAGTGCTGCATCAAAAGAAACCTGAGCACTATCAAAGACCTGAGGAGGACATGTGCGCATAGAAAAATACAACTTGGAAATACCGGCACATGCACGCAGTAACAACAACTCACACTGAGGATCATTAAGCTTAGCAACAACATCCATAAGCTCAATAGTTTTAGCAACCCTTTTCATAACAAGCTTACTGCTAAACTCAAAATCTACACTGGCGGGGCCCCCTAATAATTTAACACCATGCGAAGGTCGAGAAATATTAGGGGGAAAAACACCAACATACCTGCTCCTTGGGTCTTCCTTCGGCCAAAAGACCTCAGTTTTATCAACGTTGAGGTGTAAACCACAACTAGGTCCATCCATCATAATCAACTCCAAAACCTTCCCCACAACCAAAGTATCCCCAATAATAGTACCATCATCAAGATACCAAGCTTGAAGAGAAAGAGTGAAGGAGTCTCGAATCTTACATGCCAAGGGATGTAACACTAAAGCAAAAAGAAGAGGCCCAAGCGGATCACCCTGTTGCACCCCTTGGTGCGACCATAAAGTATGCTCACCATAATATAATCTAGCAGGACTGGAGTAACAGAATTCCACCCAACGTGAAATAGCCGGAACACGAAGGCGAACTTCTCGTAACATAACCGCACGATCCACCATATTGAAAGCGTTTTTAAAGTCCACCAACAACATAGATAAACCCACAGCACCCTCACGGTCTTCAATCAACCGATTCACAGCATGAAGGATTGCCTCCCCACCTCCCGAAACACCCTCACCAAATTGCAAACCGTCAAAATAACCTTCCAAAGAATGGCCAATCATAGAAGCACAAACCTTGGAGACTAAACGCCTCCAAACAGTCCCAACAGCGATAGAACGGATCCCCCCTCCTGGTTTAACCAAAGGCGTGAGAGGATCACTAGCAACATACTCTCCCAACTCCCTTGGGCATTTACCCTCAAGAAAAAGGTTCACCACCTGGGTGATAGAAGCGACTAACTCAGCAGAGATGGCAACAGCAGCACCGTTTAAATAATCCAAAAGGTGTTGAGCACGCAAACCATCCCTTCCACAAGAAGTACCACGAGGGAAACTCTTAATCATATCAAGAACCATAGCAGGAGATGCCACAAGGTAATGATGATCAATAGGTATATCTGGTAAAAGGGGGGCAGATTGAAAAGGGTGCTTAGCTTTTAGATCCGCGAGAGTAGTATCATCATAAGCCGCAATACCCGAAGAAGAAAGAACTCTAACAGCAGCAGTATAATGGCCATCACAAATCTTCCTCTTACACTGCTTAATAATAATAATAATAATAATAATAATAATAATAATAATAATTTTATATATATATATATATATATATATATATATATATATATATATATATATATATATATATATATATATATATATATATATATATATATATATATATATATATTGCGAAAATTGTATCTTCATTGAAAATCAACAGGTGTTGAAAACTATACAATGAACTACTACAACTGAGTATAGATCTTATGGCAAATGAATTAGCCATTTGAAAGAAGATCTACCAAAACGTAACTAAGCACAAGTTATAAATTCTAGTCTCAATAACACGATTACAACTCCCAAGGTTGCGACACCCATAAATATTGGTGTGTTTGATATAAGCCAACTGCCACAGACCACTGAAAGCTTTTCAAAACCACTGATGTTGCCACCTTATCCCAACATAAGATTTTCCCGTTGAAAATTGCTTCATTTCTAGCTTTCCAAATCTCCCATATTGCACATGGACCTATTAATGCCCAAAATTTCCGAGTCTTGAATTCTATTCCTTTGAACCAATCTTAAGGAAATTGTTCCAATGAAAAAGGTAGCACCCACACCAGATGCCACCACGAAAACAACGTCCTCCAAATGCGATGTTTCCATCCACAATGCAATAACAAATGGTGTATCGTTTCTGGTTGACGTTGACACCATATACATGAAATGTCTTCATCACATGAAATTACATGTTTGTTCCTTAATACTTCCAACACAGGAATTTTTCCCTGTAATGCCAACCACATAAAAGCAACTAACCTTTAATGGAATTGCCTTGTTCCATATTTGCGAAACGCATAAAGCATTATTACCCGGAAGTAACTGTTGAGCCATTTGAGTTGCGTAAGCAGCTAAGTACTTTCCATTTGGAGCAGAAGTCCACCATAACTCATCCTCTCCATGAACTCTAATATAGATGCTTTGAAGTTTTGACAACATAACAGACGCTTGAATTCTTTCTTCAGCTGATAAGGATCTAGAGAAAAAAACGTTCCAATATACTTCAACGTCATCCAAGATAACGTAACTTTCAGACACCTTGGCTTTATTGTCTACAGCCAATGCAAACAGAGCCGGGAACAGAATTTTAAAAGATTGATTTCCTACCCATCGATCATCCCAAAAAGAGATATTATCTCCTTTACCGCAACGCCACACCCAGTTGTGATAGCCCAACACATCATCCATTGGGTAATGCCTTTGAAGTTGCACAATACTTTTCCAAACAAAGGATAAGGTTGATCCCTTTACTTGCGATGGATCCTCCATTAACTTAAATGGGATCGTCCTTTTATGTCGGGAATAGGTTACTGCCTTCCACAATGTTGTCTTGTTTGCATTATACCTGTTCCACCATGACCCTAATAAAGTAAGGTTTTTTTAAACTCCAGAGACACCACCCCTAGACCTCCCTTATCCTTCGGCTTACAAACATCGCTCCATGGAACAAGAGACAATTTTCTTTTATGAATATCTCCCGACCATCAGGGACGGAGCTAGGGGGTTCCCACGGGTGCCCGGGAACCATATGGATTTTTTCGATGTAGTGTTAATTTTTGAAAAATACACCGATTTTTTCAAAATGCATCTTAAATGCACATGGTCTTTCGAAATGTGTTTCTAGTATTACGGTTCAAAAGATTTTGTGCATCCAGTCATATTTGATCCTGGCTCGGTCCCTGCCGACCATAAGAATTTCCGACTTTTATTATTCTGTTAGTTCATACTTTATAGAAATGAATAACCATGCACCTGTAAAAGCTTGCCGTTGTAAAATTTTGTTGCTACGCACGGGTATTCATCTAGTTTTTGTAAATTCCTTTATAATAAGCAACTTAAACTACTTGTATAAAGCTCCTTTTACCTATAACATATTTTACCAAAATACTCTTTCATAAAAGAGTAGAGTTATTTTAAATACAAAACTTTTCTTACATACCAATAGACTTATCCTACCATTCATCTAAAAAGAAATCAATGGTTGAGACTAAAAGCATTTTAATATTTCACCTATTTTTTAAAATTTAAATATCTTTTAAACCGTTAATCGTTAAGTGAAAATAATTACACCATTGCGACGAGCATTTAATTATCTTTATATAGACGGGCACTTTGATATACTTTCAACAAATAAAAAAATCATTTCTTTCACGTTTTTTTTCGTTATCGAAAAAATCACACTATGTAATATCACATGTGATATTAGTGCAATATTACATGTGATATGTAATATCACATGTGATTTTTTCGGTAACGAAAAAAAATGTGAAAAAAAATTATCGAAAATATATCAAAGTACCTATCTATAGAAAGATAATTAAATGCTCGTCGTAACGGTATATTTTTTTTCGCTTAACGGTTAACTGTTTGAAAGATATTAATATTTGAAAAAAAAAGGATGTAAGTAGGTTTTTTAAATTGTTGGGATTAATCTTATCCATTAGATTAAATAAAGATGCAGGGTGTAGATTAGTCCCTTGGTATGTAAAAAAAATTTGGTCCTCAAAATATCTTAAATCTTCATAAAATCCATATAAACATCAAAACTCAAAACTGTATGTAACAAGACTAGCAGGGTACTCGCGCGTTGCAGCGGCGGATACCTTGAAATAAAATTTTCTGGTGAATCATGTATTTTAGTTTATTATGTTCTTTTTGACAATTTAAGTTTACGGATATCAAGAATTTCGCTTATCACGTGTCTGTTCAGGCTCTAGCCCGTTTGACCCGTGCACGTTCGGACTCGAGCCAACATTTAATAATTGTGTTTGAGTTGTTTGTATAATATGTTTGATAAGTTGTATTTCTTATGTAAGAGTGTTTTAATAACTGCATTAATTTTATTTATTAACCAGTTAATTAATTGAATAAATTTAATATTTTGACCACATTAATTGTGTTTTAATTGTATTTCTTACTATAATAAGCAATGATGAATTAGTTATACTTTCAGCTTAAGAACTTGTAATTCTATTTAATGTTAGAAAATGTGTTTTAATTACTTATACTTTTACCTTTATAACTTGGATTGTTGTATTTTAAGAGTTTCTAATTTTAGTAGGCCTTTGTGCATTATAAGATAGTAAGATTTAATGCAGGAATTGTGTTTAAGTTGGTTGTACAATATGCTTGATAATTTGTATTTTTTATGTAAAGGAGTGTTTTAATAACTGCATTAATTGTATTTATTGATCAGTTAATTAATTGACTACATTAAATATCTTGACCACATTAATAGCGCTTTTATTTGTATTTAATTTTAGTAAATGCGTTTTAATTAGTTGTACTTTTAGCTTAAAAACTTGTAATAGTGAATATTAAGTATTTCTATTTAAAGATTGTATTTAATGTTAGAAAATGTGTTTTAATTAGTTGTACTTTTAGCTTAAGAATTTATAATTTTATTAAATGCTAGAAAATGTGTTTTAATTAGTTGTACTTTTAGCTTAAGATCTTGTAATGGTTAATTTTATTTATTTTTTTTAAAAGGCTTAAATGCTTTATAAGATAGTAATGCGTATCATTTAGAACCATAAGTCCAAAGTACTTATGAACTGTTATGAGATCAAGGACCAAACTTAAAGTACGCCAGGACAAACACTACAAAAAATAAGGACCAAACTGAAAAGCAAGCCATATGGAAAGGACTAAATAAAAAGCTAGGGACCATTATAAAACACCAAACCCTAACCCTATCGCAGTCGCCGTATTTCTTTTGATGTCTCACCATCAAAGAAATGGCCGCCTATGAAGTTCCTCGCCCGGCATAGGTACACTCATCTGTCTTTTTACTATTAAACTGTTTTTTATATCTAGTATTTTTGATAAAAATCATGAGCATGATATTTTATGTTGCTTTTAGCCGTTTCAAATTAAGTTTTTAAGTTGCTAGATCTTGTATGAACTTTTTTTCCTAGATAAATATTTTGAGATAGTGACACTGAGGTCAAAACTTATACTGTAAAAGTGATGAACTGTTGGTTGACTTTTTAAAACATGTACTTTATGTGAGGTAGTTTAGATTGCTGTTGTATACTGGTTCAACTATAGATCTAACATTCTGCATTTACTTGAAAGTTTGTAGGTTAACTTTTGCTTAAAAGATGTTTTAATGTTACTATTCACATTAGCGGGTATCTTAATTTGTGTTCTAATATTGGTATTTTTTGGTTTACAGTTTCTTTGCGTGCTATATGGGTATGTGATTATCCTTCCAAGGGACGCATAGGAGGATATCCAAATGAGGACGGTAGTGGTGACGGTTATCAAATTTTCGGAATAATTTCTATTGTGATAGTTGTAATGAGATTTTAGTTCTAATTTGGTACTGTAAGAGCTCTTGATGTCACGGTGTATGACTTTTTGTCATTGATTACAAAGGATTATGAAAGTAGTCTAGCCCACTTGCAACATCAATGCATATCTTGAGGCATTAGTTCACATGAGATTTGTGCTTCCAAAAGCTTGTGTTGCACTTGTCTCACGTGAGAATCCAATGACTCGAGATAATCATTGGTGTTGCAGGTGGGCTAGCTTACTATCATAATCCTTTGTAGTCACAACTTATAGTCATACACATTGATATAAAAAGCTCTTACATACCTTGTTGGATTAAAATTGCCCTTCTATGATTTTTTTAGCTAGTTATAATAGAATTGTTAAAACACATCCTCATAAACAAGGATCTTGTCATTATTTGTTTCAAACATGTAGAAGATAATCATCTACGGTTTTTACTTATGCAGGGATGTTATCCCGTTTGTAAGTCTTTTGTGACCTGCTTATGTAATGTCAAAGCTATGTATGTTTTTGAAGACTGCTTATGTAATGTCAAAGCTATGTATGTTTTTGAAGTTTTTGATGAAATTACTATTATTATCGATGTCTATTTTCTTTAAAAAAGGTTTGTGATGTTGCAAAATTTAAAATGGTTTATGATGGTAAATCGGCTTTTGTTATTACAATATGGTCCTGATCGCTATAAGCGTTGAAATAACATGTATTTCTTTACCAACGAACTAGTGTTGAAAACCCGGTTTTGTTAAGCAAAAGTTATATTAAGTGCAGCCTTTCACATCTTCTTTAGTAAAGAGATGAGTAATAAGATGCAGATGCATTAACAACTCTGGAAAGTACTTCCCATATGTCCTGTACGCAGTTGAAGCAACAAATTCTACTTATATAACAGCAAATGGAGTGTAAATAGACTTCATGAAAAAAGAATTAACTGACTTGTGTTGTTACTAGTTTTGAGTTGTGTTGTTACTAATTTAACTGACCTGTTGCATCAGCAACAAGAGTATAGCTTTAAGTGGCATGGAAGAGAAACTATTTCACAACTTTTAAAAGTCATTTTGTCATAACATTTCACGTGAAGCATTCAATCAACAAACTATCAGAAAAAATCATGTGGGTCCATCAACGTGAATATATTGAGTTATTCTTAGCGTTCCTCAAAACGCAATTTTTTCTTAGCGTGAAAATTGTATATGAGGTCGAAAAAGCATTCAATCAGCAGCTAATCTTTTGGGTAAGCATTAGGGCATCCACTATGGTGGTTTATGAAAAGGTTTATAAAATTATGAAGAGGTCTAAAAACTTGTAAACCATATTAAACATCTATTTCATGCTTATGTGTCATGAAGAGGTCTAAGATATTGGACCTTTTCATAATTTAATGCATTTGAATTATGTGAGATGTTTATAAAACTTGAAAAGGTTTATACATAGTGGGAATAAGTTTATAAAACAAAAAGGTCTATAAATTAATGCCATAACACAATTATAAACCTTTATAAAAGTTTACCATAGTGGATGCCTTAGTTTCGACCTTTTGGCCGACTAATCAGCAGCTAATCCACTTACACACAACATGATCTCAGTAACAAAATCACAACACGACAACCACATTGCCTTCCATAAATACACACGTTACAAAATTTACAAATGGATATTCTAAATAAACAAAATTACCAAAATGAGCCTTCCTCCTCATATACAATTTACGAGAATAAACTCTTTTTCGACCTTTTACTAAAATGGACCAAACGCACATTTAAATAATGCGCCAACTATGTGCGCTTGAAATTGTTTGTTTGTGGGAGTTGAAGATCGAGACATTAAAAGTTGCACGTGTGTATGTACATTTATGACATTTACTTGAAAACAACTACTCATACTTACAACTACTCACTCGAATGTACATTAACTAAATTAAAAACACAATTCATTCTCACTTTTTTTTTATCTTCATCAACATCACATTCACCAACATCACTTTACCAAAAAAGAAATTGGTTCTTGCGTGTAATATATAACGGAATGTGGTGCGCTGAACTTGTTTGTTGGTCCATAACTTGTTTATTCATCTCATAAGTTGTTTGTGGTTTGGTGCCGAGAAGTAATAGTGGTCCATTGGTTGTCGGGTCCTCGTTGTTTATTCTTCAAAACACATGTGACATGTCTAATCTTTGGGATCTTCCTTTTTGTCCGGTATGCATATTTTGTTCTCAAAGATATTCTATCTCATTATTTTCGAATCACTTTGTTTGACTTTATTGTTTTTTTATTTTTTTTTTATTTTTATTTTTATTTATTTTTTATTTTTTTTCGTAGATTTATGATGCAAAGGTTACTATTCGTAGCCGTTTTAGTTTGTT
This sequence comes from Artemisia argyi, assembly GCA_030686995.1. Classification (NCBI taxonomy): domain Eukaryota; kingdom Viridiplantae; phylum Streptophyta; class Magnoliopsida; order Asterales; family Asteraceae; genus Artemisia; species Artemisia argyi. The sequence continues at coordinate 42,070,116 of CM060691.1, forward strand.
TAACGAAAGATTTACTAAAATAACAACAATAATTCAACAATTACGCATGCATAATTCAATTTCAACAATTACTTTAGGTTTATTGAGATAAAGTTCAAAGTTGATGGTTGGTTATTCACATTTAATATTCACTGATCAAATTACTTACCAAAGTTGTGAGATAAAGTTCCTATTTAATATTCACTGAACAAAGTTAATGGTTGTAGAAGTTGTTCACATTTAATATTCACTGGCCAAATTACTGACCAAAGTTGTGAGATAAAGTTCATATTTCATATTCACTCAAAAAAGTTGATGGTTGTAGAAGTTATTCACATTTAATATTCACTGGCCAAATTACTGACCAAAGGTGCGAGACAAAGTTCCTATTTAATATTCACCGAACAAATTTGATGGTTGTAGAAGTTATTCACATTTAATATTCACTGACCAAAGTTTTGAGATAAAGTTCCTATTTAATATTCAACAAAGTTGATGGTTGTAGAAGTTATTCACATTTAATATTCACTGACCAAGGTTGTTGGCTGGCGAAGTTAAGACATGTTTTAACAAATTCAAACAAGTTGTCAAAGTTAAGACATAAACTTCCTATATAGATATCGCCAGTTTGACGTTATTAACATATCATACTTTCACGTTATTAACATATCCATCTCATTTTTCACGTTGCACTAAAAACACTCTTAAAATATCAAATATGTAATGGATACGAGTTTATCAAAAAGAAAATTTAAATTGTGTATTGTTAATGGTGGTCGACACTCTAACGTTCTTTTGTCTAAAAAGATCAGTTATAGTAAGTTTAGGTAATACGTTGGTGAAAAGTTTGCTCTAGATACAAGCGTGGTTATACGCTTATCATATCGTCTTCCTTCTAGCGACCATGTTTATGATATCAACGATGACGAAGAGTTAAGGTATTTCATAGATTTTATATTAACTACAAATCAAGATCAAATAATACCGAATGTTGATAAGTTTTGTGAAACACCAGTAGATCTTTATGAAAATTTTCAAACTCGTAACCGTCTCATACCTTTCATTCTCAAACCAATTATTAACCTTTCAATAATTTTCCCTATTCTATAAACATTCAACCTTCTCAAGATTTTCAGTTTTCACAAAATCTTCAGCATCATCATAATTTTCAAATATTTCAGAATATGCAATATACTTAAAGTATTCAATATTCTCATAATGTTGAATATATCCCATATTTTGAAAATCAACATTACGAGACTCAAAATGTTGGTAGTAGCTCCGTACAACACTTTGTCTCTCCGAACCATGATAGCTACTTTAGATCTGAAGGTGTCATTAGAGAAGAAGAGGATAGAGAAGATGATGAAGACGTGTAAGCTGAAATTGGATACAATCCAGACATTGATGGTGATGATGAAGAAGAGGAAGAGGATGTTGGTGATGTTGATGTTAAACGTGATAACGGAAACACTTCTTTTAATGAATGGCAAAAAGATACTTTTAAGCACATGCCAAGAGATTTTTTAGCAACACTAGTTTTTGAATCCAAATCCAAAAACCCAAGAAATAACGATTCATCAAAACTTATTTTTTTAGGGTGTTGGTATAAGTCAAAAGATGAATGCATATTGAAAATCAGTGAAAAATGTTTTTTAGATGGTTATGAATACCAAGTTAAAAAAACAAAACCTCAAACATTTAATGTTTGTTGTTTTGTGGAAAAATGTTCATGGAAAATACACTGTGGAAGTTATCAGGGGACTACGGGTTTTGTTGTAAAAAAATTTGAAGACATTCACACTTGTCCAAAAGTCATAACCCGTAAGCATCACCGAAATGCAAACAAAGCTTTAATAGGTTATCTGATTAAAGAGCACCTTTGTAGAAGATCTCTATAATTATAGAGATTCGTCAATCAACACATGTCTTTCATTGTATGGTGGCGCAATTTCATTGACCATTTTTGTAAATGAAATACGCGCGGACTATTTTCGTAAGATGGTATAGAAAAGAGTTCATTTAAGTAATTGACTCTTCTAAATATGCTCAACTTTCTCAAACTTATTTAATAACGACTCGCTATGAAAACCATAAAACCTAAAGATTCACACATCTAAATATAGAGATTGAATTTAAAATCAATTACCACAAAAACCACTTCCCACCCTCATTTACAAAAATAAACCATTTAAAACGGTTTACAAAAAACGACACTCCGAAAAATTCATTTTGCTCGCCGTTATTTTTTCTCGTCATTTTCAACAAAGACAAAGGGACTGGATGCTAAATGACAAAGAAGGTAGCGAGCAAAAACCATACTTGCCCTTATTTTGCTCGCCGAAATCAATGAAAGATGAAGAAGACAGTGAGCAAGAACCATCCCCGCCTTCTTTTACTCGCCCAATTCAAAATTAGATGGTAGTTGTATCTCAGAGTGTTTTTGCGAGGAATGTTTTGCTTTGCTCGTTTCGTCGATTTTCGTAACACAGTTTTCGATGGTTAATTTTGATAAAAGTGCGAGATAAAGTGTCTATTGAAAAAGTTTACACTTGAATTTACCCTCGTAAACAAAGTATAGGTCTTTCACTCTTTCATCAAGTAGTTGATGTTGATACACAAAATTTAAACAAAAAAGAAAATAAACAATGTGCTAACTTTTGTAGCACATTATGAAAATGAAATGATCCCTCTTGTGTTGCCGACTTTAAGCTACCTCTTGAAGCAATCAATTAATGACGACAATGAATACATAACCCTACAAAATGTGTAATTGACCCCGTTGTAGAAGTGCGTATTTTAATCCTTCCTGATGCTCGTCCCGTGAAACGACATTGAATTCTGTAAAAGGGTAATAGGGATTGGGAAACGAAAGAAATTTTTGAATTTTTAATCTTTTCAAGGCACCTCACAGGCTCACACATGGATGAATCAACATGAATAACCACTACAAGTAGGGTGTTCATCGATTCAGTTATCGGGTTATTCGGTTCGGTTCATTTGGTTAATTTTTTTTCTGGGTCAAACCGAAAATCGAACCGAACCAAATTCATATTTGATTTTAGTTGTCTTCATGCTTTATAAGTAGAGATGGTAGAGATTGTTAAGAGTTAAGACAAATAATTTTAGTTTGAAAAACCAATCGCTTCCTAACCAACCTATTTTCTAACTAATTAATTTTGAAATTCTTCTATAATAAGCAAGTAATAGTAATAGTCTGAATTTTAAGTATTTCTAATTATAGAATAGTCCCAAATGCATTAGGCTGCATGCAATAAGGCCAACGACCGACTCGGTCGATTGATTCCCAGTCGGTCGTCCCTTTTTTGGGCTGCAGGTCGCGACCGAAATGAAGGACGAAAAAAGAGTGAATCGGTCTCAATCTCGATCGACAATCGTCCCTTTTTTTTTCTTTGTGTGTGTGTTTAATTAAATATAAAATGTATTTTTGTGGGGTATGTTTTTTATAGTGTAGGTCGTCCTTACTGAAGCACCCAATCACCTGCAGGTCGCTGGAGAGAGAAAGCTGACGTGCCAGAGAAAAAAAAGGGGATTGACCCTCTTTTTCGGTCATTATTGCATCCAGCCTTATATAGTAGTATAGATTATACTAAGAAAGACTTTTAATGATTTTATATATATATATATATATATATATATATATATATATATATATATATATATATATATATATATATATATATATATATATATATATATATATATAGGGTGAAGATCAAATAAAAAGACAAACTTCCGTAAAAAGAATAAAAAGAAATTTTTTTTAAAAAAAGTTCTCGAAAAATTCTAAAAAAATTCCACAAGATCGGGTATGTTGGTGCATGAAAAAGTTCTAAAGGAAGTTTATCTAAAAGTGGATACTTTATCCGAAAAAAAATTATAAAAAAATACGTTTGTGCATTAAATCGTTTTTTTGTGCATCAAAAATTCGTTTTTGGACCCAACTTCTTTTGACTTTTTTCATCAAAATAACATTGCGCATCTAACTAAAACAAGTTGAAAATTTTGTGCATTAAAATTTTTTTTGCGCATTAAAACTCGTTTTTTGTGCATTAAAAAAAAAACGTATAAAAACTCAAAATTAGAAAAACTTCTTTTACAAAAGTTTTATGCACCAACATACCCGATCTTGTGGAATTTTTTTTGAAATTTTTCGAGAATTCTTTTTAAAAATTTCTTTTTATTCTTTTTACGGATATTTGTCTTTTTATTTTAACTTTACCATATATATATATATATATATATATATATATATATATATATATATATATATATATATATATATATATACACACACACATAGGGGTGTCATTCGGGTCAACCCGACCCGATAAGCCTCTATCGGGTCGGGTCTATCGGGTTTTCGACAAATAAAAATTAACCCGCAACCCGATCCGATAAGGAATCGGGTTATCGGGTTCGGGTCTATCGGGTCTATCGGGTTCGGGTTATCGGGTTATCGGGTCAAGTTCAAAAATTATAAAACTTTTAATGGGTTATTATAGCTTATCGGGTTATCGGGTCAACCCGATAACCCGATAACGAAATAATTAAGACCCGCAACCCGACCCTATAAGGCTATCGGGTTTATCGGGTTGACCCGATAACCCGATAAGGTATATTGGACCCGAATCAACCCGACCCTATAAGGCCTTATCGGGTTCGGGTCGGGTTCGGGTCGGGTCGGGTCGACCCATATGACACCCCTATACACACATATAGGCTTTGGTTCCATTGAGAAGATTTTAAGATTGAGAATGAGAAGCAATTTGAGCCATAGAAATCAAATAGTTTTAATGCATTATAAAGTCATTAATTTTAATGAAAAGGGTAAAACCGTAATTGAATTGAATCATAAATGCATTAATTGTGGAATTAATACTCCATCAATTACATTCTCTAGAAATTCAAACTGATCGTATGATACTTCTAAATTTTGATGAATTTTTGTTCCTATCTTAACTTTTAAAAATCCATGTTTTGTGAAATCATCATTTCTATAGTTTCTTATTAGTTACCAGTTAAAAAAATAATTTTGAAGATTCAAAATGATTTTTGAAAATCTCTGAACCACAACTAAAAAATTTGTAGAATGTATGATTCAAGTTTTTAAATGTAACATGTATTATGCACGTGTTTTGCATTTTGAATCATAAACATTGTAGCTTTTTATAAAAAGTGAATCTTTAGAAAACTAATAATCTTATTTTGAATCATTTGTCAGTCGGCGAATCAAGCATCATTATTCGAGTTTATGAATCATAATCGAATTAGTGAATAAAAAAAATAATGAATCATGCATCATACAGTCATACATTGTATGATTCAAGTTTTTAAATGTAACATGTATTAAGCATGTGTTTTGCGTTTTGAATCATAAACATTGTAGCTTTTATAAAAAGTGAATCTTTAGAAAACTAGCAATCTTATTTTGAATCATTTTTCAGTCGGTGAATCATGCATCATTGTTCGAGTTATTTAATAGATAGATTTTTTTAATCACTCTTTGCTTTGCTGGTAAGAAAAAATGAAAAATAATGAACTAATTCAATTGATTTTCTTTTTTCACTTTATTTTTATCATTGTTAATATTGCTAATTGATATAATAATGAATCACTAATAAACTATATCTAATAATAATAAAAGATCACTTAAGATATGAATCATCACGTAAGTAAATGAATCGAATGTTGGAGTAATGTTAAGCGTATGAAAATTTGTTTAGAATGCACTTGATAGTAACGAATCTTATATACTAAAAGCTTAAGTAGCCTTATAAATGTAAGTGGTCATAATAAATGTCTCATGAATTGAAAGTGAAATGTGGATGCTTCATTTGTCAGTACATTGATTTAATAGTCATGCATAAGCATAAGTAAATAGGAGATGAAGTGTTTGGTGCCATGAATGCATAAATTAAACACACTAATTAGTGGTTAGTCTTTTTACCTTCCCGTCCATGAGTTACAAATATTTTATCAACTATATAATGTGTCAAAAATCACACACAACAAACCATAACTTTCTCCACACCACGTGCACATTGGGCTACAACTTATTATGATGGTAAAGTAAGCATCATATCGTCTTACTTATTTAGCATATTGATTTATATTGTTTCATGTAAATTTCACGCATGTTTTGTGTGTGTAACAATGTAGGACATAAAGATGGCGCTTAGGAGGTTTGGTAGTAACATCATCTTCTCTAATGGTTTAAGAGATCCTACACATCGTTGTCTTATCAATTAAGTGAAACATGCACAGACATTTTTACTTTGATCGAAAATGCAATATATTGATTAATTGTATTTAAGTTACTAACGATCAACTATATCTAATTATTTTTTGTAGCACGTCAAGAATCATTAAAGAAATAGATTGAGAAGTCAAAAAAGTTGTATCAAGAACAAAACATGCAAAATACCAACGAACAACAATGACAAAGACAACAACAACAAGAACAATAACAAAAACAAGAACGACATGACCATCGGTGGAGTGAATACTTAGCATTCATATTAATTGTACGTAACAAATTAAACATACAATATTTTACTTAATGTAATACCGATAAACGGGCATACTATTGATTCGTTAACAAGTAAGTTTCTTGAAAATAATATGACGAGCATTCAATTTTTAATCAATAATTATTACTACACTTTGTTGGTGCATTTTAATATTTTTGCTCTTAATGTAGTTTTTTGTTTTGCTGTGTGTTAATATCACTATGGAGATTAATTGATTATCTTGATATGGTTTTAGTTTCATTTGTAGAATGACAAACAAATTTGGCAAAATGAAATTGTTATATTAGTTATTAAGAGTAGAAAAATTATATGTTGAGATTGATGTCTTCAAATATATTTATATATGCAATATGCTACAAATTAAATATACTAACAATATTGGACCGATTTTCACAACAATAAAAAAATATTGAAACTTAAATGGTTTTTATGGATAAAATAAAGTTCGAGTAACTAAGCATAGTAATTTCGAGTTACTGTATTTGATATGATAAACCGAAAGGATAATTCATTGTCACAAGATAGATCTCAAAATATAGAGAATATCACTTTGTTATGATTTTATATAAGATTCACATTTATTTTGAAAGAAGCGTATTCGTTTAACCTCCCTTTGACATTTAGCATGTAACTTATACATATTAAAAAATTACATGTGAAGAGACTCTTTTAAATGTAACATCTTGAAAAAAATCTATTCACATATACTATTTTAATGTCAATAAACTATTTAAATGCGTGTCATTCTTAGAAAATGTGTGATAACATCACAACTTAGATATATAATGACGAAAATAAGCCAAAGATTACGCTATGAACACTTATATACAACCCATGTAATGACGAAAATTAGTGTTGAACAATACACTAACGAACATTTAGATTAAGCCCGTGTGCATCGCACGGGTATGAATGACTCGGTCTAAATATAAAAGTCACCAAACAACTAATTAAACTTATTCATAAACTCATGTGATGCTTCCAAAAATTGTGATATCATCACAACTTACAAACCTAATGACGAAAATAAATACCACACATTACACTATGACCAATTAGATAGAGCCCGTGTGCAATGCACGGGTCTGAATGACTAGTACTAATAAAAAGGTCAAATGAAAATTTTAATGAATTAGTTATTTTTGAATTCATATTACAAGAGGAGGACAAATAGCAAGGATGCATTAAAGTAGTGTCATTAAAGTAGTGTTAATGAAAGTAAAGAATAAAATTGTGAATGTCTATCATGCCCTTGTATTAGCTTAATGAGATTAATGATCAAGATTGTTTCTTAATCTTCTCAATCTCAAACTCTTCTCAATTGATTCGGATTATATATATATATATATATATATATATATATATATATATATATATATATATATATATATATATATATATATATATTCAATTTCGGGTTTTCATTGGGAAATCCATATTCAAACCGATAATCGAATATTTAGTTCGGTTCAGTTCGGTTTTAACCAATTAGGTTTGGTTACGAATTCGGTTCGTTTTTTGGCTCGATTTGGTTTCGGTTTTCGATTACTATACCCGATCCGAGAACACCCCTATTAACCAGATTTGGAAATGTTTCATTTTCCCATATAGAAAGATTTACTGTAAAATTGGGCCTTCAATTTTTTTTCTTTTCTAATGGACTATATATGCATTTAAATATACCATACTTGTGACATCATTAATTTATATGTTCTAATTTAAGCAACCAACGCAAAATTTACACAAAGACAAAAATCAGAAATGATGACTTGAGCAAAAGCCATAACTAATGGATAGATATGACTTGCATATTCTTTTTTTAAGGGTTAGAATATCTATAATAACTCCTAACTGATTTTAACACCTTCTAATTCTTTCATTTTTTTAATATATTTTTTAATTTTGTTATTATTATAAAACTACGAAATAAAAAGTACGAAACATAAAATATAAAGTGTGACAAAAAATACGAAATAAAAACTGAAAAAAAAAAAAAAAAAAAAAAACTGATAAAAGCTCTAAACAGAGTAAAAAGTGAGCCAAAAGGGGTTAAAAGCGGGTCATGGGAAGTATGCATAACAAAACCTATTTTTGTATGGTTTTTGTTATGCAATGAGGGTATTGTAGCCCGCACATTGTAGCAAGAAACTTCGGTATAATTTTTTTACGCAAAATTCAGTGTACTTTTTGAAATATGAGTAAAAATATAGAGTTTAATGGGTTTAGTAGTTAGTTTGTTATATTGTTAAACTTAAAGGGGGCAACATATAAAGTTTAGTGAGCATATGAAAAAATTATGTCTTCCAGAATGGAATCTGATAAGTGAGATTTCGAGTAAGTGTTTCTATGATCTTCTCCTGTCCGAAGAAATAGTCACCATTGATATCGACACATCTGACAAATGTTCGGTAGTTCCTTTATGCAATCCTTTTCTTTCTTCTTCTTGTTGCGTATATCGTTTGTACACATCTTCTTTTTGTTTTCGGGGCCTCTAGTGAGTTACAGACAGAGTTCAAGAATTTCAAATCTTTGATGGTTCCATCATCTATAATTGAGTTGCGAAAACTTCTTGATAGGTATCAAACATCTGAACTAAATTCTTTCTGGTTAAAGAATCTTATGGGCAATTTGTAACTTTGGTAAAGTTAAAGGGGGTAGTTTGATATTACCAGCCAATAATTATTATAGATGAACAGTAAATTCAAGGTTGGTAAATGTTATATAGGATATCTATACCCCATAAAGTGATACTTTCTATTTTTTAATTAAAAAAACTATGAAACAAAAAGTACGAAACAAAAAATATAAAGTGTGACAAAAAATAAGGAACAAGAACTGATAAAAATAACAATATATATATATATATATATATATATATATATATATATATATATATATATATATATATATATATATATATATATATATATATATATATAAACTGATAAAAAAATATAAAGTGAGCAAAAGGTGGGCAAATAGGGCGGTAAAAAGTGGGTCAGGGGAAGTATGCATAACAAAACACCTACTTTTGTATGCTTTTTGTTATGTAACGAATGTATTATAACCCGCGTGTTGCTGCGGAAAACTTCAATATGAAACTTTTATGCAAATGTGAGTTTAAGTTTTGAAATATGAATAATAATATAGAGTTTAATGGGTTTAGTAATTAGTTTGTTATAAAGTTAAACTTAGAAAGGGGCAAAATATGAAGCTTAGTAAGCATAATGGACAAATTGTACGTTTAGTAAAGTTAAAGGGGATAGTTTGACATTTACCAATCAATGTTACTGTAATGAACAATAAATTCAAAGTTGGTAAATTTACTCAGAGGAGTATAATAATTCAGTTTATAAACTTTAACCCCAGCTTAAAATCCAGCACTTGCTTTAGTCTTTGTTTGTGGTGACATAAATGCCTCCCTACAACTCATGAATTACGAATTCTCACAACAAGGAACCTTTCACAAGGTCTACTCGACATGAATTAGGCGTTAATGAAACTTTTATAGGAACCTTTCACAAAATGCCCAACTAAAAGTAAAATTATCAACGAATCGGACTGCTTGATTATTAGACCACGGTATTTGATTCGGCAACATCATTATTGTATACTCTTTCATATATATGGCGCAACCTAGTTCTTACTTTTTTTAATCGAAATACCTAAAAATCGCCCAAATACTACTAAAATCCCTCTTGATAGTGAGATATGTTTTAAGTGATATAGGTTGTATATGTAAATACTATATGTGAAAAATGAGGAATTTTTCTATGAAAAGGTACAAAAAAAAAAAAAAAAAGAAAGACAAAAAAAAGTAAAAAAAAAAAAAGAAAAAAAAAGGCTAGACATAAATCAATAGAAATAAGAAGAACCAATGATTTAGAAATACTGAATCGTAAATAGAGTTTAGGTTCAATTATATAGATAATATTATAATATAGATCGAATTATCTATATAGACAAATGAAAGATTTTCTCAGGATTCTTATTGATATTTTAAAAATGAGTCGGTTGAACTTGCAAATTCAATCATTGAAATTGAATAAGTAAACAATGAAATTATAGTTACTTGACCAACAAGAACTACAAGAAAAATAGCAACTTTATTTTTGATTATTTTATTTATTTATTTATTTTTTGAACGGCATTTTATTTTCGATAAATACTTTAAGAGTTTATATTATCTTCAATTACAATATCACCACTCTTATCTTAGTTTGAAGTTTTGTACTATGTAAATTTTATACATACAAGTAGAATGTATAAACTATTATTGCATTCACGTTTTCATTATAATATAATCTCTATTTTTATGTTTGTTACACTTCAAACTAGTTATAATACCTGTGCACGCACAGGGTTTTTAAAATTTCATTTTGATTATGTATTATTATCGATTAAGAAATGAACCACTTAACATGTTTCAAATAGTTTTACTTAGTGGACTAAAAATAAAAAATCATATGTATATATGTTATAATCTACCTATTATTTTAGGAGAATGGTTTTTGATTAAAAATTATATTTTATTATTCAAGCAAAATCACATGATGATACTTGACTTGCATGAGATGTTAGTGATATATGCTTTTAGTTTTGCAAACCCGTGCTATCAATTTACGATGTGTTTTGTAATTCTGGTATTTTTTTACTTATATTTTCGTTAATATATGTAGCATATTTAGATAGATTTGAAGATTGATTCATTTAATTGATTATGAATAACCATCATACCATGTTTACTAATGTACTTTTTTGTTTGAAAATTTGTATTTTCATAAGTTTGCGCTATTTACTTCTCATGTTTGATCATAAAATTACCAAATTAACATAGATGCTTACACTATAGTTTCTGTATTACATAAAGAGAAAAAAAAAAAAAAAAAAAAAAATGTAATTGGTAGAACTCAAATTTGATCTTACGATTATTTATAATGTATAACAATAATTTTTCTCTAAACCCGAACTATATAAGGAAATTATTATTACCTGTATAAGTAAATTATAAATGCATAAAAAATGACGGAGTACATCCGCAAGTCTTTTAGGCATGTTTGAATTCTTACCGACCTTTTACTTTAATGCAACTTTCTTCACAATTGGCCTAAATCATCAAGGTAAAACACACCCATATTTTAGACCGTTGGTTGACACCCATAATGTTATCAATGACGGCAAACACCTGCTAAGTTTTATTAATTCATTCAAAGACAAATTACACTCCGAAAAGAATTCCTACCATAAAATTCCCCATGTAGGCACTAAAATACATTTCTGGTACATTAACCTTCCATGACAATCATGTGTTGATACTTAATCATCCTCTAAAAAGCGCACACAACAAATTGCATTACACTTTAGTGTGTGCGATAAGATCATAAAACTGCAAAAACCACTAACATGTTGCATTACAGTAAGGATAACAACAAAGTTAGTCATAACATCAAATCAGAAATCTTCAGATTAGAACTAAAGGGGTGTTTGGTTATGCTTATTAAAGGTGCTTATTGGCTTATTCAATTACCATAACACAATAAGTTTATGATAAAACTATAAGCTTTTTTGAGAAGCTTAGTAAAAAAAAACCTCTGAACTCCCAACTAATTCTATCATAGCTTAGTGTGTTTATAGTAAAAACACAAATATTAAGTGTAGAAATTTTCAATAAAACATAAAAAAAAATTACTAAAAGTTGGTATGTATAATAAAAAAGTTAAACTATAAAAAAATTTACTAAAAATTATCAGCTAGATAAGGCATATGCCAAAGTGCTGTTGATGTCTCTTTCGGATTTTATTCATAAGCAAAAAGGGGTTTACACATAAATCATAAGTATAGAATAATGGTTGTATCTCACATCTGTGATTACCAAGTCAATAACATTATCGCAGTATAGTAACGTAATACTCCCTCCGTCTCAAATTAATTGTCATGAGAGAGAAATTACAAAGTTTAATAAAATTGGGACCCCTATAAATCTCAACCACAAAATGAGAATATTCCCTTAAAATATTCTCTAGTTTTTACTTAAAAAGGAATGTGGACAATTATTTTGAGACATCCCAAAAAGAAAATTTGGACAATAAATTTGAGACGGAGGGAGTAACCTAATTAAAAACTATATATTCTTGCTGAATAATTATCATGTACATACTTTTAATTCCTTTACAACAACCAATTATTATTATTTATTTTTTTATTTTTTTTAATTATTATTTTTTTTGGAACATCAAGTCAATGAATAAAGTTAGGTTATCACCTACGTAGTTTTTCTTTTTTTGATTTAGGAGGTGATTCTTATCAAATAAGGATTGTGATGCGTGCATTTTTTTTTTAAATTTAAGGAAAACACATTCTATATTAAAGAATGACTATCTAGCCGATGTGTTTTTGTTTCTTTGTTTGTTTTTTTTTTAATAATTAGCTTTGTATAACATTTTTAACTGACAGAAATGTTGAGTTTGAGGTTAATGTTGTTGTTTAACTTTAACTATTGATATTATGTTGTACAAAATGTGCGAGTTTAGTGGCACATAATGAGCGTTGATAAAGTTAAAATATGTTCCGTAAAGTTTTTAAAATATTTTTATGGATATCCATATATAAATTTTAAATAACAATTTCATGAGTCGTTGTTATAAGTAGAATCACGTATATTTATTTTTTATCACAGTAACTCATGCTTACCATTTGATATTTATACGTCACTAATAATTTAACCGTATTTCAAACCCGTGTACGCATATATTAAACTTTTAAATAGTAACATGAGCCCTTATTTTAAAAAAATATTCTAATGGATGAAAGTTTAAAACTAACATTAGTTTAAAAAATATTTAACGTATATTAAAACTAATTCGCATATTTACCAAATTTATTTTAATAGATGAAAGTCAAAAAAACTAATACTATTACTCATGTAATTTTAAACAACATTAACATTATAAAGTATAGGGGGTATGAAGTGTAAGGGGTTATTTGTTTATTATCTAAAGTTATTAAAAAACATGGAGACTTATAATTTTACACTTAACCACTAAGGTTTTATTAATTACCTCCTCTTTTCTTAAGTTTTTATTTTCATAAATTTGACACCTATATTTTTATGTGTTTTTTTATCAATCAAATTCTCCATCAAATTTATTAAAGTTTGACCAAAATCAATTCAATTTTGACTTTTTATTGGCCAATCATATTGCTTGATTTTGCTTATGTGTCAAAATCGAGCTCTCCTATTGGTCCAATTTTTTTTTTCAATGAGAAGGGTTTTGCAAAAACATTCCGAAATGATGTAATTCTTGTATTATATAAAAGATAACAATACCACATATTAACACACAAAGTTAGAAGTCAAAATATTATTCGGTATATCAAACATGTGCCTGGAAAAATTACCGCAACAGCGTGTGGTCCTATGTTACTCGTTTAATACAACAAATGATAATGGTTAAATATAGAACTCTTTTAACATTATTAAAAAAACATGATTAACCACAATTTTGTCCAAATAAGTGAATAACTTTATTATTCGCTATTTTAGATAAACTTAGATAAAAGATAACAATACCACATATTAACACACAAAGTTAGAAGTTAAAATATTATTCGGTATATCAAACATGTGCCTGGAAAAATTACCGCAACAGCGTGTGGTCCTATGTTACTCGTTTAATACAACAAATGATAATGGTTAAATATAGAACTCTTTTAACATTGTTAAAAAAACATGATTAACCACAATTTTGTCCAAATAAGTGAATAACTTTATTAATCGCTATTTTAGATAAACTTAGATCTTATAAAAATGTTAAAAAGCTAAGAATCCGTGTAAGTCAGCTTTGTTGATGTTGTTACTACTCAATAACAAGACCTTCTTAGATAACATAAGATTAGCTCAACATGTGTTATGTGTATTCACGGATGTATATAAGCCATCAATATATCATTTCTTGAACCTATGTGGGACTATACGCTTTTCATAAAATAAACAACAATGTATGTGTTAGCTGTTAGCCTTTTAGTGTCTTTATTAAGGAAGATTTGGCACCAAATGTTAGAAGCACCCAAACACCATTTTCCCCTTGTTTAGTAGCATATCAATGCAACAATAACAATTAACAAATGTCCATTTGTTGTAGCAGCAAAAGTAGCGCAGCTACTCATCCTTCTATAGACATAGTTTTCCTACTTTTTCTTTCGAACCCAATTTCATTTCAATATGCAAAAATTAAACCAATAATGGGCATATGGACTCCCAAGTGCACGACTTCTTACGATGCCAACGATATTCATGAATTAGTAAAACTATAATTTTATTCTTTTCTATTCCTTATTCTACTTATGTTATATATTTTTAAATTGCCCATTTTGAGTGCTTGCGTAGTTGCGTATGAGTTGTTTTTATGAATACTTGTGATGGCTAAAAGTATGTTTAATGTATCCTTAAATTATATGACAATAACTTATTCGTTTGTGATTAAGTGAGTCTCTGTTAAGCAAATTTTATACATATAATTAAGCATGCTTGTAGTCATACTAATCATTTTTCGTTTTTGGTTTTTCATTGCTAGCATAATTGTGGTTCAGAAAGGCACATTTTGCTCGACCCACCCAAAAAACTAAAAAGGGAATCACCTTATTATACTTTTGCTCGACCGACGGCGAGTGACAACCCACACATTTTTATATATTTTGATAATAGGACAAAACGAACCAACTTGCAGAGTTGCTGGAGGTTATTCGTGATGTGGCGTTGTCAGATTCTAATGATGGTTGAAAATGGGCGTTGGATTCGTCTGGGTATACTGTTACGTCTGCTCGAAAACATATAGATGAACACATCTTGCTTGGTAGTGTCACATCTACTAGATGGCCTAGATGTGTTCCTATTAAAGTTAATGTCTTCATGTGGAGATTGAGGCTTGATAAACTTCCAACCTTGGTGAATATGGATAGAAAAGGCATTGAAGTTGCTTCTCTTTTATGCCTCGTGTGTAATGAGCATGTGGAGAGTGTTGATCATCTTTTTTTCTCGTGTGAGATGGCACAGGATCTTTGGGGTTTATTGGCTAGATGGTGTGTTTTGGATATTCCGGTGGTCTAATATTCTGGAGTGGTTTGTGTGGTTAGATGCTACCCATGTGTCGAAAAGTGCTAGGATTATTCTTGAAGGGATTGTTGCAATGATGATTTGGCCTATTTGGAATTTTCGTAATGCTTGGATATTTTCGTTGTCTAAACCTAAGAAGGCGAATATTTGAGATTCTATTGTTCATCAATCGTCTTTGTGGATTTCATATAGAAATCCTAAGTTAAGATTAAGTTGGATAGGATGGTTAGGAAATCCTATTGATGATTATTCCTTTTTGTAACTTTTTGGTTTTCTAGCATCTGCTAGTTTTTAATATAACGCCGCCGTTAAAGAAAAACCAAGTCTATCAAATTAAAAGTACATCAAGTTTAACAAAACAGCAAACTGGTCGAACAAAAGCCATCACTTATTAATTAAACAAGTCTATCACAAGTCTAGCAGTTTACCAGAACCAAAATGAGAAAATACTTTTCTTTTCGGCCATGTTATGGACCACAACAAGGTATCTAACCAAATCGAGACCAAGTAATCATTGCTTTTACATGTTTGAGTTCAACCAAATCTTTCTTTCAAAAAATATTTATTTTAGTTGCTAGTAATTTATTTACAAAAGGATTTATTGATACTTCGCGTTACATCTTAAATATTCACTCCTTAGAGCATCCACTATAATAAACCTTTTACAAAAGTTTATATATTAATATATCAATAAATTTTTGACCTTTTGATTATATAAACCTATATTTGCTATATTATAAACCTTTGTAAGTTCATAAAATGTCTTTTTTAATAAATGTATTAAATGTATTGAAATCATAAAGAGGTTCAAGAATTAGGACCTCTTCATGCCACATAGACATGAAATGAGTGTCCACTATAGTTGAAATAAACATAACATTTTCATTTTTCTTAAACTTTTTCATAAACCCACCATAGTGGATGCCCTTATGTTCGACCTGCACTTACACTAAAATAAACATGATTGGATACACTTGTTCTAAGATATAAACGATTGGGTTCGCTCGGTTTTGTGATAGTTACCATAGATATTTCTTCTTTTATAAATTAAAAACTAGATCTCACACATCAGCGTGGTATATATAGTTGTAAATGCTTGCCGCGTGTGGCGTGTTATATATAGTTGCAGATGTTTGCCACGATTATGTAATTTATACTATCACATAATGATTAACCTGTTCAAGACGTATATCTTAAACATTTATGAAGGGTGGAAATATATATATTTTTTTTAATTAAAAAATAAGAATTAGTCACTTGATATCTGACTTTTACATTTTTATTTTTTATTTTTTATTTTATTTTATTTTTTCTTTTGAAGCGTCACCCGCTAGACTAATAAGGCATGCCGGATAAGAGCCCCATCACCAGGTGTAAAACCTTTTCACGAATAATAAGATTAGATAGAGATGCCACCCTCAATCCTCAATCTGCATTATATATTGTAAAATTTTCCTATCAAAAATTATTTGGGTTATGTTATTTGAAAGTAACGATTTTGTATATCATAAGGTGTTTAGTATATAATTTTTCTTCTTGAAATCGTCAATTTAATACAATAAAAATAATTGTACATCTTTTTATTGAAAAGTAATTGTTTAAATAAAAAGTTAAAATAACGTTTTAGTATACCTTTTTATTCAAATAAATAAATAAATAAATAATAAAAAATAAAAAATGTACATCTTTTTATTAAAATGAAAAAATTGAGAATTTGTATAAATTTACCTTATAAAGCTCTCCACAAGCAAGGTAGGTAAACTTTGTATTTAGCTTGCAGATGGAGACCTATGTAAGATAATATGATACTTATCTCAAGGTATTTGATGTATATCCAGTGTTGTATATAAGCCACAAACATATCATTACTTCAACCTATGTGGGACTATATGATACGGAGTACTACGTAATTTGCTTTCTTTTGAAAAAAACATATTCCATCATGGATTTTGCTACATCCACATAAAATCCCTACAAAAAACTCCCACTCGCTGACATGTCAGCGGGTGATTGGTTTTTTGTGGGATCCACATCCCACTAAAAACCAATCACCCGCCGACATGTCACCAAGTGGGAGTTTTTTGTGGGGATTTTATGTGGATGTAGCATGCCCCTTCCATCATACTACTATGGTACCCAATGTTTATGATAGCCTTTAATCTACAGTTCTATACCATCTCTATTTTTTCTTCAAAACGTGAGCACTACCAAACAGACCCTTTCCTGTTGTTAGTAACCGAACAGATGCAATACAACAATAGCAAGTAAACGTTATATTTTAACATAATATTCCTAGTAATCATTTCAATTGGCAACTAGACTCTCAAGTGCACGACTTAAGATGATGCAAAATTGGCTTGTGACTAAGGAGACACCAATTAAGCATATATATGCAAGAGTGGCCAGCCAAGATTTAATGAAAATATATAAAGGGGTTAAACTTCTTTTTTCAATTCTCACTAATGCTATATAGTTTTAATCATTCCACACTATCATAGTAGAAGAAACATAACATATTAGATTTAATATCATTTGAGGACCAACTTTTTTTTACTAGGATTAATCTCCACTATTAATCTTTATTTGATCTAATGGATGAAATTAATCCTAACAATTTAAAAAAGCCACTTTCATTTTTTTTCTTCCAAATATTAATATCTGTCAAACCGATAATCGTTAAGCGAAAAAAAATATACCGTTACGACAAGCATTTAATTATTTTTCTATAGATAGGCACTTTGATATATTTTCGACAATTTTTTTTCTCGTTTTTTTCACGTTTTTTTTCGTTACCGAAAAAATCACATATATATCACATGTGATTTTTTCGGTAACGAAAAAAAGTGAAAAAAACGATTTTTTTTGTCGAAAGTATATAAAAGTGCACGTCTATAGAAAGATAATTAAATGTTCATCGCGATATTGTAATTATTTCGCTTAACGATTAACGGTTTAAGAGATATTTAAATTATAAAAAATGGGTGAAACATTAAAATGTTTTTAACCTCAACTATTGATTTCTTTTTAAATGAATGGTGAGGATGAATCCCTTGATATGTAGGAAGAGTTTGATATGTAAAATAACTACTCAACATATTATAGGGAAATATTTGGAGAGAATTGGTGCAAATAAGGACGAGGGTCGATTACAAGTAACATAGTTATATGTAGAAGACTGCCTTTATATAAAGTCCAAGAGAACTAAAAACAACTTCAGCTAGAACCACTACATTTTATAAGACACCTCACAGAATAAATGTTAGTTAAAATCAGTGTATAAGTGTTAATTTTCAAACAGAGAAATGTACAAATGAGTTTACATGCTCAGACAATTGTCAGATTTTATGTATTTGATTAAGATTGTTACCAAAGATGCTTTTTATTTAGTGTATATTAACATGTGTTGTTTCGTGTGATTAGCGTACTAGTGTATATTAAGATGTGTTATTTCATATGATTAGCATACTAGTTCTCTAGTTAAGCATATGTGGATATTATGCACATCGGAGGCATTGGTGATGGAAACCTCAATATGGAAAATGAGCTTTAAGAATCAAAGAAATACTGACTCGAAATAGAATATACGAATATAGTCGAAGTCTTTTTATCTTGTAGTTTGTATCGAAACATTGAATAGCTACCTGACTATTGTTGTAAACATATAAGTTGTACAAGTTTTATAACATACATTTGTCGGATTTGAGGGTGTTTCATATTTGTTTTTTTAAAGGATGAAAATATGTTTTTTTCTTGATTAGAAAATGAGCGACTAGAATTAGTCATTCATTTTGATATCCACTTCTTACAATAATTGTATTATATATTGCAAAATTTATACTATTAATAATTATTTTGACTAAACCCGT
Source organism: Artemisia argyi (assembly GCA_030686995.1). Lineage (NCBI taxonomy): Eukaryota > Viridiplantae > Streptophyta > Magnoliopsida > Asterales > Asteraceae > Artemisia > Artemisia argyi. Next base: position 42,089,627 of record CM060691.1, read on the forward strand.
CAATTTAGCACAACAAATGATACCGTTATGTTTTAAGTGTGGCTAGTTATAGAATTTCTTTAATAGTGTTAAAAAAAAAAAACTTGATTAATCACAATTTTTAAAATTAAAAAAAAAATCAATTAACTACTTTTTAGATAAAATCACACTTGTTAAAAAAAACTTGATTAATCACAATTTTGTCCAAACAACCCAATTAACTACTTTTATGTAAATTTATTTGTTTAAATAAAGAGTTAAAAGAACGAATCCATGCTTGAAAAAAAAAAAAAAAAAAAAAAAAAAAAAACTCAAAGTTTGTATAAGTTATCTCGAAAAGATCGAATATACTTTTTATCCGATCTCGACAAGAAGCATAGATAACATAACACTTGTAAGAGAATATTTGATATTTTGTATATAAAGGTGTGAACATGTCATTACCTCGACCGATGTGGGACTATTTGCTTTCCATAAAAACCTGTTCAGTTTTGAAATTAGAAACCACTCTCACAATCCAACGTATGCTTCGGATATTGGTATTCAAATTAGTACTTTATTATATATGTGTCTTCAAAAATTAGCACCTACAATGAAGTCGGGTCAAATAGAAATGATGGATTAATGCTGCATTAATCCATCATTTCTATCTGCATTAATCCTATCATTTGTATATGACCCGACTTCCAAATATGATCTTTTGTTTGCCAGATCCTTCCACATGATTTGCGGGATAATCTTGTGATGGAATCTAATAAGGATGAGTTCTTGAAGGTAATAAGCTTCATTGTAGTTGCAATTCTTTGTATATTGTAACTATGCATATACGGAGGCACATTAACTTTAGTATCATAATGACATAATGTGAGAAGCACTCCCAACCAGACCCTTTCTCATTGTTAGTAGCAGAGCAGATGCAACAATAGCAAGTAAACACAATATTTTTATAAACATAATATTCCTAGTAATCATTTCAAACCCAGTTTCATTTATATTCGCAAAATTAAACCAATAATTGGCAATTGGACTCTCAAGTGCACGGCTTTCTGATGATGCAAAATTGGCTTGTGACTAATCAATAAGGAGACACCAATTAAGCCCATACATGTAGGAATGGCAATCTTAGCATCTAAGGATGCCTATGTTTGGCAAAAGTAGCAAGTATAGCAGTGAGTTGTGTAGTTGTGAGCTGTAGCCACAGCTTATTAAAGATAGCATTGGAAAAATGAGATTTCCTAAAAAATAGCAAAGCTCACCGCTATTTTGACAAACGAACACTAAAAATCAAAAAGTTCATTGGCTTATTGCTCACCGCTTATCGCCCAAAAAGATTCAAAAAGCTCTACGCCAAACCTAGCTATATGTGCTAAACTCCTTTTCGGTTCCACCAATTCTATATTCCCACAAGTAGAAAAATACTCCTTTTAGTCATTCCACCTTCACGTATCATAGTAGAAGAAAGACAACAAATTGTTGAGAAATATTTGGAGAGAAACGGTGCAAATAAGGAGGCAGCCGATTACATGTAACAAAGTTATATGTACAAGTGCCTTTATTTAACGTTCAAGAGAATTAAGAACAACTTCAGCTAGGACCACTACAATTAATAAGACGCCTCACAGCACGAATCAATGTGAGTTCAAATCAGTATATCAGAGTTAATTTTCGAACAGAGAAATGTACAAAATTAAAAAACCTCATAATTTGTATAATTTACGTATGTCATCCTCGAAGAGAACAAATATTCTTTTATCTGAACCTATCGAGAGCGACATAGATAACATAACACATATATGAGAACATTGGATGCATCTTCAGTTTTGTATATAAAGCTGGCAACATATCGTTCCCCAACTGATGTGGGACTATCTGCATTCTATAAAAAAACATATACTCTGGTTTCAGCAAATGTTAAAAAGCACTCCCAAAGAGACCATTTCCCCTTGTTAGTAGCAGAGAAATGCAAATAGTAGCAATTAAATAAACCATGTCCATGTGTTGTAGCAGCAGCTGCTCATCTTTTAAATGAAAAAAAACTTGCAATTTGTATAATTTATCTATGCCATCCACGAAGAGAACAAATATACCTTTTATTCGAACTCACAGTGATTGGAATATATGATATGTATGATATATTATAAAGAATTTGAGACATTTCTAAAATGGAATACTTAAAAAATTAAGATTCAATACTTGCTTATAATGACAAATCTTAATAAGTACATCTATAATAACATTGGTTGCAACACTTTAAAGCACTTTTTGTAGACAAGTTTAAAAAAAAAAAATACAATGTAATTTAATATAAGGAAAAAAACATTTATAACAATAATTATCTAATAAATGTTATTTTTAAAACACCCCTAATATGGAAAATAGTTGTTATTATACATATTGTACAAACTAATAAAACAAATAAAGCTTCATACAATTTATATATAAATAAGTTGATGGTACATATGGTTTTGAAAAACGGACCGTACCAATGGTTCAATCGGGAACCGGAGTCACCACCGATTGGGCTAGCCCATAAAAGTCATCCGAAAACGATATAATTAAATCAATAGAGTTTCAAAATGTATACTAAATTACAATGTTCAAAAAATATTATTAAATCGCAAGAGTGCATCGAGAACAAACATATACACCTTTTAGAATTTTTTTGATAAAACTTACCGTAAAAGCTAAAAACTTTGTTTTATAAAAATCGGACGATTTTTTCAAATCTAAGAATGTAAAGGTGCAAAGTGCTAAGTGCTTTATATATTTTATATTTATTATATATATTTGTATAATAATAATTATACTCGTAACCCATATGACTTATTAAACATTTAGTTATTCTTTATCTTTATAAGTGCACTTTTACTTGTATATCCATCTATGTGAGACAAATATAACAAACATTGTTTTTAAAGAACTACAGTATATTTTAGTATAATGTAAGTAATTTTTAAAATTCAGTATGGTGTTAATATTTAATGATAAGTTGCAACTACAGGCCATTATCAACTATTGTCACAACATTACGTAGATAAAATATTGTTTAAAATTATTCGTCGTCCATATGAAAAATATTGTTATTCTTTAAAATTATTCGTCGTCCGTACGGCTACTGTATCATCGTAAAATGTAAAAGCTAAGAAAAAATTTCGTTGAATCTTTTAATCGCATGGTACCCGGTACACTGCTAGTAACACACACAAGACCGATTTGTTAGTGTTCAGTTTTGTATATAAACCTGGCAACATACATTCCCCAACCGATGTGGGACTATTTGCTTTCCATTAAAAAAAAAGTTACAATCTCTATGTTTTCTTCAATTCGCAAAACTAAACCAATAATTGGCATTCAGTCTCTCAAGTGCACGGCATCTGATGTTGCAAATTATATCCATAAAATATTAAAGGTATTGTTGTTCTATTTTTTCTTATTCATTCAACTTATGTTATATTCTTTTCATTGTCCATTTTAATTAAAAGTTGAATTTTGAGTGTTTGGGTATACGTTGTTCTAATTGCTTGCAGCATACCTTTGTTAGTCAGCTTCAGATTTTGGTATTCAAGTTTATGTTTCTCATTATCCGAAACTGTCGCATGCCCCTACTATAATTGTTAGTCAGCTTCAGATTTTGGTATTCAAGTTTCGTACTAATTGTTTATGCTGTCTTTAAAGGTAGTATTTGCTAATCATGTGGCACTAGATCAATGTTCGTTCATTTTCTTCTGGATGGCATCCATCATATTTATTTGACCCGACTTTCAAATATGATCTTTTTTTTGCCAAATCCTTACACATAATCTGCGGGATAATCTTGTGATGGAATCTAAAAAGGATCGTAATTAATTTGTGTTGGAAAATACCTCGACAACAAACCCGAAATTCGATCACGGAACACTAGATCGCTAGTTGTATCGAGCACCCGTAGCAAACACGAGAGACTACAAAAGAACGACAAGAATATGCACACGATATACCCTCAAACACCCCTTTATTAAAACCTAATAAAGCTTACAATTTGAGGAAGAAGAATAAATAACTAGCATCCCCCCTCATCTCTATTTATAGAGATGAGGGGGTAAAAACCTTAGCTTGCAAGCCAAGTAACTAGTTTCCTAATCTAAGTACAATCATAAACTTTATTTAAACTAAATACAATTAATCCCCTTATTATTGTCTAAGTCACATTTAACCCTCCTAAGTATTGCTACTAACACATAACAATTTCCACCTTAGGAGTAATACTTAGGCATTAACGATACTCAACATCTTCATCTAATGTTGGAACCTCGAACCGGGGACCGCCTTGAGAACCAGGCCTTGTACTTTAGTAAATTCTCAAGTTTGGCTTTCTTAGACTCCTTCACTTTCTTCTTTTCAGCAGCATTACCCTCTGCACCCTCTTGACCAGGTACTCCGGTTTCCGTAATGTCCGCCCCCACCTTTATACCAAGGTGTACCATTTCCTGCTCCTTTACCAAGCAGTCCGTGTTTGTTTTTTCTTCAAGTTGCTTGTCTTCCAACTTTCTTTGAGCCACTGCAGCATCATCGTTACTAACCTGAACATCCTCAGCTTCACGATTTTCCTGAGCTCCCTGCAGTTCCACCTCAAACCAAACACGTTTATCAACCTGTACTCCATGGACTCCTGTTTTAACACCAGGACCAAGTTGTTTGAACCCAACTTGTTTATTACCAAGTTGTTTGAACCCAACTTGTTTATAACCAAGTTGCTTAAATCCAACTTGTTTTGAACCTCCATGCTTTCGTACACCAAAAGTCTTTACTTTTGCTTCCAAAGTATACACACAGTTCTTTCCCCTGATCCCAGTCATCATAACCCGATAACCTTTGATCACCTTGACTCTACCCATCTGCATCTTCACAGTATAACCTTCTTTTTCAAGAGTACCCAATGAAATCAAGCTTTTTCTTAACCCTGGAACATACCTGACATCTTCCGGTATAAAGCTTGAACCATCATGCAACTGTATCTTCACTTTTCCTGTCCCTCTGATAGTGCATGTCCTATTATCACCTAATTGAACCGAATCACCATTAATATCCTTGAAGTCATACAAGAAATCCCTTCTAGGTGTCATATGATAAGACCCACCTGAATCCATTACCAATTCAGTCACCTCATCATTCCCGAACACCACCAAGGCTTCTCCAAAGTAGGCGTTACCGTCGTCATCCGAAGAATCAAAATCCTGATCATGCTTACCCTTCTTGACGAACCCACTTGACTTCTTCTTTGGACAGTCTCTCTTCAGATGACCCTCTGAATGACATATGAAGCACTTGAGTTTACCAGTTCCACCCCTTGACTTAAATCGCGAACTTCCACCAGAATGAGCTTTCCTTGAATGATCTGACCCTCCCCTTACGTATAACCCGTCACCAGCTTCTTCCTTTGTGCCTTCAGTTCTTTTCTTCAACTCTCTCGAATTCAGAGTCGCCAGAACATCTTCCATTGTCAAGGATTCCCTCCCATACAACAATGTCTCCACAAAGCTTTCGTAAGACGATGGCAACGATGTAAGTAACATAAGAGCCTGATCTTCATCCTCAATCTCGATATCAATATTCGCCAAATCAAGTATCAACTTATTAAACTCATCTATATGATCCCCCAGTTTCGTACCCGGACTCATATAGAATGTGTACAGCTTCTTCTTTAGATACAGTCTATTTGCTAATGACTTAGTCATATAAAGACTAGTCAACTTCGTCCAGATTCCTGCAGCAGATGTTTCCTTGGTAACTTCCCGTAAAACCCGGTCTCCCAAGCATAAAATCAAGGTACTGTATGCCTTCTTCATCAAATCAGCCTTTTCTCCTGCTTCCATGTACGCGGGTAATGTCTCTAATGCAACATCACATCCCAGCTGTACCATTAAAGCACGCATCTTTATTTGCCATAACCCGAAGTCATTCTTCCCATCGAATTTTTCGATGTCAAACCTAGTTATAAAACTAGCCATTCGTCTTATACCTTGCTAAAAACCTTGTCAAGTTGTTTTTTTACCAACTTTACCGACAAGCCTCACAAGCCGTGTGCAATATTCTCCTTATTGCTATAAACCCTTCTTGCAAACCGAATTAATTAGAATAAACCTAAACCCTCGATCTCGAACAAGCAAACCCGATCGTAAACTTGAACCACAAGAAAACCCGCAACAATCCCAAGAAAAAAAAAAAAAACCTTCAATCGGATCGATTTTTAATATCTAAAAAATTGCGATCAACTGAAGAGCTAAATTGTTAGCTTTGACTTCAACTTTTTAAATAATAAAAAGTGAAACCATGTATCTTTTCTTGTCACGTGGGTAACAAAACAAAAAAAATACCCACCACCTTTAGAACTTTGTAGTATTCACGTGAGGTTCAAAAATAAAAACTTCGTCTTTAACCTTTCGATGTCCTGCTACGTCCTGAAATCACTAAACAACCTCGGCACCTCGAACTCGAAACCTCGATCTAGTACTCGAACTTCGATGACCACAATAACCGCGGCTCTTGATACTACTTGTTGGATAAAACCTCGACAACAAACCCGAAATTCGATCACGGAACACTAGATCGCTAGTTGTATCGAGCACCCGTAGCAAACACGAGAGACTACAAAAGAACGACAAGAATATGCACACGATATACCCTCAAACACCCCTTTATTAAAACCTAATAAAGCTTACAATTTGAGGAAGAAGAATGAATAACTAGCATCCCCTCATCTCTATTTATAGAGATGAGGGGGTAAAAACCTTAGCTTGCAAGCCAAGTAACTAATTTCCTAATCTAAGTACAATCCTAAACTTTATTTAAACTAAATACAATTAATCCCCTTATTATTGTCTAAGTCACATTTAACCCTCCTAAGTATTGCTACTAACACATAACAATTTGCATTGCAGTTGCAGTTTGTTCACTACTTTGTTCCTGCCAAAAATAAGGATTTTTGTTGCTCATTTTCCTATAATGAAAAATATCTGTTTTTCTTACAAATATTTTCACACTACGATTTCTTACTTATGTCGGTAGGTAATATCGGATCTAGGTCTTTTGCCAGTGGCATGCTTCCTTGGTGACTCAGGTAGAATATCTAAGAGATACTGAGGTAAAAGTTTCTTTACTTATTAGAATATGGTAAGGAAAGTTGGATATTGAACATTTTGTTTGTTTGAATAGCAGCCATCAGACAATCCAATTGCAAGTATGCCAGTAAGTATAAAACTAAGGTGGAAAAATGAGCATGCTAAGTAACATGTCAAAATGGGTCATCTTTTGATATGGTCCAGGTCGGGCTCACTTACACACAATATGTCAAAATTAATGACTTTGTATTATTCATCTAATAATTGTCATTTTTGACCCATTTGACCCATATCATATTGAAATCAAAACTATTTTTAATAGGTTTCCAACTTGAATTTTAACAATCTTCATCCAATTTTCTACCTGTGTTTTACCTATTAGAGACTTTAACCAGTATTTTCATTCACCTGGTTATTTTCTTAGCATGTATTATCCCATTGACACACTAAACATAAAATCTGCATAGTAGAACATTACCTTAATCTAATTGCCTTATACCGTGCGTGGAAATTAAGTTTGCACAAAAAAGCAAAATGTTTAATTTCCGATAGACACTTTGTGGTGAGTTAGATGTTTGTTTTCCCGGTTCCTAAACGAAAAGGATCAATATGCTGCACACTTATACCTAAAACTAACTACTTTTTGCTTATCATAGAGGATTTGATACCTGGTAAAGTACCTTCCTAAACTACACCCTAACTAATTAAAAAAACCAACCACTAACCTTAAAGGTATAAGCGTTATTGTTTGAATCAAAAGACTTTCAAAATGTAGCTGCATTATCAGTTGGCTCGTTGTCTCCATATCTACATAACCAAGTATCAACAATATTCAGGTGTAAAATACTTATGAACTACCTAATATATCTTTACGCTTATCGTTTTTGTTATAAAGATAAATGTAGCTGCTCATCTTTTTATAAACATGATATTCCTATTAATTATTTCAAACCCAGTTTCATTTTAATTCGCAAAACTAAACCAACAATTCACAATTGGACTCTCAAGTGCACTGCTTTCTGATGATGCAAAATTGGCTTGTGACTAATCACTAGTGGCAATCTAACTAAGGGGTTGTTTCTTTTTTCCCTTAGCTAAGGGAATGGGTCCACACAAGTATTTAATAATATTAATTTTTTGTGTGGAACCCACTTATTTCCACTAATACATCTATATCTACAAGGTTTAAAATATCTCTCTCTCCCCATTAAGACACACTAAGATGGGTCCCATATAGACCCCACCCATCTCTTAGCTAACAAAAAAAATAAACACCTCCTAAGTATACTTGGAGGCCAAGATTTTATGAAAGTATATATATGGGCCAAACTCCTTTTCGGTTCTCACCAATGCTATATTCCCATAAGTAGAAAAATACTCCTTTAAGTGATCATTCCACACATAACGTATCATAGTAGAAGAAAGACAACAAATTGTTGAGAAATATTTGGTGAGAAATGGTGCAAATAAGGAGAACAGCCGATTACACATAACAAAGTTATATGTACAAGTGCCTTTATATAAAGTCCAAGAGAATTAAGAACAACTTCAGCTAGGACCACTACAATTTATAAGACGCCTCACAACACGAATCAATGTGAGTTCAAATCAGTGTACCAGTGTTTATTTCCGAACAGAGGAATGTACAAATGCGTCTACATGCTCAGATTATTGATTCAGATTGTATGTATTCGATTAAGATTGTTACCAGATATGCCTTTTTATATAGTGTATATTAACATGTATTATTTCGTATGATTAGTGTACTAGTTCTCTTACTGGCATGATTTAAATTGTCTATTTAATGTAGTTGCTTAGTGTATCAAACTCACTACACCTCTCGTTAGGCATACACGAATATTATGCACATAGCAGATACCAGTGATGGAGACTTGGATATGGAAAATGAGCTTTAAGAATCTAAGAAATGTCGACTCGAAGTAGAATATACGTATGCAGGGAACATGGGTTGACTTGGTCTATAAATACAGCAGTTTTGTTCTTTATTACCCACAATCTATATGTGACATACAGGGCATGTCCCCAGTTAAATGAGGTTTATTTGGATAAACATACAGTTGTTCAAGACAAATTGAAAACTTAACAACAAATTCCACAATCATATAAATATTTTGTTACTACTGGCGTCCACCCTTAAGTGAATTTGTTGTGTATTTCTAATCCGGGTCTGCCGTAGTGTTGATAAATTTAAGTGCAGGTGGGCAATGGGAAGCCACACAGACACCTATTGTGGAAATACTCGTTGCTTGTAAAGTCTTGCAAGTTTCCACCTTGGGGAATCTGTCCACACATACTATTATAACTCACATTCAAAAACTGGAAACTTAATCCAGTTAATGACTGTGGTAAGTTCCCAAAGATCTTATTATGATTCACATCTAGCGATGTCAAACTTGCAGGAAAAACCACCTCTGACATATTAAACTCGAAACTATTCCTCGAGAAATCAGCAATTTGAATAGTCTTGTTTGGTCCAAAAAAATGCTAATGTCGCCCGTGAGCTGGTTTCTTGAGAAATCGATCACACTGAAATTTAAGTACCCTAGCGATTTAGGTATTGTTCCAGTAAGTTGGTTATGTGAAAGATAAAGATCTGGGATAGATCCTTTGAACGAACCGAACGATTTAGGTACTTCAAACCCAGTTTCATTTCTATTTGCAAAATTAAACCAATAATTGGCAATTAGACTCTCAAGTGCTCGGCTTTCTGAGTTTCTGATGATGCAAAATTGGCTTGTGACTGATCACTAAGGAGACACCAATTAAGCCCATACATGTAGGAGTGGCAATCTTAATTAGCACTAAGGATACTTGGAGGCCCAGATTTTATGAAAGTATGCCAAAAGTTCTTTATAGATTTAACTTTTACCATAGAACTCATCAAGCAATCTTAGCCACTCATTTTTTTTATCAAAATAAAAAAATAATTTTCACCCTTTTTTTAAAACTTAAATATTTCGCAAACCATAAATCGTCAAGTTACAAAAAAATACCATCGCGACGAGAATTAAATTATCTTTCTATAGACATGCATTGTTATATACTTTCGACGAACTTTTTTTTCGATGAACTTTTTTTTTCGCCCAGAAAAATGTAAGAATCATATATGATTCGATTTTAACAAATCATGAATCATATATGATTTTTTACGAATCATATATGATTTTTACGAATCATATATGATTCTTTCTGGGTGGAAATTAAAAAAAAAAGTTCGTCGAAAGTATATAACAATGCATATCTATAGAAAGATCATTTAATTCTCGTCGCGATTGTATTTTTTCTGTAGCTTGAAGATTTACCGTTTGCAAGATATGTTGTTTTGAAAAAAAATGTGAAAAATATAAATGGGTGGATATGATTGGTTGATAGATTATATGGCATGTATGGGTTCTTCATGGATCTCAACTCATGAAAGTATATGGGCTAAACTCCTTTTCGGTTCCACCAATTCTATATTCCAACAAGTAGAAAAATACTCCTTTTAGTCATTCCACCTTCACGTATCATAGTAGAAGAAAGACAACAAATTGTTGAGAAATATTTGGAGAGAAACGGTGCAAGTATATGGGCTAAACTCCTTTTCGGTTCCACCAATTCTATATTCCAACAAGTAGAAAAATACTCCTTTTAGTCATTCCACCTTCACGTATCATAGTAGAAGAAAGACAACAAATTGTTGAGAAATATTTGGAGAGAAACGGTGCAAATAAGGAGGCAGCCGATTACATGTAACAAAGTTATATGTACAAGTGCCTTTATTTAACGTCCAAGAGAATTAAGAACAACTTCAGCTATAATTTGTATAATTTATGTATGTCATCCTCGAAGAGAACAAATATTCTTTTATCTGAACCCATCCAGAGCGACATAGATAAAATAACACATATATGAGAACATTGGATGCATCTTTAGTTTTGTATATAAAGCTGGCAACATATCATTCCCCAACTGATGTGGGACTATTTGCATTCTATAAAAAAACATATACTCTGGTTTCAGCAAATGTTTAAAAGCACTCCCAAAGAGACCATTTCCCCTTGTCCATGTCCATGTGTTGTAGCAGCAGCTGCTCATCTTTTGAATGAAAAAAACTTGCAATTTGTATAGTTTATCTATGCCATCCACGAAAGAACAAATATACTGAGTAACTTTTATTCGAACTCTTCGTGATTGGAATAGATAATATAACACAAACAATAACGTTTGATAAATGTTCAGTTTTGTATATAAAGCTGGCAAAAAATATCATTCCCCAACCGATGTGGGACTATTTGCTTTCCATTAAAAAAAAACATACAATCTCTATGTATTCTTCTTCAAATGTTATATAAGCACTCCCAAACAAACCCTTTCCCCTTGTTAATAACCATATTCCAAGTAATTATTTCAAATTCAGTTTCATTTCAATTCACAAAACTAAACCAATAATTGGCATTCAGTCTCTCAAGTGCACGGCATCTGATGTTGCAAATGATATCCATGAGTTATTAAAGGTATTGTTGTTCTATTTTTTCTTATTCATTGAACTTATGTTATATTCTTTTCATTGTCCATTTTAATTGAAAGTTGAATTTTGAGTATTTGGGAATATGTTGTTCTAATTGCTTGCAGCATACCTTTGTTCTTTATTACCCACAATCTATATGTGACATACAGGGCATGTCCTCAGTTAAATGAGGTTTATTTGGATAAACATACAGTTGTTCAAGACAACATGAAAACTTAACAACAAATTCCACAATCATATAAATGTTTTGTTACTACTGGCGTCCACCCTTAAGTGAATTTGTTGTGTATTTCTAATCTGGGTCTGCCGTAGTGTTGATAAATTTAAGTGCAGGCAGGCAACGGGGAGCCACACAGGCACCTATTGTGAAAATACTCGTTGCTTGTAAAGTCTTGCAAGTTTCCACCTTGGGGAATCTGTCCACACATCCTATTATAACTCACATTCAAAAACTGGAAACTTAATCCAGTTAATGACTGTGGTAAGTTCCCAAATATCTTATTATGATTCACATCTAGCGATGTCAAACTTGCAGGAAAAACCACCTCGGACATATTAAACTCAAAACTATTCCTCGAGAAATCAGCAATTTGAATAGTTTTGTTTGGTCCAAAAAACATGCTAATGTCCCCCGTGAGCTGGTTTCTTGAGAAATCGATTACACTGAAATTTAAGTACCCTAGTGATTACACCTAGAGGTGGCCATTTCCCGGTTCTTGGAAGATCCGGTTCCGGTTCCAAATCGGTGCCGCTTTTTGGTCAAAGTCAAAGATCCGGTTCCGGTTCCAAACCGGATCGGTTCTCGTCGGATCCGAGGTCTAAAAATCCGGGACCGGTATACCCGGTTCCGGTTCGGGTCCTTATCCGGTTCCACAGTAAGATCCGGTCAAACCGGTTCCCAAGAACCGGTCGAGAATTCCTTAACAGTGGGCATAAGTTCTAATATTGTACCTTCCATTTTTTCTTTCTTCTCAGATTCGTCAAAACAGATATTTGCAGCAGCAGCCAAAATTCCTTTCATTGTTTCTTTATCTCTATCTCACACATGAACACAATAGATAGCATTGGATAAATCTGCTACTGTCTCGTTTGGTGGTTTTTTTGAGCTTATGACCGTTTGTAAACGGGTAGAAAACAGCTCAAATGGCTAGAAATATGCTACTACTCTTTTTCTGCATATAACCGTTGGAACCGGTTCTACCGGATCCAGTTCTCGAACCGGATCCAGTTCTCGAACCGGATCCGAACCAGTTCCAAGGGTAAAAATCGCGTACCGGGTAGGGACATGCGGATCCATTAAGAACCGGGACCGGTTATTCCAAGAACCGGATTTGACCGGTTTCGGTTTCGGTTTTTTTTTGGGTTCCGATTCTTCCAAGAACCAGATTTGACCGGAACCGGTTTCGGTTTCGGTTTGTGATGAGAGACATTTTTTGCAACAAAATGTTTCTTCTTTAATATCATAAGGTGAAAATGTTTACTTGGCTTAATTATGCTAATAAGTCAAAATTTCAATTTGTATCTAGTCCATGAAATTTTACATGAGTTAGTATTCCAATGGCACATTATATAAAATAAAACCTAATAGCTTAAGTGTTCACTTAGTGACTGATATCGAAACTTGATTTCTACGAATCCATGAACTCAGTTAGTCAGTTTTCAATGGGATACCAACTTACGAAGTTTAATACCTGACTTTGCGACACACATGCTTAAGTGCCTAAATGCATCAAACCAGCTTACGAAGTTTCAAAACTTCTATTCTGACAGTTACAACAACAACACACTCATCTTCAACACTAAAAGTGATTGTGCACACCAATAGATTAGATAAAAAAAAAACAAATCATACTCATTTAAAAACGCATACTTTAGAGGTTATTTAACGAATAATAACCGTGCCCACGAAAATGATTCAGCTAATTCTACATTAAGACTCTCCTGTTCAAAAGCGATACATAATCATTGCCAAGCTAAATAGATCAAAAGCCAAAAAGAAACGCATATGCAAGAAATAACCACTTAATATTAATACCTTAGGACTATCAGCTGTTTGCTCCATGGTCATTTGTATTTCTGGCATTAGTGGGACATTTAGTAGTTCTAAATACATTATAAGGTAGTATAGATATAGATTATGTAAATATATCTAAGACGCTTTTTTCAAATTTTTTGGATGCAAAAATTTTAGAAATTATATAAATCTATTTAAGACGCTTTTATGAAAATGAAAAAACTCAAAATTTTAGAAATTATATAAATCTATTTAAGACGCTTTTATGAAAATGAAAAAACTCAAAGTTGAATAAGTTATCTAAGCTGTTCTCAAAAGATGCTGCATATTCATTTTTTAGAAATTATATAAATCTATTTAAGACTCTTTTATGAAAATGAAAAAACTCAAAGTTGAATAAGTTATCTAAGCTGTTCTCAAAAGATGCTGCATATTCATTTTATACAGCCACGAGAGAAGCGCTTAGATAAGATACACGTATAAGAGAACATTTGATACATGTTCAGTTTTGTATATAAATTGTCAACATATCATTACCTCAACCAATGTGGGACTATTTGCTTTCCATAAAAAAAGAACAAAGCATGACCCTTTAAGCTTTGTTAGTAGCAGTCTAGCAGATGGAACAAGAACAATTATTAACAAACATGTCCGTTTTCTGTAGCTCATCTTTATAAACATAATAATATTCCGGGTACCCTAATATTCCTAGTAATTATTTGAAACCCAGTTTCATTTCAATTCGCAAAACTAAACCAACAACTGGCAATTGGAGTCCCAGTTTCATTATTAATAATCTTGTATTCTTTCTTATTCACTGAACTTCTTTTATATGCTTTTCATTGGCCATTTTGATTGAATGTTCGATTTTGTGTGATTGCCTATAAGCTTTATAAAATACATTTGTTCTTGTGAAATGAATTACTCGTGCGACTTAAACAAGTATATTACTGTAGGTGTTGTTTGTAAAAACCTGTACCACATCCGTATAATATAAAAGTGATGGCCAGGGTGGCTAATAGTATCTTTCCACCTTAGTTTTTAGTTGAATCGGAATGGTTGTCAATTGCTTTCAGCTTTAGGGGGCGTCACAGAATAATGTGCTATAGCAGGGTACCCGCGCGTTACGGCGGCGGGTACCCCGTAAATAAATTTTTATGCGAGTAATGTATTATATGTTCTTTGTGACGAATGATGATAATATTATAGAGTTAAGAGATATACAAGTAATGTTTTGATAACCGGATTGGCCGGTTCATCCGGGAACTAGTTGATCCAGAACTCGCCAGCTGAACCGGACAAAACCACAAAAAACTACCAGAAATAGGGAACTGTTTGGGAAAGTAGTTCGTTGTAATGTCCAGTTTTAAAAACCATGTATACAATATAAAAGGTAAAGTCATATTAATTGTATGAAGATTTATATATTTCATTAGCTTGTACAATAAGCATATTAACATGTATCTTTTATATAGAGGGTGTTTTTTTTATAGCATTAAATGGAGACTTGAAAAGTCAAATGATTGAAATTTATTGTATTAGATGGTTGTACTAATAGCTTAACAAATTGTATTTACTTAAATTTTATTTTAGGAAATCTTAAAATTTATTAGGAAAGAGAGTGCTAAGTGCTTTATAAGTGGTATAGATTTGAAAACACTTTTAACTTGTTAAACTTTATATTTTTTATTCTGCACTTTCCGTTTCACAGTTTTATGATATAAACAAAATTATAAAAAAAAATAATAACAAACAAACAAAAACCATGAAGGTATTACCTGTAGAACTGGGTGGGTCTTTATAACCTACCCCATTTCGATTTCTTTTTAGTAGTGTTAAAAAAAACCTGGGGTATTACTTGTAGAAATGGGTGCGTATCTTTATAACCTTATCCCATTTCGATTTCTTTTTAGTAGTGTTAAAAAACTTTGATTAGTCAAAAATTTGTCCAAACAACCCACATAACTTTTTGGATACAAAAATTAAGAGCTTATGTAAATTATCCGAGACGCTTCTTTCAAATGGAAAAAAACTTAGAATTTGTATAACTGGAAAAAAAAAAAAAAAAAAAAAAAAAAATCAAAATTTGTACCTATAATTTATCTATAATTTATCTAAGCCATCCTCAAACAGAACAAATATACTTTAAGAAAAGTCAGAATTTGTATATTCTATGCCATCCTGAACAAACAAATATACTTTAAAAAAAAATCAGAATTTGTATTATTTATACATGCTATCCATGTATAAATAATACATGGATAGCATGTATAAATTATTTATACATGCTATCCTCCATGGATATAGATATGTAAAAACTTTTCTCTCTCTACTCTACTATTTCTCTCTCTAAAAAAAAATCGATCACCACCATTTTCAATCTATAATTCAATCTATCACTGCCATCTCAACCCCCTCACTACCAGGTACTAAACCTTACTAGCCGGACATACATCGGAACTCTCATGCGCTCTCACGCGCCATCTTTGCTGGGTGGACTACCCGGGTTTTTCCGGCGACTTTCCGGCGTTTCCAGGCTGCCACGACCCACACCGCCCGCGAGTGGGGCCTCCCCACATTTTTCCGAGCTTGATCCAAGCTGCGCCGCTGCTACAGTGACCGCCGGCCGCCGGAATCCGGTGCCGCTGCCACCGCCGGCCGCTCTCTGTCCACCGGAAATTCAGTTTTCAGACAGAACTAAGCTTTTCGTATCCTCCCTACTTACTGCTCTTATACTTTACTAGTTTGCTCTCCTTTTTTTTTATATATATATATTTTTTTTGTTTTTGTTTTACTGTTGTGTTTTGCTTGCTGTTGTTTGTTTATTTACTTGTATTGTTTTCACTTTGAGCTTGGCTCCCCCTTTGTTGCTTTTGTGCCTGCTCTGTGGTGGTGTGTTCTGTCGTAGGGTGTAGGGTTTAGGATCGACTCCTTGGCTAGTGATGGTCTCGTGAGGTCATGTCTTGTAGGCTCGGGCGGGGTAGGCGGGGTAGATGGGATAGTAGGTGTTAGTAGTGTCGGTGGAGTAGGAGGGGTTGGCGGGCTTAGGGGGGTAGGGGTTCTGCTAGGGGAGCGTCGGCTTGTAGGATTAGAGTGGGTTGTTGGAATGTTGGGTCTTTGACCGGTAAGTTCTTTGAGCTTACTGATGTATTGAGGAGACATAAGGTTGACATTGCGTGCTTCCAAGAGACTAGATGGAAGGGATCCAGCACAAGGGAGGGTAACGGCTACAGGCTTTGGTACTCGGGCTCCGGGTCTGCGAGGAACGGAGTAGGTATTATTTTGGCGGGAGGTCTCATAGATAATGTAGTGCAAGTGATCAGGAGTAGCGATAGGATCATGGCGATGACGTTAGTTATTGATGGGGAGACCGTTATCGTTATTAGCGCGTACGCACCACAGGTGGGCAGAAGTGAAGCAGAGAAGAAGAGTTTCTGGGACTCTCTCGACGCGCTAGTTAGGGAGTGTCCGTCGGATCAGAGTCTCATTATTGGAGGGGACTTGAACGGACATATAGGAGCGATTGCGGATGGATACGCGGGGGTCCATGGAGGTTTTGGTTTTGGAGTTAGGAATGACGAAGGTCGATCAATTTTAGAGTTTGCTACTGCTCACGACTTGGTTGTTGCGAACTCTTTCTTCAAGAAGAGAGATGTTCACTTGATCACCTTTCAGAGTGGGGGCCACGACACACAGATCGATTATCTGTTGGTGAGAAGTAGGGATTTGAGAGCATGCAGGGATTGCAGGGTCTTCCCCGGCGAGACTTGCTCATCCCAACATAAATTGTTGGCCTTGGATGCACTTTTTACGAGGCAACAACCAAGGAGAGTTACGCCCAGGGTGCCAAGGATTCTATGGAAGAATCTGAACGGTGAGGCGGCAGAGTCCTTTAGAGTAAAGGTTGCAGAGGGTTGTGCTTTTAGGTCGGAGGACTTGAATGCTGGAGACGCGAACCAGATGTGGAACACTCTTGCTGGCATCATTAAGGACGCAGCTAAGGAGTCCCTTGGTGTGGCTAGTGTGGCTAGCGGGGACTCGAGGACCAAGCCCAACAGGGAATCTTGGTGGTTTAGCGTGGAAGTGCAAGCCAAAGTGGCAGCGAAACATTCTAGGTTCAGAGAGCTTCTTGTGTGTCGAGAGGGACAACAAGCTGACATTACAGCCGTAGAAGAGAGGTATAAAGTAGCAAAAAGAGAAGCGAAGAAGGCAGTAGCCCAGGCGAAGGACAAGGCCTACGAAGAGCTGTATAAGAAACTGGACTCAAAAGAGGGGGCAAACGATATATTCAGGATTGCTAAAGCCCGAGAGAGAAGGAGGAGGGATTTAGGTAATGTGAGATATATTAAGGATGGAGGTGGACGGACCATTGTGAACGAAGAGGATATTAGGAAAAGGTGGGGAGAGTATTTCTCCTCTCTTTTCAATGAAGGAGGTACCGTAGGTAGTACTGAGGGCGGCGGAGAGGATGTAAACCCTAGCCAACGGACAGAGTGCTACTATTCGAGGATTAGCCAACCGGAAGTGAAGGTGGCAATTCAGAAGATGGGAAGAAACAAAGCGGTAGGGCCGGACCAAATCCCCTTAGAGGCTTGGAGGTGTCTAGGGGAGGAGGGGGTAGAATGGTTGACATGCCTCTTCAACAAGATATTCTACGGCGCTAAGATGCCAGAAGAATGGAGACTCAGTGAAGTCATCCCCATCTATAAGAACAAGGGGGATGTGCAAGTGTGTGGCAACTATAGGGGCATTAAGCTTCTTAGCCACACCATGAAGCTTTGGGAGAGAGTCATTGAGAGAAGGTTGAGAAGGGAGACGAGGGTGTCTGAGAACCAATTTGGTTTTATGCCAGGAAGGTCCTCGATTGAGGCTATTCACCTTTTGAGAAGTCTCATGGAAAAATATAGAGAAAGACAAAAGGACCTGCATATGGCGTTCCTGGACCTTGAGAAGGCATATGATAGCGTCCCAAGAGAGTTGATCTGGAGAACGCTTATTGATAAAGGAACCCCAAGGAGATTTGTGAGAGTCATTAAGGATATGTATGAGGGGGCTAAGACCCGTGTACGGTCCACAGTGGGGACCTCAGAGTTTTTCCCTGTTGGAGTTGGGCTACACCAGGGATCAGCCTTGAGTCCGTACCTCTTCGCCTTGATCCTTGATGAGTTATCTAGAGGGGTTCAAGAGGGCATCCCGTGGAGCATGGTTTTCGCTGACGACATTGTACTGGTGGCAGAATCGGCAGAAGGGCTGAACAACAGACTCGAGCAATGGAGGGAGGCTCTTGAAGATAATGGTCTGCGAGTGAGCAGAGAGAAGACTGAATATATGAGATGTGATTTTAGAAGGACCGAGACGGGACACGACGAGGAAATTGAGGTCCGGATTGGTGATCGGATACTGCCACCAAAGGAGTCTATTAGATATTTGGGATCGATGATCCACAAATCAGGGAGGACTGATGAGGACGTGACCCACCGGATTAGAGCTGGTTGGGCGAGATGGAGGGCGGCGTCGGGAGTCCTTTGTGACAGGAAAGTCCCTTTTAAGTTAAAGGGAAAATTCTATAAGGTGGCGGTTAGACCAGCTATGTTGTACGGGTCCGAGTGTTGGCCTATCACCAAGGCCCAGGCTAACCGGGTGGAGGTGGCAGAAATGAGAATGCTAAGATGGACCTGTGGTAAAACCTTGCTTGACATGATCCCGAACGGAGTTTTTAGAGATAAACTCGAAGTAGAGAATATTATCTCGAAGATGAGAGAAGGAAGGTTGAGGTGGTTCGGGCATGTTAGGAGGAGGCCACAATCAGCGCCAGTTAGAAAGGTCGAAGCGCTGGTAGTAGATGGAGTGAGAAGAAGGGGTAGACCCAATCTCAGGTGGGAGGATAGACTTAAGCTCGACATGAAGGAGCTACGCTTGTCCGAAGACATGACCTCAGATAGGAAGGCGTGGAGAGATAGATTTAGGGTCTGTGGGTAGTCCCGGGGGCCTAGTAGGTTTGGGTGTGTAGGGCGCTAGGCTTTTAGGCGTTCCTTTGTTGCCTTGCCCCTTGCGTTAGTTTAGGCGCTCCTTTATTGCCTTGCCCCTTGCGTTAGTTTTGACCCTTGCCTTTGTTGTAGGCCCCATGCGTTGCTTGCCTTGCCCTTTGCCCCTTGCCCTTGGTTTGCCTGCTTTTTTCTTGCTTTTGCCTTAGCCTTAGGCCCCGTGCGTTTTTGCTTCTGTTTTGTGCTTTTGTCTGCCTTGCGTTGCTTTGCCTTGCCCTTTGTTGCCCCTTGT
Organism: Artemisia argyi; assembly: GCA_030686995.1. Lineage (NCBI taxonomy): Eukaryota > Viridiplantae > Streptophyta > Magnoliopsida > Asterales > Asteraceae > Artemisia > Artemisia argyi. Next base: position 42,109,524 of record CM060691.1, read on the forward strand.
TTTGCCTGCTTTTTCTTGCTTTCGCTTTTGCTTTACTGTGGGCCTCGTGCGTTTTAGCTTCTGTTTCCTGTTTTGTTTGCCTGCTTTGCTTGTTGTTTGTTGCCTTTTGCTCTTTTTGCTTTTCACTATCACCCGCACACCTGCACTTGCCGGAGGTCTCATTGGAAGCAGTCTCTCTATTCCTGGGTTTATCCTGGGGTAGGGGTAGGATCTGTCTACACTCTACCTCCCCCATACCCTGCTTCGGCGGGATTGGGTTTTGTTGTTGTTGTTGTTGTTGTTGTTGTATACATGCTATCCTCCGAGAGATCAAATATACTTTTATTTGAAATCACAGAGAAGGCATAGATAACATAACACATATGAGAATGTTTGATGTATGTTCACTTTTTTATATAAAGCTGGCAGCATATCTTACCTCAACCGATGTGGTACTATTTACTTTCCATAAAATAAAAACAAAAACATACAACCTCTATGTTTTCTTCAAATGTTATATAAGCACTCTCAAACAAACCCTTTCTCCTTCCTAGTAATTATTTCAAACTCAGTTTCATTTCAATTCGCAAAACTAACCAATAATCGGGATTGAGCTTTTTTAACAGATCATGTTTCTCATTATCCAAAACTGTCTCATGCCCATACTCCTGTAATTGTTAGTCAGCTTCAGATTTTGGCATTCAAGTTTAGTACTTATTGTTTATGCTGTCTTTAAAGATAGTATTTGCTAATCATGTGGCACTAGATCAATGTTCGTTCACTTTCTTCTGCATTGCATCCATCATCTTTATTTGACACGACTTTCAAATTTGATCTTTTGTTTGCCAAATCCTTCCACATAATATGCGGGATAATCTTGTGATGGAATCTAAAAAGGATCAGCTGTTGGAGGTAATTAATTTGCATTGCAGTTGCAATTTGTTCACTACTTTGTTCCTGCCAAAAATAAGGATTTATGTTGCTCATTAACTATAATAATAAAAAATATGTTTTTCTTATAAATATTTTCACACTACAATTTCTTACTTATGTCGGTAGGTAATATCGGATCTAGGTCGTTTGCCAGTGGCATGCTTTCTTGGTGACCCCGGTCGAATATATCAAAGAGATACCTTAGTAAACGTTTCTTTGCTTATTAGAATATGATAAGGAAATTAAGATATTGAACTTTTTTGTTTGTTTGAATAGCAGCCATCAGACAATCCAATCGCAAGTATACCAGTAAGTATAAAACTAAGGTGGAAAAATGAGCAGGCTAAGTAACATGTCAAATGGGTCATCTTTTGATATGGTCCAGGTCGGGCTCACTTACAGACACTATGTTATCATCTGGAACTACTGTCCATAACATATATGCAAATTTTAAATGGTCCATTTAGTCTTTATTTATCATAAGGGACTCAAAATTAATGACTTTGTTTCAAACTCATGTTGTTCTAATAATTGTCATTTTTTACCCATTTGACCCATTCTGACCTGCAAGACGATAAGCTTATGTTTCTACGAATCAATGTGAGTTCAAATCAGTGTACCAGTGTGTATTTCCGAACAGAGGAATGTACAAATGCGTCTACATGCTCAGATTATTGATTCAGATTGTATGTATTCGATTATACGGTTGTCACCAGATATGCCTTTTATTTAGTGTATATTAACATGTATTATTTCGTATGATTAGCGTATTAGTTCTCTTAGTGGCATGATTTAAATTGTCTGTTTAATGTAGTTGCTTAGTGTATCAAACTCACTAAGCCTCTCGTTAGGCATACACAAATATTATGCACATCGCAGATACCAGTGATAGAGACTTCGATATGGAAACTGAGCTTTAAGAATCAAAGAAATATCGACTCGGTATGCAGGGAACATGGGTTGACTTGGTCCATAAATGCGGCAGTTTTGTTCTTTATTAATGTACTTAGTTTTCAGCTAAGTACCTACAATCTATATGTGACATACAGGGACATGTCACTAGTTAAATGACGTTTATAAATACAGCAGTTTTGTTCTTTATTACCCACAATCTATATGTGACATACAGGGCATGTCCCCAGTTAAATGAGGTTTATTTGGATAAACATACAGTTGTTCAAGACAACATAACTTACCAACAAATTCCACAATCATAGAAATGTTTTGTTACTACTGGCGTCCACCCTTAAGTGAATTTGTTGTGTATTTCTAATCCAGGTCTGCCGTAGTGTTGATAAATTTAAGTGCAGGCGGGCAACGGGGAGCCACACAGGCACCTATTGTGAAAATACTCGTTGCTTGTAAAGTCTTGCAAGTTTCCACCTTGGGGAATCTGTCCACACATCCTATTATAACTCACATTCAAAAACTGGAAACTTAATCCAGTTAATGACTGTGGTAAGTTGCCAAAGATCTTATTATGATTCACATCTTGCGATGTCAAACTTGCAGGAAAAACCACCTTGGACATATTAAACTCGAAACTATTCCTCGAGAAATCAGCAATTTGAATAGTCTTGTTTGGTCCAAAAAACATGCTAATGTCCCCCGTGAGCTGGTTTCTTGAGAAATCGATCACACTGAAATTTAAGTACCCTAGCGATTTAGGTATTGTTCCAGTAAGTTGGTTATGTGAAAGATAAAGATCTGGGATAGATCCTTTGAACGAACCGAACGATTTAGGTACTTCAAACCCAGTTTCATTTCTATTTGCAAAATTAAACCAATAATTGGCAATTAGACTCTCAAGTGCTCGGCTTTCTGTCTTTCTGATGATGCAAAATTGGCTTGTGACTGATCACTAAGGAGACACCAATTAAGCCCATACATGTAGGAGTGGCAATCTTAATTAGCACTAAGGATACTTGGAGGCCCAGATTTTATGAAAGTATGCCAAAAGTTCTTTATAAATCTAACTTTTACCATAGAACTCATCAAGCAATCTTAGCCACTCATTTTTTTTTATCAAAATAAAAAAATAAATTTTCACTTTTTTTTAAAAATTTAAATATTTCGCAAACCGTAAATCGTCAAGTTACAAAAAAATACCATCGCGACGAGAATTAAATTATCTTTCTATAGACATGCATTGTTATATACTTTCGACGAACTTTTTTTTCGATGAACTTTTTTTTTCGCCCAGAAAAATCATATATGATTCGTAAGAATCATATATGATTCGATTTTAACAAATCACGAATCATATATGATTTCTTAAGAATCATATATGATTCGTAAGAATCGAATCATATATGATTTTTTACGAATCATATATGATTTTTACGAATCATATATGATTCTTTCTGGGCGGAAATTAAAAAAAATGTCGAAAGTATATAACAATGCATATCTATAGAAAGATCATTTAATTCTCGTCGCGATGGTATTTTTTTGTAGCTTGAAGATTTACCGTTTGCAAGATATGTTGTTTTGAAAAAAAGGTGAAAAACATAAATGAGTGGATATGGATATGATTGGTTGATAGGTTCTATGGTATGTATGGGTTCTTCATGGATCTCAACTCATGAAAGTATATCGCTAAACTCCTTTTCGGTTCCACCAATTCTATATTCCCACAAGTAGAAAAATACTCCTTTTAGTCATTCCACACTTAACGTATCATAGTAGAAGAAAGACAACAAATTGTTGAGAAATATTTGGAGAGAAATGGTGCAAATAAGTAGGACAGTCGATTACAAGTAACAAAGTTATATTTACAAGTGCCTTTATATAAGGGCCAAGAGAATTAAGAACAACTTCAGCTAGGACCACTACAATTTATAAGACGCCTCGCAACACGAATCAATGTGAGTTCAAATCAGTATATCAGAGTTAATTTTCGAACAGAGAAATGTACAAATTAAAAAAACCTCATAATTTGTATAATTTATGTATGTCATCCTAAGAGAACAAATATTCTTTTATCTGAACCCACCGAGAGCTACATAGATAACATAACACATATATGAGAACATTGGATACGTCTTCAGTTTTGTATATAAAGCTGGCAACATATCGTTCCCCAGCTGATGTGGGACTATTTGCATTCTATAAAAAAACATATACTCTGGTTTCAGCAAATGTTAAAAGGCACTCTTAGTAGCAGAGAAATGCAAATAGTAGCAATTAAATAAACCATGTCCATTTTTTGTAGCAGCAGCTGCTCATCTTTTAGTAGCAGAGAAATGCAAATAGTAGCAATTAAATAAACCATGTCCATGTTTTTGTAGCAGCAGCTGCTCATCTTTTTAAATGAAAAAACTTGCAATTTGTATAATTTATGAGAAGTGATTTGCACACTCTCAAAAATGATTGGCACACTCAAATTATGAGTGTGTTGACATTTATACCCTCACATTGTTTGGACTTATTCTTATCCTGTAAGGGTATAAATGTCAACACACTCACATTTTGAGTGTGCCAATCATTTTTGGGAGTGTGCAAATCACTTCCCATAATTTATCCATGCCATCTTTTATTCGAACTCATCGTGATTGGAATAGATAATGTAGGGGCATGAGACAGTTTCGGATAATGGGAAACATAATTTGTTTAAAAAACTCAATCCCGATATACCCGAATCGATGTGGGACTATTTGTTTTCCATTAAAAAAAACATACAATCTCTATGTTTTCTTCTTCAAATGGTATATAAGCACTCCCAAACAAAGCCTTTCCCCTTGTTAATAACCTTCCTAGTAATTATTTCAAACTCAGTTTCATTTCAATTCACAAAACTAAACCAATAATTGGCATTCAGTCTCTCAAGTGCATGGCATCTGATGATGCAAATGATATCCATGAATTATTAAAGGTATTGTTGTTCTATTTTTTCTTATTCATTCAACTTATGTTATATTCTTTTCATTGTCCATTTTACTTGAAAGTTGAATTTTGAGTGTTTGGGTATACGTTGTTCTAATTGCTTGAAGCATACCTTTGTTATTACTTATTGAAATATCCTTTTGAGTTTAACAAGTATCTATAGGTAATTGTTATTGATTCGGGTATATCGGGATTGAGTTTTTTAAACAAATTATGTTTCCCATTATCCGAAACTGTCTCATGCCCCTACTCCTATAATTGTTAGTCAGCTTCAGATTTTGGTATTCAAGTTAAGTACTTATTATTTATGCTGCAATGCAAATTTATGAAAAAAAATCTGTTTTTCTTGCAAATAATTTCACACTACGATTTCTTACTTATGTCGGTAGGTAATATCGGATCTAGGTCGTTTGCCAGTGGTATGCTTCCTTGGTGACTCTGGTCTCGAATATATCTAAGAGATACCAAGGTAAACGTTTCTTTGCTTATTAGATATGATAAGGAAATTAAGATATTGAACTTTTTTGTTTGTTTGAATAGCAGCCATCAGACAATCCAATCGCAAGTACACCAGTAAGTATAAAACTAAGGTGGAAAAATGAGCAGGCTAAGTAACATGTCAAAATGGGTCATCTTTTGATATGGTCCAGGTCGGGTTCACTTACACACAATATGTCAAAATTAATGACTTTGTATTATTCATCTAATAATTGTCATTTTTGACCCATTTGACCCATATCATATTGAAATCAAAACTATTTTTAATAGGTTTCCAACTTGAATTTTAACAATCTTCATCCAATTTTCTACCTGTGTTTTACCTATTAGAGACTTTAACCAGTATTTTCATTCACCTGGTTATTTTCTTAGCATGTATTATCCCATTGACACACTAAACATAAAATCTGCATAGTAGAACATTACCTTAATCTAATTGCCTTATGCCGTCCGAGTGGAAATTAAGTTTGCACAAAAAAGCAAAATGTTTAATTTCCGATAGACACTTTGTGGTGAGTTAGATGTTTGTTTTCCCGGTTCCTAAACGAAAAGGATCAATATGCTGCACACTTATACCTAAAACTAACTACTTTTTGCTTATCATAGAGGATTTGATACCTGGTAAAGTACCTTCCTAAACTACACCCTAACTAATTAAAAAAACCAACCACTAACCTTAAAGGTATATGCGTTATTGTTTGAATCAAAAGACTTTCAAAATGTAGCTGCATTATCAGTTGGCTCGTTGTCTCCATATCTACATAACCAAGTATCAACAATATTCAGGTGTAAAATACTTATGAACTACCTAATATATCTTTACGCTTATCGTTTTTGTTATAAAGATAAATGCAGTTGCTCATCTTTTTATAAACATGATATTCCTAGTAATTATTTCAAACCCAGTTTCATTTTAATTCGCAAAACTAAACCAACAATTAGCAATTGGACTCTCAAGTGCACTGCTTTCTGATGATGCAAAATTGGCTTGTGACTAATCACTAGTGGCAATCTAACTAAGGGGTTGTTTCTTTTTTCCCTTAGCTAAGGGAATGGGCCCACACAAGTATTTAATAATATTAATTTTTTGTGTGGAACCCAATTATTTCCACTAATACATCTATATATACAAGGTTTAAAATGTCTCTCTCTCCCCATTAAGACACACTAAGATGGGTCCCATATAGACCCCACCCATCTCTTAGCTAACAAAAAAAATAAGAGAAATGCTACATCCACCTACAATTTACAAAAAAAAACCCACACGATGACATGTCACTTCCAGATTGGTGTGGTTTTTCTCTCTCCTCTTTTAATAAACCACTCACTTTCTAACACATCCTTGCCATGTCATCGTGTGGGTTTTTTTTGTAAATTGTAGGTGGATGTAGCATTTCTCAAAAAATAAACACCCCCTAAGTATACTTGGAGGCCAAGATTTTATGAAAGTTTATATGGGCCAAACTCCTTTTCGGTTCTCACCAATGCTATATTCCCATAAGTAGAAAAATACTCCTTTAAGTGATCATTCCACACATAACGTATCATAGGAGAAGAAAGACAACAAATTGTTGAGAAATATTTGGTGAGAAATGGTGCAAATAAGGAGAACAGCCGATTACAAGTAACAAAGTTATATGTACAAGTGCCTTTATATAAAGTCCAAGAGAATTAAGAACAACTTCAGCTAGGACCACTACAATTTATAAGACGCCTCACAACATGAATCAATGTGAGTTCAAATCAGTGTACCAGTGTTTATTTCCGAACAGAGGAATGTACAAATGCGTCTACATGCTCAGATTATTGATTCAGATTGTATGTATTCGATTACGGTTGTTACCAGATATGCCTTTTATTTAGTGTATATTAACATGTATTATTTCGTATGATTAGCTTACTAGTTCTCTTAGTGGCATGATTTAAATTGTCTATTTAATGTAGTTGCTTAGTGTATCAAACTCACTAAGCCTCTCGTTAGGCATACACGAATATTATGCACATAGCAGATACCAGTGATGGAGACTTCGATATGGAAAATGAGCTTTAAGAATCTAAGAAATGTCGACTCGAATTAGAATATACGTATGCAGGGAACATGGGTTGACTTGGTCTATAAATACAGCAGTTTTGTTCTTTATTACCCACAATCTATATGTGACATACAGGGCATGTCCCCAGTTAAATGAGGTTTATTTGGATAAACATACAGTTGTTCAAGACAACATGAAAACTTAACAACAAATTCCACAATCATATAAATGTTTTGTTACAACTGGCGTCCACCCTTAAGTGAATTTGTTGTGTATTTCTAATCCGGGTCTGCCGTAGTGTTGATAAATTTAAGTGCAGGCGGGCAACGGGGAGCCACACAGACACCTATTGTGTAAATACTCGTTGCTTGTAAAGTCTTGCAAGTTTCCACCTTGGGGAATCTGTCCACACATCCTATTATAACTCACATTCAAAAACTGGAAACTTAATCCAGTTAATGACTGTGGTAAGTTCCCAAAGATCTTATTATGATTCACATCTAGCGATGTCAAACTTGCAGGAAAAACCACCTCGGACATATTAAACTCGAAACTATTCCTCGAGAAATCAGCAATTTGAATAGTCTTGTTTGGTCCAAAAAACATGCTAATGTCCCCCGTAAGCTGGTTTCTTGAGAAATCGATCACACTGAAATTTAAGTACCCTAGTGATTTAGGTATTGTTCCAGTAAGTTGGTTATGTGAAAGATAAAGATCTGGGATAGATCCTTTGAACGAACCGAACGAATCTGGTATGATGCCAGTTAACTTGTTTCTATCCAAGTGTATAGCACCAAGGTTCGTTAAAGAAGCGAGTTCTGGTGGGATAGAGCCCGTGAGATCATTAAATGAAAGGTCTAGAAAATTTAGGTTTTTGAGTTGGCTAAGGAACGAAGGAACTGGCCCGGTTAAGTTGGTCCAACTTAACCGTAGCATAGTCAGGTGTGTGAGTTTAGTTATCGCGGATGGGATTGTTCCCGTGAGGTTTGTCAGTTTTCGGAGAACTAACGTTTGGAGGAATGGTAAATCACCAACAGCATTCGGGATTTGGCCCGAAATGTTGCCCTGGAATATGGTGAGAGCGATTATACGGCTAGTGTTTAAATCGCATTCGACATTGTACCATTGGCAACAATCTAGTGTTTTCTGCCAAGAGGCTAAATGATAAGGGTTTCCAAAGGATTTTTTGATTTCAAATAGGACTTTTTCATCATCTTTGTTGCAAACTTGCTTTGAGAGAGATAAGATGGGGAGAGTGAGTAAGATAAAGAGAGGGATTGTGAACAATGATTTCCTCATTTTGTTAGTTTGTTTGTGTGTGGTTTTGAATTGTGTTAGGATTGCTTGTTTATTTATAGATTTTGGAGAGGCAAAATAGATTACGACTTCTTGATAACTCTCTTTCAAACGAAACGTAGGTCTAGGTGCGCATTTATTTACCTCCCACAGTTTGTTTTGGTAGGTATAGTGATAATAAGCTGAAGAATTTTAGATGTGACTTAAGTATTAGAGGCATTTGTAAAGAGTGATGATTTGCACACTCTACAAATATAGTTGCACACTTAAATTTATGGTATTTTGACATTTATACTTCAAAGTAAGGGTATAAATTTCAAGACACATTGGCAAAAAAAAAAAAAAAAAAAAATGTCAAGACACCATAAATTAGAGTGTGCAAATTATCACTCATTGTAAATGAAGAGTATAAAATTTCAAAACAATTTCGATTACATGAATTAGTATATGAAAATCAAAACAAAACCTTATCCAGGTGTTAACATTAAAAGTCAAATTAGTATGAACGTAACACACTACTGACTAATATACCCCGACTGCTTGACAGTTGGGACTTGATAGCTAGTCAAACATAATACCCTGTAATAGTTAGGGAAAATGTCATCTAATACTAATTAAGTTTTATCATTGTTTTACTAAAGTTATTCGTACTTTATTTCATCTATAAAAATCACTCAATTTTTAATATCATCTAACTTTAGTAAACTCGAGTTTCAAAACTGTTTTAGTTTTATGTGTATAAAGGCTTTTTGAATAAAAAATTGAATTATGTTTATGAAATTGGTTATTATTTTTTTTAAATAAAATAATTTTTTATCAATCAAAAACTTAATTTGTGGACAATATTTGTTGGACAGAGAGAATATATACACATATAGAGCAAAATGAAGATAATGAGAAAAAGTCAATGAGAACTCGACAGGGACCGCTTATACCTTCACCAATGGATCCTACCCAAGAGAGGTGATGGGTTTCTAATAAATTAAAATACAAAATTGGGTTTCTAAACAAAAATTATAAAGGTATCTTATTAGTCAAAGATTTTGTGTTTACGTCTAATAAGAAACGTGTGTGAGTTGAAGTAGACAAACCAATTTTTGAAAGGAAAAAAAAATGTAATTTTATGACTCGCATGTATGAGATCTCATCAAGCATATATTTTAGCTTTTTATTTTTGAACAAGTACATTTCAACAAAACTCTAGCCAGAAAGAAAAAAACTAAAAAAGTACAAGCCACTGTTTGGATTCTATGAAAATCTAGAATCGAATGTCTTAGCTTGAAAAAGTTCAAATAAAGACCTTAATTAAGGCTGTAAACGAATCAGACATTTTGTTAACGTTCGTTAGTTTTATCGGACATGAACACTTCGTTTATTAAGAAATGAGGTGGTCCATTAAAACATTTCAAATGGACATAAACAAACAAACATAATTAAATTTAAAGGAAAACAAACATAAACTATTCAAAATGTATATAAACTTGTATTTTATAAGTGTTGTTTTTGTCTGAGGAAACCAGATTTATAAGTATGTAATAAAAGGATATGATATACGGAAATAAGCAAATAAATTAACTTGAGCAAACATTAACGAACGTATAAACAAACTTTTGTGAACATAAATGAATGGACCAAATTTTGTTCATCTTCATATATTTAACTAGACGAATGCAAATGAACATTTTACTAACAATTCATGAACTATTCAATGAAATTTGAGTTTGTTACAAGGCTACTCATATTAAGGGTAATTCCATATATCCCCAACAGATTTCAAAATTGAGTTTTTCCCTAATTAGTTTGTGTGGTCAAGTGACGCTTGTAATGTTTTTTCATCATGTTTGTACATATCCTCTGCTCGCAACTTGTTAGGTCCTTTTCAAATAGTGTTGCCCAAGAAATAGCTAGAAAATAGTTTACAAGAGCTATGCTTCAACCGAGATGCTTTTTGAAACAACGTGAATTTTCATTCAAAGCAAGAAACGAGAGGAATGAGTTATTACAAGGGATAGTACAAACGTACTTTGAATGGCCTACTATAAAAATTGGAAAGGATGACGAGTTTGTTTGTTTGTTTTTTTTTTTTTTTTTTTTTTTTTTTTTTTTTTTTCCTTTATTTTATTTTATTTTCGAAACGTCGATTTTATAAAGAAAACAAAAACTAGTAAGATGCTAGAAATTACAAGGAAATAAGATTAGGTTCTTAATCCAAGAGATCCAATCGATCTTGGATTTACAACGATTCGAAATCTAAAGAAAAGACATGTGAACGATGTCATCAAAAATAAAATCTCTTCTCGGCCGACTTGAACCGAATAAAAACTGATTTCTGAACTTCCAAATGAACCACCAAGAGACGTAACAAATTCCTTCCAAAATCTCCTCCTTACGTTTAACAAGACGAGCATTTAAGAGCCAATTGAGCCACTTGGCATAAGAGTTGAAAGAAGAGATATCAAGATCCCACCAACGACATATTTTGTGCATGATATTCCGAGATAGAGAGTAGGAGAAAAAAATGTGAGATGTAGTTTCCACAGCCACGTTACATAAAGGACATAAGATCGACTGAATCTCCAATCCACGAGAAGAAAGATTAAACCAAGAAGGTAATTTATCCATACTAATCTTCCAAGCTAGAATAGTTATCTTGATAGGAATCATTTTTACCCAACGGGTTGGACCATCAGAATTAGGAAGAAGAACATCATCCATATGATTTCTAACCGATCTAACCGTGAAATCACCCTAAGCATTAAGCGACCAAGACCAGCGATCATGCACTTGAGGGAGAAGAACCTCTGACATAATAGAAACTAAATTTTTGTATTGCTCGTCTTCAACTCCACTTCTAGGCAAACGGCGGAAAGAAAGGGATAAAGAAGCATTACCCATTTTCTCCGCCACAATATCTTTTTTTGCCTCCAATGCAAAAAGTCTAGGATGCGTCGTTTTTAAAGCAGAGTCACCTAGCCATACGTCTTCCCAAAAGAGAGTGCTCTCTCCATTCCTTAATTTTCGTTTGATAAAAGAAACCCAGTCAATACCATTTGATTTAAGGGAGAATAGATCACGAACCAACTCCTGCCATATAGAGCCATTGATCTTTGTCTGAGAATCATAAATATTTCCTTTAACTTTATGAATTGCTTTAATGAGACGAGAACAGAAGGAAGAACTTTGTGTGAGAAGTCTCCATATCCATTTAAAAAGAAGAGCCTGGTTAGTGGCGTATAAGCTGGAGACTCCAAGCCCACCATTAGACTTTGACGCTAAGATCTTTTCCCAGCAAACCCAAACCATTTTTCTATCAGTCTTATCAGCACCATAGAAAAAATCTCTACGAATAGATTCCAATTCTTTTAAAACAGTAGCAGGAACTCTATAGATCAACATGTAATAAAGCAGAAGAGCTGTAATGACAGATTTGAGAAGAGTCAGCCGACTGATTGGCTCCAAACGGTCAACCTAAATTGACCAGGGAATGGTAAACAAGGTCAAACAGCCTAGAGTCAATGCTCCGTGGAAGTATAAGGTTTCCCCGGGTCGTTATGTCCCGACGAGGTGTGAATGGCTAACAAACGGTTTCGTGATCGGGTGAATTTGGATGAAAAGGGGTTTGTGAATGATTTGAACTAAGGAATATACAATGAAATAGCTTAAACAAGCTATATGAATAAGACGGGAAGCTGAGAAAATCCAGAAACGATTTAAACCTAAAAACGCGTACGTAACGTTTAAATAAAACGTAGACGTACAAAATAAAACGTAAAAACTGAAATCTGAAAACACCCAGGGGGTGAAAATGACTTTTTTACAAACCTAAAGTTAAAAGAAAATTTTTAGAAAATAAAAATAAATTTTAACCCTAATTAATTATTTAATATTAATTAAATACTAATTATTACTAATTATTAATATTTAAACAACTTAAATATAATACAATGTTAATTAAATACTAAAAAGGTGAAAATAAAATTTCTAAAGTTATAAAATAACTAAAAACAAGTTTTAAAAATAAAAATAAGTATTTTTGTCTTTTTGTGGGTTTTATATTAATTAATTACTAATTAAATATTAATTACCTAATTAAACTATTTTAAATTAAGAAAAATACTAAATGAACAGTAAAAAGTCTAATAAAATTTCTAAAATTATTTTACATTATATAAAAGCTAGGAAAAATATAAAAACTAGGTTTTACTTAATAAAAACTAATTATGCTATTTTAAACTTAATATTAATTAATAATTAATAAAACTAAAATTAATTCTAATAAATACTAAATAGTAAAATAAAAATCTGAAAAAATTATTATAAATACTTTAATATATAAGGAATTTAATAAAAATATAAAATAGCTAAGTACTTAATAAAAATTTAAAAATGAAAATTAAAATTAAATTACATTAAATAGAAACTATCACTTAATATTAAATTTGTTTTTCTTGATTTTTCTTTTACAAACCTATTAAATACTTAAAAACAAACACTTTTTGTAAAAACAAACTTTTTGTAAACTAAAAATAAGCTGAATGGAAAGCCAAAAAGCCAACAGTTGACTTTAGTTGACCATAATGGAAAATAAGCTAAAATGGCTTAAAGTGGGACCCACTCTGATCAAAACTGATTCAAATAACTTATTAGAACTTGTTTAAGCTAGAAAAAGCACAATGGGACCACTGAATAAGCTATAAGCCACAAATAAGCACTTGGCTTATTGTGTTAGGACTGAAAAGTGGGACAGAGTTCAAGGCTCAAACTAGGTGGGTCCCAGTGGTTTCTAGGTCAACCAAGAGGTCAAAACATGGACCCTGGTAGGAGGGGGATTGGGAGGAACAAGATTCATGGCCTGGAGCCCACTGGTTTGGCTGGAAAACCACCACCAAGTGGTGGTGGTGGTGGTGTGTCTGCTGAGACAGAGCAGAGGCTCAGCCCTGCAGGTTAGTTTGGGGCAAAGTGGGGCCCAGGGAAAAATTTCTAAAAATGTAATGAAGAAAGGAAATCAAATACTAGCTGGTAGAGAACAAATTTCAACAAGATTCAAGCCATGAAGACAACCACAAAATTCACTAATATTCCTTGAACTTTTGCAAAAATCTGAAAATGGGCAAATTGACTTTTATTGAAAACTAGCTCAGTTGACTTTTATGAACTTTTGCAGCTTCTAAATGATTAGTACATGTTAATTAGACCTAATGAAAACTAAATTAAGCAAACTAAGCTAATTTCATATTGAAATCAAAGGATTGACACACCTAATAGTCCAACAGTGGACTGTTATGTAATTTAAGGTGAGATTTTGACTTTTGGTTGAGTAAGAACAAGTTTTATGACTCTAAAGGCCTAATTTAACCTAATACAGATTATCTATAACAAAACAACAACATAACAACAACAGAAGTGAACCAATCAAGCTATATCCAAACACCCCCTTTAATACTGAAAATGGCAATTTGTGAAGCAACTAGCATATGCAAACCATGAAACTGAAATTTAAACCTTCACCAAGACTTGATAAGCATTATTAAACTGAAATTAAACATAAATGAAGCATATGAACAATGGTTACCACAAAATGGAAAAATGCTTACTATTGATGCCAAGCTGAGAAATGGAACCAGGGGAAACCAACTCACAACCTACACACCTAATGCTCACCAGAGCTTCTAAACCATTACCATACTTCCAAAATCCAAAATACTCCTTGCTTGCATAACCTTGAACACTGAATTTCTTATTTATTTCTATTTATTTTGATTTTTTGGAATTTTTTTAGTAAAACTAAATTAGAGTCCTCTAAGTGGTACAAAAGCTTCAAAAAACTTGAAAGGGAACTGAAATGAGATGGAATAAACTGAAACAACAACAATTGACAAGATTTAAGTAAATTTGTCAAAATCACTTGAATTTGTTAATTGTGAATTAAAACTGATAACTGAAACTGAGATACTTGAACATTAAACTTTCATTAATATTAAAAACATAATACAAAGTGAAATTAAACTGGAATTAAAGGTTTCAAGACAAAAAATTAAAGTTACACTACGAATTGGTCTAAAAACATGTGACAGGCATCTTCTTCTCTATCTCTTCATCTTTATAGACCCTGGAGAGATACTTGGACTTTTCCCACACCTTGTGGACCGTTGGATTAGCTTCTATCATTTCGACCGTTCAAATGGGGATTTGGCGGGAAATTGGTAAAAGGGCAGATAGTGGAGTTGGTGGAGAAATTAATGAGGAGGGGGGGGAAGGTGAGGTTATTAATGAGAATTGGTGAATGTTGGTGAGGATTTTGTGGTGAGGAGGGGGGGATAGGGGAGACAATGGAGCGTAGTTTAGGGAGGTTGGGGGTGATGAACAGTGGTCGGGTCAAAGGGGTTTGACTGACCATTGACCGGGGTGAGTTATTAGTTTAGGATTTGGGCTAAGTGGTGGGCTGAGGTGTGGACTGGGTCAGATTTGGGTGGGCTGTTTGTGGATCAGACAAAAGGGTTGGTTTGGTTTGTTTGTTTGTTTGTTTATTTTGCAAAAACCACAAGGACTATTGTTGTAATTTCTGAAAAGTCATGGACTGAAAATGTACAAAATACAAAGTGCTCCCAAGTACTAATCTTGCCATATTCTAATAATATAAGGACCATAAATTTATTTTTTTTCATTTTAAAACACACCAGGGACCAAAACTGACAAGTTTGCAAAGTACAGGGACCAAACATGTAATTTTCCACAAAACTTTCACCCAGGGACTAAAAATGATTTTTGTAACTTCCCAAGGACCCAAAATGTTTTTTTATTCAAAATTATCCCACCAAGGACTGAATCTGCCAAAATCTGTAACTTCAGGGGCCAAACTGTAAATTTCCAAAACTTTTCAATTTTTCACCAAAGGACTAAATATGACAATTTATGATTTCAAAAGGACCTTTGGTGATAATTTTCCATATTTTGAATATCCATGGACTAAATTTGTAATTTTATGAAAGTTGAGGGACTGAAACTGCCAATTTTGCAAACTTTGTGCGTTTTTCATTTGTTTTTGCTCATTTTGCATCTAAAACATATAAAACACAATTTTGAAATATTTTTAGTATTTTGATGCATTTTTGAGTGTTTTTGTATGTTTTGCAGTTCAGATTATACAAAAAATGATGATGTTTGAGCACTCATCAATCCCCCACACTAAACTATTGCTAGTCCCTAGCAATACTGTTTTGAAAACTTGATGGATTTGAAAAAACTCTTTACCAAAAGCCATCACTTCTGGAGTAGCCAGGTGTAAGAACTGTGGCACACCTGATAACCGTGTGATTTTGAGCAAACCACCAGCTATCAACGGATTTGAGTAGTCTTTACCAAAAGCCGTTTGCTTCTGGACTAGCCAGCTCTTGATGGAATAGTCAACATCTTGGTGAGCTGATTACCAATTATGGATTTTCCACGGCCTTTACCACAAGCCATAATCTTGCGGGCTAGCCAACTCATTTGTTTTCGGGGAGTTGAGGAACCATACAATTTTGGGCAAATTGCCAGCCGTCAACGGATTTGATATGTCTTTACCAAGGGCCGTTTGCTCCTGGACTAGCCAATCCCTTTTGTCGGTTAGACAAGGCGGACTGATTACCACAAAAATTTTGAAGCACCAGTGAAAAATTTTTGAAAATTTTGAAATTTTGGCAAAAACGGGGGTATTATATAGTAAAATGTGATAAAATTCGCTAGAATAGCGAATACCCCCCCCACACTTAGCATGAATATTGTCCTCAATATTCAAAATCCCGGCTATTATGCCGACATTTTGAACGTAAAAGGGCAACATTACAAGCTAAGCGTGGAAAACACCATTTTGTATTTTCACTTTTGTAATCATAGCATGGGGGACTCCCCTACACTTAGGGTGAAAACCCTATAAGCATGCTACTGTTTTTGTTTACCGAGTCGCTAGCATTGACTCGACCCCGAATTCATTTGTCCTTGGGGAAGCATGAGGTGGAAGAAACAATCTCAATCGGACTTTCATTCAAGATGTTTGGACAAACATATGAAGCACGTGAAAGTTCCACACCGATGAGATAAGTATCCGGCTCAAGATAATGATACATGAAAATGCCGGGATCAAATATAGTGTCTTCACTCCCGAAGGAGTGAAGAAGAGAGGAAGGAACCTCGAGAACAGGCTCATTAGCCTGAGTTTGGATTTCAAAGGTTAAGCTCGTAAACAACCCGGGAGGGTGGGTGGGAATTTGCAAATTCTCAAGATTGAGAGTATCTCCCCCCGGGTTATCATACTCCGGAGGAGTAATGATAAGGTGATCAATGATGGGCTCAAAAGATATTTCATCAACATCATTGATGTCTCCATGAGATAAAGACTTTTCATCAGTGGGTGAATCATTAAGCCCGATATTGAGATAAGAATTGAGTGATGGATCATCATCATTCAATAAACTTTCAAGGAACAGAATATCCCCCTCAGAATCAAGATAGTTTTCATCAACTTCATACGAAGTTGAACTATCTAGAGCAAGGAATGCTTCGACTTCTTCCATATCATCTTTGAAATCAAAGATATCATCATCACCTCCCGATGGAAGTGGATTGGATTGAGTAAGTTCATCGGTGAACTCCTCGAGAAGAAAGTCAACATTAGAGTGGGGAAGGGATGCATCAACATACTCAATGTCTCCATAAGATAAACAATCATCACTAGAATCAGAGACAGTCTCAATTTGATCATTTGGATTATCATGGGTGGAAGGAATATCACACACTTGATCAAAAGTTCCCTGTGACTCTCTCGGGATTGGGACAAGGATCTCAACACTAGACTTTATTAATTCGTCCGATTCCTTATTAGGAACAGTGCTGAGATGCTCATCCCCCATGTTTAGAGAGTGAGTGTGAACTTCGGGTGTGATATCAACAGACTGAGGGAGATGAGAGGAGCTAGCATTCATGGAATTTTCAAGTTCCATTTGTTCAACGGCTAGTAATTTCCCCGTCTCATTATTTTCTCCCTGATTTTCAATGGGAGGAATCACAAGTGATGAATCTGACGAACCCTTATAAAATTGAAGGATATCAAGGGTATCTTCATTATTACTATCGTCATCACAGTCTAGAAGAGCAGCTTGACGAAATTTGGCACGTGTTATAGCTGCTTGCTCTAAGACAAGTAATTCTTCCATGCTCAATTCGTTTTTAGCCTCTCGTTCTTCAGCAAGTAATTCTGCCATAGATTTCTCACGAGAGTCTTGAAACGATGTAGTAACCAACTCCTCCTTAAGTTCTTTTAAAATATCAAGAGCCTTTAGTAAAAGGTCTTGCTCGGTTTTTTGAGGAGTTGTGTGAATCATATCGTACTGTGGAGGTGGGTCTGAAAACGAATAGTCGTAATTGTTACAAGGAAATGGATTCCTTGTTTGACAATCCGAGCTTGAGTGTGGACCTCCACAGAAATTACAACAGTAAAACTGATGTGGCTGTGGGTGATAAGTGCTAGAGTTATAATTATTACCAGGAAATTGCTCATAGACAAGCGTGTTTCCCGATTGACAATCATAACTGTAGTGTGAACCACCACAGTACTCACAACAGTAAGACTGCTGAGACTGATGGTGTGGTAACTGATGGAATGAATCAGTCGTGTCATGGTAGGAATAGGGATCTTGGTTATAGACAGACCTGTTTCCCGACTCTACCATGCCACAGCTGGGGCAATTGCCACCATTATGAGGCTTACCACACCATTGGCAAACCAGAAAGTGTGGATGAGACATAGAAAGAATCAAATGTGTATAGAGGGTGAAGAAATGAGAATAAAAAATGTGAGAGGGTAAAGGTGAATGTTTTTGGGTTTTTGGATAAACATTTTGTACAAATGATAAAGAAAATGTTTTTGTGTTCGTTGAAAACTGAGTTTAAAATGTTTTCGGGAACGGTTTTGTTTTGATAATGGGAAAATATGAACAAAGGATGGATAAATGTACAATGGAATGAATCCCAAAGATACTAATCAGAAAAACCGTTCAGAATAGCGCGTACACCTCCCCGGCAGCGGCGCCAAAAATTGATTGATGCTAAACCACCTAACTTATATTGACCAAATAATGGTCAACAAAGTCAAACAGCCTAGAGTCAATGCTCCGCGGAAGTATAAGGTTTCCCCGGGTCGTTATGTCCCGACGAGGTGTGAATGGCTAACAAACGGTTTCGTGATCGGGTGAATTTGGATGAAAAGGGGTTTGTGAATGATTTGAACTAAGGAATCTACAATGAAATAGCTTAAACAAGCTATATGAATAAGACGGGAAGCTGAGAAAATCCAGAAACGATTTAAACCTAAAAACGCGTACGTAACGTTTAAATAAAACGTAGACGTACAAAATAAAACGTAAAAACTGAAATCTGAAAACACCCAGGGGGTGAAAATGACTTTTTTACAAACCTAAAGTTAAAAGAAAATTTTTAGAAAATGAAAATAAATTTTAACACTAATTAATTATTTAATATTAATTAAATACTAATTATTAATATTTAAACAACTTAAATATAATACAATGTTAATTAAATACTAAAAAGGTGAAAATAAAATTTCTAAAGTTATAAAATAACTAAAAACAAGTTTTAAAAATAAAAATAAGTATTTTTGTCTTTTTGTGGGTTTTATATTAATTAATTACTAATTAAATATTAATTACCTAATTAAACTATTTTAAATTAAGAAAAATACTAAATGAACAGTAAAAAGTCTAATAAAATTTCTAAAATTATTTTATATTATATAAAAGCTAGGAAAAATATAAAAACTAGGTTTTACTTAATAAAAACTAATTATGCTATTTTAAACTTAATATTAATTAATAATTAATAAAACTAAAATTAATTCTAATAAATACTAAATAGTAAAATAAAAATCTGAAAAAATTATTATAAATACTTTAATATATAAGGAATTTAATAAAAATATAAAATAGCTAAGTACTTAATAAAAATTTAAAAATGAAAATTAAAATTAAATTACATTAAATAGAAACTATCACTTAATATTAAATTTGTTTTTCTTGATTTTTCTTTTACAAACCTATTAAATACTTAAAAACAAACACTTTTTGTAAAAACAAACTTTTTGTAAACTAAAAATAAGCTGAATGGAAAGCCAAAAAGCCAACAGTTGACTTTAGTTGACCATAATGGAAAATAAGCTAAAATGGCTTAAAGTGGGACCCACTCTGATCAAAACTGATTCAAATAACTTATTAGAACTTGTTTAAGCTAGAAAAAGCACAATGGGACCACTGAATAAGCTATAAGCCACAAATAAGCACTTGGCTTATTGTGTTAGGACTGAAAAGTGGGACAGAGTTCAAGGCTCAAACTAGGTGGGTCCCAGTGGTTTCTAGGTCAACCAAGAGGTCAAAACATGGACCCTGGTAGGAGGGGGATTGGGAGGAACAAGATTCATGGTCTGGAGCCCACTGGTTTGGCTGGAAAACCACCACCAAGTGGTGGTGGTGGTGGTGTGTCTGCTGAGACAGAGCAGAGGCTCAGCCCTGCAGGTTAGTTTGGGGCAAAGTGGGGCCCAGGGAAAAATTTCTAAAAATGTAATGAAGAAAGGAAATCAAGTACTAGCTGGTAGAGAACAAATTTCAACAAGATTCAAGCCATGAAGACAACCACAAAATTCACTAATATTCCTTGAACTTTTGCAAAAATCTGAAAATGGGCAAATTGACTTTTATTGAAAACTAGCTCAGTTGACTTTTATGAACTTTTGCAGCTTCTAAATGATTAGTACATGTTAATTAGACCTAATGAAAACTAAATTAAGCAAACTAAGCTAATTTCATATTGAAATCAAAGGATTGACACACCTAATAGTCCAACAGTGGACTGTTATGTAATTTAAGGTGAGATTTTGACTTTTGGTTGAGTAAGAACAAGTTTTATGACTCTAAAGGCCTAATTTAACCTACTACAGATTATCTATAACAAAACAACAACATAACAACAACAGAAGTGAACCAATCAAGCTATATCCAAACACCCCCTTTAATACTGAAAATGGCAATTTGTGAAGCAACTAGCATATACAAACCATGAAACTGAAATTTAAACCTTCACCAAGACTTGATAAGCATTATTAAACTGAAATTAAACATAAATGAAGCATATGAACAATGGTTACCACAAAATGGAAAAATGCTTACTATTGATGCCAAGCTGAGAAATGGAACCAGGGGAAACCAACTCACAACCTACACACCTAATGCTCACCAGAGCTTCTAAACCATTACCATACTTCCAAAATCCAAAATACTCCTTGCTTGCATAACCTTGAACACTGAATTTCTTATTTATTTCTATTTATTTTGATTTTTTGGAATTTTTTTAGTAAAACTAAATTAGAGTCCTCTAAGTGGTACAAAAGCTTCAAAAAACTTGAAAGGGAACTGAAATGAGATGGAATAAACTGAAACAACAACAATTGACAAGATTTAAGTAAATTTGTCAAAATCACTTGAATTTGTTAATTGTGAATTAAAACTGATAACTGAAACTGAGATACTTGAACATTAAACTTTCATTAATATTAAAAACAGAATACAAAGTGAAATTAAACTGGAATTAAAGGTTTCAAGAAAAAAAATTAAAGTTACACTACGAATTGGTCTAAAAACATGTGACAGGCATCTTCTTCTCTATCTCTTCATCTTTATAGACCCTGGAGAGATACTTGGACTTTTCCCACACCTTGTGGACCGTTGGATTAGCTTCTATCATCTCGACCGTTCAAATGGGGATTTGGCGGGAAATTGGTAAAAGGGCAGATAGTGGAGTTGGTGGAGAAATTAATGAGGAGGGGGAAGGTGAGGTTATTAATGAGAATTGGTGAATGTTGGTGAGGATTTTGTGGTGAGGAGGGGGGATAGGGGAGACAATGGAGCGTAGTTTAGGGAGGTTGGGGGTGATGAACAGTGGTCGGGTCAAAGGGGTTTGACTGACCATTGACCGGGGTGAGTTATTAGTTTAGGATTTGGGCTAAGTGGTGGGCTGAGGTGTGGACTGGGTCAGATTTGGGTGGGCTGTTTGTGGATCAGACAAAAGGGTTGGTTTGGTTTGTTTGTTTGTTTGTTTATTTTGCAAAAACCACAAGGACTATTGTTGTAATTTCTGAAAAGTCATGGACTGAAAATGTACAAAATACAAAGTGCTCCCAAGTACTAATCTTGCCATATTCTAATAATATAAGGACCATAAATTTATTTTTTTTCATTTTAAAACACACCAGGGACCAAAACTGACAAGTTTGCAAAGTACAGGGACCAAACATGTAATTTTCCACAAAACTTTCACCCAGGGACTAAAAATGATTTTTGTAACTTCCCAAGGACCCAAAATGTTTTTTTATTCAAAATTATCCCACCAAGGACTGAATCTGCCAAAATCTGTAACTTCAGGGGCTAAACTGTAAATTTCCAAAACTTTTCAATTTTTCACCAAAGGACTAAATATGACAATTTATGATTTCAAAAGGACCTTTGGTGATAATTTTCCATATTTTGAATATCCATGGACTAAATTTGTAATTTTATAAAAGTTGAGGGACTGAAACTGCCAATTTTGCAAACTTTGTGCGTTTTTCATTTGTTTTTGCTCATTTTGCATCTAAAACATATAAAACACAATTTTGAAATATTTTTAGTATTTTGATGCATTTCTGAGTGTTTTTGTATGTTTTGCAGTTCAGATTATACCAAAAATGATTAGTGTTTGAGCACTCATCAATCCCCCACACTAAACTATTGCTAGTCTCTAGCAATACTGTTTTGAAAACTTGATGGATTTGAAAAAACTCTTTACCAAAAGCCATCACTTCTGGAGTAGCCAGGTGTAAGAACTGTGGCACACCTGATAACCGTGTGATTTTGAGCAAACCACCAGCTATCAACGGATTTGAGTAGTCTTTACCAAAAGCCGTTTGCTTCTGGACTAGCCAGCTCTTGATGTAATAGTCAACATCTTGGTGAGCTGATTACCAATTATGGATTTTCCACGGCCTTTACCACAAGCCATAATCTTGCGGGCTAGCCAACTCATTTGTTTTCGGGGAGTTGAGGAACCATACAATTTTGGGCAAATTGCCAGCCGTCAACGGATTTGATATGTCTTTACCAAGGGCCGTTTGCTCCTGGACTAGCCAATCCCTTTTGTCGGTTAGACAAGGCGGACTGATTACCACAAAAATTTTGAAGCACCAGTGAAAAATTTTTGAAAATTTTGAAATTTTGGCAAAAACGGGGGTATTATATAGTAAAATGTGATAAAATTCGCTAGAATAGCGAATACCCCCCCCACACTTAGCATGAATATTGTCCTCAATATTCAAAATCCCGGCTATTATGCCGACATTTTGAACGTAAAAGGGCAACATTACAAGCTAAGCGTGGAAAACACCATTTTGTATTTTCACTTTTGTAATCATAGCATGGGGGACTCCCCTACACTTAGGGTGAAAACCCTATAAGCATGCTACTGTTTTTGTTTACCGAGTCGCTAGCATTGACTCGACCCCGAATTCATTTGTCCTTGGGGAAGCATGAGGTGGAAGAAACAATCTCAATCGGACTTTCATTCAAGATGTTTGGACAAACATATGAAGCACGTGAAAGTTCCACACCGATGAGATAAGTATCCGGCTCAAGATAATGATACATGAAAATGCCGGGATCAAATATAGTGTCTTCACTCCCGAAGGAGTGAAGAAGAGAGGAAGGAACCTCGAGAACAGGCTCATTAGCCTGAGTTTGGATTTCAAAGGTTAAGCTCGTAAACAACCCGGGAGGGTGGGTGGGAATTTGCAAATTCTCAAGATTGAGAGTATCTCCCCCCGGGTTATCATACTCCGGAGGAGTAATGATAAGGTGATCAATGATGGGCTCAAAAGATATTTCATCAACATCATTGATGTCTCCATGAGATAAAGACTTTTCATCAGTGGGTGAATCATTAAGCCCGATATTGAGATAAGAATTGAGTGATGGATCATCATCATTCAATAAACTTTCAAGGAACAGAATATCCCCCTCAGAATCAAGATAGTTTTCATCAACTTCATACGAAGTTGAACTATCTAGAGCAAGGAATGCTTCGACTTCTTCCATATCATCTTTGAAATCAAAGATATCATCATCACCTCCCGATGGAAGTGGATTGGATTGAGTAAGTTCATCGGTGAACTCCTCGAGAAGAAAGTCAACATTAGAGTGGGGAAGGGATGCATCAACATACTCAATGTCTCCATAAGATAAACAATCATCACTAGAATCAGAGACAGTCTCAATTTGATCATTTGGATTATCATGGGTGGAAGGAATATCACACACTTGATCAAAAGTTCCCTGTGACTCTCTCGGGATTGGGACAAGGATCTCAACACTAGACTTTATTAATTCGTCCGATTCCTTATTAGGAACAGTGCTGAGATGCTCATCCCCCATGTTTAGAGAGTGAGTGTGAACTTCGGGTGTGATATCAACAGACTGAGGGAGATGAGAGGAGCTAGCATTCATGGAATTTTCAAGTTCCATTTGTTCAACGGCTAGTAATTTCCCCGTCTCATTATTTTCTCCCTGATTTTCAATGGGAGGAATCACAAGTGATGAATCTGACGAACCCTTATAAAATTGAAGGATATCAAGGGTATCTTCATTATTACTATCGTCATCACAGTCTAGAAGAGCAGCTTGACGAAATTTGGCACGTGTTATAGCTGCTTGCTCTAAGACAAGTAATTCTTCCATGCTCAATTCGTTTTTAGCCTCTCGTTCTTCAGCAAGTAATTCTGCCATAGATTTCTCACGAGAGTCTTGAAACGATGTAGTAACCAACTCCTCCTTAAGTTCTTTTAAAATATCAAGAGCCTTTAGTAAAAGGTCTTGCTCGGTTTTTTGAGGAGTTGTGTGAATCATATCGTACTGTGGAGGTGGGTCTGAAAACGAATAGTCGTAATTGTTACAAGGAAATGGATTCCTTGTTTGACAATCCGAGCTTGAGTGTGGACCTCCACAGAAATTACAACAGTAAAACTGATGTGGCTGTGGGTGATAAGTGCTAGAGTTATAATTATTACCAGGAAATTGCTCATAGACAAGCGTGTTTCCCGATTGACAATCATAACTGTAGTGTGAACCACCACAGTACTCACAACAGTAAGACTGCTGAGACTGATGGTGTGGTAACTGATGGAATGAATCAGTCGTGTCATGGTAGGAATAGGGATCTTGGTTATAGACAGACCTGTTTCCCGACTCTACCATGCCACAGCTGGGGCAATTGCCACCATTATGAGGCTTACCACACCATTGGCAAACCAGAAAGTGTGGATGAGACATAGAAAGAATCAAATGTGTATAGAGGGTGAGGAAATGAGAATAAAAAATGTGAGAGGGTAAAGGTGAATGTTTTTGGGTTTTTGGATAAACATTTTGTACAAATGATAAAGAAAATGTTTTTGTGTTCGTTGAAAACTGAGTTTAAAATGTTTTCGGGAACGGTTTTGTTTTGATAATGGGAAAATATGAACAAAGGATGGATAAATGTACAATGGAATGAATCCCAAAGACACTAATCAGAAAAACCGTTCAGAATAGCGCGTACACCTCCCCGGCAGCGGCGCCAAAAATTGATTGATGCTAAACCACCTAACTTATATTGACCAAATAATGGTCAACAAAGTCAAACAGCCTAGAGTCAATGCTCCGCGGAAGTATAAGGTTTCCCCGGGTCGTTATGTCCCGACGAGGTGTGAATGGCTAACAAACGGTTTCGTGATCGGGTGAATTTGGATGAAAAGGGGTTTGTGAATGATTTGAACTAAGGAATCTACAATGAAATAGCTTAAACAAGCTATATGAATAAGACGGGAAGCTGAGAAAATCCAGAAACGATTTAAACCTAAAAACGCGTACGTAACGTTTAAATAAAACGTAGACGTACAAAATAAAACGTAAAAACTGAAATCTGAAAACACCCAGGGGGTGAAAATGACTTTTTTACAAACCTAAAGTTAAAAGAAAATTTTTAGAAAATGAAAATAAATTTTAACACTAATTAATTATTTAATATTAATTAAATACTAATTATTAATATTTAAACAACTTAAATATAATACAATGTTAATTAAATACTAAAAAGGTGAAAATAAAATTTCTAAAGTTATAAAATAACTAAAAACAAGTTTTAAAAATAAAAATAAGTATTTTTGTCTTTTTGTGGGTTTTATATTAATTAATTACTAATTAAATATTAATTACCTAATTAAACTATTTTAAATTAAGAAAAATACTAAATGAACAGTAAAAAGTCTAATAAAATTTCTAAAATTATTTTATATTATATAAAAGCTAGGAAAAATATAAAAACTAGGTTTTACTTAATAAAAACTAATTATGCTATTTTAAACTTAATATTAATTAATAATTAATAAAACTAAAATTAATTCTAATAAATACTAAATAGTAAAATAAAAATCTGAAAAAATTATTATAAATACTTTAATATATAAGGAATTTAATAAAAATATAAAATAGCTAAGTACTTAATAAAAATTTAAAAATGAAAATTAAAATTAAATTACATTAAATAGAAACTATCACTTAATATTAAATTTGTTTTTCTTGATTTTTCTTTTACAAACCTATTAAATACTTAAAAACAAACACTTTTTGTAAAAACAAACTTTTTGTAAACTAAAAATAAGCTGAATGGAAAGCCAAAAAGCCAACAGTTGACTTTAGTTGACCATAATGGAAAATAAGCTAAAATGGCTTAAAGTGGGACCCACTCTGATCAAAACTGATTCAAATAACTTATTAGAACTTGTTTAAGCTAGAAAAAGCACAATGGGACCACTGAATAAGCTATAAGCCACAAATAAGCACTTGGCTTATTGTGTTAGGACTGAAAAGTGGGACAGAGTTCAAGGCTCAAACTAGGTGGGTCCCAGTGGTTTCTAGGTCAACCAAGAGGTCAAAACATGGACCCTGGTAGGAGGGGGATTGGGAGGAACAAGATTCATGGCCTGGAGCCCACTGGTTTGGCTGGAAAACCACCACCAAGTGGTGGTGGTGGTGGTGTGTCTGCTGAGACAGAGCAGAGGCTCAGCCCTGCAGGTTAGTTTGGGGCAAAGTGGGGCCCAGGGAAAAATTTCTAAAAATGTAATGAAGAAAGGAAATCAAATACTAGCTGGTAGAGAACAAATTTCAACAAGATTCAAGCCATGAAGACAACCACAAAATTCACTAATATTCCTTGAACTTTTGCAAAAATCTGAAAATGGGCAAATTGACTTTTATTGAAAACTAGCTCAGTTGACTTTTATGAACTTTTGCAGCTTCTAAATGATTAGTACATGTTAATTAGACCTAATGAAAACTAAATTAAGCAAACTAAGCTAATTTCATATTGAAATCAAAGGATTGACACACCTAATAGTCCAACAGTGGACTGTTATGTAATTTAAGGTGAGATTTTGACTTTTGGTTGAGTAAGAACAAGTTTTATGACTCTAAAGGCCTAATTTAACCTACTACAGATTATCTATAACAAAACAACAACATAACAACAACAGAAGTGAACCAATCAAGCTATATCCAAACACCCCCTTTAATACTGAAAATGGCAATTTGTGAAGCAACTAGCATATGCAAACCATGAAACTGAAATTTAAACCTTCACCAAGACTTGATAAGCATTATTAAACTGAAATTAAACATAAATGAAGCATATGAACAATGGTTACCACAAAATGGAAAAATGCTTACTATTGATGCCAAGCTGAGAAATGGAACCAGGGGAAACCAACTCACAACCTACACACCTAATGCTCACCAGAGCTTCTAAACCATTACCATACTTCCAAAATCCAAAATACTCCTTGCTTGCATAACCTTGAACACTGAATTTCTTATTTATTTCTATTTATTTTGATTTTTTGGAATTTTTTTAGTAAAACTAAATTAGAGTCCTCTAAGTGGTACAAAAGCTTCAAAAAACTTGAAAGGGAACTGAAATGAGATGGAATAAACTGAAACAACAACAATTGACAAGATTTAAGTAAATTTGTCAAAATCACTTGAATTTGTTAATTGTGAATTAAAACTGATAACTGAAACTGAGATACTTGAACATTAAACTTTCATTAATATTAAAAACAGAATACAAAGTGAAATTAAACTGGAATTAAAGGTTTCAAGACAAAAAATTAAAGTTACACTACGAATTGGTCTAAAAACATGTGACAGGCATCTTCTTCTCTATCTCTTCATCTTTATAGACCCTGGAGAGATACTTGGACTTTTCCCACACCTTGTGGACCGTTGGATTAGCTTCTATCATCTCGACCGTTCAAATGGGGATTTGGCGGGAAATTGGTAAAAGGGCAGATAGTGGAGTTGGTGGAGAAATTAATGAGGAGGGGGGGAAGGTGAGGTTATTAATGAGAATTGGTGAATGTTGGTGAGGATTTTGTGGTGAGGAGGGGGGATAGGGGAGACAATGGAGCGTAGTTTAGGGAGGTTGGGGGTGATGAACAGTGGTCGGGTCAAAGGGGTTTGACTGACCATTGACCGGGGTGAGTTATTAGTTTAGGATTTGGGCTAAGTGGTGGGCTGAGGTGTGGACTGGGTCAGATTTGGGTGGGCTGTTTGTGGATCAGACAAAAGGGTTGGTTTGGTTTGTTTGTTTGTTTGTTTATTTTGCAAAAACCACAAGGACTATTGTTGTAATTTCTTAAAAGTCATGGACTGAAAATGTACAAAATACAAAGTGCTCTCAAGTACTAATCTTGCCATATTCTAATAATATAAGGACCATAAATTTATTTTTTTTCATTTTAAAACACACCAGGGACCAAAACTGACAAGTTTGCAAAGTACAGGGACCAAACATGTAATTTTCCACAAAACTTTCACCCAGGGACTAAAAATGATTTTTGTAACTTCCCAAGGACCCAAAATGTTTTTTTATTCAAAATTATCCCACCAAGGACTGAATCTGCCAAAATCTGTAACTTCAGGGGCTAAACTGTAAATTTCCAAAACTTTTCAATTTTTCACCAAAGGACTAAATATGACAATTTATGATTTCAAAAGGACCTTTTGTGATAATTTTCCATAATTTGAATATCCATGGACTAAATTTGTAATTTTATGAAAGTTGAGGGACTGAAACTGCCAATTTTGCAAACTTTGTGCGTTTTTCATTTGTTTTTGCTCATTTTGCATCTAAAACATATAAAACACAATTTTGAAATATTTTTAGTATTTTGATGCATTTCTGAGTGTTTTTGTATGTTTTGCAGTTCAGATTATACCAAAAATGATGAGTGTTTGAGCACTCATCACCGACCACCACTAGAGAGGGTTTTGTTATTCCATTTTGACAATCGAGGATAAATTTTGTCAGTGACTTCCTTCCACGAAATAATTCTTGACATAGATGTTCCAATTTTAAACCTGAGGTAATGAAAAGGAGGAGAAGCTGTGGAACATACTGATGAGGCGAAAAATGAACCGTTTTTAGGGGGTCATTTAAGCCGGAATTCGAATTTATTTGATCAAATATTGCCCTAAATCGTTCATTTTGTGATTTTAGGTACTTTGGGAGTGAATTCTGGAAAAGGAAGCATTTTGGGCGTTTTTGGAGCATAAAAGTGAGGAAAACGACAAAGACTTAATTTTCCTTGTTGGAACAGTACCTGACGGCGTCAAGAAGGAAAATATGACGGCGTCTAGAGCAAAATGGATGACGACCCAGAGAAAACGTGACGGCATCAGAAGTAGGGTGTCAAGAGTTAATTTGGTGACGGCCTAGAGTAGAATTACACATGACGGCGTCACCCAAGGCCGTCACGTGTTAACTTGTCAAAACTGGCGCGCGGAGTAGCTGATATTGTTTTGGTCATAACTTTTGCATACAAACTCGGATTTAGGTGATTCAAAAGCCCACGCGAAGAGGACGAAGAAGTCTATAATTTGGTGAAAAAATGGTTGTGACGCCATCATGTGTAACGAGCTGACGCCGTCATGCCTTGCCGACTGAAAACTTGCCTATAAATATAACATCATAACTTCACTTTTTGTAAGCCCTAAACCCTAAGGTCGATTCCTGGGTTTAGGTAGGTGTTTTTCCAGCAACTTAGAGGGTTTCAATAACTCCATAAACATCTTGTATTGGTTTGATGATTCTATCTCAATTATGTCTTTCATTATTATTGTTGTTTGCTCTTCATTGATTATGTTTTACTAATTCACCTTGTGTCTACTTATGATTATGTGAAACTTGTATATAATTGATTAGATCTTATTGATTCCTTGTTGATGTTTGTGTCTATCTTCATCAATTAGGGTGTGACACTTGGATATGTCTAATTGATTTAGTTTATAATTCTTGATTCCTATTGTCTCTTGTTTAATTGAATGAATTCGATATTAGGCTTAAGAAAACTGGCAGACTTCCATAGGGTAACATGCTTGAACGTCTTAAGAAACATGAACCAATGCGTACTAGCTTACTATGGTTGTATTTAATGCATGAGCGAATTCTAGTGATCCCATGTTAGGAGCTTCTTGCAGGCTCGACATAGGAGTGAAGTAGGAGCTTATAGAGTTGGGGAAGTACGTACGCCACCCCACGAATGGTATTAAGGAATACAACCCGTCAATTAAAACAAGGTGTGACAATTCAAATAGGTAGAATTGGATAGCTAGCAAGGAGTAACATATCATAGGTAGATATGCTTCACTTACCTTGTAGAACCCTATTTTACTTTTCTTGTTAATTAGTTTAATTAGTAGCTTTAGGGTTAGTTTATTCAAGGTTGTAAAAATCGCTAGGCGCTAGTGAGGCGGTCGGGTAGGGCCTAGCGATTAATCGGTTAGGCGGGGATTAATCGGATTGGAATTTTTATGCACAAAATTGTAATTTTAGATATTATGCTATATTATATGTATGAAATAAGCATAATGCATCAAAGTTCAAATATTTCAGGTGTTCAAATATAAACATAATACATAATTCTTCAAAGTTTAAAGTCAAACATAGATATTACTCGGTTTGTTGACTATTTTTAAGTGATCTTTGACTTATTTTGTCCGATTAATTGGTTTGTTGACTAATTTTTAAGCGGTTTTGACTTATTTTTACGCAATTTTGTTGACTGATTCTTAAGCCATTTTGTCCGATTAGACCGATTTTGTCCGATTAATCGGTTTGTTGACCAATTTTTAAGCGATCTTTGACCAGAGCGATTAAATAGGCCGATTATGATAAATCAAGGCGCTTAGTGAGCGATCAACGATTATGCAGGGATTAATCGGCCGCCTGGACCGATTTTTACAACAGAGAGTTTATTAGCAACTAATTCCGCCCCTCCTTCCAATACTCAAGATTTTTATTTGTTTTTCATAAAATATAAAAACACAAAAAGAATCATCCTTCACCTTTAGACCTAGTTAGATTAATTTTCAATCCTAACGACACTATTCATGAGTTGAACGATCAATCCCCCGGTACTTGTCACTATACTATACTACAACGACCAGGTACACTGCCTGGTGGGGGTTGTAAGCTTCTCGAGATCCCTTGAGAGGTAAAGCCTGGTGCAATTCCCACACATCAAGTTTTTGGCGCCGCAGCCCGGGGAATAGTTATTGTCTAGGTTATGATTTCTTTTTATTAGGTCTACTTGCTAGATTCCTTTCTAGTAAGATTTTATTTTTATTTTTAGGTTTTCTTTAGTCTATCTTATTTCTTCGTGTCTTTTTTCATAATCTTTACCATCCGACATCATGGAAGGTGGTAACATATTTGAACCCATCAACCCACCGCAACAAGACCACCCACAAAATCCACCACTTGCAAACCAACCTCTTAGGCCCCGAACCCTAGGAGAGTATTCCCGACCTAGCCACCAAAGCTACCGAAACACCATTGAGCTCACCCAAGGAGCCAATGTGTCTCCCTTGCGATCCGACACCATCCGGTTGGTGCAAAGCGGATGTGCATTCCATGGACTTCGTTCCGAAGATCCAAATCAACATCTTAAGGACTTCCTTAAAATCATAGATTCCATAGACCTAGATGTTGCAACTAGAGAGACGACCCGATTACGCCTATTCCAATTCTCTCTATGTGATCAAGCTAGTCAATGACTTGAGCGTTTACCCGCGAGATCCATCACCTCATGGGATGATCTCACCACTCGTTTCCTTGCCCAATTCTTCCCACCGGGGAAGACTGCGATGCTTAGAAATGACATTTTGATGTTTGAACAACGTCAGGGTGAAACTTTCTACGAAGCATGGGCTCGTTTCAAGGATCTACTCCACAAAGTCCCTCATCATGGTATAAATCTTTGGTTATTAGTTCAGATCTTCTATGACCATGTCGACTATCACACTAAACGTACAATCGATAGAGCCGCAGGAGGTAGATTGCGTGATAAGAAGCCGAGGAGTCTTGGGCAATTATTGACGAGCTTGCCGCCGATAATCAAGAGTTATGGGAGTTTAATCACACTATAAAAGCGGCCATCAACGCAATCTCGACACCTGGAGGGACTAATCAAATCTCTGATGAACTCCTTTGCAAACTTGAGGCAAAAGTTGACTATTTTGAGGAAAGGCAAAAGAGACCCTTAAGTCCTAGACGGGCTACTGTCAATTCTGTCTCGAAAATGACATCAACGCCGTTATCAGAGTCACCCTCTAGAGAGAATGTTGAGACTTTTCAAAATTATGCCCCACCTTGTTCTCCTCCCGAGAAACTTAGCCCGGAATTTGAAGCCAGAATGAGGGAATACATGGCAACTCATTCAGAGCGGCTTGCTAGATTCGAGGAAGCAGTTTATAAACAAAAGGAGGAGATGCAAGAGAGAATGAATGAGATGATGAGCCTAGTTTGTTAATTCCCGAAAACCCCTGAAAGGATGTTACTAAGGAAAGAAAGCGTCATCCCCACTACCCGGTTTGTTAATTCCATCACAATTGTCCACACGGATAATGAGAAAGTAGAAACCCCTAGTGAACAAACCACAGAAGAACCGCCAAAATCCCAATCCTTAAGTTACTACCTGAAACATGATATAAACAAAAACACTATAACTAATTGGATAAAGGGTGACGGGCGTAACCAATCTTCCAAACAGGGTTCGGAGAAGGAGGAAGAGGGAAAAGATGAGTACGATACATTACCTGGGGGACTGATATTCGAGAAACTACTGGTACAAAAGGTGGCTACTAAGCAGATGGTGTGTGGGAACTTTGTGATACCGGCCAGCATCGGGAATTTGAAATATCTAAACGCTCTCGCCGACCAAGGATCGGAAGTGAATCTTATGCCCCTAACTATCTACACCCAACTAACGTCAAAAATGCCAGCCACCACTCGTGTTAGGCTATCCTTCGCTGGACACTCTTACGTGTACCCCCTGGGAATCGCAGAAGATGTGTTGGTCAATGTCGCAGGATTCATGTATCCCATTGATTTCATGATCATCGATGATAAGGGAGGTGGATGCATGCCAATAATACTTGGGGCACCATTCCTTACCACCGCAAGAGCTGTCATTAAGTATGAAAATTAGAAAATTGAGCTTAAATCAGGAAAAAGAAAGATTAGCTTTCCCATGACCCCGCAATATGCACAAGAAAGTTTGATGAGGAATGGGCTCAAAAACAACATTGACACATCGCCTATTCGTGTTCAAGAGAAGATACTTGCATGGGAGGCAAGAATTAAAAGTTACAAAGAAGCTAAACATGAAGGAAGCAAAAGCAAAAGCAAAAATAACGAAATTCATGTAGCGTTTGAACACAATCAACCAACGAAGAATCATGTATCATTCGTAAAGGGGGACCTTGTACTCTTAAGACAATTGGAGGTAACGATACCTCCCGATAAACCGAGTCCCTGGTGGTATGGGCCTTTCACAATTGAGGGCATAAGCAAAGATGGGATGGCTAACTTGAGAAGTAAAGGAGGAGGAGAGGTGATTGCAAGTATCGACATATTGAAACACCACCACCACAATAGTAATGATCGCAACTATATGGGGTACATCATCTCGAGAGATGAGATCACGTAGTAACCCATAACCTTGAGTCTAGCTACAAGACTCGTAAATAAAGAAAAGCGCTTCTTGGGAGGCAACCCATGTTTTGTGTGATTTTTATTTTGTTTGATTGTTATTTGTTTCCGTATGCATGCTTTATTTTTATTGTTGGTAGATCATGTTTCAAACTAAAATGGTGAAAATACTTTACTTTGTTGTTTAGATTAGTCTTAACTTCATCCAAAGGTATTTCGCGAAAGATAAGTGTAAGGGCAAACCCCAAATATGTTTTTAAGAAACAAACTCGATCATGATTCTCCACAATATTAAATGAACATGTGTATTCGTATTTGTTTGAGTCAAATGCTTGTATCGAGTCATAATGATGTTTTGCAGGATTTTCCAGGAAGTAGAGCAAAGTTTTTCCAGAAATTTTCCGGAAACTTAACATAAGAATTTCTGCAGGTCACTTCTGATGGCGTCAGGAAGAAACTCCTGACGGCGTCACGTGTAAAAATCTGGAAATTTTAACATTTTTTTTTTCTAACGGAGTCTTAAAGTTTTTATTGAATCTTTAGTTTTATAATCTCCAGGAAATCTGCAAACATCATTCCACAAGCATTATATCTTATTTTATTTTCTAGGATTTGTTAGCATATATAGATTGCCGCCGATTTTACGCGAGGTTGCCTTGTTTGTTTTCTCAGGTTTAACAGGTTATGTATGACAAGAAGATGATTCATATTCTGGAAGGGAAGCTTTGATTGTTCATTTTCTTGGAGGAAGATCTGACCTTGTTACCGTATTATCCATACCGAGCGAATCAGGGGAGTATTTGATTTCATTCTTTTTTACCTGTTTTACTTTTACATTCTTTACTTGAACATTGGGGACAATGTTCATCCTAAGTGTAAGGGGAGGGTAAAATGATGATACCTTATAGATACACTTTCACTTGAGTTTGTTTGTTTGATGGTAGATGTGTAATAAAACTATGAGAAATACTTGTTAGTGTAATTTTAGCGCCAAATTTAAATTTTTTTACAGCATTTAGGAGTGAAACTTTAGCCTTAACAAGCGTCTCATGGATAGGAGATTGTATGACTAGCACAAAACCGTACTATTCAGAAATATTTTCCACCCAAATATGTGAGGTTCGCCTTTAGATTTGATAGGAAAAGCATTTACTGTTAGTGCTTATGAGTGTACCGGTAGCATTTAGATTCTAGAACTTGCGTTAGTGATGCATCCCGAGACCGCTAGTGAGAATACATTCGTGTGGTAGGATTTACTACATGATAAGAGGCATTAGGATCACCCTTGTGTTAAACCCGTATCATAATTACTTGACCATTTAAGTCATATTACTTGGCTAGTAAAGTCAATTAATTTTCCCACACCCTTAGCGTTGTACTCATTTTTAGTACACGAAACCCCTAATACACCCCTCCGAGCATATCTTTTCGTTTCTAACTTTAAGCATCTTACTTAAAAGAAGAATTTGTTACACCCCACTAAAATGTACACCCAAATCGCCTTAGCCTTCCGTGTATGTACTCATCTTTAGTGCATTATTGTTATTTGTTTAAACCCTTAGTTAATTATCTAATTGATTACATGGTTGCTAAGTCGAGTCATATCCTTGTACATATTGTTTTGGGACGATTAGGACTCATGGGTAAAGTACTAATCTTATGGAGTAATGGGAAGAACATAATATTATTACCCCCATATGTGCGTTAATCTTAAAAGTACTCCAAATGTTTTGATTTTCTTAATTCGAGTCAATAGATTAGTTTACTGTAAAGTATGTAAAAATTCAAGTGTAAGGGGAATGTTCATTCCCTACGATGTATTATTTTGGATGGTAGAGTAAGAGTGTATGAAAAAAAAATAGAAAAAGAAAAGAGAAAAAAAACATACGGACTACCATCCCGTTTTATTCTATGTTTATTTTATGTTTTTGTTATTTTTCATTTATTAGCTTAAGTCGAGTCTAGTCTTGGCTTAGCAACGCCATATTGTACATGTAATTAACCAAGATGATTAACTCGCCACCAGTAAAGATTGCCTATATCCAACAAAACCGTGTATTCCATATCCTTACACCTAACGTTACAACCCTTTAAAAAGACCTCTTTGATAGTTTATCCTAGGTGCTTACGCCATGTGGTGGAGGTTTGATCCTTTCCCAAGCCTATGGTAATCTATTTTGCTATGACAGGTAGTGAGAGATGTTTTCCATTTCCATATTGTGATATTACTTTATTACACCCGAGAGATGTGAGTATCTAAACACTATTTGTGAGGTGCTAGTGTATGACCTCCGTGCTTGTCTTTGGTCTTTAGTGGAACGATTATTTGTTGTAATTACTTTTATATTAGTGTTAAATGACCCCTAGCTTGTATTTTGATTAGAATAAAAGCGCATTTGCTTGAGGACAAGCAAATCTCAAGTGTAAGGGTATATGATGAGGCGAAAAATGAACCGTTTTTAGGGGGTCATTTAAGCCGGAATTTGAATTTATTTGATCAAATATTGCCCTAAATCGTTCCTTTTGTGATTTTAGGTACTTTGGAAGTGAATTCTGGAAAAGGAAGCATTTTGGGAGTTTTTGGAGCATAAAAGTGAAGAAAACGACAAAGACTTAATTTTTCTTGCTGGGAACAGTACCTGACGGCGTCAAGAAGGAAAATATGACGGCGTCAAGAGCAAAACAGATGACGACCCAGAGAAAATGTGACGGCGTCAGAAGTAGGGCGTCAAGAGTTAATTTGGTGACGGCCTGGAGCAGAATTACACATGACGGCGTCACCCATGGATCTAGGCAGTCCGAGAACTTTATTGGCGGCGAGATGATGGCGTCAGAATTTTACTCTTGACGCCGTCACCTCACAAAATCTATATATACTTTTATATTTTTCATTCATTAAAGGAGGAACGTGGGTGGAGAATAATAGGGTCGAACCTAATAAACCCTAGGTCGTTTGTAATAGTATTTTCAAGGGTTTTCACCCCTTGAAACCTTTCATGTTCAATTAAGATAAGTTTTCTTTCAATTCATTCAATATGTCTATGTGTTGTTTGAATATATCTTATGCTTGTCTTGATTATAACATGCTAGGCTAGATCTTTCATGTGTTTGCTTAGATGTAATGAAACCTAAATGTTAATTATAGGTTGATTGCTTGTTTATAGTTGTAATGGATGAATGATTTCAATGTTAGGCTTAAGAAAACTGGCAGATCTCCATTGTGTAACTTGCTTGAACGTCTTAAGAAACATGAATCGATGTGTACTAGGTTTTTATGGTTGTATTTAATGCATGAGCGAATTCTAGTGATCCCATGTTATGAGCTTCTTAGCCGGCTGGTAATAGGAGTGAAGTAGGAGCTTATAGGATTGGGGAAGTAAGTACGCCACCCCATGAATGGTATTAAGGAATACAATCCGTCATCCACGCAACTGTAACAAGTAATTAACCTGTAAAACATATCTAGGGAGTAGTGAAATCTAAGTAAACACAATTCTCCCATATATTGCTCACACCACTAGTTAAATTAGTTTATTTTCATTTTTATTATTTTATTTTGATTGCATCTTAGTTATTGGGTTAATTGACTAGCAACTAATTCCGCCCATTCTTCCAAAAACCCGAGATTTTTACTTGCTTTTATAAAACATAAAAAATACAAAAAGAATCATCCCTCACCTCTAGACCTAGTTTTTTAGGCTTTCAAATCCTAGCGACACTATTCCTGAGTTGAACGATCAATTCCTCAGTACTTGTCACTATACTATACTACAACGATCAGGTACACTGCCTGGTGGGGGTTGTAAGCTTCTCGAGATCTCTCGAGAGGTAAAGCCTGATGCAATTCTCACGCATCACATACCATAACTTAGGCTGCTAATTCAATTTCTACTTTACTAATACCAATCCCTGTTAACTTACTTTTATGAAGATTAATTTTGAGACCCGAAGCCATAAAGAAACAATTCAAAACATTCACAATTGTTTTGATGTTAGGAATATTCCATTCTCCTACAAAAACCGCATCATCGGCATAAAATAAGTGAGATATCAATAAAGAGTTATTGATTGAAATACCTTTGAAAAGACCGCCTTCCATCACTCTAGAGAAAGAACGATGTAAACTTGCCATTACCAAAATGAAAAGAAACGAAGAAAGAGGGTCTCCTTGTTTAAACCTTTATGGAATTGAAATTCCGAGGTTTAATAAGAACCGATCCCTTGCGGAATTCAAGCAACCAGAAATCCAATTACGCCATGTATCACCAAAACTGAACGATTTTAAAATATCCTCTGAATAATCCCACCTAACGGAATCAAAAGCTTTCTCAAAATCAACCTTAAAAATCACAGCGTTAACCTTCTTATGTTTACACCAAGAAATGAGCTCGTTAAGGATAAAAGGACCATCCAGAATTTGTCGGTTAGGAATAAAAGCAGATTGAACTTCATTGATGAGGTTCAGAATGACTAAACTTAAACGGTTAGCTAGAATCTTAGCTATGATTTTGTACATGCTTCTTATGAAGCTAATTGGACAAAGATCCTTGATAACTTTAGCATCATGAATCTTGGGAATTAATGCAATGAAGGTGGAATTACAACCCGGAGGAAACTTACCGGTAGAGAAAAATTCAGTCACCGCTGCAACTATGTCATGGTCCATACATTTCCAGTACTTTCGAGAAAACTCAAAAGTAAACCCATCGAGGCCTGGGGATTTATTTATGCCACATTCCCAAATTGTTTTTTTGATCTCGTCATACAAGTTTGTGATTATTTGACTTTGTCACCAATGATGATAATTGAGTGTGGTCAGCGGTGGTGAAGGATTAAAGGACGTGACATGCCATTTCCAGGTATTTATGAGGGTTACGAGATTACATCGTGTTTCAGTCTCAATCGAGACATGGACCATTCTCTCATAGGCCAATCTTTGGGATTGAAATAGATTGATGATGCATGTGGACATATATGAAATAGAAATAGTAATACTACGGGTTTAACCTATCAACAATCAAATTAACCGAATCTAAGGCTGGCCACAGAAGAGAAGGTCGACCGATACACTCGACCGAGTCGTAGTCAGTCTCCTTTATGTGGGGATTGGGTCGCGACCAATTAGAGGGAGGAAAAGAGAGGATTTAGGTCGCAGGCTCGACCGAGTAACATACACACATAAAAACAAAACTCACACTTTCTAATTAATATTATTAAGGTCGACTTTATTGGGGCACCCAATCGTCTGAGATCGCTGGAGAGAGAAAACTGACATGACATGAAAAAATGGGGAATTAGGTCGCCTTAGTGGGGGCAGCCTAAGATCGTACTCCGTCCCATGTAAGATGAACACTAGACAAGTTTTGCTCAGTCATGGAAATGTATAAGATACACAGTTGTACAAAAATCTGTCATGTCTAGCCGTTATTGTACTATGGTCATGCGTCACGCAAAGATGTGTGAAGACAAAGATTTAAGAATTTTTGTAAGTCATTTAAGAAGCTCCTCGAGTATAGTAAATAGATTGTTTATTTACGACATATACACTAGTTACGTCCTACATATCAGACTCCTCGATCACTCTATACTAGATAATAATATGAATAATAACAATATTAATAATAGTGTGAAAGTAAATAAACATGATTTTTATAAGATATGTTGTTAATTTCATTTTTTATTTCAAATGCTTTTTGTAAATAGTACAAATATAACGGTAATGATGTGAAAAACGAGTTAAAATACATATTTTAGGATTTAGGAGCTTATTTGTTATTCTAACTTAAGAAGTGTTCCAAATTTCTATAATAATGTGGAGAATAACGTGAAGGAAGTTAATAGGTTAATTTGTTAGTAGTATTTTGTTAAACTTAAAATGATGTCATGCATTTCTATGAACTAGTAAATGAAACATATGGCTTAACTTGCCGTGGTAATCCTACAACTCTACAAGGAAGTCGTAGATAATATCCAGTAGCTAAAGGTTTAAGAAAAAATGGTGTGGAACGACAATCTACATTTCGCAATCAAAACAAAATAAAACAGTTCTTAAACAAACAATCTGAAGATTTACTGATAGAGTCCAAGTAAGTGTTGCGTTTAAACGTACGATTTCATCCAAACAAATCTTTCTTTCGAAAAAAAAATCTTTATTTTAGTTGTTATTTACTTTATTTACCAAATCCCACAACTTTAGATTTACTATATAGTGGTGGGGCTAGCAGTTGGCCATCAAGAGTGATTTTGGGGAGGTTGTTACCACATGCGAGAGGTCTTAGGTTCGAGTTTCTCTTTGTGAGGGTTTTCCTTCAAGGTGGAATCTGTGAGGTTCTGCTCCATAGATACGTTGATTCAAGGCTATCATGGACTACCTTCTGTGTATGTACCGTGAAATCGAATTACTAATTATTATTCGAGTTTGGCAGGGATTACGCTCTGTTTAAGTAACTTTAAAAAAATAGCGGTGATTGTGATGCTTAAACAAATGTTATTAAATTTCTTATTAATTGAAAAAAAAAAAAAAAAAAAAAAAAAAAAAAGGTGTAAAACAAGCTTCAAAATTCAAACTTTTATAAAAAAAAATATTGATGATTATTAATAACATTGATAGTAGAAGTCAAAATAGATTGTGAAAATATGAATATAAAAAGGAATATAAAGATGGTTATTCATGTATTAAGCACAAGGGTATATTAATATTTTCTATTTCTCATTTTGAAAGTTTTAAGGTAAATACGGTTTCTTGCATCTAGTATAGATATAGGCATAAAATTAAAATATTAATTTTAACAATTTTTTAGAATTTGATTAATCACGAATTCATGCAAAATTGGAAAAGTAATTATTAAAATAAACGGTAAGAGTGACGGTTTTATGCAATTTTTTTGACTAAAAAATTAAGAATTTATGTAAAGTTACCACACAAGTAAGATAAACATTTATCTCACATGATGGTGCTCTTACACAACATCACACTTATCTAAACATGCTTAACGCATATCCAATGTTGTATATAAGATGCTAACATATTATTACCTCCATCCATGTGGTACTATATAATTTTTTCACCAAATGTAGAACTTAGAAGCCCTCCCAAACACCCTTTCCACTTGGTGGGAGCACCAACCTAGCAGTAGCAGAACAGATGCAACAACAGCAATTATTAACATATGTTGTGATTGCGCGCGCTATAGAATCATACATGCATTTTTTTTAGAATATGTCATATGTTTATGTGTATATTATAAATTGGTATCAATTGATGCATTGTTTTATATATGTCAACTTTATCAACTGATTTTATTTTAAAGATATCATAAATAAATTGGCGTCGTCACAACGTGCAGTAGTCTAATTTCTCGTTTTTTCTACACCTAACACTTTCTTAAAACATGATAAGAAATGGGTTTGTGTATCTTTCTTTCAACTAAAAAAAATAAGAAATGAGTTTGTATATCTTTTCTTCAACTAAAAAAATTTAAGAATGTGTGTAAAGGCAGAAAGAGTTTGTGCACGAGCAGGTAAACATTTATGTTACTCGACCAAGATTTCTTTCATGACATAGCATACTTACCTAATAACATACTTTCGCATATCCAATGTTGTATATAAGCTGCTAACATATTACCTACTCAACCGATGTGGGACTTTTTATTTTTTTTTTATTTTTTACCAAATGTTACGACTACTTACAAGCACTCCCAAACACCCTTTCCCCTTGTTGGGAGCACCAACCACTGGTTGTAGCAGAGCAGATGCAACAATAACTATTAACAACAAAAATGTCCATTTGTTGTAGCTGTTCATCTTTTTATAAACACAATATTTCTAGTAATTTTCTTAAACCCAGTTTCATTTCAATTCGCAAAACTAAACCAATAGTTGACAATTGGACTCCCAAGTGCACATCTTCTGATGATGCAAATGATATCCATGAATTATTAAAGGTTGCATTCTTTCTTATTCCTTATTCAAATTATGTTATATGCTTGCATAACCATGGTTGTAAATACACATTTGCTCTTGTGATATTAGTATGGGTGTTGTTTGTAATAGCCCGTCCCACATCGGTATGAGATACAAACATTTGAGCCCCTTGTAAGCTTTAAGTGATGTGCTACTTGTATCTTTTCACCATGGTTTTTAGTCTATTGCTTTCGAGCTTTGGGGGGCGTTACAAAAAGGGTATAAGTATCCGATTAACTGTAACTTTTGAAAGTAGAATCAAGATGGCGTTTGGGATTGCTTACCTGTTTCTGCTTATGATCCAGAAGCACGTAAGCACTTAAAGATAACACTTTAGGAAATCATTTTTGGATATGCTTGTTTCATACTTATTTTTATTTCTTGAGAAATAGAGAGATGAACATTTTGGGGGCCACATATCTCAATCAAGCTCTTTGAAATAAGTACTCTTGAATACCCTCCAGATTACGAGTGGATTAGGCCCGAGTTTCGTATTGTTATCTATTGCTGAACACTTAATCAATAGTCCCTTCTGCTATGTATTCGGCTCCCCATTTGCCACTAAAATTCCTCGATTACTTGTAAGTTGTAAGTAGTTGCAACCACATACTAATATCTGTGAAGTTATGTTTTACTAACTTTGTGCTCCAAATGGGGCTCCTCTTTTTTATAAACTCAATACTTTGTAGATTGTAAAGCAAAACAGGTATTACTTCAGATATCCATGATAATCAGTACGCTGCAGTTCAGTTGTGAAAACCATTCCTACAACCCAACAATTTCTAGTATGCAGTATGCTTCAGATATTAGTATTCCAAGTTTGAGTGTTTGGCTATAAGGTGTTTTTATTGCTTGCCTAATCATGGTTATGAGTGCACATTTGCTCTTGTGAAATGAATTACTATATTCGTTTAGGTGTTGTTTGTAATAGCCCGTACCAGATCGCTATAAGATAAGACATCCGGGGTAGTTGTAAGCTTCAGATGATGGGCTTAGTATCTTTCCACCATGGTTTTTAGTTGAACCGTAAGGATATCTGAGTAGTCCATTTCTTTCGGCTAGGGGGGGGGGGGGGGGGGGGGGGGTACGCAATACGATTATGTGCTACTTGAAAATTTCAATATGAGATAATTAGTCGCTATTTCCAGAGACCCCCTAGTGATGATCTTGTACCTATAGATTATGTATCAAAAAGGGTAAAAACATCCATTTAATTGTTAATCTTAATCTAGGAGTGTATTTGGGATTGCCTTACATGTTTCTGCTTATATGCAGAAGCACATAAGCTGATTAAAGATAAACACTGTTGGAATAGTGTTTGGATATGTGTATGGCATAGAGAAATAAACATTACAGGGCCGCAAATCTTAAGTAAGCTCTTTGAAATAAGCAGGTCCCAACCTTCTAATTTTACCTGAAAATAAGATGACAAGCAGAAGCGATTTGGATTATCCAAATACTCCAAACTGCTTATGTGCCTAAAAATAAACAGATAAGCAGAAAAAATAAGCACTCTTGAATACCTTTGAAGTGGTTTACATTTGAGTTTCGTTTGTTATCTTTTGTTGAATGCTTAATCAATAGTCTCTTCTGCAATGTATTGAGCTTCCTATATGCCACTAAACTTATACAATTACTTGTGAAATTGTTTTACTACCTTTGTCCCCCAAATGGAGTTCTTTCTTAAATTATAAACCCAATACTTTGTAGATTGCAAAGCAAAACGGACATTACTTCAGATATCTATGAGAATCAATATGCTTCTATTCAGTTGTGAAGTTAGAAACCACTCCCACAATCCAACAATTGTTTGTCTTCTTCAGAATATTGGTATACAATGTATTTTATTTGATTTGACTTTCAAATATGATCTTTTGTTTGCCAGATCCTTCCACATGATCTGCGGGATAATCTTGTGATGGAATCTAAAAAGGATCAGCTGTTGGAGGTAATAATCTTAATTGTAGTTGCAATTTTCTGTATATGGTAACTGTGCGTATATAGAGGCACATTGGTAAAATAAAACTTAAATTGAGTTCTACTGTCCAACTGATAATTGGTTCACTAGTTCTTGTGAAAAAGAAAGATGTATGTTACCAATTTTCTTTTTTGAAATTATGTGTTGATTATAAATTTATTTCCAGGCTTTGATTTCTTACTTATTCCGGTAGGTAATATTGGATCTAGGTCGTTTGCCAGTGGCATGCTTCCTTGGCGACTCAGGTAGAAAATATCTAAGAGATACTGAGGTAAACGTTTCTTTGCTTATCAGCATATGATAAGAATAATATAATATTGAACGTTTTTGTTTATTTGAATGGCTTTTGTAGTTAATTAATAAGTACTAATGATTAATAAACAGATATCAATGGAGGAACTAGAATATGCCGAAAATGCCATTGGCGAAATTGGAGGGGATAATAGAGCCGGCATCACTGGAACCCTGCACCGCATATCTGCAGTCAGAAATAGAAAAGGTGTTGTAGTTGGCTTAACTTGTCGAGTTGGTCGG
Organism: Artemisia argyi; assembly: GCA_030686995.1. Classification (NCBI taxonomy): domain Eukaryota; kingdom Viridiplantae; phylum Streptophyta; class Magnoliopsida; order Asterales; family Asteraceae; genus Artemisia; species Artemisia argyi. The sequence goes on from CM060691.1 coordinate 42,153,777, forward strand.
GCGGTTCGGGGTCATATCGACATGGTCCGGGATCTGCTTCAGTTTGGAGAAAGTATCCTGTTTATCGGAAGGTACATAATCATGAATATTTTCCCTATATTTTAAATAGTGACAGTAAAAAAAATGTGTATGCATTTTGATATGTTACAGGCCTGGTGTCGGGAAGACTACTGTCATGCGAGAAATATCTCGAGTTCTTTCAGATGAGCTACAAAAACGAGTGGTAAGTTAAACATTTACTATTGCCAAAATTGAAAATTATTACTTCACTGACAATAAAGATAGGTGGTTGTTGATACCAGCAACGAAATAGGAGGCGGTGGTGACATACCACACCCAGCAATAGGCAGTGCTAGACGAATGCAGGTTTCAAAACCGTATATGCAACACAAAGTCATGATCGAGGCAGTGGAGAATCACATGCCTGAAGTGATTATTATTGATGAAATTAGCACTCGAGCTGAAGTTAATGCTTGTCAATCGATCGCTGAAAGAGGAGTCATGCTTATTGGCAGTGCTCATGGTGACAGACTTGAAAATATAATTAAAAATCCTGTTCTGTCTCATTTGGTATGTCTCTATCTTGTTTTTGAGTGCTAGTTAAATTGAAGGGTGAAATTTGGTGTATGATGCTTCTTCAAACTTCATACAGGCTGGGGGAGTTGAAAGTGTTACGTTAGGTGATCAGGAAGCCCGGAAGAGAGATGGTAGAAAAAGTGTTAGTGAGCGGGGTGGTCCTTCGACCTTTCCTTTTATGATTGAAATGCGAGATAGACATTATTGGGTCGTACATAAGGTATTATCTTGACTTTTTCCTTTTTTTTCTTTTTTAGATATATATGTATGTACAATTTCATTGGAAGGTTTTTATCCATTCAGACAGAAAGAAGCGTGGATGCATTGCTTCGTGGGGAAATGCCTCGGGTGGAGGTAACTAACCTTTACTTTTTGCTATATGTTGTTTAGATTAGTCAAGGTGAAGTTTAAAATTATGAGAAATGCTTGGCACACCTAAAAGTTATGCCTAAACATATGTGGCAACAATTCATTGGTTGTATTAACTGAACCCACTTCTTATCAATCCAATGAGGTAATGACATATAAGTTAGGCATAAAATTAGTCATGTCTTTTAGGTCTCCCAATCTTTTTCCTAAAAGTATATGGAACCTGTTGTAAGTTGTAACTATGCGTAGTATCAATTCAGTAGTAATTAATAAACCGGTTCGTTGATTTATAATTAATGCAATAAGAAAGTATTATAAGTTATGTTATGGTTTTCTTTAGCCAATCTTCACTTGCATTTTTTGGGATTCATTTTTCAACAGAAGGATCTTGTGTGTTTGCAGGTTCGGAAGCGGGACAAACAAATGAAAGTTATCATAGAAAAATGGAAAATAGAGAATTAGCTCAACAAGAGAGCGAGATACATAGCAATGGAATATTTAGAGCAGGGTTGATTGAGTCTCTAGGATGTCCATTAGACCCTGAAGTTGAGCAGTCATTTTGCAAGCTAAAAAGGGTTGTCTTTGTATGTTAACGGTCACAATACACATGCTAGAGATAAGACTCATAAGATAATCATACGGGACTCGATATCTAAAGAGGAACACAGAATAGAGATTGTATAGTAACGAGGGATGTGGCGCCCGCCCTTTGCTGCTGGTGTCAAGTTGTGTCGTTTGGTTTTATCCTTTTGAATTTAGCGGAATTGTAAAGCCTAAACTTTTGGTTACATATAATTGCATAAAGTTGTACAACAACTGCCTAAGGATGCCATCTTGCTACTTACATACAACTGCATTGAACTATTACTGTTTTGGTGTACAAAAGAGTGGTGTATTAATCTTTAGCGCTAAAAAGGATTTGTCTTTGTAAAAGTTTTCCAGCACTCGTCGCAAAAGCTGCTTGTTCATTAGCATGGTTGCAGTTGTTGCAAAAAGTCAGACGAGTTTGCCTGCATAATGGGTTTATTTGGCTGTTAAGTGTTGGTAACAGAAGTGTTTATGTTTATTGTTAGTTAGTGATTGTTTACCTGGTGATCATTTCCCTGCTATTAGCTTCTGGACTGAAGAAAGTTAAAACAGGCAGCTTGCACATTAGTGGTCAACACCTCTCGGTTTCAAGCGCAAAGACAATCTAGACTTAAAAGTCGGTGTAAGTATGGTTATGAAAGCTCTTAAATTGTCTTTTAATACAAAAAGTCAAAATATTTTTCACCAGTTATTTTGAAAATAAATACTTGTTTTATAAAGTAAACATTTTTGTTGCTTATTTTACTTTTGTTGTATTGGTACATACAACATATAATTGTGCTTATATATATGACAAAATAATGATAAGATTTTAGTGGCTAAAATGAGCACAAGAAACATATATATTATTTCAAAAATCCATATGACATTTGTTACCCAAAAAACATGGCATCACTCAAATTCTATGTCCCCAACCAAACACCAGAACTAGCTTCAATAAAACCCACAACCAAACACTCCTCCATATCTTTACCCACTTCTTTATTCTGTAAATCCACAACCAAACACTCATCTATTTCTGGGGTTCACTATAACAAGGCTAAAAGGAACCAAGGAGTCACTAGAGCTTCTTCAGAAACCATGAGTACTACTATTGAAAAGCTGGGAATCAAGATTGTTAAGAACCCACCTGAAGAGAAGCTTACTGATCTTGGTGTTAGATCTTGGCCCAAGTAATTTCTCTTCATTTCTTATTATCATCTTTGTTTAAGCTTATTTGTGGGCTTATGATATAATAAGCTTATTTAAGCCAAGTCTCAACCAACTGGCTTAGCTCAGTTGGCCACCTGGGCTCCTTCTGGAGCTTGGGGGAGGTTTTACCCAGGGTTCAAGTCTCGCAAGAGACAAAAAAATCCAGGTTTTCCTCCTAGTGCGAAGCTGTGAGTTATAGGGGTTTCCCTTCACGGGTCTCTCCTAGTGGTTCGGGTCCCGGGGCCTGCCCATTTGGATGGTTTAACTCGGGGGTCGGATTTCAAGTGCGGTGTCGTTCTAAAAAAAAAAAAAGAAGCCAAGTCTCAAAATAAGCCAATAAGCCAAGCAGAAATCAAATAAGCTCACAAGCCCACAAATAAGCTTATTAAAACTGTTTATGAGCTTATTACTTGAATCTAGTTTAGGGATGTGCAATGGTGCGAAACTATGAAACCTGACATGTAGTGAAAATTTGAGAAGATGGGTATTATATATGTAGGTATCGGTTTCGGACCGGTTCAGTCTCAAGCATTACAATGATTTTAGCTTAGTTAACTAATGTGGAGAGTGTTTAGGATTGCTTAATTTTTCTGTTTATGTGATGTTTTGGGAGAAATAAGCAATTTTGAGTCAGCACGTTGGGAGCTCTTATTGGAGATAAAATTAAAATGACTGTTAAACTGTCATGTCAAATGCGACAACTATAGGTAGATGCAAATGAGTCATCTTGTTACTTTTTTAATCTACTTTTTACGCTTTTCTATATGTTTTTTACAGGATAAGCAAATTTATTTCTTGAAGTGCTTAAAAAAATTGATTATCTGCTTATGTGCAGAAGCATAAGCAGAAATTAAGCAATCCAAAACTCCTGCGTTAAATGAAAAATAATTGTTTGGACCCTGACTGTACTGGACACGTATGAAACTGTACCATACCGATAACCTGAGTTTGGTATAATTGGTATGGTGTATACCCAAGTACACCTACGGGAGTGGTACACTCATCCCAAGTTTTGCAAATTGGTTTTTCAGTGGGTGTTTAAGAATGCATTGCTTAATTACCTTTCTTATAATGCTAGTACTACTTTATATGAAAGTCGTAAACCATAAGGATAAGCCAATTAATATTCAATTCCAAACACCCTGTATACAGCTTAAAACATAAGCTGAAAGTATACAATTTCCAACACCCTCTATACATCTCTTTTTTTGAATAATAAGCAAAATTCCAATCATCCTCAAAACTGATTATTTGCCATGTCAGGGGGTGAGTGGGTTATTTTTTTTAACAGAGCTTGTGCTTATTAGCTTATAAGCTTTATAAGCTCTTTTGAATAAGCACCTTTACAAGGGCTTTCAAAAAGCTTATTTATGAGTATGACAATACTAAGCCATGTGTTGCTTGGGTACTTAAAACACTTTATAGCGTTTTTATAATGCAATAAACTCATTAGCTGATTCAGTGAACTTAACGCAATAATCAATACTGAAAAAGACCTATAATCAATCTGAGAGACCTTAAAAGTCAAACCTCGATCAAATGTTGGATTTTGTCACATTTACATCATATAGTGAAATAGAAAGCCTGAATTGGTCACGCCTTCAAGTTTTGATCCACTGCCATCTGCTAATCTTATTTTGATTGGTACATGTAGCTTGTAGTGATATTGTAATGGAAGACTAATGTAAAATGTGTAATCTGTGTACTGATAGGTGGGGATGCCCTCCAAGCAAATTCCCATGGACATATTCGTCAAAAGAAACATGTTTCCTTCTTAAAGGGAAAGTGAAGGTCTACCCAGAAGGCTCGGATGAGGCTGTTGAGTTTGGGGCTGGGGACTTGGTGGAATTTCCGTCCGGAATGAGCTGCACTTGGGACGTTTCAGAAACCGTCGATAAGCATTACAAATTTGAGTAACTTGTATGCGTCAGCCTATTATGTTATGATATTATTAAATATGGAATATTGAAAACACATTTAAAAATGAGGTGGCTCAAACTTTTAAGTTGTTTGTAATAAAGGAGTTCAATATAAAGATAACCCAATGAAAAAAAATTGTAATATTTGTAAGTTGTATTTTTGAGTCGTGATAGAAAATGAGTGGGCTCAAAGTTAAGTAACAAAAGCTTACCTCACAAACTGGGCCAAATAAAATTATAAACATGTAACCTTAAAGTCCTAAACGAGTGCACGCCTGCTTCCTCCTTCTTTCTCAAACTCCATTTGTTTGCTTAAAATGACTAGGAAAGCATTTTTTGCATTCTTTCCCTTATCCATCAAAGGTAAGTTAGATTGGGTATGCGCTCAAAATTTTCATCCATTTTAAAGGGTATATTGTTCTTGGTGCACGCCTGCCTCCTCCTTTCTCAAACTCTTTGTTTGCTTAAAATGACCAGGAAAACATTTTATGCATTCTTTCCCTTATCCATCAAAGGTAAGTTTGATTGGGTATGCACTCAAAATTTTCATCCATTTTAAAGGGTATATTGTTCTTACTTCTGAGAAAAAAAAAAAAAAAAAAAAAAAAAAAAACTACTCAAACTTTACACAAGGTATGCACGTGCATACCCTGTGTTCAAGCTAGATCCACCCCTCTGCTCAGCTTAAGTTACATAAAATTTGCTTGAGGTTTTTGATAAATTTACTCAAGGAGGAAAAGCTTATTCCATTTTGAGTTAACCGCGTCGAATTGCATTCCGGGACGGAATTACTTTAACGGAGAGACATTGTAGCAACCGCCTATTTTAGGATAGAAATCGATAGCATTTACGACTTATTTTATCTAATTCTATTAATTTGAGTTAGTATTTCACGTGTCAGATCATTTGTGTGCTACGTGTTACTTTTCTGGGAACCCTTGCTTTACGAACGTACCTACGACCTACAATTTCATTTAAACGTCGTTTAAACGTCATGACATGCTCATATCAACTTGAAATATCTAAGTCACACACAATTCTAAACTTAAGACGTTTTATGATTTACAACTTTTACGTTACCCGATAAACTCAAAAATCGCTTAAGTCGACTACGTTTTTGCATTTTTAACACCAACAAACATATACACATATCATTTAAGCTACTAAGAGTCTATATACTTGATAATAAGCTTAATTTACATTTTATAAAGTTTCCATTTTTTACGTTGCCCGGAACTCGCGTTTTTACGTTTTTAATTAAAACCTTTTACACAAAATTTTAAATTAACTTATACATAATATATATTAATACAAAACAAAATAATAATAAAACCCTCCCCAAAGCCCTAGGTGCCCCCCCCCCCCCCCGGGACCCCACAAAACCAAAAACTAACTTATTTCCAACCTCTTACACACTCCATCATCATTAGTTATGTTTTTCATGCATTCACTCTCTCTCTCTCTCTCTCACACACATAGTTCATCCATTATTGAAGTTCTCTCCCTCTCTCTCTCAAATATTTCATCCATTATTGAAGTTCTCTCTTGCTACACCACCACCATAATCGCCCATCACCTCACCACCATCAACCAGCACCCGAAAATTTGATTTAACACAAGATTTATACTCCAAAACACCCTTGTAGCTTACCTCTAACAAATTTTCACCAAGAAATCATCCAAACCACCATATAAAGAATCCATTTTACCACAGTCCACTTTTCATCATACTTTAATCTTGAGTTTAGTAAGAGTGCAAGACGGTTTATAACCATCTTGCACCCGGAAAGTGTCCTAAAAACGAGTTTTTGATACCAAGAACGCATTTTCTTGAATAACAGTCTAAGGGTCCTTATAATATGAGGAAATGGGTATTTTAATATGATAATAAGGTCATGAGAGGAAAGATGGGATTTGTTGACTCGGACTTGATTGGTTGTTAGTTGATAGAGTAGTTGAAAAACTAGTAAAATAGGGTTTTTGAGCATAGTTTTAGTGTTTTTGGTTTAGTACAAGAAAAATATTGAAAACCATTCTACCTATTGTGATTTTTGTATATTTTAAACAAGTGCTTGATGGTCATAAAGGATGTATATGTCATAGCTAGGTTGGATCTTTGATGGGTTATAAGATCCGGTAAATTATGTTACTTGAAAACATGATTTTTAAGATAGATCGGGTTCGTTCTTGATAAGACACAAACATGGATTTTTATGAAAGCAACCTACTTGTATTTTTGGATAAAAATAGTGTATATATGTATAAAATGAGTTGATGAGTTGGTTAGGTCGTTATAGGTTGGTTTGGTAACTTTTGGACATCTTCTAATTAAGCATAATTTCAAATAGCTCACTTTTTAATTTGTTGTATCACTTTGTAATGAGTATATTTTGATAAAAATATGTTTTAGAACATGATTTTTTAGTCTAAACTCAAGTGCTCTGAGTCTAGTTTCTAGAAATGTAAGGTTTGTAAAAGGATGAGGTGGTTTGGTTAGTGAAATTTACAAAATGGTTATAGGAGTCAAGTCTGCCAGAAATTCAGTTTTGAACCCTTGTACTAAATGGACCATAAATCATGAACCATGCCAAATCTTTACTCAAAACTAATATAGGAGATGATTCTAAGTGTTATTTAGAGTCTCCCGATGGCCCTAACTATAAAACCACCATTTAGACACTCGGCTAGTCAACTTACTTTCGTGTGTCCAGAATTGACCGTTTTTGGACTCATGTCTAAAAAGTCAAGCTAAATTTTAAAATAAAATCCACAAAAATTCATGGAACATCATAACACATATTATGTTTACCAGTAGTAATGGCTAGTCAATTAAGAATACTTAGCTTGGTTTAACTATCCTTGCCTTTTGAGGTGAGTTTTCGCGGCCTTTTTTTGTTTCTCGGGAGAAAATGATACTCAAAATGTATTACAATTACTTCTCGCTGTGTTAATCACTTTATTTATATGGACAACTTATGTGCTTATAATTGTGTATGCGAGCCTTTGTGGTTGATTGGTAAATGTCTATGATTCTATATTGTTATATTTCTATTAAGCCAAGGGTTTTAGCTCCGGCTGGTAGTTGACTCTTTGGAAATCTATTGCACACTTAACCGCAAGGTGGTCTAATTCATAACAATAACCATGAGGCATGAGGTGGTTGGGTATATAACTAGATATTCATTGTTGTGATGATTTTATCATGCCTTGTTGTCCTACATGTTTTAAATGCATAGAAAATGCGGTTTATTTTCTAAACCAGCGAGCTCACCAACTTTATGTTGATGTTTTCGAGTATTTATTTTCAGGTGATAACATTAATAATAATGCTTAAGGAGCATAGAGCTTCCTATTATGCCATAGCAAGACTTAAGATTAACCCTTACGGGTCATTTTCATTGGCAGATTGCATTAGAACGCTACTTGAGAGCTATGTTGTTTATTTTGGTGTTTTGGGATTATGATGACTTGTATTTGTCCCGAGTTGTGGGATCTCGTTTGTATGACTATTAGCTATGTTGTCGTGGTTTTGACTAGTCACGGCACAAGTTTCTTCTGTGTGTCGGATGACGTCATGACACATTTTATGTATTCATTTAGTATTTCTTTATTTTGTACCAATGTGTTATGACAGTCCTCTCCGTCACGCCTCGCGTTTCCGCTTTAGGAGGGCTGTGACAATAGGACTATGTAAAATGAAAAACCGAATCGATTTGATGGATTAGAAATGAAAATAGAATGAAAAATCAGACTAAAACGAAGTTTTTTTTCTTTTTTAGTTTTTTCATGCTTGCTAGGAGAGGCTTTTATAGTGATTTGTTAACAAATATAAAATGCCAATAATTTTGGTCCTTGCTTAAATTAAAAAGCAGTATGAATCAAACCATAGTAATTGTGACGATTGAATTGACTATTTAAATCTTTTGTCTTTAAGAAGATCATTTATTGTTGTTAACATTCATTCCCTATAAGGATGTTATGGTTACAACTTACTCGTAATGTTTAGTTCACTCAAAGTAATCTAAAAAAAGAATAGTCAATTAAGTATAACCATAAAAAAGAATCAATTGAAACCATATTATCTTTATAATGAAGTCATGAAGATTTACATACCTTTGGGGGTGAATCAAATGTAACCATTCAAATGATATTTCACATATATTACGAATGAAACTTTATGGTTGATGCACATACATACTTATAAAAGGCGTTTGGTATTTCATTGAGAAATTCCATCAATCATGCGGTTATTTTGCATGATTTTCTTAACATTAATAAAAGAATAAAGACCTTGAAACCACTTTTGGAGACCATTGATTTCGGTTAAGGAATAATACTTTACCTTATACATAAGTTACATATAAAAGTTAAAGCATAAACTTTTAAAACTTCGAATGGTATGAATCCTTGAGTTATGCAAAGCATATGCGCAACTACAAAATAAACATAAGCATCATAATCATAATTGGTATAAGGCAAAACCTTAACACAAAAGAAAGATAAATAAGCCTACATATCCTTAATAACAATATATCCAAATCTTGGAATAGTGGGGAGATAAACCTTTGGCTCGTATAGTTTATGGTATTTCAATTCCAGCTATTAGAAACTTTGCCTCAATATAATCAAGTACTCTGTTTAAGTAATTTCCTGCAGGAGGTTCAGATGCTACGGAAAGTTCCTTGCCGTAGCTTCCAGGGTCTTCGGTATCTGCAATGACACTAGAAACGCGTTAGCCTCGCCCCGGGTGTTATCCCAGGACCAAGCTCCGGCGTAAGAGTAAGTAACGGGCTTAATTATATATGTGTGTGTGTTTTTTTTACTGAAAAGGTCTTAAATACATGTGAATAAATGAGTTTTATTTATACTACTCCAAGACTGTACCTTTTTACTGTTGCGACACTGCGCGGGAGACAAGTAGGTTACTATTCCTGACCTCTAGGGTATGTTCTGACAGGCCACCCTATTGTTAGGGTGTCAGATGGATTATCCCACGTGGTCGACACAATCCCGAGATCTAAGGGATTAACGGACGACTTTGTCTAGTGGGTCCGGTGTTGCCCCGGATAATGGATCCGTCCGGACACATGACCGGACGGATACATACACGAACATGTCCCCCCCCCCCCCCAGTGTCATGCCATAATTCTGAAGAATTCATGGGATGACATTTTGCTTTTACTTTTCGTCCGGTAGCGTTCGTGTCCCTTCGTCTTTTTACCCCATGTCTTTTGTAAGGGCCAACTGTTCACAAGGGTTTTGGGGCCTAGCCCACTATATCAAAGCCCATTAGGGGTTAGTGGGTGAAACATGTTTTACTGTGATGCGGCGGATGTTGACACGTGTGGAGAGAGCCTTACGTGTGTGGCCAAGATCAATCCGCGTGTAAGATTGACTGACGAGACGTTTCATCTTTTTCCTTCAAGACCCTATATAAAAGGTTCACTTGATTTCATTTTTTACCGTTTTCACATTGGTTTTGTGCGTGTAAATTTGCCATCCGCTTCCTCGTTTCCCGTTCAGGTGCGTTCTTAATTTTTTGCCTATTTCCCCCTCTGGTTAAGTTATCTATTCCTCTCATTTTCACATGGCTTCTGAGTCATTACATGAGGGTGCGTCCGGGTCAGCGCAAGAAGGACCCTCCGGTTCTATGACGGAGGAGGTTATTCCTAAGTTTGATATGCACACGTATACCTCTACCATGAAGGAGGAGGACGTAAGAGACGTAGCGAGGTTATATGGGATTCCGGAGGATCTTCATCCAAGGGTCCCTCCGGCGGGTATGACTATGAATAAACTTCCAAATAACGCTATTGGTTTATATGAGCAGTATCTGGAGTTTTCTGGGGTTCGTGTTCCTTTTTCTACCTTGCTCCCTCAGATTATCAAGTACTTTCGGGTGCATCTTTCTCAGTTGGTTCCGATTGGCTTGACCAAGGCTATTTTGTTTGAAATATATTGCCGGAGCCTGGGCTTCCCTCCTACCTTGACTTTGTTCCGGTTATTTTATACTCTTCAGAAGCAAGGTCATTGGTTTTCCTTTGCTCGTAGGACTGGTAGAGCCGCTCAGAAGAGGATATTCAACGAAACTTGTTCAAGTTTGAAACAAGTATCTCCTTCGTCAAATGATTGAAGGCCACTGTAGCTAACTTACTTAGGACATCCGCCTTTTGGTTTTGTAATCGTGGGATGTTACAGATCGTGAATTCTTTGAAGGCCGATGAATACTCTTTTGCCTTGGCGAGGTACTTGACCATACTTGTGTTTGTGGCCGTATAGTCTCCGTTCAGCTGATTGGCCACCAACTTGGAATCTACACAAGCCTTTATACTCCGGACCCCCATATCCGATGCGATTCGCAGGCCAGCCAATAATGCTTCGTATTCGGCCTCGTTATTGGTGTTGGTGAAGTCTAAACGGAGGGCGTATGTGTACTCGGTCTTGGTGGGACTAATGAGGACAAGCCCTGCCCCGGAACCTTTTGCATTAGACGCCCCATCGGTATATAGGGTCCATCGTCCATTCTCTTCTTTGCTTTCCTTCCGGGCGGGTGCTGGAAATATGTTGGGGAATGATTTCCGATCGGAGCTTCTGATAGGAAGTCCGCCTGTACTTGTCCTTTGACTGCATTCCGGGGCATATATTCTATGTTGTAGGCGCCTAATTCAACTGAGTATTTGGGGAGCTTTCCGGATGCCTGAGCCTTGTTAAGGATCTGTTTGATGGGTTGATCCGTAATGACTTTGATTGGGTGGGCCTCAAAGTACCGTCTTAACCTTCTTGACATGTGTAGCAAGGATAGCGCCAGTTTTTCCATGGGGGCGTAATTTCTCTCGGCCTCATTTAAGGTCCGGCTAACATAGTGCACCGGTTTTTGCCTTCCTTTCCTCTCGGTTAGAAGCACGGCACTTACTGATTCGTCTGCCGCCGCGAGGTATACATATAGGTTCTCTTTACGTGCTGGGGTTGTGAGCGACGGAAGATCCATGATGAGTTTCTTCATGTCTTGAAAGGCTTTTTCTGCTTCCTCCGTCCACTTGTACTTCTCTTTGTTCTCCTTGGTAATGTTCTTAAGGGTCTCAAAGAAAGGTAAGGCTCGTTCGGCCGACCGACAGAGGAACCTATTCAGTGCCGCTAGCTTTCCGCTGAGACTTTGCATTTCTCGGAGAGTGCGTGGCGATTGCATATCTAAAATGGCTTTCGTCTTTTTGGGGTTGGCCCGGATCCCTTCCGACGTCACAAGGTATCTGTCACAACTCACCATTTCAGGTCATTTCAGGTCATTTCCCGAACTTTGGAAAAACACTATTCATCAAACACTATTCATCAAAACACTATTCATCAGTTTACTATTCATCGTTTTCGAGGTCAATTTGATATTCTGAGAAACTTTTGGGAAATTTACTATTCATGGAACACTATTCATTGCGGGAAAAGATTTCATCATTCACGTGCATTACACATTTCATCGTAAATTTAGTTTACGAGTATTCAAATTCGCGTAACCGTATTGGTTCGGGTGTGAATTCATGCATTATCAGTAATGACATTTCATACGGACTGGGAATAGTCTGCATATTATCAGTAGGTCATTTACATGTTATACCACTCTCAGGATTTTCAAATTTCTATATTCAGTACATTTAACGTTTTTACGTATAAGTATTTATAGTAAACGTTAACACCCGGTTTATACACGACGAATATATCTAAATATTCCCACAATGGTCCCGACATATTTTTATATCCATTTTAACATCATAAAAGTTATAACATTCAGTTACCCAGTATTTTGGAAATTTATTTTATTTATAACGTACGCGTATAAATATAACGACGGTTTTCGTGAAAACTAAACATTAATCACCCGATCACTCAGTAAATGTACCCAACATATTTTTAATATGTTTTTATCATTATTATGACTTTATTTCATCCCGGTTAACTTCGTGAACGTTTATTGCTATTAAACCCGGTACCCGATTTTAACGAATAACGCGTAATAACACTTAACGCTACACTATATTTTCTAAGTGATCAAAACCGTTTTGGCTACTTCCTTTTCACACCCAAAACCGGCCCCAAGACTACACCCTTTAACCATGTGCATTGATTTTTCATTTTAAACTAATAAACCTTATATACATTACTTAACCAAAAATCAAAGATCATAATCTACACTTTTTCAAGATCCAAAAATGCTTCTCATCTCCTTCCTCCCTTCAAACCCACGACCCAATAATAAATCCATGATCCATCCATGGTTTTTCAAAAGCTAAAGCTACAAACTTGTTCCTTTTATCATTCTAAACAAGAATCAATCAAGAAAAACACAAGTAATCCAAGGTTTCTAGCCATTTAATCATCTCATTTTATCAAGTAAGTTTTCATCTTTATTTTTTCATGGATCATCCTATTTTTACATGTATTACATAAGTATCATGCTAAAAACCATGTACAAGTAGCTATACCACACTTTATTTTGGCTAAAAACAAACATACAAACCCTAACTTATTTGTTATGAATCCCCTAGCTCTAATAACTTGGTTAGGAGTCCATGGCACCCTAAGAAGGTGTATGGTAAGATTAGATTAGCCATGTGGTGATTACAAGAGGTTTGGTGATGGTAGAAATTGATTTTTAACCTTGGAAACTTGATTTGGAACCTATTTTAGACATGCTGTCCCGTTTTGTAAAAATCTGGAAAATCAGTAAACACCAAGGAAACTTTGGCAAAATTTTTAGAAAATACTTTCAAAAACGAATCCGTAGGCGAAAGAACGGATTAAAAAGAGTCTATAACGAAGGAGTTATGATTTTTGCAAGATTGTAGACGAAAAGTATTTTTCAGAAAATGTTTGCTGTTGGACGTTTTTCATTGGACAAAAAGAGACTTTAGACGTAACCCGGAGGAGCCGAGCTTTCCAAAATATATTACTACATACTAAGACGAAACCGTGGATATAAAGAACAAGTAAAACGGACAAGTAACGACAAAGATATACTCGTTTGAATATCGGCTAAAACCCTTTATTAATTGGCAGTTTTTAATATATTTGGCGCAAAAACTACGAAGTGCATTTTCAAGCTAAACATAATATCAAGTACCGAGCTTTATAACTAACGTAGTATTAGTTATTACGAGTATGTTTTCATCATTTCAAGGATTACAACCCGAGTATTTCAACGCTAACATGGAAACTTACGTTATATATATATATAAGTATATATATTATAACTAGCCATTTATATTTTCTAATAGCAATATTTTCCAAATTCTTGGATTATATATTTTTGGCAATACAAGTGTTTTTCCAAAGAGTAGAGTGGTATAGTAAACATGTGCATGGACATTCATAACATCATTTCATGATCTAAAGTAGATCGTACATCATTCATATTAGGTTGCGGCTAGTATGCGCGCCTTGTTTTCAGCTCAGTACATGTTCATGGTACCATCATATTGGGTTACGACAGCAAATTGTTCATTGGGGTTCATTTCATTTCATGACAGTTTCATCAGTTGAGGTGAGTTTTCATAGCCCCGTTTTCAATTCAACATTTTTGATTGTTTTCAAATCCCACGGGGGGAATACATTGCATCAATTATTTCAGTACGAGCCCAAGTATTCAAACATGTACATAGCTTAAGTTACATTGCCATGTGAAAAGTCCCCTGTAACATCATGAACCGTTAATTTACCGTTAAGCGAGAGTGAGTAGATAGATCTATCGAGGGTGACGCCTCCATCCGTGGTAGTGGATACCAACAGTAAGCGGATGCATGTCATGTCTTTTACATTTGAATGTTTCGGCAGAACATTCGGGAGGGGCATAGAATTTCATCAGTCATAGCTTCGGTGTCATGAGCTTAAGGCTATTGTACAATTTTCACGAGATTTTTATCTTGCATTTTTACTTGTGGTGGCCGTACATCAGTACATTTTACAAACCTATGGAATTCACCAACATTCGTGTTGACGTTTTAGCAATGTATTTCAGGTTACTAAGGTAGCTCATGTGACATGCATTTGGACCTTCATGGAGTCGCGGAGTCGACGCGTCTCATCATTATTTCATGCACTTATGTAAACGTTTGATCTAGTATGGCTTGTTTTTCATAAACATGCAACACATTTTGGGGACCTCATCTTGTAAACTCTGAATTATTTCAATGATCAAATGCAGTATTTTCCAAACGACACTTTAGGTCGTTCAATGTAACTGTAACTGTGGTGCTATGACAGACACCCCCAGGTATTCCATTCCGCTGCAAGTCAGGTAAATTGGGGGTGTGACAGATTGGCATCAGAGCTAAGGTTATAGCGAACTAGGATGTATCTTGGACCCTAGACTATAACCGCATCATCATAGCATCTCATCATTTCATCATAAGTGCATAATTATGATACATGTTGTTTTATACATCCCCTGTGCGAGTTATTTATACTCATATCCGTATATGTATATCATTTTATTGACCTGGTTCACAAGTGACATGTCTTCAGATACTCACCCTGACATCCTTTTATCGGATTCCAACATTGAAGATGCCTTGTCATTTTACACTACCATTATACCATCAGTTGCACTTACACCACCATTAGTACTATTGATTTGCCATAGGAACAGAGTTTTCCTATCATTCAGCCCGTACATAGAATGCCTTTTGGTAGTGTATTCAGAATTAATCTTAATGGACTTATTAGGATGCTTATTGCAAGGAAGATAGTGTGTTTTCTTTCCATCACTAGTAGGGCACTTACTACTCAGGTACTATCACCACCATCAGTTACTTATTACACTATTGGCCTTCCCACAGTGTGTACTTTAGTTTTACCTTTTGGATGTCGCGAGGTAGCGCGAAAGAGGGTAGTATTCCATTCACTAGTACCATCATTGTCATTTCCCTTTTCCATTCCCACTTGACATGAACTAGATGACACCTAGTAGAAAATACCAATAACACGGACTCAACAGAAACATCCGCAGATTCTTCAGGAATTAGGTTGATTTCGTTTTTGACGAATTAGTAGACTATTACCATTCGACAAGATTCACCCACGTATCCAATACACCATTCAAGCTATTTTACTATCATATGGGGAAATTGTTTTACAGAAAAATTTCTGAAGTAAGCTATTTTATTTCCATCCTATAAATTGATTTTTCTGTCATTACACCAAGTATTTACTATTGTTACGCGAAGCAATTTTCATGTTACTTGAAACAAAACATCAGGATACCATTTTAATAACAATGCGTTGAACACCATCTAAAACTTTTGAGGAAAGTTATGATATTTTGACAAAATCCAATATCGCATCATTAGTCCTCAATTATACATAGCCTGATCACCTATGTAAAATTCAGGAAGGATTATGCCATGAAGGAAATAATTACCTTTTCAAAGGATTGTTGATAACAATCTTCATCCAAAAGTTTTGTAAACAAAGGAACTCATTCATAAACATCCATTTTGCCGAACTATCCCTGGATACTTACCCTACCTGTCACTCACTTAGACATTAAGTTGGATTTTCCCATTGACTTTCCTAGAAAAGACTTTCCATATCAATTACATGCAGGATTCCTCAATACAATAAAAGCAACGAAAGGATTTCAGAACTACTAAACAGAACTAGAGGTATATAGTGAGAGAATTCATAACTCAACAACAAATTCTAAGATACTGCGAGACCATCCGAATCACCATCTTTAACCTAGTTGTCCAATGTTATTATTCAAGGGTACTAGCTAGACTGAGCTACAGGATTGAACTCAATATAGATGTCCGCAGGACAACACAACAGAAATAAACCAAGCTTCTAATTGAGACTGTAGAGCATTTCATTTAAACATGGCCTCATCCATACATAAACTTTCCTGCAGTAAGTTTTCACAAAGGACAATTGTTTGAATCAAGAATATCGATGTAATTTCCTCTAAGGCCTTATGTCACTAGAAATTTCAGATAACCTCACCTTCATACTAAGCAAGGGATCAAACCGGAACATATCTCCTCATCTACATGGGAAAACAGAATAGACATTCATCGACACAACATCAAGTGATACCTTCGTCTTGCCAATTACAACGATAAACTATTTCAGGACTTAAGTTAGTCTAAATACCTATGCTTGTAGTTATGCCAGATAACCATCAATAGACATTATCCAACCTCAGGAACTAAGCGTTAGACATCTATGCATTTAAGCGAACATTTCCTATTCTACCATTTTATCCTTTTCAGTGTTTTCACTTTTAAATAAAGTTGATGCGTTTACATAAATCACATACCTTGTGGAAAAATGATTTCTGAAATTCCTATTTTGAACAAGTGCGATCTTTTTGGTCAAACTTTAGCAACACTATTGTACAATGAGAAATATACATAGACATCAAACTTTGGTAAGCAGTCTTAATCACTACATGTTTGAAAACAATTCCTATTTCATAACTACTGGATTTTGAATCATCAAGAAAAATATTACTCAGTAAATCATTTGCTCCATTTTCTAAATTCGTTTATTCAGAAAAGGATTTTAACTAAAACTCACAATCGCGAGACAAATTTCCAGAACAAATTTCCCTACAACATCGCTTATGCATTTAGGATTTTGTGACTTGACAGTAAAGAATATTGGTATATGTGATGAAGGAATTAGGAAGGACATCACAAATTAATCACGAACTTCAGTAGTGGAGACCAAACCCAATAGACAAAGAAAAACATATGTCTTATCATCCGTTGGAACAAAACACAAGGAACCAAATTGTTACCTATATTCTATCGCTTTCAGATAACGCCAAGTTCGAAGGACCGAACGCTGTGGAATTAGTCACAAAGGTTTATTGTACCCATTTCAGTTATTTTCCTGTTAAGGAAACCGATTCACCTTGGACTTCATGTAATCATTTCAGAATTTCCTTCAGAAACCCATTTAGATGGAAACATCACAGAACAATTCAAACATAGGAAAGTATGCTCAGAGCATGAGTGATTAACTCTAGAAATGGTTGGACTAATCATTTAACATAAATCAAATTCATCTACAACAATAGTTATCACACCAACAACGGGAAACTGGCAGAAGTTAGATTGGTACATAACACACATCATTTGGATTGGATATCCTGAACAACAAACTAACCAGATTCAGGTAGGAGAACAAACTAAGTTAAAAGCATTGCCTTGGATTGGCATGATACAAATTGGATAACAAGAAAGGTTGAACCTTTAGCATATTGGACTATTTAAGATTCATTTTAGAATCGACCAACTAGCATACAAACTTGAGTTCTGGCAGAATTCAGCAGTATATATTACCAGTATCACATTTAAAACATTAAGAAGCGCAGACCATCGATTGATGGGCCAAACTCAGAAAAAGCTCAACTCACTAGTTCGGTAGGCATTCATGAGATAACCAGAAATTTTCTACAAGTCAAGAATCAGTTACAAGTTCAATAAGTCGTAAACCATTAAAACTTCAAGTTCTGCAGAGTTATGCAGAAAGTTCTACCTAGGAAAGGCATGTTATCATTCAGAAAACTTGGAAAGTTACACCAATATACACTGGACCATTTATATTTCAGACAGGGTAGGCCTAGTGGCCGTCAGATTTGAACATTGCCAGAGAACAACAGGATTACACGAACATATTTCACATTTTCAAATCCCCAGAAATGACTTTCAGATGAGTCACTCATGATTCCATTGGAAGGGATCCATCCCAAATGACAATCTCAGACTTTGTAAGAGAACCAACAGAAATCATGGACCGTGTGGTCGAACAGTTGAATCAGAGTTGAATTCCTATCGTTAGAGTTCGCTGGAATTCTCGAATATCATCACCTATTCACCAATATGTTTTCAGAGACCAACATAAACTGAACTTCGGGACGAAGTTCCATTTAGAGGGGAAGACTGTCACAACTCACCATTTCAGGTCATTTCCCGAACTTTGGAAAAACACTATTCATCAAACACTATTCATCAAAACACTATTCATCAGTTTACTATTCATCGTTTTCGAGGTCAATTTGATATTCTGAGAAACTTTTGGGAAATTTACTATTCATGGAACACTATTCATTGCGGGAAAATATTTCATCATTCACGTGCATTACACATTTCATCGTAAATTTAGTTTACGAGTATTCAAATTCGCGTAACCGTATTGGTTCGGGTGTGAATTCATGCATTATCAGTAATGACATTTCATACGGACTGGGAATAGTCTGCATATTATCAGTAGGTCATTTACATGTTATACCACTCTCAGGATTTTCAAATTTCTATATTCAGTACATTTAACGTTTTTACGTATAAGTATTTATAGTAAACGTTAACACCCGGTTTATACACGACGAATATATCTAAATATTCCCACAATGGTCCCGACATATTTTTATATCCATTTTAACATCATAAAAGTTATAACATTCAGTTACCCAGTATTTTGGAAATTTATTTTATTTATAACGTACGCGTATAAATATAACGACGGTTTTCGTGAAAACTAAACATTAATCACCCGATCACTCAGTAAATGTACCCAACATATTTTTAATATGTTTTTATCATTATTATGACTTTATTTCATCCCGGTTAACTTCGTGAACGTTTATTGCTATTAAACCCGGTACCCCGATTTTAACGAATAACGCGTAATAACACTTAACGCTACACTATATTTTCTAAGTGATCAAAACCGTTTTGGCTACTTCCTTTTCACACCCAAAACCGGCCCCAAGACTACACCCTTTAACCATGTGCATTGATTTTTCATTTTAAACTAATAAACCTTATATACATTACTTAACCAAAAATCAAAGATCATAATCTACACTTTTTCAAGATCCAAAAATGCTTCTCATCTCCTTCCTCCCTTCAAACCCACGACCCAATAATAAATCCATGATCCATCCATGGTTTTTCAAAAGCTAAAGCTACAAACTTGTTCCTTTTATCATTCTAAACAAGAATCAATCAAGAAAAACACAAGTAATCCAAGGTTTCTAGCCATTTAATCATCTCATTTTATCAAGTAAGTTTTCATCTTTATTTTTTCATGGATCATCCTATTTTTACATGTATTACATAAGTATCATGCTAAAAACCATGTACAAGTAGCTATACCACACTTTATTTTGGCTAAAAACAAACATACAAACCCTAACTTATTTGTTATGAATCCCCTAGCTCTAATAACTTGGTTAGGAGTCCATGGCACCCTAAGAAGGTGTATGGTAAGATTAGATTAGCCATGTGGTGATTACAAGAGGTTTGGTGATGGTAGAAATTGATTTTTAACCTTGGAAACTTGATTTGGAACCTATTTTAGACATGCTGTCCCGTTTTGTAAAAATCTGGAAAATCAGTAAACACCAAGGAAACTTTGGCAAAATTTTTAGAAAATACTTTCAAAAACGAATCCGTAGGCGAAAGAACGGATTAAAAAGAGTCTATAACGAAGGAGTTATGATTTTTGCAAGATTGTAGACGAAAAGTATTTTTCAGAAAATGTTTGCTGTTGGACGTTTTTCATTGGACAAAAAGAGACTTTAGACGTAACCCGGAGGAGCCGAGCTTTCCAAAATATATTACTACATACTAAGACGAAACCGTGGATATAAAGAACAAGTAAAACGGACAAGTAACGACAAAGATATACTCGTTTGAATATCGGCTAAAACCCTTTATTAATTGGCAGTTTTTAATATATTTGGCGCAAAAACTACGAAGTGCATTTTCAAGCTAAACATAATATCAAGTACCGAGCTTTATAACTAACGTAGTATTAGTTATTACGAGTATGTTTTCATCATTTCAAGGATTACAACCCGAGTATTTCAACGCTAACATGGAAACTTACGTTATATATATATAAGTATATATATTATAACTAGCCATTTATATTTTCTAATAGCAATATTTTCCAAATTCTTGGATTATATATTTTTGGCAATACAAGTGTTTTTCCAAAGAGTAGAGTGGTATAGTAAACATGTGCATGGACATTCATAACATCATTTCATGATCTAAAGTAGATCGTACATCATTCATATTAGGTTGCGGCTAGTATGCGCGCCTTGTTTTCAGCTCAGTACATGTTCATGGTACCATCATATTGGGTTACGACAGCAAATTGTTCATTGGGGTTCATTTCATTTCATGACAGTTTCATCAGTTGAGGTGAGTTTTCATAGCCCCGTTTTCAATTCAACATTTTTGATTGTTTTCAAATCCCACGGGGGGAATACATTGCATCAATTATTTCAGTACGAGCCCAAGTATTCAAACATGTACATAGCTTAAGTTACATTGCCATGTGAAAAGTCCCCTGTAACATCATGAACCGTTAATTTACCGTTAAGCGAGAGTGAGTGGATAGATCTATCGAGGGTGACGCCTCCATCCGTGGTAGTGGATACCAACAGTAAGCGGATGCATGTCATGTCTTTTACATTTGAATGTTTCGGCAGAACATTCGGGAGGGGCATAGAATTTCATCAGTCATAGCTTCGGTGTCATGAGCTTAAGGCTATTGTACAATTTTCACGAGATTTTTATCTTGCATTTTTACTTGTGGTGGCCGTACATCAGTACATTTTACAAACCTATGGAATTCACCAACATTCGTGTTGACGTTTTAGCAATGTATTTCAGGTTACTAAGGTAGCTCATGTGACATGCATTTGGACCTTCATGGAGTCGCGGAGTCGACGCGTCTCATCATTATTTCATGCACTTATGTAAACGTTTGATCTAGTATGGCTTGTTTTTCATAAACATGCAACACATTTTGGGGACCTCATCTTGTAAACTCTGAATTATTTCAATGATCAAATGCAGTATTTTCCAAACGACACTTTAGGTCGTTCAATGTAACTGTAACTGTGGTGCTATGACAGACACCCCCAGGTATTCCATTCCGCTGCAAGTCAGGTAAATTGGGGGTGTGACAGTATCCTAAGAATTTTCCTTCTTCCATCCCGAACGAACATTTTTGTGGATTCAACTTCATGTTGATTTTCCTCAAATTGGAGAATGTCTCAGCGATATCCTCTATCATGGTCCTCTCTTCCCTACTTTTGATTACCATGTCGTCAACGTATGCCTCCAAATTTCTTCCCAACTGACTTTGAAATGCCGCGTCAACCAGTCGTTGGTAGGTGGCCCCAGCGTTTTTTAAACCAAACGGCATCTTGGTGTAACAGTATGTTCCCTGATCGGTGTAAAAGGCTGTTTTTTCCTCGTCTTCGACGGCCATCTGCACCTGATGGTAGCCCTTATATGCGTCTAAAAAGCACTTGTACTTATATCCTATGACGGACTCAATTTTCCAATCTATGTCCGGTAGAGGGTAGTAGTCCTTCGGGCAAGCAGAATTGATATTTTTGAAGTCTACACACATCCTCCAACTACCATCAAACTTTTTTACTAGGACCGGGTTCGAGATCCAGGTCGGATATTTCACCGGACGTACTATCCCCGCCCGAACCCATTCATCGACCTCCGCCAACACTGCACGGCTTCTGTCGGAGGCCAACACACGCCTTTTTTGGCTCACCGGTTCTACCGAGGGGTTTACATTCAGGCGGTGTTCCATTATCCTTCTGGGGACTCCTGTCATATCGGCCGGCTCCCATGCGAACACATCCATGTTTTGGACGAGGACTGTTTTTAGAAGCTTTCGGGTTTCATAGGTGAGGTTCTTGCCAATGGTGACGAGTTGATCCAGATAGGCGGGGTTGACCATTATTGTTTCCGATACGGTTCCCTCCGGTTCTGTTTTCTTTTCTGTTTCTTCTTGCTCTAATAATGCTTGTTCCTTTTCCAACTTTCGGCACTCAGAGACAACGGCCGAGCGAGTTACTAGTGTTGCTATTCCCCTTGGCGTGGGGAACTTCATCATTGAATGTATGGTGGATGGCGCGGCCTGAAGACTTCGTAACCCTGTTCTTCCTAGGATAACATTATAGGGAGATGATGCCCTTATGACCGTGAATTTCATCAAAGTCCTCCGTGACAACCCTTCGTTCCCGAACTCTACTTCCAACTCTATCTTCCCTAGGGGTTTCGTCACGTTTCCAGCAAAGCTTAACAAGTCTGTATGTGTTGGCCTTAACCGAGACCTGATGACTGGGCTAAGGTTCTCGAAGCAGTGCTCGAACATGATTTCCACAGACGCCCCTCCGTCCACGAATATTCGCCTCACTAAGTACCCTTCTATCACCGCCTCCACTATGAGAGGTTCATCTGATAAGTCATCCGGGTGGACGGGAGGAAACGTGATAGGAGCTTTAATCCAGTCTTCCATATTCTCGCGACCTTTCCTCTTATTCTTCTCCGGCCATACCCGGATCATATTGATCACTTTTCCTTTTAGGGGAGCCTCATCTCTACGGTCGCCCCCTCGATACCTCACGTCCTTAACCAGGTGATTGAGCTTTCCTGATTCCAACGCAGCCTCTATTTGCCTTCGAAGTTGGTTACAGTCATTCGTGTGGTGTCCCTTCTCCATATGGTAATCACAGAACTTGTCTTGATTTTCTTTCCTAGGCGGGTGGTTTAACGGTTTGGGCGACGGTAACCGTAACTGAGGTTCGGTGGCTAGGATCTCTTTGGGGTGTTTGGTGAGGGAGTCTAAGGTAAGTCGTGGAGGGGGATATGCCGGGCGATGATGATGATCGTTTCTTCCAGGTATCATTGTGGGCCTATCACGAGGGCGGTAGGGTGCATACCCATCACGCCCTTGGTAGTTCTGTCTTCCTTCATTAAACTTCCTATCATTCCTGTACGGCCCTCTTTGGTGCTTCTCATCCCGGCGAAAGTTATAGTCCGTATGTTTCTTGAAAGGCTCGGACCTTTCCCCTTTTGGTAGCTCCGTATCGGCAAAAGCCTTCTCCGACCGGACAAAGTCATCGAGACGGGACATCATCTCTGTCACTGTTTTGGGGACCTTGTCAGCATATCGCTTAGCAATTTCCGGCCAGCGGCATGCGTTCATGAAAGAGGAGATTTTCATGACTTCCGGGACTCCCAGAATAAAACCAGTCTCTGTGGTCCATCTTTCCTTAAATTCTGGGAGGGATTCATTTGCCTTCCGGACGATTTTCGTAATCTCCGTAGGATCCTAGAAGCAGGCTTTATGCAAAGCGAAGCGGGTCACAAACTGCTCTCGGAGATCCGCCCATTCATCGATGCTTCCTGGCGTTAGTTTATCGAACCACCCTCTTGCTCTTCCGTCCAACGTTTGTTGGAACATCCTTCACCATACCGGCATAGGCCATTCCCCATGCATGGCCGCTCCGGTAAAACGAGTGAGATGGTCCTCCGGATCTGTAGATCCATCATAGAGCTTGATATGAGCAGGCATCTTGTGTTCCGGAGCGGAAAACTCTAAGATTCTTCGCGACAGTGGCGATTGGGATATTTCTTTAAATGGTTTCGACAAGTCTTCATCGGCTACCTTTACCCCGGTGACTATCCCTCCGTTCTTCTTAACGACCCGATTATTTGGTTCGTCGTCCTCGAAATCCAGTCGTATGGGTGTGACGTTTTCTCGCCGGTTGTGTTCTACGATCATAGATTTCAGGGTGGATACATAAAGGTCGATTTGTTCCCTGGTGATGGGTGGAGTATTGGTCCTTTCCTCCCCGGAACCACCAGGCCCGAGGTTTGGTCCTCCGGGACCGGAACTCGACATTCTATAACCTAGATAGATTGAATGCGTGTCTCACGGATGGCGCCAATTTGTTTAAGTAATTTCCTGCAGGAGGTTCAGATGCTACGGAAAGTTCCTTGCCGTAGCTTCCAGGGTCTTCGGTATCTGCAATGACACTAGAAACGCGTTAGCCTCGCCCCGGGTGTTATCCCAGGACCAAGCTCCGGCATAAGAGTAAGTAACGGGCTTAATTATATATGTGTGTGTTTTTTTTTACTGAAAAGGTCTTAAATACATGTGAATAAATGAGTTCTATTTATACTACTCCAAGACTGTACCTTTTTACTGTTGCGACACTGCGCGGGAGACAAGTAGGTTACTATTCCTGACCTCTAGGGTATGTTCTGACAGGCCACCCTATTGTTAGGGTGTCAGATGGATTATCCCACGTGGTCGACACAATCCCGAGATCTAAGGGATTAACGGACGACTTTGTCTAGTGGGTCCGGTGTTGCCCCGGATAATGGATCCGTCCGGACACATGACCGGACGGATACATACACGAACATACTCTTTGCAAAAGAGAAAGTTCAATGGTCAAGCGTTGAGTAGAAGAACGGATAAGAACATGTCAAAACGAAACAAGCTTACGTGATAGACATGGTTTCCTCAATTTGATAAATGAATTTCAAAGATATTTGTACGTATGATCTGACACATACAAATTTATATACATCTATCTATCGATGATAAACGATGAAGAAGCTAAGAAACAACGATAATACATAAACATGTCAAACCTAGTTGATTAATTCAAGAGTATGTAATCGTCTACACACACACAAAGATTAATTAAACATCAAGTTCCTAGAAACTAACATTATACATCGTTGGCATATATGGAGAAGAAAAAGAGTCTTGTCTTATGCAATTTAAAAGTAACGTGATAAAAAAAATTGATATTTTTATCTTAATATTTTGCTTAAATCACCTAAGCAATTGATGTGTCTTGCTAATTTTAAATCATAGAAAGCCTATATCAATTGATTACACATATATGTTATTCTAAATTTTTTGGCAAAATCCAAGTCTTATTTAAATGGTTTGTTGAATGTGATTTCTAATGTTAATATTGATATTAACGGTCTTTGCATGTTAGTGAAAAAGTGATTGTTGTGTATTTAGAAAAAAAAATGACATGCTTCGGACCTCTTCATGCTAATGTTTGGTTGTGTTTGTTAAGGCCTAATAGTTTAAGAAAAAATTAATTAGTGAGAAGCTCAAAGCTCTCTTTTATTAAAAAAGATAGATAGATATTACTAGCAATTAATATTCTCGTTTTCTTTATGGTTCTCTAGTTGATTTAATCGTATTTACACACTAAAAATAACGAAAAGATTTGCGGATAAACATGTTGTTATGGTTGACCCCCGGCCATCACCTTTGTTATCGGCTACCCAGGCCGTGACTTCTTGATATATCCTTTCATCGTCCTTCTTTTGTACTTAATGGCCTGGGCACAAATCGATGAAACACCATAATCCGTTCAAAAAACACAAATTACACCACCCATCAAAAAGCAATTTGCTTTTATTTGCTTTAATATTGAAGAAATGCAAAAAACAATATACTTGTTATATCAAATTTCTGTTTCAGTTTTGAAAATTAAGAAATGTTATTTCAAGTTATTCTACATTTATTAGATTTGATTTCAATTGCTTTGTGCATGTGGTCAATTGTATATATATGCAACCTGGTATAATTTTCTTTCTTATAAATCAGATAGGATTGAGTTGCGTGACAATCAGTAAAGATTCGAAGATGTACGTTAATGAGTTATGTTTAAAAAAAATATGCTATGTCTT
This sequence comes from Artemisia argyi, assembly GCA_030686995.1. NCBI lineage: Eukaryota > Viridiplantae > Streptophyta > Magnoliopsida > Asterales > Asteraceae > Artemisia > Artemisia argyi. The sequence continues at coordinate 42,179,962 of CM060691.1, forward strand.
TGAGTCTCTCTTTGCTAATAAAGAGGTAGCTTAAATATATGGTACTAGTATAAGTTTTACTTTTTGAAAGTACTTATTAAAACCCTCATTTCCAATCCTATATATACCATTATATTCTCAACGCATTATACATTCATTAAATCATCTTTCACATTACTTGAAAACTTGTTATTTGTTAAGAAAAATAATGGCAGCTTCTTCAAGCATTGTGTGCTTTGGTGAGATGTTGATCGATTTTGTACCCGACCAGTCTGGTGTCTCGTTGGCCGAGGCACAAGTATTCATCAAAGCCCCCGGTGGTGCACCTGCTAATGTTGCGTGTGCTGTCTCTAAGCTTGGTGGATCTTCTGCATTCATCGGCAAGGTATAAAAATTTTGTATACGTACATATTGATTGTAGATCATGCTTTCTTTTTTGGAGTTATTTTTCTTATACGTGCATGGTGCTTATAGTTTCTAACTTTCTGTGAACAATGTTGGTTTTGAACGACTGAGAATTTTTTATTTTTATTATTTTGTTATGTAATTACTCAATGGACATACTTATGGATGGATATATGGTTTTATGATGAATTATTTTTCCATATTTTATTGTAGATCATGCATTGGCTATAATATTAATAAAAGGGCTAATTGTCTTAAAAGACATCCAAGTTCTCAGATTTTGCTTTTGTAAGCATCCAATTTTTATTTTTATTTTTGTTTTTATCTTTTTTCCCTAAAGTCTAAAAATATTTTCTTAATTTTGCTATTTTAGCCATATATTTGACATGGCATTATCTAATCAATAGTTAATTACATAAATTTACATAATTAAATCGTCCCTGTAACTCTAAAAAATCACACAATTCGTTCTTGAGTCAATTACATAAAAAGTCCTTGTGGCTCTATTAATTTACACATGTCGTCCTTTCAAGAGTTAATTACATAAATTTACATAAATCATCCATGTGACTCTAAAAAATTACACCATTCGTTCTTGAGTTAATTAAATAAATCGTCCGTACGGATCTAAAAATTTACACATATCGTCCTTATTGCTAGAAATAATTAAAATTACCCATAGGCGAGGCTCGAACTCGTGTCTGCTGCTTTACAAACAAACCACTTACGACTAGACCAAGCGTCCAGTGGTGCTATACACTCTACCGTTTATCCTTTATGCAATCTTTTTGGACGAGTATTTTTATTTCACATTTTTATCGAATCATTTTTATACGTGATTGAGTTGCAAATTTTTATACGTGATTGATAAAAATTTGTAACTCGGGCTACATTTTAATACGTGATCGAGTTGCAAATTTTTATACGTGATCGATAAAAATTTGCAACACGGGCCACGTATTATACATTTTCATCCAATTTTATACTTTTTCACCAATTTTTGTCTTTTTCATACGTTTTCTTACGTTATTATATGTTTTCGCCCGTTTTTATACATTTTCATCCATTTTTATACTCTTTCATCCGTTTTTATACCTTTTCGTCCATTTTTTTTACATTTTCATTCGTTTTATATGTTTTTACACTTTTTCGTCTGTTTTTATATGTTTTATACATTTACATATGTTTTTATCCGTTTTGATACGTTTTCGTCCATTTTCATCCGTTTTTATACGTTTTCATAAGTTTTTATATGTTTTCGTACGCTTTCTTATGTTTTTATAGGTTTTTCTTATGTTTTCATACGTTTTCGTCTGTTTCGACATGTTCTTACGTTTTCATCCGTTTTCGTCCATTTTTATATGTTTTCATCCGTTTTTATACGTTTTCGTTCATTTTTATATGTTTTCATACATTTTTATCTGTTTTGGTACTTTCTTATATGTTTTATATGTTTTGTACGTTTTATACGTTTTAGTACCTTTTGTACGTTTTTATATGTTTTGTACATTTCATACTTTTTTATCCGTTGTTAACCATTTTCATACGTATAAAAGCATACAAAAAGGGAAATGATTTGCACACTCAACTTTTTGATTGGAACACTCTTGTTTATGAATTATATTATTGTACTGTAAATAAATTGTGCTTTAACTGCTTGTACATATGAGTGTGCCAATCAATACTTAATGTGTGCAAATCACCTCCCATACAAAAATGTACGAAAACGGATAAAAACATATAAAAACCGAAAAAGGCATATGAAAACGTAAGAAACCGTATAAAAATGAACAAAGACATATTAAAATGGGTGAAAACATATAAAAATGAACAAAAACGTATATAAACGGATGTAAACGTATAAAAGTGTATAAAATAGATAAAAACGCAATAAAAACGGATAAAAGTGGATGAAAACGTATAAAACTGATGAAAACATAGAAAACGTATAAAAAGGTATGAAAGCAAATAAAAACGGATAAAAACGTAAGAAAATCAGATAAAAATAGATGACAACGTATAATAACGGACGGAAATGTATAAAAACGGATGAAAATGGACAAAAGCGTATAAAAACAGACAAAAACATAAGAAAACGTATGAAAGCATATAAAAACGAATAAAAATATAAAAAAAAAGGTAAGAAAAAAAGATAAAAATAGATGAAAACGGACAAAAATGGATAAAAACATATAAAAACGGATGAAAATGTAAGAATAAAAATGAACAGAAACATATAAAAACGGACAAGCGTATAAAAACATAAGAAAACGTATGTAAACGAAAGAAAATGGGCGAAAACATATAAAAACGGATGAAAACGTATAAAAACGGACGAAAACGTATAAAACATATGAAAACGTATAAAAACGGACGAAAATTTATAAAAACGGATCAAAACATATGAAAACGTAAGAAAATGTATAAATATAGAAGAAAACATATAAAAACAGACGAAAATGTATAAACGTAAGAAAACGTATGAAAATTTATGAAAACACTCGAAAACGTACAAGTTTTTATAATTTTCGACCATAAAAAGAAAAGTCGATAATAGACTTAAAGAAATGAAAGATAACACTAATGGACGTTTGATCCAATGGTAGGGGGTTTGTTTGTAAAGCCAGAGACTCTAGTTCGGGTCTTGCCTAGGTGCAATTTTAATTTTAGAGCCACAAGGACTACTGGTCTAATTTTTTTAGAACCACAAGGAAGATTTATATAAATAACTCTTGATTAGTTTAAGTTTAGAGCGACAAGGACAACATGTCTAAATTATTAGAGCCACGTGGACTTTTTATGTAATTGACTCAAGGACGAATGGTGTAATTTTTGAAGCCACATGGACGATTTATGTAAATTTATGTAATTAGCTCTAGATTATTTCATGCCACGTCAGATATATGGCTATAATAGCAAGATTGAGAAAGTATTTGAATACTTTAGAGGAAAAAAAGTTGGATGCCTACAAAAGCAAAAGGTGCCAACTTGAATGCCTTTTCAGACAATTAGCCCATTAATTAATCATTGTTGCTTTATGTATTATCCAAAATGATTTATTATGAATAACCAACTAACAAAAAAACCATTATGAAATAAGAAACCTACTAGAATCTTGCACGTTTCGTCCCTGTGGTTGATTAAACGTTGCAACATCCATCCTTCTTATGTTTTTATCCGTTTTCGTCCGTTTCTTCCGGTTTTCATACACTTTTATCCCTTTTTGTACGTTTTCATCTGTTTTATACGTTTTCGTCCATTTTTCTTACGTTTTATCCGGTTTTATACATTTTTATCTATTTTCATCCATTTTTGTTGGTCCAGATATTTTGGTGCAACACCATGAATTATATAAACAATAGTTTGAGCAAATGAGAATAACTAATGTTTATTATAAATAAGGAAATGTTACACGATCTTGATCATGATCAATTAATAATACCCATTTGTACATTATGACTGTGATAGTCTCACACTAAAGGTTAAAGGTGAAGGCTTTTACGAGAGATAGTTGTGGAATACTATCTCTAGTAATGACAAATGATTCTCTTCAAATTATGAAGAGGTGGATTCCGTTTAGAAGAGGAAGTATGTTCTAGTGGTGGAATCTTTACCTACCAATACTACTAACCTCCCTTTTATAGACAAATGGAGATACACTATTAGTAGTTACAAGAATATTAATAACTAAACTAGAAATAAACTGGTAGTTAAGGTATACGTGCACTTTGTGTGGCTAAGGTTGCTTCACTGTGCTGACATTTGTAAATACAGGTAGCTTTCCTTGCTCTCGATGCATATCTTCCCAAGGGTTTTCCCGCTTTACTGTAGCTCAAATTACTCCCGCCTAAGCGTGGCTGAGTAATTTAGTCAGCTTCAAGGATACACTTTACAAGTACGTTGAAGAAATACTCTGAGTGTATCTGATATGTGCAATTGGTTTATCTGCATGGGTTAAGACGATAAGTCATTATCAGAGACTCACGGGCATTTGCCAGTCCTTGAGGCCTCAGGGGTTGTTGTCACTTCTCTGCTCTTTGTTATAGCTGACTCCGTTATCAGCTTACAAATTTTTTTCAATTAATTTTAGACTTTGTCTCAGCAAAGTACTTCTGTTGTATCTGAGAAGGTACAAGGCATAATTGATATGTTTATCATCAGAAATGTGAACACTTATTGAGTCCCTTTAGACCGTTGTACTTCCATTCAGTGGTCTTTAACTCTGACTTCTCTGAGGTTCACTCATGGTGTTTTACCTATGAGTCTTGTTGGATAGCTGATGATGTTCAGCTGTGCTGATCATTCAGTCAAGGGTAAACTTTGCTCTATGATTTACCTTGTTGAATCTGTCAGAGAAAGAGTTTGGATCTCTGATGAGATCAGCTATCCTGAACTTAGGCTGATTTAATGTTTCAAATACCTGTGAGGTGTAATTTGGGAAAATTAGACTCAACAGTTTTTGTCCATTTTCATACGTTTTCATCCATTTTTTATACGTTTTCTTACATTTTCTTATTTTTTCATCCATTTTTATGCGTTCTTATAAGTTTTTCTTACGTTTTTATCCATTTTTATTTGTTTTTATACGTTTTTATCTGTTTTTATACGCTTTCTTATGTTTTTATCCGTTTTATATGTTTTTGTCTGTTTTTATCTGTTTTCGTCTGTTTCTATACGTTTATGTCCATTTGTATACGTTGTATATGTTTTCATCCATTTTTATATGTTTTTATACATTTTCGCCCGTTTTCTTACATTGTCATTCATTTTTGTTCGTTTTCATTCGTTTTTATATGTTTTCATCTATTTTTATACATTTTCACTCATTTTCTTATGTTTTCTTACATTTACATACGTTTTAATACACTTTTGTCTGTGTGAAAACGTAAGAAAAACTTATAAAACATATAAATGGACAAAAAAGTATAAAAACGAATGAAATTGTATAAAAACAGACAAAAACGTATGAAAATGTAATAAAACGAATGAAAATTAACGAAAACGTATAAAACGGACAAAATTGTTTGAAATTGTAGGAAAACGTAAGAAATTGGGCAAAAATGTCTAAAAACGGAAGAAAACGTATAAAAACAGATAAAAAAGACGAAAACTTATAAAAATGAACGAAAACGGATTAAAAAAGACGAAAATGTATGAAAATAGATAAAATCGTATGAAAACTTATAAAAATATCTAAAAACGTACGAAAACGTATAAAAACGGAAAAAAACGTAAGAAAATGGATAATAAATGGACGAAAATGTATAAGAACGAACGAAAATATATAAAAACGGACGAAGACGTATAAAAACGGATAAAAGCGTATGAAAACGTAAGAAAAACAGAAGAAAACGTATAAACGGATGAAAACATATAAAAACGGACGAAAACGGATAAAAACGTAAGAAAAGCGGACGAAAACGTATAAAATGGATGAAAACGTATAAAAACGGATGAAAACGTATGAAAACGTAAGAATGATGGATGTTGCAACGTTTAACCAACCACAGGGACGAAACGTGCATGATTCTAGCTGGTTTCTTAGTTCATAATGGTTTTTTTGTTAGTTGATTATTCATAATGAATCATTTTGGATAGTACATAGAGCATCCTTGACTTTTATCCTTTAAATAATGGATCCACGAAATTATTAGCATTTTTATCTTGTAGATCAAGATGTAATTATTGTAATGATCTGTTTTTCATCTTTACATAATGTTTTTCATTAATAGACAACTTTTAAATTATTTTGCATATAATAAATCCAAAAACTTATTAGTAATAAAATTATATATCTCAGTATATAATTATCTATCTTTTTGTAAACATGATAATAATCGTGTGATTGATCGATATATGTAGGTTGGGAAAGATGAGTTTGGGTACATGTTGACTGACATATTGAAGCAGAATGGAGTAAATGTTGATGGTGTGTCGTTTGATGAACACGCTAGGACTGCTTTAGCATTTGTGACACTGAAGAAAGATGGCGAAAGGGAATTTATGTTTTATAGGAACCCAAGTGCGGACATGCTCCTAAAAAAGTCTGATCTCAAGATGGACTTGATCAAGAAAGCCAAAATTTTCCACTATGGCTCGATTAGTCTTATCAGTGAGCCATGCAAATCTACCCATATGGCAGCCATGAAGGCCGCTAAGCAAGCTGGGGTGTTGCTCTCTTATGACCCCAATGTCCGCCTTCCACTATGGCCATCAGCGGAAGCTGCTAGGGAAGGAATTAAAAGCATTTGGAAAGAAGCGGATTTCATTAAGGTATAAAATGCTAGTTTTTGTATGATTATTACTGCAATTTATATGTGTTGCCGTATTTGGATGTAACAAGATGAAAACGCCCTTTTTGTGTAGGTGAGTGATGACGAGGTGGAATTCTTGACACAAAAAAAATCTGATGATGAAGATGTAGTGAAGTCTTTGTGGCATGATGGTCTTAAGCTTTTAGTTGTTACTAATGGTGAGAAGGGTTGTCGTTATTACACTAAGGCAAGTATCAATATCCATTATTTCACTCATTTAGATGGCCTTAAAACACTTAAGATCTGATGGAAACTATTGTTTATGAGTGTAGAACTTTAAGGGAAAAGTGCCCGGATACTCAGTGAAGGCAGTTGACACAACAGGAGCTGGAGACACTTTTGTGGGCTCGTTATTGGTTTCCATGGCTAAAGATAGTTCTATTTTCACGGTAATAAGACATCAAATTCAATTTTAAGCACTTCAAAATGTTCTTGTTATATAGTGTTTTTTTAATCTATATGTAGGATGAAGCAAAGCTGAAGCAGGCACTAGCATTTTCAAATGCATGTGGAGCAATATGCACCACAAAGAAAGGAGCGATCCCGGCTTTACCAAGCGTATCTGATGCCGAAGCACTCATTTCATCCAAGCGTATATTCACAATACCAAGCGTATCTAGAATGGTTTTGAAGGCATGTGTTTTGATTCTTGTTTTGTTTTCTTTCTTTTTTCTTTTTCGTTTTTTGTTCACAATTCAAACCAGAAAATAATGATATCTTGGTCTTGATTTAGGCCAAGATGTTGTAAATATTAACTGGCTTATGTTTATTCACATTGGGTTATTAGGGTTTCACATGTATCTTTTACCCTATATATACTACCCATTTGTAACCTCTTGTGATAACAACTCAATAATAATTCTATCATTTACCTAAATCTTTTTACTATTATTCATTACATTTACAATATGTTATCAGCACGCTCTAGTGATTCTTGCTTTCATGAGATGCTTACGTGCCTATCAAGATGTATTAATCAAAGCATGTGTAGGTTGAAAACTAACAAAGAGGAAATTGCTTACATTGTTCATTTGGAACAATATCTTGTTTTGCTTTCCAACTTTTTATGAGGACCTGTCATACAAGTAAAGACCATTAGTCCCACTTCTAAGAGCGTTACAGTTATATAATTAACAATGAGTGTACCTGAACAAGTTGATCTTCGATCAAAGCTGACAAACTAACTCAAATGGGAAATCGTCCTATGAACTCGGATATAAATCATAAGCTATAAATCACTGCTTTCAACCTAAAACATGGATGGGGGTGATATTTGATTATTTATAAAAGTTAGGTAAGACAAAAAAATTTCAAAATTATGGATGCATACAGTTTCAATTAAAGATGATGTCACTGCAGCATTGGTGACTGAACTGTTTCTCATGTTAGCACGAACCGGTGCTCCAAAACTTATTGACGAGTCCTTCTATCTGAAAAAAAATCAATACTTAGATACTTTAAATAGTACAATCAAGTTTTGGTCACAAGTCCATGTACAACTCAATTACCTCGGTCTTTTCTACATCAATAAACGCCCCGCCACAAATGAAAAGGATGTCTTTTGTATCTATCTGCAAGTGCAGCAGCATACAACATAACTTGTGTGTGTTATGCCTCATTCAAATATGAGATGCGCAAAATTTAACAAGGTTAAAAGGATCCGAGGAGTCACTAGAGCTTCTTCAGAGACAATGAGTACTCTACAAAAAAAACTGGGAATCAAGATTGTTAAGAACCCGCCTTAAGAGAAGCTTAATGATCTTGGAGTTAGATCTTGGCCCAAGTAATTTATCTTCTCTTTTTAAAGTTTGGGAGTGCTTCTTGTTTTATGATTATATATAATGTAACACCCCCATTTTTAAAGTTTGTCGCAGCGGAAAAGTAATTTGGGTGTTACGGTGAGGATCGAAGTTTTAACCACATAAAACGGTTTAAAAGAAACGTTTTGAAAGTTATTTGTCATTTAAATAATAATTTTGATCAAAGATGAACCATTTGATTTAAAATCTCATGAAAAGATATAAAAGCTTGTAAAAATAACAAATTTGATTTTTACACCATTTTAATTTATCAGAGTAATAAATGCCCACTCCGTGTCTTGTCCTGCTCCGTTAAATTACCTGAGATACACATGCTTAAAAGTGTCAACACAAAGGTTGGTGAGTTCATAGAGTTTTAGGAAAAACCCTTTATTTTGTTAGATTTCAGGAATATTTGGTATTATTAAAATACAAACAGTAATGAAACAAGTATTGAATATATTTGCAAATAAATCATATAAATCTTCAATCACATTCAATAAAGAATCAATAATCTTAACATGAGCTGGAAACTCATGATACTAAATCAATCAGCTATATAATTCACATATGGTCGAACCTATACAGCTGTATCTAAATATATGTTGAATACATATATATTTCCTTTATAGATATTGCACCAAGCCTCATGACACGCAAGACGTTAACAGAAGGGGTGTTCTATCAAATCAATGACAGATTTTTCCCTCGTGTAATAGGTGATTTGCCAATTCCTATTTTTACTCAAATATAGGGTATCACAACTAATGCGGCTAACCAATTGCAATTGGCATTCCGTCAAGCATTAGTGGGATCGGAGGTCAATCCGAAACAGGTTTCGAATCTGTTCACTATATTCGCGCTCACATTACAGTGATTAATGGCTCATGATAGAGGGACTATATGGCGATAAGCTAACTTAGGCAATATCAAGGACTTATGGGCTCATTTAGCATAACATCATGAAATCAAGTATCGTATCACAGAAATCAATTTGAAAACAGTATCGTTTGAGTATCAGAAATTCAGTTTGAAAATATCATCGTTTGAGTATCAGAAATTCAGTTTGAAAATATCATCATTTGAGTATCAGAAATTCAGTTTGAAAATATCATCGTTTGAGTATCAGAAATTCAGTTTGACAATATCATCGTTTGAGTATCAGAAATTCAGTTTGAAAATATTTCGCCAGTAACACATTTATATCACATACCACAATAATCGAATTGAGAACATTTTCATATGAGTATCAATATTTCAGTCAAGAAATTCTTCAATAAATATATATTTCACATACCACAATAATCACATTGGAAACATTAACATATTTTAAATCACAATTTATATTATTTTAATATCAATTAGGAAATTGATTTGAATCATGTATTTTATTTTATTTCATATACTTATCAAGTTATCAAAGTATATGTAAGCATGTATCTCCCCCAATGAGTTAAAAACAATTATTTGAAATGGGGCTATGACTCACCTGGATTGATTTGGAAATGATGAAAAGTAAAGTAGAACGAGATTTATAGGAACGATTATAGAAACGTTTTTGATACGGAACCTGATAAATAAATTTATCAGAGAATATAACCAAATACTATTTGGTATTTACGAACGAATAACGAATAAGATTTATTCGTTATGACGATTAGATGATGTGCACTGAAATTATTATGTCATGCATGATATGATAAAATACTTAATTTAAAATATCCATTGTAGTTTTACCTTTTTAATCGTAAGTAATAATATTAACTTTTTAAATATCGTTATATATATTATTAACGTAAAAATAAATAATATATATATATAAAACGTAATAAAATGCATATGACGTGATGGTTGCCGTAAAATAGAAAATAAAATAAGAATGTCAAATAGATTATGTGTAGTCCTTGTCCTTTTCCAATTTTACACTTTTTATACTAACGGCGTTAGCGTTACACAGTAAGTCCTTTTTATATATAATTTACAATTATAGTCCACTACATGTCCAATATTACAATCTAAGCTTGTAAATTAATAATAAATCATTTTCTACCTTAATAATTATGTTTTTACAGTTTTAGTCCTTAGTTTTCACAGTTTTCAATATTAGTCCTTCTAGGTGTCGTCGCGTTACATTTTTAGTCCAGACGTTCAAAAATTATGGGAAAAATTATCTTAAAATTTCTGGAGCTTATTGAAGCTTATTAAAACTTATTTCAACTGCTTATTTACAAAAATAGCTTATTTTTCAATAAATGGGCTTTAACGAGCTAAATTAAAGGCCCGTTAACGTTTTAAAATCCGTGAGCGTTGAGACAAGTTGGGCTTATCCCTAGACTCATTTTTAATGTTATAAAATCATATGAAAATAGCTTTTTGGTCCAGCTTATATGGAGAGCTTATTTTCAGCTTATTGGGCTTTTCAGTCCGTTAAGCTTTATAAATAATTTTTGAAAAATGAGTTTTTGTGGTTTACTTTGGCCAATTTAAAGGGTCTAAACGAGCTTATTATTAAAAAGTATAAACACGAAACTTGTAGCTTTTAGCAAGGAGAAATAGGTTGTGTAAAAATATTGGGTGGTTATTAAGTCGGATTAAGTTTTAAAGGGTCATTTTAGTCACGATCTGGACCTATTTTCTGGGTAAAAAGACTTAGAAAATTTATAAGTGTTTTTGGTATATACGAGTTTTGCAATTTACTTTGGTCGATTTAGAGTGTCAAAACGTGGTTATTTTTACATGTTATTTATACGAAAGTTGTAGCTAGCCATGGTGTCTATTAGATGGTGTAAAAATATGACATGCTTGTTACGCTAAATTGTGAGATAAAAGACGGTTTTATAAGTGACTTGAGACGTATTTTTATTATTTAAAGACAGAATTATTTCTATGTTTTGTAACATTTTTATACATTTGATATATGTTTCAAAATGAGTTCGTGTGATGCATGTAACGTAAAAATAAATATGAAACAAGTGTGCTACGTGACTCCTAGGCCTTCCAAGATAGAGGCTAGTCACGCTCGTGTTTCTATATAACAATATTTATACGTAAACTATATATAAAAGTATATATGATCGAATAAAAATAAACATGATGCATGGACATATAATAACGTGGGAAACGAATTGAAAAGAGAGCGTGAGGACTTACAACACCTCTAGGGTGGTAGAGAGTCGAGTGAAATGGAAGAAAACACAAGAATTCACACGTTCGTTTAAAAACCCAAGTAACGATTTATATATATTTATACAACTCGATTTTACTTGTTTGCTTCCAAATGAATATGTGACTCACTTCTGGTATTTCAAGGACGATTTTATGAGTGAATAAGAGTTGGGAGAATGATAATCGAAGTAGAATGACAGGTGGTGAAGTTGGGAGAGTTATATACTAAATATATATAATACGTATGGATTCAAAATAGAGGGGACAAGTTCTATTATGCTATGTCAGTGAATGTATGGCTTCTAAGAAATATCACTGACATTTTATGACTTTGGGAAGGATTGAAAGAAGGTAGAAAAGTTGCAATTTGCTTGTACAAGCTTATATATGTCGACATGTATATATATATACAAGATTTGGAAAATTCGTGTGAGGCTTGGTTCTAGTTGATGAAACTCATAATAAAACATGAAAACATGCTTGAATTATTATTAGGATCATTTAGAAACAAACCGGGATTAAAATGGTTGAGTTTGGAATTTATTATAAATCGATTGGGTTGAATTTTGGCCAAACACTTTGCCTCTATTAAACGTATCAAACGTTCGTCTTAGAAGCTAAAATTTGGCGTCCTAATTCTTTGGTCGGTAGACAATTAGGAGGTACAAAAATATGTAGACGTTGTGTTCAAGAATCGAAAAATACAAGGGCGTTTTGGAGATGACCTGCTCGATTGAAATCTGAAATTAAAAGGGAAATTGTGGGCTGCTGTGAATAGTAACGAGGGAGGGTTGGGCTGAAATTCTATTAAGGCCCATTTGGTGTTATAATTAATTTTAATTAAGTTTAGTTAGTTTTTAATTAGTATTAAGTTAGGATTAGATGAAATATTTATTTTATTAATTGTGTCGTGAACTTGTTTTGTCGTTTGACGAATTTTGCAATATCGTAATCGTGACCATTTTAATATACAAAGAAAATTTTAAATTTCCCCGTAAAAATGGTAATTACAATAATGACAGAGACAATTTATTAAATTAACCGAAGTTAATTATACGAATTTTGCGAGGTTTTACATATAAGCACTTATAAACTGATTAAAAATAAGCAATTTACAAATTATTATTATTATTTTGATATTGTTTTTTTCTAAGCAATAAGATCTAAAAAATAGAAAAAGTGGGACCTTTGAGTGTAATCCATTTATTTAAGAATAGATATGATGGTAACACAATAAATTTAGTATTGTTTTCTCTAACTTTCTTATTGAAAACTGCTTATTTTACCGCATAAGCACATAAACATAGCAGTTTGGATGGTTCAAATACTTCAAACTGCTTATCTGCTTAACAATAAACAGTTAAGCTGATAAGTAGATAAAATAAGCAATCCCAGACACCCCTTAGAACTGTTTATGTTTGTATTATTTCTATCGAAATAAGTTTGTTTGGAATAGGTAAGTTTAATCTGGTTATGGATATGCAATGGTATGAAAATGGACATGCATTGAGAGTTCGAGATGATGGGTAATGAATATGTGAGCTACGGTTTCAAACCGGTTTAGTCTCAGAGCGTTATTTTACTATTTTAGCTTAGCTTTTCACTAAAAAAACTTCCTTTAACTACTGTTAAAAGAAACTGGTACACTTTCATATTGAGTTTGCGCATTTCTTATTCATATGCCTAGTTTATTACCTTTCTTATAATATTAACTTGCTTGTATTAAAGTCAAACCATAAGCATAAGCAGAAAATGTGCAATCCCAAACACCCTCTATACAAAGATAATAATCAAAATGCTAATCAACCCTAGAAAAATGATTATCTGCCATGTCAAAATACTGTTTTAAGGGGTGTTCGGGTTAGCTTTTTACAAGAGCTTGTGCTTGTTAGCTTAAGGGCTTAATAAACGTACTCTTTTAGGGTAAGCACATTTATAATAGCTTCTAAAAGCCAGCTTATTTGTGACAAAAAAAAAAAAAAAAAAAAAAAAAAAAAAAAAAAAAAAAAAAAAAAAAGTTTCTTAGAATCTTAGGTACTCAAAACACTTTTTGTGCTTTGATAATGCAATGAAATCATAAGTTGTTTCAATGAATTTACCCAATAATAGTGTTGAAAAAGACCTATTATCATACTGGGAGATCTTAAAACTTAAACCCCAACCATTTTGTTGCATCAACATCATATAATGGAATGGAAGGCCTGAATTGATCACGTGTTCAAGTTTTGATCCACTGTCATCTGTTATTCTTCATCGGAATAGTATGGTTAAGCTGTAGTGTTACTGTAACAGAAGTATGATGTTAAATATATATGTGCGTGTGATAGGTAGGGATGCCCTCCGAGCAAATTCGATGTATTCGTCAAAAGAATCATACATGTTTCCTTCTCAAAGGTAAAGTGAAGGTTAGACAGCAGGCTCGGATGAGGCTGTTGAGTTTGAGGCTGGGGACTTGGTGGAATTTCCGTCCGGAATGAGCTGCACTTGGGATGTTTCAAAAACCGTTGACAATCATTACAAATTTGAGTAACTTGCATGCTTCAACCTATTATGTTATGATATTATATGTTGTGACATATTTGGTAAAACTGACTACAATGTCATTACTAATGATAAAACTGAATGATTTAGTTGCTACATGCTTAAATCAAGAAGTCAACTAAGTCAACAAATGGCACGTGCAGCTCACATGGGAAAGTCATAACAGACTTTCCCGCCAAAACCACAAATGTATAAAACTATCATTTACTTTCTATTTTTAGTATCGAATTCAATTGTAATCATTTCTTCTATCCTATAACTGTTCTTTGAACAATTCATCTTCTAATAACAAAACCCTTTTGATAACACTCGATTCACATTGTGTTTCTATATATCTTGTTTATCAATTTGTGCTGATTCGAATCATATTCCTATAAGTACTCATATCAAGTGGTATCAAGAGCTTCTTTTCTGGCAAAATATCATCTTCAAGGTTGTTACACTGACAATCTTGATTTTCCGTTAATCTTTCTGTTCAAATTCCGGCAAGAACAGAGATTTTCAGGCCAAGAAGTTAATCACCACTAATTTCTCATGCTCTATTATATCAAATCAGTGCCAAACACTTGTACGGTCACGAGGCTAGCCCATTAGTGGCTAATTTCTCTAGCTTTGAACAAGCTGACAAGAAGCATTAGGTTTGAGTGATCAAGGGCAGGCTCAATAGTCATTAACCCATTGTTGATGAGTGTTAATGATATTGAACAATGGTGAGCACAAGAAATACAATCACTGAGAATCCTACCATGGATTATTTACAAGGGGCAGTTAATGAGTTGAAAGATGCAATTCTTGAATTAAAAGAGGGGATGACTGGGTTCTTGGTGAGTCAGAATGCTATTACTCAAGAACTCAACAGATTGAAGAATGGGGAAGGAACAAGTAACAATGAAGGAAGTCAAAACAATGGTGGTGGTGGCATTGGACATGCAAGGCATGGTGGTGGAAGAGGAATTGGAAGATTATCAAAAATTGAATTTCCAAGATTCAATGGGGAAGATGTTAAAGGTTGGGTGTATAGATGTAGGCAATTCTTTAGAATTGATAGTGTTCCTGATGGTGCTGACAGGATTGATTTGGTGTCTATGCATGTTCATGAGAAAGCTTTGGTGTGGCATCAACAATTCTGTAGGAGATTTGGGGAAGATTGCCTTTGGGAAACCTATGAGAAAGAGATTTTGAAGAGGTTTGGAACAATTCTTAATGATCCATTAATGGAGTTAAAGAAATTGAAGCAGGATGGTTCAATAAAAGAATACCAAGAGAGGTTTGAAGAATTGTTAAATATGGTGGATTTGGATGAAAAACATTCCATAAGTCTGTTCCTGGGTGGTTTGAAGAATGAGATTAGCCTACAAATCAAGATGTTTACTTTGGGATCATTGACTGATTGTTTCTACATGGCTAAGATGCAAGAACAAACTTTTGTGGCACTAAAATCAAGGTACACTCCTTTACTTCCTACTCCTGTATCCAAGATTGCTTCTCATAATACTTTTGGGAATAGGAGTAATACTATGAATGTAAAATCAAACCATGTGTTGGCATTACCAAGTGCTAAAACAGTTAAGCCAAACATTAGATATAACCAAAACAAGAGATTCACTCAAAAAAGAATATAAGGAAAAGAGGGCCAATAATTTGTGCTTTTACGGTGACAAAAAGTATGTTCCTGGTCATAAGTGTAGTGGTCAAATGTATTCTTTGGTGGTATTAGCTGATGAGGAGAATGATGAGTCACAAGACAGTGATATGGAGTGTTTGGAAGAGGAGGAGTTAGAAGAGTTGACAGACAGGCCACATATATCTTTGAATGCTATGCAATGGGCACAAACTTATAGAACTATGAGGGTCAAAGGAACTGTGGGAAAACATGTTATTCACGTTTTGGTAGATTGTGGTTCTACTCATAATTTTGTGGATATTGCAGTTGCAAAAAAATTGGGGTGTCAAATTAGAAAAACTTGTCCTTTGGCAGTGACTGTGGGAGATGGGTACAATATAGCAAGTACTAGTGCCTGTAAACAGTTTAAATGGCAGCTGCAAGGTATTGAATTTTGTTCTGATGTGATACTTTTACTCTTGGGAGGCTGTGAAATTGTATTAGGCATTCAGTGGTTGTCTACACTTGGGGATATGAAGTGTAATTTCAAAAAATTGAGAATGGAGCTTGTGTACAAACAGAAAATGGTATTGAGGGAACTCCAAAATCTACATTAGAGTGGGTGCCAAATAATAATCAAAACAAAGTTGAGAAACAGGGCAACCAATCTCAGTTGAATAGTATGCAGTTATGCGTCTTTCCTTGTGTAGAAGTGAGATTGATGAGTATGGAAGGTCTGCAATCAGAAGTGCAACCTCAGTTGCAGGGTGTGTTAGAAGAATTTGATGATGTTTTTGATGTACCAAAGGAGTTGCCACCTAGCAGACCTTGTGATCACAAAATTCCACTAATGGACGGTACTAACCCAGTGAATGTTAGATCCTATAGGCACCCTCCTACTCAGAAGGATGCCATTGAAAATATAGTTCATGAATTGTTGGACACTTGTGTCATCATGCCAAGTAATAGCCCTTTTGCTTCTCCAATTGTGATGGTAAAAAAGAAGGACAATTCATGGAGAATGTGTGTGGATTACAGATAATTGAACAAGCATACTATCAAGGATAAGTTTCCCATTCTTATTATTAAGGAATTTATAGATAAACTACATTGGTCATAGTTTTTTACTAAACTTGACCTGAGATCAGGGTACCACCAAAAAAGGATGAGTGAAGATGATGTTGCAAAGAATGCTTTTAAGACTCACAATGGTCACTATGAGTTTTTGGTGATGCCATTTGGGTTGACAAATGCACCATCAACCTTTCAAGCCCTGGTGAATAAAGTGTTTAAGCCATTTTTGAGAAAATTCACTATGGTTTTCTTTGATGACATTCTGATCTACAGTAAGAGCTTGGAAGAACATGTAACTCACTTGGAAGCTGTTTTAGAGGTAATGAGGAAACACAAGTTATATATGCCAAGATGAGTAAATGTGTGTTTGGAACAAAGCAAGTTGAATACTTGGGGCATGTGATTTCAGCTTTGGGGGTATCCACTGATCCAGCTAAGATTAAAGCCATGGAAGAATGGCATGTACCAAGCAATGTGAAACAGTTAAGAGGATTTTTGGGTCTTACAGGGTACTATAGAAGGTTTATTAAAGCTTATGCAAGCATCAGTAGACCTCTCATTTTGGTCTTAAAGAATAATGGGTTCAAATGGAGTATTGAAGCCCAAACAGCCTTTGATCAGTTGAAGCAAGCAACGGTGAGTGCATCTATTTTGGCTTTACCAGCCTTTGAAAAGGAGTTTACAGTGGAAACAGATGCCTCTGGAGTAGGAATTGGTGCAGTGTTGTTGCAAAGTGGACACCCAATAGCTTACCTCAGTAAAACTTTATCAACCAAACACCAGCTTATGTCAACATATGAGAAAGAGGTTTTGGCAGTAATCTTAGCTTTGGAAAGATAGAGAGGCTATTTGTTGGACATGCATTTTAAGATCAAAACTGATCACTTCAGCTTAAAATACCTTTTAGATCAAAGAATTTCAACCCCTGCTCAAATGAAGTGGATACCAAAACTTATGGGCTTTGATTATGAGATAGTATTCAAAAAGGGAGTGGAAAATGTCATAGTAGATGCTTTGTCTAGGATTCAAAATGAAGCTCAATTGTTCACTCTCTTTACTGGTTAACCTATTATACCTGAGTTGTTGCAAAGGATTGAGGCTACTTGGGAGGAAAATAGTGAATTGAAGAGGGTAATAGAAAAGTAATATATATATATATATATATATATATATATATATATATATATATATATATATATATATATATATATATATATATATATGGGCAATTTTTATGTTTGGGTCAACCAATAGCTAAGAAGAAAAGGAAGATTAGTGGTTGGAAAAAAATGCAGCTTTGAGGACTGAATTGCTTACTCACTTCCATGTTGGTCCAGTTGGTGGTCATGTCGGTGTCCAAGCTACTATGCACAAGATGTGTTCACTGTTCTACAGTAAGGAAATGAGGAGAGAGGTGAAGCAGTTTGTGAGAAATTGTGATGTCTGCCAAAGAAGCAAACCTGATCTCTCTGCTTACCTAGGATTGTTGCAGCCCTTGCCAATTCCAAACACTGTTTGGTCAAGTTTATCTATGGACTTTGTGGAAGGACTACCTAAGTCACAAGGCAAGAATGTAATCATGGTGGTTGTTGACAGACTCAGTAAGTACAGTCACTTTATTCCACTTGTTCATCCCTTTACTACATCACATGTGGCTCAAGTGTTCCTAGATCAAATTTATAAGTTGCATGGTTTGCTTGAGAGCATAGTATCTGACAGAGATAAGGTGTTCATAAGTGTGTTTTGGAAGGAGTTATTCAAGCTTTTACATGTCAAGTTACTCATGTCTACTACATACCATCCTCAAACTGATGGCTAAACAGAGGTGGTGAACAGAAGTTTGGAATGCTATCGCAGGTGCATGTGTGGGGACAATCCAAAATATTGGTGCAAATGGTTGTCTTTGGATGAATGGTGGTACAATACCAATTATCATACAACATTGGGCACAACTCCCTATGAAATTCTTTATGGCCAAACACCCCCAATTCACATTCCTTATGTCAGTGGTGAAAGCAGGGTTGACACAGTTGATAGAACTTTGACTGCAAGAGAAGAAGTCATTCAAGCACTCAAATTTCACTTGAAAAGAGCTCAAGAGAGGATGAAAGTGCAGGCTGAAAAGCATAGATCAGAAAGAGAATTTGTGGTTGGTGATTGGGTATACTTGAAACTACAACCCCGCAGGCAAGTCTCTATAAGGAAGGGCAAGTGTAGCAAGCTTAACCCAAAGTACTATGGACCATTCCAAGTTCAAGATAAGGTGGGAGTTGTGGCTTACAAGCTAGCATTGCCATTGGGAGCTCAAATCCACAATGTTTTTCATGTATCACAACTTAAGAAATGCAAAGGTCAAAATTTGCAAGCTGGTACCTTACCACAATGTGATGATGTTGGGTTAATTCAAGTCAAGCCATAGCAATTTTGGAGAGGAGAATTGGTAAAGCTGGCAATGCAGCTTCAGTTTTTGGCTTGGTTCAGTGGACTAACAGCACACCAGAGGATGCCACGTGGGAGCTTCTTGATGATTACAAAAGAGGTTTCCAGAATTCAACGTTGTTGATTAAACTTGGGACAAGTTAATTCTCAAAGAAAGTGGATTGCTACATGCTTAAATCAAGAATTCAAACTAAGTCAACAAATGGCACATGCAGCTCACATGGGAAAGTCATAACAAAGTCATAATAGACTTTCCCGCCAAAACCACAACTGTATAAAACTATCATTTACTTTCTATTTTCAGTATCGAATTCAATTGTAATCATTTTTTCTATCCTGTAACTGTTCTTTGAACAGTTCATCTTCTAATAACAAAACCCTTTTGATAACACTCGATTCACATTCTGTTTTTGTGTATCTTGTTTATCAATTTGTGCTTATTCGAATTACATTCCTATAAGTACTCATATCATTAGTGTTGCATGAATAGAAGGTTACTATTATTTGGAAATTATCATTTAATTTTTTCGGGTATTTACTGTCTAATATTGTGTCGCAGTAAGAGTAAATGAACACCCTTGTACTAACAATACAACCTAATAACTTGTACATTGAAAGCTTACACTCAGTGACGACGTTTTTCCTGCAAAACTTGTGTCTTCCTAGGCCATCAAAACAAAGGTGGATTTGACACAATACTGTTATTTGCACTAGGTTAGGTTTAAAATCAAAACAGTGATTTTTAATGATAGTCTTCATTAGTAACCATGCTAAGATTAGAAATTACTTGTCATGATAATGTAAGCCAAATTTAACGCTTTAGACAATGAGCACATCAAGCGTGGATGCGAAATACTTAAACCAGACTATAATTAGGTGGCTCAACTCGAGTCACCTGATATTAGGCTGGCAAGATAGATGTATAGAAATGTGGAAATCAATATTTCCTCTTATTTTTCTAAAGCAAATTACTTTTAAGTGGATTTTAAAGTGATCCAGCGAAATCATAAAAGTATAATAATCTAAAGTTGTAGGTCCATTAAGGGCCCGATTATTGTGCTTTCTTATTCTACAAGATTTTTGGTATTAATCTTTTAGAACAATTTTTATGAACTTTTGTAACTCGAATAAGTTTTATTGGAGTGGATAATGTTCCCGCAAATATTTTGTAACAATTTTTATCTTTTCTTTATATTTGAGAAGTAGGACACTGTGAAAAATTAAATAATTTTGAACTTGGATAAAAGAAAAATATATCTAACTAGCAATATTTATCCTAAAAGTCGTTTAGTTAACTTGCATAGAAGTTTTATAAACTTTAAATTATTGTTAGCTCTAACTACCAATAAAACATGTTGGAGCTACAAAACTTCAAAACAAAAGTTCATAAAAATTGTTCTAAAAGATTATACCAAAATTAAATCTTGTAGAATAAGAAAGCATAATAATCGGGCCCTTAATGGACCTACAACCTGAGATTATACTTTAAATATAACAAATCCCTTAACACAAAATAATTACAAACTGGCTATAAAGATCCTAACTACTTCCAAAAAATATAATGCAATGATTATTATATTAAAAATCTCATGGATAATAAGTATATTTAAGAAATTAACTTTTTGAGATAATTATAATCCATAGATAACTTTTAGATAAAGTTTTGTAGTAAAATAGTTAAAATTTAAACGGCTAAGGCCTAATTAAGGATTAATTCAAAATGTCTTATGGATAATGCATGTGTATATATATGGATAATATATTAGCATTTAATATTCTCGTTTTCAGTTACATCGTGAATAGCTAGTTAATTTATTCGTATTTACACACTAAAATAACGAAAATATTTGAGGATAAACATGTTGTAACTCACATCAAAACAAGATAAAGCAAAAGAATATTGAGTCAAAAATACGTTTCCCGAAAATTCATCAACTTAAACAACCATGATTTGAATATCTCACCCATTAAAACCACATTTCAATCCTATATATACCATTATTCTCAACGCATTCTACATTCATTATATCATCTTTTTCATATTACTTGAATACTTATATTTGTTAAGAAAAATAATGGCAGCTTCTTCAAGCATTGTGTGCTTTGGTGAGATGTTGATCGATTTTGTGCCTGACCAGTCTGGTGTCGCCTTGGCCGAGGCCCAAGGATTCATCAAAGCCCCCGGTGGTGCACCTGCTAATGTTGCATGTGCTGTCTCTAAGCTCGGTGGATCTGCTGCATTCATCGGCAAGGTATAAATTTTTTGTATACGTACATATTGATTGTAGATCATGCTTTGTTTTTTGGAGTTATTTTTCTTATATGTGCATGGTGTTTATAATTTCCATGAAACAATATTTGTTTTGAATGAATGAATTTTTTTATTTTATACTTTTTATGTAATTAGTTAATGAACATAATTATGGATCTATGGTTTTATGTGAATTACTTTTCCATATTTGATTGTAGATCATGCATTGGTTGTTGCTTTAAAATATGGATCCATGCTTTTATGAATGTGACTTTTGTGATAATTTTTTTTCATCTTTACATAATGCTTTTTTCATTAGAAAACAGCTTTTAATTTTTTATTTTTTTGCATATCATAATAAACTAAAAGGTTTTCTGAATATAATAAATCCAAACACATATTAGACTATTAGTAATAAAACTGTAAAACTCTTTATTTAATCTATCTATTTATATGTAGACATGGTAATAATCATGTGATTGATGGATATATGTAGGTTGGGAAGGATGAGTTTGGGTACATGTTGGCTGACATTTTGAAGCAGAATGGAGTAAATGCTGATGGTGTGTTGTTTGATGAACACGCTAGGACTGCTTTAGCGTTTGTGACACTAAAGAATGATGGCGAAAGGGAGTTTATGTTTTACAGGAACCCAAGTGCGGACATGCTCCTAAAAGAGTCTGAGCTCAATTTGGACTTGATCAAGAAAGCCAAAATTTTCCACTATGGCTCAATTAGTCTCATCACTGAGCCATGCAGATCTGCCCACATGGCCGCCATGAAGGCTGCAAAGCAGGCTGGGGTGTTGCTCTCTTATGACCCCAATGTCCGCCTTCCACTATGGCCATCAGCGGAAGCTGCTAGAGAAGGAATCAACAGCATTTGGAAAGAAGCGGATTTCATTAAGGTATAAAATGCTAGCTCTTGTATGATTATTACTACAATTTAATATCTGTTGCTGGTTTTGGATGTAACAAGGTGAAAATGCCCTTTTTGTGTAGGTGAGCGATGACGAGGTGGAATTCTTGACACAAAAGAAAGCTGATGATGAAGAAGCAGTGAAGTCTTTGTGGCATGATGGTCTTAAGCTTTTGGTTGTTACTGATGGTGAGAAGGGTTGTCGTTATTACACTAAGGCAAGTACTGATTTCTATTAATTATTTGGCTCATTATATATGGCATCATCACAGTGACGTCTGACTGAAACTGTTGTTTTATGAGTGTAGAACTTTAACGGAAAAGTGACTGGATACTCAGTGAAGGCAATTGACACAACAGGAGCCGGAGACTCTTTTGTTGGCTCTTTACTGGTTTCCATTGCTAAAGATGCTTCCATTTTTACGGTAACAAGACATCCACTAGATTTAAACTCTTCAAAACCCCTATACTTTCTTGTTATTTAAAAGTTTTTTCATGAACATGTAGGATGAAGAAAAGCTGAAGCAAGCACTAGCGTTTTCAAATGCATGTGGAGCAATATGCACGACAAAGAAGGGAGCGATCCCGGCTTTACCAACTGTATCTGATGCTGAAACACTCATGTCGTCTAAGTAGATAACAAATCCATCAGTAGAAAACAGAAACATTTTGTTTTTGCAAGACTATCTTGAATGGTTTTGAAGCCATGTGTTTTAAATATTGTTTTTTTATTTTCACAATTTAAACTGGAGAATAATGATATCTTGGTCTTGATTTAGACCATGATAGTTTGTTTTCTGAGTTTGGATGTAGTTGCTAGGTTGAAGGTTTAGATCAACATTTGTGATGTGTTACCATTGATGTTAATGAAATAATTTGTTCTTTAATTTTCTGATGCTAACACAAGTGGTTGGTTTTTAGGTAATATATTTCTCATTGAACTCATAAGAAAGGTTAAACTACACGCATTGTTAACGCACATCAAAACCAAACACTACCTGAGTCGCTAATTTGAAATGAAAAATTTAGAGGAATGGTGCTATATCCTCCTAACTTTTGTTCTTAAGTCATCTTTAAATATCCATGGCATTGAAATCCACTGTTGTGAAAAGTGACACCGGATTGAAGTAAAATCACAACTAAAATCTAAAATACTATATATGGATTTAATGTAGAAAACCCCAATACGGTAAAAACTACATAAGAAAAATATATGTTCACTCTGATGAAAACTAAAAGTTACACATTCTCTCTAATTGATAAACACTAATCTTGATTATCTCTTGTAATTAAGAGATACCGGGCGATGAATAATCTTGATTATCTATTGTAATTAGGAGATATCACACACTATCAAATTAACTCACAAGTACACTTAGGGGGCGTTTGGTTGGGGTAAATTCAAGATAATTGAAGGGAATTGAAATTAAATTTGCTTCAATTAACTTGTTTGATTCATAATAAATATGTGGGTCCAGGAAATTTATTTGCATGATTGAGGCTAAAAGTGGGTCATTTTAATTTCCTCTCACATGAAAAGAATTTACATTTGCTTAGAACTTTAAATAATGTCATTTATATATCTTGAACCAAACGCACCCTTAGAGATTTGCTAGTGTTTTGGAATGAGAATGGGGCGATGAATGAGGGCAAGTTCCATTAGTTTTTGTAGACACATTTACAAAAATAAAAAAAATCGAGTCAAAAATAATAAGAGCCAAAAACTCATGCATTCAAAGGCAACACCGCTCCAAAAGTCATTTACACTTTCATATCTAACATCCACTAGATTTCACTATCATCTCATCTCTTTATTTCTCCACTTGTCATCATAGTACAGTAAAACCTCTATAAATTAATAGTGTTGGGACCGGGATATTTTATTAATTTAACGAGATATTATTATATCGATAAATTAATAATTTATTAATTTAAAGAAGTTTTATTATGACCGTTAAATTTTCAAATGTAATATACTAGTTACAATGTATACTCTTTAAAGATAAAAAATAAATTTAAAAAACAAGTTCCAATTAAAATTTTATAAATTCATATTCACACTTTATGAAAATAAAAAAATTAAGACTAGCTTTTGTTGCAATACTGGAAGACAACACACTAACACTTTACAGCAACAAAGAGATTTTGAGATAAACTTAATATAGATTTGAAGTTCAACAAAAAATAACAAATGATAATAAATTTCATTTTTTACTAAACAATCTTAGGATTTTGAAATGTATCTCTCACACACACACATATATACATATACATATAGAATTTTTAGTAATTATTAATTTATAGTTTCGTTGGGACTAATATATATACACTAGGCTTTCAAAAATATTATTATCTTATTATTTTATCGATTGGGGTCCAAATTTGTACTGGTCCCAAGTTGGGACTGGACAAATTATTAATTTTATAGAGGTAATTAATTTATCGAGTATTAATTTATAGAGGTTTTACTGTATGTGTTCTTAAAGTTTGTGCCTAAAAATCTTTCATATGATGATGACAATAAAAACATTTCATATGATGATGACAAGTGGAGAAATGAAGCATATGATGATGACAAGTGGAGAAATGAAGAAAGGAGACGATGAGTGATATTTACGATGCGTTTGGTATATGGTAATCGAAATGGATGAATGGTTTCATTCCGAATATAGTTGTTTCCTTAAAAACTTAAGGGCTAGTTTGGTTGGGAGGTTTTGAGGGGTATAGATTGATAGATGTTTAAAATCAAATGTTTGGTTCATTTTATTTAGAATCAACCGAGGGTTTAACACCAATTTTCAAATCATGGCTACTTTGGTAGGTTTTGTTCAAACCCATGAATTGTCAAGTAAATTTTATTTCAAAATATTTCTCCACCACATATTTCTTCAACCTTTATTTACTTTCTCATTTTTTTAATTTAAAGTTTTAATTTCCTTTTGTTTATAACAATATTTTATTTATCTTATAATATATTTTCTTTCTTCAAATCCAAATTCATTTCAATCCGAATCCAAATCAAAATCCAAATCCTAAACCCATCTTGAAACCAAACGGCCCCTAAAGTCATAAATATAGATTCTTTCTGGTTATATAAGGACATACTCCATTCCTTACCCATTAGGTTTTGTAAATCTATCACATGTCCCACACAATTTCTCATGTTTTGTGACTTTCTTGTATTATTGTTCATTTTTTGCCAAGTGAAAGCTTTGATATCAAAGCCTTTAATATTGAATCAAACAACATAATTCGTATTCATACGTTAATTCATTCCTACTTACATTCTACCCTATTATCAAAGCAATACCAATTGTGATTCATGTTAACGTACCAAACGCACCTTCAATGGATTTCAAGTGATATCGCTATTGTGGTTAGAAAAATGAATGATGTGAATGTACACCAATCTCAATTTTAACCTAATCAACTCCATGAATTGTACCTTTTTTAATATCAATCTCTACCAAAATGAGGATTTCATCTTTCGTCTTTCGGAAAGAAAAAATACAATCACCTTTTGTTTTTTATATTTTTATTGTCGAGTAGTGCTTTTAAGCCTAAAATGCATGCCAAAAAACATGTCTAATTCATTTATTATTTGACACATGTATACTACACCTTCTCTCTTCAAATTCCCACCAATCAATTTTTTTAATCAACCAATAAAATCATTAAATATACAAATAGGCTTACTAATTACACATAACAATCATTTTTCTTTTTTGTCTTACTATAATAATTTGTTAACAACACATACCCAATCCTGACAAAGCGGGGTGTGGAATTATAATAATTTGTTACACGAGCCAATATATAACGAGGTCTTAACTAGTGCCAAATCGGTACGTACAACATCCTCCGGAACTGTTGGACCTTTACAAACTTGCTAGAAACTGAGTATCTGCAGGATTCCTATTAAGAAAGCCGCATAGAAAGAGAAGGCTACTTGGAATTCAATGGAAATCCACAAAGACAGCATAGGAGAACATTGAAATCCATCCATCAAAAAAAAAAAAAAAAAAAAAAAAAAAAAGAGTACCAGATGCAATTTGTAAAATGGGTCAATCCATTGCATGTATAATGGGTCAATCCCTCATTTGCAAAGCTTATTTGTACAATGTAGTAATGTACAAATTAAAAAAGAATGTTACATTTCCTCGGTTTTCTCTCTTTATCGCCACCTCTTTTTTACTTATTTTCTTTCTATCTCTATCGACTGAAACCCAACTCGGATGCTATTCTGTTGTACATGGAGATATAATTACACCGGTTGTGTATACGGGGTTTGACCATGCAGTCAACAAATGAAAAGAAAAGGAAAAAAAGGTTAAATTAATGCTTGTAATGTCACATGCTCATGGCTTTTGATGAGGTCTCTTCTTCACCTTCTGCCAATTGGCCCTCAACTTCCTGCATTCATGACATTACTCGCTAATATGAAACATGTCGACTCGGTTGGGATTTTATTTATAACAGGTCAAATGGGTAAAAAAAAGAAAGAGTTAGCTATCAAGCAAGCACATCAGTTGGGTTGAATAGGTGGTTGATTAGGTTGAAAGTTATCTAAAATGCACCTAAATACTTCAAACATCCCAAGTGTCTTTTATTAATACAAGGAACATTTTAATGTTAATTTATTTACTTCTTACATATTGATTACTATTTTTTAATAAAAAAATTGGACAAAATGTTGGGGGTCACCCCAAAATGTTTTAATCCGGCCCCCCGTTTAGCCACGTTTAGTTACGAGATAAAATCAAAAGCATGTGTAAATTGCATACCTGTTGTTCTTTAGACCTCATCTGTGCAAGATAATTTTCTAATGCACCATCCCCTCGTAGTATCTTTCCACCACATCCTAATGAATCTACTGTACCAACAGATTCCTCATCAATCACAACAGCATCCACTCGTTCATTTCCCGTCTTAGCATCAGGAATCTAAAGTTGTTTTAATAAAAAGAAACAGAAATTACCTTACAGTCAAATAGAATGTTCATAACTTAAAAAGCGTGACATACCTCATACATAGAGTCGGTTAAAAGAGTTTCGAGTATGGCTCTTAACCCTCTGGCACCCGTGTTTTTAACCATTGCTTTTTGAGCTATTAATCTTTGTGCCTTTTCTGAAAAATGTAGTTTGACCTACAGTTGACCATATATCTCCATAATAAGCATTAATCAACATTACCAAATTCAAGTCAAACTAATCTAAATCAAGAAAGTGCTTACATCGTTCATTTGGAACAATTTCTTGTATTGCTTTCCAAGAGCATTTTTTGGTTCCATGAGGACCTGTCATACAAGTAAAGACCATTAGTCCCACTTCTAAGAGCTTTACAGTTATATAATTATTTAATTAACAATGAGTGTACCTGAACAAGTTGATCTTCGGTCAAAGCTGACAAACTAACTAAAATAGGAAATCGTCCAATGAACTCTGGTATAAGTCCATAAGCTATAAGATCACTGCTTTCAACCTAAAACATGCATGGGGTGATATTTAATTATTTATAAGAGTAAGTTAACACCAAAAACTTTCAAATTTAGGGATGCTTACAGTTTCAAGTAAAGATGATGTCACTGCAGCATTGGTGACTGAACTGTTTCTCATATTAGCACGAACAGGTGCCCCAAAACCTATTGATGAGTCCTGCCGTCTGAAATAAACATAAATCAAATACTTAGAAACTTTAAATGGTAAATGAAGTTTTGGCCACAAGTCCACAACTCACTTACCTCTCAGATATGGTCTTTTCTAAGTCAATAAACGCCCCGCCACAAATGAAAAGGATGTCTTTTGTATCTATCTGCATGTGCAGCATACAACATAACTTGCGTTTGTTATGCCTCGTTCAAATATGAGATGCGCCAATATTGGCAAGACTTGAAAATAAACCATGATAATCATCTGAATATACCTGAATGTTTTCCCCTCGAGGATGCTTCCTGGCTCCCTTTTCAGGCACATTCACTATCTGCAAAAAAAAATTAATATTATCTATAGTCAGAGCTAGATGACATAATTGATGTCAACAACCAATAAATATATCCTTCGAATTTGGTAAGAATATCAAAACTAAAATTAAAGTCAGTTGTCTAGAAATATCAATGTCAAACTTATTTTTTGATAAATTTGTCACAAGCACAATTGCTTACAGTTCCTTCTAGCATCTTAAGTAGAGCTTGTTGAACTCCCTCACCAGAGACATCTCTGCTAATGTTTAAGCTCTCTGCCTATAATATTAAATATTAAAAATAAAAATTTGTCAGATTTGGAAGCGATAAGAAAAATTGTCCGAACAAAATATTGGCAAAAATGACTGAAAGCCAGAATACCTTTTTAGTTATCTTGTCGACTTCATCAATGTAAACCATTCCTTGTTGTGCTGCTTGAACATTGAATTCGGCAACCTTGAAAGCAAATGAAAAGTGAAGACACACATAAGTGATGAACAATAAAGGAGCTAAAAGTGAAGATGAACAATGGTTATTAAACATGAAAACACAGAATACTGAATGAATCAACACATATATATCAAAAAGCCAAAAGGTTTATAATACCTTCCAACAAGATGATTATTCATAGTGACTCTTTAAAGTCTGATTCATATCTTTCATTACTTTCGAGATCAAATATTGCAAGAACGTAATTTAACTTTGGTACAGTATTCACAATCTTACAAGACTTATGGCTATGGTGTATCATATAATGTTAGTATCATACGAATCATACTTTAAGGGCAAAGATGTATAGAACAAAGATAGTAACATAACAAAAAGGAAATTAATGGGTTGCGAAGTTATAATTCTAAACTTCCGGACTGCATAATAAGAAAGAACCATTCAATAAATATATAAGTTTACCGTAAGTAGCTTGTGCAGTATAGATTCAACGTCATCACCAACATAACCAGCCTGCATGATACGAAAAAGATAAACCACATTCAGTAAATAAAAACACAATACCAATAATTAAGGAAGTTAAATTACGATTATATTACGTAGTATGTATATCAGAAACTGACCGACCTGAGTCAATGTTGTTGCATCAGCAATAACAAAGGGAACATTGACAAAACGAGCAAGAGTCTTTGCTAGTAATGTCTTCCCTGTTTCACAAAAAGTTTTTAGCAACTGTGAAAAAAGAAGAAAGCTTGAAAAGAGTATAGAAATTAAGAAATAGGATTCAAATGCTAAAATTATTGTTAAGAGTAATAAAAATAAAATCTTGATAATCATACCTGACCCAGTTGGGCCCATTAGAAGTACGTTGCTTT
Source organism: Artemisia argyi (assembly GCA_030686995.1). NCBI lineage: Eukaryota > Viridiplantae > Streptophyta > Magnoliopsida > Asterales > Asteraceae > Artemisia > Artemisia argyi. Next base: position 42,209,731 of record CM060691.1, read on the forward strand.
TATCTAAATCTACATTATCGTCATCATCTTCGATCTTAGATCTTTCTGGATCTTTCTTCAAGGAACCATGATATATCCTTTTGTAGTGGTTATAAACAGCCACTGAAAGGACCTGATTATTGAACAAGAAACTGTTTTAGTATTACATAAACAGATTAATTCTTTTCACATCAATTCACAAGTATAATGCTACTTCATTTAAGAACATGGTATATCTAGACACTGCCACGAACAAAAAACGATCACATCTCATTAACATCAAAGATATACTTCCATATGAGGAAAAGATCATGTGGAAGTACAGCGTAGCTTAAGAGGGGCGCTTAGCAATCTTATTTAAACCACTTACTACTATTCAGAAAAAACAACTTGAAGTTGCTTATTCAGAACCGCTTATGTCAATCACAAATAACTTTAAATAAGCGAATCCCTAACACCCTCAAAACTACTCTCTTTGATCAAAATGTGATAAGCAGTTTTAAAAAGAACTCACATGCAATTAACTACAATTGTCTCTACCAATGCACATTACAAAGGGGATAAGGTTCAAACCTTTTTGGCACGGCATTGACCGATAACAAATTTATCAAGTCCCTCACAAATCTCCTTAGGAGTAGGCAAGTTCTTTCCAAGATTTGACCCACCCAACCCATACTTTTCACCACCAGTCCCATTCCCATCTCCAGTGCCGCCGCCGCCGCCACTCGCACGTACCACATTCACACCCGGTGCAAATGGAGGGCCAGGCGGAGTATGCACCGCAATTCCATTATTATTACTCCAATTCTCAGGTGGCTCACCACCATAAGCCCTCAACGTTTCCCAAAATGAAGCCCTTAACTTATTCCCATAATCATCATTACCCTCATCATTCCCGTTCCCATTCACATTCCCATTCCCGTTACCATTCCCATTTCCATTTCCATTTCCATTTCTCTTATTACTATTCTTAACCCGCCCAATCTCCACAAACCGACCCTGCAAAGGCGCCATCTTATACGGCCTAAAATAATAAGCAGTTTTACAATTAGGACAAAGATTAACCGCCTGATACCCCACTTTCCTATTCCCATCATACCCATTCTCCGGCGTCGACTCCGGCTCCTCTCCAGCGACATTATTCGCCGCAGACGGCGCAGGAATCAAATGATGATTATTACTAAAAACAAGATTCATTTGCTTAGAACAACGTGGACAATTCGCTTCGGCTCTAATCCTACGTGTCACCATACTAGTCCTACCACCACTAACATCATCACCACCACCACCACCACCACCACCACTACCACCATGATCCCATTTATACCGAACACCGGTCAACGGTTTCGGTCTAATATACGGACCAGACAACAAACAATTAATCAAACTTCTTTTCGATGTGTTCTGTGTTGAGATTATAATGTCATGAATCTTTCTTAATCTCCATAACCCAGACATAATTCTAATACAACAAAAAACTATAAAAACCTTAAATTTATCGAATTTAACCAAATGGGTATCCAAATTTCAGATTCAAATTACAAAAAACAGCAAAATTTACAGAAAATTCACAAAAGGGGGTTTCTAGATTAATGCATATAACTCAAAATTGATCAACCTAATATCAAATTAAGCCAAAAGGGTATCTGAATCTGTGATTCAATTGACAAAAAGATGCAGAATTGATTGAAATTGAGCAACAGGGTATGAAAATTGAGTTTTATAAAAGATGAAAATTGATCAAATTAATCCTTACAATTGTCTAATTAAACGAAAAGGGTATCTGAAAATGAAGTTGGGAAATGAGAATTTTGTATTAAGATGAATATTCTAATCCATAAATCTATCCAAAATGGGGATTATGTAGTAAACATGATTTATGGCAAGTGTTTGGATTGGGATTAATTTGATTGAGTTTTGGTTAAACCGTAAAGTGCTCTCCACTTTAGCTTGTTTTTCTGTTTGCCATTTTTATACGGCTTAAACTTATTTCAGATTTGGTGGCATCTTTTTTATTTTATTTATTTTATCTTAAAAAACCAAATCATACATCTTACACTTAACCCAAGAAAAGAAAAGCTAATTAATCACGACACATGTGTGAAGTTTTTTTTTTTTTTTTTTTTTTTTTTTTTTTCGAAGTTTAATTCATACTCTTTGTAGAGCACAAGGTGTGGAGGTTTTCATGGCTCGCAATCCACATTGGACTCTTCGCCAACCCTAGCCACGACACCGCGAAGCCTGTTCATCCCTCGCCACTTTTCCTTTCGTCGTCTGCACGACAAATGTAAGCTCCTTCCTTTTTTACTGTTAAATTTGTAATGTTTGTATATATCCAAATATTGAGTAACTTGTAATGTTTTTTATAAATTGTAAAGATTTATAAAACTTGTAATACTTTTTAAACTAGGAATTAAAAATACATTAAACATCGAATTAAAAATACAAAGTTCGATTAATACAAACTACGATACGGTAATGAAAATAAAACTACAAATTACAATGAAAAGTCTGAATTTTCTCCCTCGTCATACATTTATGCAAAACCCTCAGCAATCCTTTCTTATTTCCACTCTCTTTCTAAGATGTCAAACAAGTTGTCTTGGCGGTATTGTGCTTCCCTGGATGCCTGCTCCATGCGAGTAGCTTCCTTTCGTAGTTCATGTTCTTCTATTTCTCTCCTTACTTCCTCATCCTGCTTAAGTAGTCGGAGTTGATACACAGTAAGATTAAACGGATTGGGTTGGTGTTCCCCGGTGGAATGTTAACAGGTGGAGTGTTAACCGGTTCATTTTCCGGTGGAAATACCGGAAAGATATCTTTCGGTGGAGTGTTAACCGGTTCATTTGGAATCAGGTTGGAGCTGGGGAATTGCTGTGAGAAGTCATGTTCACTTGGGAATTGTTGTGAGAAGTCGTGGTGACTGAGAAATTGTCGGGAGAAGTCTTTGCGAGATATTGTTGAGAATCTGTGTGTGAGTTGTATGTATGAGTTGTGTGTGTTAAACAACTCCATGTTGTGTGTATATATAGGCAACTTTTTTTGTTTGAATTCCAATTTGAATTTTGAATAAATCCAGCTCGTATTTGAATTTGAATTTTGAATAAATCCCGCTCATATTTGAATTTGAATTTTGAATAAATCTCGCTCGTATTTGAATTTGAATTTTGAATAAATCCTGCTCTTATTGTTTCAAACAAGTATAAATAACATACTATAACACACTATTTTTCACACACTTCTATATCTAACTATTTTACAAAATTGTTTCAAAGTTCAAACATCAGAAATGAATACTCGTTGGTCAAAAGAAGAAGAAAACTTGCTAGCTGAAGTTTGTGTTGCAGTTTCCCAAGACCTAGACAACTACAATGAATACTCCTTTTGGAATCAGGTTGTAGACATGTTCAACAGTCAGTCTGACGGTGACAATCGTAAAAAAAATGGTCACGGGTAAATGGATAAGACTTAATAGTGAATGTCAAAAATTCAATGCTTTACAAATATTTGCAGCGTACAAGTGGGGAAAATGACAGTGATCATCCCAATATGTTCAAGTGTGAGAGGTTTAAGACACCACCCCAAATGGGACGAATGAGAATCGTTGGATGATTTGTGTTTGTATTGTATTGTGTTTTAAATTTCGTATCGTGTGTTTTTTTCGTATCGTTTTTTGTTTTTCGTATCTTTATTTTATGTTTCATATGTTTTTTAATATGTTATAATATATTTTTATTTTTAATGAAATGAATTTAGTTTATTTGAAAATCTAAACAAAAAGATAAAGTTGTAAGTGGTCGGACTCAAATGAGAAAGTTGTGGTTAGTTATGATAAGGGTAGTTAGTTATGTATGTTTGTTAAAGTGATATGACACCCCGTGGCCCTAAATGGGGAGTTTTGGCTAGCCACGACACCTTGTGCTCTTAGCAAATAAATTATGAGATTTAACCTTAGGCTAATAATTGAGGTGCCAACTTAAGATCCATTCAATTAAATATTTATAGTCGATAAGTTTAATCGCGTTTTTTCTAAATTTTATAGGTGATTCTAATTGGGTAATTTATATAAAATGAAATGATATAATACTACAACAAGTTTAACAGGTCAATGAAAGAATACTTTTTCACCTTTTTTACATTTTTTTACTAGATATAAACTTTCTTTTTTGAAAATTGGCAGGTCATATTATGAGTTTTGTCCGATGATAATAAAGATGTATATTTTAAAGAACTTAACTGTTTAATATATTGCAAAATATATTATAATTAATTTGGTTGTTATAAGAAAATACCAATTATTATATTATACAGTATATAATAAGGATGGTAAAGGATTGTTGAAAAAACTTAAATGTTATGTTGTAGGTGAAAAGTAACCATTTAACATTTTTGACTTTAAGGTATTTTATTAAAATCACTTAGTCATGTTATAAGTTTTTAAGAAAAAAATATTCTCTAAATATATGAAAAACACATACTCCCTTCATTTTAGTTCGGTTATCACGGTGATCGAATGATGAATTTTTTCTCCACTATTATACGTGATCAAAAGAGGTTTGTAACGTTGTAACTTTTGATGGTGCGTAAGAGGTATGTATGTTACGCAAACTTTATAGATGTATTTTTCTATGTCTACAATTATTTTTTCTTTTAAATTTGTTACATGTCATCATTTTTATTGTTAGCACAATCAATCAATTGATCATTAATATTTTATTGTTTTTGTATTTTTTTTTTATGTTTAAATGATACCAGTATACAAATTCAAAGCAATGGGGTTATGTGTCATGCGCAAGCGTTTTAAACACACTTTCAGTTAGTCAATCGGATATTAACCACATGTATGATGGAGGGAAATCTCCATGGAGGATTATTGCTATTGAGTAGGTTGATTAGCCTTGGTGAGAGTCAGATGTTTCCTTTTGACAATTATGATAATGACTTGATTATTTGGTATCAATGACGGATGGAGTATATAGTCTATCAAAATATAAACACGAATAACACTAGTAATTGATTTGCATATTCTTATTTTTTATTGACACATTTTATTTTTTGCATCATGCAATTTTATATTATTTATAACATGTATTAACTGATTATACATTAGTGTGTGCAAATCATTTCTCTTAACAATAATTGTAAAAACTTGAGAGTGGAGCCCATTTTTCAAACGGAAATTTTGAAAAGAATTATGTAATATATGTTCCACAAAAGTCTTGGAGGCTGAAATTCATAATCAATCAGTTGATAGGTACACTTACGTACCGTTAACCCAAATACATGAATAACATGGCGTATTTCTTTACCTTGTTTTCACCTAAACAAGTTATCAAGCCTTGAATTTCAACAAAGTTGATCCTTGCAAAACAAACAAGGAATTTGCATACTTTTATGTTGATTAGAACACTTCACTCGTGCATTAAATACTTGTACATTATTAAAATTCCGTTTAAATTGTTTATAATAGAGACGGTAATTTGAGACCAATTCGTTAAGGGAAGTGATACTTACACCACTTTTTTTGATGCACACATCACAATGTTACATCATTAATGCACATGTTACAATATGTTATATGCATAATTATGGTATGTGCATCAAAAAAAGTGGTGTAAGTATCACTTCCCATTGGCTAAACATGGGTCTAGTTGAGTAAATATCTATTACGAGATGTGTCTAGTTAGGTCTCTTTAAATATTATAGATAGGTTTAATTGGGTATTCGATAGAAAGTGCAATTATATAATAATTACACAACGGGTTTAAGCGGGTCTAGCGAGTCAATGTTTTTTACTTTTTTTTCACTTTTTTCATCTTTTACTTGAAAAAGAAAATAAAATAAAAATAAAAAAAATAAGAAGCTTGACCAAAAACAATCTAAACCCGGACCTATTTAAACCCATGCTTCTAAAAGATGCATCAACCCAGTATATAGTATATACCAAATCCATCTAGACCCGTGACCAAACCCGACTTGACCCACCTATTTTCCCCACCTTTAATTAATACTATTTTCCCCGCCTTTAATTAATACATTAAAATGTGCAAATAAAATAAAATAAAGAAAAAATTACACGGATGGTCCTTGTGATTTACACAGATTTCATGTTTAGTCCCTATTTCATTTTAATTACATCAGAGATACCTATTTTTTGAAGCTTGTCAAACATTTAGTCCCTAATTTGGATGGCCGTTAGTTTATCCATTAAGTTATTTGCACTGTTAGTCCTCCGTTAATATTTTTTGCACCGTTAGTCCTCATTTTCTAAAAAAGTCCTTATTTTTTGCACTGTTAGTCCATCCGTTAATATTTTGCACCGTTGTCAATCTTTTTACGTTTTCGTCCATTTTTTAACGTTCTCGCCCATTTTTTTAACGTTTTCGTCCACTTTTTTACGTTTTAGTCAATCTTTTTATGTTTTCGTCCATTTTTTATGTTCTCGTCAGTTTTTTTTACGTTTTCGTCCATTTTTTTTACGTTTTCGTCCGCTTCTTTACATTTTCGTCTATTTTTTTTACGTTTTCATCTGCTTTTTTACGTTTTAGTCCACATTTTTTACGTTTTCACCTGTTTTTTATGTTTTATCCCTTTTTTTACGTTTTCGTCTGTTTTCTTATGTTTTTATCGTTTTTTGCCCCTTTTTTTATGTTTTCGCCTATTTTTTGTGATTACGTAAGTATACTAAAAGAAAATTTGACATTTGATAAAAATGTTTCTGTGTCGATTTTAAATCACGATTTTGACCCCTTTCTGGTCGGAATCATCAAAAGTGTAAAACATGAAAGTTGTCCGGAATAATGTTTTACATCAAGACTCGTGAAATTTTAACCAGAAAATGCAAAATAAGGGCTGTTTACTGCTAAAAGTTAAGCCATTTTTTTACCAAATTTATAACTTATAAACTCTTGTAAATTTTGTATATGTGTAAATCATCAAACATATTTGAAAAAAACGAACGAAATCGGATAAAAACGGATTAAAATGTGTGAAAATGTGAAAAAAAAACTAACGAAACATGTAAAAATGAACAAAAACAGATAAAAACATGAGAAAAACAGACGAAAACGTAAAGATGTTCATATAGTTTTCTCCTCTAAGACATATACATTGGTCGGTGAGCCCGATTTGATATATAACGAACGAAAACGGCTTAAGTTTTGGTAGTAAACAGCCATTGTTTTGTATTTTTCAGGTTAAAATTTCATGTGTCTTGATGTAAAACATCATTCGGGACAACTTTCGTGTTTTATACTTTTGATGATTCGGACCAAAAAGGGCTCAAAATCGTGATTTAAAATCGATACAGAAATATTTTTATCAAATGTCAAGTTTTTTTTTAGTATACTTACCTAATCACAAAAAAATGGATGAAAACGTAAAAAAAATGGCGAAAACGGATAAAAACATAAGAAAACAGACAAAAACGTAAAAAAACGGACGAGAATGTAAAAAAATTGACGAAAACGTTAAAAAGCGGATGAGAACGTAAAAAAAATTGACGAAACGTAAAAAGGTTGACAAAAACGGAAAAAAAATGGCGAAAACGTAAAAAAAAATGGACGTAAACGTAAAAAGATTAACAACGGTGCAAAATATTAACGGATGGACTAATGGTGTAAAAAATGATGACTTTTTAGAAAATGAGGACTAACGGTGTAAAAAATATTAACGGAAGACTAACAGTGCAAATAACTTAACGGATAAACTAACGGCATCCAAATTATGGATTAAATGAGTGATAAGTTTCAAAAAATAGGTATCTCTAGTGTAATTAAAATGAAATAAGGACTAAACATAAAATCTGTGTAAACCACAAGGACCATCCGTGTAATTTTTTCTAAAATAAAATAAAATATGCAAATGATCTCCCAAAATAAAAACATCCGACAATTACTACTATATATATAAAAAAAAACAATATAACAAAAGAAAAGAAAAATGGGAGTGGCGGTAAAGCTAACCGCTATCCTCCATCACCAACAACCACCACAACTTCCAAACATACTTTCCCACCACCATAAACCAAACCCACTTAGCATCCACCATAAACTCACAGGAATAAGCTCTGTAAATCTGAGCTGCAGGTGTGCAAGTACTGCTGCAGCAGCAGCTAGTGGTGAGGTAATAAAAGAAGATGATCAAGTGTTGCTTATTGAGCCACTGGAAGTTGATGAAATAAAGGGAATATGTAGCAAGTGGGTATGGAAAGGTTACACTATTAATTACCTTAAGTATGAGGGACTAAATGGGGGTGATAAGGCAAGCCCACCTGTGCTTCTTGTGCATGGCTTTGGTGCTTCTGTTGCTCACTGGCGCAGGTATTTATCGCGCTTTACTGTTTTTAAGATATGATGATAATGTGTATGTATTGTTTTTTTTTATACAATTTGAAAATTCAATAAGATGGATTAGCTAGTATATATGGTGCAAGGGGGTTCTTTCTAGGTGTGTGATTGTTTACATCCTATATGCCCCACCCCCGTTTTGGCAGGATTGGGTATTGTTGTCGTTGGAGCAGCTAGTCTTGCCATTGATTGACTAAACCACGTAAAATGATGTATATCCTTATGACCTTTATATGTGCATTGCTGTTGTTATTGCTTGGGCGCTTTTTTATTAACATTTGCAAAAGTTTCAAAATTGCTGGACGAAAAAAGAAGTTCTTGTAATAATTGCTAATTGGTGAATAGGTGGAGTTATGTAACCTTGCTAGCAAAAGAAACTTCACACATTTGTGGAAATAGGGGAATAAGAAAGAAAGAATTGGTTTATTGTTTGTTGGCTTTTTGGGTAACCATGGTTTCCAACATATAGGCATCTGAGCTTTGTGTATGTGCCCGTATAGCAATAGCATGTTCATGTAACAGTCCAGATCATTTGCTGCTGACTGCTTTAGAATATGCTTGAACTTGTCTATTCAATTTTAAACACTTGCCACTTTGCCAGGAATATCCCGACTTTGGCTCAGACCAGCACAGTTTATGCCATAGATCTTCTTGGTTTTGGTGCTTCCGATAAGCCTGTTGGTTTTGAATACACCATGGAAGCATGGGCACAGGTATATTCTTGATTTGGTAGAAGTTTGGTTATCACTATGTAAAATTCACATTCAAAATTGTAGAATTCAGTCTAATGATGCACCACTTAATCATCTAACAGCTGATATTGGATTTCTTAAACGAAGTTGTCCAAAGTCCCACAGTGCTTGTAGGCAACTCTGTTGGAAGTCTCGCATGTGTTATTGCTGCAGCAGGTGCAGTTCCGTACTTTCATTTAAGTATGTATCTGTGGTCAAACCAACTCTTGCAAACCTAGTAACATAAATTATTTTCTTCGACTGTAGATGCTCAGAATTCACTGGTTCGAGGGCTTGTTCTGTTAAACTGTGCGGGCGGCATGAACAATAAGGCAATAGTTGATGATTGGCGAATTAAGCTAGTATTCCCTTTGTTACTACTAATTGATTTCTTGTTGAAGCAAAAAGCCATCGCATCATTCTTCTTTGAACGGGTCAGGCAAAGGTTCTCTTCTTTTTTGGCTTCACACATATAATTAGTTTAGTATCAGAAAACATCCACATTGTAACTTCTGTTATTGTGTAACTTGTGCAGAGAGAGCCTTAGAAACATCTTATTATCAGTTTATGGAAATAAAGACTCTGTCGATGATGATCTTGTTGAGGTAATATTGACTTGATATCTTTTGTTTTCTTCTTTCATGTGTATGATGATAAAACCGTTCGTCTTGCACCAGATCATCAGGGAGCCAGCACTTGCTGAAGGAGCACTGGATGCCTTTGTCTCAATCGTGACTGGACCACCAGGGCCGAACCCGGTCCAATTGATGCCACAAATAAAAATACCCGTCCTAATACTGTGGGGAGATGAAGACCCATTTACTCCTATAGATGGACCAGTTGGTAAATACTTCTCATCACTACCGTCTCAGGTTCCAAATATTAGCCTTTCTATGTTACAAGGCGTTGGACACTGTCCTCATGATGATAGACCAAACTTGGTTCATGACAAATTGATCCCGTGGCTTTCCGCTCTTCCTTCATCATGAAAATGTTCTTTTGCATCCTCGTTTTACTGTTGAGGGGCTTTGATACTGCTGATGGTTAATATAATTGTATAAATCTGACAGTTCATACAGTCATGAAACTTCTGCACATATTTTGTATTGTTTCATCTGCAGAACAATTGCTTACATAACATTCTATGTGCTGCATTGTTTCCAATATCATGCTTGCCAAATCTGATTCTTACCAACTCGATACATGTTGCAAGATACAGTATCAGTTATCACTTAAATTAACCATTGATTTTACCTTTTAAATTGTTATTTAACATGTGGAACAATACGAAAATAAAAAATATCAAATGAGCATGACTTCCTTCAACTTTTGGAATTCGGTTCTATTTATATTGTCGCAGTATTATAACCGAATTCATAACAAGGTTGTTGGCAGTGTCAGTTAAATGCAGCTAAACAATATCTGTGACAGATAATAAGAATCCAAGAGATTGTATCCACCATAATCAATTCATATCAAACTCAACGCTAAAACAAAAACAGAACCACAAACGCAATCCCAACAGACAAATACACTTTATACAACATTAATCATAAGATGTGCATGAAACTGTTACAACAATGTGGTTACTGTTGATTCCTTTGCACCTTTAAACATCTACATCAAAACTGTTTTTAATGATTAACTACAACAAACAAGGGAGAAATATCTAGTATAACAGATATAGGAAATCTACGATACACTTTGCCACACCATGACGGAACATTACATGATGTAAGAATCAAAGAATCACTGGTAACTAACCGGCATTTGATAATTTGGTTCATTTGTTACCGTTTCCTTTCTTTCGTCGTCATCTTCTTGTGCCTATGCTGCTCAGCGGCTTATTTGTTCCGTTGACACAGCCCCATTAAAAAATACACTTCAAAATTCTTTAAATCACACTATGATACATACAGCTCTTCAAGCAAACCAGGTGCCTTCTCATAAAGATTAAATATATTTACAAGTTTTTCTTCAGCTACTCCCAGCAACCTCGGCTGCACGCTGCCTCATCATCTCCATTACAGCAGCCCTACGCCTGCTATCAGACTGTTGTTGCAGCCTTCTTAAATGTTCCTTCAGATCTCTGCATATGATCCATACAAACACATTCATGAATATAAATTAGATCAAACCACCTGCCATTTCCATAGCTGAAAGGAAAAAGTCAACTTATAATGCGTAAAACCTCCCAGATTTTCAAAATTAATTGTTGTAATAACATTTATTTAGTAATCTTAGCTAACCCCTTCAGTTAAAATAATAAATAAATAAATAAATTAATACATAAATAAATAAAAGTGTGTGTTGGTCAACCTGGCCCTAACCCCAATGTGAAGAAAAGATAAAGATAAACCAACCTGCAACGTGGTACGTGGCATTGAGATTCTTTACATGCTCGGGCATGTAGTTGGAGGAGATACCACATTTTCTTGCAAAGAACACAGCCACCCGATGCACGTACTTTGCATTGTATTCCATGTCGGAAAAGTCCCTTCACCTTCCGGCAATTTGGATATTGGCAATGTGGAGATCGACACTGAGATGCATGGACCAGGAGATCAAGCATTTTCCTTAGCTGCAATAGCAACAACAAAATTAACCCAACTTATACTCTTCACTTCACTTTTCTGAACTTAATATATTATACAGAGTGACATTAGGTAGTATACCTGTACAACACGTTGTTGGCGAGCTTCTTTATTTTGTGCATCGCGTTCAGCAATTGTTGGATGATGCGTCAACTTATGAGGATGATCAATGCCTCCATCCTTGTAATAGCAGCTGTTGCAGACATCATAGTCAGGGCAAACCTCACAGCGCCAACCTTGGCCTGTTTCTATATCAAGATTACATCTGTTGCATGTTGTAACAAATGCAGGAGCAGTAGGATTGTGAAGATGGTACAAAACCATCATTGAGGAATGTTTTGCACGACGAAGTGTATCATACTGATAATGATTTCCTTGACAAAGGCTGAGAAAAGCCTGTCTTGTGTCAAAAAACTCGCTCTCAAGAATATCGTCTTTATCTGTGGTATCTACTGACACGTCACTGATTTCGATCTGCATAGTTTATAAGCCATGTTATGAAAGCTAGAATGGAAATTTAAATTCTGATTATAGTAGCTGCTATAAATAAATGTCTCTCTTAAAGAGGGAGGAACTTACAGGATAAAGAGGGTGTTTATCCCTGTGATTGACAGGATGTCTCTCTCTATCCTCACGTTTTTGTTCAATTTCATAACACCTGTAAGTCATCATAATCACAAATTACATGCTTTTCAAGAAAAGAAAAAAAAAAAAATTAAATAAATAAATAAATAAATAAAAATCAAGAATAACACAACGTCTCACTGATCATGCTATTAAACAATTCCCTTAAAAAAAAATGGGATCCAGGTTTTCAAGGTAGGTTATCATAGTGCTTACTTCTCACAGATATAAAACTTTTTGCACTGTTTGCAAGTCCAACGTTTTCCGGACACCATCAGAATACAGCAATGACTGCATGCATATTGCAAGTGGACCATGATGAAATCTTCTTTCATTGGGGAAATAGTGTCACCAAGCTGTACCACACACATGAAGAAAAGTGTAAGAAAAAAAAGATGAACATCTTATTGTAGGCCTGCTAATAATTAGAAAGATAAAATACAAAAATCATTCCAGGATTGTTCTCCGAAAGGACTTATTTGATTATCGTTTTTCAGTTTTGCAACTCAGGTCCAGAAACCGAACTAAATAGCAATTGTATTCCAATCTGCCTGTCATATTTGGTCTTTCAAACGTAGCTTGTGATGGAAACAGCAAAAAGCATATATGGCAACTTAATGAAGGTGAAATATACTGATGAGGATGAGGGAGAGGAAGATGAGAATTACCCTATGCATTAGTAGCAGATCTTTCGATACATTCCCAGAGAAATCGGTCTGACCAGAAGCTTTCAGAGCTCTTTTTGTTATGCTCTTCTTTAATGGTCCTCTTTTATTTTGCTTTCTTCCCTCCTCTTCTTGACGAAGCTGATAGATTATATCCTCAGCAGCACCAGGCCAATAGTCTCCATCGAAGTATGGTAATCGAGTTGCAGTTACCTTAGCTTTAGATTCACCAGAAGATACAAAGAAATGGTCGTATAAATTAGTGAGTTCAACTACGATATCTTCTCTTGAAGCTTTTCTCAACATCGACAAATACCTGATAGACAGCATGAAGTGCATCAGTAATAATACAATAATCCCTAATATTACATTAATCAAGTAATACCAAAAACTCACCATTCTCGTAATTTATCAGATTTTGGTGTCTTCTGAATTTCAGGGTGACAATATAAGATATAATCTTCACCCTTTAATGGAGGGCAAGCCCATATATAGCAACTTGTGAAACCACGTAATTTGCAATATTCTAGGTAACCTATCTGAAAACAGAATAAAAGAAAATTGGTTGGCATACTCAACGTAGCAAGATTAAAGCAACCAAAAGGGAGTATATGCAGTTCAGCATACCAGAATTTCATGATACACAAATGTACGGAGAGCTTCCCCTGAGACAGTCCTAATCTCAGGCCTGAAGTACTTGACTGAATCCAGATAAGAAAGATAAACACGTCGATGATTTGGTTGCTCACACTCTGCTCCAAATTCTTGAACATACATCCCAAATAGACATACTTCAACACCTTCAATTTTCTGAAACAACAAGACCACCTATAGCAGAAAACATTAGTGATACAGATTGACATAGTAGAACACAACATAAATATTGTTATTTTTAATTACCTTGGACTTGTACCCAAATTCAATAGGATAATTTTCCTCTTGAAAGATCTCAAGAAATCGCTGTTTAACTTCCAATTTCTTGTCCACGGATGATACAACCCTAACAACAAGTGCTTCTGCTCCAGGAACCTGATAATAGCAAAAACTGAATAAGAATTCTAATCATATTTAAATAAAAGTCATTTAGATTAGATCAAACAGCATATGGATCATAACCACACCTCATCATAACTTTTTCCGTAATGTTTAGCCCGCTCTAGTCTCTCTTGCTTCAGTTTTCCAAACAACCTGCTCTCTATGTGATCACTGAGTATTGTTCGTGGTAAATCTTTAGCTCCAAGAACAGCACTCTGGGGCAGGGGCGTCCGTTCTCCTCTTTCAACTTCTTCTACATAACAATTTGGACAGGTGTACTCCGCTTGCCCGCCATCATTTCTTCTGCCATTAAATAATGCACATATTTGATGTTGCCAAGCTTCACACTTGTCACATTGAACCCACTGCAAAAAAACCGGCAATGATTAATTAATCATTCGAACAATACTGCAATATTTAATAGATCATACCCATTCTTCTGTCTCCTCGTCATTTTTCTTTTTCTCCAATCTTGATTTCGGAACATTGGTTCCCTCCACATTAATAGTGTCTCCACGGGCATCATTGAAGCAGGGGACACAGAAGTAATGTCGAGTGTCACCAGTCCCGACAGTGTAGAACATTGCATTCCTTTTGATGCGACCACCACAAGGTGTACAATATATAGGTGGTGGTTCAAAAGAGAGCTTTTCAACTGCACATAGTTGACAAGAATTCTCACTCATCGAGTGTTCCAAAGCTTGATTCTTTTCTACTTTCGCTTTGCTCTGCAACAAATTAATAGATTATAGAATGTGGAGATATAAACCAGTTAAAAAGCACGACAAGTGACACAAAGACACTAGTAATCGTACCTGGCCAACCCACTGTCTGAGACCAGAGATATGTTCCCGAACCTGCTCGGGTGTAAATAACTCTATCATTGATACTCCCTTGATATTTGCCTTCCCGGACTTGGTTCCAGTAGAAGTTTCAGCAGGAACTGCAACATTTTCCACTTTAGGCAGGGCCACTTCTTTCTCAGTCTTGACAAACTCCTGCTTAGGGAAACCAGTGGCTATATTAGGTAAAACTGGATCCACTTCGGGCTTTTGGTTGCTATTATCCGCAAAATCTTTCTTATACTCGTTGATCTTGGGAGTTTCATGCACAGAATTTGAAGGAACTTCCAGTTTTACCACATTAACCTCAGGTTTTGTTGGAGTATTCGTGTCAGTAATCTGATCCTGAAGTTCAGATGCATTAGTGACAGAAACTGGTATGGCGGGATTTTTATTATCTGCAGCTAGCGATTGTGATGGCTGTTCTATCTTCATTCGTTTTAAAGTTGGATGCAGATCTTCAGAAGTTTCAACAACAGATGGCATAGTCTTTGTTGTATCTCTAACTGTACCACCACTGGTGTATTCACTAGAATCTGGGCGTGGGGCCCCCTTCAGTTGCACGAACCGTTTTACTGGGACACAAACAGGACAAATTGGATCCCTACAGTGTCTATGATGGTTTAGTAAAAGCTTAGTCCTACGACAACGAGGATATTGACATTGAACGATATCATTACACGATTCCATATGGTTCAATAGCTTTTGGGCAGTGATGCAATTGATTTCTGGACATTTTCCCGGTGGGTGAACACATTTACGAGCATGTCGTAGGAACAGTAGCCATCTTTGTTGATTCTTGAACTGTAACTCTCGATTAGGAGTAATAGATGTAGCATTTGAATTTGGGGGGTCGACTGATTTATTTGCGGGTTTTTGATAAGTTATAGATCCTTCTGAAGAAAGATTGTTCCTCTGAGCCTGATCTTGCCCTGCTATTCTTTGAGAAAATTCTTCTTGAACATTTTTCTGTGACATGTTGCCCGTTACGAGAGGCACTTCTTGAGATCTAACATTCCATTGGCCCTGCATTACGGATCCCGGTTGTGCACCTGCTGAGGAACTAAAATCATTGCGAGTGTCAGCAACATATTGGTTCTGTTGAAGTAATTGCATCTGCTGTGAAGTTTCGGTCATTGGTAAAGACAAACCCTGAGAGCCAGGTGTAAGACTATGCAATTGACTATATATGTCATCCCTCGAATTATCTTGAAAATGATTCATCGCCTGGGATGATTGAAAATGGTCAGAGACCTGACTTTGCTGCTTCTGTTGTATTTGACTTTGACTTTGACTTGGTTGCTGAAAATGAACAGGTTGCTGAGACCGGAAATCCATCTTTTCTGATTGATCAACCGAAGGTTTTATGTTTGACACCTGCTGATGATTGACCAAATTTGACTGATTGATCATCATGGGAGCGCTTGTGTTATGCAAAGAATGCAAGCTTACTGAGTTCATGTTCTGATTATTCATCATCGATGTAGCAGAGGTTGTGGGAACATAGATATTTCCCGATCGAGAAGAATCAGCAGTGCTACTCCCATAACCATCACCTGCAAAGTATAAGCACCTCATAATAAGATACAGCAACAGGCAAATAGATATATACAAACGTATATATGTAAGCATAAAGAGTACCTTGTGACATCTGTTGCTGATGTTGAGGTAGCGTTTGGGAAGAGTTCCCATAATGAGAAGCTGTCACGTAGCTTTCTGAGGTTCCCGAACCATTCATCATAGGCATATTATTGATTCCTAGACCATTGTTTATTGATCCACTTGGAAACGCATAAGCTTTCTGCTGTATACTAGACCTGATCCCCCCACCCATATGGCTTCCCAGGCTATGTAATATGCGGCTGTTCTGGCCACCAACTTGCTGCTTCTGTTGCATTGGTTGAGATACCGTTGTGGAGTCAATATTAGATAGCCCAACAACACCGTTAGATGAATCCATATTCATGTAAGACTGGTTACTCGTGCTAGTACTATTAGTGAATCCAGGTGTCGGTATCATTTGGCTGGCCATTCTTTGTGCACCCATTGATGAAATCATACTGTTTCCACCTGAATTATTGGAGAAGTTTGATGTCGGCTGTTGATAACCATTAGTCAGACCTCCTGCGAATGTGTTGACTGCAGATGACATCATGCTATTACCACCACCAGCCCCAACAAAGGAATTATCCATAGACGACGGAACCATTATATTGGAGTTCCCACTTTGAGGCATGCCAGGATTTGGAATCATAGTTCCCATGGGAACAGATGTATTGGCTTGTTGCTGATATTGTTGATTCTGATTACTCAAGGGGAGGCGTTTAATCAATATATGTAAACGAGTTTCCAATGTGTCTAAATTCATGTATTCCTCCTAGAACAATAAATGACAATCAGTTATATAGGAAAGAGGGTAAGCTTTAAAACAAGACCGGACCAACCGAGATACATTCATACTAACATTGTGATCATTCAAAACTAGATGTTTTTCCTTGGCTAGTTCAGTAGTATGTCCAGAGCTATATTTTAGGCGGATATGTCTCCTGTTATTAACTAGACTGATCCTATAGAAATGCAAAAGTGGATACTTTTTTAAGTTCCATGTAGAACCATGCCTAGAGTTATACACACAGAGTAAATCGTAGAAGAAAACCAAACCTTGGTGGTTGCAGTTTTAAACAGGCCTTCTTCTAAGCGTCTGACAATGTCCATCACCTTCTTCTGAGCTATCTCCTGAGTCTGTTGTCGCTGCATTAAAAAGGCATAGCTGCAAAAAGAGATGATTAATATTGTAAGGGTGTAAAAAAGAGCAATCGGGGCGGGCGTGCACACACACACACAAAAAAAAAAAAAAAAGACAGATCTATTAGGGGCAGGATAATTAAGTGAAGTCAGCATAAGGCGTAACTCAAATCACTTCTTAAGATTAAGTACAAAGTCATATGCTCTACTCAGGGCAACACTATGCAGAAACAATTCTAGGCTGAGTATAACAGCTTCACAAATTCAGGGAAGTACCAAAGAAAAAAGAAAGAATTTATACAGGTTTCTCTTCTTTGTAACGACCAGCACTGTAGAATGAACATAAGGACATAAAGTCTAACACATATAATATGTAATCCATAACTACAGCTAAAGACACCCAAAATTCCTATTCTAAGATTTAAATTGCTTCTTACCTTTTTGATATATTTTTTTCATCCACATATTTTGATGTCAAGTTATAGTATAAATACTGACACGTTATATGCTAAGCAAGCAGAGTGCGATTATAAGGTAAGTAGGTCTAGCAACTACTCAAGTGCATGGCATCTAAGATGCATATATACGAGAGTAAATGTATATACATATATGGATATGCGTCTATGTTTACACACATAAATCACATCAAGTATGTCAATATTTGTTATGGCAGGCGTACAACAAGTGGATCTATCGTGATTTAGGCTTATTTAAGCTGAAGTGTGAAGACATAGACAAGGCAAAGATATATCATGTACACACATAAACACATTTGAGCACTTAATGGCAAAAGCTGTTTGAATATAACCAAGCGAAACAAGAAACTTACATTCTCTCTTGTATAAAACGTCTTGCCTTCACAAATCCAGGCTCCATGTTGAGAGTACTGCGCTGACCTCCAGGGTTTTGCATCATGTTCTGCTGCTGTGGTATTCCAGATAATGATGTCGCAGCTTGATTGGGCACCTGCCCAGAGAACTGTCCTGACATATGTGTCTGTAAATTCATCTTATCTTGTCGACTACTAAATACAATATACTTCGTAACACAACATCACCATTCAATCACACCAAATTTTGAATTGTGATGCCTGTCCTTTGGTCAAGCTGTAAGCAAATTTAGCTTTCAGTTCTCCTGAGTAAAATCAGAATTCCAACAGCATTTGAAAAACTTCAGTAAAGGCAGAATACGAGCATGCAACATGTATGGAGAATGTCTATGTATTAATATAAAATCCAGCTACTTGGGAAACTTAAGGAAATAAGAGGACATGGCACTAAAAGGTAAGCATTAGTTATAAGTTACGACCGCTCGTCATTCTCATTATCAACTTTCAACTAACTTCATACCATGATCAACTTTTCACACAGTATATAAATAAATTTCTATGATCTTAGTTGGTAAGTAGTGTGTTTTAATTTTTTAATACAAAAATACCAAAATTAGAACATTAATTAAAAAAACTCATTCAGAATGACACCAACACAGTTTACCAAGTTGCCTGCATTTCCTAACCAAGTAGGTTTCACCGTTTCACTCCCCAATAGCAATTATAAATATCCCCCTCTCAGTTATAAAGATGATTACAGATTACAGAAGAGCAATCATTAACACTGACCAACGTATGATGGCACAGCACTAGAGCAGTAAAGCCTAACATAAGAATCAAGCTATAAAAGTAAACGCCACCAAGTGATGATAGCTTGTGAATTAAGTGAGATACATAATAAGACCCTGAGCTATATGCAAAAGATGGTAATTTATGCTACTAATCACATCTAACGAAAAACCAATAGAGCAGAAACTATGTACTACTTAGTTTAGCATCATAACCAACTAGCGCAATACAATAAATACCATATCACCTACGGACTCTTTACACTACCATGAACTAATCAAATGGACGCATATAACACCTACCGAAAAGACTTAATCTTTATTCAAATTAACAACCTTTCTAAACTTACGCAACACTTTCCAAACCTAAAACACTTAAAAAAAAACAAAAATCACATTTCAACTTCTGGGTATCAATCAAATCAACACAACAATCATTTACAACCCCAAATTCCCAAGAATCAAATCACTAAACCTTAAAAGCTAATCAAAATAAACCCAAAACCCAAATAAGCTAAAATTAACTTACAAAAACCATTAAATAATCATAAAGTTAAAAACTTTACAACAATTAATATCAATTAATGTAAAACCCTAATTAAACCATGTGTTCATTAAATTGGGATTACGTAAGGGCAAATTGATGAAATTAAGGATTGATTGGGTAAATATATAGGATGGATCGAAGAAGTGATACCTTAATTTGATTAATTGGATTAAGGATCGAGGTACGGACAAAGGAACAAAAGGGGGAAATGTTGTCGGGTAATCTTGTTATATAATCTTTTGACCCGATTGGTTTTACGGGTTTTCGGGTTGTTGTTAAATGATTAGGGTGTGGCGGTTTGAGCATTCCGTACAACCATAATAGACCTTATGTTAATTATGGCATGTTTGGTTTGAACTGTTTCATGACTTTCATCACCTCACCGTCAGATACACCAAATCCTTTTTTGGTAACTAGAACGGTATTCGCGTAATACGGTGGCAGGTAACTGTGACTATATTTTATGTTATTTAGTTACACATATAATTGTCTTTATGCTTTATAAGTAGAGATGGTAGAGATAGTTAAGCCAAATAATTTTGGTTTGAACAACCTACATGCTTTCTAACAAACTTCCTAACCAACTTGTTTCCTAACATGCTTCTTAAATCTTAACCAATTAATTTTAAAATTCTTCCATAATAACCAAGTAAAATTCTAAATTTTAAGCCTTTCTAATTATAGAATAGTCTCAAATGCGTTATATAGTAGTATAGATAACTCATGCTATTTTACCGATTTGAGACCAACAAGTTTATTTTATTGAGTTATCGGGTGTTATCATGTTGATTCAGGTTTTGGTTATAAAAAAATTAACTCGCAACCCGAACCTATAAAGATTCAGATTGTTGGGTTCAGGAGGGTTTTAGGTCAGAGATACAGGTTATCAGGTTATAATTTAAGCTCAACACTACATAAATTTATTAAGCGAAAGCAACTCTATTAAATTATAACCATAAAGTAGAAATACGTCCAAGCAAATCCAAAAGGCACACTGGCTTTCATAAATAAGAATACATTTGCAAACGATCGGTTTACTATTTTTTATTCTCACATAAGATCCGTAGCACCAAACTT
This sequence comes from Artemisia argyi, assembly GCA_030686995.1. Lineage (NCBI taxonomy): Eukaryota > Viridiplantae > Streptophyta > Magnoliopsida > Asterales > Asteraceae > Artemisia > Artemisia argyi. The sequence goes on from CM060691.1 coordinate 42,230,535, forward strand.
TTTAATATGTCAAAACCAAGAAACTAAGAAATAACATGTATGAGCAGGCAACTAAATCATACTACATTGAACCATTGTTGTAGTAGTCACCATAATGCATGCATCATGCTACAGTAGAAACCCAAAATCTAAATAATAAAACACATAAAGTATCTAACACTAAAACAAACAATATAAATTTAAACAACTTACCTTTTGTATAAATGAGGATGAATTGATATTGGCACATTAGCATCGTTGGATTTAAAGCATTGATAGATTTGATGCGGCAGGTTGGGTTCGGTGTAGTAGCACATAATTAACTATTAGTCACTAATGGACTTTGGTAAATGAATTTTCCCATGCAAAAAATAATTATTTTTAAATGTTTATAAAAAGAAAGTATATAGTATTTTTCAGGTCTTATCTGGCTGACCCAATAACATAAATAACTCAACCCAAACCCGACCCTATAACAATATCAGGTTATCGGGTTCGGGTCAAACCATCTCGATAAACTTTTCAAACCCGATTAGACACGACCCTATAAACCTTATCGGGTTCAGGTTGAGTCAACCTGATCCTATTGACACCCTTAGCTGCAACAACGACGCCATTGAGGCTGACACATCGGAACGGCGCTGCACTTGTGTGACCATATCCCATGCTCTTAGAGTTATGTTAAATTGAAGAAAAATACATCCTTTTGACCATCTTTACATTTTATATCCCTATTATAAAAATTGTGACATATTCATCTCTTCGTCAATATAATGCCAAAAGCCTTTCGTATATGTGTTTGTCTCCATTGAACCCTACATGCCGCAACACCACGTACTACTACATCTCCAGGGGCGGATTGAGAGGGGAGGGTTCCGGGTATTTGTAAATCACATGGAATTTTTTCTTCATAGTGTAAAATTATGTCAGAAACATTTTGTTTTTGTTGTGTTACAAACTTTCTATAATTTTAGTTAAAAGCACATGATAACTATAAGTCTTGGGTTCGTACTAACTCTCCCTTGCTACACCCCTCACATTATACAATATATCATTTCCCGTTTAAAACGATGTCATTTTGAACGGGCAAAAAATGGCGTCGTTTTGGGAAAATTGTCATTTTGGGGGCGTTTTGTTATTGGTCAACGCGAAAAAGGTGTCGGTTTGACTTTCACTTTAGTTATCTTATCTAAAGACGACGTTTTACAATTTTCTTTTTAACAAATGATAGAGCTTTCCACGCCTCGCTAGAACTTTCCCTCTATGTTACTAAAAAAACTACCACAATCTCAAACCCATCCCTTCACAGTTACAACACTCGAAAATTAAAAGACAATATCTCCGATGTATTGTTACAACGGATTACAGATCTTTAAAGATCTTACTACACCTTTCATCGATCTTTATATACTAAAACAAAAAACTAATCTTTACCCACATGGTTAGAAACAACATAAAACCCACTTCATGATTCGAAAGAAAGAATTAAAAGAACAAGATAAAGTGTTGGTATTAGAGTTGGGTTATCAGCAGATAAAGTAAGAAGAAATGAGATGGATAAATTAGGTAGTTGCATTTTTTTTTTCCTTCCTTTTTTGCAAATGAGTTGTTGGTGGCTGCAAGGGTGAGGAGGATTAGGGTAAACTTGATAGTGTGTCTTATTTATATTACTTTGAAATAGGGTTAAGTTTTAAGACAAGTGGGCTACCAATTGGACTCACTTAGACTATTATCTTTGTGAGAAGTTTTGATTATAACTATGTATTTAGTTTTTAAGATAAGTGGAATGCTAATTGGACTCACTTGGATTATTATATTTGTGAAGTTTTGATTATGACTGTGTATTTAGTATGTGCTTAAATAGTTAATTTTGTGTATATTAGGTTTTTTATTTTTGTTACGTATATGTATAATTGTATAATGACACACTGATATAAATTTCGCGTATGGGTTATAAGTCTTTTTTTGTTTTGCAGAAATCTTAGGTTAGTATTTTTTTTATGCGTAAAATTTTGTGTATTCTGTCGTCCTAACGACGTTGTCAAAGGGTTAAACATGGTTTGTCTCACCATTCTGCATTATTCTTAGTAGTTTGTAGGTTGAATGTACCAAATATACTACACTCTGTGTTCACTTAAAAAAAAATACATGCTACAAAGATTATGTATCGTGTCATTTTTTTTGGATGAACACTGAGCATCCATATGCGAGTAACACACATACACAAAGGGAATCGACTTAGTTATTCTTGTCCATAACATTGTTCAAAAATGTCGTCATTTACGTCTTAAAAAGGGTAAACTTATTTATTTGTTTCTTTATTAATGTGATGATCATAATGTAGCTTGTCGAAGGAACAAGACCTTTATTGTTGTTGCAGGTATTATTTCTTTATGACATTGTTAAAAAATGATGTTGTTTATGTAATTAAAAAGAGTCAAGTCATTTATTTGTTTCTTTATTAATGCGCTGGCGATAATTTTCTTCATATATGTTTTTTCTAGGCCCGTCTCAACGTTGTATATTGTTTCTACGCCCGTATCTTGGCAAACCATCTAAAGAATATTTACAAGACATTCGTGTGGGCAGGGTGTGGACCAAGGATACGTTGGTAGTTGAGAGAATGGAATACTGATTAACCAGTTAAGACAACATTTATTCCCTTTTCTTGCGTATTGTTTGTAATATTTTTTTGCTACTTGATTAATTTGAACAGGTTAGGCCACCTAATATTGCAATGACGCCATAGGCTGCTACTGGCCATCTGCAAAACGAACGTTCCGATGTTCTTTTATTGACCCGTGATATGGGGTTGAAACGTGTACCATCAAGCGGAGTGGTTCCGAGGTTGGAGGTGCATACGATATTTTTTCTTTTTTTGCGTCACATTGTATTTATTTAGATTATTAAGTTCTAAATAAATGTCTTTACCTGATAATGGTCAAGTATGAGCTCTTTAGGTTTTGTTATTGGTAATTTCTTTAACTCTATGTCGGTTGTATAATTGACCTAAAATACAAAAACTACATATCTAAAGGCTGCTGCAAAAGGGAGGTTAATTTGAAAGTATTGAAGGTTCCTGAAATCGAACAAAAGATATTAAAAAGAAGACGGCCCTTATGAGAATGCAAAAGAAAACGCAAGATCAGCATACCCGATGCAATCAAGCTGGGGATCAAAACAAACTTACTTTTTTCAAATGAACAAGTCTATTATTCCATTGCTTCTAAACAATAGGCCTGGGGCTCAAACCCATCAACAGTTATTAAATTAACGGTTAGTTATGATATAAACTTTGGTAATTTATTGTTTATTTGTGGGTTATGATTGGTTGGTACCCCTTGAGATGAATCTTTGGTCAGTTTTGGTGGTTAACCTACTGTGACTATTGTTGCACTTGATAGTTCCTTAGAGGACCTGAACTATGATGAGGTAATTGTAGTTTCTATTTGTTTTTTGAAGTCTAATGTTTGTAAGATTTGCATAGTATTGAACTATGATTTTGTATCTCAAATGGCTAAAGTTTAGAACTTCAACTAAAACATACATGCGATACTCCTAATGTTCGCCTATAATGACGGTAATGATTTGACCAGTTGTTAAGATGTCCAGCTAATTCCTTTAGACTATATGTTATTTCAAAAGAAGAAGCATGGGCATGCTTTGTATTAGAAGTGGTTTATATCCATTTGCATATGAAAGGGATCATGTTATGTTTTATCTCTGGCGATGAACGAAACATGTCAAATGGGTAGGAAGTTTTATTTAGGGTATTGTTAATGCATACAAATAGGATACTTACGGATAACCATTATTACAGTAGATCAAAAGTTATCTTTTTTATGACTGTCAAGTGCATATATGTGAGAACCCTCACCAAAACAGGTTAGTCAACGATGACCATTGACTCGACAAGTGACTTCTAATTAGAAATTATAACACTAATATTTTAATTAGCATTTTTAATAATTAAATTAATTTCATCTTAAGAATAAATGAATAAATACATTATATCTGTTACAAGTACCTTATATTATATAAATACAAGTTTTGATTAAATAACAAACCTTAGATACGTTTTATGAAATATGAACTTATCAGTTGGTACTAATCTTTATTCTATACCTTATAATTAAAAAAATTCAAAATCGTAACCTACAGAATAAACGACATACTCCTTTTTTTTAGCATCTCGATCAGTAAACTTAATAATATAACATATGTTTAAGACTTGTATTAATATTATGATACATATTATAATAAATGAGATACTAAAAGTACTTCAACTTTTTCACACGTTGAAATTTTTGAGCAAAACTCGGTCAAAGATAACTACTTGATTTCCCATATTAATCGATAATTTGGTACGTTCAGCCCTCATATGCAGCCACATGCTACATTCTTATGAGAATCTCACAAATCATCAAACAAAACTTCAAATCTCAAACCTGTTTTCATGAGTAAAAGTGAGCGTGTGTACAAGCTATAATTTAGAGTTCGATTGTTGGCTGGTGTTCTTACTTGGATTCGTTTTCTATTCGTGTGTGGGTCGCAGTGTTGGCTTCGATTCGCTGGAGGATTTTGGGTGTGTGCACAGGTTAAGGGTTTGGTTCGAGATTCGTGCGTGTTCTGAACGTGTACGATCGGGTTTTGAGTTGGTTATATCTCGTTGAATCTTAGTGTTCATGTTCGAAATCGGTGTTTGTGTTCTTGTTCCTACACGATTTGTTCTTATTCATCCTAGAGGTATATATTGAACCATAATTCCATGCATAATCATGCATCACATATTACTATTATGTTAAGAAATCTTGCATTATAGCATGTTATACTCATCGTTTCGGAATCGTAATTAATCAGTTTAAAACATGTACTAGACCTGGGGAGACACGTACATATACAACAAATTAAGTATATATATTATAGTCTGAAAACATGGAATACATAATTAGGGAACATGCATATAGTACGTATATATTCATAAGAAACTCTAATCTAAATCTTGTGTTACTGCATAGTCATTACTACCATTTGAAATATATATAAAGATTATGATACGTAAGCACGATTGAAGTCTTGTTAACATAGGATGTCGAGTCCTGTTTCTGTTCTATTAAGTCGATCTTGGTGTGTGTGCGTGTGTATGTGTGTTGCCGAGATAGATAAAGAAAATGTGTCGAATAAATAATGAATCGCTCTATATATATATTCATGCACGTGATTCTGTTTTAAAAAGATTTAGGTTCGATCTAGTCTCATTAATATTCGTAGGGCGCCTCGCATGTCGTGTCGCGTTAAGCTTGTTTTGGTCTCGCGAGGGTTTGTGGTTTATTTCTGGCCTCGCTACACCTTGATTTTTGTTTCGCGTGTGTCTCGGGAAAATTATACCGAGAGAGGTATCTAAAATGGAGTAAACTTAAAGAAGAAGATGAGACCTTGCATGCATGGTTTGTAAATTTACATAATAAAAACAAGTAGAATAGGTAAATTGAAATGTGCATGCATGGAATAAGACTTTAGTATTAAATGGAGGAAAACTGAAACTGCTAGGTTCGGTATAATTCGATTTATGTATGAGGAAGGTATATTGCATGCATGTAATTTAATTACTCAACAACATGATCACTACTGTTATTAATAACCTTAAATAAAATTGTCAAAGTTGAATGACACCAAAACAAATATTATGTAACAATTATTCGATGTGCTAAAAAGAATAAGCAACCTATTGTATATTATCAGTCATGCACATTTTGTGATGTAGAATTTAACAACAGTAGCTCATTAAAATTAAAATGGTATTACCAGTATAAAAAAAATCAATCAACATGTTATCTTTAATGGACATGTTTAGATATTAACATATGCTACTTTGACTATAGAAGTACTACTGACTCAAGTATACGATAATAAGAATATTAACAAATGTACGAAATATAATAATAATCAGCTATGACATTAAATAGTGGACTTATAAATGATAAACGGTTATAAATTTATGTAGATCCATTGAAGAAGGAGTAGCTTGTGATTCCTTCGAGTATTTGCTTGCACTTGTTTCATTATATCATCCGCTTTAAGGTGAGTTTTCGTGGCCCCATTTTCACTTATGTTTTCCTTGGGGGAGAATGATACACAAGTTCATTTTATGCTATGCTCAACTATTGGGTAACTGAATTCCCCAATCCTCTTCTTACAAGGATTTGAACGTAAAATAACCTAAGTATAAACAAGTCACTGAGTGAACAGTAACTCAGTGAGTCACCTTCAGGATGCTAAGACCGAACCTAAGAAGAAAGGTTCTCCATTCAGTGAGGCGGAACTCAGTGAAGTGTGATCTAAGCCAAGAAGAAGGTGATGGGTTCAGTGAGGATGACAATAACTCACTGAACCCCATGACTCCTCAACAACTTTATTGTACTGAAGACTGATGACAAGAAGACTGAAGTTTTGGCGGGACTGGGCGGGAAAGTTTGAGCTGCATTATTAAAGTGCTTTATCACTTTAATGTCAAACTTTCCCAAAATGGTTAAAACCAGTCTGTCATCAGAAAGTGCCTTTTGGACTTAACTCAATGAAGGTTCCTTCCCAGAAGAATAATATCTTTTGAGATATTGTTAGGGAAGCTTTATGTCCAATGTATAACTAGTTGTTCTATACTTGTGTATAAATAGGAAGCATATGTGAGGAGTAAAAGTTGACAAGTTTGTGCAATTAATGCAAAGCATTCACAAACCACTTTACTCCTCCAAAGAACAACACAAGCCCCTGAGATAGCTTAGTGGGTAATTTAAGTTGTCACTCAACATAGATTGAGTTTAGTGAGGAGTCCATACAATACTTGTCGTTTTCAATCCCAAGTGTTATTCCGCAAACACTTGGGTACGATTCTTTGTGATTAACTTCTAATAAAGAATTAAACATTGGAAAATATTGTCTCTTATTTTTATGTTACTTTATTGTTAATCATTTTCATACATCTGTGTTCAAGTCATACAACTTGGTTACTTTAGCTTTTTAGTTACTGATAACCAAGTAAAAGGGACCAACAAGTGGTATCAGAGCCTCTGATTTGTAAAACTTAAACCTGTTTTCAAAACTTAAGAGTGCTCAAGTTTTTTAAATCAAGATCCCACTATGACTGACATAGATGTTCCCCAGCTTGTTGATAAAAAGAGTGGAAGTTATTCAGCAACTGCCCCTCGACTTGAAGCTGGCAAATTTAATAAGTGGAAAAAGCGAATGCTTTGCTACTTAACTGGGATGGAACCTTATTACATCAAATTGATTAATGAGGGTCCATATGTCCCAACAACTGCCCATGGTTTAATCAAACCTGAAGCTCAGTGGACCCTAGATGAAAGGAGGGTGGTCAATCAAGACTAGCGCCTGAAAAGCATCATTATATCATGCCTTCCTGATGATATAATGGAATCAGTGATCAACTGTCCCACTGCCTAGCAGACATGGACTGACCTGGTTCATAGCTATGAAGGGCCTTCTGATACCAAAGAGAATAGAATCATGGACCTGAAGCTTGAATTCAATACCTTCAGGGCCAAGGATTCTGAAAGTCTCTCTGAGACTTATACTCGGTATAAGACCCTCCTGAATGAGCTGACCAATGATGGTGTTATACTATCAAAACATGAAATCAATGTTGATTTTGTCAACAGTCTCCCTGAGAAGTGGTTAAACTTCTCTCAGGGATTGAGAAATGCAAACCACATTCAAAACCTTGAGCTCCCTGCCATCTATGGGAAGTTTGTCTATGAAGACAATCTTATCACCAGGAGATACCCTGGTAAAGCTCAGGAGACCAAAAAGGCCTTGACAATTACACCCATATCAACTGCTTTCTATTCAAAAGGTGTTGTGCAGGATTTTCAGGATGGATCTGATGATGAGGTTGACCAAAGAACCAGTGAGGAATATCTTAATGATCTTCAAATTGAATTTCATGAAAGAGCACTCCTTGCTAATTCTAAAAGGTTTTTTAAGAAAAACAAATTTCCTTCTAAAGCAAATGACAACACTGAATGCTTTGAATGTGGCAAAATGGGGCATTTTGCTAAAGATTGTTTTTTTAAAAACAACCTCAGAACCATCTTTCAAGTTTTTAGGAAATAACTCTTTTTCAGGCCCCAGCAAATTTCAACCAAAGATGCTTCAGTCTAGTCAGAGATTTGAAAAAGTCCCTCAAATTGACTTTGAAGCCAAGTACAGAAAGGCAAAAGCTAAACTTGCCCTTCTTGAATCATCCTCAACAGTCTCTCAGCCTCCTCAGGCTCCAAAGCCTACTCAAGCCAAGAACAAAGGGCTTGTTGCTGAAACTTATGACTGGGATGAGGTTGAAGTGTCCTCTGATGATGATGATGTTCACATCAGTGCCCTGATGGCTCTATCAGATGACAACACGCTTGCTGTGGGGAAGAGTCATGCAAGAAATGGTGAATGGGTCAACATCACTATGAGAAAGGTAAATCTTTTACTTTCTATGGATGATAATGATGATTGGAAATCTTACTTAGATTATATCAATGTTGATCTTAAGTATGTTGAAGAGCAAAGACTTAATTTGTTTTCAAAATTTAACAAAGTGAGTTTTGAATTAAATCATTGTAGAGATGAATTACTTGCCTTAAAACAAGCCAAGCTTGAAAGTGTAAAACAAAATCAAGCTCTTCAGGAAGAACTTAAGAAAGAAAAGGAAATTATTTGGAAATGGACTCAGAAAAACCCCAAACTTTATGAAACACTGAGTCTCTCACCCAGCCCCAAAAAGGCTTGTCTGGGTGATGATCAACTCACTAAAGTTTCTGGGGAGAGTAGCCATTCCACAACTTTTCTATTAACCAACATACTCTATAGTAAGGAACTAGCTCCCAAACCCAGTGATTGGATTGAAAGAAACAATCCTGACAGTAAATTGCCAAATTTTAACACTGGAAGAATCCTGGAGCCTGAAAGTCAGGCTATCAAGGAGCTGCTAGGAGTCACTGATGAACTTAGTCCTACTGAGTCCATCACTGAGTCTAAGTCTGATTCACCACTCCCTCCACTGAAACAACTTCAGGGAGCAGAACCCAATTCTGACCTTGCACCACTAGTCTTTCAACCACATTCTCCTAAAGAGAAATCAGGATTAGGAAGGACTATTCTGAAAAGACCTACTCCTGCACCCACTGAACACCAAAAACCTTCAGTAAAAACTGAAGTGAAGCCTGAAAGCACTAATTCAAAGGTTGATCAGCTTGCTGAACTTGTCAGGATGCTGAGTGAGAAAATTGAGTCTACTGATTAAAACTCTGACTCAAAATCAACAAAGCCCTCAGTATCCTCAGGTTCTTCCAAACCAAAAACCACACCTAGACCCTCAGGGAGATGTGAACTGTGCAATTATCCAAATCACAGCACTGATAAATGCTACAGAGTCCTGTTTTGTATGATATGCAAACAAGAGGACCACAGAACTTGTGTTCACATCCCCCACACTGCTTTTTTAAAAGCAAGGGGTCTATACAAAACCCAAGGCTACCAGTATGCCACACCTTCTAAACAAAGACTAAAGGCTAAGCCTTTCTCACCATGTCCTCACTGTGGTTTCAATGATCATCTTCCTGATGATTGTATGATGAAAGAATGTTGTGACATCTGTAGAGATCCCTCCCATGAAACCAGGGGGCATGACAAAGTGATTCAGTCCAGAAGGAAAAACCAAACCAACACTTCTCAGTCACCTGAGGCATCAACCTCCACAAAATGTAAAACATGTGGAAGCTCAAGTCACACAACTTCAGACCATGACTCACTAACTGAGTTCAAAAAGTCCCTGAGGACTAAGCCCACTAGAAAGTGGGTCAACAAGAAAAACTAACCCAGTTTACTGTTTGTGCAGAAACACAACAAGGATCCTACTTGGCATCTAGACAGTGGATGCTCCAGAAGTATGACTGGTGTGAAAAGTTTTCTGCACAAATATGTGGAAGAACCAGGACCCAAAGTGGTATTTGGTGATAACTCATCAGCTCCCACTGAAGGTTATGGCTCAGTAAACTGCAATGGGTATAGTTTTTACAAGAATAGCCTATATTAATGGTCTGAAGTACAACCTGATAAGTGTTTCCCAACTATGTGATGCCAAATACATAGTTCAGTTTGATGACAAGAGAGGGACCATCTTTAATGCCAATAAGGAAGTTGTGTTGATTGCCCCTAGAAGGGATGATGTATATGTCCTTGACATGTCATCCCTGACTCAAAATGGGACTTGTCTATTCTCTAAGGCAAGTGAGACAATCAACTGGCTATGGCATAGGAGACTCTCTCATCTTAACTTCAAAAACATCAACAACCTGGCCAAACAGAACAAAGTTCTGGGCCTTCCATCCCTGGTGTATACCAAAGACAAGCCTTGTTCTGATTGTGAAAAAGGAAAACACCACAGGGCATCATTCAAAACCAAACAAACCTTTTCCATCAAAAGCTGCCTACATCTTCTTCATATGGACCTTTTTGGACCTGTCAGTCCAATGTCCATTCACCATGAGAAGTATACTCTTGTCATAGTGGATGAATACTCAAGATATACTTGGGTTTACTTCATGACCAAAAAGAGTCAGGCAGCTGAAACAATCATGTCATTTGTCAGAAACATTGAAAATCAAAATGATGTCAAAGTTAAACAGATCAGGACTGACAATGGCACTGAATTCAAAAACCAAGACCTTGAGTGTTTTTGTGATGAGAAAGGAATTTCTCAAAATTTCACTTCTCCCTATACTCCTGAACAAAATGGAGTAGCTGAAAGGAGAAATAGAACACTCATTGAGGCAGCAAGAACAATGCTAAATGGCTCAGTCCTCTCTAAACACTTTTGGACTGAGGCAGTTAAAACAGCCTGCTACACTCAAAATAGGTCAATCATTGTGAAAAGGCACAACAAGACTCCTTATGAGATATTCAAAGGAAGGATTCCTGACATCAGCTACTTTCATGTATTTGGGTGTCCTGTATTTATACATAACCACAAGGATCACTTAGGTAAATTTGATGCCAAAGCTAATGATGGATACTTCCTGGGATATTCCCTGGTTTCTAAAGCCTTCAGGGTGTTCAATACAAGGAGACAGCAAACTGAGGAAACTTATCACATTACTGTTGATGAAAGCACTGAATCCATCAGGTTCTCAAATTCCTCAGTAGAAGAGATTGGTATTGATGACTCATCAAGATATCCTCCTGATGAGTATCATCCTGAGAACAATCCCTCAACTCAATACCAAGCTGATGCTGATGTATCCTATTACATCATCCCTCACAACCTACCCCAACCATCTATCAGTGAGTTCATAGAAACTCAGCCTGTCTCAAATGAGACTGACACCACTGAACAAAATGTTCAGGATACCACAGAACAAATTGTTCCTACAGTTGTCAATGAAGCACATATTGATGAGTTACCTCATGTTCCTGAGTCTGAACCTAATCAGGCTCCTTCAAGCTCAAATCCTTATCCCAAACCTCAAGATAGCTGGACTAGATCCAAAATCATTGAGCTTGTGAACATCATTGGTGAACCCACTGAAGGCATGCTCACAAGAAGCAAGGCTGCTAAACTAAAGGCTGCCACTGCCAACATATGTCTTTATGCTGACTATCTCTCAGAGATTGAGCCTAAAAATGTTAAAGAAGCCCTGACGTATGAAAGCTGGGTTCAGGCCATGAGAGATGAATTGGAACAATTTGACAGAAATGATGTCATGACCCTTGTTGAATGCCCCCAGGGTGTTTTAATCATTGGTATGAAATGGGTCTTTAAGAACAAGACTGATGAGAATGACACAGTCATCAAAAACAAAGCAAGACTGGTTGCCAAAGGATATAATCAACAGGAAGGAATAGACTATGAGGAAACCTTTGCACCTGTTGCTAGAATGGAAGCCATCAGGATCTTGCTTGCCTATGCAACTTACATGAACTTTAAAGTTTACCAAATGGATGTTAAAAGTGCATTCCTGAATGGTAACATCAAAGAAGATGTTTATGTGCAACAACCTCCTGGTTTCGAAAGTAGTGAATACCCTAACCATGTCTACAAGCTGAACAAAGCCCTCTATGGACTGAAACAAGCACCCAGGGCATGGTATGAAACTCTTTCAGCCTTCCTGATCCAAAACAAGTTTGTCAGAGGAAGAATTGACAACACACTGTTCATCTACAGAACAAAGGATGATGTCATTCTTGTCCAAGTGTATGTTGATGACATCATCTTTGGCTCAACAAGTTACAAACTTTGCAAACAATTTGAAAAACTTATGACCACAAAGTTTGAAATGAGCATGATGGGTGAACTCACATACTTTCTTGGACTACAAATTAAACAAACTGAAAAAGGAATATCCATTTGCCAAGAAAAATACCTCATGAACCTACTGAAGAAGTATGAGCTCACTGACTGCTCTTCAGTAAAAACTCCTATGGTTCCTCCAAACAACCTTGGTCCTGATCTCACTGGAAAATCAGTGAATCAAACCCAATACAGAGGAATGATTGGCTCCCTGATGTACTTACTTGCCTCAAGGCCTGATATCCAATTCTCAGTCTGCCTGTGTGCAAGATACCAGGCTGACCCAAAAGAATCACATTTCACTGCTGTCAAGAGAATCATCAGGTACCTGAAGGGTACTCCAAACCTTGGTTTGTATTACCCAAAATGTTCAGGATTTGATCTCAAAGGGTACACTGACTCTGACTATGCAGGATGTAACATGGATAGGAAAAGTACTTCAGGATCCTGCCAATTTCTTGGTGGTAAACTTGTGTGTTGGAGTACAAAGAAACAACAGTCAGTGGCCATGTCCTCAGCTGAAGCTGAATATATGGCTGCTGCAGGATGTTGTGCAAATGTACTATGGATGAAAAGCCAACTGAGTGACTATGGCATTCAGTATAAGATGGTACCTATCTTTTGTGATAATACAAGTGCCATAGCCATCTCAAACAATCCAGTGCTTCATCAAAGAACCAAACACATTGACATCAGATACCACTTCATCAGGGACCATATATCAAATGGAGAAATTGAACTACATTTCATCCCCACTGAGTATCAGCTAGCTGATATCTTCACAAAACCTTTGGATGAACCCACTTTCACAAGATTGAAAGCTGAATTGGGCATGTTGGACATAGAATCAGGAAACTGATCAAAAGTGTTCCAACCTGATGTAAATTCTCTAGGTCCCTGATCACATCCTTCCTGAAGTTTTTTTGAATGACAATCCATTCAGGGGGCTCAGGATGAAAAATGGCATTGAATACACTAACTAAATGCTCCAAGTATTTAGTTAGTTAATGTCCCAGGTAGGTAACTGAATCCTATTAACTATAGGAATATATGTCACTTACACAACTGGCATCTACTCCTTGGGCCCCCACATCCCTCTCACCAAACATCACTGAGCATTAAATGCTCCCTCACACACAAAAGTTGTGATAATTTCTCTCTGCAAAAGTGCATTATTTGCAGAGCCGCACAACTGTTCATCCACGATGAGAGAGAAAATAGGGTAATGGGAATCGTGATATTTAATGCGGATATCAAACCAAAATTATTATGCCGTTTCGGTTAAATAAATTAAACCTTTGGTATCCGCAACATCACCACCCTAATTCTTACCCTATAAATACCCCCACAAAAAGAGAAAAACACACACGCTTTTAAAATCTTAACAAAACTCTTGCAAATTATTTTCAAAACTGCGTGTGTTTCTCTCACTCATACCCATTTTCAAACAAAAACCAGGCTTTTTATCTATACCAAATGGCTTCTTCTAAGGTCATAAAATACGCACCCAATGTGGATTTCCAAATGGAAAGCGTAGACCTTACCAAGAACAATGTGGTGGGGAACTTTGCCTACCCTGCTGGGTACCCTGAATACAGGGATGTGGTAAAGTTCCTTCAGAACTGCTTCCTGACCACCTCATTCACAAAGACCCCCTCAGTCATCTATCATGACTATTTGAGGGAATTTTGGTGCACAGCGGTGGTTGAAAACCCTGATGCGCCAAAAGAGGCCAAAATAAAGTTTACAGTCAAGAATGGAACCAAGTCCCTAACTCTTGACTATAAAACTTTTGTCAAAGCCACTGGCCTTGACTACACCACGACCTTCACTGCCCAACCCTCTGAGAAAGAGGTAAAGGAGGTCTTACTGGAATTGGGACCCTATGACAAAAATCGCCCTGAGGTGACACCAGGGTCCCTATTATCCAAAGCCCCAATAATTAAGACCTGGTTCCCAGCTCCCTGGAGGATTCTAATGACTTTTGTCATTCCGATTCTCTGGGGAAATAAATCCTCTACTTAGCAATTGAACACTACTCAGGCAATGATAGTGTTCTGTCTCATTGAGGGTAAAATGATAGACCTTGGAGAAATCATCTTCAGGGACCTCATAGCAAAGTTAGGGGGGAAGTCTAGGCAAAAACACATGTCATATCCTAGATTTGTTTCTTGTGCCCTACAAGACTTGCTTGGGTCTGAGTATGATAAGCCTGACGCAACAGGTTTTGAGCCTGATGTCCTACATAAGGCAAATTACTCACGTGACCCTCTTGAGGTTACACCTGTCACCCTGACATTGTACATGCGTACTGCTATCCAGGGTGACAATAAAGTTTCACCAGTTCCCTCTCCCACCAAAAAGGTGAAGAGGAAGAAGGGACAGGGGTCCAGGAAGGTGGTTCAACCCAAGTCACTCGACACTGAGACCTCTGATCCTAAGCCTACAATGAGGCAACCACAACAGCCCTTGACTGCTGACACCATGAGAATAATAACCCAGTCACTAGGCCTGCAACAAAAGCCAACGGAGGGCACTAAGACATCACACTCAGTGTCCTCGGGCATACCCATTTCCAAAGACTCTACTGTCATAAACAAGACAGTTGAGCCGAAACAAACCAAACCTTCACATCCTGCTAAAGGCTCTGGCAAATCACAACCAGAGTCTCAGGGAGTAAGGGATCCTAAATCCTCGGTGGGGCAACACTACTCCACTGAGAAGGGGGTCCATAAACAATCACATCCTGCTAAAGGCTCGGGTAAATCAAAACCCAAGCATCAGGGAGTTCAAGTTCCTAAACCTTCGACAGGCCAGAACAAGCCTGATGGAAAGGGGGACTCAACCACTCATCTGCCTGATGAGGACATTCGCCAATCAAAGCTTTTGTCTGAGGGCACCACTACTCATCCCAAAGACTCAGAGGGAAACATACAACCCGCTGATATGGACACAACAATCACGGCTCCTAGTGATGGCACTGAGAAACACCCATCAGTGTCTGAAGGGGTCACGGGGGACAAAGATTGAGAGGGATATACATCACCCGCTGATATGGAACCCACAACCACTCCCGGAGGTGCGCAAAACTTGGGAACTGGCCTTAAAGACCAGGTAGGTAAAACCCAACCTACCGGATTTGAGGGGTCAGGACCTGGCCAAAACGAAGGCGAATCTTCTTATGAAGAGGAGCCGGATAACCTCCACATGTTGCAGATTACCTCCCTGGCAGATGCTCAGGCTCTCTTATTTTCTGATGATGAATTTAACAGTGATGAGGAAGTCTTCACGGCCGGAGATGATATAGAGGTTGAGGAGACAGTCCCTGAACCTGTTACTCAGTCTCCTCAAGCCTCTAACCATGCTGAAGAAGAAACACATTCCGATCCGGAAACCTCAGAAGACGCTCAAACTCCTCTCACTGAAAGAGCCTTCAAAAGATTCATCAAGAAAATGACCAATGTTCTGTACAGGGGGGTCACTGAAGAGGTGTTTGACATGCATGCTGAGCAAGCAGTCCACTATCACCTCCTCAAAGATGCTGCTGAAGACTACAATGATGATGTCAGGGAGCAAAATTCCACTGTCTCTCACTCCCTGACACAAATGGCTTCGCACATCAATCAGTTTTTGGAATCCCTAAAGGAGCTGGCTACAGGGGTTAAGTCAGTTCAAAAATGAGTCAAGGATGACCCTGAGCTCAACAAGAAAATTCTTTAGGCATCTGAGACGTACCAGGTAAACTCGGCGGCTCTTACTGAGTTACTTGGTTTGATAAGGGATTCAAATGTTCAGAATCTCAGCTCCACAGTGGAGGCTCTCAAGTCCTCCTTCACTCAGTTGGAAGCATCAGTGACAACTCAATCCCTAAAGTCCACTTCTTTGGCATGGACAATGGGATCCAGAATAACTGCCCTTGAAAACTCTCAGGCTGCACTTGACTCCAAGGTATCTATCATCTATCAGGATACTGCGGAGATTAAGTCAATGGTGACGGAAATGTTTCAAGTCTTCAAGGGTAACTCTACTTCGTCTTCAGTAACTCCAACACTTGCCATCACTGCAGTTCTGGCAATTGTTGAGGGGGAGAATGTTCCTGAAACCCCTATTACTGATGAACAAGAAGATGCTGGACAGCCCTCTGACACTGAGGGGGAGTATGTCACTGAAGCCACACCAATCACCGAAGTTCCACCTCAAGAGGAACCAGTCTCCTCCACTCTCATTCAGGACAGAGGAAAAAGTATTGTCACCACCTCTGAACCTACAACTGTGCTCCAGCCTGCCTCCACAATGATCAGAGTTGATCCTGATGAACCAATCAGGGTCCCGTATGAAATCAATGGAAAAATCTATCAACTCACCCATGACCAAATACAAGACTACATGGAAAGAGTTGAGAAAGTGGCAAAGGCAGCTGAAGAAGAGAGATTGAGCAAGCCTGAACTGATACAGGTTGTTCATGAAGAGGCTGAAAAGATTGGTCTAGATACTGAGGCACTAGCAACTGAGCAAGCTGGTGCAGCCTTTAAAAAGGCTCAGGAAGAAGAGATGAATGCTCTTAAAAGGGAAGGGAAGCTAAGCTGAAAAGGGATGCTCAAATCAGGAAGACCAGGGTTGAAAGATATCATTGGGTGATGAAGGAAAGGTTGAAGCCTGAAACCATCACTGACAATAAGATTCACAGGAACACCAAACCCGCAATGCTCACTGTCTTCAGGGGGACGATAAAAGAGTCATTGACACTCATAACCCATTCAGATTTGCCGACTTTGGGATTACTGAACTTGATGAACTCCGTCCTATCATTGCCAAGAAAAACAATGTTGTTGTACCTGACCTTCTCAAGTCACTGAATGAAAGGTATAACAGATTGAGAGCAATGCCTGAAGCCCTCAACATTCCCTCCCTTCTTCCTGCTCCAACAACAGGAACTGCTTCATCAACAGCCACCAAGAGAAAAAGGAAGCACATTGAATCCGAGCCTGAGATCAAGGTCCCAGGATTGGATTGTGATAGGTCAGTTCCTGAAGGAATCACCTTCGTGAACAACACTGCTGCTTGAACACCCTGAAAGAGGTCTATGCTTTACGGATGAATATGGAGACCTTGCTTTCCAAAGATGGTCTGATATAGACAAGGCAGGAGTCAAGGCAATGGTAACGTACC
Organism: Artemisia argyi; assembly: GCA_030686995.1. Classification (NCBI taxonomy): domain Eukaryota; kingdom Viridiplantae; phylum Streptophyta; class Magnoliopsida; order Asterales; family Asteraceae; genus Artemisia; species Artemisia argyi. The sequence continues at coordinate 42,248,032 of CM060691.1, forward strand.
TGATGTTAGCTTCTCCTATACAAAGTGGTGCAAACCAAAGGTTCTGTAAGGACCTACGGGCCAAGATTGAGAAGCATCCTGAGAAACACCTGCTGAGATCAAAGAAAGCTAAGATTGAGGGACTTGGCTATCATCTGAACATCTGATCTGCAACAACTATCTTTATTTTGTTTGTAATTTGTAGGAAAATGTAATAGCTATGAATAAACTGATATTTTTGTTTAAATGTTATGTCCTACTTACAATTACAACAAACATTCAGCAAGAGAAGAAGTACCCTGACAACTCATGCTGAATCAAGAAACACTTAGGCTATTTGTATGTTCAAATAGGGGGAGATTGTTGGGTCACTGAATTCCCCAATCCTCTTCTTACAATGATTTGAACGTAAAATAACCTAAGTATAAACAAGTCACTGAGTGAACAGTAACTCAGTGAGTCACCTTCAGGATGCTAAGACCAAACCTAAGAAGAAAGGTTATCCATTCAGTGAGGCGAAACTCAGTGAAGTGTGATCTAAGCCAAGAAGAAGGTGATGGGTTCAGTGAGGATGACAATAACTCACTGAACCCCATGACTCCTCAACAACTTTATTGTACTGAAGACTGATGACAAGAAGACTGAAGTTTTGGCGGGACTGGGCGGGAAAGTTTGAGCTGCATTATTAAAGTGCTTTATCACTTTAATGTCAAACTTTCCCAAAATGGTTAAAACCAGTCTGTCATCAGAAAGTGCCTTTTAGACTTAACTCAATGAAGGTTCCTTGCCAGAAGAATAATATCTTTTGAGATATTGTTAGGGAAGCTTTATGTCCAATGTATAACTAGTTGTTCTATACTTGTGTATAAATAGGAAGCATATGTGAGGAGTAAAAGTTGACAAGTTTGTGCAATTAATGCAAAGCATTCACAAACCACTTTACTCCTCCAAAGAACAACACAAGCCCCTGAGATAGCTCAGTGGGTAATTTAAGTTGTCACTCAACATAGATTGAGTTTAGTGAGGAGTCCATACAATACTTGTCGTTTTCAATCCCTACTTGGGTACGATTCTTTGTGATTAACTTCTAATAAAGAATTAAATGTTGGAAAATATTGTCTCTTATTTTTACGTTACTTTATTGTTAATCATTTTCATACATCTGTGTTCAAGTCATACAACTTGGTTACTTTAGCTTTTTAGTTACTGATAACCAAGTAAAAGGGACCAACATCAACTTTTATTCCTATTAGACAAGTGTGTGCTTATAATTATGCTAGGTGCTTTAGTAGTGTTATCAGTATATTCAATATGTCATGGATTTATTTCCACTTGACACACTATGGTTATTCAAGATTGTTCAAGACACATGTAGTAGCTCCAGCTGGTAGGCTTTGCATGTTATCAGTATATTCAATGTGTGGTATTCATATTGTGATGATGATTATTCAATTTGTGCTACTTGCCCTATGCTTTATTTATATGCACACTTGTCCTAAACATTTATGCATGGCAAACTAGTTTATGTTTATTTTAAACCCATGAACTCACCAACTTTATGTTGACATTTTAGAGTATCATTTTCAGGTGATCGATAGTGATTTATTGAAGGCCTTTACATTTTGAAGTTATACTGTATTATCATTTCAAAGACCGAGTTGAGCTGGCCAAGACGTTTTCTAAAGACTTATAATTTGACAAGATTAAGACTATTGTTTTCATTATTCATTATTGTAATAAATCCTTTATGTAACATTGTCGGTTATTTCTTAAATCAATATATGGTGTTATTCTACTATCTTATGCGATGGTTACATTTTGTTGCACATCGTGTTTCCGCTTCAAGCGGGGTGTGACAGAATGGAATCAGAGCCTAAGGTTATAGAGAATGCTGGTCTTTCTAAAATAAAAACCCCAACTATAACCAAACTAAAGCTTTTCATAAAACCCCGAACATGGTACGAGTTGGTTAGCCCAAGCATTTCATCATTTTTCCTAAATTTTGCATAACCTGATCAACTATGCATAATTCAAGAGGAATCATGGAATGATGGGGGTAGTTACCTTGAATCATGTTTGGTTGGACACAAACCCTAGGTCACCTGAAATTGCATCATTCGTGTGAATGTGTCTTTGCATTATATGCTTGATTTTCGTATCTGTGTTGTTATGCATTCTATATGTCATCATTTACGTGTTACATCCTGTCCTACTACTAGAGTTTAAGGATGCCTTGTTCCTGTCATGCTGTGTCTGGTTTGTTACATTGTGCTTTTACTATGCCTTTATATCAGTAGTTCTATCGGAACACTATTTTAGATGCATCCCAACAATGCGTTATTGAAGATCATATTGATTTCACTTTTAGAATGCTATATAGATTAATCTATTTTTGCTATTCTGAACATTAATTTAACGACCAAGTAATTATTTTCCTGTACCTTTGGATCATATGCCTCGTCTCCCCATACCTTTCACTTTGTGAGCAAGCCTGAATACATTTTGATATGAGATTATCAATAAGAAGATATCACGATAAAACACATTCTATGATGAACAACTTTTCTTAGCTTATTTCACTTGATAAGAACCTCTTATTGGTGGAGAAGTGTCGAATTAAATAATCAATGTATAATTACTCTATAGTATTGTACTCTTTCCTGAATTCTAGACAACTTAGTCACTTTTCAATACAATAACACTTTTGCATTGGAATGTCAATAGACTGTCCACAAGGATTTTTGATATCTAAGCTATTACACCTGATCAAATCAAACATCTTTCGACATAGTATCTGATTGAATTATACACTTTCAGACCACTAATACAACAATTTCAAGATCATTGTACATCTTAGTGCTTCCTATGCGAGTTGAATACTTGAACTCATGAGCTTCAACTAATAATAAAATTATGAGCATAACCAAACATTAATTCCTAGAATCTATTTTTTTTTTGTACTTTTTTTATACATTGATCAATAATTTCAACTAGTCATATACATGCCCAACTAGACGTTCTTCCTTGATGATTTCACTTCAACAGACTTCCTTTAAATTCCTCTTATATCAACCATGAGACACGTAGTTATGTCTATTCTTATTGTTCGGGCTCTAATTAATACTTTACACTCTTTTCGACTCATGAAGATAGCAACTCCATTTACTTTTTTTTGGATGATGGAAGAAGGTATAGCCTTCGTAGAATCTTTATTAACCTCATTCACTATATCCGACTCAGTATGAGATCTTTCCATAAAGCATGTACATAAGATCTTCGTGGTCGGTATAAATAAAACACCCAATACCATATGAGGTGAATCTAAAATTTCAAAGCAAGTCTACGACTGCCAAATCCATGGCGCGAGTTAGATTTTTTTTTGTTACCTTAATGCATAACCACTAACTTTCTTCCATTACAACGATACACGACTATGATTCTTGTGATGTGTTACAAGTTACGACAAAACTCTATATGAAATCACGATTTACTTCATCCTTACACACTACATGACTCAAGAAACATATTGAAAACAATGAACCACCTTTTCTAGCAACTCTTGCAATTACCTCATCAGATCTTGTATCTCTGAAGTATCCATTCAATCATGTGTTGTCTCCAACAAGTCATCACTGACTTTAGCAGAACATCTTTTCATAATAAGAACAACCAAAATCTTTTCCTTTCCTTCTTTGCAGTTATCACATACGCCTAATAAGCTAAGCAACATTTCTTCACCTATTAAGTAATCTTCATAACATATAATATTCTTAAATCTCTACTTCTATGACTTTCATAATCAGTAATTACCCTTTTAATCATGAGTACAACGATAATAAATCATTTATGCCATACTATTTTTTGCCTCAATTCTTGGCTAATAAATGTGCCTAACATATGTAACCTATTCGGACTTAACTTGTGACATGTTAATGGGTTTAATTTAAACTTGCTAAGCGACTCACCATTGGACTCAATGCATAAGTAAACTTGGACTGAACGCTTTGGTAAAGATTTAACTAATCAGGCTAGTTGGCCCAATATGAAAACTAGTAATTTGTAAACTTGTAAGACCGGAACACTTGATAAATTGTTTATGACGGATTAATAACAGTTGAAAATTTATTGGAAGTAGACCTTTTAATGTACTAGTTAAAACCAGAAATTTATAAACAATAACCATTTTTATTGACGACCCAATACACACTTAAAAAAAGCATCATATAATAACAAACATTTTTTTTTACTTAAACATTACATTAAAGTAATTGAAATTATAATTCAACCTTACTTAAAATAAAACGATATACATTTATAATGTATGCAAACACTTTAAATAAATCACAACCCGACTAAATAACGGAAGGCAAATATTATTATTTTAATCCCGACAAGAAGATGACAAACTACATTTTCATAAATTTGTACATTAAGTGACAACTTTTTACAAATTCAACAACTACTTGATTTTCTTTATTATGTGTAGTTCCTTCTATACCCTTGAAAATTAACTACTGCTTACTCCGGTCTAATTCAAAACATGTCTATGTAAACAAAACATTTTCCTCATCACCGTTGCAAATTTTCTTAATGCGATTCATTTACTCGAGTACCCGTGACTTCTTCACTGATCTTACCAATTTAAGCCATGGATACCTACTTGTTGTTTTGTTTTGGAGCAACTCTCAAAATTTAGCCAATTTATCAAAAAGGTTGAGCTACATAACAACTCTTAGCTCTTCTCCTAGTTCCATGACAGTTCTTATTTGATGAGTTATGAGGTTGAGTTGGAGTCAGGTTGTTATCTAGCTTAAGGTTTTTGATAAATTTACTTAAGGATGTATAATGCTTTTACCATGAAAATCTAATCACTTGATAGTTGCAATTGGATCTCATACTCCATTTATAGTATTTATCTTGACGTATAAGTCTTGTCACACATTAGTGTACTAGTCGATTTCTAGTCCTTTCATTATAACTTTGGCCTTCATTGGATTCTTCATTCAAATTCAAGCACTGACTCAATTTCATTAAGAGCAACTGGTGTAGCTCACTCGATGATAATTAATTAGGCCGTTGAATCTGGGTTAGCAGCTTCATCAACGAACTTTTCAACCTAAATCAGGAACATCCTTTCCTTGTTAGAGTACCCTCAAAATCTTGGTGGTTAACATGTGTTGAGTCTTAAGAAATGCATACCTATGATTAACTAATTACCAGCCCATAAGATTTTATGTTTGATGACTGACTTCAATCTGGAAAGCCAACCAAACTGCTCATTCGTGAAGTTAAATAATATGTACTCACTAAGATTTCAGTTATAGAAGTTGTTGAAGCTCAAACAGTGGATATGAGTATACCTGAAAATGCACTGATCGTACGAAAACTAAATACCCCACACATATTCGGTAACAAAATTTTGGTAGTAGAATCTAATGAATTTCGGGACGAAATTCTTTTTAACGGGGTGATACTGTGAGAACCCTCACCAAAACAGGTTAGTCAACGATGACCATTGACTCGACAAGTGACTTCTAATTAGAAATTATAACACTAATATTTTAATTAGCATTTTTAATAATTAAATTAATTTCATCTTAAGAATAAATGAATAAATACATTATATCTGTTACAAGTACCTTATATTATATAAATACAAGTTTTGATTAAATAACAAACCTTAGATACGTTTTATGAAATATGAACTTATCAGTTGGTACTAATCTTTATTCTATACCTTATAATTAAAAAAATTCAAAATGGTAACCTACAGAATAAACGACATACTCCTTTTTTTTAGCATCTCGATCAGTAAACTTAATAATATAACATATGTTTAAGACTTGTATTAATATTATGATACATATTATAATAAATGAGATACTAAAAGTACTTCAACTTTTTCACACGTTGGAATTTTTGAGCAAAACTCGGTCAAAGATAACTACTTGATATCCCATATTAATCGATAATTTGGTACGTTCAGCCCTCATATGCAGCCACATGCTACATTCTTATGAGAATCTCAGAAATCATCAAACAAAACTTCAAATCTCAAACCTGTTTTCATGAGTAAAAGTGAGCGTGTGTACAAGCTATAACTTAGAGTTCGATTGTTGGCTGGTGTTCTTACTTGGATTCGTTTTCTGTTCGTGTGTGGGTCGCAGTGTTGGCTTTGATTCGCTGGAGGATTTTGGGTGTGTGCACAGGTTAAGGGTTTGGTTTAAGATTTGTGCGTGTTCTGAATGTGTACGATCGGGTTTTGAGTTGGTTATATCTCGTTGAATCTTAGTGTTCATGTTTGAAATCGGTGTTTGTGTTCTTGTTCCTACGCGATTTGTTCTTATTCATCCTAGAGGTATATATTGAACCATAATTCCATGCATAATCATGCATCACATATAACTATTATGTTAAGAAATCTTGCATTATAGCATGTTATACTCATCGTTTCGGAATCGTAATTAATCAGTTTAAAACATGTACTAGACCTGGGGAGACACGTACATATACAACAAATTAAGTATATATATTATAGTCTGAAAACATGGAATACATAATTAGGTAACATGCATATAGTACGTATATATTCATAAGAAACTCTAATCAAAATCTTGTGTTACTGCATAGTCATTACTACCATTTGAAATATATATAAAGATTATGATACGTAAGCACGATTGAAGTCTTGTTAACATAGGATGTCGAGTCCTGTTTCTGTTCTATTAAGTCGATCTTGGTGTGTGTGCGTGTGTATGTGTGTTGCCGAGATAGATAAAGAAAATGTGTCGAATAAATAATGAATCGCTATATATATATATATATATATATATATATATATATATATATATATATATATATATATATATATATATATATATATTCATGCACGTGATTCTGTTTTAAAAAGATTTAGGATCGATCTAGTCTCATTAATATTCGTAGGGCGCCTTGCATGTCGTGTCGCATTAAGCTTGTTTTGGTCTCGCGAGGGTTTGTGGTTTATTTCTGGCCTCGCTACACCTTGATTTTTGTTTCGCGTGTGTCTCGGGAAAACTATACCGAGAGAGGTATCTAAAATGGAGTAAACTTAAAGAAGAAGATGAGACCATGCATGCATGGTTTGTAAATTTACATAATAAAAACAAGTAGAATAGGTAAATTGAAATGTGCATGCATGGAATAAGACTTTAGTATTAAATGGAGGAAAACTGAAACTGCTAGGTTCGGTATAATTCGATTTATGTATGAGGAAGGTATATTGCATGCATGTAATTTAATTACTCAACAACATGATCATTACTGTTATTAATAACCTTAAATAAAATTGTCAAAGTTGAATGACACCAAAACAAATATTATGTAACAATTATTCGATGTGCTAAAAAGAATAAGTAACCTATTGTATATTATCAGTCATGCACATTTTGTGATGTAGAATTTAACAACAGTAGCTCATTAAAATTAAAATGGTATTACCAGTATAAAAAAAATCAATCAACATGTTATCTTTAATGGACATGTTTAGATATTAACATATGCTACTTTGACTATAGAAGTACAACTGACTCAAGTATACGATAATAAGAATATTAACAAATGTACGAAATATAATAATAATCAGCTATGACATTAAATAGTGGACTTATAAATGATAAACGGTTATAAATTTATGTAGATCCATTGAAGAAGGAGTAGCTTGTGATTCCTTCGAGTATTTGCTTGCACTTGTTTCATTATATCATCCGCTTTAAGGTGAGTTTTTGTGGCCCCATTTTCACTTATGTTTTCCTTGGGGGAGAATGATACTCAAGTTCATTTTATGCTATGCTCAACTTTTATTCCTATTAGACAAGTGTGTGCTTATAATTATGCTAGGTGCTTTAGTAGTGTTATCAGTATATTCAATATGTCATGGATTTATTTCCACTTGACACACTATGGTTATTCAAGATTATTCAAGACACATGTAGTAGCTCCAGCTGGTAGGCTTTGCATGTTATCAGTATATTCAATGCGTGGTATTCATATTGTGATGATGATTATTCAATTTGTGCTACTTGCCCTATGCTTTATTTATATGCACACTTGTCCTAAACATTTATGCATGGCAAACTAGTTTATGTTTATTTTAAACCCATGAACTCACCAACTTTATGTTGACATTTTAGAGTATCACTTTCAGGTGATCGATAGTGATTTATTGAAGGCCTTTACATTTTGAAGTTATACTGTATTATCATTTCAAAGACCGAGTTGAGCTGGCCAAGACGTTTTCTAAAGACTTATAATTTGACAAGATTAAGACTATTGTTTTCATTATTCATTATTGTAATAAATCCTTTATGTAACATTGTCGGTTATTTCTTAAATCAATATATGGTGTTATTATACTATCTTATGCGATGGTTACATTTCGTTGCACCTCGTGTTTCCGCTTCAAGCGGAGTATGACAGAATGGTATCAGAGCCTAAGGTTACAGAGAATGCCGGTTTTTCTAAAATAAAAACCCCAACTATAACCAAACTAAAGCTTTTCATAAAACCCCGAACATGGTACGAGTTGGTTATCCCGAGCATTTCATCATTTTTCCTAAATTTTGCATAACCTGATCAACTATGCATAATTCAAGAGGAATCATGGAATGATGGGGGTAGTTACCTTGAATCATGTTTGGTTGGACACAAACCCTAGGTCACCTGAAATTGCATCATTCGTGTGAATGTGTCTTTGCATTATATGCTTGATTTTCGTATCTGTGTTGTTATGCATTCTATATGTCATCATTTACGTGTTACATCCTGTCTTACTACTAGAGTTTAAGGATGCCTTGTTCCTGTCATGTTGTGTCTGGTTTGTTACATTGTGCTTTTACTATGCCTTTATATCAGTAGTTCTATCGGAACACTATTTTAGATGCATCCCAACAATGCGTTATTGAAGATCATATTGATTTCACTTTTAGAATGCTATATAGATTAATCTATTTTTGCTATTCTGAACATTAATTTAACGACCAAGTAATTATTTTCCTGTACCTTTGGATCATATACCTCGTCTCCCCATACCTTTCACTTTGTGAGCAAGCCTGAATACATTTTGATATGAGATTATCAATAAGAAGATATCACGATAAAACACATTCTATGATGAACAACTTTTCTTAGCTTATTTCACTTGATAAGAACCTCTTATTGGTGGAGAAGTGTCGAATTAAATAATCAATGTACAATTACTCTATAGTATTGTACTCTTTCCTGAATTCTAGAAAACTTAGTCACTTTTCAATACAATAACACTTTTGCATTGGAATGTCAATAGACTGTCCACAAGGATTTTTGATATCTAAGCTATTACACCTGATCAAATCAAACATCTTTCGACATAGTATCTGATTGAATTATACACTTTCAGACCACTAATACAACAATTTCAAGATCATTATACATCTTAGTGCTTCCTATGCGAGTTGAATACTTGAACTCATAAGCTTCAACTAATAATAAAATTATGAGCATAACCAAACATTAATACCTAGAATCTATTTTTTTTTAACTTTTTTTATACATTGATCAATAATTTCAACTAGTCATATACATGCCCAACTAGACGTTCTTCCTTGATGATTTCACTTCAACAGACTTCCTTTAAATTCCTCTTATATCAACCATGAGACACGTAGTTATGTCTATTCTTATTGTTCGGGCTCTAATTAATACTTTACACTCTTTTCGACTTATGAAGATTGCAACTCCATTTACTTTTTTTCGGATGATGGAAGAAGGTAGAGCCTTCGTAGAATCTTTATTAACCTCATTCACTATATCCGACTCAGTATGAGATCTTTCCCATAAAGCATGTACATAAGATCTTCGTGGTCAGTATAAATAAAACACCCAATACCATATGAGGTGAATCTAAAATTTCAAAGCAAGTCTACGACTGCCAAATCCATGGCGCGAGTTAGATATCTTTTTTTTTTGTTACCTTAATGCATAACCACTAACTATCTTCCATTACAATGATACACGACTATGATTCTTGTGATGATGTGTTACAAGTTACGACAAAACTCTATATGAAATCACAATTTACTTCATCCTTACACACTACATGACTCAAGAAACATATTGAAAACAATGAACCACCTTTTCTAGCAACTCTTGCAATTACCTCATCAGATCTTGTATCTCTGAAGTATCCATTCAATCACGTGTTGTCTCCAACAAGTCATCACTGACTTTAGCAGAACATCTTTTCATAATAAGCACAACCAAAATCTTTTCCTTTCCTTCTTTGCAGTTATCACATACGCCTAATAAGCTAAGCAACATTTCTTCACCTATTAAGTAATCTTCATAACATATAATATTCTTAAATCTCTACTTCTATGACTTTCATAATCAGTAATTACCCTTTTAATCATGAGTACAACGATAATAAATCATTTATGCCATACTATTTTTTGCCTCAATTCTTGGCTAATAAATGTGCCTAACATATGTAACCTATTCGGACTTAACTTGTGACATGTTAATGGGTTTAATTTAAACTTGCTAAGCGACTCACCATTGGACTCAATGCATAAGTAAACTTGGACTGAACGCTTTGGTAAAGATTTAACTAATCAGGCTAGTTGGCCCAATATGAAAACTAGTAATTTGTAAACTTGTAAGACCGGAACACTTGATAAATTGTTTATGACGGATTAATAACAGTTGAAAATTTATTGGAAGTAGACCTTTTAATGTACTAGTTAAAACCAGAAATTTATAAACAATAACCATTTTTATTGACGACCCAATACACACTTAAAAAAAAACATCATATAATAACAAACATTTTTTTTACTTAAACATTACATTAAAGTAATTGAAATTATAATTCAACCTTACTTAAAATAAAACGATTTACATTTATAATGTATGCAAACACTTTAAATAAATCATAACCTGACTAAATAACGGAAGGCAAATATTATTATTTTAATCCCGACAAGAAGATGACAAACTACATTTTCATAAATTTGTACATTAAGTGACAACTTTTTACAAATTCAACAACTACTTGATTTTCTTTATTATGTGTAGTTCCTTCTATACCCTTGAAAATTAACTACTGCTTACTCCGGTCTAATTCAAAACATGTCTATGTAAATGATTCGCCTCAAACAGTCAGATAATTATTGATCAGCCACTTGTGAATGGCCAACTATAACAGTCAAATAGCCGAGGCAAATGCTTCCGTGAAATACAGTATTTTCCCGGGTCGTAATGTCCCAACGAGGTTGTGATGGTATTAAAAACGAATCTGTGATCAGTGAATGTGAACAGGAAAGGTTATAAGAGTGTGTGTGTGTGTGTGTGTAAACTAGGGTTTTGTAAAGTAAAATGACTTAGATAAGCTAATGGAATGATTATGTAAAAACCTAGTTATCTAAAACGTATAAACGTTCACCAATTTAAAATCAGACGCGACTGCGTACTGAGAAAAAAGTGAGTTTTTAAGAAAAATAAACTACAAGGGTTAAAATTGAAAATTCTATAAACTTAAACTTAAAATAAAATTAAATTAAAAAGAAAACTATTTTTTAGATTATTTTATTATTTATTATTAATATTTAATTAAAACTTATTTAACTATTTAATTAAAATTAAACTAAAAATGATAAACAATACAAATTAAACTAAAAACTTATAAAAATAATTTCTAAAACTTAAAATGAACTTGAAGAAAGTATAAAAAATAAAAATAAATGTTTTTGTCTTTTTATAAGCTTTTTATTAATTAAAAACTATTTATATTAATTATACTAATTAAACTATTACAAATTACAAATAATATTAAACTAACTTAGAAAATTATGAAAATTTTTATAAATCTAATTAACCATCATAGGAATCCTAAAAAATTATAAAAACTTTATTTTATATATTTATAAACTAGTTTACTAATTATTATTATATTTATTATTTAATTACCAATTACACTAATTAAATTATAAAAACTATTAAATGAACAGTATAAATCACAAGAAAATTTCTAAAATTATCTTATGACTTATAAAAGCTAGGAAAAATATAAAATATAGGTGTTACTATATAAAAACTAATGATGCTATTTAAAACTTATTTATTGATTAATTATTAATAAAACTATTTGTAATTCTAATAAATATCAAATGACAATATAAAAATCTAAGAAAATTATTTAAATTACTTTAACCTATAAGGAAATTAATAAAAATATAAAAACACAACTTTCTTAATTAAAATCTAAAAATGAAAATTAAAATTAAATTAAATTAAATAGAAACTATCACTTATTTTTATGTTGGTTTTTCTTGAATTTTCTTTTACAAAACTATTTTATACTTAAAAATAACTAACTTTTGTGAAAACAAATATTTTACAACTCAAAAATAAGCTAAATATAAGCTATCAACCCTAACAGTTGACTTATGTTGACTGAGATGGAAAATAAGCTCAAATGAGCTTGTGTGGGACCCACTATGGATATTTCTGGTTCTAATAAGATATTTGGACTTGTCAAAACTTAAGTTGGTTAAATAAGCTCAGTAGAAAAGCTAATAAGCCCAATTAAGCTATTCCAAAATCTGTTTTGAACCAGAATAGGGACAAACTTCAATGGCTAATCTAGGTGGGGTCCACTGGGTTAGAGGTCAAACAAAAGGTCAAACCTTATAGTCTACTAGGAGGGGGGTTGGGAAAACCTAACTAAGGGGTGTGGGACCCACTGGGTTGGTCACAAAACCACCACAAAGTGGTGGTTGTGTCCTGGTTATCTGCTGCACAGGGGAGCTTGTTGCCCTGCAGCTGTGTTTTGGGGTGAGTGGGGCCCACAATAAAATTCCTAAAAATCAAATGGTACTGAGACCTTGAAGTTGAGGTGGTAGAGTATTACCAAAACAATTTTCAGCTCCTAAAACCTTATACAAAATTCTACAAAATTCCCCCAATATTTGAGAAAATCTGAGATGTGTAATTTTTGACTTTTCAAGAAAAATTGCTAGATTGACTTTTATGAACTTAAATGTGATCCTACTGACTTAATATGATATAATAAGTTATTTAGGAATGAAATTATGCTAGGTGACCAAGTTATGAGCTACTAAAATGAAAATGGAACACTTAATCCTTGGCAGTGGACTGTGGGAGTAAGTATTAGGTGATTTTGACTTTTGGTGATTCTAACTTGAACTTGAGACTTGTTTTGGCTTAATATAACCTGATATGGTATGTTCAAACAAAGAGAACAACAAAACACCAACAACAATATAGAGAAATCTATCAATCCAAACACCCCTTTAATGACAGTTTTGAAAGTTTTTCAAAACAAATGAGCTATTTAACCTAATACACTGATTCCTAACACTAAATTAAGTTTATTTAAGATTAAATTAGCAAGATTCAACCACACCACAAGCTTGAAACTCAGATTTGTCAAATTTGAGATTTTCACTGTGAGTTTTTGATTTTTTAAGCACAATTGATATCTGATTAGTAAACAATCTATATTAAGCTATATATTATCTTAATAATAACACATAAGCATAAAAACACAGAAACCTAAGCAATTCTAATACTAAAACAGTAATATGAAAAATTATATAAAAACTTACAAAATGGATGAGGCAATGAATAATGGAACCATGAACTGAGATTAAACCTAACACCTCCCACAAGGTACTAAACCAGAAATAATCCAATTCATACCCTGCTCCAAGCTTTCACTTCCCTGAACATTGATTTTTAATTTTATTCCTATTTTCTTGATTTTTTCTTGAATTTTGCTTTTTAATACCTATAACTGTTTTGATGATTTTAAAAGCTTATTTAAGCTTTGTCAAGGCTTTAGTTAGCTTATTAAACTCAGAAAAACAACTATGAACAACAATTGAGCTATTTGTGATTTTTGAAATGTAATGAAGTTGCATAATCTGAGAACTGAGATGAAACTTGAAATTAAGACTTAATAAAGTTCCAATTACATGAATTAAACCTGATACAAGCTTTAGAAAGTGAAATTACAACTGAATTAAGATTTTACACTACATACGACCTAATTTAACTAAACCTAAACTAATACTCCATCACTTCTGCTTTCTTTCCCATTTGTAGCCCTCCTCTGAGTTTGTGGGACCCACTGGGGCATTTCCCACCATAATTTAGAGCCGTTTGATCACTGCAATGGATCCTAGCCGTTTAAATAATTTTTCGCGCCAAAAGTCGTGGGGGTACTGTGGATTACTTGGAGAGCTTTTCAAGGTGTTTGGAATGTTGTGTGAGGTGGAGAGACATGTGGGGAGGGTAGGTTTGCAAGGTGGTGGCAAAACTGTGGGTGAAAGAGTGGTTTTGGTTTTGCAGTTTCATGTGAGGAAGAAGAAGAAAATGGAGGGATAAGGGTGGTATGGTTTTGGGTTTGACCGGGTTTAAGTGGGTTTGACCGGGGTTGGACTGGGCTGTTGGTGGGCTTGGGTAAAAAGGAAGGGTGGGCTTGGTTTAGGTGTTGGATTAGTTTGTTTGTTTTATTTATTAGTTAGGGTCCGTTTGGTTATTTTCATACAAGGACCACTTTTGTAATTATGGAAAAGTTGAGGGCTGGTCTTGTAAGTTTCCAAAAGTAATAATGAGGACCTAACTTGACAAGTGTAAATAGTACAAGGGCCAAAGATGATAATTTTCCATATTAAATGCCCAGGGACCTTTTCTGTCAATACCTCAAACTCCAGGGACCATTATTGTAATTTTCTGAATCTTGAAGGGTTAAACCTGTAATTATCAAATATTAACACAAAGGACCAATTATGTCATTTAGGAATAGTATAAGGTTTATTTTAATTATTTTCTTATTTTTAAAACATCAGGGACTAATTTTGACATTTTTCAAAGTTGAGGGACCAAAGTTGTAACTTTGTGATTTTTTAACTTCAAAGGATTTTTCCTTACAACTTATGAATCCCAAGGACCTTTTATGATATTTGTACAAGTTTTGATTTACCAGGGACTAGTTTTGCCAAT
This sequence comes from Artemisia argyi, assembly GCA_030686995.1. Lineage (NCBI taxonomy): Eukaryota > Viridiplantae > Streptophyta > Magnoliopsida > Asterales > Asteraceae > Artemisia > Artemisia argyi. Next base: position 42,263,053 of record CM060691.1, read on the forward strand.
TTGTCAAAGTTCAGGGACTGAAACTGTAAATTATGTAAACTTTGTTGTTTTTCATCAGTTTTCATCCCTTTTGCACTTGTAGCACCTAAAAACACAATTTCATGATATTTCATATATTTTAAAGCATATCTGTATGTTTTCAGATGTTTTGTAGCTTAAATGTGACAGAAATGATGAGTATTTAGACACTCATCAGTAAACAAAACATTTTCCTCATCACCGTTGCAAATTTTCTTAATGCGATTCATTTACTCGAGTACCCGTGACTTCTTCACTGATCTTACCAATTTAAGCCATGGATACCTACTTGTTGTTTTGTTTTGGAGCAACTCTCAAAATTTAGCCAATTTATCAAAAAGGTTGAGCTACATAACAACTCTTAGCTCTTCTCCTAATTCCATGACAGTTCTTGTTTGATGAGTTATGAGGTTGAGTTGGAGTCAGGTTGTTATCTAGCTTAAGGTTTTTGATAAATTTACTTAAGGATGTATAATGCTTTTACCATGAAAATCTAATCACTTGATAGTTGCAATTGGATCTCATAATCCATTTATAGTATTTATCTTGACGTATAAGTCTTGTCACACATTAGTGTACTAGTCGATTTCTAGTCCTTTCATTATAACTTTGGCCTTCATTGGATTCTTCATTCAAATTCAAGCACTGACTCAATTTCATTAAGAGCAACTGGTGTAGCTCACTCGATGATAATTAATTAGGCCGTTGAATCTGGGTTAGCAGCTTCATCAACGAACTTTTCAACCTAAATCAGGAACATCCTTTCCTTGTTAGAGTACCCTCAAAATCTTGGTGGTTAACATGTGTTGAGTCTTAAGAAATGCATACCTATGATTAACTAATTACCAGCCCATAAGATTTTATGTTTGATGACTGACTTCAATCTGGAAAGCCAACCAAACTGCTCATTCGTGAAGTTAAATAATATGTACTCACTAAGATTTCAGTTATAGAAGTTGTTGAAGCTCAAACAGTGGATATGAGTATACCTGAAAATGCACTGATCGTACGAAAACTAAATACCCCACACATATTCGGTAACAAAATTTTGGTAGTAGAATCTAATGAATTCGGGACGAAATTCTTTTTAACGGGGTGATACTGTGAGAACCCTCACCAAAACAGGTTAGTCAACGATGACCATTGACTCGACAAGTGACTTCTAATTAGAAGTTATAACACTAATATTTTAATTAGCATTTTTAATAATTAAATTAATTTCATCTTAAGAATAAATGAATAAATACATTATATCTGTTACAAGTACCTTATATTATATAAATACAAGTTTTGATTAAATAACAAACCTTAGATACGTTTTATGAAATATGAACTTATCAGTTGGTACTAATCTTTATTCTATACCTTATAATTAAAAATATTCAAAATCGTAACCTACAGAATAAACGACATACTCCTTTTTTTTAGCATCTCGATCAGTAAACTTAATAATATAACATATGTTTAAGACTTGTATTAATATTATGATACATATTATAATAAATGAGATACTAAAAGTACTTCAACTTTTTCACACGTTGGAATTTTTGAGCAAAACTCGGTCAAAGATAACTACTTGATATCCCATATTAATCGATAATTTGGTACGTTCAGCCCTCATATGCAGCCACATGCTACATTCTTATGAGAATCTCACAAATCATCAAACAAAAATTCAAATCTCAAACCTGTTTTCATGAGTAAAAGTGAGCGTGTGTACAAGCTATAACTTAGAGTTCGATTGCTGGCTGGTGTTCTTACTTGGATTCGTTTTCTGTTCGTGTGTGGGTCGCAGTGTTGGCTTCGATTCGCTGGAGGATTTTGGGTGTGTGCACAGGTTAAGGGTTTGGTTCGAGATTCGTGCGTGTTCTGAACGTGTACGATCGGGTTTTGAGTTGGTTATATCTCGTTGAATCTTAGTGTTCATGTTCGAAATCGGTGTTTGTGTTCTTGTTCCTACACGATTTGTTCTTATTCATCCTAAAGGTATATATTGAACCATCATTCCATGCATAATCATGCATCACATATAACTATTATGTTAAGAAATCTTGCATTATAGCATGTTATACTCATCGTTTTGGAATCGTAATTAATCAGTTTAAAACATGTACTAGACCTGGGGAGACACGTACATATACAACAAATTAAGTATATATATTATAGTCTGAAAACATGGAATACATAATTAGGGAACATGCATATAGTACGTATATATTCATAAGAAACTCTAATCTAAATCTTGTGTTACTGCATAGTCATTACTACTATTTGAAATATATATAAAGATTATGATACGTAAGCACGATTGAAGTCTTGTTAACATAGGATGTCGAGTCCTATTTCTGTTCTATTAAGTCGATCTTGGTGTGTGTGCGTGTGTATGTGTGTTGCCGAGATAGATAAAGAAAATGTGTCGAATAAATAATGAATCGCTATATATATATATATATATATATTCATGCACGTGATTCTGTTTTAAAAAGATTAGGATCGATCTAGTCTCATTAATATTCGTAGGGCGCCTCGCATGTCGTGTCGCGTTAAGCTTGTTTTGGTCTCGCGAGGGTTTGTGGCTTATTTCTGGCCTCGCTACACCTTGATTTTTGTTTCGTGTGTGTCTCGGGAAAACTATACCGAGAGAGGTATTTAAAATGGAGTAAACTTAAAGAAGAAGATGAGACCTTGCATGCATGGTTTGTAAATTTACATAATAAAAACAAGTAGAATAGGTAAATTGAAATGTTCATGCATGGAATAAGACTTTAGTATTAAATGGAGGAAAACTGAAACTGCTAGGTTCGGTATAATTCGATTTATGTATGAGGAAGGTATATTGCATGCATGTAATTTAATTACTCAACAACATGATCACTACTGTTATTAATAACCTTAAATAAAATTGTCAAAGTTGAATGACACCAAAACAAATATTATGTAACAATTATTCGATGTGCTAAAAAGAATAAGTAACCTATTGTATATTATCAGTCATGCACATTTTGTGATGTAGAATTTAACAAAAGTAGCTCATTAAAATTAAAATGGTATTATCAGTATAAAAAAATCAATCAACATGTTATCTTTAATGGACATGTTTAGATATTAACATATGCTACTTTGACTATAGAAGTACTACTGACTCAAGTATACGATAATAAGAATATTAACAAATGTACGAAATATAATAATAATCAGTTATGACATTAAATAGCGGACTTATAAATGATAAACGGTTATAAATTTATGTAGATCCGTTGAAGAAGGAGTAGCTTGTGATTCCTTTGAGTATTTGCTTGCACTTGTTTCATTATATCATCCGCTTTAAGGTGAGTTTTCGTGGCCCCATTTTCACTTATGTTTTCCTTGGGGGAGAATGATACTCAAGTTCATTTTATGCTATGCTCAACTTTTATTCCTATTAGACAAGTGTGTGCTTATAATTATGCTAGGTGCTTTAGTAGTGTTATCAGTATATTCAATATGTCATGGATTTATTTCCACTTGACACACTATGGTTATTCAAGATTATTCAAGACACATGTAGTAGCTCCAGCTGGTAGGCTTTGCATGTTATCAGTATATTCAATGTGTGGTATTCATATTGTGATGATGATTATTCAATTTGTGCTACTTGCCCTATGCTTTATTTATATGCACACTTGTCCTAAACATTTATGCATGGCAAACTAGTTTATGTTTATTTTAAACCCATGAACTCACCAACTTTATGTTGACATTTTAGAGTATCATTTTCAGGTGATCGATAGTAATTTATTGAAGGCCTTTACATTTTGAAGTTATACTGTATTATCATTTCAAAGACCGAGTTGACCTGGCCAAGACGTTTTCTAAAGACTTATAATTTGACAAGATTAAGACTACTGTTTTCATTATTCATTATTGTAATAAATCCTTTATGTAACATTGTCGGTTATTTCTTAAATCAATATATGGTGTTATCCTACTATCTTATGCGATGGTTACATTTCATTGCACCTCGTGTTTCCGCTTCAAGCGGGGTGTGACAATATATATGTTGCTTTAAGAGACTGTGATCACGATTTACAACAACAAAGTAATCCTACATATCCTTTAAACAAAAGAAGGTACTTTTTAAAAGTTATGCTCTTATTTGTCAAAGTTTGACAAGATAATTGTTTCACAACAATTAAAACATGCTATTTAATAGTAATTTTTTACTACTTAGATTTCTTACTGAAAGTATTAGTCTTTCTTTCTGCTTTCTGGAATGAACCATTTGGAATTGGCATTGCAATTTCAGCGATTCATGATTGCCTGTATTTCAATTATATGAGGTACGATATTAGTATACGTTTACTTCGAGTTGCATACTAAAATAACACATATCAAAGCCAAAAAGCCCTGCCACAACGCTCGGACGCCAAACTCCCTCCTTTTTCTCATAAGTAGTAAAAAATTTTCTATACTTTATCATAAAAGTATGGCAGTATTAATTAATCTAAACTACATATAATGCACAAAGCACACTCCATCTTAATAATGACTAAGACATTCCAAATCTAGATTTTTAAAGCTATTTGTACAAGCTTCTCTAACAAAAAATATATAATGGTCTGCACACATTAAGAATTTTCATACTCATTAAATGACATATCATTTGAGTGTATTATAATATGAGGGTGTTGTAATATTTGATTGATTTTGTGGACAAAAAGAAGATGATAAACTACACAAACATTATACCATATTATTTGAAATACTATTGCGTTACTTGGTTATGTGGTGATGGTTGTCTATTTAGAGAAAGAAAAAAAGGCATTGTTATGGAGTAATATATCAAGGTAACAAGAAAAAATTTTTGTGCTTGATAAAATATTATAAGAAAAAACTAATAGAAATCGTTTTGTTAGACATAGAAAACAAAAGAAAGTAAAAAATTGGTATTATGAATGAAAGCGGCTGTTTGTTTTATGGGTTTCTCCGATGGGTTAGGGATTAAGATGAAATCACTAGTTTGGTTTGGTTATCTAGCATCCGTAAAATCTTGGGTCAAGCCTACTTTTCACATTGATTTCTAACAAGTCCCACTTGCCAAATTCTCTTTCTTCTTTAAATATATTTTTTTCTTATTTATTTTTTGTTTTTATCACTAAACAACACTACAACAGCTTTTGTAATGTGTACTTTTGTTCCAAAATTAATATTTTATGTTTTTTAGTAGGCCCCTTTTATTATTTATTTTATTTTAAAATTAAGAAACTATAAATATTAACCATAATTTATATTTGCACATACAAAACAAACAACTTTTTTTTTTCAACCCCAAATTTAAATCCAAATCCTAAACCCATCTACCAACCAATTAACGGACCTTGAGAAGTTTTGAAAGGGTTGGATACGAAACAAGAATAGATCTACGTGCATTATTCTGAAAGTCAAAGAAACAATAGTTCATTGAGAAGATGAAGGGAACAAAAGTCACCGGCCGCATAAACGAAACTATGGATCGGAAAAAGAAATTAATATTGTACTTATACTTAAAATATTAGAAGATTGTTACTTTCTCATAGAAGTTAATAGATTCGCTTACCCGAGTGAACTTTACATCATCATACACACTATAGGATTGAGTCCTATGATTTAATGTGAAGTCTTAAAAAAGTGAAAATAAGAAAACCAAAATATTATAAAACTATCTTTTAGTGTAACCATTAATATATGAAAACCAAAAGATTATAAACCCCCCATCTCTTTGCCTCCCATGAGTTACAACTTACAAGTAAATCATACTAAACTATTATATAAAGAATTATGTGGGAATGTGAGTTGGCCATGCTTCCAGACATGGAACGGATGCTTGCATGCATGCCATTGGTAGGTTCTTACAAGGTCAAAGTAGTCAAACCCATATCAGAACTTTGAGAAAAACAAAGAATACATGCACCAACAAAATAACATGAAAAGAAGCGGGGGTTATTTGACCTAAAACAAAGAATACATGCATCAACAAAATAACATTAAAAGAAGCAGGGGTTATTTGACCTACAATGACGAAGACACGAAAGCCGGGGGTGGCGTGAATACTGGATGTGGTTGGGTCAGAAGAAAGGTAGAAGACCAGACAAGTTATGGCATTCATCGAGTAAAGATAAGGCTAGGTGGCTGCGGAGGTCATTTATGTAGGTTGAGCTGCAGTGATTTCTGACAACATATAGGTAGCATTCATTATAGCACTACAACATGATTTTTTTTAACAAAAGTTCACCCAGAAAGTGAGTTTAAATCTTAATTTTAGACACTAAATGGATAGATTGATTAGTGATGGAAGAGTCATAAATAAATGACAAAAATGATACGCGTGGATTCAATATGATGGCATACTAGCACGTGGCATCCAATACCTAAACTTTACATTGGAGTAAAATTTATAAGGCACCATAAACACTTCTATTTTTATTTTTCTTAGTTTTTTCTGAATAATTATATACAATATGATATGTTACTGTTATCCTTATTTCGTTTTAACCTAAACCCTCCGTTATAGGTAAATAATTTTAATTCTACCAGATAAAAATTCATTAACACATTACTTATCTACTTATTTCGATTATCTTATTAATGTTTATTGATTTGATATGAAATAGTGAAGTTAATAATAGAAATTCAAGTAAAGTAGTTCTTTACGAGGATGCATCAAAGAAACAACTTCAAGAGTTCATAATTAGTCAATCAATGATTTCTTTTGTAAAACGTATGAAGTTGAATAGGTAGGTTGAGAATTTGTATATTGAAGTGCGATGACTACTACGGTATCTAATTAATATATTGTTCTTCTACATTGTATCATTAGAGTTTATAATGACTTTATTATGCCATCGGCTAAATACATTGTATCATTAGAGTTATAGATTAGCTAAACTATCAACTTAAACAGACGAAGAATCTCTTATCAAGTTCCGTTGTATTAATGCAGGTGTGTATACAAAATTATATCAAATAGTAAGTTAGTAACATGTATTTTTGAAACAACATCTATTGTACACTTGTACATCGGTGCATGTAACAATAAATAGTCTTTGATTCTTTCAATTGATAAAGTTTTATCAGAAGAAAAAAAAGTCGGTGCAACGCACCGGTCTGAATGTCTCGTATATATTAAAGTTGAGAGCGGTTTATTTTAACTTATTTTATGAATTTATAAGCTTATATTAAATAAATAATAAGTTTATAATGTTAAAAATAGTTTGTTATTATTTAGAGTTATTTCAATCTAAGATTCTCACAATCCGTAAAGTTTTTTTTTTTTTTTTTTTTTTTTTTTTTTTTTTTTTGGTAGACATGGGTTTCCGACTCGACATTGCGAGCCGACTAATCCCACGACGACTATCCTTTTTGGATAGTCCAGAGTCGGCGCAACCGCGCAGGTGAACCTCCGTGGCTGCAAGGGGATTAATTTTCTCCCAATTGGATTCGAACCATTGACCTCCTCTTTGGAAGGCTGGTATTCTTACCGCTGGGTCTCCGTGGCCACAATCCATAAAGTTATTATCGCGAAAAAGATATAATCTAAAAGTATTGCTCGCAAAAACTTTTAATTGCAAAGTAGCCATCGCAAGAACGCGCGAGTACCCCTATCGGTTATCAATATCATAATTCGTAAACCTACATGTTCAATTGAGATGATGTTACATAGTAATAAGAGCAAGAGGTGTGGGCTCGCCAAGCAACCTCGTCGTCCGACGTGGAGCTCGCCACGACACCGAGTGAGGCTCGTCGTGGCTCGTTGGAGCCTTCCTCCTTGTGCAGACGACGAACCAAACACACTTACAAGGTCTGACAAGAGTAGTATGCATATTTAATTTGTATTATTTGTTTAAATCGCCGGTTAACTCACCGGAAAATTGATTCCGGTGATTAGGATTTCAATTTGGGGGTTTTGAATTAGGGCAAAATTGGAGAAATTGCTTTCTTGGGTTTACACACACAAACACACGGTTTAGTTTGGAGGTGGTGGCAATTATGGAGAAGAAGAAGAAGAGGTGGTGGTGGTGCCAGTTATGGAGTAGAGAAGAAGAAGAAAAAGAGGTGGTGGTGGTGGTAGTGGTGGTGGTGGCAGTATTTACACACACAAACACATGTTTGGTTACATATGCCTTCTCTCTCTCTCTCTCTCTCTCTTTTAATAGTATTTGTATTATTTGAATGTAATGGATTTTTATATTTACTAAAATGAATTTAATATATTTAATGAAATGAATAAAAAAAAAATAAAGTTGTGAGTGGTGGGCCCCAAATGAGTAAGTTGAGGTTAGTTATGAGTGAGGAGGGGTTAGTTATGAAGAGGTATTTGAGTGATATGACACCCATGGACCCCAAATGAGGAAGTGAATGCTCATCACCACACCTCTTGGCTCTTGCTTTAAGCAGATGATTATTGACTTGCACACATGAAAAGGTAAAGACATATAATGGATATTAATCTTGGTTTTTATAACTTTTAGACTTGCATGTTTTTGGTTGCAAAGATATGGGTATGTTTGGTAAAATGGGCTGGAGCTGGGGCTGGGGCTGGGGCTGGGGCTAGGGCTTATATTATAAGCCGAAATTAAATTTTGTATTTTTATAAACTTGTTTGGCAAATGGGCTGGAGCTGAGGCTTATTATTGTAAACTTACTAAAAAAGACATAATTAAATGAGTTTTTGTATATGTTAGATATTTTTGTGGGTAAATAAGTAATTTATTATTCAAAAGCCCCGGGCTTTAGTTTTTAGCCTCTTTTATGAGGCTAAAGTTTTTAGCCGGCTTATTTTATAAACCCTTCCATAAGCCCCATGACAAACGAGACTTATTTAATTAGCCGGCTTATTTTAAAAACCCAAACCCCATAAGTCCTATAAAAGCCCCTCCCCAAGCATAACAATCAATCTTATCGAAACAAAAAAAACTCATCTTACTATATTATAAAGGAGGAATGCCTTCTAATTTTAGCATGCTTAATTTTAAGCCTTACAAATTAATAAGCTTAAAGTACAAGTGATGAAATATAATTAGACATTTACAAGTTAATAAGCTTAAAGTACACATCAATTTTCCCCTCATTTAATTCTAACATACCATTAATACTAACATTAAATATAATAAATAAAACATTATGTACATTAAATACAATTAATTAACCGGTCAATAAATACAATTAATGCACTTATTAAAAGTTTAAAACACCCCTTACATAAGAAATACAAATTATCAATCATATTTTACAACCAACTTAAACACAATTCCTGCATTAAATGTCATTAATACAAATAATAAAACACATTATACAAATATTCAAGTCCGAACGGGCAACGGGTCAAATGAGCTCAAGCCCGAACGGGCATGGGCCAAACGGGCTCGAGCCTGAACGGACACGAGCCAACGGGCTTGAGCCCGAATGGACACGAGCTAAACGAAATTTTGATATCCGTAAATTTATTGACAAAAAGAACATAATAAACTAAAATTACACGATTTACCGGAAAATTTTAATTTAAGGTACCCGCCGCTGCAACGCGCGGGTACCCTGCTAGTTTATCTAAAAGAATTAGTCAACGTTGATAATATGAAACAACACTTTCTACTGTCTAGTATCTAAAACACTCGTTTAAATAAGAGTCAAAGTCAACGACGGCAACTGGTATTTATTTCAGAGTAAATTGCAAAAATCGTCCCTAAAGTTTGACCAATTTGCATGTTTCGTCTTACAAATTTCGAAACTGCAAGGATCGTCCCTAAAGTTTCGCCCGTGTGCATGTGTTGTCCCTAAAGTTTGGTCCGTGTGCATGTATCGTCCCTAAAGTTTGATCAATTTGGGACGATATATGCCCCAAAAGGACGATATTTGCCCCAAAAGTTTGCCACAGGGACGATTTTTGCAGTTTCAACAGTTCTGGAACGAAACATGCAAATTGGCCAAAGTTTAGGGACGATTTTTGCAATTCCCTCTTTATTTCATCTACTTTGGATTTTAATTAGATTTATTCTACTTGATTGATCTTTCCACTTTGCTTTTGACTACCTCACATCCAAAATCCAAATTCTAAAATGTTTTTATTTGCTTTAAAATTTGCATGCTCCACTTATATATTAGACCCAACTTGCTGATATATCCGGGTTTTTTTTTTTTTTTTTTTTTTTTTTTTTTTTTTTTTTTTTTGGTTCATGTAGCTAGAAAGAATTGTCTTCCATGTAACTAAAATGTTTTCCTTGGGTATTTGGAAGTGAATTTTGAAGCCTCAAATATATAACGGGGTATATATTTTGAGGCCTCTAAAAATTTGAGGCCTGTGCGGTAACACACATCGCACACCCTCGTATACGGCTCTGTCCGAGTAAGGCCACCCATGAACAAGACAATTCTTTCTAGCTACATGAAGTTTCCATGATTAGTCTCCATTTCTTTCATTCGTCGATCTCTTTGTTGAAAATAAGATCATCAGTAGTGTCGTGTACAAAACTACAGATTACAGGAACACAAAACGTAACAAACCATGATTTACCCTATCTATAGTATCCCATAATTAATGATGATTCATAAGACTTCAACAATGGCTACAATGCCTTATCATACAGCCTTGTTATCTATGTATATATTCACCTTAGTTTCTTCAAATTGCGACCCTGATGATAAACAAGGCCTACTCTCATTCAAGTTCGGCATAACCGACAACCCATCCGGATATTCTTTCCTCTTGGAAACCACACCGACTGCTGTACATGGCCCAGTATCTCATGTCAAGCTCCAAATAATCGGGTCAATAGTATTTCACTTGCAGGTCTACCCAATGACCCAAACAGCCAAACTCATACTTTCCAAGTACCATATCCTCTTCCCTCTCAAAGGTCCATTTCCTAGACGGGGCTTTACTACAAAATACCCATAATATATAAGGCCAATTTCCCAACATACTTTTTTGTTTACCTAATCTCCAATATATTTGCATCAAAAATAACAAATTCTCTGGCCAGTTACCCAAAAACCTGGGTAACTTGACCTGGCTATATACACTTAGTTTAGAAAACAAAATTTTTACCAGAAAGATACCAAGTTCTCTCGGTGAGGTTACTGAGTTGAATCAGCTCAGTGCCTAAGTGTAAGGTGTAAAAGGTGACGATGGTATAGGCTGTAATACTAAAACGTATATATCATTTATATTCGAGTTTTATATAACATATACTCATATACTTTTATAAGACATATACTGTTTATTCGGGGTATGGTCATATCCTGTCAATGGGGGTTAGGGTGTTAATTGGAGTGATTGGCTTTGGTTCTTCTCTGTTTTGGGTCAGACAGTTGTTTGTGTGCCGCCTGAATTGCTGATTTGGGTCCTGCAAGTTTGTGTCGATATCTACAGGCTCTGGTGAGGCAAGGTAGTTGGGTTTCTGGAATTTCAGGTTGGTAGTTGTCAGTTGTGTGTGTTAGACTGTTGATATTGTTTTTTGTGGTAGTCTGCTTGTTTGGGTAATTTTATGGCTTCTTTCCCTTGATGGTTTCGGCACTTGAAATAGGGCATAAATAGTTTACAACGGTATGTAATACTTATACCTGAGTATGCTATACGATGCACAATGATACATTTAAAGGAAAATTGATAGATAGCACTTAAACTATGTAAGTTCTTATGTATCTACATTGTCGGATGCAAATCTGAATCATCATTTTGTTTAAGAGCTACTTTAGCTGTTTTTTGTGTATAGTTGATGGCGGGTTCTGTTGTTACAATGAATGTCCAGGAATTCAAACATAAAGTCATCTCTTAACAGATACACACACATTGCAACTATAAAAAAAAAGTGCATAGTACACACGCATCAAAAGGGTATAGTCCTCACTCCTCCATTCGATTTTGAAGAGTAAGGAAGCACAACAATAATGTATAAGGATCACATTTTTATTTTACAGAAATACATGAAAACAGCTAGTTTTAGCCAAGAGAATGCAAATCCATTATCAGTTACCTTGCTGGAGTCTCAAGGTAAATGCCTTCAGAGACAGAAGAACAGCTTTCAACCTCTCTTTAGCTTGAGGGTCGATTAAATTGCCATCATTATCAAACTTAGCAGGAGGTTGGAACGCGTTCAAGACAAACTCAGGCTTGTTAATGAAATGAAGATCAAGAAAGACCCCAATTTGGCGAAGATGATACTGTGACCGCCCTCCACCAAACCCTCCTCCGGCACTTATGATAGCAGCAGCCTTATCGGCCCACACATTTGGTGGCCTTGATGCCCAATCTAATGCATTCTTTAAAGGTGCTACAGCAATGAATTTAACCATTTGTAAGAACTAGATTCAAAATATGAAAGATTACGGTAGCCCATCAATAATGAGCTTGTGCGTTCGAGTCTCAACATGAACAAATATGTGTGAGTATTTTCAACGATGACAGTGTTAAATGAAGCCATATGTGATTGATTACATACACAAAGGCAAATAGCCAAAACCAATGTATTGTTTCATAAAGGGATATGATTTGTACACAACAAAGTGTGCTACACACATGACAAATTCCTTTGAAGTGATTTTTATCTTATTCTGATTTTGACAAGTTAACAGCAAAAGTTGGTGTGTTCAAATCACCTCTTTTTCATAAATCATCAACCAAAAATAATTGCAAATTCGAAACAATAAACATACACAACCTTAAAAAATTGCAACATCATCAAAACTAAAGTCCAGCCATAACCCTCCTCGCATCTATTCTTTCAAATAGGTAAAATCGAATTTGGCAAATTTTTACGCTTTTCATCAACACACTCTATAAAAACAAGCTTTCAATTATAAACGCTAAACGCTCTTAAAAGCTTCCTGCCAAACATATCAACACCCGAGACTACTAATTTCCTAACACAGAATCAATCTTACTTGGTTCTTCATATCATAAACAATTAATTCAACTTTAATGAAGGATATAAAAACTCACCAGTGACGGAGTAATTATTTTCAGGAGAAGCAAACAAATAACAATCAGACGTCAAAATCTTCTGTCTAAACGCCTCAACAACAGGCGGATACTTTCCGTCAACTTCCAAATCAGTATTCAGCATCGGCAAAGACGATATATCAAGATACTCAACCGCAATTCCATCTATGGATTCACTCAACTCGACCGCTGCAATTCAAATTACGTCCATAGTAAAAGGAAATTGACTTGTACACGTTGGTTTTTTATGTGCACACGTCGTAAACAGATAAAACAATATGGTACAACTAGTAAACGCGCGCGTATCAATAAAAAACAAACGTGTGCAAATAAAATCTTTACGTAAGTTACATACAGTAAAAAAAAGGGTACCTGATCGAAGGAGACCAGCGTTGTAAGAAGCTTTACGAAGTGATCCGCAAATAGCAGCAACTTTGATGATTGGTTTGGCTGCCATTTTTTGGTTGTTCTGTTTTTATGTTTTTGTGTTTTGGTCTTATGACAATTTATAGATGCCAACTTTTTATAAATATTTAATATAAAGGTGCCAATATTCAGGACATGGGCTGATTGGTGGTTGGTGGTCAGATGGGAGACGGCTAATTAAATTAAGACAAGTGACTATTTTTTGAACAGAATCAATATGGAAGATTCATGTTGTTTTTGTTAAAGGTACTCATTTGACCAAGGTAATCAATATTGTCGATTATATTATTTTTAATTTATAAAGAGAAAATAATTATTCTTTTATCTTGTTTAAAACTTTTAAAATGAAAATATTTTAGTACTATTAGGCGAGTACTCGTGTACAATAACATGATGCTCTAGTGGCAAACAGTTATAGTTGTGCACTGTTGTTAAATATTTCGGATAACGTTATACACAAACTATAAAATAATCAAAAGTTAAGGCGCAACTTAAAGCTGGTTATGTGAGAAAATAAAGTCCGAGAAATAGACACTACCATTTGGAATTGTCTCGCCCGAGCTTTATTGATTGACATCGCAAAGCTAAGGCGCACAAATAATTATTTTCTCTTTAGTTTGAAAGGGAACATTTTTTCTTGCAACAGGAATTCTCGGCAAGAGCACTCTTATTCCAGCGTGCTGGCCGAAAGCGACCTCAACATTGATGACATTAGGATCAAAATGTTTACATATCAACCTTGTGCCATTACATAATCCAGATCGAGATTCCTTAAAAGAATAATTGGGAATCCAATTTTCAAGCGCAAGTAGTAAGGGGCAAGCAACTAACGTTGAACGAATTTAAGAATTCGATAAGATAGAAGTTGTTTGTCTCGTCTTCTGCCTCATCAAACTATAGCAAACTTTCTCTTCACCCATAAATTTGTCAATTAACTGATCATTGATGTTGTCAACATGTTCATTTTTACTTGATAAGATTGCTCTTGAAATTATATCAACGGATGAATGATCGTTGGTGGCTAGGGAATGAAATATTTCAATGATCAATCATCCTTTGAGGTAGCCTCATGTATGCATACATAGTTTCCATCGATGACCTCTTCAACTGTTGGGATTTGTTATCTAATAACCTATTATATATAGTATATAATAATCATGAGTACACAGCGGAAAAATAAACACATATGATGAACATAATTAACATAAATAATAAACGAGAAATGCGTACCATTTAGCAAATAAGCTATCGAAAATCAAAGCTTGTGTACACGCATGTGTGTATAAGGACACGTGCACGAAACCCAATAAGCTACTAAAGTAAGTAACCTCGACGTGTACCCACACTGCACGTTAACCAATATTACCCGAATGCTAGTACGCCAACGATACGTGAACCAACCATCTAGTTTTCGTTTAAGCGCTCCAAGAAAACAAAAGCCCTTACTAGGGGTCTTATGATTTTCGGCTAGGAAGCACAAAAGATAAGGAATGAGTGAACAAATGAGGAGAGGATGGATTGCTTTTATAGTGTTTAGGATTAGGGCATCTAAAACACTTAGCTTCCCCCCCCCCCCCCCCCCCCCCCTCGGTACTTAGCCCATGGGTCATGGTTGAGTTTTTGACTAAGTGTTATTATTATGTACATTTCATAATAATTAAAGGGCTTTAAGTTAATTATTCATCTAACAAACTAACTAACGACTGTTAAGCGTTTATCATTAGAATTAATATATTTAATAAATATACAATATATTATTAAATACACTAATAAGTAATATCTATGTGTATACGTAAGCTCATGTATTTTTAGCAGTATAAATATCCATATGACATGAGCACTTCTCAATATCAACTTCATCACCGACTCGTAATAGATAGCCTGAAAACCATGGGTCTAACCATGACGATCAAGGGACTAATCTCCTCAAATGAAACTTGTTTTTGGTAAAAGAAGTTAAAATGTGCACACTATAACATGAAAGTTCATAATAATAAATGAAACACTGTTTAGTTAAGATACCATAGGGTATTTGGTTTAAGGGTATGGGTAAGGATCCAGTGAGAAGAAAACTTAAAATGAGAAGGATGATAAATAACTATAACCACACATTTGAGATGCATCAACTTGATTTAGATGCATCTCTATTCATTTAGATGCATCCCAACTAGTTTCGAAAAGTGATTTGAAGTGAAAACGATGCAAAGTAGTACTAACAATAAATTTGGCCTGCAGATGACAAAAAATGTACAGGATATGTCTAACTTGATGAAATGCATCTAATATATGTATATGCATCTAATTTTTTTCTAGAAAATATATTATGGTGCATCTAAAAGATTAGAGATGCATATAATTTAAGTCGATGCATCTCAAATGTGTGGTTATAGTTATTTCTCATCCTTTTCATTTTAAGTTTTCTTCTCATTTGATCCTAAGTCTTAAGGGTATAAGTATAAAGAAATATGGAGTAACTTTTATTATCATTGTAGTTGTTTGATTTGTGAGTTTACTATTTGAAAATGAGAACTAAACCCTCGAAACTCGGCATTATCAAACCCACACAAAGTAACAGGTTTACAAACTTATTCTCATAAAAATACCCATAGTCATTCCCTTAAAGAAAACCAAACAACCATTTTTTTTTTTTGTTACCTGGGTTTCCGACTCTATATTGCGAGCCGACTAATCCCAGGGCGACTACCTTTTGGATAGCCAGGAGTTGGCATAGGTGAACCTTTGTGCCCACAAGGGGGTTAATTTTCTCCCCGTTAGATTCGAACCATTGACTTCCTTTTAGAAGGCTGATAACTAAAGTACGACCAAGTGACCAACAGATTAGTGACTTGCTCTTGAAGGGCTAATTAAGGATACCATGTCAAATAAATATCGAAATGCTCGTTGAAATGCTTCCCATAATGCACTGAATACACTTGAAGTGTTTTAAATCGGCTCGTTACTTTACCCTCAATAATGGCAAAAGTAGGTTAATAAATCGTTACATTCTACTCAGTTTGTATTAATTTTCTTAGATTTGCCCTCCGTAACGACACAATCACTTTGATACAGTGAACAGAAGAGCAATAAAGTTTTCCAAATCCATCTTCAGCAATTCAAACACAAGTTTATCTCTTACGAGATATATGCACATGCACACATCACATCTAAAAAAAAAAAAAAAAAAAAAAAAAAAAAAACATTTGTAAAACACAACAATTGACAAGGGTAACATTTTTTCGACATACTTTTAGACACATAAATACCCCTCAGGAGTCGGAGGGAAAGTGAAGGGCCACAAAATGTGTATTTCAGACACATTTGATTGGTACGAAATACGTGGTACTTGACAACAATGTATTAAAAGCACAATATAGGATGTAAATCAATCATTGATTTCCTTGTTGGAGTCTCAAGGTAAATTTTTGTAGAGATAGAAGAACAGCTTTCAACCTCTCTTTAGCTTGAGGGTCGATTAAAGTACCATCATCATCATTAAACTTAGCAGGAGGCTGAAATGCGTTCAAGGAAAACTCAGGCTTGTTAATGAAATGAAGATTAAGAAAGACTCCAATTTGGCGAAGATGATACTGTGCTACTCCTCCACCAAACCCTCCTCCGGCACTTATGATAGCAGCAGCCTTATCGGCCCATACATTTGGTGGTCTTGATGCCCAATCTAGAGCATTCTTCAAAGGTGCTAAAACAATGAATTATAAACAGTTGTAAGTGCAAGATTTAACAGGTGCAACTATGGGCGAGCATTTTTCCCTCAAAGTAAAAACTTGAAAAATGAATAATAATATGATAAAATACATTATAAAAAATTCAAAAGAACGCTCTGTTAATAATTAGGTGAAAAAACAACATATGCAACTCAGACCACTAATTTCCTACATAGAATTAAGTAATTAACACAACATCAGTTACTTCACAAAATGTGTGGAAAGAACCAGCAGTAAATGCAGGGGTGTTTGGATAAGCTTATGTAAAACAGTTTGTGTTTAGCTTACTAGCTTATGAGCTAATTATTCCCTTGGCTTCTCATAAACAACTTATTTGTGCCAAATAACTTCTTGAGCTATAAGTTTTTTTTGGTAACTCAAAAAGTCTTTTTCATTAGTTTTTAGATCACAATAAACTAATAAGCTCGCTGCAATAAGTTTAATTACCCGAACACCCCCTTACTTCTAACTAGCTACAACAAAGCTGATTTTTTTTTTCTACAAAAATAATTTGATTATCAGAAATACTAATTTGGATTTACATAGAGTTGGAAGGCAAACGAGCAACAAGCTGAACTCTATGAAACAAATCATTATTACCAGTGACTGAATAATTATATTCAGGAGCAGCAAAGATGATGCTATCAGACTCGAGAATCTTTTGACGAAACTCCTCAACCACAGGCGGAAACCTCCCGTCAACTTCCAAATCAGTATTCAGCATCGGCAGAGTCGATATATCAAGATACTCAACCACAATTCCATCTATGGATTCACTCAACTCGATCACTGCAATTCAAATTACTACGTATATTACTTTGAATTTTTAACAAGTACTCGTACAAATAAAGTATATACATGTGAAAGTATATAAAAAACAAGTAGTACCATATTTTAGGAGGCCAGCGTTGTATGATGCTTTACGTAGGGACCCACAAATGGCAGCAATCTTGATGATTGGTTTGGCTGCCATACTATGTTTATACTGATGTGGATATTGGGAGCTCATGAATACCATATATATACAGGGGAAAGTAGGAATATTGATGGGGACACGTGGTGCATGCTGATTGGTGGTCTCATAGCCACCTGCAGTTAAATATGTAAACTTTTTTATACACTACCAGAAGGAAATATTTTTGTTTGATGACTATCATTTAAAGTTTTAGTTATATTACTCTCTCCGTCTCATATTAAGTGTTCACAATAGAATCTTTGAATGTCTCAAATTAAGTGTCCACTTGTACCTTTCAACCAATAAGATAAAAGTTTAGTGGGTAAAATTAGTATTTGATTGGTGGAGAGTTTAGTTAGTGGAATCTCTTAAAATTTTATGCAATATAAAAGTGGACACTTTATATGGAACGTAGGTAGTACTTTTTTAGTTTGAGAAAAAATATTTCTGCCTTCTTTATTGTTAATTTCTGGCTCCGTCCTCGTGTGATTATTGTCTTTGAAGTAACCACCTAAGATACGTGAATATCTTTTTTGTAGTGGTAAAAATGATAATTTAAAATGTATTCCTTGATTGGACAATATACTATGGAATTTTTTAAGATACAACTAAAAACTACATTGTGATCAGATTCATTGTATGAGTTTTTGTTACCGTTATGGTCCACAACAAACCTTAAAAAAAGCCCAATTGTCGGTCTATTTGTTTAATGCAAATATATATAATTGGATAATTCAGATTACTTTAATCTTTCTATTGATTGCAATCTTTAACTTTTTGATAATACTATTGAGGACAAGTCAATATTTGGTTTTGAAAACTTCTAGGTGAGTCAAGAATTGATAACGATATAGATGTTAATTAAAAAACTGTAAAAGTTTTGAACCATATAAACCAAATAAATTTATGAATATCTTATTAACAAATATATAATCAGAAGCTGAATGCATTATTTTTCATATTTTGGTATTGAAATTTTTCGGGCTGATTCATAACTAGAAGTATTTGTGTATTTTTCTGGCTGCTATTCCTGTAATTCTTTTATAGGGCATGGATACACCTACCCACCAGGTAGTTTACCCGGATGAAGTGACATTCAGTTATTAATAGAGAAAGAACAAAACATTAATTGTGTTTTTATTCCTTTCATGCCACATATTATTATAAGCAATGCCACATTGTTTGCCAACTCACATGGGTAGACTATCTAGTGGGTGAATTAAGTTTTCTCCTTTTCTTTTATAGTATACTATGATGACATTAATACCTTTCTTTTAGTGTGTTCGGTTGATCCCGCTGGCTCTATGAATACAAAACCTACGAGATCTCATTTATCTTTGTGGTATGAGTCTTAACTCTTACTCGGTTCAATAACACTGCAAGGTAGTATTTGTCTATTTGACTAGAAACCACACCATCAAACCTATTCTCCAATCGGAAGCGATAAAACCCCGTATTTAGTATATTTTGTAGAGAACTCGATGCTCAAAACTCAGTTCTGGCGAGTCATAGAGTTGATTGGTGTAGGAAAATACAAGTTTTACCCAGAAACAATTCTTGAATCTCAATTAAAGAATCAACTTTATTAATCAATCAAAATCACAAGATCAATAAGAAACTGATCTTAATCAATCTCAATACCAGAACCAACCAATCAAGTATTACCTGACAATCCTATCCACTGCTAATCAGGTGATAGGCTATTGACTAATTATCAATAGTACAATTACAATATCCTCACAACCACTCAAGAAAGATGAACAACAGATTTTAATTGATGTGTAAACAACGAGAGAACTATAAGAGACAATACGGCTGAATGAATCACAAACCCTAGCAGATGAATGAGCTTATATAGCCTTGACCAAGATACTTTAGCTGCTTGTCAACTTTAGTCCTTCAGTCTTTATCATCATGCTAAATCCAGCCAAACTTATACTTCTCTTTATATCTGAAATATAAAAATGACAATATTAGTCCTTGTACTTTATATGTTCCAGGTTGAGTTACTTTTCAACATCCCCCCCTTAACTCAAGCCTGGAACACATCAAACATTCCAAGCTTAGAAACAAGCTTTTCATGTTGAAGCTTGTCCAGCCCTTTAGTAAATAATATCAGCTGTTTGATCAGCTGATTGAACCTTTTTAGTTTTAATAACCCCAGCTAAGATTTTATCCCTCACAAAATGTAAGTGAATCTCCAAGTGCTTGGTTCTTTCATGAAAGACAGGATTAGCAGCAATCTTAATTGCAGCCTGACTATCACAATATAAACTAACAGGTGAGAAATGTTCCCAATTTAGATCTTTCAAAATTTTCAAGATCCAAACAATTTCTGAAGTAGCAGAGGCCATGGCTCTATACTCAACCTCTGCACTAGACTTGGAAAGGGTATTTTGTTTTTTACTTTTCCATGAAACTAATGAACCATTTAAGAAAACACAGAATCCTGTAACAGACCTCCTAGTTACAACACACTTTGCCCAGTCTGCATCCACATAAGTCTCAAGAGATTCAAAAGAGTTTTTAACAATATGTATTCCTCTACCAGGTGAACCTTTAAGATATCTTAACACTTTGAGAGCAATTTTAAGATGAGACTTGAGTGGTTTATGCATGAACTGACTTAAACAATGTGCAACATATGAAATATCTGGCCTAGTGTGTGTGAGGTAAATTAGCTTTCCCACTAACTAACTCAGTTATATTATCTAAAACATGATCATTAATAGTTGGTTCATTAGAAATAACAAGACTTTGTTCTAAAGGAAAAGCAGATGGTTTACATGCCAGCAAACCAAATTCAGATAAAAGATCTAAACAATATTTTCTTTGTGTTAAACAAAGACCTTTATCTGTTTCTACAACCTCAATTCCCAAAAAAATACTTAAGTTTTCCCATATCTTTAATCTGGAATTTAGACTTAAGAAAAACTTTGAACTTTTCAATCTCAGCCAAGTTATTACCAGTAACAATTATATCATCAACATACACAAGTAAAGCAACAATATTACCTGAATCATTTTTGATAAACAAGGAATAATCACTCTTACTCTGCATGAACCCATTTTCAAGTAAAGCACTGGTCAACTTAGCATTCCATTGTCTAGGTGCTTGTTTCAACCCATATAAAGACTTTTTGAGTCTGCATACTCTTTTATCATTAACATTAAAGACACCCTCAGGCAAAGACATATAAACAGTTTCATCAAGATCACCATATAAAAAAGCATTGTTAATGTCAAGTTGAAAGAGATGCCAATTCTGTTGCACAGCAAGATTAATAAGACATCTAACAGTCACTATTTTAACAACTAGTGAAAAAGTTTCATCAAAGTTAATACCTTCTTTCTGGTTAAAACCCTTAGCAACTAATCTAGCTTTGTATCTATCAACCTCACCATTAGACTTGAATTTTATTTTAAACACCCACTTGCAACCTATAGCTTTTCTACCAACAGGCAAATCAACAATTTCAAAAGTGTCATTCCTATATAAGACTTCCATTTCACTATTAATAGCATCTAACCAGTGCTGATACATACAAGCCTCCCAATAATTTTTTGGTTCAAAACTCTTGTTTAATTCAACAACAAAACAAAGAGTATCATTTTTAAGTTTAGCATAAGTAACAAAGTTTTCAAGGCCAAATTTGACTTTTGAGTCAACAATGTATTCATTATATTTGTTTGGAAATACAGATGTTCTATCAGACCTTCTTAAAGAAGGCTGATCATTATTAAAAGGCAGATCTGCTGCTTGTTCAGGTAAGGAACTGTTTACACCCTTAGAACTGCTCACACCAAGAGGAGTTGCAACCATCTCACTTGTACTGGTAACCTCATTGGAACCATCAGAGTGCCCCAAATCACTCTGTTGATGGTCAATTGTTGGGCTGCCAAGATGCAAGGAGTAGTTTCCCTCACTCTCATGATGATCATCATGAGTATTATCATCATTGGGTGTGTCAGGATTGTCACAAGCTACTTCATCAAAGAAGTTAACATGATTCAAACCCTGACTAAGAGGGTCAGGAGCAGCAGAAGAGGTTTTAATCTTGAAAGGAAAAACATTTTAAAAAAATCTTACATCTCTAGAAAAGATAAACTGTTTCCTTTCAAGACTATAAAGCTTATAACCTTTTTGAAAGTTGGAATACCCAACTAAAACACATTTTTCAACCCTACTACTAAACTTATTACTACTGTTAAGAATAGTAGCAAAGCAAAGACAACCAAAAGTTCTTAAGTGACTTAGTTCAGGTTTCCTATTAAAAACAAGATTAAAAGGAGACATTCCATTCAGCAATGAAGATGGCAATCTGTTAATCAAATAAGTGGCAGTTAGAACACATTCAGACCACAAATACAAAGGCAATCCCTCCTGAAACATAAGGGATCTGGCAACATTGAGAAGATGCCTATGTTTCCTCTCAACAACCCCATTCTGTTGAGGTGTGTAAGTACAAGATGTTTGATGAATAATGCCATGTTTCTGATGAGGCGAAAAATGAACCGTTTTTAGGGGGTCATTTAAGCCCGGAATTGAATTTATTTGATCAAATATTACCCTAAATCGTTCCTTTTGTGATTTTAGGTACTTTGGGAGTGAAATCTGGAAAAGGAAGCAATTCGGACGTTTTTGGAGCATAAAAGTGAAGAAAACGCCAAAGTCTTAAATTTCCTTGCTGGGAACAGTAGGTGACGGCGTCAAGAAGAAAATCCTGACGGCGTCAAGAGTATTTTTCATGACGATCCAGTACAGAAATGACGGCGTCACAAGGTAGGGCGTCAAGAGTAAAATGCATGACGGCCTGGAAACACATAACACATGACGGCGTCAAAAGTAGATCAAGGCAGTCCGAGGAGTATTTTGGCGGCGAGATGACGGCGTCACCAATTTGGTCTTGACGCCGTCAGACCCTATTTCCTATATATAGTTTTCTAATTTTTACATTAAAAAAAAGAGAGAAGTTTTGGAGAAACCCTAAGGCCGAACTTGGTACGAATTTTACAGGTTTTTCAAGGGTTCTCAGCCCTTGATCCCTTTCATGTGTAATTGAGATAAGTATTCTTTTAATTCAATCAATATGTCTATGTGTTGTTTGTCTATATCTTGTTCTTGTCTTAATTCCATCATGCTAGGCTAGATTTATCTTGTGTTTGCTTGGATCTAATGAAACCTAGATGTTAATTATGTGTTGATTACTTGTTTATGGTTGTATTGGATGAATGATTTCGATGTTAGGCTTAAGAAAACTGGCAGATCTCCAATTGGTAACATTCTTGAACGTCTTAGGAAACATGAACTGACGTGCACTAGGTTTTATTGGTTGTATTTAATGAATGAGTAAATTCTAATGATCCCATGTTAGGAGCTTCTTAGCCGGCTCGACATAGGAGTGAAGTAGGCACTCATAGGATTGGGGAATTAAGTGCGCCACCCCATGAATGGTATTAAGGAATACAATCCGTCATCCACGCAACTATTACAAGTAATTAACGTGTAAAAGATATCTAGGGAGTAGTGAAATCTAAGTAAACACAACTTCTCCACTCATTGCTCACAACCTTAGTTTAATTTAGTTTGTTTTCATTTTTTGTATTTTGTTTTGATTGCATCTTTAGTATTGGGTTAGTTGACTAGCAACTAATTCCGCCCAAATCTTTCAAACCCGAGATATTTACTTGCTTTCATAGAAATATAAAAACACAAAAATAATCCTCTGTCATCTTTAGCACTAGTAATTAGGTTTTCTAATCCTAGCGACACTATTCCTAGCTGAACGATCAATCCCCCGGTACTTGTCACTATACTATACTACAACGATCAGGTACACTGCCTGGTGGGGGTTGTAAGCTTCTCAAGATCCCTTGAGAGGTAAAGCCTGGTGCGATTCCCACGTATCAAGTTTTTGGCGCTGCAGCCCGGGGAATAGTTATTGTCTAGGTTAGAATCTCTTTTTATTAGGTCTACTTGCTAGATTCCTTTCTAGTAAGATTTTATTTTTATTATTATTTTTTTTTAGGTTTTCTTTAGTCTATCTTATTTCTTTGTGTTTTTGTTCGTAACTCTTCACCACCCGACATCATGGACGATGGGAACATCTTTGAACCCGTCATCCAACCACAACAAAACCCACCACTAGAACCTCTTAGGCCCCGAACCTTAGGAGAGTATTCCCGACCTAGCCATCAAGGCTAGCGAAACACCATTGAGCTCACCGGAGCCAATGTGACCCCCTTGCGATCCGACACCATCCGGTTGATGCAAAGCGGATGTGCATTCCATGGACTTCGTTCTGAAGATCCAAACCAACATCTTAAAGACTTCCTTAAAATCATAGATTCCATAGACCTAGATGTTGCAACTAGAGAGACTACCCGATTACGCCTATTCCAATTCTCTCTACGGGGTCAAGCTAGTCAATGGCTTGAGCGTTTACCCGCGGGATCCATCACCACATGGGTGATGAGGCAAAAAATGATCCGTTTTTAGGGGGTCATTTAAGCCTGAATTCGAATTTATTTGATCAAATATTGCCCTAAATCGTTCCTTTTGTGATTTTAGGTCCTTTGGGAGTGAATTCTGGAAAAGGAAGCATTTTGGACGTTTTTTGAGCATAAAAGTGAAGAAAACGCCAAAGACTTAATTTTCCATGCTGAGAACAGTACCTGACGGCGTCAAGAGTAAAAGTGGTGACGGCCCAGAGAGAATGTGAAGGCGTCACCCAAGGCCGTCACGTGTTAACTTGTCAAAACTTGCGCGCGTAGTAGCTGATATTGTTTTGGTCATAACTTTTGCATACGAACTCGGATTTAGGTGATTCAAAAGCCCACGTGAAGAGGACGAAGAGATCTACAATTTGGTGAAAAAATGGTCGTGACGGCGTCAAGAGAACGAGCTGACGCCGTCAAGCCTTGCCGACAGAAAACATGCCTATAAATATAACATCATAACTTCACTTTTTGTAAGCCCTAAACCCTAAAGTCGATTCCTGGGTTTAGGTGGGTGTTTTTCCAGCAACTTAGAGGGTTTCAATCACTCCATAAACATCATGTATTGGTTTGATGATTCTATCTTAATTATGTTTTCCATTATCATTGTTGTTTGCTCTTCTTTGATGATGATTTGCTAATTCACCTTGTGTCTACTTATGATTATGTGAAACTTGTATATAATTGATTAGATCTCATTGATTTCTTGTTGATGTTGTGTCTATCTCCATCAATTAAGGCGTGACAACTTCAATAGATCTAGTTGGTTTAGTTTATAATCCTTGTTTCCTATTGATTCTTGTTTTGATTGAATGATTTATATGTTAGGATTAAGAAAACTGGCAGATCTCCAAATGGTAACATGCTTGAACGTCTTAGGAAACATGAACCTATTGCACTAAGGTCTTTATTGGTTGTATTTAATGCATGAGCCACTGTTTACAATCCCTATGGTTGTGCTGGGCATGGTATAGGAGGAGATAAGAGCTCATAGAATTGGGGAGTTATGTGCGATACCCCATGAATGGTATTAAGGAATACAACCCGTCAATTAAAACAAGGTTACAATTCAATAGGTAGGATTGGATAGCTAGCAAGGAGTAACATATCATGGGTAGACATGCTTCACTTATCTTGTAGAACCTTAGTTTATTTTCTTGTTTATTAGTTTAATTAGTAGCTTTTGGGTTAGTTGATTAGCAACTAATTCCGCCCACTCTCCCAATACCCGAGATTTTTACTTGCTTTTCATAAAATATAAAAACATAAAAAGAATCATCCTTCACCTTTAGACCTAGTTAGATTAATTTCAATCCTAACGACACTATTCCTAGCTGAACGATCAATCCCCCGGTACTTGTCACTATACTATACTACAACGATCAGGTACACTGCCTGGTGGGGGTTGTAAGCTTCTCGAGATCCCTCGTGAGGTAAAGCCTGGTGCGATTCCCACGCATCAAGTTTTTGGCGCCGCAGCCCGGGGAATAGTTATTGTTTAGGTTGAATTTGATTTTTATTAGGTTTACTCATTAGATTCCTATCAAGTGAGATTTTTTCTTTTTATTTTGTAGCTTTCTCGTAGTCTATCTTTTCTTTGTGATTTTGTTTGTAATTTGCTTCAAATGGACACTTCACTTAGAATTCTAAGATTGCAATATATGGTTGAGTGGCTAGAACACCAAGAATTTCAAAATACCTCATTTAGAGACACCTATGAATCATATGAGCCTTCACCTAGGATAGATTCTTATGAACAACCTCCATGTTTAAGATCTAGTTTTAGTGAGGCCAATAGGAAATGCGACCTAGTTTGCCAAGGAATTATGGAGAGAGCCATTGCAATAAATCATAAGTTGGATGAAGCACTAGGTTTGCTATTATCACTACCTAAGAAAACAATTGAGGAGGATTTAGCCGAGCATGATCACATTGATAAAAAAGACCTAGGTTTTATGATCGATAATGATGAATCTCAAGAAACAGATGATGAATCTCTTGGGCAATTTGTATATAGCAGTCAGAATATTGAGGATGACCCTTATGATTCGGACATAGAAGTTGAGATGCCTAGAGAAGCACGTGAGATACTTGGGAGAATGTAGATCCTGACACATGGAATGATGAGGTGAACAACATAAGCCCACAAAATACTCAATCATCATTTGAGGCACACGCACCACCCGTAACTTACCCGGAAGAAGTAGAAGAAACTTTAGGAATTCCAATGGAGGTAGAACCCTTGGACCAGGCACCACTTGAGGATATAGGTTTGAACACTTGTAGTGATAACCTTACTCCTAGTTCTAGGGAATTTCCTAGTGTTGATGAACCGGAACCTCAATCTTTACACACCTTTCCATCCTTAGATATATTTCTAGGAAACAAAAGAGGAACCGATCCACCCATCAACCAATATTATCCGGGTAGTTTTAGGATGAAGGAAGCCATTCACTCACCCCCTTCACCTCACGTGGCATATTCACACCCTAAGGGTGTGTATCGCTACTTTCACCCTCACTTAATCCTAAGTGTAGGGAGAACCTCCCCTATTTCCGTTAAATAAGGGTAGAGTCAGGCTCGTGACTCGAACAAAAACAAGCGCTTCTTGGGAGGCAACCCATGTTTTGTGTGTTTTTATTTGTTTGTTTGATTTTATTTGTTTTCGTATGCATGTTTTATTTTTATTGTTTGTGGCTCATGTTTCAAAGTAAATTGTGAAAATGCTTTATTTTGTTTTTAACTTCGTCTTAATTGAATATAAAGGTATTTTGCAAAAGATAAGTGTAAGGGAGATCCAAATTTGTTTATAAGAACGAAATTAAGCATGAACCACAACAATATTAAATGGACATGTGTATTAGTACTTGTTAGAGTCAAATGCTTGTATCGAGTCGTAATGATGTTTTGCAGGATTTTCCAGGAAGTAGGACGAAGTTTTTCCAGAAATTTTCCGGAAACTTAACATAAGAATTTCTGCAGGTCACTTCTGACGGCGTCACGAGTTTACTCTTGACGGCGTCATGTGTAAAATTCTGGAAATTTTGCTAGTTTTGTTTATACCGGAGTCTTAAAGTTTTTGTTGATTCTTTAGTTTTATAAACTCCAGGAAATCTGCAAACATTCATTCCTCAAGCATTATATCTTTAATTGTTTTGTTTCTATTCCTAAGTCTGGAATTACATCTAGTTGTGAGTTATCTTTGTTCGGGTTGATGCTTTGGGTTTTTGTTTGTTTTCTCAGGATTTACAGGTTATGTTTGACAAGAAGATGATTTATATTCTGGAAGGGAAGCTTTGATTGTTCATTTTCTTGGAGGAAGATTTAACCTGACCACCTTATTATCCATACCAAGCGAATTAGGGGAGTATTTGATTTCATTCTTTTTAACTTTTTAACTTTTACATTCTTTACTTGAACATTGGGGACAATGTTCATCTTAAGTGTAAGGGGAGGGTAAAAAGATGATACCTTACATATGCACTTTCGCTTGAGTTTGTTTTGTTTAATGGTAGATGTGTAATAAAACCAGTGTTCTAAAAGGCACGCCAAGGCGCCGCCAAGGCGTCGCCATGGCGCGAGGCGTGGCCTCGGCGCCACGAAATGGACCAAGGCGTGAAGTCTAGGCGTCGTGTGAAAAGGCGTGGAATAAGGCACGAAAAGGCGTGCCAAGGCGCGCCTTATCGTATGGCGTGGCTCCATTTTTAGAAGGGGATGATGTGGGCTTAAATTTTGGGCCTAGTAATTTCTAAACATAGTTCAAATTTTCACTTTATTTCTTATGCATATTACTTTTTGTAAGCTCATCTTTTGTAAACTCGATATGCATATAAAATATGATATTATAACATAAATGATAAATATATAAATATTTTTTCGCCGCCTTAGTCACGCCGCAAAAAACGCCATGGCTTCGCCATGGCGCGTAAGGCTTGAGGCGTGGCCTTGCCGCCACGCCACGCCTCACGCCATTTATAACATTGAATAAAACTATAAGAAATACTTGTTAGTGCAATTTTAGCGCCAAATTAAAATTTTTTTACAACATTTAGGAGTGAAACTTTAGCCATAGCAAGCGTCTCATGGATAGGAGATTGTATGACTAGCACATAGCCGTATATTCAGAAAAATTTTCCACCCAAATATGTGAGGTTCGCCTTTAGATTTGATAGGAAAAGCATTTACTATTAGTGCTTATGAGTGTATCGGTAGCATTTAGATTCTAGAACTTGCGTTAGTGATGCATCCCGAGACCGCTAGTGAGACTACTTTCGTGTTGTGGGATTTACTACATGATAAGAGGCATTAGGATCACCCTTGTGTTAAACCCGTATCATAATTACTTGACCATTTAAGTCATATTACTTGGCTAGTTAAGTCAACTAATTTTTCCCACACCATTAGCGTTGTACTCATTTTTAGTACACGAAACCCCTAGTACACCCCTCCGAGCCTATCTTTTCGTTTCTAACTTTAAGTATTTTACTTAAAGGAAGAATTTGTTACACCCCACTTAAATGTACACCCAAATCGCCTTAGCCTTCCGTGTATGCGCTCATTTTTAGTGCATTATTGTTATTTGTTAAACCCTAAGTTAACTTTCTAATTGATTACATGGTTGCTAAGTCGAGTAATATCCTTGTACATATTGTTTTGGGACGATTGGGACTCATGGGTAAGTACTTATTTTATGGAGTAATGGGGAAGAACATCATTTATTACCCCCATATGTACGTTAATCTTAAAAGTGCTCCAAGTGTTTTGATTTTCTTAATTCGAGTCATTAGATTAGTTAATTGTAAAGTATGTAAAGATTCAAGTGTAAGGGGAATGCTCAATCCCCTATGATGTATTATTTTGGATGGTAGGGTAAGAGTGCATGCAAAAAAAAAAAAAAAAAAAAAAAAAAAAAAAGAAAAAGAAAAAAAAAAGAAGAAAGGAAAAAGAGAAAAAACATACGGACTACCATCCCGTTTCATTATATGTTTATTTTATGTTTTTGTTATTAGCATAAGTCGAGTCTAGTCTTGGCTTAGCAACGCCATATTGTACATGTGATTGACCAAGATTGTTAACTCGCCACCAGTAAAACTTCCTTTATCCAACAAAACCGTGTATTTCATATCCTTATACCTAACGTTACAACCCTTTAAAAGACCTCTTTGATAGTTATCCTAGGTGCTTATGCCATGTGGTGGAGGTTTGATCCTTTCCCAAGCCTATGGTAATCTATTTTGCTATGATAGGTAGTGAGAGATATCTTCCGTTTCCATATTGTAATTTATACTTTATTACACCCGAGAGATGTGAGTATCTAAACACTATTTGTGAGGTGCTTGTGTATGACCTCCGTGCTTGTCTATTGGTCTTTAGTGGAACGATTATTTGTTGTAATTACTTTTATATTAGTGTTAAATGACCCCTAACTTGTATTTTGACTAGAATAAAAGCGCATTTGCTTGAGGACAAGCAAATCTCAAGTGTAAGGGTATATGATGAGGCGAAAAATGATCCGTTTTTAGGGGGTCATTTAAGCCCGAATTCGAATTTATTTGATCAAATATTGCCCTAAATCGTTCCTTTTGTGATTTTAGGTCCTTTGGGAGTGAATTCTGGAAAAGGAAGCATTTTGGACGTTTTTGAAGCATAAAAGTGAAGAAAACGCCAAAGACTTAATTTTCCATGCTGAGAACAGTACCTGACGGCGTCAAGAGCATTTTGGTGACGGCGTCAAGAGTAAAAGTGGTGACGGCCCAGAGAGAATGTGAAGGCATCACCCAAGGCCTTCACGTGTTAACTTGTCAAAACTTGCGCGCGTAGTAGCTGATATTGTTTTGGTCATAACTTTTGCATACGAACTCGGATTTAGGTGATTCAAAAGCCCACGCGAAGAGGACGAAGAGATCTACAATTTGGTGAAAAAATGGTCGTGACGGCGTCAAGAGAACGAGCTGACGCCGTCAAGCCTTGCCGACAGAAAACATGCCTATAAATATAACATCATAACTTCACTTTTTGTAAGCCCTAAACCCTAAAGTCGATTCCTGGGTTTAGGAGGGTGTTTTTCCAGCAACTTAGAGGGTTTCAATCACTCCATAAACATCATGTATTGGTTTGATGACTCTATCTTAATTATGTTTTCCATTATCATTGTTGTTTGCTCTTCTTTGATGATGATTTGCTAATTCACCTTGTGTCTACTTATGATTATGTGAAACTTGTATATAATTGATTAGATCTCATTGATTTCTTGTTGATGTTGTGTCTATCTCCATCAATTAAGGCGTGACAACTTCAATAGATCTAGTTGGTTTAGTTATAATCCTTGTTTCCTATTGATTCTTGTTTTGATTGAATGATTTATATGTTAGGCTTAAGAAAACTGGCAGATCTCCAAATGGTAACATGCTTGAACGTCTTAGGAAACATGAACCTATTGCACTAAGGTCTTTATTGGTTATATTTAATGCATGAGCCACTGTTTACAATCCCTATGGTTGTGCTGGGCATGGTATAGGAGGAGATAAGAGCTCATAGAATTGGGGAGTTATGTGTGATACCCCATGAATGGTATTAAGGAATACAACCCATCAATTTAAACAAGGTTACAATTCAATAGGTAGGATTGGATAGCTAGCAAGGAGTAACATATCATGGGTAGACATGCTTCACTTATCTTGTAGAACCTTAGTTTAGTTTCTTGTTTATTAGTTTAATTAGTAGCTTTTGGGTTAGTTGATTAGCAACTAATTCCGCCCACTCTCCCAATACCCGATATTTTTACTTGCTTTTCATAAAATATAAAAACATAAAAAGAATCATCCTTCACCTTTAGACCTAGTTAGATTAATTTCAATCCTAACGACACTATTCCTAGCTGAACGATCAATCCCCCGGTACTTGTCACTATACTATACTACAACGATCAGGTACACTGCCTGGTGGGGGTTGTAAGCTTCTCGAGATCCCTCGAGAGGTAAAGCCTGGTGCGATTCCCACGCATCAATGAGATGATCTCACCACTCGTTTCCTTGCTCAATTTTTCCCACCGGGGAGAACTACCAAGCTTAGAAATGTCATCAAACAAGGAGAGCCATTGATTACGCAGCCAAGGGCAGGCTAAAAAGACTTAGCATTGACGAATGCTGGAAAGTTCTTGAGGGGTTGGCACAATACGAAGAAGAAGGATGGGAGGACCCGATGTTTCCAAGCAAGGGAAAACTTGACTACGCACACACCACCCAAGAACAGTTATTAGGAAGCATCGAGAAGCAGGTAAAAGAATTAATGAGTATTGAGAAACCTGCTGCTGAAACCATGTGGAATCCTAATTTACGTAGGATTGCGGTTATCGACCACAATTTTCCTGAACGTTCACGACAAGAGGAATTCGAAGGGATAATGGTAACCTTCATGGATAATCAGGAAAAACAAATCCAGCACCTAGAAGCACGCATGGTAAGCACTCACAAAGCTTTTATGAATCTAGCAGACCAATTCATATCAAGGGTCAAAGAAAAGATCAAAGAAAATTCCGTACCTAGAAAAATCGAAAAAGTCTTCGAGGTTTCAACTCCTTTGGCGTTTGACCAAGAGGATAGCGAGAAATTTTCCCCAAGTGCTTCACCGTTAACTACCTCCCGTTCTTGTGAGCATCCCCAGGAAGAGAAGAATTCGCAATTCCATAACATTTTTGTTGGATGCTTACGAACCACACTCCCAAACTTATGCAAGAGACGTTCTTTTGGTTTTAAACCCGGTGTGAAGAGGTTGTACCTCAAAAACACCACTGATTTGAAACCCTCTATGGAACAACATCTCTTTGTACACACCGGTGACCCGTGCGAAGGTTACAACTTAGCTAAAACATCACCCAATCCCTTCTACAACCTCACCTCTTTCCGTGACAGTAATGAAACGTACGGCCCTGGTGGACTTCACTAACGGAATAGCTACTAATGGTTTTACTTATGTTTAGCTATTCACACAAAGTGCAGGGACTAAATGTGGAATTACTCCATTTCTCACCTCACACGGACATCTAACGGTGTCAGATATTAACTCTTGACGCCGTCACCTCGCTAAATCAGCAATATTAACCCAAATCCAATCACTTTCAACCCATACCCCACAATTCTCACCCAAAGTACTGCTACTACTCCGAATCTCCACCCTTCAATTCGACGTCTTCCGCGACCAATCTTCACTTGGTAAGTAGTTTTTCTTCATTCTTTTTCGATCAATTGTCCGTAGGATCAATCAATTTTGAAAACCCCTTTCGACCCGAAACCCCATTTTTGACCCATCATTAACAAATCGTAATGCCATCCATTTGGTGATTTGTAAACATGGGGTTACCCTTTGATGATGTTATCCCACTCGAATCATGCGTTAGTTTAGGAAAAGCCACTCATGCCACGGATTTTTTGACCCCCCACCCATGTTTTCTGATTAAAGGAGCGTTTGGGTAATGGGTTAAGAGTTTGAAAATTGATTTTTCCCTCGCAATTGCATGATTCGGATTCTGCTGGGTCTGACGGCATCAGGACCTTCTTCCTGACGGCGTCAGATGTGTCTGACAGCAAGAATCAATAAAATTCTCGTTCTAATTGTTTCCGTTCACTCTATCTTTTTCTAGGAAAATGAGCAAGCGATCTCGCCAACATCGTGGCAGCTCTTCTAGGTCACAAAGAGTTAACTATGGAGAATTGGTCCATAGTTGGAGCGAGTTTGACACTGTTGGCGCCACCACCAAGTATGCGAAACTTTGTAACCACCATATTGATGCTGGGGCTGTGGTTGATTGGGAGTTTCTTAGGTCCCAAGGGTTGGAAGCTGCGTTTTTGGAGAGGATCCACACTGATGGGTTTGCGGGTCCTCAATGGGAGAGGTTGTTTAGGATTAGGGAGACGGTGTATAGTGAGTTGGTGAGGGAGTTCTTTGCGACCTTCCATTTTGATCAGGCTGAGGTTAGGACGGATATGGGGGGCACCATTATCTATTTTAGGCTAGGAGGGGAAGTGCGGTCATGCTCGGTCACTGAGTTTGGTTGGAGGATTGGGTTGTATACTAGGGAGGAGGCGGTTGATGGAGGTTTTATGCAGAGGTTGTTGAATGGGGAGACTCAGAGGAGTGATATGAGGTGTGTCACTTTTTGGCCGACCATTGGAGACGGGGTTTACACCTCGACTACTGGGGCTGCATCCATCAGGGACCCCATAGTTAGGTTGGTACACAGATGCATCACATACAGCCTGTCAGGACGTCATGGCACCACTCACCGTGTCACTGCTTCAGATCTTTTTTACCTGTACACCATATTTTCAGCGGATGTCTATTGCAACATCCCATTTTGGGTAGCTAGTTATTTGAGGACCAGTGTGGGTGAGAGGGATATCGATAAGGTGTATGGGGGGATGTTCGTGACCCGGTTGGCTCGTTCCTATGATCTTCTTACTCCTCCAATCATGGGGTACTTGAGCGACTGTGGGGCCTGTAGGGTAGTGAGGGCTAAATCCCTCAGGCAGATGAGCATCGTGATGCTAGAGAGGAATGGGACCTATAACTGGTATGAGGCAGGGGGCCTGATGATGAGGATGATGCTGATGATGAGGTAGGGCCCCAGCAGCATCAGTTCTAGGGTTATGAGGAGGGGACAACTGACTACTACCGACACATGGGTCGGGGAGACTGGCAGGCACACCAGGGTGCTTGGATGGGTCTGTTGGACGCATGGCGGACCACCACTGACCAGCGCTTTGATTGGATGTATGATCACACCATCCGCCAGATGCAGCACCTCTCCACCCGATATCAGCTTGAGCCTCACCTGCAGATTGACCCATTCCCCGGCCGTGAGACTGACTACCCTCCCTACGGGTACACCGGACACCTCCCTCCTGGCTATGACTACCGTTTCGGTCCTCCTCCCAAGTGATCTCTTTTGATGTCTGTTATTTCTGAACAATTTATTGATGGTTGTGTAATTTGAAACATTTGGTATTGTAATAGCTTAGGATGCGGCCTCTGTCGGCCTTGAACAATTTTATTTTCATGTTTACGTTTACTTGAAATAATTGAATGTGCTTGTGGTGACGTTCTTCATTTTGTGTGATTTTTATTTTGTTTGTTTGTTATTTGCTTCCGTATGCATGCTTTATTTTTATTGTTGGTAGATCATGTTTCTCAATTAAAAAGTGGAAATACTTTACTTTATTGTTTTAGCCTAGTCTTAACTCCACCTAAAAGTATTTTTGCAAAAAATAAGTGTAAGGGGAAACCCCAAATATGTTTTTAAGAAACAAACATATCTTTTTACTCTATAGAAAGATAGGCTTCATGCTTCTTTAAAGACAGGTTGTGGAAGAACCGGTGTCAATGTCCAATTAAAATATGTTTGTTTACTCTATAATGGAGACCGATTTTAAGGAGAAAACCGGTGTCGATGCTTCTAATAGAGAAAGGTTACCAAACCGGTTTCTATATGTTTCGATCCTGGAGATACCCCCCTTTAGAGAGTGGTTCCAAAACCACTCTTTATGGGCCATTTTGACCGGTTTCTGTGAAATTTTTTGTGGTAGTGCATTTTAATTGGTGGAAATATGAAATTGAACGTTTACTTTGGGATAAACCAAATGAAAAGAAGTGATGAGACGAAAAATGTTACGCTTTTAGGGGGTCATTTAAGCACTAAGTCATGATTATTTGATCAAATATTGCCTCAAATCGTTTCTTTTGTCATTTCAGATACTTTGGAGAAAAATCTAGAAAAGGAAGCATTTTGAACGTTTTTTGAGGGAAAAGTGAAGAAAACGGCAAAGTCTCCAAATCAAGCTGGAAATAGTACCTGACGGCATCATGCTTTGGAGGTGACGGCGTCACGTATTGGCAAAGAGGTGGATAAAAAGTTACACGAGACGCGCCAGAACGTTTTTGGGAATTAAAGAGTGACGGCGTCACCAAGGCCGTCAAGAGCAATTTACACGTGACAGCCAAGAGTGGAATAACACATGATGGCGTAAAATCTGGATCTAGGCAATCTCAGGTAAGCATTGCCGGTAAGTTGAAGGTGCCAGGATCATAACGTGACGCCGTCAGACCTGTATTCTCTATATATAGTTTTCTAATTTTCATTTATTAGGGAGAGAACTTTTGTAAGAACTTTACCACAAACACTAGGTCGAATTTTACAGGGTTTTTCACCCTTCTTTCATCCATGTTTCAATAAAGATAAGTCTTCCAATAATCATTCAATATGTCTATGTGTTATTTGATTGTATCTTACGGTTGTCTTTACTTTAACATGCTAGGCTAGGTTTGTTTGTGTTTGCTTAGATGTAATGAAATCTAGCTATTGATTGTTGGTTGATTGTTTGTTATTAATTGTATTGGATGAATGATATCGATGTTAGGCTTAATGTTGATATAAATAAATGACTAAAAACTTTATTCATATCTTTCGATATCTCTATGTTTTGATAATCACAAAACGAAAACTCATCAAACCAAAGATTATGACATAAACAAGTATTTAGTAGTAAATACTCATCTTTACCATTTAATCACTTAAGGTATGAATAAACAAAGTGTCTAATGTATTACAAGATCAAAGGAACACTTTTGTTAATCACTAGATATTTATAAAATGTCACAAAACATTTTATATCTTTTGTAAAACATTTTTGGAATTTAAAGAATATGTTTAATTCATTACAAATTTGTGAATTCAAATTTTCAACCAAAAATGGCAAATCTAATCCAGAAAAATTTCCCTCACAAAAGGACAAGAAAATCCAATGTTCAGGAGGGCGACCCCCTTAATTTTACTAGGCGGCCCCCTTAATCATCAAGGGGACCGCCCCCTAATTAAGGGGACCGGCACGCTCCAGAACAGTATTTTCTGGCCCTATAAATATTGGATCATTCCACATATTTTTCTCACCTTTTTGCACTAAAAACTTTCTGATCTAAACATCCTTTTCCATCCTCTAAAAATCCTTTGATCTTACATACTTTGATCTTTGTTTCAAAGTGATTCAAGCCTCAACACTCAAGTGCAAAGAGAAGAATACTTCTATTAAAAGTATTACAACTTAGTATCATCTTGCTATCTAAGTTGTTTGTTTGTTTCATCTTGTTGATCTTTCATATTTTGGTGAATAAGGTGTATGTGTTAGTTAGCTAGATTTAGTTGTAGAATCTAGAATTGCTGTAAGTGTGAAGGGGAAATTGAAGTGAAGAAGTAGTGTTGGATAGTAGTGGAGATAGGAGATAGTAGCAATAGTGACTAGTAGTGAAGTAATTGAAGCTTCCAAGTGGAGAAGACTAGAAGACATTAATAGATTGAAGTTGTGAAGACAATAGTGGCTTTAAGGTGCAAAGACATTATTGGTTTGAAGTGGTGAAGACATTGGTGCTTTGAAGTTGTGAAGTTGCAAGACATTGAAGTTGTGAAGTATTTTGTGAAGGCGTGAAGATACTTGTGGTGTGAAGAAATATAGAAGAAGTAATAGTTGTGAAGAAGTTGTGGTGTGACATTTGGTGTGAGATTGGTTCTAGCTACGATTAGAACTCGACATTTTGCTTTGTGTCGTTAATTGGTGTAAGCTTTTGGTGTGTACGGTTTTCTCCGCCATAAGGGAGGTTATTGACTTAGTGAAGAAAACTCTCGAGTTCGGTGCTCGGGGAGTGGAGTAGGGCAAGGAAGGTGACCTTGTAGCCGAACCACTATAAATCCTTTGTCTTTCGGTTTGATCTTTCCATCTCTCATTCTTTACTTGTTTACTTACTTGCTTCTTGTACATTATTATTATTGTGTGTTGTGCATATATTGATTTCAAATAAAGATCAAACTAGGATTCCATTTAAAACCTTAACTATACATTAGTAAAATATAAGTATATACATTTATTAAAACACATATACATATATAAATACTTACTTGTAATTAAGTGAGATATATGAAATTATAATTTCTATTCAACACTTTAAATAAGTAGTATCTATGTAATATAGGTAAATTAATCTGTATCTATACTTTAGCTTCAAAGGTTTTTACAACTACCATTAATTCTTTGAAAGTGAACTTTTATTAAACGAAAAAGACGCAAAACTATTCAACCCCCCCCCCCCTTCTAGTTTTCCACAATTGGTATCAAGAGCCACGTCTAGCAAGATTTTTAAAATAGATTTTATTTTAAAACTTGTAACGATCTATGGAATTTGAAAAATATTTAGAAGGGGAATTTACACAACAACCACCATTATTTGAAAATGATCATTTTCTTGAATGGAAAAACAAATTTGAAAATTATGTGAAATCAATAGATCTTGATCTTTGGCATATCATTTCAATTGGTGATCTTAAACCAACCAAAATGGATTTTGAAAATCAATATAAAAATCTTCAAACCAAAATTGATGAAAACACTAAAGCCAAATTACTTATTTTCAAAACTCTACCTAGAGTTAAATATGAAAGATTATTTCATTGTAAAACGGCAAATGATATTTGGAAATTTCTTTTAAAGTTTCACCAAGAGAAATGTAAAATCAAAGATGATAAACTTGATATTGCATAAGAAATAGTTAATCTAGAAAATTTAGTAAATAAATATTTAGTTGAAACAAACACATATACTACTAGTTTAAATGTGATCATTGAAGGTATCTATAACGAAGAATACATGAGCCAAATCCGAAGAAAGAGCGTGAATAAATCATGGTGCAACAAGTGCAAAGAAGACGATGATGATACGGCTTATGAGAATATTCAAACAAATATGAACACAAGTATTGATGGCAAGAACTACAAGTTTCTAAATCCAAGCGAAACTACAAACAAAACATGGAGCGACATGAAAAATGGAATTGATCACCGTATAGCATGTGAAGAATGTACAACTACAAATAAGGTACAATCCAAAACCAAACATTTTTGCTATGATCAATTTATATTAGAAATTTCAAAAATGGAAAACAACTTCAAACATCTTTGCAACATTGACTCAAAAATTATTTTTAAAAACGAATCTTCAACATCCGCTGAAAACAACTTTGAAAAAGAAATAATTCTAAAAGATAAAATGTCTAGACTTGAAAGCAATATTGAAATCGATCTTGAATGTAAAAAATGTCAAGACTACAAACATGAAATTAAAATGGAAAATGAAAAAGCAAAAACATTGGCAAAATTCGAAAATAGTTCTAAATCTTTAAAATCTCTTCTCAACATTCAAAAGTCATTTTATGATAAAACCGGCTTAGGATTTATCGTAAATGATCCTTCAACAAATGTATCAAAACAAATAAAATTTGTTAAACCTAGTGAATAAATTTAGAACTAATACTGTTAACATTCATTATTTATTACTCTAGTCAAGAAAATCATTGTTTGTTAATTAAAACAAACTATTGATGAATTCTTGTACTTATCGACAACATCCTCATCATGTGCATTCAAATGCAATGGATGTTCTCATCTAACCAACTAGGACCCATGAGAATCTGGGTACCAAGCTTTTTATCATGTTTAGGTAATTAATGAACGAAGAGTCTATTACGTGTTGATTTACTCATCTCGCTCTATTACCTTTGACGGCTATTGGTTTCTATCACGTTGTTTCACATTCTGCAAATTTTTCGCCTATGACGTCGTTGCAGGAATCTTCTTGTCTCGGCATTTTGTTCTTCACTCTTGGAGTATTGATATCATGGTGTGTCCGTTACTATTTCAAGATGAAGCCTCCAAAGCACTATTTTTATTTGCCTTCACGACTTGTGATGATTGGTGTGATCGATTAAGCATCTCGGATCTGGCTCCCTTGATTTCTATTGCGTTGGAATGTTGCTTGCTACTTCGACATGCTTTGGACAAACCTTTAAGATTTCTCCCTCATGCCCACTCTTAAAGAAAAGCTGGACCTGAGATAAGTTTTCTTTTCAAAAACTTGCCAATATTACATTATATTTTAGAATGTTTTAATTAGTATGTGAATATGATTTAACTTATAAGTTGTCATGCTTTTAGATCATTAAGACTAATATATGCATATATGATATTAGCATTATTAACCTTCTTGTTATTTAGTCTATTATAATTTTTCTTAATCTTATATGATCTATAGTAGAATACTTTTCACTTAAGCTATATGATCTTACTAGGTGCATAAATAGATGTATTGTAATTAAGACTTGTTAGCAACTTGATATTATGATGTTCTTTGTATATATATATATATATATATATAGTGTTGTATTCTATGCAGTACCAATATAAGATACAGTACTTTACAGTACCATTAAAATGAATCTAGGCCATTAGATGAGTTTGATCAAAGGTTAGAATTAAAAGTGCCAAAATTGTAATTAAGCAAAAGATTAAGATCTTTATGTATAATAAAAAAATAAACTTTTTATTTGAAATGAAAAAAGGGTACTTTAGGTATTTTGTTTTTATCTCTAAAAAATTGGTAAAACCCACCGAAAACTGCCCCTCTTTTTTTTTCCTCCAGATCTATTATTCATTAAAAAATATACACATACATCTCTCTAAACTTCTAACCTCCAACATCTCTCTCCTCCGTAACCCTGCCGCCCCCAGAAAAAACCTACCGCAAAAAACCATCGTCCGTTGTTCTCTTTAAAACTTTTTTAGATTTCTTAGGTAGTCGTGTGGTAGGATTTCAGATCTGGTCGTTTTGTTGCCGACGTTCACCGCCATCCTTGTGGTTGCACCGCTGGTCATTTCGTGATTCTGGTATATTTTCAAACTTTTTTGTGGGTTTTTGCTATATAAATGGCAAATTGAAAAGTTAAAAAGGAATTGGTGGAAAAATTGGAACATTATTGTCAAGAATTTGTTGGGTTTTGCTGGAAAAAGTGAATACGTTAACACTTTTATTTTGCTAAATAATAGTCTTGAAATCATGGATAGAGATATGCGAAAGTTTGACTTTATTTTGCATATATGATATGTTGTTATTCTATCTTTTGTTTTCTGGTGATAATCTTGGATCGAAAGATCTTTTAGATTCCAATTGAAGTATAACAATTTCATAGTCATTTGTATTTGAAATATTTTTTAATTATCCGTATTTGAAATATATTTTTTTTTATTATTATCATACCTTATTATTTGAGATTTTCTTTTCTATACTCAATGTTAGTGAAATTAAAAGTTTACAAGGTGTCATGTGAAAACAAGAATGACAAAGTTTCCTGTTTCACTAATAGAAATTAATGTGGCCCAAAGGGCCTAAAATGTGGTTAAGCATTGCGTAATGGGAAAAATAGTGTTTTGCAGTATGTTTTATAGTTGTTAGATAAACATTTGCATATGTGTTTTATGCGTGTATAGATATTGTTTACGTGATTTTGGTAGCATACAAGTAATTCAAACTGAACATGTGTTTGGGAAAGAAAGAATAACATGCTAATACGAGAAGGCATGTTTTGCATAAGTAAGTGTGCATATGTGTTATAATCGTTTATATGTGTTTTAAGGAATGGTGCATATGTGTTTTTTAGCTCATACAAAATCAATAAAACTGGTGTGCATATTTGTTTTAAGTTTAATATAAATTCAAGTATAAATGGATGCATATATGTTTTAAACTATGTATATGTGTTATGCTAATTTTTATGATTAAAAAGTTTGTTTTCTATTTTTTTGTGTAATATCGTTTTCTTTGTTATTCTATTCTAATAAAGATTAATGTTGCTAATTTTTATACTTTTTTTGTATCAGGTGTTATTGAATTAAAAGAATAATGACAACAAGTGTGCACATTTATCCGTTTTCTGAAAATGTTGAAAACAACTAGTGTGCACATATGTTCGACTTCCAAAGATGTTGACGGCAACAAGAGCTAGTGCATATATGTTTGACATCCAAAAATGTTGATAATAATTAGTGTGCACGTGTATAGATAGATTAAATTTATGTATTTATGCTTCTAAGAAAGTTGTATTTTAATTGTATTTCAATCGATATCGAATTTTGTGTATATTTTTTATGGTCATGGTTTGTTATAAATTTACTTTATTTAAAAAGAGAGATGAATTTTAATATTTAAAAAACATGCATGTTGAAAAAAAATCATCCATAAATTAAAATAAATAAATAAAATCCTAAAAACACTCATGCACTAAGCCATTTTAACATGGGTGTTGGAAAAAAGAACGCAAAGAAAAAAAATAATATAAAAATAAAAAAAATCCGAAAGTTAAGGATATTTATTAAAAAAATAAAAAATAATATAAAAATGTCTTTTACCGATTTACCCTTTTGAATTAATTAAAAAGCTTTAATGATACTAAATTATTATTGGTCTAAATGGTACTGTAAAGTACTGTATCTAAGAATGGTACTGCATATAACGTGCCCCTATATATATATATATATATATATATATATATATATATATATATATATATATATATATATATATATATATATATATATATATATATATATATAACACCCCCAAAATTTTTCAACGCAGCGGAATACCAATTTGGGTGTCACTTCATAGTTCATAAAAACAAGTTACATAAAACGACCTCAAAAGAGACGTTTAATAAAATATCACGTTCAATTTGATAAATCAGAGTACAAAGGCCCCAACAATTTTTATTTAAAACTTTAGTTACACGAGTTAAAATATGACTCATATGTATATTATAAAGATAAAAAGTTATCGAATGTGTAGAAAACAAGTCCTTCAATATTTGATATCCACGCGACTCCGATTGCTCCCATTGCTCAACTAGCAAATAATACCTGAGAAAATACATGCTAAAAAGTCAACATAAAGTTGAGTGAATTCATAGAGTTTAATAAGTAATAAGTTGAATACAAGCATTATTTATCGGGCGACAAGTATTGCAATTACATGTCGGTTTATTTGATTATAGTATTGAGTTCATGTAACCGAACCTTGACGATTTTTAATAATGCCCCGGAAAGGTAAATTTTGCCATTTACCACAATTCTAACTATTATGTGTCCGTATCCCGAACAAGGCCCGCCAAGCCTAATATGCATATCCATAATACTAGCGTTTACTACTCGAGTAATTAACGGTTCATGAGGGGACTTAATTGGCAAAAAGCATTCAATATCTATGATCATATGATCGGGTCCAGCATACCAAAAACTACTTGTATTCAGTTTGTAAAAACTAGCATGTATCCCCCTCGCAAGGTTTATAAAACATTTAAGTAAGTAAAGGCGAGGCTATGAACTCACCATGGAAGGTAGCGACGTAAGTACACAACGGTAGCAAAGAGTATGGCAGAACCGAGTAGCACAAGTGATGTCAAGGATTAGAGCACAACGATACAGAATTAGCATAACCTAAAGAATATAAGTTTGTCTCAAGATATGACAATGCGGAAAGTAATCGATACGTATAAGTTTCAAAAGATGGAGTGTTTTAGTTTTCGCGTAATATTTGTATCATTGTTTGTAAAAAGTTTAGTATCTCATTCGTGTGGTGGTATGAAGTCATAGACTCAAGATAAACGCACGCCAAAGCATAAAACATATAGCATAAGTATGAAAGGTAATAAGCACGTATACATGAAGATCTGTGGATTAGTTACGTTTAACTAATAAATAGTCATTAGAAGTTCCAACTTGTATTTACTGGTTATGGGTAGAAATCAAATAATAATCAAGTGACAGTCCGTGTAACAAAGTCCGGTAATAAGTGATTTGTTATTAAATCTTAAGTCCATTAAGAGTGCAATACATTAATCCTAAACCCTTGTAAGATTATATATGTATTTGACATGGTACATGAGGTTTGTAACTTGAAGATTCGCTAAAACAAGCCCTATGTACGAGTTAGAAACCTGAAATTCTGAAACAGTCCCAAAGATTTGAAAGTCTGCACAACTCAGTGAGTTATGGGCCTTAGGTAATTAGATAGGGTGATAGAGCTATTTCTTGTGGTCGTTCCGCCGGGTGGCGCACCTCATAACTCATCCCGATGAGTAAATGAGAGCCAAAATGGCGAAAAGTGTCAAAATTTGCACACCAGATTTCAATCAGAAAAAGCTCATGGTTCTGGTCATTTCTAGAGCTTGGCCCAGTTTTATGAAATGTAGGCAAGACATAAACTTAAATGTAGCCGAAAACGGCGCATCAATCGGAGTTGTAGAACTCTAGATATCGCCGAAAAGGTGGGACTGCAGTGAGCTGTTCCAAACAGCTCAAGTATGCAGTAAATAGACAAACAAAACGCACCATATTATGCAGAAAATCAGCACACAAACACCCCTATTTGGGGCTGTTTTGCAGCCACTAAACACCCTTGGTTGGGGCTGGTCTTAGGGCTGTTTTGGCAGCCAACAAACACCCCTGGTTGGGCCGTTTTAGCAGCCAACAATACCCCTGGTTGGGGATGGTTTTGGCTGGACAGAAAGCAACAAACAAACAGCCTATGTTGTGCACAAGGTAAACAAGTAAACACACCCCCTTTGGATGGACTCGGTGGTGAGTCACAACAACAAGCACACCCTTCGGGTGGCTGTAACTCGCAACAAACACCCTCTTGGGTGATTCTTGGCCGAGCACAAATAAACACCCTGGTGGTGTGGCTTATTAGTCGAACCCAACACAAACCAAAATAAGCCATAATCCACTAAAATAAGCAATCCAAAACAAACACTCCCTGCATGTATCCCATCAGACCCGGTACCACACGGGTTTGATCCAAATCTAAACGTGGGTTTACCCACTGACCCGAATCAAAATATAATCCACACACCATCTAAACAATTAACACCACACGAATCTTTCTTAAAACATGTTTTAATTCAGTTATTAAATCCACGAAAGATTAATAAATCGATTAATATCTGGTTTGATTAAGAAGTTAACAAAGATAGATTTAGTTTAGACATACCAAGGAGGGGATGAGGAGGTAAAGAGATGATGATATTGATGGTGCGGCTGTAGTGTCGAGCAAAAGAAAAGAAGCAGCCCAAGGAGTTTCTAAACCAAAGACTCCAGGTATGAACACACTTGATACCCTTGCTATAACACCTTATAATACTTAAACCAAGTGACTAGAACCCAAGGCAAAAACCAAGCTTC
The DNA here is from genome assembly GCA_030686995.1 of Artemisia argyi. Taxonomy (NCBI): domain Eukaryota; kingdom Viridiplantae; phylum Streptophyta; class Magnoliopsida; order Asterales; family Asteraceae; genus Artemisia; species Artemisia argyi. Next base: position 42,307,728 of record CM060691.1, read on the forward strand.
TTGCCTAGCTGCTGCTCGTGAACTTAGAAGAGAAAGAAATGAGTTGTATGTATTTCATTGTTGAAAATGTAAAGTGAAATGAAGTAGTAGCTATAAAAGGAAAAGAAGTGCAACTTGTCTAGAAAATATCTAGCAAACAAGGATGTGATGGATGTATGGGAGAGCTTGGTTGTGGCGTGCAAATGAGAAAACATTAAAAGGAAATCTTGACTTTGTATGCTAAACTATATCTTGGAAATTTTCAAGATATTTATAGTACTTACAAGATAAATGGTACATATCTAGCATGTTTTGTATTATTTAAATGAATGGCTAGTTTTTATAAAGAAAAGTGTGGAAAGTGAGTAAATTTGATAGTGTATAAATATTTAGAGTATTATCTAGTTGCTAGATGATACAATTAAATCGCGAAGTCTTAAAACGCGTAAATTGTTTTAATCGGGTAGCGAAATGAAATAAATCCAACACTTTTTAAAAATGTTATAACTTGTCAAAATAACAGATTTTAATATTTTAGATAAGACACGAGCTTGCCAAAGTGTTAAAACGTTGTTAAAATTAAAAAGTGGCTCGTAAATGTGTAAAACTTAAAATGTGGAAAAAGTGAAATGTGACTAATAAAATAGGCTTGTAAGGTATTAAAATGTATAGAATATGTAGACTAAGCGTAGTCTATGGTTAGTTTAAATTAAATGTACGTTTAACGACGTACGTAGGTGAATTTACCCAGTTACCCGTAAAAGTAAATTTTCATGTAATTAAAACAAATGGTAAATTTAAATGTGTATAAGCATTTTTAAAGTGTTAGTAGAAATGTGGTGTGAGTATTGAGTAAACACGCGTATAAGTCAAAATGTTTAACACGTAAGTTAAAATGTGTAAAATAAAAGTTACTTGAAAATATTGAATTTGAATGAAAACAATCATTTAATTAATTATGAGTATAGTAATATTTGTCTAGTGAGATGTAAAATGTCTAATTGATGGTTCCCGTTACGCTCGGGATAACCTAACGGTTATACGTAAACTTTAAAATTTACACAATTGAAGTAAAACGTTTTGAATCGGATAACGTACAAGTACAAAATTTATAAAAATGTTAAGAGAGTAATAATTCGAATCAGAGTGAAGTATTTAACTTGGAAAATTTACCGGTTGACTACCTGTTACAGTAATTACTTTTATGTTACGGCAAAAGTCAAATAGTTAAAAAGTTAAAGTCAAAGGATAAAATAGTCACTTTGCCGTGTGAAAATTTACGAGTTATTACAATATATATATATATATATATATATATATATATATATATATATATATATATATATATATATATCCATGAATAATTTACTTTGCTCCTTTCTATCCCATTGTATTTAGATCATAAATATCTACCATCTCTCTTTCATATCTTTAGGAGTCATTAGAGATGATTATGTGTGACAATGGGCTTAATCGATTCTCTTGAGCATGATAAGCTTCTATTTTAAATCCTTCACTTGCAATTTCTTGATTATCATGATCTAAACATCATGTTTTAAACTTCTCTCTTCTTGAATGAAAATCTTTTAAATATCTATATTATTTTTCTTGAAACAATTTACTTAACTAAAATTTCTTTCATAACCTTATTTTAATCAAAAACAAGATTGATTTTTTTTTTACACGTTGTGAAACAAAATTCAATTTGTGTTATTGTAATGCACACTTGAATTTACTTCAAAACATTGTTGAATAAAACTAAAAACGTTTTGCTTAAAACACATTTGATTTTCTCACATGCATCATACACTTCTATTGGAAATGACATTCACGATTTAATCAAATCATTTCATGAGAATCATGGCTTGCCCATATGGATCTTGTTTGTAACAAGTCTTGAAGTCCATATAATCATTTCCACCTATTTGTTACTTGTTAACAATCATCTATATGTTTGCTCTAGACTAAGTGTTATCATCTTCATATTGTTACACATTTAACTTATTTGCCTTATTGCTGCATATCTTAATTGATAAATTAATAGATAGCATGATTATTAGAAATTAATTGCCTAGTTTAATTATTTCTATATCACTCTCTACATTCATGAATAGTATGCCCTATATTGCCTCAAAGAGTTGAAGTTACTTGAATCCAAATCCAAAAAACAGAACCTTTTTGAAAATTTTCTGCCAAAAACCCATTTATGGAATTCTGGGAATCACCAGATGGGCGGCCCCCTTAATTATATAAGGCGACCCCCTTAATGATTAAGGGGACCGGCCCCTAATTAAAGGGACCGGCCATCTGATGGTCGGGGATACTGTTTTCTTTATCACTTTTTGACCCATTTTAACCTATACTTCCCAAAATTCACAAACATATTTTGTCTCATACTATCCCTCAAATTTTCCTTCCTAAACCACATTTCTCATACACTATAAATACCCTCTTCCCATCATTAATGCTATCACACCCATACATGTCATCTCCCAACAACCAAAAACCAAAGATTTCAAGAACCGCAAGGATCTCCGTCAAACCCGTTTGGAGGAGGAAACTTTCTTGTCATAACTCAAGTGATGTTGTTCCAAATCAACCAACAACTAAACCTCAAACCCACTCTAATGAGTCATCTCACAACCTATCTTCTACTCATACCCTCATTAATGCTTCTTCTTATGATGAGCATGCTCAATCCCAAAACAACAATCCCAACATCTCAATCAATACTTCACATGTTGCTCATTCAACAAAAACACCACTCACTCATGAAGAAACTCTTCCACCCTTTTCATGTTTTCATGACTACCCAAGCTCAACCATGTCTCCACCACCAAGAGTACCACCACCACATCCTACAACCTCACATGCCATTCCTATGTTGCATGTTCAAACCTTCACCCAAGACAACTATCATGTTCCACCAACAACACCTTCCTCCGAACACTTGAAGTTCGTTGAGGAGCTAAAAGAGGCTCATGAGCTTAGTGCTCTTTTAGCATTACATCTTGCTCAACGCAATTTGGATCCACCCCAATCAAGCTCACCATCATCACCACACAACATCAACCAAGTTGAGAAGCATGTCAACAATTGCCCTTGTTGCATCTTCCTTCAACAACAAACCATTGCTTTGAATGAGCATTTCACTTGGATTGAGTATCTTCTTACAAGATCTCAACAAACACCATCACTTGAACAACATCAAAACCCTCAATCAACAAACCCTACCTTTAACCCACAACCTACAAGTTCCACATCTCCAAACTCACCAACATCCATGCAACCAAAAGTTTATCTCCACTAAACCACCAAGCATTTTATATGCTTATGTTTCTCATTTTCAAATAAAACTCTTCAACCATTTTGGGATTCAAGAAAGTTTGGTGACACTCCTTGTTAGCACAATAGGATGCTATACTTAGTCTTAGTATTCTATATTTATGGCTTTTGTAACAATGATTATGGGTTGACATAATAATTTTCTATCAATGAATGACTTCATATGTGTTCCTTATTATCTTTTGCCATGATTATTAATTGTTGGTATTATGATATATGTGTTTGCTTGTGCCATGCTTGTGCTACTAATATTTTTCTTGCAAGAATTCCAATTCTCGAACCCTTGGTGCCCTCAAACGAGGGGGAGCATACATCAAGGGGGAGCTTCCTTTCTATTGGCTTAAACCTTTTTGATTTTACAAAAAGGGGGATAAGTGAATATAAACTCACTAAATACTTGCCTAAAAATTAATTTTTGGATTTAATGAGTTTAGATTTTTTAATCATCAAAAAGGGGGAGATTGTTGATATAAATAAATGACTAAAAACGTTATTCATATCTTTCGATATCTCTATGTTTTGATAATCACAAAAGAAAACTCATCAAACCAAAGATTATGACATAAACAAGTATTTAGTAGTAAATACTCATCTTTACCATTTAATCACTTAAGGTATGAATAAACAAAGTGTCTAATGTATTACAAGATCAAAGGAACACTTTTGTTAATCACTAGATATTTATAAAATGTCACAAAACATTTTATATCTTTTGTAAAATATTTTTGGAATTAAAAGAATATGTTTAATTCATTACAAATTTGTGAATTCAAATTTTTAACCAAAAATGGCAAATCTAATCCATAAAAATTTCCCTCACAAAAGGTAAAGAAAATCCAACGTTCAGGAGGGCGGCCCCCTTAATTTTACTAGGCGGCCCCCTTAATCATTAAGGGGACCGCCCCCTAATTAAGGGGACCGGCACGCTCCAGAACAGTATTTTCTGGCCCTATAAATATTGGATCATTCCACATATTTTCTCACCTTTTTGCACTAAAAACTTTCTGATCTAAACATCCTTTTCCATCCTCTTAAAATCCTTTGATCTTACATACTTTGATCTTTGTTTCAAAGTGATTCAAGCCTCAACACTCAAGTGCAAAGAGAAGAATACTTCTATTAGAAGTATTACAACTTAGTATCATCTTGCTATCTAAGTTGTTTGTTTGTTTCATCTTGTTGATCTTTCATATTTTGGTGAATAAGGTGTATGTGTTAGTTAGCTAGATTTAGTTGTAGAATCTAGAATTGTTGTAAGTGTGAAGGGGAAATTGAAGTGAAGAAGTAGTGTTGGATAGTAGTGGAGATAGGAGATAGTAGCAATAGTGACTAGTAGTGAAGTAATTGAAGCTTCCAAGTGGAGAAGACTAGAAGACATTAATAGATTGAAGTTGTGAAGACAATAGTGGCTTGAAGGTGCAAAGACATTATTGGTTTGAAGTGGTGAAGACATTGGTGCTTTGAAGTTGTGAAGTTGCAAGACATTGAAGTTGTGAAGTATTTTGTGAAGGCGTGAAGATACTTGTGGTGTGAAGAAATATAGAAGAAGTAATAGTTGTGAAGAAGTTGTGGTGTGACATTTGGTGTGAGATTGGTTCTAGCTACGATTAGAACTCGACATTTTGCTTTGTGTCGTTAATTGGTGTAAGCTTTTGGTGTGTACGGTTTTCTCCGCCATAAGGGAGGTTATTGACTTAGTGAAGAAAACTCTCGAGTTCGGTGCTCGGGGAGTGGAGTAGGGCAAGGAAGGTGTCCTTGTAGCCGAACCACTATAAATCCTTTGTCTCTCGGTTTGATCTTTCCATCTCTCATTCTTTACTTGTTTACTTACTTGCTTCTTGTACATTATTATTATTGTGTGTTGTGCATATATTGATTTCACATAAAGATCAAAATAGGATTCCATTTAAAACCTTAACTATACATTAGTAAAATATAAGTATATACATTTATTAAAACACATATACATATATAAATACTTATTTGTAATTAAGTGAGATATATGAAATTATAATTTCTATTCAACACTTTAAATAAGTAGTATCTATGTAATATAGGTAAATTAATTTGTATCTATACTTTAGCTTCAAAGGTTTTTACAACTACCATTAAGTCTTTGAAAGTGAACTTTTATTAAACAAAAAAGACGCAAAACTATTCAACCCCCCCTTCTAGTTTTCCACACTTAAGAAAACTGAGAGACTTCCAATTGGTAACATGCTTGAACATCTTAAGAAACATGAATCGGATGTGTACTACTATTTTAATGGTTGTATTTAATGCATGAGTGAGTACTAAGGAGGCCATGTTAGGAGCTAGTTGTCAGCTCGACATAGGAAGAGGTAGAAACTTGTAGAGTTGGGGAAGATCGTACACGGCCCCACGAATGGTATTAAGGAGTATAACCCGTCATCCATGCAATTGTAACAAACTATTCAACTAATGAAAGATAGCTAGGGAGTAGTGAAATCTAAGTAAACACGTTTCTCTTATTATTATTTTTCTCAACATTTACTTTCTTGTTATTTTATTTTTATTGCATTTGTAGTTAATTGGGTTAGTTGACTAGCAACTAATTCCGCCCACTCTTCCAATACCCGAGATTTTTACTTGATTTCTAAAAAACTATAAAAATACAAAAGAATCATCCCTCACCTCTAGATCTAGTTTAATTAAGTTTTGATCCTAACGACACTATTCCCCGAGAGAACGATCAATCCCCCGGTACTTGCCACTACACTATACTGCATCGGTCAGGTACACTGCCTGGTGGGGATTGCAAGCCTCTTGAGATCCCTTGAGAGGTAAAACCTTTTGCGAGGGCGCAATCCCACACATCAAGTTTTTGGCGCCACTGCCGGGGAATAGTTATTGTTTAGGTTGAAATTTCTTTTTATTAGGTGTACTTGCTAGATTTCTTTCTAGTAAGATTTTTATTTTGTTTTAATAGGTTTTATTTAGTCTATCTTATTTCTTCGTTCCTTTGTTCGTAACCATTACCATCCGCCATCATGGAAGATGATAATATCTTTGAATCCATCAACCCACTACAAAATCCACCAGAAAACCCACCACAACTGAACCAACCTCCTAGACCTCGTACTTTAGGAGAGTACTCTCGTCCTAGCCACCAAGGCTATCGAAACACCATTGAGCTCACTCAAGGAGCTAATGTGTCTCCCTTGCGATTTGACACCATCCGGTTGGTGCAAAGCGGATGTGCATTCCATGGACTTCATTCCGAAGATCCTAATCAACATCTGAAGGATTTCCTCAAAATCGTAGATTCAATAGATCTTGATGTTGAAACTCGAGAGACGACCCAATTGCGTCTCTTCCAATTCTCTCTACATGACCAAGCTAGTCAATGGCTTGAGCGTTTACCCGCGGGATTCATCACCTCTTGGGATGATCTCACCACTCATTTCCTTGCTCAATATTTCCCACTGGGGAGAACCTCCAAGCTAAGAAATGACATCTTGATGTTCCAACAACGTCAAGGTGAAACTCTCTATGCAACATGGACTTGTTTCAAGGACCTACTCCAAAAAGTCCCGCATCATGGCATCGATCTTTGGCTCCAAATCTAAATCTTCTACGACCATGTCGACTTCCATACCAAACGCACCATTGATCGAGCCGCCGGAGGTAGGTTGCGTGACAAAGACACCGAGGAATCATAGGAAATTATTGATGAGCTTGCATTCGATAATAATGAATTATGGGAAGTTGCTCATGTTATAAACTCGGCTATCAAAGCAATCTCGTCACCAGGGGGAACCACTCAACTCTACGAAGAAATCCTGTGTGAACTTGAGAAAAAGGTTGACTATCTCATGGAAAAACAAAAGGGACCTTTAAGTCCAATACGAGCAATGGTCAACTCTAACTCAAATTTAAATCCAACACCGTTGTCCGAATCACCTCTTAGAGAGAATGCCGAAACCTTCCAAAAATATGCTCGACCCTATTCACCTCCTCAAGACCTCAGTCAGGAATTCGAAACTTGAATGAGAGAATATATGTCAACCCATTCTGAACGGTTGGCAAAATTCGAGGAGGCCATCTATAGACAAAAGGAGGAGATGCAAGAGAAAATGGTGGAGATGATGAGCCTATTATAAGAATACTCAAAAATAAAAACTCTGGAAAAGGTGTTGTTAAGGAAGGAAAGCGTCACCCCCACTACCAAGTTTGTTAACTCTATGTCCATTGTCCACAAAAGCAATGAAGAGGAGGAAACTCCTATTTCACGGACCATTGAGGAACCACCAAAATCTCAACCATTAGGGTACTATCTAAAACATGATATAAATGAGAAAACCATAACCAACTGGATAAGGGGTGATGGACGTAACCAATCGTCCAAAATGGTCCCTGAAGGAGAAGAAGAAGGAGAAGATGAATATGATACGTTACCCGGAGGACCATTATACGAGAAGCTACTTAAGCAAAAAGTGGCTACAAAGCAGATGGCTTATGGGAACTTCGAAATACCAGCTAGCATTGGGAAATTGCAATATTTGGATGCTTTTGCCGAACAAGGATCAGAAGTAAACCTGATGCCCTTAACCATTTATACCCAGCTCACTAATGAGGTACCGGCCACTACCCGCGTTAGGCTCTCCTTTGCTAGTCACTCTTACGTGTATCCTTTGGGAATTGCAGAGGATGTGCTAGTCAATATAGCCGGTTTCATGTATCCTGTCGATTTCATGATCATCGATGATTAAGAAAACGAGTGTATGCCAATAATCCTTGGACCACCATTCTTTACCACAACAAGAGCTGTCATTAAGTATGAAAAAGGGGAAATTGAGCTTAAGTCAGGAAAAAGGAAAATTCACTTTCCTATGACTCCGCGTTACGTGAGAGAAAGCATGATGGAAAGGAGGCTCAAAAACAACGCCGGCACACCGCATAATCATGTTCAAGAAAAAGTCCTCGCATGGGAGGCAAGAATCAAAAGCTACAAAGAAGCTAAGCTTGAGAAATGCAGAAGTAGGGATAAAATTCATGTTGAATTCGAGTGCAATCAACCGATGGAGAATCATGGCCAGTTTATGGAAGGAGACTTAGTACTCCTGAGACATTTAGGGATAAAAGAGCCTCCCGATAAATCAAAATCCTGGTGGTATGGACCATTCACAATCAAAAACTTAGGTCACAATGGGATAGCACTCTTGAACAGCGAAAGGGGTAGAGAAATGACTGTGAATGTCGAACGGTTGAAACATTACCACCCAAATAGCAAGGATTCTATTGACAAGGGATACATCATATTGCGAGACGAGGTCACGTGATTGCCCGTGACTTTGATTCTAGCTACAAGACTCGTAAATAAAGAAAAGCGCTTCTTGGGAGGCAACCCAAGCTTTATTTGTTAGATTTTATTTGTTTTCGTATGCATGTTTTATTCTTATTGTTTGTGGCTCGTGTTTCAAAGTAGATTGTAAAAATGCTTTATTTTGTTTTTAACTTCGTCTTTACTACATATAAAGGTATTTTGCAAAAAATAAGCGTAAGGGAAATCTAAATTTGTTTATAAGAATGAGCTTGAACATGAATCATAACGATATTAAACGAATGTGCATATTAGTATTTGTTTGAGTCAAATGCTTGTATCGAGTCATAATGATGTTTTGCAAGATTTCCAGGAATTAAGGCGTGAGTTTTTCCAGAAATTTTCCGAAAACTTAACATGAAATTTCTGCAGGTCACTTCTGACGGCGTCAGGGTTATAACCTGACGACATCAAGTGTAAAATTCTAGAAGTTTTGCGAGTTTTGTTTTTCTGCCGGAGTCTTAGAGTTTTTGTTAAATCTTTAGTTTTATAAACTCAAGAAAACCTGCAAACATTCATTCCACAAGCATTATATCTTAATTTGCTTTCTAGGATTTTAGTATATATAGAGTTTACCGCCGATTTTACGCGAGGTTTGCCATGATTGTTTTCTCAGGTTTAACAAGTTATATTGGATAAGTAGATGATTTATATTTCTGGAGGGAAGCTTTCAACATTCATTTTCTTGGAGGAGGATCTAACCATGTTATCACATTATCCACACCGAACGAATCAGGGGAGTATTTTTTTCATTCTTTTACCTTCATTACTTTTACATCATTTTTATTGAACATTGGGGACAATGTTCAGCCAAAGTGTAAGGGGAGGGTAAATGATGATACCTTAGAGAATGCAATTGCAGTTGAGTTGTTTGTTAAATAGTAGATGTGTAATAAAACTAAGAGAAACACATGTTAGGGTAATTTTAGCGCCAAATTTAAACTTTTTTTACAACATATAGGAGTGACGCTTTAGCCTTAATGAGCGTCTCATGGATAGGAGTTGTATGACTAGCACGAAAAACCGTACCACTCAAAATTTTCCAACCCAAATATGTGAGGTTCTCCCCTAGATTTGTTAGGAAAAGATGCTTATGAGTGTACCGGTAGTACTTAGATTCTAGAACTTGCGTTAGTGATGCATCCCGAGACCGCTAGTGAGACTATATTCGTGTAGTAGGATTTACTACATGATACGAGGCATTAGGATCACCCTTGTGTTAAACCCGTATCATAATTACTTGACCAATGAAGTCATAACCACTTGACTAATAAAGTCAATTAATTTACCTACACCTTTGCAATGTACTCATTTTTAGTACACGATACCCCTAGTACACCCCTCCGAGCCTATCTTTTTCATTTTTAACTTTATGCATTTTACTTTAAGGAAGAATTTATTTACAATCCACCCCAAATGTACACCCAAATCGCCTTAGCCTCCTTGTATGCACTCATCTTTAGTGCATTATTGTTACATGTTTAAACCCTTAGTTAATTGTCTAATTGATTACATGTTTGCTAAGTCGAGTCATATCTTTTACATATTGTTTTAGGATGATTAGGACTTATAGGTAAATTACTATTGTTATGGAGTATTGGGGAAGACGTCAATTATTACCCCCATATATGCGTTAATATCTAAAAAGTACTCCAAGTGTTTTGATTATCTTAATTCGAGTCATTAGAATAGTTGATTGTAAAGTATGTAAAAGTTCAAGTGTAAGGGGAATGCAAATTCCCTACGATGTATTATTTTGGATGGTAGGGCAAAAGTGTATAAAAAAAATCGAAAAAGTCAAGAAAAAGAAAAAAAAATAGAAAAAGAGAAAAAAAGAAAGATAAGACATACAGACTACCATCCCGTTTCCTTTTATGTTTGTTTTATGTTTTTGTTAGTTTATGATTAGCTTAAGTTGAGTCGAGTCGAGTCTTGGCTTAGCAACGCCACATTGTACATGTAATTGACCAAGATGATTAACTTGCCACCAGTAAAGATTGCCTTTATCCAACAAAACCGTGTTTATCATATCCCTACACCTCACGTTATAACCCTTTTAAAAGACCTCTTTGATAGTTTATCCTAGGTGCTTACGCCAAGTGGTGGAGGTTTGATCCTTTCCCAAGCCTATGGTAATCTATGTGCTATGACAGGTAGTGAGAGATATTTTCCATTTTCATATTGTGATATATATACTTTTATTACACCCGAGAGATGTGAGTATCTAAACACTATTTGTGAGGTGCTATTATAAAATTTTCGTGCTTGTTTTGGTTGAAGTGGAACAATTATTTGTTGAAATTACTTTTATATTAATGTTAAATGACCCCTAGCTTGTATTTTGATTAGAATAAAAGCGCATTTGCTTGAGGACAAACAAATCTCAAGTGTAAGGATATTTGATGAGACGAAAAGTTTTACGCTTTTAGGGGGTCATTTAAGCCCTAAGTCATGATTATTTGATCAAATATTGCCTCAAGTCATTTCTTTTGTCATTTTAGGTACTTTGGAGAAGAAATCTAGAAAAGAAAGTATTTTGGATGTTTTTGGAGCGAAAAGTGAAGAAAACGACAAAGCCTCGAAATCAAGCTGGAAATAGTACCTGACGGCATCACGCTTTGGAGGTGACGATGTCACGTATTGGCAAAGATGTGGATAAAAAGTTACACGAGATGCGCCAGAATGTTTTTGTGAATTAAAGAGTGACGGCGTCACCAAGGCCGTCAAGAGCAATTTACGCGTGATGGCCAAGAGTGGAATAACACATGACGACGTCAGATCCGGATCTAGGCAATCCGAGGGAAGCATTGCCGGCAAGTTGACGGCGTCAGGATCATAACGTGACGCCGTCAGACCTGTATTCTCTATATATAGTTTTCTAATTTTCATTCATTAGGGAGAGAACTTTTGGAGGAACTTTACCACAAACCCTAGGTCAAATTTTACAGGGTCTTTTACCTTTCTTTCATCCATGTTTCAATAAAGATAAGTCTTCCAATAATCATTCAATATGTCTATGTGTTGTTTGATTCTATCTTACGCTTGTCTTTACTTTAACATGCTAGGCTAGGTTTGTTTGTGTTTGCTTAGATGTAATGAAACCTAACTATTGATTGTTAGTTTATTGTTTTTTATTAATTGTATTGGATGAATGATATCGATGTTATGCTTAAGAAAACTGGCAGACTTCCAATTAGTAACATGCTTGAATGTCTTAAGAAACATGAATCGGATGTGTACTACGATTTTAATGGTTGTATTTAATGCATGAGTGAGTACTAAGGAGGCCATGTCAGGAGCTAGTTGTCGGCTCGACATAGGAAGAGGTACAAACTTGTAGAGTTGAGGAAGATCGTACACGGCTCCACGAATGGTATTAAGGGATATAACCCGTCATCCACGCAATTATAACAAACTATTCAACTTATGAAAGATAGCTAGGGAGTAGTGAAATCTAAGTAAACACGTTTCTCTTATTATTGTTTTTCTCAACATTTACTTTCTTGTTATTTTATTTTTATTGCATTTGTAGTTAATTGGGTTAGTTGGCTAGCAACTAATTCCGCCCACTCTTCCAATACCTTAGATTTTTACTTGATTTCTAAAAACCATAAAAATACAAAAAGAATCATCCCTCACCTCTAGACCTAGTTTAATTTAGTTTTGATCCTAATGATGAGGCGAAAAATGAACCACTTTTAGGGGGTCATTTAAGCCCCAAAATTGAATTTATTTAATCAAATATTGCCCTAAATCGTTCCTTTTGTGATTTTAGGTACTTTGGGAGTGAAATCTGGAAAAGGAAGCAATTCGGACGTTTTTGGAGCATAAAAGTGAAGAAAACGTCAAAGTCTTAATTTTCCTTGCCGGGAACAGTAGGTGATGGCGTCAAGAGTACCATCTTGACGGCGTCAAGAGTAAATTGCATGACGGCCCAGTGCAGACATGAAGGCGTCACAAGGAAGAGCGTCAAGAGTTAACACGTGACGGCCTGGAAGAACCTAATACATGACGGCGTCAGATGTAAATCAAGGCAGTCCGAGAATTATTTTGGCGGCGAGATGACGGCGTCACCTATTTGGTCTTGACGCCGTCAGCCTCAATTTCCTATATATATAGTTTTCTAATTTTCATTCATAAAAAAAAGAGAAGTTGGGAGAAACCCTAAGGCCGAACCTATTATGAATTTTACAGGTTTTTCAAGGGTTTTCAGCCCTTGAACCCTTACATGTGTAATTGAGATAAGCGTTCTTTTAATTCAATCAATATGTCTATGCGTTGGTTGTCTATATCTTGTGCTTGTCTTAATTCCATCATGCTAGGCTAGATTTATCTTGTGTTTGCTTAGATCTAATGAAACCTAGATGTTGATTATGTGTTGATTACTTGTTTATGGTTGTATTGGATGAATGATTTCGATGTTAGGCTTAAGAAAACTGGCAGATCTCTAAATGGTAACATGCTTGAACGTCTTAGGAAACATGAACTGATGTGCACTAGGTTTTATTGGTTGTATTTAATGCATGAGTAAATTCTAATGATCCCATGTTAGGAGCTTCTTAGCCGGCTCGACATAGGAGTGAAGTAGGCACTTATAGGATTGGGGAGTTAAGTGCGCCACCCCATGAATGGTATTAAGGAATACAATCCGTCATCCACGCAACTATAACAAGTAATTAACGTGTAAAAGATATCTAGGGAGTAGTGAAATCTAAGTAAACACAATTTCTCCACTTATTGCTCACAACCTTAGTTTAATTTAGTTTTATTTTCATTTTTAATATTTTATTTTGATTGCATCTTTAGTATTGGGTTAGTTGACTAGCAACTAATTCCGCCCAAATCCTTCAAACCCGAGATATTTACTTGCTTTCTAAAAAATATAAAAATACAAAAATAATCATCCATCATCTTTAGAACTAGTAATTAGGTTTTCTAATCCTAGCGACACTATTCCCAGCTGAACGATCAATCCCCCGGTACTTGTCACTATACTATACTACAACGATCAGGTACACTGCCTGGTGGGGGTTGTAAGCTTCTCGAGATCTATCGAGAGGTAAAGCCTGGTACAATCCCCACGCATCAAGTTTTTGGCGCCGCAGCCCGGGGAATAGTTATTGTCTAAGTTAGAATCTCTTTTTATTAGGTCTACTTGCTAGATTTCTTTCTAGTAAGATTTTATTTTTATTTTTAGGTTCTCTTTAGTCTATCTTATTTCCTTGTGTCTTTGTTCGTAAAAACATTTCCATTGACTTTCGTTCACCATTATGGAGAACGCGAATCCGCCAAATTTTTCACCCAATCGACCAAACCCACCACAAAATCTACCATTTTCACTTCAAAATGACATCTTGATGTTTCGACAACATCATGGTGAATCTTTTCCCGATGCATGGACTCGTTTCAAATACTTACTACAAAAAGTCCTTCACTATGGTCTTGATTTATTGCCTCTACTTCAATTATTTCAAACTCGTATCGACTACGAAACCCAAATGAGGCTTGACTATGTAACAGATGGGGAGTTTTGGGAGTATGATGTAAAAAACGCATGGGAAAACTTTGAGATTCATGCCCAATACAGGAGTGGAACATGGGACCCAAAAAACGTAAGTGTAGACTTATTTTCAATTTGGAAGGCTCAATCGAAAAGTTTGTTTAGGGATAAAAAGATTAGAGTTGAGACACCTAGGTGCATGTCATGGTTAGGCACTACCATAATACAAGATGAACACATAGGTGATATTGATGTGATGGAAGAGATAGTAGAAAACCCAAGCCCACCAAGTACCCCACAAGTCCTACCATCATTTGAGGCATACACACCGACTGTGACTTATCCGGAAGAAGTAGAAGAGACTTTAGGAACCCCAATAGAGGTAGAACCTTTGAACCAAACACAACTAGAGGATATAGGTTTGAATACTTATAATGATAACCTTACTCTTAGTTCTAGGGAAGTTCCTAGTTTTGATGAATCGGAGCCTCAACCAAAACCGTTACCTAATCTTCCATCCTTAGATGAAAATTTAGGAATTAAAATAGGTTCCGATCCACCCATCAAACCATATAGTCCGGGTAGTCTTAGGACAAAGGTAGTGGACTCTAAGCCTTGTAGAGAGGAAGCAAATATAGGAGTGAAAAATGACCTTACATGCTTACATCACCCATTTATTATTGATCACAAGAAACATTATGGGTTTAAACCGGGTTTATTAAGTCAAGATGGATCCCCAACTAGTAGTCTCTTGGAGTTGATAGAAAATGATCCCTTTCTAGGAGAAAATCTTAATCCACCCATTAACCCGATTGAATTTGTTAAGGTTATGATGATAAGAGCACACCCCTTTGAGCATATAATTCATCCACCACTCTTACCTCAAGTGGCATATTTTCACCCTAAGGGTGTGTATCGCTACTTCCACCCGCACTTAATACTAAGTGTAGGGAACACCTCTCCTATTTCCGTTAAATAAGGGTAGAGTCAGGCTCGTGACTCGAACAAAAACAAGCGCTTCTTGGGAGGCAACCCATGTTTTGTGTGATTGTTATTTTGTTTGTTTGTTATTTGCTTTCGTATGCATGCTTTATTTTTATTGTTGGTAGATCATGTTTCTAAACTAAAAAGTGGAAACACTTTACTTTGTTGTTTAGCCTAGTCTTAACTCCACCTAAAGGTATTTTTGCAAAAGATAAGTGTAAGGGGAAACCCCAAATATGTTTTTAAGAAACAAACCGATCATGATTCTCCACAATATTAAGTGAACATGTATATTCGTATTTGTTAGAGTCAAATGCTTGTATTGAGTCATAATGAAGTTTTGCAGGATTTTCCAAGAAGTAGGACCAAGTTTTTCCAGAAATTTTCCGGAAACTTAACATAAGAATTTCTGCAGGTCACTTCTGACGGCGTCACGTGTAAAAATCTGGAAATTTTAACGGGTTTGTTTTTCTAACGGAGTTTTAAAGTTTTTGTTGAATTATTAAGTTTTATAATCTCCAGGAAATCTGCAAACTTCATTCCACATGCATTATATCTTATATTGTTTTCTAGGATTTAGTAACTTATGTAGATTGCCGCCGATTTTATGCGAGGTTGCTTTGTTTGTTTTCTCAGGATTTACAGGTTATGTATGACAAGAAGATGATTATTTTTCTGGAAGGGAAGCTTTGATTGTTCATTTTCTTGGAGGAAGATTTAACCCGGCCACCTTATTATCCATACCGAGCGAATCAGGGGAGTATTTGATTTAATTTGTTTTACTTAATTCACTTTTACATTCTTTACTTGAACATTGGGGACAATGTTCATCCTAAGTGTAAGGGGAGGGTAAAATGATGATACCTTACAAATACACTTTCGCTTGAGTTTGTTTGTTTGATAGTAGATGTGTAATAAAACTATGAGAAATACTTGTTAGTGTAATTTTAACGCCAAAATTAAAATTTTTTACAACATTTAAGAGTGAAACTTTAGCCATAGCAAGCGTCTCATGGATAGGAGATTGTATGACTAGCACAAAACCGTACTATTCAGAAAAATTTTCCACCCAAATATGTGAGGTTCGCCTTTAGATTTGATAGGAAAAGCATTTACTATTAGTGCTTATGAGTGTACCGGTAGCATTTAGATTCTAGAACTTGCGTTAGTGATGCATCCCGAGACCGCTAGTGAGACTTCATTCGTGTAGTAGGATTTACTACATGATAAGAGGCATTAGGATCACCCTTGTGTTAAACCCGTATCATAATTTTTGACCATTTAAGTCATATTACTTGGCTAGTTAAGTCAACTAATTTTTCCCACACCCTTAGCGTTGTACTCATTTTTAGTACACGAAACCCCTAGTACACCCTTCCGAGCCTATCTTTTCGTTTCTAACTTTAAGCATCTTACTTAAAGGAAGAATTTGTTACACCCCACTTAAATGTACACCCAAATCGCCTTAGCCTTCCGTGTATGCGCTCATTTTTAGTGCATTATTGTTATTTGTTAAACCCTAAGTTAACTATCTAATTGATTACATGGTTGCTAAGTCGAGTCATATCCTTGTACATATTGTTTTGGGACGATTGGGACTCATGGGTAAAGTACTAATTTTATGGAGTAATGAGGACGAACATCATATTATTACCCCCATATGTACGTTAATCTTAAAAGTACTCCAAGTGTTTTGATTTTCTTAATTCGAGTCATTAGAATAGTTGATTGTAAAGTATGTAAAAATTCAAGTGTAAGGGGAATTTTCATTCCCTATGATGTATTATTTTGGATGGTAGGGTAAGAGTGTATGCAAAAAAAAAAAAAAAAAAAAAAAAAAAAAAAAAAAAAATTCAAGAAAAAAGAAAAAAAAAATAGAAAAAGAAAAGAGAAAAAACATACGGACTACCATCCCGTTTCATTCTATGTTCATTTTTATGTTTTTGTTATTTTTCATTTATTAGCTTAAGTCGAGTCTAGTCTTGGCTTAGCAACACCATATTGTACATGTGATTAACCAAGATTGTTAACTCGCCACCAGTAAAGACTGCCTTTATCCAACAAAACCGTGTATTTCATATCCCTACACCTAACATTACAACCCTTTAAAAGACCTATTTGATTGTTTATCCTAGGTGCTTACGCCATGTGGTGGATGTTTGATCCTTTCCTAAGCCTATGGTAATCTATTTTGCTATGACAGGTAGTGAGAGATATCTTCCGTTTCCATATTGTAATTTATACTTTATTACACCCGAGAGATGTGAGTATCTAAACACTATTTGTGAGGTGCTTGTGTATGACCTCCGTGCTTGTCTTTGGTCTTTAGTGGAACGATTATTTGTTGTAATTACTTTTATGCTAGTGTTAAATGACCCTAACTTGTATTTTGACTAGAATAAAAGCGCATTTGCTTGAGGACAAGTAAATCTCAAGTGTAAGGGTATATGATGAGGCGAAAATGAACCACTTTTAGGGGGTCATTTAAGCCCGGAATTGAATTTATTTGATCAAATATTGCCCTAAATCGTTCCTTTTGTGATTTTAGGTACTTTGGGAGTGAAATCTGGAAAAGGAAGCAATTCGGACGTTTTTGGAGCATAAAAGTGAAGAAAACGCCAAAGTCTTAATTTTCCTTGCTGGGAACAGTAGGTGACGACGTCAAGAGTACCATCCTGACGGCGTCAAGAGTAAATTGCATTACGGCCCAGTGCAGACATGAAGGCGTCACAAGGAAGAGCGTCAAGAGTTAACACGTGACGGCCTGGAAGAACCTAATACATGACGGCGTCAGATGTAGATCAAGGCAGTCCGAGAATTATTTTGGCGGCGAGATGACGACGTCACCTATTTGGTCTTGACGCCGTCAGCCTCAATTTTCTATATATATAGTTTTCTAATTTTCATTCATAAAAAAAAGGAGAAGTTGGGAGAAACCCTAAGACCGAACCTATTACGAATTTTACAGGTTTTTCAAGGGTTTTCAGCCCTTGAACCCTTACATGTGTAATTGAGATAAGTGTTATTTTAATTCAATCAATATGTCTATGTGTTGGTTGTCTATATCTTGTGCTTGTCTTAATTCCATCAAGCTAGGCTAGATTTATCTTGTGTTTGCTTAGATCTAATGAAACCTAGATGTTGATTATGTGTTGATTACTTGTTTATGGTTGTATTGGATGAATGATTTCGATGTTAGGCTTAAAAAAACTGGCAGATCTCCAAATGGTAACATGCTTGAACATCTTAGGAAACATGAACTGATGTACACTAGGTTTTATTGGTTGTATTTAATGCATGAATAAATTCTAATGATCCCATGTTAGGAGCTTCTTAGCCGGCTCGACATAGGAGTGAAGTAGGCACTCATAGGATTGGGGAGTTAAGTGCGCCACCCCATGAATGGTATTAAAGAATACAATCCGTCATCTACGCAACTATAACAAGTAATTAACGTGTAAAAGATATCTAGGGAGTAGTGAAATCTAAGTAAACACAATTTCTCCACTTATTGCTCACAACCTTAGTTTAATTTAGTTTTATTTTCATTTTTAGTATTTTATTTTGATTGCATCTTTAGTATTGGGTTAGTTGACTAGCAACTAATTCCGCCCAAATCCTTCAAACCCGAGATATTTACTTGCTTTCTAAAAAATATAAAAATATAAAAATAATCATCCATCATCTTTAGAACTAGTAATTAGGTTTTCTAATCCTAGCGACACTATTCCTAGCTGAACGATCAATCCCCCGGTACTTGTCACTATACTATACTACAACGATCAGGTACACTGCCTGGTGGGGGTTGTAAGCTTCTCGAGATCCCTCGAGAGGTAAAGCCTGGTGCAATCCCCACGCATCACCTAACGACACTATTCCCCGAGAGAACAATCAATCCCCCAGTACTTGCCACTACACTATACTACATCGGTCAGGTACACTGTCTGGTGGGGATTTCAAGCCTCTTGAGATCCCTTAAGAGGTAAAACCTTTTGTGAGGGCGCAATCCCACGCATCAATAAGGCTTGTAATTTTGGACGCAAGTATTAGATAAGATATTTGACCTCTAGCCCGCACAGGGTTTTTATTGTTTAACATGGTATCTGAGCGGGTCTGATCCTCAAACCTAAATGGCTATGTTGAGCCGCCTCCCATAAACCACCCTGTAAAACCCTAGTTGTCATCCATTATCCCTTAAAAAAAAAAAATCATTTTTCTTTTAATCCAACCAGCAGCCTCAAATGCATTTCCATCTTAACGAAATCATCTATTAATCACCAATTTCTTCAATAAAAGAAAGAAAGGATTTTTTTCCTCCTCCTATTCCCATACTGTTCATATCATTCTATTAAACGCCTTTTTCCCTTTCTTCTTTAAAAAAAGAAAAAAAAAAAGAAAATTTATTTTTCTAGCGGTTTACAATTTCAATTAAAAAAAAGGAGAAAAACAAAGATGCGGTTGTTGTCGGCCAACGGCCTTTAGTGTTTGCATTACTTTGCTTTGCTTTCTTTTCGCTGTTGCAGTTAAAGATTTATGTTTGTTTTATGTTAGATGTCTTCAACAAGTTAATTATTGCTTTAATGCTTTCGCTTTTTCTTGCGTTATCTACTTTTGCTGTTGTTTCAGGAATTATCTCCGTCGCTAATATTGCTTTAATTTTTATTAGTCTTCTCATCCCATCCGAGTTTTCGTGATCTCGACGCTTAGATTGCGGGGAGTATTAGATGAGATATTTGGCACAAGCCCGAGCTTGAGGTCCATTAGGGTTTTATTATAGTTTCGTATTTGTACCCTATAAATAGTTTATCATTAATAAAGTTTAACCCACGGGATTTTTATTGTTTAATTAACAGTAAGGACTTAGATTCATGTCAATGCCTATAGTTTCATTTTAATATAGGCCCCGTATGATTTGAAGGTAAGTTTAATTGTTATTAGGATTTTGGCTTAGTATAGTTTTCAAAGGAAAAGAAGTAAAATAAAACAATATTATTAATTAATTAATCAAATATTTATACGTAAGTTTGTAAAAAAAATTACTTAAAAACTATTCATTGTAGTTGAGGAGAGCGATAAAGGGAAGCAACACTTTGGATCCACTATATTTCTAAGGATGATTATTCACCCCGGATTTATAAGTGATGTTATATCATCCTAAAACACCCTCCTACTTATATCCTCTTAATGAGAAGATCATCGTATGTGACAAAATCAAGAGTTGAAATGAGGAGAAAAAATTAGTGGATTCGATCTGTCTTAAATTAGTGGGTAGAGGAATTGTTGGTATTCAGTGGCAACCAACAATCCAAAAACTAGATGCTGAACCGGATCGACTTCCTGAAAAATATCGACACACCAATCAACAAGTGTGACAGAAAAATAAAGAACGATCAATGCACAAGTAAGTAACCCTAATCGAATGTAATTTTAATTTTTTAAACCCTACTCGACTATTTGATTAGTATTGAAAGAATGCGTAACAAACCCCTCCCCCCTCACCTCTTTTTATAGAGATGAGGGGGAGGAAAACCGACTTGTACAAAGACTCTAAGCCGGCTGTTAAAACAGGCAATAAAGAAAAACGGGTTGGGCTTGGGACACAAGCCAACCAAACGACCCTTTAAGCTATTCCTATTTGTCTAATGACTAAACATTAAAACTAAGACCCGTGGACTTAACAATAAGCTAATATAGAGACTAAACTCATAACAGGCAATGAATAAGGAATAAGGAGGATATAGTAGGAGATACATCATTTCCGCGGATTTATTCATGCCCATTTTTCTTGGACTCATGCCCAAGAGTAAATCTGAAAATCTGAAACAAACAATGTTTTTACTTTGGATTCTAAACCCCATCCCAAACCTACAAAGCAAGCACCCTTACATTTTTGTGTGTGTCCAACATGTGAAGTGGTGATTGGATCGAGCAATTAATAACTCCTTGCTCTTTGTGTTAATCAAATCTGAAATGTCTTCTTTCACTGTACTACTCAATTCTAAGCAAAAAAAAGCCTCGAGAAAGAAACTTAAGTCTACCAGCTCGTTTGTTTATGAAATCAAAGATGCCATAAAGAGGCAGAGTAATCAACTTTTAAATTTGCACCCCACCATATATCATGACACTTGAACACTATTATTTCATTGATGAACGCATTAGACAGGAATTACATCATTTAATTTCAAAAGGACAAACAATGTACAAAACTAAATTAAATAAGATAGTAGTAACACTTTCCATTTTCACTTCTTAGTTTTTCACAATACTTCTCAAAGGAAAAATATTATACTAGTACTTCTTTATATATTTCATTTTAACAATAAGCTTGAACCCACAACTCTTGTTTAGTTGGCTAGCTTGAGGCCGCTATGCCTAATAACCTGTTGGTATTTGTTCAATACTTATTGCTGAACCAATAGACACCTTTGTTCTTCTCATCGACTTCATCAGGCTCAATGAAAAGACAATTCTTGGATTCTCTCCATAACGCCATGAAAAAGGGAGTGCTATCACTTTGATAAAACTCACCCAATATCGGCTTGATTGCGTTGGTAGCTTCCATGGCATGATAATGAGGAATATATGAAAACAAATGATGCAACACATGTGTGTCTGTAATGTTATGGAACACCTTGTTTAGAACTCCGTAATCCCTATCAACGGTCGCGAATGCACCTTTCATCCAGTTCCATTCGTTATCATCAAAGTGAGGCAAAGAAGGGTGAGTATGATGAAGGTATGTAATGGTCACAAGAAACGCGTTCATGACCATTATAGGACCTCCATAGACACAGAAAAGCCAAACAAATCCTTGAACCATCGCCACTTTGTATAGTAAATAAGAAAAGCTAATAAGCCCAATATCAGACATTAGAATCAGGATTCGTTCGCCGTCTGAGAAAATTGGGCTTCTAGGATCATAATGACTAGCAAATCTATCATAAGGTCTTCCAGCAGCATTTATAGACAAATAAATATACCATCCGAGACTAAGTTTGACAAGAAGTGTTAAACTTCGACCAACAGGGTTATCAAGATAAAACTTTGTTCTATCAAGTGTTGCTCTTGTTTTTGGGACATACACCTCGTCACGATCAAGTGAGCCAGTGTTAGCATGGTGCCTACGGTGGCTTATTTTCCATGAAAAATAAGGGGTTAAAAGACATGAATGTATAACAAACCCTAAAGAGTCTTCAAGCAACGTATAGTCGCTAAAAGCATGGTGACCGCATTCATGAGCTATAAGCCAAAGACCCATAAACACACATCCTTGAACATACCAATAAATAGGCCAAGCAAGATAAGGAAGAGGGTGAGGTAGCTGAGGGATATAAGTTGAGGCGATATAGTGCAATATTGAGATTGCAACAAGGTCTCGGAACAAATATGAAAAAGATCGAATCATGGATCTTTCAAAACAATGAGGTGGTATGGCCTTCTTGATATCAGCTAGTGTAAAAGGCGGTTTTGAGGTTGGTGCTCGTTTGATAGCACCAACATCGGATTCCTTAACATCTTGATCGCGAGGATTTGAACGGCCACCGGCTCCCATATTTGTTAATTAGAGATGAGTTGAATGGTTGATGAAAACTATAGTCTTCAGTCTCATATATATAGTAGCATAAATATGTCAACCTTATATTAAGCCCGCCTTTGTTTACTATCTAAAGTTTCTATAACGTCCCAAATTTTGTTTTGTTGGTAGTCACTGATGAAATATTAAGTAGGGACAAATTTTGGGTAGTTGAAGGTTTAATATTAAACGTGAGGCACTACCAAATATTCAGTCAGTAGACTAAAATAGACCCACAATGATTGTATATTATAGTAATACTTTTTAATTGGGATGTGATTTGCACACTCCAAAATGTTATTGGGACATTCAAATGTACAAAAAGTTAAAGCACAATATTAATATTATACAAGTATTTAATGCACAGATGGAATGTTCCAATCATTTTTGAAAGTGTGCAAATCAATTCCCTTTTTAATTGGACGATTATCGTCAACAAACTCAAAACTGTTTTTTAATAGTCTTTACTACTCATATTTTAATTTTGTTATATTATAATGATATCTATTATCACGTTAAACATATTGTTGTTACATTTCGATCGGTTATGTAAATTAGTCGGTACTTTTAGTTGCTTACGGTTTTTTATATTTTATTTATCAAATATTTAGATATTAAACGATTTCTTTATAAATAATATATCGATGAAAAGTTCTTGAAATTACAAATAAAGTGAGCCTAATATTCCAATTCTTTCGACTAAAGTACAATTTAATAAAAAAAATGTTAAAATATAATATATGTTTTTTGAAAAAATTAATTATTCAAAACACACCCTGAACTATCTAATAATTTATAAAACCTACCCTTAAACTTTATTTCCTTGCATTTATAAATATATAGATAAATTTAATAAGAAAAATTCAAAACAAACCCCTAAACTATATAATAAGTTACAAAATTTACCTTAAACTTTTTTTTTTCCCAGTTATATAAGAAACTTTATCTTATATACTAAAAGACTAAGCAGTCTTATAAATGTAAATGGGTCTTAATAAATGTCTCATGAATTGATTGTGATATGTAGAGGCTTCATGTGTAAGTACATTGGTTTAAGTTTCATGCTTAAGTGGTAAGTACATATGACCTATACATTTAGTGCCTAATATTGAGTGAGGTGCTTAATATCGAATGTAATTCATTAATGCAAGAGGTAATCTAAACTTTAAAGAATACAAACAAAAAATGTCATTAATGCATAAATTAAACACACCAATTAGTAGTTAGTCTTTTTACATTCCCGTTAATGAGTTACAAATATTTTGTCAACTATAAAATGTGTCAAAAATCACACACAACAAACCACAACTTCCTCCACACAGCGTGCACATTGGGCTACAACTTATTATAGTGGTAAAGTAAGCATCATATCATTTTACTTATTTAACATATTGATTTACATTGTTTTATGTAAATTTCACGTGTGTTTTGTGTGTGTAACAATGTAGGACATAAATGGTGCTTAGGAGGTTTGGTAGTAACATCATCTTCTCTAATGGTTTAAGAGATCCTACACATCGTTGTCTTATCAATTAAGTGGAACATGCACGAACATTTTCACTTTGATAAAAAATGCAATATATTGATTAACTATATTTAAGTTACTAACGATCAACTATATCTAATTATTTTTTGTAGCGCGTCAAGAAGCATTAAAGAGAGAGAATGAGAAGTCACAAAAATTGTATCAAGAATAAAACATGCAAAAGGCCAATGAACAACAACGACAAAGACAACAACAACAAAAACAACGCCGCGGCCACCGGTGGAATGAATACTTAGCATTCATATTAATAGTACGTTACAAATTAAACATGCAATATTTTACTTCATGTAATACCGATAAACGGGCTAATACTATTGATTCGTTAGCAAGTAAGTTTAATGAAAATAATGTGACGATCATTCAATTTTTAGTCAATAATTATTACTACACTTTGTTGGTGCATTTTAATATTTTTGCTCTTAATGTAGTTTTTAGTCTTGCGGTGTGTTAATGTCACTTTCTTAATTAAACGTCTTGGAATATTGCGTGACTTTGATATTTTGTATGACCGTGTAAATTATGTCGATATTACATATTGAAAATGGTAGTATATGATAAAAATATCTTCACACTATCATTTTAACAAAGAGAATCTTCTAAATCGAAGAAGTATATAAAGGAGAAGAAAATTGTGTTTAGTTAAATGTTGGGTCTATTAATTGATTGGAGCGGGTTTATGATTCGGACTTGGGTCATTAGATCTGAGTTTTTATTATACATGTTATAATTTATACTCTTGAATATACTAATTACTTTAATGTTTTATGTTTTTATAGTTTTGTTAAAAAGAAAATTTGTTTTATAGTTCGCTTTTAATAATGTAATTTATTTGAACAACGAAGTCCATCTTTCACAAAAAATGAGAGTTTCAAACATGAACCAAAAATTAGTCCTGAAGATTACGAAAAAAACAATTAGATCCAACATGTTTGCATTGCGTGGGTCCTGAGGCAGTTCAAACCTGTGTGCATCGCACGAGGATAAATATAAAAGGTCTCTAATATTAATGTAATCGCTTCATATTTAAAATAATTTATATAACTTATATATATTAAAAAACTACATGTGAAGAGACTTTTTTTGAATGTAACATCTTGAAAAAAGTCTTCACATATACCTTTTTAA
The DNA here is from genome assembly GCA_030686995.1 of Artemisia argyi. NCBI lineage: Eukaryota > Viridiplantae > Streptophyta > Magnoliopsida > Asterales > Asteraceae > Artemisia > Artemisia argyi. Next base: position 42,333,124 of record CM060691.1, read on the forward strand.
TGTCAATAAACTATTTTAAATGTCTGTCATGCTTAGAAATGTGATACCATCACAACTTAGATATATAATGACGAAAATAAGTGAGAAAGATTACGCTATAAAACTTTATGTGCAGCCCATTGCAACTCAATAAAGTATTTTAAATACGTATAAAGCTTAGCAAATGTGTTGCACCATGACAAATTATATATAAAATGACGAAAATAAATGCGGAATGCTATGAAAACTTCTATACAGCTCATGTGTATCGCACGTATTTTAAATCTATAAAAACTTTATACAGCCCATGTGCATCATTCAAAGAAAAATTTTCAAATATAACAAAATAAACCCTTGCACTTTACGTTTTAGGTTAAAAAAAAAGGCCCATGACATACACAAGTTCAAAGTATCAAATAAAATAGCCTAAATAAGTACCCAATATAACACATCAATAAACTATTTTAGAAAAGGTGTGCTATCATAACAACTTATATAATAGTAAAAATAAGGCCGAAAAATACACTATGAACACTTACATACAGCCCGGTACAACGCACGGGTCTTCAGGACTAATCAAATATTTAGCAAATTTTCTATAAAAAACCAATAAAGACATCTTTAAATAGTGATTAAAGCTTCTTATTTTTCTGTTAATATGTTAAAATTTAACAATTTTGTAATTAAAATATATTCAAATTTCGAATAAAATGAACCTAATATTGCAATGATGTTAACTTACCTACATTTTATAAAGAAATAGTCATAAAATTTTTAAATCAAGTTCTTATTTTCCTGTATGAAGTCAGAATGTTTACAAATGTTTGAATGTTATAGACAGTAATAGATATAATATGAGTAGCATTATGCAATTTAATTATATGAAAACGCATGAAATCAAATTATAGATATATGCAATATTTTCAGTGTAAAAAAAGTAAAATAACTATACGATTTAACTATTCACTATAGCTAGTTTTAATCACGTCTAAACATATGCTAGGTCGACATATAGTAGATAAACTGTTGATGACTGTTATCACAAATCTTGTATCATATCTCAATCATTTCCAGGGTCCATCACTAACGTAATGGCAAATTAAATTACGTCAAAAAAATGGGAGGAGAATAAGTAGAAAGTTGGTTCCCTTCTAAAAAGTCTAAAAGTTACCACGTGTTAACATGTGTCCTTCTTGTTCATTTTGAGTGTAATATTGATGAACAACCGGAGTATTTACGAACATTTGGATATTTTGGAATATTTTTGTATTGATGAACATTTTTATACTAATGAACAACTTGTATTGATGAAATTTTATATTGTGAACTTAAAAAAGACTGATGAACATTTTACAACATAATACACCTTTTTGTATCCTTTGATGAACATTAGGGCTGTAAACGAATCAGACAAACACGAACGAAGCCTTGTTTATGTTTGTTCATTTAATTTTAACCGGACAAATAAATAGACACAAACGCTTAAACGGACGAAATTTATTTTTTATGTTCGTTTATTAAGAAAATGTGTTGTTCATGTTTGTTTATTAAGATACTAAACGAACGTTAAACGAACATAAACGATGAAACATAAATGAATATAGACAAACAAATACAAACTTTATTAAGTTATCCACAATATATTGTTTTATAAGCGTTGTTTTATTTGAATAAACCAATTTTAAAATTATACAATCAAAATATATGATATACGAACATAAATAAATAAATGAACATAAACAAAGATTAACGAACACATAATCAAACGTTCATGGATATAAATGAACGAAGGCGACTTTTGTTAATATTCGTTCATTTAACTAAACGAACGTAAAATATTGTTCAAGTTCGTTCATTTATAAATAAACGAACATAATTGAACTTCTTACTGAACGTACGGTTCATGAAATGTTCACTGAACGTTTAGTTCGTTAAAGCCCTAATGAACATAACAAAATTTTTTTCTTTTGATGATTAATTTTTTTCTTCAAACATTTTTTGATGAACAACTTCCTTGTTAAATATTATTTGATTAACATTACTTGATGAACGATTTTGTGTTCTCCACATTTTTTGATGAAGAAACTCTACTATGATGAACAATTGTAGATTCAAAGTTTTGTTCATCACAATTTTGATTCTTTTCATCAAATATTGAAGGTTTTATGGATTACTAAAGCATTTATATATTCTAATTAACACTTTTAAACTCTAAATCACAAAATTGTTTCATTAAGACATTTCATCGAACAAGTTATAAGTGTTTTTATGAACATATGGATCTCTGGAAATATGATAAAAAAAAAATATTGTGAAAACAAAAAACTAAAGAATTGATGTTAATTTATGGTTTGTTGATCAAGATTTGTTATAGTAATTTTGTTTTACCTCAAATTGAATAAAACCCTAGTTTTAATGAAATTTAATTTCTTGTAAAGGGTTGTAATTTGTAGTGATTGAAGGATTATACGATGAAATTGAATAGATATCGAAACTTAATTTTGTTATTTCTGAATGATTCTTTTAAACCAAATTGGGGTAAAGATTTAGATAAGTTATGAGAGAAAGAAGAAAAAGTTGAGATACATGCGTAATTGCGTTATTAACGAGCGTGGTTACCCGCGCGATGCTGCGGGGATATTTTGTACTAATGTTTTTGGCATTCGTTAAATGTGTATATAAAATTGATGAAAACAATTGTAGCGAAAGTGTAAATATGTTGGAAAAAAAGTATATATATTTATTTGTGCACATTATTTTGTTAACTAAAGTTGTATAAAAAAGATTTATGTCATTTTTGTGTTGCGTGTATTATTATTAATTTTATTGTTATTATTATTGTAATTATTTTTTAAAAGTTCAATTTTTTTTTTTTCTTTATTGTTTGGGTTTTTTACTTGGGCTAGATTTTATGAAATAATTTGTTTGTTTTTTTGGGTTGGGCTGTAAGGCGTTGGCCTTTTATTGCAAGTAATAAAAATCTGGGGTAAACCGACATAGGGTACATAATTTTGGGGATAAGGTTTCTGTTTACTCAATCACACTAATTGCATCAATTATCCATTCGATGGCACCTAAGTTTCCGAAATGCTTGAAGATTGCTCATCAAATTGGTGATAGAAGAATTGAGAAGATTCTTGCTGAAGTGTTTTGTAGAGAGAAGCAGGCGTACAAGGATAATTCGAAGATGTACAATGATATGATTGAAGAGGTGCATGCTAGGATTGTGGAAAGACATGCTATTATTCTGGAATTGAAGAAATTTATGAGGGATCCTGTTTTGGATGAATGTTTGGCAAATCTGAATGATGCAGAGCAAGATGATTTTGCTGAGATTGGTCGTTTAATGCAAATGAGCTATGCTGCTGCTGTCCGTGTTGGTGAGAAGTGCAAAGTTATTAAGAAAATTAGGAAGTCGAAATAAGTTTGTTTGTTTGTTAGGTTTTGTATGGCAAAAAGGTTATGTATGCTTGTGGGTGTGTTCTTTATGTGGTTAGTCTTTTGTATGGTGGAAAGGGCATGTTTGCATCTGGGTGTGTTAGCTAGCTGTAGTTAGTCAATGCCATGTATTTTGGGATGAAGCAAGTTCCAGTATAGCTGGATTATGTTGAATGCCTTTGTTAATATTAATAAAAGCATGGTTTCTTTATATATTGAGCTTTGATATTTATTGCTATATTTGTTTGATATTTATGTGAATGAGGCTAATTGTTTGTGTATATAACAGTTTATGTAAATGGAATATGAAAAACTGTCATGTAGTTATTGGTATTAGATAATTTTGTTAAGTGATTAAGCCAAAGAGGTATAAGAACATGTGATAATCCTGACAATGTATTCCATGTTAACTGTTTCATATTCTTTTTTGTGGCTAGGATAGATTTGTTATATAGCAGCTGTTTTTTTTCTTAGTTGTGTGCCATCTGTGTTTTAAAGTATTTTGGATTCAAAGATTTTGGTACAATTGTTAGAGTAGATCATGTGATGGTTGTACGGTTTGGACTCTAATTTCAGTCTTTTTTGTGGTTATCATATATTTTTGATTTTTGCAAATTTTTTTGAGTTAGGTGCATAAAAAATGTAGCCCAAATAGTTACTGTATCAGTTTAGTTAGTCACACTGTTTCTAGTTCAATTCTTTCTCTATATAAGGAGTGGTTATATGTTTACCAGTGTCACATGTATCTTATAAACTGAGTGTAACCAAAGTGTCATAAAAAAATGGCTTTAACACCAAATTTTGAGCAACTGAAAGAATTATGTGGGTCTTGTGAGGTGAAAGATTGTTTGAAATATCTTTTTATGCAAGAAGAAACTGAGAATGATGGTTTCATTACCAAAATTAGTGGAAAGTGTGATGGTTTATGTGCCAAGATAGCAAAGTTTGCAGAGCTTATTGAAGAAGCGCAATATATCAACGAATTTGATGCAGCTGTTGTTGATGGGTTGGAGTGTTTGGTTGAGGCACAGGTTACAAATGGGTTGATTCTGCAGGCTTTGATTGCTGTTTTGGATGTTGCGCGTGATGCAAGGGCAGAGAAACATCATCATGTGATGGTCATGGAGGTCCATGACTAAGTTTATGAGCTGTAGTTGTGTTTGTGAGCGTGAGTGTTGTTAGAAGTCCATGTAGGTTTTGCTATTTGTATTATATTATGATGGTATTTTGTTGATTAGGAGTGTGTTGTAATGGATGTAAATATTGTTTTCTATGAATAAAACAGATGAGGTTGGTAGTTGTATGTTATACAATGAGTTAAGTGGTTTGTTGCATTAATATATGTAGTTGCATACATTAGTTTGATGCATGAGTGTGATGCAAGCATAGGATAAAATATTAGTATATTATATAAGTTTTTTGGGTTATAGTTTGTGCGAATGGCATTGTTGTAGCCATATAACAAGAGATGCACAAATAGTTGTTACATTCATGGTGTTACATTATGCATATATTTACATTAGTGGTGGCGATAGGGGTTTGCCCTTAGATGGTTCGGATGGTGAAAATTGCACACCTATAGCTGCTCCTGCAATAGTAGTAAAAATATGTTAGTTTTAGTATACTATATTTTTTTTTTGTTTTAATCTTTTTGTTTGCAATTTCACTTACTTTCATAAAGGTGGTTACTCTTTTTTCTTTTTCTTCATATCAGTTGGCTTGTCCTGGAAAAGTTCACGTTTAGCACTTTTTGGATGGGTGGTTTCTGTAGCAGCCGTCTTTGAAGATGTTTCAGTTGTTCCAGGCGTTGGTGGTAGTGTTTTACTAGCTGTTACATATAACGAAGATTGGTATTAATATAAGGATGATTGTATCATTTATTTTTTTTTTCTTTTTGTAAGTTAAGTGTACATACCTGTAAGTAATACCAATGGGTTTTCTGTCGCAGCTGTTTCTTCTTCTGGTTCAGCATTGGGTGGGTTGAATGTAGGCGGAACACCTAATATGAAAAAACAGGTTTGTCATATTTTGGTTTTGTATATAACGTATTTGTGTAATTATTTACCATAATTATTTAAGTTTATTTGATTACCTGAAAGAGTTTTGTCGGATATGATAAGTAATGTAGTACTTTGTGTAAACTCAGTGGTGTCGCCCGTTTTTTCTTGTGTGCTTGAACCTGTTACAGATGTAGTCATATAAAATGTATTCTTTTTTCGTTTATGATGTAGTAAAGATTTTTTTTACCTGATGCTTCTGCTTGAAGGGTGGGGGTCGTTTCTGGTGTGTCTAAAATTTCATTAAAAACAAAATCTGGTGGTCCTTGTTTGTTACTTGTATTGAAGTGGAACTGAAAAATTTGTTTCTGTCCGATGATTGCATTTACCCTGTCTGGAAAATCTTTTGGGTCTGGGTTGTTCAGTGATTTAACCAATGACTCACAGTCAATACCAATGATATCATTTGCTTTGGGTGTGAAGAATGTTACCATCACTGTTTCTGTGTCATCTGTTATATAAGCTTTGAAATTGTATTTGCATACATGATTTACCTTTATTAGATGATTCATTTTTTTTAACTACTTTTATTGATTAGATTTTTACCTGTTAACTGGAATTGACACTGGTCCATGAACTCTACACTCATAAACATCTCCGTTTTTGTCAACTTTGAGTGTACAGGTGTTGCAAGATTTGTAGTACCATTCACGGGATGTGTTCAACCCTGTTATCGTTGCTTCAGAGGTAAAATGAACACCCTGTAAATTTTTTTGGTTGTTCACATTATTGATAAGAGTCTCATTTTGTAAAAGAAGATGTAAATAGATGTTTGGATTGTAACTTACTGTGTAAGTTTTGGGTGTTTGTCGGATAAGTGTCGCAAGTGGAAACCTATTGCGCATCTTTTCCTTCTCTCTGTCTTTGAATGGTTGCCTGATAACTTGTAACGGTGGGTTTAGGTTAAACAGATTTCTGTACCTGTTATATATAGACATTCCAATGAGTAAATTAGGTGTAAAAATATTAAAGTAATAAAATTAGGTGATTGTATCTTACTCTTGCTTGTATTGTTCAAGTTCTGGGATTTTTGGATCAATATAGTAGTAAGTAGCAGGTGTTGCTGAAAGTTGTAGCGTGTTATAGTAACGCGAGACTTTGCATGATGAGACTGCTATTATCACTGGTTTCTCTAATGCATCAATTCCTTCTTTATTAAATGTCTCAGCCATATGACCCCATAATGTTAGCTCAATGGAATTGCCACTGTTTTAATTAAAAAGTGAAAAGGATTATCATAATGTTATTTAGTTTATTTTTAGGAAATTAGAAAATAATTAGGATTAGTGTACTTACTTTAGGTTTTGAATCTCTATTTTTCGTTGAAAAGCTTGAGTTCGCATTGGGTTGCCTACTTTTTCTTTATTTCCAGATCGTATGTAGCAGCCGATATAGTCTGTTTAATTTGGTATAATAATATATTTTAGTTAAATGTTTCCATATAGATATATAATCTAAAGTAAATTTCTCATTACCTGTCAGTACAGGATACATTGTCCTTGTTGTATCATTTGGATCGACGACTCTGTCAGGCAGCTGGTTGTAAGAGATGAAGTCGAAAAAATGAGCTGGAAATCCGTTGTCTGGTATATTTTCAAATTTTGTGAATCTTGTGAACGAAAGTGACGTTGTGTTCTCTAAAGTTTGCTGCCAGTTGTCTGTATCATGGCATGTGAAATCTGAGATCCGGTACGTTTTTCCAGGTATGATAATGGTGGTGAAGTGATTGATTTCACTTGCTTTCATATTTGCTTGTATTGCGTCACCCTGTTTGGATTATACTATTATGTTATATTAAATTGTATATACATAAATTATTTTCATTTTGTCATACATGTAATATACCTGTTTATCTAATAGAATTGAGTGGAAACCTCTATCTGTGATATCTGGGTGGTCTCGGTGTATCCATGAACGATACACTTTCACTTCTATGATTTTGTCTCTGTCTTTTGGCCTGAGGTCTCTGATATTAGATATTGTCATCCTGCATATATGAATATGAAACAACAATTACTTTCATGTCATAAGAAACATTATAAAGTATGAGTAAAAGTAAAGTTAATAATAATAGTAGGCTGAAGTATTCTAAAGTTAGAAAAGCTGATAAGAAAATGTAAAACGAATCTACATATAGATAAATACTCCCTCCGTCCCAATTTATTTGTCCAGTTTTGACTTTTTGAGTCTTTATTTGTCAACTTTGACCGTAAATATTTTTATTTGTGTTACATAATATTTAATGAAAATTATACAAATTAGAAATACACTTAAAACTCAATCTATTCATGTATTTTGCATCAAATATTAAATAACACAAACAAACATATTTAAAGTCAATGTTGCCAAACAAAGACTTTGAAAATCAAAAGTGGACAAATAAATTGGGACGGGAGTAGTAATTAGTATGGACCTCTGTTTCTCTAATTTTGTTTAAAAAATCTTTATAAACTATATTTTTGGTCATGTTTGGTGGGTGTTCAGGGTGAGGTGTCATAAGTATTTTTAAACCATCAGGAGATGTTGCTCGCGATAAGGCAACATACAGTTGCCCATGACCGAAAACTGGTTGTGGGAGGTATATGCCGATTTTTTTTAAAGATTGGCCTTAGCTTTTATTGATCGTCATTGCGTAACAAAGCTTCACTGGGAATTGTTTCCTCTTAAAAATAAATGGATAGTTTGGATCTTTGTGAGTCAAAGGCATTCTTGGAATGTAGATTTTCTCTCCAATTCTTGTGCCTGTAATAATTTCTGCAACAATGAGTTTTGACATTAGATCTTTTACTATCATTCGTGTTCCATTGCAGAGAGCACCTCATAGGTTAACATTTCGTAGTAGCATGATCGGTGCTCCAATCTTTAGCTGAAGTCTGTGAGGTGGTAGTGCTGGGAAGCTGAAAGTGTTTAAGTATTCTGGTGGGTATAGCATCTCAGTAGCAGCGCCATCTCTTCCAACCGGTATGGCTTCATCTGAACTCATGTATGTCGTAATATCACCTTCCAGGTCTGATAAAACTTTTTCATTTATCATGTCGGCAGTTTCATTTTTGGGGCAAACAATTGTTTTTTCTTGCAAGACACTGGTTGTTGGGTTTTCAAGTGTATCTTTATCGTATATAAAATTAATTAGTGCTTGTAATCTGTCTTCACTTTCAGGGATCTGATATTCAGGAGGAACTGCAACCCAGCTTGCATCATTTGGTTGTACCTCATCCGGATCTCCAATCATGCCATCACCTATGCCAAGCAACCAAGAAGAGAAATCATGTATCTTTTGCCTTTCATCTTCATCCAGGTTAGGTCGTGACACTCTCATGTTTTTCTTAAGTCTGTACACTTTGAAATGTTTCCAGAGGTATGAATGAACAATCGATGCCCCAATTATTTGTGATCTTGAGCCATTCTTTTTTACTAGAAGCGTTTGCCTGAAATCCCCACCTAACATGACTGTTTTTCCACCGAATATTTTTTCTGGCTCATTAAGTATATCTTTTAGAGTTCTGTCTAACGTCTCAAAGCAGCGCCGATCATTCATGGGAGCTTCATCCTACACTATTAGTTCTGTCTCCATTAAGAGTTTAGACATCAGCGTGTTTTTTTTTTTATGCTGCACATCGATTCGTCAGTTAATTCAAGAGGCAGTTTAAATCTTGAATGAGTTGTTCTTCCGGACGGTAATAACAAAGACGCGATTCCTGAAGATGCAACAGCAAGTACAATTTTCCCTTGAGAACGCAATTTGTTGATTATTGTTTTCCAAAGGAAAGTCTTCCCTGTCCCGCCATGACCGTATAGAAATACTGTTAGAACCCTTGCTTCGAATATCTAGGACAAGTTATATTGAAAATATAAGAGATAAGTAGAGAGAGAGAGATAGAGAGAAGAGAGAGGAATGGGAACTCTTGTGTGTGAAATGAATAACTTTGATATTACCAAGAGAACCAACCTCTAAATGAGGCCTTACATGGGTATTTATACTTGTAGTCTAGGGCTTCACATATCTTTGACCATATTACATAACTAGCCCTTAGACTTTATACAAGCATGAATAATACACATAAACTTAATAAACTAGCATTTACTAACTATTACATGAATATATTTAACTAACTGTTTGACTCAATAATGATCGTCACTTTTAATGCTAACAATCTCCCCCTAAGGGACGATCATTGAGATCTCCCTTTGATTACGTAAATGATCAACACTTCTAATGCTAACAATCTCCCCCTAAGGGTGATCATTGAGATCTCTCTTTTGTGACTTTGATCTTTGATCTTTGAAGCTTGTTCTTTTTGAACTTTGAGTCTTTGTGTAATAGTTTTGCTAGTTCCTTTGTTCCAATCATGCTTTGTGATCTTTCTTGCCTTTGATCATCATCTTCAAATATGGATATCTTTACGTCTTTTCCAACATGCTCATACTTTGTTTGACTTTGAATCCTTGTGAAGTTCTCTTTTCATTGACTTTAATCTTTGTTTCTTTAGTTTGTAGATTCTTTGACTTTGACTTAGAAACGTTCTGAACTTTGCTTTGCTTTGATCTTTGAAGAGAGCTTTGCAGGGTATGAGCATGTGGATCTTTGAGTGATGGTAACGGTCTTTCTTCAAGGAACATTCATCAGTACCTGCATAAAACAGTTAGCAATAAAGCATCCGGTACTTACAGGTTCGGAATTAGAGATTGTTAACAGCATAGTGTGAAAACTCTCTCTAACCCTTGCCAAGGCCGTTCCTGAACCAGATACCCCCGAGAGGGCTTACAAGATCCACCGAAGTACATCAATGATTCAGGTGAGTTGCTGGAGATCACCCCACAACTGTAGACCGTTTGAGACATAGTAACCATCATGATAGATAAGGCAAGATCCGTAGATCTCATAAAGACTCTTACAACTTGTGTCCTTTTTGGCGAACACAAGTGTATTCATAGGAAGTGTATCCTAAGAGATCTTTTGATGAATCTCATGGCTCTAGACTCGATAAGTGCATAATTTGGTTTCCTATGCGGAGACTAGGGGTGGGTCTCCTGCTTCAATATCAACCATCTCTAAGAGATAAGTTGATAGATTACATCGGTTCCCCGTGAGAATGAAACAAATATCTTTTAAGAGATACCTGAGTGGCTAGAAGGTTTAGTGCAATGCGTCACTGGGTCCATGACGTCTTGTCTTCAATACCGGTGTCACCTTAGTAACAACCAGTAGCATATGAGTTGAACCCGGTGTTTGCCCTAAGGTTGAACATTTGGAGGGCTATTTCTTTTCACCCTTTTCATTTGCTTTTCTTTTTAATTCTTCAACCCCTTCTTTCTCCTTTCATTCTTTTCTCCTTTTTTCAAATCATACCTAAGGACTTCTAATTCTAATCTATTGGAATTGTCCTTGGGTAGATCCCTCCGGCTCTGGCGGATCATAGGACGGTTTTTCCTAACCTTAGTCACCTTATAACTCCATGACTATCCTATAATTGCCATCAAACCATTTGTGAAAATCTCTCAAAGTGTTTATAATAATAAAACATACTTTGTTAACACTTCGAGAGTTTTGCATTTCATTTGAAGGACTCCCCCTTCACATGTGCTCATGGATTTTTAAGAAATTTGCACATGCGTGAGGAGTTTGCACTTTTAAATTGATTCACTTTCAATGAACACAACCGATTCGAGACACGCTTACATCACTAGTTAGACTAGCTTGAAGTTATTACCCGGCCTGGTCATATCCACAGAAAGTTTCTCGAAGCGGTACATTTCTACTAAGACAAATCCTTTTCGAGACATGCTTAAGTGGCTAGTTAAAGAGTTCCATTGTCAGCTTTTAGGTGACAACTAGCTCTAGTAACTAACTTGATGTTATTACCCGTCGAAGATAAGTCTTTTCAATTACTAACTTTTGTTGTTTCGTCAATTCTTGGGTCATTTCTGAGTCGAGCTCGCATGAGATTCAAGACGATCACATTATAATCACGTCTTCTCCCCCTCAAAAATAGCATATCCATGGTATTTTTGATACCAATTGATTAAAACCTTTTCTTTTTGGATAGCTTATGGGAGAAACGGATGTTTGTAAATTCCGAATTAGTTTCCTTTAAGCATGATTTTTTTGGAACTTCTTTTTATTACTCCCCCTCAAAAATAGAACATTTTGATTAAATTAAGCGATTTAAGGATTTGAGGGAGTAATATCTTGAGCAACATCGTGAAAAGTTTTGAAAACCTTTTGAAATATGTTTCAAAATTTTGCTCAAAAATTAAGAAGACTTTGATAAGCTTTTTTGTGAGAAGTCTTCCTATCTTTTAGGATTGTCACACATAAATGTACAACAGGGTCCTTTCTTTGAAAATCGCGGGTTATACACTGTTATGTGTGCATAAGCCATAATGTTTTTAGGATAAGTGCTCAAAGAAAATGTAAAACCTTTGTTTTGATTTAAGCACTTTCCTTTCTTTGAAGAACGAGTCCTTAGCTGAAATACTAAGAAGTCATCATTGAAGCCCGGGTTTCGTACTGAAGTATACGAAAGCCATCTTTGAAGCCCGGGTTGTAAGCTGAAGTACTTACAAGCCATTATGATTTTGGATTAGACAACAACTTTTGGAACCCATTTAAGCACGGCGCCAACTGGGTTACCATATTTTGAAATCCATTTGTAAGTTGTGTCAATCCGAGACAAAGAAGTTGAATTCCAACGAGGACTGAAAACTGGTGTTTCATTTTGAAATAAAGCTCGTGGAATCAACGGTGATTTAAAACTCTTTTGCTTTTGAAAGTTGTTTGAGAAACTCGGTGTCTCTCTTGGAGTTTTAAAACTTGAATAAGAAGTTCTCCATCCATTGTTGAAACTCGGCGTTTCATTTCGAAAATTCGTTTTTGAGATGAATGGAAACCTTCCAGAATTAGGATTTTTCCAAGCATAGCCATTCCTTTGTTGTAGCGGAAGCATTTCAGAGTATGAATATTTCAAATGTTTTGAACGGCTTTGCTTTGGTTTCCACACTGGCTTTACCGGAGTAAAACGAGAGTATGGAGTTTGAAAACCTTGATTCTTTTCTTTTAGAGCACTTGCATTTGAAACCGTTTGAGGAGTAAATGTTTCAGAAAAATTAGATCTCTTTGAAAACTTCCTTCCTTTTTGCAAAGAATAGGTGGTAAATTGAGAAACCTTTTTCGAAAACGGTTTAGAAGATTCACCCGTGTAAACCTTCTCCGAAACACTTACTTGTGGATTAGACTCGTTTGAAACATGAGATTTTCCTTTTGACCGGTTAAGAACATCAAACTTTGCTTTTAAGGCATTGTATGACGTTCTCAAATCATTGTATTCTTTTTGAATAGAAAGATGATCTGACGATGCCAGTTTTTCTTGTAAAGAAGCATTCTGATTTTCAAGATGTGCAAAATATTTTTCATATTTTTCTGTTTCAATTGAAAAATCATTTTTGGCATCACCAAAATCCTTGATATGTTGTGCAATCATTTTTTCCAATTCAACAATTTTCTTTTGAAGCACAGACTTTTCTTTTTCAAAAAGATGATTTGGTGTGATCTGAGAGTCAGATTTGTTTGAAGTTTGATTCTGAACTCTTGACCGCTTAATTGAATCAAACAAGTTTTTGTAAGTCTGTTTCAAATGCTCATTTTCTTTTTGTAATGATGCCACAGTATGTTCCAGTTCAAGAATTTTTGTATCAAGTTCATCGAAATCAAACTTGATATTGGTATCATCACAATTTTCTACAAAAATCTTTTCTTTTTCTTTAAGCACTGATGGCAAAGAGTTTTCAGAAGACATTTTCTCATTCTTCTCTTGCAGTTTAAGTTGGAAAGAGATACTTTGTGCTTCGAGTATTGCAAGATGTTTCACAAAGTGAGCAGTTCTTTTTGACAATTCTGCTTTGACATCAGTTGCTTCTTGTGAAAGCTCGGTGATTTTCTTTTTGAGACAAAGATTTTCAGATTTCAAAGAAGATGTTTGTTCAAAATTCTCATTCACTTTCTCATGGCAAACAGATTTTGATTTGAAAGACTCTATTTGATTTGTGAAAAATTCCTTTTGAATGTCAAGCATTAAGCATTTTTCATCAAATTCGTCTTCAAGAGAGTGGACGTACTTTAAATCTTCTCTCATTTCAGTGACAAGATGTTTTTCAAAGTACTCAAAACTTAATTTGAGATTTTTCACATGAGGTTCAATCTCATCTTTCAAAATCTTTTTGACTTCAATCTTAAGGCGTTCATCTGATGAAAGAGGATAAGAGAAAATACTGCGATCGATGTCTACTTGCTTAAACCAAATGGCCTTTAACGTATGCTCAATGTGATGTTTAAGATTACAAAATTGTTTCCTTGCTTTATTTTGCCATAACGTAGCATCATAAGTAGCAAGTTGAGCTTCTTTGAAAAATCTTCTCACATTTGTGTCTTTTCTTTTGAAAGGTGCTTTTGGAAAATCTGTCATTTGTAGACCACCATACACAAAGCCGTGATACGAGAGTGGGTTTTTTGTTTGTTTTACTTTCAAACGTTTTTCCTCTTCAGATTTTAAAATATCTTGAGACTCAAACAAAAGATCATCTGACAATTCTTTTCCCATATCTTCAGCGTTGTACAAAATAGGTGTCAGCTTTTTCACTTTGTTTAAAAAACACGGTTTTCCATTTTCCAACTAAGCACTATTTTCAAAACCAATTCCAGATGTTTGTTTCTCAACCTCCTCATCTTTAGTAGGCAGCATGTTGAATGTCTGAGAAGTCTGTCCCAATTTTTGAAGTTTGTTTTCAAGATCGTTTGTTCGTTTTAAAAACTCTTTGTTTTCATTCTCAAGTTTTGTGTTTACAATCTCAAAATTTGATGTGGTTTTCTGAAGCTTTGAATTTTCACTTTTTAAATCATTGTTCTCTTTTAAAAGCGCTTGAACCTTTCTGTTGTTAACAACCATTTGAGTATCCGGATTTTGAATGGAACGCTTTTCACGAAGAACGGCTTCTCTATAACCAACTTCAAGTTCTTCATTTCTCTTTAAAAGTGGTTTGACAGACTCTCCATACATTTCAAACTTTTGAGCTTGAGATTTAAGGTTTGAGTTTTCAAATTCAAGTTCAGCTTTTCTTTTTGTTACATTTTGAAAACCTTTTTCCATTTCTTTAAATCTCTCAAGCTCTTTTGTCAATGAGACATTCGTTTGCTTAGCTTTACGATTGTCCTCTTTGCACTTTTCAAGTTCATGTTTGAAATTATTGATTAATGAAGCAAATAAAGCACGATCTTGTTCATAAGAAGATCCATCCTGGGCAGGCTCACCTCTATTAGGATCCATATCTGGAGTATCAAAAGTGATATTGCTATCATTTTGTTCCTCCACATATGTGTCACTAATAGACTCAGAATGCTCAGGATGTGTCTGATTATGAGCAAACACATTATCAAACACAACATCATTATTGTTTGAATGTAGTACCTTAGTAAATATCTCTGTGTCTGATGAAGGTCTGATATGATTATCTTCGGTGTCCCAAACAGCTTCATTCCTTTGAGTACCATCAGCATCCGAATCATAGCTAGGACTGCTGCTTTCAACCTGCTGTTCTGAAGATGAATCATTGCCTGTGAAAAACAAACTGACATCTGATGCATCACCCTCATTGACTATTTCCTCGTCATTTTGAACATCTTTCTCTGTCTCTTTTTCAATCACCTCAGTTTCCTTTAACTGCATCTCTGTTTCCTTCTGCTCTTTTTCCCGTTTTAGCTTCGCAATCTCATTCTTTGAAGTGCTTCTTTCTTTTTCATTAGAATCCCTCTTCTTTTTCTGCATCTCCATCAGATGAAGTGATCTTGCATTAAGCACTGTTTCCAGTCTGTACATATGATTAAGCAATTGATTGCTAAAGACTTCAACTTCTATGCTAGTGAAGTATTTTTTCCATAAACTGCTTGATGATTCATAATCCCAAGAATTCTTAAACGCTCTAAAATCCATGGTCATGAACCATTTTAACTGTGTCTTGAGCTCTCTAAATCCTACCATGCAATCACTTCCCTGTTCAATTTGCTTTTCAAGTTGAACTATGTTGTTTTGAAGATTCCTTTTGAAGGTAACAAAGTCCATTTCAGATCCGAAGAGTGTCTCAAAAGTTTTAAGAAATGATAAACCAAATAATGGTTGACGTGCTTCTGAGAGAGCCACACAGTGATGCTTAACTGGTGCAAAATGTATTAAACAATTTTCTTTGGAGTGCATTGCGGGCTTTGTCCTTACTTGTGTCTCTCTTTCATTTTGCTCTTGTTCCATTGTTTAACGATATGTGATAAAGTTGATCTTAGGATTTTTTTTTTTTTTTTAAACTTGTGTAGATGAATGGATCTTTCCAACGAAATAGGAGGTGTGTTTGATCGTCAAAAATTTCGAAACTTAGGTAGGTTCTCGAAAATTTTATGTGATTTCGAAACTTTAGAAAGATTGTGAAACTGTGGTTTGCGAAACTCTGGGATTGCGAAAATCTGTCTTTGTGAAACTTAGGATTGCGAAACTCTTGAATTTCGAAACTTCTGATTGCGAAACTTTTGATTGCGAAAGTTGAAGTTCTCGAAACTTAGGGTTTGCGAAACTCAGGTTCTCGATAACCGAAGATCTCGAAAACTAAGGATCTCGATAAGTTCTGATGTTCTCGAAAATCTCTGAAGTTCTCGAAAAAATTGAAAATTCTCGATAAATTCCAAGATCTCGATAATATCTGAAGTTCTCGAAAATCTATGAAGTTCTCAATAAATCTGATGTTCTCGAAAATTATGACTTTTTCGAAAACCCAATTTCACAAGAAATTTCGAAATTATACAATTTCGAAATTTAGCCCGAAAGTCGAAGTAATTTCTTTCTTATACAAGAGAGAAAATACCGAGTATCCAACGGTGAGCACGAACGGAGCCTTTTCTTGTGTTCTCGAAAACTTGGCAAAATGTGATTTCGAAAAAACACTAAATTTTCGAAATGTAGACAGTTTTGAGAATAAGCTTAAAGCACACCCAAATGACTTTTGCAATCCAAGATTCTTGTACTTCTAGGCTAAAAAACACCAAAACTTGAAGAAAGTTCAAAACTTGATGATTTTTATGAAACTTTTTCGAGATTTAGAAAACAAGTACAAGAACCAAATCGAGTTTTTTAAGCAAGAATTTTTCAAAAAGATTGAAACTTTCTTGTTAGAGAAGGTTTATAACACTAGTTTGTAATAAAAAAAAGTGTTAAAAACCAAAAAAAACAAGAAAAGTAAAAAATTTTGATAATAAATTCGTGATAAAAGCTTAAAAAACACGAAAATAACAAACCCTCAACCCTCCTAAATCATTGTTAGGCTCTTGATACCACTTGTTAGAACCCTTGCTTCGAATATCTAGCACAAGTTATATTGAAAATATAAGAGATAAGTAGAGAGAGAGAGATAGAGAGAAGAGAGAGGAATGGGAACTCTTGTGTGTGAAATGAATAACTTTGATATTACCAAGAGAACCAACCTCTAAATGAGGCCTTACATGGGTATTTATACTTGTAGTCTAGGGCTTCACATATCTTTGACCATATTACATAACTAGCCCTTAGACTTTATACAAGCATGAATAATACACATAAACTTAATAAACTAGCATTTACTAACTATTACATGAATATATTTAACTAACTGTTTGACTCAATAATGATCGTCACTTTTAATGCTAACAAATACCAACTGTTGTTGTTTCTGCTCAGATGCAGTAATTATTAGGTCGTAAATGGCTCTTTGTTCAGGATTTAGTTTTCTGACAGAAACAGCTGCCTCTTCTTTTAGTTCGTTACGATTATAGTTTTTTTCTTCCATTAGAAGCTTATTTTCAAGGTCTTGTAGCAACTCTGGTGGAGGCAGTGGTAGTCCAAACTCTTTTATTGATCTAGAACAGTTGTTCAACATCATTTCTATTTCATATAAAATATACCCTTTCTTTTCTGGATCATTGACATGCAAATTTCTAACATGCGACATTTCGGACGCTCTAGCTGGTATGTCATCTCCCATAATCTGCCAATGCTTTTCCCAAAGAGATACTGGATTAGTAACTTCACAATATACCAGGATCTGAGTAAAAAGTGTACGTATCTTTGATGATGATGCTGATAAGGCTGCTTCTTCTAATGCTATGACCCATTCTCGATCGTCATCAAGTAGGCCTAGAGCTTCACATGCTGCACGATTCGTAGGAAATAGTTGTTTGTTGACGGTACGCACGTCATCGAACGATTTACATCCTTTCTGGTGGCTGAGCAGCATGCGAAAGTAAAACAGATCGCCTGCAGCTGGGTGAACGTAAGCGAGACGGCCGATTGAATATTTCGTCTTCACTTTTCTACGACTTTATCTCTTTGAATCTTCATGCCAAACATATTCCAAAGGGAAATCTAGGCATGTTAAATGTCTGCCATCTTCATACATCGTATTATATGTGAACCATTCTGTAATTGTTGTGAGCTTTCTTCCATCATCTTCGACAACACGGTGTAACGGTTCTTTATCACGAAAACTTAAGGTCTGCATGTCTTTAAGATGAACAGCGAGAATCCGTACCGCTAGTTCCCTATGATGGATAGGGAATTTGAATATTCTCCAACATGCTTCATGTGGACAGATAAATCTTCCATCAATGAAATTTTGAATTTCATCTACTTGTACTTTTGGAGGCGCTGTCGATGTGCTTGGATCACCAATTGGCTTGGTGATTTTTGCAACAAATCGATCTGTACCTTTCGAGATATATTTGAAAAGATACTTTATCAACATACTCCAGCCACAATATTCAACATTTATGTGGGCATGGAATATGAGACAAAGTAAATGGTTATAAGGTACGACATAGGTGTTATCCAACTTAAAATCGCCTTTTTGCACATAAGCTGACGTCTTTCTTCTTTGATAGTGTATGTGGCCATTGCTATCGAAGTACGTATTGTCGTTGTATTTTTTTGGAAATTTCTTTGTACAAAAGCCTTCCTTCATACATGGTGCTCCTGGTTTAGCGTTTCCACACGAACCATGCATCATCATTTCGGCAACAACTCTATAACCTTCAGGATCAGATGATCTATCAGGTATCTCTGCTGTTATAAAACGGTCTACGTGTTCTGATTCTTGTATTCTGTCCCTAGAATCTATCCATAACAATGTGTGGCAATGTGGAAGGCCACGTTTTTGGAATTCAATAGTATATAGAACTGCATAACAAAATTAACATAATAAGTGAATAACACTCAACTGTATTTAGAATTATGTTTTTTAATAAACAATTAGTTGTATATGTATATCTAGAAAAATAATTAAAATTATTGAAATATGCGTACCGCCAGTACATCGACCGAATATTCTTCCTTGTTTTAGGATTTTTATGAAATCTTCAACCTTTTGCTGGAAAACCCGATCTATGATATCAGCTCTATCTGATGGAGTAAGATAAGGGTATCTTTTCATTCATCTTTTTATCTCTGGCCAGTTAACGTTGCATGTAAAAGTTATGAAAAACTGCTGATTGCCTAAGACACGGCAGATGGCAAGTGCATCAAGGTAATGACTGTACATGTACCTTGGTCCTCTGTAAAGCTTGATGGAAGAATAATTTTCTTCCCTATCTCAGATCCAAAGTGGTCTCCCCTTGAAATCGCGTCACATATACAAGACAAACATTCACTTCTGATGTTATTTTGCTTGGATCGTATGAAATCAAGACGGTCTTGTTCTAGGGCACAGTAAACTGATACAACATATTGTTGAAACAGTCTACCACTTCTAAAAATCAATCCATATTCATCGAAGCGTTCATGGAGCTGGTACGTATAGTATGCGTTCATAGATAATTTTGTCCTTTTCCGTCTTCCATTAACACTTCTTAGAGTCATCTCTGTGTTAAATCCTGGTTGGCCATATACAAACAAAAGGGGATATTGAAGAGACATGTATGAGCTGTGAAGTTTGTTGATTCTCTTAGGACGTCTGTCTCTATATTCTATGATAACATCGTAGTCTGTCTTTGTGTTCGTGCCACTTTCAAATACAATTGCACCTAGAGTTCCAGATGAAGGTAGCTGATATTGGTGAGCACCAACCACATTGTATAACTGAATTTTCAAATCAGTTATATTTCCTTCATTACATTTATCTCGTTCTGTTCTAAAAGTCTGCACCAACTCGTTGTGCTCATCCAGGATCTATATTAAACGTTGAACGATTTCAGGTTTTAGATTGCTTTTGTCTTCTCCACCAAAAATTTTCATTCTGTTTTCGACTTCATTCTGTGTATCATAGAAATAAAGTTGCAGAAATCGTGGGTCATCATTCTCCTTTGGGCATAACGTACCTATCCAGTGGTAAATTTGCCCTGAAATTTTGAAAACATATGGCCCTCTTCCATTGTTAACTGAATCATCAATTTGTGCACCAAAAGATGTCATACTAAACATCTGGTTGTATGCACGAATATTATCCAAGAAATGTTTATCCTTGAATAACTATTTGAAATAAAATGGAGGATTTAACTCCTTTGGCAGGTAAACTTGTCCATCAGCACAACACCGAGTATATTTGATTCTTTTGCTGTTGCCTTCTTTTAGTCTTTCTCCATACCAAACGGCTGCATTGCAGCATTGGCATGCCAAGGAACAGTCGCCCAAATCAATGTACAAATCGGAAACCTCTGCATTTATAAATTTTAAAAAATATTATTAGTCTTTCATTTATTTTGCTAAACTGTTGATGCACACATAAAAAGAATTAAAAAAAATGAAACATTTTTTTTTTTTTTTTACCTTCGTTCGATGGTGTTGTTGGCTGATTATTTTCATTATTGGTTTTATAAGGGTTCTTTGATTCTTTCATTTTTTTAACCAAGCAATGAATATCAACATTATGTTTAGATTGCCGTCTGGGGTAAGACGTATTTTGATTATTGTGATGTGCACTTTCTTTTCTTTGTCTTTTTTTCCCTGACATAATATAACAAAAAAATAGGAAGCTGTGTTATTATATAGTAAAAAAAAAAATTAAAAAAAATAAAAATAAAATAAATATAAAAAGAAAATAAATAAATAAGTAAATAAATAAATAAAATAGAAAGAAAATAAGAGGTAGTGTTTACCTGAATAGGTCCGTGTTGTTGATGTATCTTGAATAGGATTCTGAATATGGACACAACTTGTTTCTGGATCATTGGATGTGTACACAGGTCTTTGCGCAACGTCTGTGGCTGAATAGTTTGACTGTCCATTAGGGTTCATGTACATGGAATAGCTGTTCATCATACTTGTGTCATAAGTTTGGCTGAATTGGAGTTGGTCACAATTTCCTGAGCCACCTATATTTATGATACATGTTAAAATGTCAGTACACATATATATCTACACATGTGTCAAATGAAAGTAGAACTTACCGTGCACGTCATTACAATTTTGACACTCAAGTGAATTGCAGGATGAGCTCGCAGAATCAGGAAGTGGCATACATTGTTGGACACCATGAGATACGAAATCGCCAAAGGTATTAGCAAACTTCCGAAATTCTGAAGTAGTGTTAGTCATTGAACATTGGTGAACAGGATTTAGGTCATAGGCATTGGTGAAGCCATTAATGCACACACTATTTGTGGATCCTAATACATGAGTACCTGCATTTAATGTACATTAAAATTGATTTTTAGGGTTTTAAAAGTTTGTTTTGCTTTTAACTTCCAAACCTGTAAAATGCTTACCATGGCTGTTTTTATAAACATTTGAGTCGTAAGAAGGATTCACCATAGATTGATAGGGTGAATGAACATATATATTTTCATTTTTTTTATAACGTTCTTCGGTTTCTGCTATACCTGAAAAGAATGTAAATAAGTTTACTTTTATTTTCTTTACACATCTTTTAAAAAAATATTTATCAGAAAATGAATGTTACCTTTAAGTTTTTTCCGTTTACAATATTTGATGTAGTAATTAGCAGCATCCTTTTTTTTTTTTTTTTTTTTTTTTTTTTTATGTCCATTGCTGTTATCGTTTATTGATAAACACGAAGGTGTGTTGTATTGACTTGCAGTAACTAAATCGGTTGTTACTAATGGTTGCATTTTTGTAGGGTCAGAATAATGATACCAAGAAGATTGCGGCAACATGGATTGGGTTAATGGATTGTTTGGTTGATGTGACATTCCACCCTTTCTTGGATCATTATGTTTGAGGTCAGATTTATATTTTTTAAATGATTTTGATGATTTTATTATTCTACGTTGTCTAGCCATACTATCTAATTTACAAAAGTGTTTGGCACAAATATATATTGTACACAAAAGTTTAATGCAATAACAAACATAAGCAAACAGTAAACATGTAACATTAATTGTGAAGCAGTTTTTTTTGTTATATATAGATTCAACTAAACAGTTAGTAAGCATATCTACCATAAGCTGAAAAAAAAAAAAAAAAAAAAAAAAAAAAAAAAAAAAAAAAACATTAGAATAAGTACCTATTATATAGGTGCTTAAACACAGCTTATGTTTGACAGGTATTGTTAATCTACTGGATGCTAACTGGAACCAAAGGAAGCAATAACAACCTCGAAATAGAGAAAAAAATAAAAGGAATAACCATTTGTAAAGTTCTGAAATGAATATATATATATGTAATGACATCAACTTACAGTTCACACAAAGATTTGATATGCAGAAAAGATACTTTTTTTTTGGATTTCATGTATGTTTGTAATCATAATATGACAAATATAACCTTTCTATAAGAAGTTTCTAGTGTCACATGAGGTATTGTATATGTGTCAACAATCAACACCATCAAACAATTCTCAACAGTAATCCCATGACATTACGGGGTAATTACAGTGTGCTACAGTGATGGGAACAGTTTTCATACAGGAGATTAGGAGAAAACCCCGTAATAATTTGTACCAAAATACCATGTGACCTCGTACGATTTGTGTACTCATCCAATGCAATGCAGACTTGTGGCACTTTAGTTGAATAAAAAATTACATGAACCTTCTAGTTTTCAATTAACAACCACGTAATACGTTTTTTTGCAATTAACAACCACGTAATACGTTTTTTTGCACCATTTGTACACACTTTTAGTATATATATATAATACTTTTACCTTTTTAGACTTAGGTTATGTTTGGCAACAACTTGTTTGAAGCGTTTAAGAGCGATAAGCGATAAGCGACAAGCGGTAAGCATTATCTTGCTTGTTTGGCAACACATCAACAAGCGTCTGAAACATGATTAACCGCTCCAATCTTAAATGCTTCCTGGAGAAGCAGCAAGCGATAAGCGACAAGCGGTAAACATTTACTTGTTTAACACTTTATAATTACAGTTACAACTACATTACCAAACACGTTTTTACTGCTACTGCTTACTGCTACTGCTACGTGTCGCCAAACATAGCCTTATTAGGAAGTGAATTTTTCTCCCGCTTTCTAAGATCATGGCCCAACAAAAGCGAGCGACCTTTACAAACCCAACAATTTTTGCTTCAAACCCAAAACCAAATCCAAGATCCAGTAATATCGATTGTGCTTCAAACCACCAAATCCTAAACAAAATCCAAGATCCAAGATACGGATCTTTGTGCGTGGGTTAAAAGGTGCTCCGAACCCTTGTTTTAACCTGATTAATTGTAGTAACTAAATAAATGGTCTTGTAACAAAATTTGTGCAATACCACATCGATAACACCATCCGTTAATTAGGCCAAGTCTTTTTTATTATTTTATTAGTATCAAAATTTTAATATGTTGTATTTCTATGTAGAAATGTAAATGCATGGATTCTTTGAACAGCTCTTTATAACATGGTTAACTTTAGTAACTAAATGACCATAGAATGTTCTAATCTAATATTAATGATAATGTTTACATACAGTATGTAAAGCAAATATTATGGTAAGCAAATTGTATGAAATGAGAGCGTAATTATGCATAGTTTGGATATGAATATGTATAGTTATTTGTTTAGTAGTGATTATGATCTTATGATGACCTAGATGAAGTATTGATGCTAGTAATGCCATGGGTGCTTAGAAAACGCACCAATAGTCAAGTTATGGGTGCCGGCCTAAGAGACGCATCACAGCTATGTAGTGTGCCTAAGAGATGCACAACGAGAGCTCCCATACATGACATCCTTTGTGAATGACTTGTGCTTGATTGATGGTGAACGATGGTGTTATTGCTTGATTGATGGTGAACGGTGGTGTTATCTCCCTTGGATTGCAACTTCGATGAGGTGAAAATCATCCTTGAGGTAACCCTAGTCGACTTCGGAAGTGAATGATAAGAAGTGACTGAATTAAGGCTTGAATTTATAAGCTTCGCTGGGCTCGACTTCACTACGACGTAGGTCTAAGTGCGCCTCTACGTCATATACGTCTCGTACTAAAATTGCTAAAAAATCTTCATTAGCTACATCATAAAGCTAAGTGGTAGTCTACGCCGTAGAGTTCATGGCGATTGGTGGTCAACAAGTCTTCATTTCTCTTACGTCGTAAATCAACATACGCTGTGACTCCGTATATGCTAAGTTAAGATTTTGCTTCAAAGCATCTATTGACTACGGCGTAAAGTATATTGCCTCTTTACGACGAAGATGCTTGTTTTCCAGAATTCTAAATCTTTTCTTCAAGCTTTATTCAATCTTCGCGTCTTTCCGTTTCAAATGCTTATATATTTCCTATTATGCAAGTAGGAAGCAATTAAGAACTAATCTTATTCAAAAGAAAGAAATATGAGCAATAAACATGGGTTATTGATATAAACACAATTACGTACATTTTTATATATTTCCTGTAAAATTAACTTAATTATAATTTCACACATTTCTTATACAATATATACTAAACGAACTTTTTTGTTATTACAAAACATGAGTGATTGAGCTGAGGCGTTGCACTACATACGGTTTTCCCTAAACTGGAACGTGTTACTAGAAAAAAAAAGAGACTAGTTTGGGGTTCACACAGTTGATGATTATAACCTCCCTATTTTCTTGTCAACTTACCTTAAACCGTCTAGCTATGAGCAGCATGTTTTAAAACGTGAGTTGACCCGGCCGATTGAACTGTGAACCGGTAAGGTGACCCGAAGCCAATTTTAAGAAAGAAAAAACCAGATGAACCGTGAACCGAGAGCTCGGACAGGTCGATGAGAAAACCGGTTTTTAAAATATTGATGAGGAGTTGTCCGGGGCATAACTTTATGCATATTACTTCCAAAGCTGCATTTTGAAATTCACTGCATTTTCTAATTCATTTGTGTTCATACCGTTTCTAACGGGACTCCTTAAATTATTTCTTAGGGGTGTTTATTATGAACTTATAAGCATATTAGCTTATATATGTAAAATAAGCCTATATTAAGTGTTTAAGTAAGCTTATATAAGGAGTTTGTAATAAGCCCAAACTTTGTGGCTTATTTGAGAAAGAATGGGCTTTTATAAAGATATTATATAAAAAGACTTTTGTACCTTATTTAATAATTACACTATTTCAATGTTTATGTACTTTTTGATCATTTTACCTTATTAATTTTAATAAGATAAGCCAAACACTTAATAAGGACTTTTGAGCTCATGATATATAAGTCATTAGCTGCTCATATAAATAACATAAACATAAGCCTAATTTATAAGCTTAGCCAAACATCCCTTTATTGTAAGAAAACTATAAAGGAATTTAGTGTACTTTAGGGAAATGTTTTTGAATAAAAAAAAATTAAGAAAAAAGAAAAAAGAAAAAAAAAAGAAAAGAAAAGTAGTTTCAAAAATTGGGTGGTTTTACCCAAAACATGGTATGAAGTTTGAAGAGTTCTCTTAGAGCACAAGGTATGTTAACTTTAAATTAAACCTTTAACCCACTCCAAGTCAGTGTCATCTTAGCATTTAACCTTTCACTCTTGGCTTTAACTTGGTAGGGTGGTATAGTTAACTCACTTTAACTCAACAAGTTAAAGCTTAACGCAACATTAACGTGAGGGTTGGTGTGGTTAACTCACCTTAACGCAAGCAAAATGATTTGATTTTTTTTAGCCCTTAACGCAACATTAAGGGGTTAACGCGTTGCATTAACTTGGCTTTAACTTTGTAGAACGGTGTGGTTAACTCATTTTAACTCAACAAGTTAAAGCTTAAACGGGGAGAGGGATGAAAGTCATCATACCCAATGATTTTATAATCCATTATATGCATGAGAATGCGTTGCGTTCGAAATAAAGCATAGATCTATTCCATCACTTTCTTATGGATCTTTTCATTACCTTTTTAGATAATTAATTAGTAGTTACCTAACCCAATTGTAGGGGCTTGCTTCTATTTGGGATTTAATGCTTATGATTTCAAAATTCTCATGTATTTTATAAATATTGAATGAATAATCAAATTATCCGGCTGTGTTTTATCATTTAACAATGTATCAGAACGGGTCTAATCTTAAGACCTAATCAGCTACACTATAAATTGATGTCTCCATATCACTCCGTCAAACACTGCCACCAACTTCCCCTTTAAAAAAAACCTACTCGATACCTAGTCGCCACTCATGAACTGCTTCTAAGCGCGGTCATATCTCCAATTATCTTTTATGAAAACCCACCCAAGAAGTCCGTCCTAGCGCTGTCACGGGTTGCCACGATAGCTGCCACTACTGAATTTAAAAAAAAAAATAAGAAAAGAAAAAAGATACCACTACTAAATTTCTCTTCCGTTGTTGCTTCTAACCGTAAACAAAATCACACACACATTAAATTAATTAACACTGTAATTTCAAATTTTTCATTGAAAAATTTAATTACACATACAAATTGAATCTCTATCTTAAAACCAATGTTGCAAAAATCGTGACTCGGTACTGAGGCGGTCGGAGGCCTTGTAGCGATTTTTAGCCGATTAATCGGCCCAAAACCTTGTAATCGCCGATTAATCGGCCGATTACCTTGTAAAACTCACCAAGTTCCAGGGCCTTGTAGCTTGTAATCGCCGATTAATCGGCCTTGTAGGCCTTGTTTTGCAACATTGCTTAAAACTAACCATTTTGAACCACTAAAACCATTTAACATTGATCGTCGAAAGGCCCTCGTTATTCGTAAATTTATTGCTACGCAAATAGCAGAACAAAAAACATGCTCGTTGATAAATTTAATCATATCTTTGTGGCCACCGCACTTCCGGCTTCCCATACTATACGAATAATGCACTAATGGTAAATTAAGAACTATAATCAGTTTTTAGCGTGTATCCACGTATAATCGTCTAGTTCATAAGACAATGAGGTGGTGATTATGGTCGCTATAATATATATGTTTGAAGGTCGATTTCTACAAAACTCATGATAAAAGTCGTGGCTCTACACGCAGTCATGAAGCCTTGATAGCTGTGATCACCAACACTCCCACAACAAAGAACCAAACCAATTAAAGTACAACATACGATCCCGCATACACAATCTTGGCTACTTATAATGAATCTAATAACAGTGAACCTATAATAACTCTCTCTCGGCAAACTCATATAATCATTTATGAAATCTTTTAACAAAATTCAAACGAATCGATCGAATATCAGTGACAAAGTAAGGTACTCACTCGATCTTGTTACGACAATTACACTCTCATTACAATTTCTAGTGTGTCATCTTGACCAGAAAGCCACTGAAGAAGTAACAGCTTTGGGCCCGAAAATCCCCAAAATTATATAGGCTAACAAGTTTTCAAGCAGATTAAAAAATTTTGGTTGAAGAACTGACTATGAAAACTTTGTTGAGGGACTCGCATCAAAGATAAGTCGAAAAGTGGCAGCTGTTAATTGGAAATAACTACTTAACTATTTAAGGCCCCAATTTGAGAAATTTGCTTTAGGTTTCCTGACAGTCTGACGTACACCTTGAGTGAGCCTTGAATTTCTCTAACCATCCTTTAGATATCATAGTGAAAACTCTGTTTAGTTTTAACCGAGGGTCCGAGGTAGCTAATAAGTATTTTGTGTAGTAGTAATAAAATGCTTCAAGCTCTATTATTTCACGAAGAAGACGACTTAATTATTTAAAGAAGCATGCAGCAAAGTCACATACTTTATTGCGAAACAGAAGTACACATTCTTCAAACACTAGCTTTGGAGAATTGTAACGATACAACGAGAACTTACAAAGCATAAATGATTAATGCATAATACAAAGTGATACAGCAATCCATGGTCTCTTATTTGACACCTTTTACAGTAAAATAGAACACTAGCATAGACAATTTATTATTGAGACCTAGTTGCAAAGTAAACACGAGCTAGCTACAACTCAGAATGAGGAGTAGCCACAAGAAGTAAATGGTTCTTCCGATATATTGTAAGAGAGCTACTCTCACTCATATCCAAAGTATCCCCTCCCTCTCCACTGGGAAGCGCAAAATCAAAGTTATAAACCACATTTGCAAGAATAAGCTCCATCAGGGTGTTCGCAAAATGAATACCTGGGCACCCTCTCTTCCCGCTACCAAAAGGGATGAACCCATAATGACTTCCTTTGTAATCAAAATGACTACTTAAGAATCTCTCAGGCCTGAACTCCTTGGGTTCTTCCCATATTGTAGGATCTTGTCCTAGTGCCCAAAGATTAACAAATACCCTTGTTTTGGCTTTAATATCATATCCCATTAGTTTTACATCTTGAGATGATGCTCTAATAACTAGTGGAGCCGGGGCATGCAGTCGCATAGTCTCTTTGAGCACAGCCTGAAGGTACTTGAGTTTTCCGCTGTCGTCCTCCGTTATTGTAGGTCTTCCTTGGGCTATCATGTTCACCTCTTTTTGCAGTTTTTTCATCACTTGTGGGTTTCTTACTAGCTCACTTAGTGCCCATTCTAGAGTTGTGAATGTTGTATCAGCTGCACCAGAAAACATGTCCTGCGTGTAATTTTAAGTTGTAAAGGAAGTAAAGTTAGTTTAATTTTTCATGAAACAATAGCCCGTAACCGGTACCAAGTGCATCCTATCAACAAAAGGCCATGGGTTCAAACCTTATCAAAGGCGTGTGTGTGTGAGAGTTGTTTGCC
Organism: Artemisia argyi; assembly: GCA_030686995.1. Classification (NCBI taxonomy): domain Eukaryota; kingdom Viridiplantae; phylum Streptophyta; class Magnoliopsida; order Asterales; family Asteraceae; genus Artemisia; species Artemisia argyi. The sequence continues at coordinate 42,361,697 of CM060691.1, forward strand.
AATACTATAGAAAAGTGTTAAATGGTTATTCCAGTATGATAATTTCATACTGTAAAATATAAAACCTAAACAAAGGATGCTTGAAATTATTATATGTTTACCAAGAGGATCGCTTTAATGGTATCTCTATCGATGTGAAAGTTGTTTTTCGCTTCCTTTTGTAGATCCAGAAGTATGTCAATAAAGTATTTGCCTTGTTCAACAACCCTGGACTTGACATCACCAGAATCTGCTATATTCTTATTCAAGCATTCTTCTATGACTCCTTCAAGAAACTCATCAAACTTCTTTGCAACTTTCTCAGTTTTAACATTCAAACCTCTTAACCTATCCACCCATGACAACCATGGTATATATTGGCCAATAGTAAGAATAACCACTATTTTCTTGAACTCTTCAACCATTTCAATGAAACTTTTATTGCTATATCTTCTGCCAAAAGTTACCCTACACAGTACACTATTAATTGATGAAAGGAGCAACTCTGAGATATCAACTACCGAACCACTGGTTTTTCCAATGCTGTCTATCATAAGCGCTATCTCCTCTTCCCACACATGTTGAAACGACTGGACTTGTTTGTTACTTAAAAGATGGACGACAATAAGGCTTTTGAGCTTCCTCCAGTAGTCTCCATAATCAGAAAGTGCAATATCTTTTCCGTCATACGTGAGTTTTCTTAAAATCCCTAATTCGCCTCTATCTAAGAATGCATATTCATGCGTTTTCAGAATTTCCCTGGCTGCATCCATAGAGGAGACTATAAGGACTGGCACGCTTCCTAGGTGCAAAAGCATAAGTGGACCATGTTTTTTAGCCAATTTCCAAAATGATCGATGGAAGTTCCCCTTAAGTTGGTGAAAGTTTCCAATAATTGGAAGCTTCCATGGGGATGGTGGCATGCTTTTTTGCATATTTGACAGAGATGAAAACCATTTTAGATAAATTAATGGGACCAATATTGAGATAAGCAATAAAATAACTGAAGAAGGAGATAAATGAAACAAGGGATACATTTTTAGTGATGGCTAAGTAAGCTTAAACCAAGATGAGTTGCTATTTTATCTTCTTTAACTTGACTATAAATAGATCCCAATGATCTCTCTATCCTTTCAGCATGAATGCTTGTCCATCACATTCATAACATTTACAGCTAATAAATTGGCAAATTTGTTAGTTGGATAACATAAAATTAAGATTAGTTCACTGGCAAATAAACTTTTATTCAAGTATATATTGCCTTGTGTCATGAGAATTCTTATTTCAATTTGGCTTGATTAAATGAAACCTCCTAGCAATAAGTTTTGTAAAGATTAATGAAAAACTCCATTTGATGAATAACTCAAAAACGTGGTCATGCAGCGGTGCAGTGGACCTAGATTTATACGAGGACTTAGTGATTGCTAACTCATTAGAAACTTATCCAATAACATCTAAATCAACTATAGAGTTATGGTTATTGTTCAAGTCACTGCAAATCAGACGGCTACAACTGCTCTAATACTTATTGTAGCACCTTAAACCCGGAATGAAAGGGTGTTACATACTATAGAGGTGTGTTATGAGCTTGCGACACAACAAGATTTATTATTTACGTAAAACCAGTATAAAGATTAAAGCTCTCAACATGACGTACTATTACATTTAACTAGATCATGCAATTTAAATTACGGAAAATTACGAGACTAGACCAGTCGCTCAAATTTACTACCTTTCTTGGACAAAAAAGTTGATTTTACAAAATTAGACCGAATGACTGACGACTTTTTTACTTTTGATAAAAATTCGACAAGTGGCAAAAAAAATCGCTTAAAAATACAAAAAATTACAAAAGTAGCTTAATTTAGGTACAAAAAGTACAAAAGCAAAAAAAAAGTCGCTTACTTTTTTTTGCCACTTGTCGAATTTTTATCAAAAGTAAAAAAGTCGCCGGTCGCTCGGTCAAGTTGGGGAATAGAGACTTTTTTTGTCCAAAAAAGGTTGTCAATTTGAACGACTGGTCTAATCTCGTAATTTTCCCATGGCTCTTTTTATTTTTTGTTATTATTATTTTTTTTCTTTCTTCTTCTTCTCCTAACGGGCAATGCACGTTTTACTCTATGCGGTTTTATTATTATTATTATTATTATTATTATTATTATTATTATTATTATTATTATTATTATTATTATTATTATTATTATTATTATAACGGCATCACACTTGAAATCCGACCCACAGTTAAACCATTCAAACGGCCAGACCTTGGGACCCAAACCACTAGTAGAGACTTGTGAAGGGAAACACGTAGAACTCACGGCTTCTTACTAAGAGGAAAATTCAGATTTTCTTTGTCATTTACGAGACTCTAATTAACTCGGATAAAACCCCTCCCCAAGCTCCAGAAAGAACTCAGGTGACCAACTGAGCTAAGTCGGTTGGTTTTTTCTCTATGCGTTTAATAAAGCTTGTATTACTCATACTATGGACTTGATATAACATTACATGATTAATAAGTCATGTTGGTTAAAGGTTGCCGAAAACAGACTTAGGTAATCATTTTCATGAAAATAATTAGATACACATACACTAAGGACGTCAATAAGTTAATTCTTTTATATTGAACCTATTTGGATTTATATTAAAAAAAAAAGAAAAAAAGAAAAAAGAAAAAAAAACACCTAGTGCATAAAAGTTACAAGGCACAAGTTAAGACATTAGGTTGAAAACTACAAAATTCAATTAAATGAGTCAATATTTACTTGAGATCCAAATAAAAGTGAAGTGTTTGATGTTTTTGAGGATTAAATCCTTTTTCAAAACTTTTAACATGAAAGTAACTTTATTAGACTAATGCTAATGGGCGTTGTTTTCCAACCACATAAAAGCAATGCATTGCCCCATTAGCCTACCTCAAAGCGATGCGTTGCTTGATAGCCATTTCAATGTTTTGGTTGGTTGAGTGAGCGAAACATTTAACAAAGCAATTCCAATTTTTGTTACTCTTTATATGTATATTTATGGGATTGCTTTTGTGGTCACCATTAGCTAGTTATGGTTGGAGTAGAGTTGTAGAGAGAGAAAGCTAAGGTGGCGGAGTTGCTTGGGTGAAAAAGTGATCACCACTAGCAATAGTCTTACCTAAGCGGTAAAGGACCCGTAGCGTGGATTGGACAACGGCATAAAAAAGAATTGAAAGGGGTGTAGATAAGTTTGAATGGTTCACAAGGTTGAAAATATCATTAAAGGTCCGTTTGCTTTGTAGATGAGTTTATGATTAGGATTTTTATTTGAATTTGGATTTGGTTTAGGATTTAGATTTGGATTTAGTGAATGAGAAAAAATAAGAATATTTAAAGATAAATATTGTATATTAAAATATAATTAAATATTATTTATATTAATAATGAGAGAAAGAAGATATTTATATTAATAATGAGAGAAAGAAGATAAGTCTTTTTTTTTTTTTTTTTTTTTTTTTTTTAAATTTAATAATATAAATAGAAAGCAATAAATGTTCACATTATCATAAACCCCTTTAAACTACCCAACTTTACTCTAACCTTAATATTTGTGATAAAATTCTAAACTCAAATCCCATATACAATCAAACATATAATTTGCAATTATTACACAAAAACACTCAAGAAAAACCCACATACCAAATAGGCCCTATAATTGTTTACATGACTGTTGTTGATATTTCTCCATTTTAAGATCGTCAACCACATATTTTCTCGAATCATGCTCTTAGCAAATAGATGCTCTTTTGTTTCTAAATCATCATTAGAAACTAGGCAACCGATAGAATGCAAATCAACTCTTCTATGATCAAGCAAGGTTAAAACTAGTTGGAATCCTCGTGTTCTCAACCTTCCAAGAAAATATATTCCTTAATCAGACATAATTATTTCATTTTGTAAGGTTTGAACTCGTTGTAAGGAATGTGTTGGTGAGAGAATTGTGATGCAGGTTTTACTGACCAGGTCTTAAATTTATATTATGTCTCGATTATCTAAGGTCTACCTAAATGCACTAATGGACAGTGTATCCGGTCGTGTGTAGATTAGTAACTGGTAAAACCATTTTCGTCCCAAGAGCTATGTGTGATGGATCCTATTTAAGTTTAATATCACGTTTTAAGCTGGTTTGAAGTGGATTTAATTAAACTAAATAAGCAGAAATGAAATAAAACAGAAAATAAAATAAGTTGTGAGCAGTGGGAGAAAGTGTACTAGCCTAGTTGGTCATCCTACATTGCTATGACTATGTTTTCTATAAAACTATTCGAATGCTTCAAGTGGGCGGACATATATCACTAGGTTCCTTTGGTCGATTTCCCTAGCCTATCTCCCTAGAATCTTGTCAGGAACCAAAGGCACTACCCTCTGTAAGTAAGCCGACATACGGAGATTAGTTTAAGTCACTAAGTACCACTACATGTTAGATTTTATCTTGGTGTGGCCCGGCCTCTCGGATCTTAGACCACACCTCTAATTACTTAAGTTAATCCAACCCGAAAAGCGGTCATTTGGTATATTTGCACCCAAGGCAAATGGCTAGTTGTAATCCTACCCATTTCCCTCGCAACCTAACTATACTAGGGTCCTTTGGTCGATTCGCCTATTGTACCAAGTATAAACAGTTCTTCAAAACTACCGCAACTAAATGATCTACGATAAACTAAGCATGCACACACTAGAAGCATTATGAAAAGTACAAAAACATAATCACAACAATATTGAAGTCATAACTAGGCTAGCACCAAATGTGCTTAGCCAATCATATTATAAAGTACACCCAAATCAATGTTGAATAAAGATATGAATTTGGAAATGTAATTAAAAAAATAAAAAACTAAAACTTATGGTGTTATAGGCGTGATCTCTCCCTTGGAAATGCTCCGTATGCTACTGTAGAATGCCTCTCTAAAATATCACTTTGTTCTCTGACTTTTGGTGGTTAGAAAGTTGTGTAAAATGCAAAATTTAGGGCTGGTATTTATAGGCCCGACATAGCTACGGCGTAACCCTGAGATTTAGTTACGCCCTAATTAGTGTTATCGTGAAACGATCTTATCCATTAACATTAGCTACGACGTAGTTGTGATATTGGTTACGCCGTAGCTCTTTAGGGTTTTGATACGTGGGAATCGCACCAGGCTTTATCTCTCGAGGGATCTTGAGAAGCTTACAACCCCCACCAGGCAGTGTACCTGATCGTTGTAGTATAGTATAGTGACAAGTACCGGGGGATTGATCGTTCAACTCAGGAATAGTGTCGCTAGGATTAGAAAGTCTCCTAAACTAAGTCTAAAGGTGAGGGATGATTCTTTTTGTATTTTTATGTTTTATAAAAGCAATTAAAATCTCGGTTTTTGGAAGAGTGGGCGGAATTAGTTGCTAGTCAAATAACCCAATAACTAAAGATGCAATCAAAATAAAATAACAAAAATGAAAATAAATCTAATTACTAATGTGGTGAAACAATAATGGGGAAAGTTGTGTTTACTTAGGTTTCATTACTCCCTAAATATCTTTTACAGGTTGATAGTTTGTTACAATTGCATGGATGACGGGTCATATTCCTTAATACTAGTCGTAGGGCCGTGTACAATATTCCCTAACTCTATAGGATCCTACTTCACTCCTATGTCGAGCAGTTAGAAGCTCCTAACATGGGATCATTAGAATTCTCCTACGCATTAAATACAACAAAAAATTATAGTACACCTCTGATCATGTTTCTTAAGACGTTCAAGCATGTTACCAATGGAAGTCTGCCAGTTTTCTTAAGCTTAACATCGAATACAATCATCCGTAACAACTATAAACAAACAATTAACCCATAATTAACATATAGGTTTCACTACATCTAAGCAAACACAAGAGAGATCTAGCCAAGCATGTTAAATTGAAGATAAGTGTAAGATATATTCAAACAACACATAGACATATTGATTGAATTAAAAGAGTGCTTATCTCAATTGAACATGAATGGTTTCAAAGGGTAAAAACCCTTGAAAAATCTGTGAAAATCGGACTAAAAGCACCCTAAAAGTTGCACCCTAAAAGTTACACCCTAATGAATGAAAATTGAAAAACTATATATAGATTTTACAGGGTGACGGCGTCAAGAAGAAAATTGTGACGCCGTCAACTCGCCGCCCATAATGAAATCGGATTGCCTAGATCCATTTTTGATGCCGTCATGTGTAAAGTTGCTCTGGGCCGTCACTAATATTTGGACCATGACGGCCTTGGGTGACGCCGTCATGTCCTTAGTACAAAACTTTTTGGATCGTCATGTGCACCATCCACTTCCACCTCTTGTATTACTCTTGACGCCGTCATTAAGGATCTTGTGACGCCGTCAGGTACTGTTCCCAGCAAGAAAAATTAAGACTTTGCCGTTTTCTTCACTTTTATGCTCCAAAAACGTCCAAAATGCTTCCTTTTCCAGATTTCACTCCAAAAGTACCTAAAATGACAAAAGGAACGATTTAGGGCAATACTTGATCAAATAAATTCGAATCCGGGCTTAAATGACCCCTTAAAAACGGTTCATTTTTCGCCTCATCAAATACCCTTACACTTGAGATTTGCTTGTCCTCAAGCAAATGCGCATTTATTCTAATCAAAATACAAGTTAGGGGTCATTTAACACTAATATAAAAGTAATTGCAAAAAATAATCGTTCCACTAAAGACCAAAGACAAGCACGTAGGTCATACACTAGCACCTCACAAATAGTGTTTAGATACTCACATCTCCCGGGTCTAATAAAGTGTATATCATAATATGGAAATGGAAAACATCTCTCACTACTTGTCATAGCAAAATATATTACCATAGGCTTGGGAAAGGATCAAACCTCCACCACTTGGCGTAAGCACCTAGGATAAACTATCAAAGAGGTCTTTCAAAGGGTTATAACGTTAGGTGTAGGGATATGGAATATACGGTTTTGTTGGATAAAAGCAATATTTACTGGTGGCGAGTTAATCATCTTGGTTAATTACATGTACAATATGGCGTTGCTAAGCCAAGACTAGACTCGACTTAAGCTAATAAATAAAAAATAACAAAAACATGAAACAAACATAGAATGAAATGGGATGGTAGTCCGTATGTTTTTTTCTCTTTTCTTTCTCTTTCTCTCTCTCTGTCTATATATATATATATATATATATATATATATATATATATATATATATATATATATATATATATTCTTTCTTTTTCTTAATATTTTCGATTTTTTTTGTGCATACACTCTTACCCTACCATCCAAAATAATACATCATAGGGAATGTACATTCCCCTTACACTTGAATTTTTACATGCTTTACAATAAACTAATCTAATGACTCGAATCAAGATAATCAAAACACTTGGAGTACTTTTAAGATTAACGCACGTATGGGGGTAATAAATGATGTTCTTCCCCATCACTCCAAAACACAAGTACTTTACCCATGAGTTCCAATCGTCCCAAAACAATATGTACAAGATATGACTCGACTTAGCAACCATGTAATTAATTAGATAATTAACTAAGGGTTTAAACATGTAATAATAATGCACTAAAGTTGAGTGCATACAAGGAAGGCTAAGGAGATTTGGTTGTACATTTAAGTGGGTTGTAACAAATTCCTTCTTTAAGTAAGATGCTTAAAGTTAGAAACGAAAAGATAGGCTCGGAGAGGTGTACTAGGGGTTTCGTGTACTAAAAATGAGTACAACGCTAAGGTGTGGGAAAAATTAATTGACTTTACTAGCCAAGTAATATGACTTAAATGGTCAAATAATTATGATACGGGTTTAACACAAGGGTGCTCCAAATGCCTCTTATCATGTAGTAAATCCTACTACACGAATGTAGTCTCACTAGCAGTCTCGGGATGCATCACTAACGCAAGTTCTAGAATCTAAATGCTACCGGTACACTCATAAGCACTAATAGTGAATGCTTTTTCTATCAAATCTAAAGGCGAACCTCACATATTTGGGTGGAAAATTTTTCTGAATGATACGGTTTTGTGCTAGTCATACAACTCCTATCCATGAGACGCTTGCTAAGGCTAAAGTTTCACTCCTAAATGTTGTTAAAAATTTTAAATTTGGCACTAATATTACACTAACAAGTATTTCTCTTAGTTTTATTACACACCTACCATCAAACAAACAAACTCAAGTGCAATAGTATCCTATAAGGTATCATCATTTACCCTCCCCTTACACTTAGGATGAACATTGTCCCTAATGTTCAATTAAAGAATGTAAAAGTGAAATAGGTAAAAGAATGAAAGTAAATACTCCCCTGATTCGTTCAGTGTGGATAGTGTGATAACAAGGTGATGAGGCGAAAAATGGTCCATTTTTAGGGGGTCATTTAAGCCCGGAATTGAATTTATTTGATCAAATATTGCCCTAAATCGTTCATTTTGTGATTTTAAGTACTTTTGGAGTGAATTCTGGAAAAGGAAGCATTTTGGACGTTTTTGGAGCATAAAAGTGAATAAAACGGCAAAGTCTTAATTTTCCTTGCTGGGAACAGTACCTGACGGCGTCACAAGTTTCTTAATGACGGCGTCAAGAGGAAAAACAAAAGGTGAAGAGGATGGAGTCCATGACGGTCCAGAATGTTTTTGCACTAAGGCATGATGGTGTCACCATAGGCCGTCATGGCCCCTTAACACGTGACGGCCCAGAGAAGAATCACTCTTGACGGCGTCAGATCTGGATCTAGGCAATCTGATTTTATTATGGGCGGCGGGTTGACGGCGTCAGAATTTTCTTCTTGACGAAAATCTATATATAGTTTTGTAATTTTCATTCATTAAGGGAGGACAATATTAGGGACGACTTGAATAAACCCTAGCTCGAATTTAACAGTATTTTCAATGGTTTTCACCCCTTGAATCCTTTCATGTTCAATTAAGATAAGTATCCTTTCAATTCATTCAATATGTCTATGTGTTGTTTGAATATATCTTATGCTTGTCTTGATTTTAACATGCTAGGCTAGATATCTTGTGTGTTTTCTTAGATGTAGTGAAACCTAGATGTTGATTATAGGTTGATTGCTGGTTTATAGTTGTAATGGATGAATGATTTCGATGTTAGGCTTAAGAAAACTGGCAGACTTCTATAGTGTAACTTGCTTGAACGTCTTGAGAAACATGAACCAATGCGTACTAGGTTTTTATGGTTGTATTTAATGCATGAGCGAATTCTAGTAATCCCATGTTAGGAGCTTCTTGCAGGCTCGACATAGGAGTGAAGTAAGAGCTTATAGAGATGGGGAAGTACGTACGCCACCCCACGATTGGTATTAAGGAATATAACCCGTCATCCACGCAACTGTAACAAACTACCAACCTGTAAAAGATATCTAGGGAGTAATGAAATCTAAGTAAACACATTTTTCCCATTTATTGTTCACACCACTAGTTTAATTAGTTTTATTTTCATTTTTGTTATTTTATTTTGATTGCATCTTAGTTATTGGGTTAGTTGACTAGCAACTAATTCCGCCCACTCCTCTAAAACCTGAGATTTTTAATTGCTTTTCATAAAATATAAAAAATACAAAAAGAATCATCCCTCACCTCTAGACCTAGTTTTTAGGCTTTCTAATCCTAGCGACATTATTCCTGAGTTGAACGATCAATCCCCCGGTACTTGTCACTATACTATACTACAACGATCAAGTACACTGCCTGGTGGGGATTGTAAGCTTCTCGAGATCCCTTGAGAGGTAAAGCCTAGTGCAATTCCCACGCATCAGAAGGTTAGATGTTCCTCCAAGAAAATGAACATTCAAACCTTCCCTTCCAGAAAAATAAATCATCTTCTTGTCATACATAACCTATTAAACCTGAGAAAACAAAAAAGACAACCTCGCGTAAAATCGGCGGCAATCTATGTATACTAACAAATCCTAGAAAAAAAATTAAGATATAATGCTTGTGGAATGAATGTTTGTAGATTTCCTGGAGTTTATAATACTAAAGAATTAACAAAAACTTTAAGACTCCGTTAGAAAAGCAAAACTAGCTAAATTTCTAGAATTTTACACATGACGCCGTTAGGAATTAATTCAAGACACTGTCAGAAGTGACCTGCAGAAATCTTTACGTTAAGTTTCCGGAAAATTTCTGAAAAAACTTATGTCCTACTTGCTGGAAAATCCTGCAAAACATCATTATAACTCGATACAAGCATTTGACTCTAACAAATACTAATACACATGCTCATATAATATTATGGAGAATCATGATCAATTTCGTTCTTAAAAACAAATTTGGGGTTTCCCCTTACACTTATCTTTTGCAAAATACCTTTATATGAAGTTAAGACGAAGTTAAACGACAAAATAAAGCATTTTCACAATTTAGTTTGAAACATGATCTACCAACAATAAAAACAAAACATGCATACGGAAACAAATAACAATCAAACAAATAAAAATAAAACTGAAAAATTTAACAACCATGAAATCAAAATCCTACATGCATAAAAACGAAAATAAATAAAAATTATCCAAGGCCAACAGAGGCCACATCCTAAATTATTACAAGAGAAATTGTTTAAGAGCGTACAACTACGAATAAACTGTCCAAAGATCACAAATAACAAGACAAATCACTGGGGAGGGGGACCATAGCGGTAATCATAGCCAGGAGGGAGGTGCCTGGTGTACCCGTAGGGAGGGTAGTCCATCTCGCGACCAGGGAATGGGTCGATCTGCAACTGAGGCTCAATGTGATCACAGGTCGAAAGATGCTGCATCTGGCGGAGGGTGTGATCATACATCCAGTCAAATCTCTGGTCAGTGGTGGTTCGCCATGCGTCCACCTGACCCATCCAAGCCCCCTGATGCGCCTGCCAAACTCCCCGAGCCATGTGTCGGTAATAATCCGCAGACCCAACCTCATAATCCCCATAATGCGGCTGCTGGGGTACACCCTCATCATCATCCTCAGCACCCGCCGGTCCTCCCACAACATACCAAGTAAAGGATCCATCCCCCATCTCCATCACAATACTCATCTGCTTGAGGGATTTGGCCCTCACCACCCTACATGCCCCACAATCGCTCAGGTACCCCATAACCTCCGGCACAAGGACCCCATATGAACGAGCCAGGCGGGTCACAAACATCCCTCCATAAATCTTGTCACCATCCCTCTCCCTCACACTAGTCTTCAGATAGCTCGCTACCCAGGATGGGATGTTACAGTATACATCCGCTGAAAACATGGTGTACAGGTAGAAAAGGTCTGAAGCAGTGACACGGTGAGTAGTGCCATGGCATCCTGACAAACTGTAGGTGATGCATCTGTGGGCTAACCTGATCATAGGGTCCCTAATGGAGGCCGCCCTAATGATCGAGGTATATACCCCATTCCCAATACTCGGCCAAAACATGGAACACCTCAACTCATTCCTCATTGGCTCCAATTCATCAACCTCTGCATAAAACCACCTTGAACAGCTTCTTCCTGAGTATACAAGCCTAATCTCCACCCAAATTCAGTAACCGAGCACGACCTAAGCTCTCCCCCCAGCCTAAAATAAATGGTGGTACCCCCATATCTGTCCTAGCTTCAGCCAAATCGAAGTGAAAAGTAGCAAAGAATTCCCTCACCAACTCACTATAGACCGTTTCCCTCATCCTAAACAACCTTTCCCATTGAGGACCCGTAAATGCATCAGTTTGGATCCTCCCAAGGAAGTCACCCTCAAGACCCTAGGACCTCAAAAATTCCCAATCAATCACTGCCCCTGCATCGATATCGTGATAGAGTAGTTCCGCATATTTGATTGTAGAAGCATCTTTATCAAACTCACTCCAGCTATGAACCAAGTCACCATAGTTCACACGTTGGGACCTTGATGAACTCCCTCGGTGTTGTCGGGTGCGCTTGCTCATTTTCCTGGAAAAAGATGGAATGGAATGGAAATGGTTAGAATGAGAGTTTTATGAAGTTATGCTGTCAGACCCTTCTGACGCCGTCATGCAGTAGAACCTGACGCCGTCAGACCCAAAAAAATTGAACCATGCAATTACGAGGGAAAAATCAATTTTCAAACTATAAATCCATGACCCAAACACCCCTTTTTGCAGAAAACATGGGCGGGGGATCAAAAAATCGGTGGTGTGAAAGATTTTTCCGTAATTGACTCATGATTCATATCAACCACAACTACCTAATGCTTAACTCATGATTACAAAACACCCAAGGAAGGGCATTACGAGTTCTAAGAATGGATCAATGTTAGGGTTTCAGATGATGGGGGTTTTCAAAATTGGTAGGTCCTAAGGATAATTGAACGAATAAGGATGAAGAAAAGTTACTTACAACGTGGAAATCGGTCACGGAAGATGTCGGATTTGACCTTGAAGATTCGGAGGTGGAGTAGCACTTGGGTATAGTTTGTGGGGTATGGGTTGAAAGTGATGGAAATGGGGTTAATATTGCTGAGAATGCGAGGTGACGGCGTCAAGAATAAAATCTGACGCCGTTAGATACCTGTTTTATGAGTACTTAGTGATAATTTCAAATTCAGTTCCTGCACTATTGTGGAAAGCTAATCAAAGGTATGAACTATGAGTAGCCATTCCCGTTAGTGAAGTCCACCAGGGTCAAACATTTTGTTACTATCACGAAGTGAGGTGTGGTTATGAATAGGGCTGGTCAGAATTCCACTTAGGTCGTGATCTTTATATTGGTAAACGATGGGTACGGGAAGGAGTTGTTCCATAGAGGTTTCTGAAGTTGCGGTGTTTTTGAGGTGCAACCTCTTCACACCGGGTTTAAAACCAAAGGAACGTTTCTTATGCAAATTGGGAAGCGTGACTTGCAAACTCCCAACAAAGATATTATGAAATTGCAAGTTCTTTTCTTCCTGAGGATACTCATAGAAGTGAGGGGGTAATTGAAGGTGAAGCACTTGGAGATGGTTTTCCATCATCCTCTCCGTCACACACCAAATGAGTTGGGAGTTCAAAGATTTTTTCGATTTTCCTTGGTGTGGATTTTTCCCTAATCTTCTCCTTAATTCTTGATATGAGTTCATCAGCTAAGTCCATAAAAGCATTACGAGTGCTTTCCATGCGAGTTTCTAAGTGCTGAATCTGTTTCTCCTGATTATTCATGAAGGTTATCATTATCCCTTCAAACTCCTCTTGTCGTAAACGTTCAGGAAAATTGTATTTGCTAATTGCACTCACATGTCTATCAGGACTCATTGCGGTTTTAACTGCAGGCATTTCAACCTTCATCAATTCTTTAACCTGCCTCTCTATATTTTCCAATAATCGTTCTTGGGTAGCGTTTACGTAATCAAGACTTCCTTCTCTTGAAAACATCGGATCCTCCCATCCTTCTTCTTCGTATTGTGCTAACCCCAAACATCGGATCCTCCCATCCTTCTTCTTCGTATTGTGCTAACCCCTCAAGAACTTCCCAGCATTTATCAATGCTAAGCCTGTTTAGTCTACGATTGGTTGCATAATCTATGGCCCTTCTCGTTTGATAATTAACTTTATCATAAAAGATTTGAATTTGGAGCCATGGTTCTACGCCATGATGAGGGTCTTTTTGGAGTAAGTCCTTGTATCGAGTCCATGCTTCATAGAAGGTTTCACCTTGATATTATTGGAACATCAAGATATCATTTCTAAGCTTGGTAGTTCTCCCCGATGGGAAAAATTGAGCAAGGAAACGAGTGGTGAGATCATCACACGAGGTGATGGATCCCGCGGGTAAACGTTCAAGCCATTGACTAGCTTGATCACGTAGAGATAATTGGAATAGGCGTAATCGGGTCGAATCTCTAGTTGTAACATCAAGGTCTATATAATCTATGATTTTAAGGAAATCCTTGAGATGTTGATTGGGATCTTCGGAACGAAGTCCATGGAATGCACATCCGCTTTGCACCAACTGGATGGTGTCGGATCGCAAGGGGGACACATTGGCTCCTTGAGTGAGCTCAATAGTGTTTCGATAGCCTTGGTGGCTAGGTAGGGAATACTCTACTAAGGTTCGTGGCCTAAGGGGTTGGTTTGCTAGTGCTGGGTTTTGTGGGTGGTTTTGTTGTGGTAGGTTGATGGGTTCAAAGATGTTACCACCTTCCATGATTTCGGATGGTAAATGTTACGAACAAAGGCGCGAAGAAATAAGATAGACTAAAGAAAACCTAAAAACAAAAATAAAATTTTACTAGAAAGGAATCTAGCAAGTGGACCTAATTAAAAAGAAATCCTAAACTAGACAATAACTATTTCCCCGGCAGCGGCGCCAAAAACTTGATACGTGGGAATCGCACCAGGCTTTACCTCTCGAGGGATCTCGAGAAGCTTACAACCCCCACCAGGCAGTGTACCTGATCGTTGTAGTATAGTATAGTGACAAGTACCGGGGGGATTGATCGTCCAACTCAGGAATAGTGTCGCTAGGATTAGAAAGTCTCCTAAACTAAGTCTAAAGGTGAGGGATGATTCTTTTTGTATTTTTATGTTTTATAAAAGCAATTAAAATCTCGGTTTTTGAAAGAGTGGGTGGAATTAGTTGCTAGTCAACTAACCCAATAACTAAAGATGCAATCAAAATAAAATAACATAAATGAAAATAAATCTAATTACTAATGTGGTGTAACAATAATGGGGAAAGTTGTGTTTACTTAGGTTTCATTACTCCCTAGATATCTTTTACAGGTTGATAGTTTGTTACAATTGCATGGATGATAGGTCGTATTCCTTAATACTAATCATAGGGCCGTGTACAATATTCCCTAACTCTATAGGATCCTACTTCACTCCTATGTCGAGCCGTTAGAAGCTCCTAACATGGGATCATTAGAATTCTCCTACGCATTAAATACAACCAAAAATCATAGTACACCTCTGATCATGTTTCTTAAGACGTTCAAGCATGTTACCAATGGAAGTCTGCCAGTTTTATTAAGCCAAACATCGAATACAATCATCCGTAACAACTATAAACAAACAATCAACCCATAATTAACATCTAGGTTTCACTACATCTAAGCAAACACAAGAGAGATCTAGCCAAGCATTTTAAATTGAAGACAAGTGTAAGATATATTCAAACAACACATAGACATATTGATTGAATTGAAAAAGTACTTATCTCAATTAAACATGAAAGGTTTCAAAGGGTAAAAACCCTTGAAAAAGCTGTGAAAATCGGACTAGGGTTTTTCTCCAAAGTTGCACCCTAAAAGTTACGCCCTAATGAATGAAAATTAGAAAACTATATATAGATTTTACAGGGTCACGGCGTCAAGAAGAAAATTGTGACGCCGTCAACTCGCCGCCCATAATGAAATCGGATTGCCTAGATCCACTTTTGACGCCGTCATGTGTAAAGTTGCTCTGGGTCGTCACTAATATTTGGACCATGACGGCCTTGGGTGACGCCGTTATGTCCTTAGTACAAAACTTTCTGGATCGTCATGTGCACCATCCACTTCCACCTCTTGTATTACTCTTGACGCCGTCATTAAGGATCTTGTGACACTGTCAGGTACTGTTCCCAGCAAGGAAATTAAGACTTTGCCGCTTTCTTCACTTTTATGCTCCAAAAACGTCCGAAATGCTTCCTTTTCCAGATTTCACTCCAAAAGTACCTAAAATGACAAAAGGAATGATTTAGGGCAATATTTGATCAAATAAATTCGAATCCGGGCTTAAATGACCCCTTAAAAACGGATCATTTTTTGCCTCATCAAGTTTTCACTTACGCCGTAATCTTCATGTGTGGTTACGCCGTAATCTTGAAAAAATCTTGGATCACTTATTGTTCCTTAACTACGCCATAACTCCATAGTGTGGTTACGGCGTAGCCTTTATGGCTCACGAATTCTTGTAAGTCTTCAAATGATTACGGCGTAACCTTATGATTTGGTTACGCTGTAACTCTTGATAAGTGTTGACTTGGTCAATGTGTTTGAATTCATAGCTACGGCATAGTTGAGAGTATGAGTTATGCCGTGGCTCTCTTCAGCCTACTAAGATGTGTATCTTTTGCAAGTTCTTTCCAATTTCCGCGTCTCTTTAGCTCCTATGCTCATTTGTAAACTGGAAACGAAATATAAAGAAATCAAAGCATATGTCCTTATAATCAATACAAATAATGAGTATATTAGGGGGAAATTGACACTTAAATATCAGGACTATTTGATGTCATCAAATATCTCCCCACTAGAACTCTACTTGCCTTCAAGTAGACCTTATTAGAATCATTTCTAAAAAGATATCCCCCAAGTAACTCGGGAAATATGATATTAAAAACTTCCTATGCTAGAATTTTCAAAGTCGAACACCTTACGAAATGGGAAACAAACACTCATACTCTCTCTAATCTAAGTGTTAATTTCGGGGTGATCACTCAAAGCACAGTCATAATATGTATTCTATCATAGGCTTGGCGGTTACACAAATCTCCACCACTAGAGCTAAGGTTAAAACAATTCTTGAAGGCAATATTGGGTGAACAAATTAATAGGCTAAGGGTGTAGTGTCGTTACTAACATACCACGGAAAAAGTGACAAAGACCATTGATACTAACCAGAACGCTGGCTAAGACACCAATGAATGCTCGAAAATCACCTAGGCATAATTCACGACTAAAGAGTAGGATAAGACATGGGAATGCACATAATGGGTGAAAAATAAAAAAGCAAATTATAGCCTAAGCCTATAACCAAGTCATCACCGTTTATCGTTCATCCTAAGTCCAAGCTTCAAAACTCAAAAACCGAATCATCACAAGTACGTGTGCCATTAGTGGACGTCGTGATTGATACATTACTTAGTCTTCATGTTGGTGTATAAACATCACCAACTCAATACATCAAATGTGATCGAAGTGGCCTCCTCGATACTAAATCTGATAAACTCAT
Source organism: Artemisia argyi (assembly GCA_030686995.1). Classification (NCBI taxonomy): domain Eukaryota; kingdom Viridiplantae; phylum Streptophyta; class Magnoliopsida; order Asterales; family Asteraceae; genus Artemisia; species Artemisia argyi. The sequence goes on from CM060691.1 coordinate 42,378,617, forward strand.
AAACTTGGTGATATACAAGGGTGCACCATCAATATTACTATTTATAAACAGAAATTCACATTTTGTTAGGAATCATAACTTAATACAAAAATACAATCATCCCCCCACTTGAGATAAATCATATATGAGAATTGGGGGGGGGGGGGGTTTCTTCAAACATATGTTTTTGACGTACGCGTGATTACCGAATTTCTCTACTTAGACCTTGAACTTGAACAAACAATGACTTCTCAATCATAAACCAAGACTAAACGGTAGGCTAAGGCGAATAGGTGTATCGAAACAATATATAATAAGGGTATGAAACGAAGGAAATGCTCAAAAGGGTGTATCTAGGGGTATCTTGCACTAAAGGTGAGTGCAACAAAAGGGTTAAACACGAGGGTCAAAAAGTCAAGGTGACTAACCGATAAATGCACTTACACATATGGGCTACTTAGGTATTAATCCTAGAATATTGCATTCTTAAATTGATTCTTCCAAATGTATTAAGTTAACTCAGCACACTACTCGTTTATGGTCTTGAAATGATGTAAAAGCCAAGTTCTAAAGTTTACAAACTACCGACACACATAATATTTGGTGGATTTAGGGTAAATAAGGGGAAATGGATAGGCTAAATCTCACCATAAGAAATCAAGGGCTAAATGTACTCGGCTAAGGTATATTCTAGTTAGGTTAGGAAAAACATGTCAAAATTTTAAAAATTGCATAATATTTCAAAATAAACTAGAAAAATGAGGGCAATAAAGTTTAAGTAATAATTCTACTCCTGTCCCCCACTTGAAATGTACAGAGTCTCTTTTGTACTAAGAATGAAATATAAAAGAGGAGAAATTAGAATTAAAGCGAGAACTTCCGTGAAATTTGCTCAAAAATGAAAGAAGCTAGGATCACGTAAAGAATGCGTGCCTTCGTCTTGCCTCCATGAGCAAACTTCAATTCCCTAAAATTACGATACCACCACAAGCATAATTCTAAAAAAATAAAAATAAAAACAAAAACAAAAACAAAAACAAAAACAAATAAAACCTAACTCACTTCCGTAAGAATCACGGTCGCATTTAGCGTATGCAACAAGCCTTTTAAACCACTTGGTATCCCAAGTGGACGAGTGTAGTCTCGTGAGGGTTTACAGTGAACACACCCACAAAGTTCATTTAGTACTAATACAAGGTTATGGTGTGTATATTTTTAAAATTGAGAAACTTGTTACAGAGAGTGGTTACGGTGTAACCTCATTATTGAGTTAAGCCGTAGTTTGTGAAACCTGGAGATGCATCAGAATGAAGAGGATGGTTACAGCATAACAAAAGGTTCAGGTTACGCCATAAAGAATGTACAGGTTCTCCATAGTTCCAGCAAAAGTGAGCTTTGCTCGATCTTCCTTGCTCAAATTCCTGCGAAATATAAAAACAAACATACCAAACCAAACTAAACTATAAAAATGAAAAGAAAAAGGATTATGTGGGTTGTCTCCTGAAAGAGCACTTTTGTTTATTTAATGAGTCTTTAAGTTAGACTCAAAACCACGGGTCATTACGTGGGCGGGCGAAGAACTATACCAAGCTCATTCGTTGTGGTGCCCGCGTCGTCCGTGAAACTATGGACATTTCCTGTTGACCCCGATCCACTCGGATAACAATCAATCATCCATTCGACAAAAACTATCTTCCTGGCCATATCATCCACTCTAGAAGTACCAAACTAATTCATAAGCCACTCGTTAAATGACAAGAACCGTCCCCCAAATTCTTCTTTAATCCCAATTGTGCATTGGGGCTCAACCTTTCTTGTATGTACTTTCGTGCTGCTTGCTCCATTGTCAGTATTCGCGTCCTCGTCAAGTAACTTGTCCTGGTCAGCACAGTAATTGTTGTAGTCATGCTGGAATCTCTTAAGCAAGTTTTCATTAATGATAGTGTTTCCAAACCGAACTTTATACCATTCTTGAGAAGATAAATTCCCGAACTCAATATCTCGTCTTTCTATCCCATGAAAACGTGTCTATTCCAAGTGGGCTCTTTAGCTTTCTCCTAATTCCCCGTAATATCCACCATTACATTTGTTACGGTAGGGGTTACAGGTTGGCTAAGCTTGTTCAATTCCCTCATTGACCATTATAATTGGAATGCAATAGTGGTTCTATAGAATTGGCCTTCTTTCATTAGCAATTCTGTCCATAATCCGATCATTTTTGGCCTGTACCTGCTTAAAATCATGAACATTCTTTTCTCCCTTCTTGTTAGACTCATATTTTCCACATAGTGGTGAATTATAAGAAAATAAGTCAGTGCCAATTCCAAGAAGGTCAAAAAGTTCCCTAGGAGCATTAACCATGCTGATTCCTTTAGAAGATTCAGAGGATGAGTTTAAATGTTCATTTAAATTAAAAGTTATTCGGTCTCCTCCGGCTTCCAAAGAAATTTGTTTTTCAAAAACTTTAATATGTGCGTGAGAGGTTGCTAAAAATGGTATTCCTAGTATTAGGTTATTATGCTGACGCTGATCCATATCAATGATCACAAAATCAGCGAGAAAAAGGAATTTACCAACTTTTAGTAACACATTATCTATACTCCCCTTAGGCCTAGATCTAGTTGTATCAGCCATTTCAAGTATCATTGTTGTTTCTTTAAGATTAGTTAAATTCAAAGTTTTGAACAACGAAAAGGACATAAGATTAATGCTAGCACCTAAATCAGCTGCATCAAGTATTTTAAAGTTACCAATAGTGCAGAGTAAGAGGAAGTCTCCTGGGTTGGGCTCCTTTTCGAGAAGTTGACAGGGTAGAACTTTTTCATGTATCTGGCCATCACTCTCCTGCAGGTAGTTGATTCCACAAAATTCACCAGTAAGGGTAGAAATTGGTTGATCTTCATTCTATTCCTCCTGTGTGAAAACTACATTGCATGCTTTAAGTTCAGCTTTGGCCTCCTTAGCTTCGAAATCTTTAACAAGCTGCCCAATATGAGTTTCTAAGTTTTTGATTGATGTATCTTGATTTTGCAAGTTTCTGTCCGTATCTTCTTTTACCTTGTTTATCCATTCCTTGAATTTGTCATTTTTCTTGGAAGATTCCTCGACATGTCTATTGACCAATTCTTCAGGCTGGGTTTCTTAGCTTTGTACTGAGGTCTGTTGTCGATCCTTGTATAATATCCCTGAGGTCCTACACGATATTTAGCTCCATTACCACCGTATCCTTGAAATGGCGTGCTGGTCTCCTCGTATTTCACTCTTCTATTCTTTTAACTTCTTCTTTCAACGGGCAGTCCTTGGTAAGGTAAGTTCCTTTACAAGTCTCGCATCCAACTTGTATAGCATGTACATTTTCTTTAAGCTTTTTCATTTCCCTGCCAAGATTTTCAAGTTTGTTAGTTATAATATTCATACCTTCCAAACTTCCGCCCGTGCTTCTGCAGCTGCCTCCATCATGCCACTTTTGAGAGTGGTCAGCCATGTCTTGAATAGCGTCCAAGGCTTAAATAGGGGTCATCCTAGGGATAGGCCCCTGAGAATCGATCATCTGCCATGTTGCAATGTTTATTCCCTTGTAGAATATATTCACCATTTACTGCTTGTTCAAATCATGAGTGGGGCACCTGTATAGAAGATCATTTTACCTATCTCAAGCTTGGTACAATGTCTCATCAGCTTCTTGTCTGAAATTATGAATCTCCTCCAATTGTTTTGTCGTCTTAGAAGGAGGGCAAAAACGTTGAATGAACACTTTCTTTATGAGATTCCAAGTGTTGATGGTTCCAGCAGGCAACCTATCAACCCACCTTTTTGCGGCTCCAGTGAGTGTCATTGGAAACACTCGGGGCATACCAGCATCGTGACAAACACTTAGAATGTTGAAGAGGGTGGTGATTTATAGCACATTTTCAACATGCTCATAAGCGTCTTTTGATTTGTTTCCAGCGAAGTTTTTTCACGCAATTTCCTCACAAACTGCGGCTTGATCTCAAATTGGACATCAGCTCCAATTATTGGGCTAACAAGCCCTGGTCTTTGCTCATCACGAGTCATCGCAAGGTACTCTTTAAGAGTCAGTGTGTCAATGTCTACCACTTCCATAATTCCTGAAACTTAAATAAAATATGAGAAAAACACAAAATTTAACAAAAATTAGAAAATTAAACAAAAATCCTATTATAGCTCTCCGGGAATGGCGCCAAAAACTTGATGCAGGTTTTACTGACAGTGTATCCGGTCGTGTGTAGATTAGTAACTAGTAAAATCGAGGTCGTCTCAAGAGCTACGTGTGATGGATCCTATTTAAATCTAATGTCACGTTTTAAGCTGGTTTGAAGTTGAAATGGTTTAATTAAACTAAATAAACAGAAATGAAATAAATTACAAAATAAAATAAGTTGTGAGCAGTGGGAGAAAGTGTACTAGCCTAGTTGGTCATCCTACATTGCTATGACTATGTTTTCTATAAAACTATTCGAATGCTTCAAGTGGGGCGGACATATATCACTAGGTTCCTTTGGTCGATTTTATAACAAACCACAAAAACTCATCATTATCATTTCCACTACAAATACCTATGTCAGGTATTTCATAGGTAAATTTTTGCTTTTTATGTGCATGCATTACCTGCATGAATCTCTAGACTTGCTCTCGTATCTACACAAGCCAAATATCTCTACCCACACATCCCATAAACCTCTGGTATGTCAAGCATAAGATCATAACAACTCCACAATAAGTAATCTACCAACCTAACACACTAAACATATCACAAAACCCTAATAAACCCTAATCTAACCCCTAATTAAGCCCTAAACAGGCCTGTGTGTTTACAAAACCCTAATTACTTATCTAAACTAATTTGAAAGTGTTCAAGGCTTATGTATGAGTTACCTTAGGAACAATAGGATATCTTAGTACCCTTAGACCCTAGTACAACCCCTTAGAGCTTAGGTACAAGTCTCTTAAGCACAAAACCATAACTAGGTCATAACTTCCTGGAATTAGGTCTAAAATATCCCAAAACTTCACCATAAGCTACCACCACTTAGTATAAGCCTCTTATGGCTTAGGATTAGTCACTAAACACCCATAGGACCCTAATCTAGGCACTAAACCTTAAGTTAGACTCTAATCCCTCACTAAGCAAGATTAGGTCTAAACTAAACCTAAACTAGTTAAAACCTAAACATAAGCACCTCAAGCATCTACCCTAGCACCTTAATCACCCTAGCACCTCTCTAGCTTGCACACAAGGAGGTGCATCACTACCTTGTCACCTCCTTCACCCCGCGGCCTCTTTTCCACCACACAAACCCTAAACCACCATTGTAGCCCCTCCTAGTCACCATATGTCAGCCACTAGTTTTTCTTAGTGATTCGTGTCAAAAATCAATTATTTGTATATATTTTATCTCCAAAAGATTTGCAAGAAATACAAATCCCAAGTTTGTTTTCCCGTGTGAAGGATGAATGGAATCGTGGTTAACGATTCGTGAAATCGTGTTGTGAAAAGTGAAAAAGTGGAAATTTGTGATTTTAATACTAAAATAATGATGAGAAACAAATTATAGTGCTAAATGTACAAACTACTTATGCACAAATATCTAAAAACTTAAAATGAATTATCAAACGCGAATTTAAAACGTAACGTACAAATTTTAAAGTGAATGTTTACCGGATCCCATCAGAACTCCGTAGTTAAGCGTGCTTGGGTGAGAGTAGTACTGGCTTGGGTGACCCGCTGGAAAGTGCTCGTGTTGCACCCCTTTAGAAAAAAAAAAGTGAATTTTTATAAAAACGGCTCCTAAAAATTTGAAATAAATTTCTAAAAATCTTAATAACCTAAAAATTTGAAATAAATTCCTAAAAATCTTAATCAACTAAAAATAATTTTGAAAAAAAGAAAAATATTTTTTTGACTTTTTGTTTATTTTCTATGATTTATTTTCTATTTTTTGATTTATTGAAAATGATTAAAAATAAAAGAAAATGTAAAAGTAATTTTGAAAAATACGAAATTAAATCTGAAAAATCTAAAATTACTAAAAATATTTTTCTAAAATATTTTTGGATTTTTTAAAAGCTTTTTCTGATTTTTTTATTGATTTTTATTTATTTAAAAAGTATTAAAAATGATTAAAAACTAAGATTAAATGAGAAAAATAGCAAATGAACTAAAAAAAATATGAATTTTTTAAGAAAATTTTAAAATAATAATTGAAACCTAGGAAAAATAAAATAGGTGTTAAAATAAGCAGAAAAAGTGCTTATTAGCAAAAAGCAGTTTATGACAAATGCTTATTAATAAGCACTTGTCACCAAACTTTCTGAAACTTTCACAGTAGGTGTCTTATATCCAGAAAAACTCACAAGCAATTATTACACCAATTTCAATCCAGAAAACTCAAATGTACAAATAAGCAGTTGAGAATAAGCTAAATGAATAAGCAGGTTTGATTCAAATGAAGCCAGAGGTTTTAGGAACCAAACAAAATACTCAAACAAGCCCAATTATGTACTCAAACAAGCTCAGGTTTAAATCAAATTAACACTTATGCAATTAAATTCCTCAATCAGCATACAGGTTTTAAAGTGCTACTTTTGCAGGCCTGATAAGCAGTTCTAATAAGCTCAAATCTAGAAACTAAGGGGGCAAAAGTGAGTTAGGACTACTGAGGTTCTAAAAAACCAAAAAGCTCTATGTATAACCATCAATTGATGTCCCAATTGAAGCCTAGTTCAGGTGCTGTTTGAGCACATATGCTGTCAGACTTTGACTTTTTATGTGCACTAGCAATTTGACCAAATCCAATTTCAATTGCTCAAATCTTATCCTAAATGTTGTATAAAGCTAATTTTAAACCATATTAAGCTAATTATCACTATTAAGCACCTATTACTACAACTATACTTACTGATATTATAGAATCAAACAGTGAACTAAAACTTAAACCTAATTTTTACTATTTCTATATTAACCTACTGATTTTATGCTTAATAAATTCTATACTACCCTAATGTGAGCTATTGGTGCAGAGTTAACAACTCTATTATCACAACTTCTCCTAAAAGTAGACTGATCCAAACACTCCTTAATAACACAGTTGCACTAGTTTATGAAGCAAAGGAGAGAGTTAGACTACCAAACCACCACATAAGCTCATGTTAAGATCAAATACACTAAATGAATCACAGAACAACAGTACTAAACAACAAATTATTTCAAAATCACAAATGGCTATTTAGAATATTTAAATAAAACAGTAAAGTGAATTATGATGCAAACTACAACTAATTGATTAGTCCTACTAGATTTTACTCTAATATGATAATATTAAACTAAAAACACAGTTAACTAACAATTACCACAGATCAAAGCTATAAAACTCAACAACTACAATTTTAAAATATAAATGGAAACTAGCTTCATAACCCGCCCGATGGGCGGGTACGCCTCTTAAAATTGTTTGGCAAAATTATATCCACATAAAATAAATAATTAATAATGCCAAATATGTTAAACAAAATAATTGGAAAAGCATAATATATTACTCATGTATTATATGTAAAAACAACAAATCACAACAAATTAATTACATGATGGTTATTTATATGTGAAATAAAAGCTTCTTTGTACACGTCTGTTGTGCACTAAGTGTATTCGCCATCTTTGTCACAAAGAACCTTCAAACCTTTCTTTTTGAGTTTTCATCCTCTTCCCCTCCTATACGAACTATAACGTGATACCTCAATTGGGGCTAATCTGCATTGATTCTCATTTATGTTAATTGGCTCTCGTCCCTTTATATTAAGAAAAAATTATTACATAAGACTCAAAATACTATGAAATAACACGGACCTGCTGTTACACTTTCAAGTGTCATATGTTTGTTAACATCCTCAATTCAGGGATCTCCAAAGACTTAAATTTTTGAAACTTTGAACCTTGCATTGATGTTCCCTGAATAAAAAAAATGTACAATATTACATAAAGTTCAGCTAATCAGCTAATGATAGATTGGGTCACTACTCACCAAGTTACCATTTATTTTCATAAAGACTCTTAAGATCTGCATTAATGTGTAATCTTTTTTTCTAAACCCCTAAATTCATGATTACTTCGTAACATCTTTTTAAGTTACAACTCTAATCCCTTAAATATTTAGCCAGTCAACGTAGACCTATACCTATGTAGAAAAATGGGTGGTGGTTGACTAAGTCCGGTAACGGATCAAATTTTATACATTTTAGTTGGTTGGGATAACATAAACACTTGTAGTAATTGCAGATTAGTAGAAGTATGCTTCACTGCATAAGATGATTTTTTTACTTGTTTAGTTAATGCACATGCACTATTGATGTCAATAGATATGTGAGTTCTTAACAACCTATTTCCATAATTGCAATTTTATTAAGGAAAAAATGTGGATGTATGACCACATTTTCCTTCCCACATAACAAAAATGTGTGTATAACTGTATATGCTGAGTCAAAGAGACATAAAAACGAGTTTGCTTGGCAATCCCTACTACTTAAAGAGAAGTCCGCATTAGACTTCCAAATGCATGATAGATAGAACTCCCGAACTTAAATAGCTCGATCAAGTTATTTAAACTCATAGTGCACCCACACTGGCTAAGAAATATACAACAGGCGTTAGTGCTATTGGTTGTTCTCCGATAATAAACTTCCTACTACGAAAATGAATAAAATTATATACAGCGCAAACATTTTGGGTTATGTTTTATCTTTACAGTGAAAATGGGTAAAACTAAAGAATAAGTAACTAAAGTTACTATAAAAAGATTGATGACAGTACAACTGATGAAGTTAATGCATTCATATTTGACATTTAACTTTTACACCATTTATATATATATATATATATATATATATATATATATATATATATATATATATATATACAGACCACACACACACACACACACACACACACATATATATATATATATATATATATATATATATATATATATATATATATATATATATATATATATATATAGGGTGGGGTTATTATAAAAAGGGTGTTATAATAAAAAGTGTAGGAAGTGATCTCAACCATTGGATTTAAATTACAAGTTTAAAAAAGTGGAGTGGCGTTTTTGTAAATATTACAAACTTGAGGGTCTATAATGCATCAACTAAAAATTACACCTAACTCTGAAATCATTCACTCTCTCTCCATTTCTCCCCATTCTAATCATTTCTTTCTCTCTCTCGTCTCTATTCTCTCTCTAAAAACCCTAAAAATTGTTACATTAACTAAAAATCAATCAAAAATTAGTGCATCGATTGATTTATGAATGGTGAGTACGAATCTACCACAAAAATCATTACCTCGTAAGTTTTTTATAAAAATATATCATGATTAACTACATCGATTTGTTATTATAATTACTAATAGTTCATTTTTTTTTATGAATTTAGCAAAAAAAAAAAAAAAAGAGTTTAAAGATGAATGTTGAAGTAGAAAAAAGAAGAAAAGTTAGAAAACAAGCTGAATCAAAAAAATTGATCGCAGAACCATCAGGTAAAAGTTATTTGTGATGCAGTAGCATTTATTTTGATATAAGTTAGGGTAAATAAAGTTTATTAGATGTGCGAAGTGATTTTGTATGTTTCATGCCTTATATGATGTATTAGTAGTTTATTTGTGATGCAGTATAATTTGTTTGAAATAAGTTAGGGTAAATAAAGTTTATTAGATGTGCGAAGTGATTTTGTATGTTTCATGCTTTATATGATGTATTAGTAGTTTATTTGTGATACAGTATCATTTATTTTGATGCGTGTTAGAAGTTGAATGCTTGACTGTTTATGTGATGCACTAGAAGTTGTATTAAGATGCAGTAGTGATATATGTATGGTGTGTTTAGGTTGATAAGTTAGGGAAAATGTAGCTTATGTGATGTGCGAAAAAGATTTTAAAAGTTTGATGTCTTATATGATGTATTAAAGGCTTAACTGAGATGCACTGCTATTTGATTTGCGGCATGTGTGGTTAAGTTAGGGAAAACGTAGCTTATGTGATGTACGAAAGAGATTTTAAAAGTTTGATGCCTTATATGATGTATTAGAGACTTAACTGAGATGCACTGATATTTGATTTGCGACGTGTGTGGATAAGTTAGGGAAAACGTAGCTTATGTGATGTGCGAAAAAGATTTTAAAAGTTTGATGCCTTATATGATGTATTAGAGGCCTAACTGAGATGCATTGCTATTTGATTTACGGCATGTGTGGATAAGTTAGGGAAAATGTAGCTTATGTGATGTGCAAAAAAGATTTTAAAAGTTTGATGTCTTATATGAAGTATTAGAGGCCTAACTGAGATGCACTGCTATTTGATTTGCGGCGTGTGTGGATAAGTTAGGGAAAACGTATCTTATGTTATGCACGAAAAAGATTTTAAAAGTTTGATGCCTTATATGATGTATTAGAGGCCTAACTGAGATGCATTGCTATTTGATTTGCGGCATGTGTGGATAAGTTAGGGAAAATGTAGTTTATGTGATGTGAGAAAAAGATTTTAAAAGTTTGATGTCTTATATGATTTATTAGAGGCCTAACTGAGATGCACTGCTATTTGATTAGCGGCGTGTGTGGATAAGTTAGGGTAAACGTATCTTATGTGATTTATGAAAAAGATTTTAAAAGTTTGATGCCTTATATGATGTAATAGAGGCCTAACTGAGATGCACTGCCATTTGATTTGCGGCGTGTGTGGATAAGTTAGGGTAAACGTATCTTATGTGATGTACGAAAAAGATTTTAAAAGTTTGATGCCTTATATGATGTATTAGAGGCCTAATTGAGATGCACTGCTATTTGATTTGCGGCGTGTGTGGATAAGTTAGGGTAAACGTATCTTCTGTGATGTACGAAAAAGATTTTAAAAGTTTGATACCTTATATGATGTATTAGAGGCCTAATTGAGATGCACTGCTATTTGATTTGCGGCGTGTGTGGATAAGTTAGGGTAAACGTATCTTCTGTGATGTACGAAAAAGATTTTAAAAGTTTGATGCCTTATATGATGTATTAGAGGCCTAACTGAGATGCATTGCTATTTGATTTGCGGCATGTGTGGATAAGTTAGGGAAAATGTAGCTTATGTGATGTGCGAAAAAGATTTTAAAAGTTTGATGTCTTATAAGATGTATTAGAGGCCTAACTGAGATGCACTGCTATTTGATTTGCGGCGTGTGTGGATAAGTTAGGGTAAACGTATCTTATGTGATGTACGAAAAAGATTTTAAAAGTTTGATGCCTTATATGATGTATTAGAGGCCTAACTGAGATGCACTGCTATTTGATTTGCTGCGTGTGTGGATAAGTTAGGATAAACGTATCTTATGTGATGTACGAAAAAGATTTTAGAAGTTTGATGCCTTATATGATGTATTAGAGGCCTAACTGAGATGCATTGCTATTTGATTTGCGGCATGTGTGGATAAGTTAGGGAAAATATAGCTTATGTGATGTGCGAAAAAGATTTTAAAAGTTGATGTCTTATATGATGTATTAAAGGCTTAACTGAGATGCACTGCTATTTGATTTGCGGCATGTGTGGATAAGTTAGGGAAAACGTAGCTTATGTGATGTACGAAAGAGATTTTAAAAGTTTGATGTCTTATATGATGTATTAGAGAATTAACGGAGATGCACTGACATTTGATTTGCGACGTGTGTGGATAAGTTAGGAAAAATGTAGCTTATGTGATGTGCGAAAGAGATTTTAAAAGTTTGATGCCTTATATGATGTATTAGAGACTTAACTTAGATGCACTGATATTCGATTTGCGACGTGTGTCGATAAGTTAGGGAAAATGTAGCTTATGTGATGCGCGAAAAAGATTTTAAAAGTTTGATGTCTTATATGATGTATTAGAGGCCTAACTGAGATGCACTGCTATTTGATTTGCGGCGTGTGTGGATAAGTTAGGGTAAACGTATCTTATGTGATGTATGAAAAATATTTTAAAAGTTTGATGCCTTATATGATATATTAGAGGCCTAACTGAGATGCACTGCTATTTGATTTGCGGCGTGTGTGGATAAGTTAGGGTAAACGTATCTTATGTGATGTACAAAAAAGATTTTAAAAGTTTGATGCCTTATATGATGTATTAGAGGCCTAACTGAAATGCATTGCTATTTGATTTGCGGCATGTGTGGATAAGTTAGGGAAAATGTAGCTTATGTGATGTGCGAAAAAGATTTTAAAAGTTTGATGTCTTATATGATGTATTAAAGGCTTAACTGAGATGCACTGCTATTTGATTTGCGGCATGTGTGGATAAGTTAGGGAAAACGTAGCTTATGTGATGTACGAAAGAGATTTTAAAAGTTTGATGCCTTATATGATGTATTAGAGACTTAACTGAGATGCACTGATATTTGATTTGCGACGTGTGTGGATAAGTTAGGGAAAACGTAGCTTATGTGATGTGCGAAAAAGATTTTAAAAGTTTGATGCCTTATATGATGTATTAGAGGCCTAACTGAGATGCATTGCTATTTGATTTACGGCATGTGTGGATAAGTTAGGGAAAATGTAGCTTATGTGATGTGCAAAAAAGATTTTAAAAGTTTGATGTCTTATATGAAGTATTAGAGGCCTAACTGAGATGCACTGCTATTTGATTTGCGGCGTGTGTGGATAAGTTAGGGAAAACGTATCTTATGTTATGCACGAAAAAGATTTTAAAAGTTTGATGCCTTATATGATGTATTAGAGGCCTAACTGAGATGCATTGCTATTTGATTTGCGGCATGTGTGGATAAGTTAGGGAAAATGTAGTTTATGTGATGTGAGAAAAAGATTTTAAAAGTTTGATGTCTTATATGATTTATTAGAGGCCTAACTGAGATGCACTGCTATTTGATTAGCGGCGTGTGTGGATAAGTTAGGGTAAACGTATCTTATGTGATTTATGAAAAAGATTTTAAAAGTTTGATGCCTTATATGATGTAATAGAGGCCTAACTGAGATGCACTGCCATTTGATTTGCGGCGTGTGTGGATAAGTTAGGGTAAACGTATCTTATGTGATGTACGAAAAAGATTTTAAAAGTTTGATGCCTTATATGATGTATTAGAGGCCTAATTGAGATGCACTGCTATTTGATTTGCGGCGTGTGTGGATAAGTTAGGGTAAACGTATCTTCTGTGATGTACGAAAAAGATTTTAAAAGTTTGATACCTTATATGATGTATTAGAGGCCTAATTGAGATGCACTGCTATTTGATTTGCGGCGTGTGTGGATAAGTTAGGGTAAACGTATCTTCTGTGATGTACGAAAAAGATTTTAAAAGTTTGATGCCTTATATGATGTATTAGAGGCCTAACTGAGATGCATTGCTATTTGATTTGCGGCATGTGTGGATAAGTTAGGGAAAATGTAGCTTATGTGATGTGCGAAAAAGATTTTAAAAGTTTGATGTCTTATAAGATGTATTAGAGGCCTAACTGAGATGCACTGCTATTTGATTTGCGGCGTGTGTGGATAAGTTAGGGTAAACGTATCTTATGTGATGTACGAAAAAGATTTTAAAAGTTTGATGCCTTATATGATGTATTAGAGGCCTAACTGAGATGCACTGCTATTTGATTTGCTGCGTGTGTGGATAAGTTAGGATAAACGTATCTTATGTGATGTACGAAAAAGATTTTAGAAGTTTGATGCCTTATATGATGTATTAGAGGCCTAACTGAGATGCATTGCTATTTGATTTGCGGCATGTGTGGATAAGTTAGGGAAAATATAGCTTATGTGATGTGCGAAAAAGATTTTAAAAGTTCATGTCTTATATGATGTATTAAAGGCTTAACTGAGATGCACTGCTATTTGATTTGCGGCATGTGTGGATAAGTTAGGGAAAACGTAGCTTATGTGATGTACGAAAGAGATTTTAAAAGTTTGATGTCTTATATGATGTATTAGAGAATTAACGGAGATGCACTGACATTTGATTTGCGACGTGTGTGGATAAGTTAGGAAAAATGTAGCTTATGTGATGTGCGAAAGAGATTTTAAAAGTTTGATGCCTTATATGATGTATTAGAGACTTAACTTAGATGCATTGATATTCGATTTGCGACGTGTGTCGATAAGTTAGGGAAAATGTAGCTTATGTGATGCGCGAAAAAGATTTTAAAAGTTTGATGTCTTGTATGATGTATTAGAGGCCTAACTGAGATGCACTGCTATTTGATTTGCGGCGTGTGTTGATAAGTTAGGGTAAACGTATCTTATGTGATGTACGAAAAAGATTTTAAAAGTTTGATGCCTTATATGATATATTAGAGGCCTAACTGAGATGCACTGCTATTTGATTTGCGGCGTGTGTGGATAAGTTAGGGTAAACGTATCTTATGTGATGTACAAAAAAGATTTTAAAAGTTTGATGGCTTATATGATGTATTAGAGGCCTAACTGAAATGCATTGCTATTTGATTTGCGGCATGTGTGGATAAGTTAGGGAAAATGTAGCTTATGTGATGTGCGAAAAAGATTTTAAAAGTTTGATGTCTTATATGATGTATTAAATGCTTAACTGAGATGCACTGCTATTTGATTTGCGGCATGTGTGGATAAGTTAGGGAAAACGTAGCTTATGTGATGTACGAAAGAGATTTTAAAAGTTTGATACCTTATATGATGTATTAGAGACTTAACTGAGATGCACTGATATTTGATTTTCGACGTGTGTGTATAAGTTAGGGAAAATGTAGCTTATGTGATGTGCGAAAGAGATTTTAAAAGTTTGATGCCTTATATGATGTATTAGAGACTTAACTGGGATGCACTGATATTTGATTTGCGACGTGTGTGGATAAGTTAGGGAAAATGTAGCTTATGTGATGCGCGAAAAAGATTTTAAAAGTATGATGTCTTATATGATGTATTAGAGGCTGAACTGAGATGCACTGCTATTTGATTTGTGGCGTGTGTGGATAAGTTAGGGTAAACGTATCTTATGTGATGTACGAAAAGGATTTTAAAAGTTTGATGCCTTATATGATATATTAGAGGCCTAACTGAGATGCACTGCTATTTGATTTGCGGCGTGTGTGGATAAGTTAGGGTAAACGTATCTTATGTGATGTACGAAAAAGATTTTAAAAGTTTGATGCCTTATATGATGTATTAGAGGCCTAACTGAGATGCATTGCTATTTGATTTGCGGCATGTGTGGATAAGTTAGGGAAAATGTAGCTTATGTGATGTGCGAAAAAGATTTTAAAAGTTTGATGTCTTATTTGATGTATTAAAGGCTTAACTGAGATGCACTGCTATTTGATTTGCGGCATGTGTGGATAAGTTAGGGAAAACATAGCTTATGGGATGTACGAAAGAGATTTTAAAAGTTTGATGCCTTATATGATGTATTAGAGACTTAACTGAGATGCACTGATATTTGATTTGCGACGTGTGTGGATAAGTTAGGGAAAATGTAGCTTATGTGATGTGCGAAAGAGATTTTAAAAGTTTGATGCCTTATATGATGTATTAGAGACTTAACTGGGATGCACTGATATTTGATTTGCGACGTGTGTGGATAAGTTAGGGAAAATGTAGCTTATGTGATGCGCGAAAAAGATTTTAAAAGTATGATGTCTTATATGATGTATTAGAGGCTGAACTGAGATGCACTGCTATTTGATTTGTGGCGTGTGTGGATAAGTTAGGGTAAACGTATCTTATGTGATGTACGAAAAAGATTTTAAAAGTTTGATGCCTTATATGATATATTAGAGGCCTAACTGAGATGCACTGCTATTTGATTTGCGGCGTGTGTGGATAAGTTAGGGTAAACGTATCTTATGTGATGTACGAAAAAGATTTTAAAAGTTTGATGCCTTATATGATGTATTAGAGGCCTAACTGAGATGCATTGCTATTTGATTTGCGGCATGTGTGGATAAGTTAGGGAAAATGTAGCTTATGTGATGTGCGAAAAAGATTTTAAAAGTTTGATGTCTTATTTGATGTATTAAAGGCTTAACTGAGATGCACTGCTATTTGATTTGCGGCATGTGTGGATAAGTTAGGGAAAACATAGCTTATGGGATGTACGAAAGAGATTTTAAAAGTTTGATGCCTTATATGATGTATTAGAGACTTAACTGAGATGCACTGATATTTGATTTGCGACGTGTGTGGATAAGTTAGGGAAAATGTAGCTTATGTGATGTGCGAAAGAGATTTTAAAAGTTTGATGCCTTATATGATGTATTAGAGACTTAACTGAGATGCACTGATATTTGATTTGCGACGTGTGTGGATAAGTTAGGGAAAATGTAGCTTATGTGATACGCGAAAAAGATTTTAAAAGTTTGATGTCTTATATGGTGTATTAGAGGCCTAACTGAGATGCACTGCTATTTGATTTGTGGCGTGTGTGGATAAGTTAGGGTAAACGTATTTTATGTGATGTACGAAAAAGATTTTGAAAGTTTGATGCCTTATATTATGTATTAGAGGCCTAACGGAGATGCATTGCTATTTGATTTACGACATGTGTGGATAAGTTATGGAAAATGTAGCTTATGTGATGTGCGAAAAATATTTTGTGTGGTTGATGGTTTATATGTTGTACTAGCGGTTTAACTGAGTTGCAGTAGCATTTAATTTATATGATGTATTAGTTGACTAACTGAGTTGCAGTACCTTTTATTTTACAGCGTATGAGGATAAATTAGGGTAAATATAGATTATGTGATGCGCAAAAGTTATTTTTTATATTTGATGATGGTGTCATTGATGTACTAGAAATTGAACTGAGTTTCAATTGGTTATTATGAAACAGATGACAAAGAAGATATAGTTAAAATAGCAGCTTTTAAAGAGGCTGCTAAAGAAAAATGGAATGAATTACTTCATAGTCTTGTTTTTGAACATGCTGCAAAAAAGAAGAAAAATGCAGCCAGAAAGATTGTTAAATATTCTGCACCAAAATTGAAGAAAAGAAAACCATTTCTGTTACTGAATGCAGTACAAGTGAAAAGAAAAGAAAGGGTAAAAGACCTACAATAGAGATGGATTCTGAATCAGATTTTGAAAACTCATATTCAAAAATGGCTCTTGTAAGAAAGAAGAAAGTTAAAAAGGAAAAAGCTAAGTGTGAAGAGGAAGGTTTAATATAGGAAGTTAGAATTAACGAACCCAAATATATCAAAATAAGAATGTCACCATGAAATCTGAAGAAGGTTCTGGAGAATTTAAGAAGTCAACAGGTGGAGGAATTAAGAAAGATGGGATTTGGCGAGTTTCATAATAACTTCAATTTTTATTCTATACCATCAGAATTAGGGCTGTGGGTGGTTAGAAATTTCGATTCAGAAACCTGCTCGATTAAAATGAATGATGGAAGAAAAATAAAAATTACTCGAGAATTGGTTAGGGATATGCTAGGAATCCCAATGGGTGATATGAAAGTTGAAGCGCTTGCTGAGAAAAATCTTTATGAGGAGACTACTGCAAAATGGAGAGACATAATGGAAAGTATTGTTGTTAAAAAAAATTATATATCGAAGTTGGAGGAACGTTTGTGAAGTCTAACTAAAGTGGATTGGGAGTTTCGGGTTGCTTTCCTTGTACTGTTCTTCTCCATATTTGGCCAAGGAAACAAAGATGGGGAGGTAAATGAGAGAATTATACCAATTCTCTCTAATAGTGATAACGTGTCTCATATGGATTGGTGCTCGTACGTTGTAGAGTGTATGGTCAAGGAGTGTTCCGGATATAAGCCATACAAATTTTTCAATGGACCATTACTTTTGCTTGTTGTAAGTTTTCTATCTTTTATTACATTGTGATGCACTAATTAGAAAAAGTATCATGCAGTATATATAGATATGTGATGCACTAATAATAAATAGTATGATGCAGTATATATATATATATATATATATATATATATATATATATATATATATATATATATATATATATATATATATATATATATATATATATATATATATATATATATATATATATATATATATATATATATGTGATGCAGTACCATTTGAAACAGGGATGCATTAGATATAAAAAATATGATTGTCTGATTCAAAATAATATGATAAGAGAGTATATATAGATATGTGATGCACTAATAATATGCACTAATTAGAAAAAGTATGATGCAGTATACTCACATAAGTTTTCTATCTTTTGTTACACTGTGATGCAATAATTAGAAAAAGTATGATGCAATATATATAGATATGTGATGCACTAATAATAAATAGTATGATGCAGTACATATATATATGTGATGCAGTACCATTTGAAACAGGGATATATTAGATATAAAAAATATGATTGTCTGATTCTCACTACTATCATGCAATAGATATAAAACATTGATGCATTATATTTCACTCACATACAATAAAAATTAAGATTATATTTTAATACAAATTTATTTGTTGCAGATCATATATGTTAATTCAACGACATCTGAGACTGTCAAAGTGGAGAAAACAGTACCAGCGTTCAAGGCGTGAAGTTCAAAACTTTTGTTTGAAAGGCAAAAAGAAGAACTCACATTGGGTTTTGGATGTCTACCAATTGCGGAAGGTGTTGAGGTGATTGAACCACCGATGAAAATGAATGAAGGACCAATGAAAAAGAAGAAAATTGGGTAAAAAACAAAAGAAGAGTGTAGCAGGTATAATATATAAAAATATTATATATTTTTAAAAAGATAAACTTTTTGAAAAACTTGTTTATTTTTAATTTCATTCTATGTTTATGTACTAACAGGGGACGAAGAAGGAAACCTTGCATATCAACTACAGACTCCAAAAATTGATCTTAAATATGGGCTCTATGGAACAATTGATATGGAAGAAGCAAGTAAAGAGTTCAGATCAAAATCTTTTGAGGTATTATTAATTAAAAAGTATTATACTCTGTGATGCACTAGATATTGAACTTAGATGTACTAGAAGTTTAACTGTGATGCACTAGATTTTGAACTTAGATGTACTAGATTTTTAGCTTTGATGCAGTACATTTAATCTTATAAAATATGATGCACTAATAAAAACACTGTAATGCAGTAAGCTAATTTTGTTTCTTTTAAATGTTTAGGAAATGAAGGGAATTATAAGAGACAATATGGTGTTGTGTAATCAGTTGATGCTGGATACTGATTACAAGTTCATAATAGCTTCGAGATTAAACCCTGAGGATGAAGAGTTGAAAAAACTGGATTTGTTTGCTGAATCTTATAATGAAGATGGTCATAAAAATGGTGATGATGCAACAAATGTTGATGAGAATGATGGAAATGGTTGGGAGAATGTTGATGATGCAAAAAATCAGAATGAACAAATGGGTGATAAGAATAAAGTAGTTGGTGGAAATGATGATATCGTTGGGGACAAAGGTATAAATAAAGATGGGATTAAAGATGATTTGAATGAGTCACGAAACAAGAAGACAGCTTTGAACGAAAATCATGATTTGGTTGATATGAAATATTTTTTGGAAAAAGTGAGTAATAAGGAAAAGAAGGATGATATATTTGGGACCAACCCTGAAGTTTCGGGACAAGATTTAGTTGCAACAAAATACAACGCTATAGTTCCATTTGATATTGATTTAAATTCAAGTCAAGGCTTATCTCAATCAATAAATGAGAATGAGAATCAATCAAAAGAGATGCAGTTTGATGACCTTGAAGATATTGTACATTTGCCCGAATCTCAGGAACCGAATCTCACGAAAAATACATTTTCAAGTAATAACAAAAGAAGAAAACTAGATGATGAAGATGTTACACTATCTCAGCTAAGTTGGGCAATTAAAGACAAAGAAAGTTTGAATGAAACTGAGATGGTTGACCAAATAGTAAAACTGCCATTTCTGTCAACCGGTATAACAGATGAAGCAAAAGAGTTAGCTGTTGATGCACCAAGTGCCATTCCTGATGAACCAAGTGCTAATGTTGATGCACCAAGTGCCATTACTGATGCACCAAGTGCCAATGCTGATGCGCCAAGTGCCAATGCTGCTGATGCACCAAGTGCCATTCCTGATGCACCAAGTTCAAATGCTGATGCACCAAGTGCCAATGCTGCTGATGCACCAAGTGCCACTTCTGATGCACCAAGTGCCACTGCAACAAAAGCTGCAATTGCAACTCCGCCATACCATAGTACCAAGTTAAAGCTAAAAAGAAATAGTTCTGGAAAGTATGACGTTGAGAAGGATGATAATTCAAATGAAGCCAAAAAGACAACTATTGATGCGGCAAAAGAATCAGTTGTTCATGTGATTAATGCGATTCTGGTGAGTTCAGTTGCGCCTATAAATTATATTCCATTTGAGAATATACAAAAGGAAAAAGAAGTTGCTGCAGCAACCAAAAACCAACCGGTTAAATGGGCAAAAAAGGTAGCAACCAATGAGGAACCGAAAAAAAAGGGAAGGGGTAAAAAGGAAGAAACAAAAAAGCAAATGGTCAAACCTCAAAAAGCTCCATCAAAAAAAGCAGAGCCTAAAACAGTTCAAGTGAATACACAAAAACCTAAAAGAGTCAAAAAGAGAGGCGCGAAAGCTGTGGTACAGGATAAAGAGGATGATATATTGAATGAAAAGCGTATAGTAAAGCCCTCTAATGCTATGAAGTCGCCATACTATGATAGGAAAGTACACATCTTTAAAAAATGGAATGAAGCAGATATGAAACTAGTTGAGTACATGTGGAGTGGCAGCTGTCCTGAAAGGAAATATGAAATATGTTACTGCATCACTATTCATAATATACTGCATCAATGGTTATATGTCATTGCATCTGTTTTTTTATGTTACTGCATTATAATATATATTACACTGCATCAATACTAAAATTTTACTGAACCTTAAATGTGCAGTGATATTGTATTCGAATCGAATGGATTGCAAATAGGTGTCTTTTTCTTAAGCCTATACCCTGAAGTTGAAGTTGTTGCACCTGTGATAGATGTATAGAGCAAAATACTAAACTATGAGGAGCAATTCCGAGATGACATTTCACAAAAGAGAAATGTTTATTGTACTACGTTAATGCTGGTGAGTAATTCAACTATATAATATAGCTAAAATTAAGATGTAAAATATTTATGCTTATAAAACGTTTCTTATTTTCAAAAACAGCCGCATCGTATGGTGGATTTTGAAGAAGGAAAGGAATTGGAGAAAAGAAAAAAGACATTTGAAGATAATTTTAACTGTGTTTTGAAAAATTCAGGAGTGAAAGACATGAATGATGTTGGTTTGGTAAGTAAAAAAAAATTGATTTATTATTATGAGTTCTGATAATTTGATTTTTATAATTAATTCCGATGATGATTAAGCGTAAAAATGTCTGCAGATCTTCTTTCCTTGCATTAAGATCACTGAAAGTGGGTCGAATCATTACTATCTCATATGCTTTAATATGAAGAATGGTAATATCGACATACTTGACAACGTGGACAATGGCATTGAAGATATCTCAGTTCGATATGGGAAGTATGCACAAGCTCTGGTAAGTATACCTAAACATAGAAAGAATGTTTTTTAGTGCATAAAAATGAAATATTTACTACATTGTAAACTTTTTACTGCATCATAGTGTTATATTTAGTGCATACAAGTTAAACTTTTGTCATATTTACTACATTGTAAACTTTTTACTGCATCATAGTGTTATATTTAGTACATATAACACTATGATGCAGTAAAAAGTTTACAAATATGCAAACAGTTAAAAATCTAGTACATCTAAGTTCAACAACAAAGTTAAAAATCTAGTACATCATATTTTATAAGTTTTAACAAATATGCAAACAATTAAAATTCTAGTACATCTAAGTTCAATATCTAGTGCATCACAGGGTAATAATATTAATTTAACAAAATCTTATTATTTTTCACAGATTGATACATTTGTCAATTACCTTGAAAAGATAAAGCATCCAAAAATTGCTGAGATATGGTTGTCGATCCCAAGAATGGTGCCATTAAAGTGGAAGACAACTTATAATGCTGCTGACTGCGGAATCTTTGTCATGAGGCACATGGAAATCTATGTCGGGGAAGATGTATTTTTGTTTGAACTACAAGATGAAGGGGTACATCTGAAACAACAAATAAAGATGCTTCGTGCAAAGTACCTGGCAAAGATTTTACTAAAAGATCTTAATGACCAAAGGAAGAAATTAATGAAAGATGCAGAAGCTTTTTGCAAGAAGCAAGGAAAGAAGTCAAAGATCTTAACTCATGTTGATGTTAAAGTTGATGCAAACTTGATGAAGATGTTTAACGACACTCTAATCAAGACACTTGAATAGATCAGTGATGGGAAGTTAGCGTTGGGATTACTTAAAAACTGAAATCTTTTGGATATATTTTAGACAATGTTTCTATGGTTATATTTGGTTAGTGATCAGTGTTTGAATTGTACTTTGGAATTTAGACAATGTTTCTTGATGAGGCGAAAAATGAACCACTTTTAGGGGGTCATTTAAGCCCGAAATCGAATTTATTTGATCAAATATTGCCCTAAATTGTTCCTTTTGTGATTTTAGGTACTTTGGGAGTGAAATCTGGAAAAGGAAGCAATTCGGACATTTTTGGAGCTTAAAAGTGAAGAAAACGCCAAAGACTTAATTTTCCAAGCTGGGAACAGTAGGTGACGGCGTCAAGAGCAACAATTTGACGGCGTCAAGAGTAATTTTCATGACGGCCCAGTACAGAAATGAAGGCGTCACAAGGAAGAGCGTGAAGAGTTAAATACGTGACGGCCTGGAAAAAGTTAATACGTGACGGCGTCAGATGTAGATCAAGGCAGTCCGAGAATTCTTTTGGCGGCGAGATAACGGCGTCACCCATTTGGTCTTGACGCCGTCAGCCTCAGTTTTCTATATATAGTTTTCTAATTTTCATTCATTAGGGAGGAACAAGTTTGGAGAAACCCTAAGGCCGAACCATATACGATTTTTACAGGTTTTTCAAGGGTTTTCAGCCCTTGAACCCTTTCATGTGTAATTGAGATAAGTGTTCTTCTAATTCAATCAATATGTCTATGTGTTGGTTGTCTATATCTTGTGCTTGTCTTAATTCCACCATGCTAGGCTAGATTTATATCGTGTTTGCTTAGATCTAATGAAACCTAGATGTTGATTATGTGTTGATTACTTGTTTATGGTTGTATTGGATGAATGATTTCGATGTTAGGCTTTAGAAAACTGGCAGATCTCCAAATGGTAACATGCTTGAACGTCTTAGGAAACATGAACCGATGTGCACTAGGTTTTATTGGTTGTGTTTAATGCATGAGTAAATTCTAATGATCCCATGTTAGGAGCTTCTTAGCCGGCTCGACATAGGAGTGAAGTAGGCACTCATAGGATTGGGGAATTAAGTGTGCCACCCCATGAATGGTATTAAGGAATACAATCCGTCATCCACGCAACTATAACAAGTAATTAACGTGTAAAAGATGTCTAGGGAGTAGTGAAATCTAAGTAAACACAATTTCTCCACTTATTGCTCACAACCTTAGTTTAATTTAGTTTTATTTTCATTTCTAGTATTATTTTGATTGCATCTTTAGTATTGGATTAGTTGACTAGCAACTAATTCCGCCTAAATCCTTCAAACCCGAGATTTTTACTTGCTTTCTAAAAAATATAAAAATACAAAAATAATCATCCTTCATCTTTAGAACTAGTATTTAGGTTTTCTAATCCTAGCGACACTATTCCTAGCTGAACAATCAATCCCCCGGTACTTGTCACTATACTATATTACAACGATCAGGTACACTTCCTGGTGGGGGTTGTAAGCTTCTCAAGATCCCTTGAGAGGTAAAGCCTGGTGCAATCCCTACGCATCAAGTTTTTGGCACCGCAGCCTGGGGAATAGTTATTGTCTAGGTTAGAATCTCTTTTTATTAGGTCTACTTGCTAGATTCCTTTCTAGTAAGATTTTATTTTTATTTTTAGCTTTTCTTTAGTCTATCTTATTTCTTTGTGTTTTTGTTCGTAACTTTTCACCACCCGACATCATGGACGATGGGAACATCTTTGAACCCGTCATCCCACCACAACATAACCCACCACTAGAACCTCTTAGGCCCCGAACCTTAGGAGAGTATTCCCGACCTAGCCACCAAGGCTACCGAAACACCATTGAGCTCACCGGAGCCAATGTGACTCCCTTGCGATCCGACACCATCCGGTTGGTACAAAGCGGATGTGCATTCCATGGAATTCGTTCCGAAGATCCAAACCAACATCTTAAGGATTTCCTTCAAATTGTAGATTCCATAGACCTAGATGTTGAAACTAGAGAGACAACCCGATTACGCCTATTCCAATTCTCTCTACGGGATCAAGCTAGTCAATGGCTTGAGCGTTTACCCGCGGGATCCATCACCACATGGGATGATCTCACCACTCGTTTCCTTGCTCAATTTTTCCCACCGGGGAGAACTACTAAGCTTAGAAATGACATCTTGATGTTCCAACAATGTCAAAATGAATCTCTTTATGAAGCACGGACTCGTTTCAAGGACTTACTCCAAAAAGTCCCTCATCATGGCATAGATCTTTGGCTCCAAGTCCAAATCTTTTATGACCACATCGATCTCTCCATGAGGCGAGCCATTGACCAATCGGCCGGTGGTAAGCTATGTGATCTAAGTGCGGAACAATCATGGGAACTCATAGAAGATCTTGCTCTCTATGACAACGAAAGTTGGAATGATCCCCGTGATTTGAACAAAATGGTCAAGGCAATATCTTTGCCTTTGAATAACTCTAGCACTCCCGACCGTAGGATCATGGAACTTGAGGACCAAGTCAAGTTTCTCATGAAATCCTACGAAGCTCCTAAGCCTTCAAGCCAAGTGAACAAAATCACTTCTTCATGCGAATTATGTAGTGGTCCCCATGACACTCGTGATTGTGTGGAACTCCCCGGAACAGCTTTTGCGGACTACGTATCCACGCGTACCGACGAAGCGGGAGATAAGTAGTACACTTTCAAACCCAAGCCAAACCCTTACGGTGATTCCTACAACTCCTCTTGGAAAAATCACCCAAACCTTAGGTGGAAACAAAATCAACCCAATTCTTCCAATCCGCCTAATCGTTACCAACCAAACGGTCCACCCTCCAACCGTACTTTCAACAACAATCCTTCTAACAACTATGGTAGTACCAACAATCTTGAAGGATTGATGTCAAAGTTCATGGCATCTCAAGAAGCTCACATATCTAAGTTTGAAGCCGATTTCAAACAAAAGTAAAGCGAGATGACCACCAAAATTGACGCATTGTTGAAAGTTCTCAATGACTGAGAAATGGGAGCACTCCCAAGCGACACGGTCAAGAATCCGAAACTAAACGTTAATTCCATATCTTCAGTTTCGTCACCGACTTCGTGTCCACAATACTACTTGGTTAAATCAACGAGCACGTGTTTCAAACAAAACCAAATTCTTCAAAAAGACCAATCAAGTAAAACACCCGATATAAACCCGGTCGAAAGTATAGTTGAAACACCTCCTACGCAAGACCTTGATGATGAATTCAAGGAACTTCACCTTGAACGCCCCATCATTGATGTCTTAGCCCGTGCTCCCTACTATAGTGCCCTCCTAGAAAAATATGAGAAGTTTAAACTAGGTAAAAATGGGACCGCCTTCATTCAAAACAAGTTGCCTAAAAAGCTTGATGATTCGGGTATATTTGTTTTGCCTTGTAAGATAGGAAGATCCGAAGCTTTCGACACACTAGCCGATTTAGGGTAAAGCCTCAATTTGATTCCCTTATCCCTATTCACAACTCTTAAGCTAGGAAAGTTAAAGGAAACGGAGGTATTGATAGGTCTAGCGGATGGAAGTATTGCCCACCCGGTTGGAATGATTAAGGATGTAGTTGTTCACGTAGGAAGGTTAACTATATTAGCGGATTTTCACGTCCTAGACATGGTTAGTGACACTACATGCCCATTATTGGTAGGAAGAGGATTTTTAGCAACCGCTAGCGCCATGATAGATTCTAAGGAGTCTAAGATAGCGGTAGGTGAAGGCGATACTTGGTCGGTGTACGATGTCAAGAAGCATAGTTATGATTGTGATGATGAACCGACACCGCATTGGGTAGAGATGAATAGGAGGCAATCTAGATATGGACCTTGGATAGAAAGGAACTTTATAGGACCTCAATGCCCATTCTATCTAGAAAAAGATTTCGTTGAAAAGACACATTCGGTGGAACAACTCATAGCTAGAGATGAAGAGCTAGATCCCTTTGAGGACCCCTTAGTCTTTAGGAAGATGATTGAGTTCTTGAGCGTAATGCCTATTAATATAGAGATGAATAAGTGGAAAAGAGAGGGATACAAGTGTAAATGGAGGTGGGACAAGCCACCTAAAGAAGGTGACGGATCATGGCATATGAGGATGACTTTGTATGATCCGGATGGAGAAAAATTTGAAAGGTCATACCATACTAAGGAAACCGATAGGAAGCTGAAACTTAAGTTTGATCTCAAAGATGTCCTCAATGAGGAACTCACCCGTATCACGTAGTAACCCATGGCCTTGAGTCTAGCTACAAGACTCGTAAATAAAGAAAAGCGCTTCTTGGGAGGCAACCCATGCTTTGTGTGATTTTATTTTGTTTGTTTGTTTGTTATTTGCTTCTGTATGCATGTTTTATTTTTATTGTTGGTAGATCATGTTTCAAACTAAATAGTGGAAATACTTTACTTTGTTGTTTTGGCCTAGTCTTAACTCCACCTAAAAGTATTTTTGCAAAAGATAAGTGTAAGGGGAAACCCCAAATATGTTTTTAAGAAACAAACCGATCACGATTCTCCACAATATTAAATGGACATGTATATTCATATTTGTTAGAGTCAAATGCTTGTATTGAGTCATAATGAAGTTTTGCAGGATTTTCTAGGAAGTAGGACCAAGTTTTTCCAGAAATTTTCCGGAAACTTAACATAAGAATTTCTGCAGGTCACTTCTGACGGCGTTACGAGATTACTCTTGACGGCGTCACGTGTAAAAACCTGGAAATTTTACTAGTTTTGTTTTTCTAACGGAGTTTTAAAGTTTTTGTTGAATTATTAAGTTTTATAATCTCCAGGGAATCTGCAAACTTCATTCCACAAGCATTATATCTTATCTTGTTTTCTAGGATTTAGTAACTTATATAGATTGCCGCCGATTTTATGCGAGGTTGCTTTGTTTGTTTTCTCAGGATTTACAGGTTATGTATGACAAGAAGATGATTTATATTCTGGAAGGGAAGCTTTGATTGTTCATTTTCTTGGAGGAAGATCTAACCTGGCCACCTTATTATCCATACCGAGCGAATCAGGGGAGTATTTGATTTCATTCTTTTTACTTTTTCACTTTTACATTCTTTACTTGAACATTGGGGACAATGTTCATCTTAAGTGTAAGGGGAGGGTAAAATGATGATACCTTACAGATACACTTTCGCTTGAGTTTTTTTGTTTAATGGTAGATGTGTAATAAAACTATGAGAAATACTTGTTAGTGCTATTTTAGCGCCAAATTAAATTTTTTTTTACAACATTTAGGAGTGAAACTTTAGCCATAGCATGCGTCTCATGGATAGGAGATTGTATGACTAGCACATAACCGTATATTCAGAAAAATTTTCCACCCAAATATGTGAGGTTCGCCTTTAGATTTGATAGGAAAAGCATTTACTATTAGTGCTTATGAGTGTACCGCTAGCATTTAGATTCTAGAACTTGCGTTAGTGATGCATCTCGAGACCGCTAGTGAGACTACATTCGTGTAGTAGGATTTACTACATGATAAGAGGCATTAGGATCACCCTTGTGTTAAACCCGTTTCATAATTACTTGACCATTTAAGTCATATTACTTGGCTAGTTAAGTCAACTAATTTTTCCCACACCATTAGCGTTGTACTCATTTTTAGTACACGAAACCCCTAGTACACCCCTCCGAGCCTATCTTTTCGTTTCTAACTTTAAGCATTTTACTTAAAGGAAGAATTTGTTACACCCCACTTAAATGTACAACCAAATCACCTTAGCCTTCCGTGTATGCACTCATCTTTAGTGCATTATTGTTATATGTTAAATCCCAAGTTAACTATCTAATTGATTACATGGTTGCTAAGTCGAGTCATATCCTTGTACATATTGTTTTGGGACGATTGGGACTCATGGGTAAAGTACTTATTTATGGAGTAATGGGGAAGAACATCATTTATTACCCCCATACGTACGTTAATCTTAAAAGTACTCCAAGTGTTTTGATTTTCTTAATTCGAGTCATTAGATTAGTTTATTGTAAAGTATGTAAAAATTCAAGTGTAAGGGGAATGTTCATTCCCTATGATGTATTATTTTGGATAGTAGGGTAAGAGTGTATGCAAAAAAAAAAAAAAAAAAAAAAAAAAAAAAAAAAAAAAATTCAAGGAAAAATTAAAAAAAAAATAGAAAAAGAAAAAAGAGAAAAAATATACGGACTACCATCCCTTTTTATTCTATGTTCATTTTATGTTTTTGTTATTCTTCATTTATTAGCTTAAGTCGAGTCTAGTCTTGGCTTAGCAACGCCATATTGTACATGTAATTAACCAAGATTGTTAACTCGCCACCAGTAAAGACTGCCTATATCTAACAAAACCGTGTATTTCATATCCCTACACCTAACGTTACAACCCTTTAAAAGACCTCTTTGATAGTTTATCCTAGGTGCTTATGCCATGTGGTGGAGGTTTGATCCTTTCCCAAGCCTATGGTAATCTATTTTGCTATGACAGGTAGTGAGAGATATCTTCCGTTTCCATATTGTAATTTATGCTTTATTACACCCGAGAGATGTGAGTATCTAAACATTATTTGTGAGGTGCTAGGATATGACCTCCGTGCTTGTCTTCGGTCTTTAGTGGAACGATTATTTGTTGTAATTTCTTTTATATTAGTGTTAAATGACCCCTAACTTGTATTTTGAGTAGAATAAAAGCGCATTTGCTTGAGGACAAGCAAATCTCAAGTGTAAGGGTATATGATGAGGCGAAAAATGAACCACTTTTAGGGGGTCATTTAAGCCCGAAATTGAATTTATTTGATCAAATATTGTCCTAAATCGTTCCTTTTGTGATTTTAGGTACTTTGGGAGTGAAATCTGGAAAAGGAAGCAATTCGGACGTTTTTGGAGCTTAAAAGTGAAGAAAACGCCAAAGACTTAATTTTCCAAGCTGGGAACAGTAGGTGACGGCGTCAAGAGCAACAATTTGACGGCGTCAATAGTAATTTTCATGACGGCCCAGTACAGAAATGAAGGCATCACAAGGAAGAGCGTCAAGAGTTAAATACGTGACGGCCTGGAAAAAGTTAATACGTGACGGCATCAGATGTAGATCAAGGCAGTCTGAGAATTCTTTTGGCGGCGAGATAACGGCGTCACCCATTTGGTGTTGACGCCGTCAGCCTCAGTTTTCTATATATAGTTTTCTAATTTTCATTCATTAGGGAGGAACAAGTTTGGAGAAACCCTAAGGCCGAACCATATACGATTTTTACAGGTTTTTCAAGGGTTTTCAGCCCTTGAACCCTTTCATGTGTAATTGAGATAAGTGTTCTTCTAATTCAATCAATATGTCTATGTGTTGGTTGTCTATATCTTGTGCTTGTCTTAATTCCACCATGCTAGGCTAGATTTATCTCGTGTTTGCTTAGATCTAATGAAACCTAGATGTTGATTATGTGTTGATTACTTGTTTATGGTTGTATTGGATGAATGATTTCGATGTTAGGCTTAAGAAAACTGGAAGATCTCCAAATGGTAACATGCTTGAACGTCTTAGGAAACATGAACCGATGTGCAATAGGTTTTATTGGTTGTATTTAATGCATGAGTAAATTCTAATGATCCCATGTTAGGAGCTTCTTAGCCGGCTCGACATAGGAGTGAAGTAGGCACTCATAGGATTGGGGAATTAAGTGCGCCACCCCATGAATGGTATTAAGGAATACAATCCGTCATCCACGCAACTATAACAAGTAATTTACGTGTAAAAGATGTCTAGGGAGTAGTGAAATCTAAGTAAACACAATTTCTCCACTTATTGCTCACAACCTTAGTTTAATTTAGTTTTATTTTCATTTCTAGTATTTTATTTTGATTGCATCTTTAGTATTGGGTTAGTTGACTAGCAACTAATTCCGCCCAAATCCTTCAAACCCGAGATTTTTACTTGCTTTCTAAAAAATATAAAAATACAAAAATAATCATCCTTCATCTTTAGAACTAGTATTTAGGTTTTCTAATCCTAGCGACACTATTCCTAGCTGAACGATCAATCCCCCGGTACTTGTCACTATACTATACTACAACGATCAGGTACACTACCTGGTGGGGGTTGTAAGCTTCTCAAGATCCCTTGAGAGGTAAAGCCTGGTGCAATCCCTACACATCATTTCTATGGTTACATTTGGTTAATGGTTGAACAAAATTAAGAGCTTAATGATCAGTGTTTGTTATTACTTTTATTTATGGTTTCTGTTTTATAATTATTGCATCAATATATAATTGTTACTGCATTACAGTTCATTATAATTACTGCATCAATATATACTTGTAACTACATCATAGTTCAATATAATTACTGCATCAATATTTATCTGTTACTGCATCACGGAGATCATTCATACTGATACACTAAAAAAATAATATCATGTTGAGAAAACTAAGCCAATCTTCCATTAAAACTGTATGATGCACCTTTCTTTCTTTACAATTGAATGAGTTTTTTATGGGTAAAAAAAAGGAAAAATGTAGAATGTTTACAACTGAATCAATTTTTTATTCGTAAAAAAAAAAAGAAAAACTATAGAAAAAAATATTCATTTTTTGCGCGTAGTTTCTCTCATACCAGCTCTTTTTGTTGTATCTTGTTGCTTTGGTTTCTTCGATGGTCGCGCTTGTTGACAAGACCTGGAATAGTGTCCTTCCTTCTCTCCACATACCCCACATGCCCTTCTCTTTGACAGTTCTTCAGCAGATACTTCTACTCTTGGCTTCATTCTTGAAAAGACACCGGTTCCTTTAGTTTTACTCTTCAATGGATTGTTCATTGTTTTTTCTTCAGGCTCTTTAACACCAAGCATTGAACCAATAACAACTTTCCCATTCATTTTGGGAACTGTCGGAATATCACTAACAGCTTGATTCAATAACTCTTGCATCTTTTCTTTGTAGATATCCAACTTGCTTAAGTCATGTACCAAACGATCAACAGTAGACTCAAAAATCTCATATAATTCCAAAACTTCATTCCTTACTGCATCTGATGCACCACTGATTCTGGGAAGAGCTAATTTTGAAGGTTTCACGTTCTTTAACCACCGTTTCTCTAAGTAGTTTCGGGGAAACTCCTCTACATTGTTCATCCTTAGAACATAGAAAGCATGGTGACATAACAGGCCATAATACTCGTACCGATTACAACTGCAATGAAGTTTCATCCCAGACTTACAAAATTCAACCTACAAAAAATTTTTGAAAAATTAATAAAACCTATGATGCACTAGATGTATAACTATGATGCAATATATACAAACTATAATGCACTAGATTTATAACTATGATGCAGTAGATATAAAAAAGTAATGCAGTAAAATATGATACCTGATAAACATTGTCAACGAGCTCTCTCTTCTCAAACTGGGAATCACGAACTGAATATTTTTCCATATTCTCATTTTGAACAACGTTCAATGCAATACAGAACTTATAAGAAGCAAGCATCTCATCTTGCACATCAAAGAATATAGTTCTTGTATATAGGTTAGATGCATCTTGTTCCATCAGAAGGTCTGTTTTGAATTCTGGAGATCTATACCTTGAATCATGATCATTCTTAAGCTCAATGTACCTTTGATACTCGATAGCAGTGTCGTGGTGGCTTAAGAATTCAACAAGGGAAAGATGGGGGCTGGTCCATTTACCAAAAAAATGGTTCTCACTTTCGGATCTTGAAGTAGTACGCATTAGCCCTGCCAGATGAACATCACGCAAATACGCTGGTATCCATCTCTCTCTCATTACAAACATTTCACCTAACCATTTATTATCAAGGAGATCAAAATCATTTATCATTCTCTCCCACTCTTTCTCAAATACTTCAGGTGAAATCTGGTCGGTCCAAACAATATCGCATATGCGCTTTTTAAAATAAGGCCCACTAAATAGATCAGAACCAACCTGGAAAAACAGAAAATTGTTAATATAATAGGAATGGGAATGGATATAAATTATTTTACTGCATCAGTTTATGTAATAAATAAAATTGCATCAATTTGAAAAAAAATTAATACATCAAAGGTTTTCAGAATATAAAAATCTTTTTAGTATGAATGGATACGAAAAATTAACTGCATCATCTAATATAAGCTACTGCATCATAGGCATAAGTACTATAAAGAAATACCTTCGTACTCAATTTCTGCATAATATGCCACATACACAGTCGATGCCTTGAATTCGGGAAGCATTCTTCTATAGCTATCTTCATTGATGGATCTTGATCTGTAATAACAACATTTGGATCCTTCCCAAAAGCATTTTTGAATTCATTAAGTAACCATATGTACGCTCCGGCAGACTCATCAGCAAGCAACCCAGAAGCAAATGTAAGACAACGGTTATGATGGTTGATACCCGTAAAAGGAACATATACTATTTGATACCTACATTTTATACCATATAAAAACAGTATATATCAGTCAATAACAAATAAAACAGTAAATAAACAAAAATTCGGAATACGGAACAGAATGTACTTGTTAGAACGAAATGTCGCATCAAAAGATACTATATCACCAAATGTTTGGTAGTCCCTAATAGCTTCTTCATCAGCCCAAAAGAGACCAACCAACCGATCGTCATCACCTAAGACAAAAAATTAAAATAATAATAATAATAATAATAATAATAATAATAATAATAATAATAATAATAATAATAATAATAATAATAATAATAATAATAATAATAATAATAATAATAATAATAATAATAATAATAATAATGTGATGCACTAAATATAATAATATGATGCACTAGAGATTATAACTGTGATGTAACGAATAAGTGAATCACCTTTATAATAATTGACATAAAAGCTAGGCGAATGAAGCTTTCGACTAAGCAGCTTTTCAACAGCCATTTGAGCGTCTCGGTCTCCAATAAAAACACTAATTTTCTTCTTATTGTTCTTACAGTCACTCTTTGTAACACCATCTCTATCAAAGCCACCATAAAACTGTTTCAATAACCTAAAACCGATTGCAGGACCAAAATTTGCATTCGAAACTTGGTAAAGAAAATGCTGCTTTGTATATCCCATATTCCTAGAATTCTTCATAAAAATAATATCCTTTTCTGCTATGAGAGGATGGTTATGTCCATCTTCAAAATTAGTAACTTCATAAAATATTTCCAATTTTCTTAAGATTAAGTGAGGCTAAACAGCCACATCTAAAAGAAGCCTTCCTCCTTTTTTGCTTATTCTTAAACTCGCCAAACTTAATAGAACCATTACTGAATTCACCTTCTTCAGAGTTATTGTGTCACAACTCACCATTTCAGGTTATTTCTCAAACTTTGACATTTTACTATTCATAAATCACTATTCATCAAAGCACTATTCATCATTTTCGAGGTCAATTTGATATTCTGAGAAACATTTGAGAATTTTACTATTCACTGAACACTATTCATTTCCGGAAAAGTTTTCACTATTCACTTGTGTTGGAACCATAGTTTTACTATTTTATCAAGTCTCGGTCATTTGTAATAATGCTAGGTTGCTTAGTTATTATTTATAATTTGTATTAAGTTTACTAGGCTTAAGAATGTGATCCATGGGCCTCAAAGCCCATACGAATTCATGTAAGGAAGGAGAGGGAGTGTTGCCCTAGCTCCTTCCCTATAAATAGAAGTCTTAGGTCTATGTAATACTTGGTTGGTTATTTGAAAACATTAAGGAAACTCTTGCATTTCACTTTCTCAAATTTCTCATAATCATCCCACTCTCATTCTCATCTCATTTCTCTTTATATCATACTTGTGTTTACTAAATGGTGACCTAACAAGTGGTATCATTCGCTAGAGGAAGGTGTAGTTCTTGTTTTTCATTGATTTCTTTCTTACAAATTCGTTTTTTTTTTATCGAATTTCTTGTGAAATTTTAAACTTTTGTTTTGTTTCTTGGTTTTTCTCACATCTTTGCTTACAAACTTGTGTTTAAAATCAAAACAAACCATAAAGTTCAAAACTTTTACAAAAATATTCGATTTTTGCTTCATTGTACTTTTATCGAAAACTTTACAAATTTGAAATTTTTTCTTAAAGTTGTCTACTTTCTTTAAGATCTACTCATTTTATACACAAAAGTACAAGAATCTTGAAATAAAAACGAGTTTTAGGATTGCTTTCTTTGAAAAACAAAACTTACAAGTTATCGAGAACCTACTACTTGCCTACTTCGAGATCTTCTCAAAGTGCACTACCTCGACTTTGTTTGTGTGGACTCGGTATTTTCTTTCTTGTATAAGAAAGTTAAGTACTTCGACTTTTGGGAAAGTTTTCGAAATTGTATAATTTCGAAAACTAAGTTTCGCAATTTTGTGATTTTTTCGAGAAATCCTACATTTTTTCGAAAAGTTATCGAGAAAATTATTTCAGTTATCGAAATCTTATTTTTCGATAAACCTGATTAATTATCGAAATCTTACTTTCTCGATAAAACAGCAACGTTTCGAAATCTTTTCTCGATAAAACCCACTTAATTTTCGAAAACTGTGTTTCTCGAAAATCTGCCAAGTTTCGAAAACATATTATCGAAATCTCATTTGAAGTTGGGCTAAGTTTCTCAATACTTAGTTAATTCTACACTTTCTACAAGATCCATTTCTACACAAGTGTTCTAAGATGTCTCAGCCACCGAATCACTACTTTCCTCATGTTCAACAACAAACACCTCAGCAACAACAACCTCAGCAGTATCAGCAACAACATTACCTTCCGCACCAGATGAATCAACAACCTCCTAAATACAATCCACAACAACATTACCTAATGATGCAACAACAGCTCATTCCTCAACAACAATCATATCAAGTGCCACTACAAAACACTCAGTTTTCCTCCAAACAACCTCACTGGTTTGACAGAATGTGTGAAGTTATTACAACTCAACAATCCCGACATGAGGCAGGATCACTTGAAACACCTCCAATGCTAACACCTGGGAACTATGTTCAATGGTCAAGTCGATT
Organism: Artemisia argyi; assembly: GCA_030686995.1. Classification (NCBI taxonomy): domain Eukaryota; kingdom Viridiplantae; phylum Streptophyta; class Magnoliopsida; order Asterales; family Asteraceae; genus Artemisia; species Artemisia argyi. The sequence goes on from CM060691.1 coordinate 42,413,985, forward strand.
CTTAAGATTTCTTGAATTAAAGAAACCTCATGGGCAGTTCTTAAAGCAAGTGATACTTGAAGGACCATTTGAGTGGCCAACAAGATTTGAAGCTGGTGATCCAAATGCTGACCCTCCACGTCCTCCTGGTGATAAACCCCTTCCAGAAACTGCACTCACTGAAGAACAGAAACTACATCGTGAAGCTGATCAGTATGCAATGGCTTATATACTTCAAGGTATACCCAATCCGATCTATCGCAGTGTCGATGCTCAGAAAACAGCCAAAGCAATGTGGGAACACGTTCATCTCCTCATGGAAGGCACTCAATTGAACAAAGATGACATGGAATCCAAGCTTTACATGCAATACACTGACATCACAATTGAACCTGGAGAGTCACTTGAATCCTACTATCATTGTTTCACTAATGTGGTCAATGATCTGGAACGTCACAAAATCACAGTACCAAGGATCGCTGTGAACTCCAAATTTGTTGGTAGTCTTGGCCCTGATTGGCATAAATATGTGACATTTGTTCGTCAAACGAAGAATCTTCATGATGCTCCATATGGTTTGTTGTATGATTTTCTGAAACACCATGAACCTGAAGTGGAAAAAGATCGAGCTTTACGAGGAGGATACACACCAACATCAGCACCAAATTCCTTGGCTCTCGTAGCTCAATCTCCCTATGCTCCACCACCAATGTCAAATCATGCATATGTTCAAGAGCAGAACTACTTCAGTTATCCACAATCTTCCACCTCGAACCAAATGATCCCTTATGATTCATCTCTACAAGATTCTTCTACTCAACTTGTTCCGTCAAACAACAATGATGCTGTGTACTACTCCAACTCCAATGATGATGACGATGATGACTTTAATACGTTGAATCAGGGACTTGCTCTTATTGCTCGTGCATTCAGCAAATTCTCCAACAAAACAAACAACCGTCAACGTTCATCTTCAAACACAAGAAATCAAGCTGTTGTTAATGATGGAAGAGTGGAAATTCAGAATCGTAGCTATGGTCGATCTGGTTCAGGAAGCTCTTCAGGAAATTATGGGAATGGTCAAAGGTTTAGTAACAATACCGGGTTCAGAAACAACTCAGCATCTCCTCAACAAAGGTCTGACTCAGTTGCTACAAGGAACTCCAGCTCAGGGAATGCAGTTTGGTGCTACAGTTGCAATGAACAAGGTCATATAGCTACAGCATGTCCCAAACCGAGAACTCGGGGAAGTAAGTTTCACAAGCAAGCATTACTCATGGCTCTTCAAGATGAAAAAGATGGACATTTCCCTAAACAGGACAACAACTTCTTGGCAAATGTGAACAACGATGATGACATGGAAGATCTGGAAGCCAATGCTGCTGTGATGCTTATGGCCAACATGCAGGAACTTAAGCTCAATGATTCAGGTCCAGTGTATGACACTGACGGCTTGTCTCAGGTACATGACCTCAATGCATGCTTTATAAATGAAATTATCTCACCCTCTGCTTCTGAATCAGATATGGCGCAAGTTGTTCCATCTACATCATCTTCATCCTCTCAAACAGATGAACAAATAAGCACAGTTGTCATATTTGATGATGACACAGTTGTTTCATTTGATGATCCTATTGAGAATGATAAATATGATCAGATAGAACAACATGAACCATCATTTGATACAGACCCTGACCTCATTATGTTATCTAAACAACTGAATGCTCAACAATTGCTAATTGCAAAGTGCAACGAGAAAAACAAAGTTTTAAAAGAAACTAATGTAGCACTTGCAAGAGACATTGAGTGTTATAAAATTCAGCTTTCTAATCAAGAAGAAAAGATTAAACACACTAAAAGTTTTGAAAAAGCTTTTCAAGATTCTTACAACAAAGAACAAGATCTTCAACGCAAAATACAAGATTTAAATGAGTCACACGAAAAGTTGATTTCGAAACTTGAAAGTGAGAAGGGTGAATTGAAAAAACAAGTTGAATGTCTTCAAACTGAACTTTCAAAAACAGAAACAAAATTGTCAAGTTGTCAAAAAGATTTTCATGAACATAAAATACGGAAAAGGAAGTACATAGATAACTTACTCGGTGATATTGTTGATCTTGAAAAACAACTCAAAGAATTTCGTCACATTGTTTACAAACACGGGAACTCTGTCACAACAATTCAGAAGTTTACTTTAAAACCGAGACCCAGTTGCGGATATGCACTTGGTGATTACAATTCAATGTTTCTTCACACGGCATTCAAAGAAATTCCTAAAATTTACAGTATGGATTATCTTCTTGATAATACGATTGTGCGTGCTGTTGTTTTTGATACTGAGGAGGAAGAAGAACTTGAAGACGAGAGTCGATCTAAAATGAGTCAAGTTCAATATTGGACACCATATGACTATTCAAAAGCTCCTCCAATTTCAAAATCTTTTGTTACTCAAAAGGAATTACCTGAGAAATCATGGTTTATCGAAGAGTCATATGTTTCATCTCACAATGCGGCTCCTGTCCCACCTGTAGCACAAATAAATGGTCCTTTACCATCATCCGGTGAACTTACACGTTTACCAAAATGTCGTGTCTTAAATTATTTCAAAACCTTTATGGAAGACATCGATATTTTGGAGGAAACAATTGAACGCAATTCAGAAATAAAAATTGAAACTTTTCAATCCGCTTACGAGCGAGAAAAGAGAGATATTTTTCAAAAACAAATGAAACCAATTGTTCAACACCTCCGTCTATGTGCTACACGTTGGGATCAGGAACTTCAAAAGGAGGTCAAAAATATGATAAACGTTTTTGATACTGCTGAAAATGAGATTTTGGTCCAAAAGCTACAAACTAAAGTTTTCAAAAATGATGCTGATCGACTCTTGGAACAAGTTCTCTGTGCTGATATTTTGTCTGTTATCATGAATGATCTCTATAAATCTGGTACTTCTATGCTTGTAGATGATCTCTGTGTTGATAACAATTTGTTGAACGTGGAATTAGAGACACTTAAAAATGAGAATGAAAATCTGAAGAAAAAGAATGATGATGTGACAAAACAGTTTTCAAAAGAAATTTGTCAACTCAAACAAAGGCTTGAATGGTGTCAAGCTCAAAGTCTTAAAAAGGAATTGAAGTTTCAAAGTCAAAATGTTTCAAACTCTTGTCAGATTTGCAAAAACGAGTCTTTAAAAGGTCGATGTTTCCAATACGAGAAAGAAATTGCGGATTTAAAAATTGAAAACGTCGAATGGCAACAAAACCGCGACGACATCAAATATTGCAATGGTTTACTTGAGTCTGAAATTCAGGACAAAAATCACATCATCATTGATTTGAAAGAGAAAGTTAAGCTACTTCAAAAAGGAAAAATGGTTGACACCATGGTGATAGCACCAGGAATGTATCAAATAAACAAAACTGATAAAGGAAAGGTTGTTCAAAACACTAATGTTGATAACTCCACTTCTACAGGACTAGTCTCCACTTCTAGCGTTAGCAGACCCAAGCGAAAAAGTAAAAAGAAGAATAGGATCTTGCAACGTAAGAGAGGACACCTAGAAGCTCAAGAAGTAGAAGACCAACTTAGGAATTTGAATAAAACTCATGTTGCATCAGATTTAGATTCTAATCTGGCAAATTGTAATCAAAATCTAAATGTAACGAATGATAAACCTTTGAATGTTTTGAATATTAATGCATCTTGTGTGTTTTGTCGTAAAAGCGTATCATCTGGTGATCATACAAAATGTTTATCTCAATCGTCATAAGAAACGTAGGACACGCATTCCTTTTAGGCCCACTAATGCCTCTAAGTCTAACTTAGGAAAGCCGTCTTCTACGGTTTCTAATGATGTCCCAGTTACCCCCATAGGTGCCGAGAACAAATCTAGGACTGAGCCAACTACTAGTGCATTTAACATTAAGAAAGCAAAAACTAGTTGGAACTGGCAACGTTGGTTACAATACAAACCAGATTTTAAATGGATTCCTAAAATGTTGAATACATGTGTTACTAACCAACAGGAACCCGCATTGTCTTTGGGTTCCACCCTTACTTCTGTTCCACCCGTGTTTTCTTCTGGTGATGCAGGTGGTACAGATCGTTCTCTGGATTGTTGATAGCGGATGCACCCGACATATGACAGGAAATCTCAAACTGCTACACAACTTTGTCTCAAAGTTTATAGGAACTGTCAGATTCGGGAATGATCATTACGCTCTAATAATGGGATATGGTGACTACATCAGCGGTAACATTGAAATTAGTCGTGTTTACTACGTGGAAGGCCTTGGACACAACCTTTTCTCTGTTGGTCAATTCTGTGATGGGGATCTAGAAGTTGCATTTCGTGAGAAAACTTGCTTTGTTCGTGACTTACAAGGAAATGATCTAATGTCTGGCTCACGCGGCTCCAATCTTTATACAATCTCAATGTCAGATATGATTGCAACATCTCCGATATGTCTTCTCTCCAAAGCTGAATCGACTAAATCTTGGTTGTGGCACAAACGTCTTTCGCACTTGAATTTCAGAACCATGACTGACCTTGCTCGTTTTAAACTTGTCGATGGATTTCCAAGATTCCGTTTCACCAAAGATCACTTATGTCCAGCCTGTGAACAAGGCAAAAGTACTCGTGCTCATTTTCCGTCTAAACCTGAGCAAAGTACGAATCATGTCTTACAACTGCTACATATGGATTTGTGTGGACCGATGCGTGTTCAAAGTATCAACGGTAAACGCTACATACTAGTAATTGTGGATGACTTCTCCAGATGGACTTGGGTTTATTTTCTACGAAGTAAAGATCAAGCTCCTTCGATGATCATCACCTTTCTCACCAAAATTCAAGTTCAGCTTCGCAACACAGTACGAATCGTCAGAACTGACAATGGAACTGAATTCAAGAATCAGACACTTCGGTCTTACTATGAGAAAGTGGGAATTGAACATCAAACGTCTATACCTAGAAGCCCAGAACAGAATGGTGTGGTTGAAAGACGCAACAGGACGTTAGTGGAAGCTGCTAGAACTATGTTGATTAATGCTCAATTACCAGATTACTTATGGGCAGAAGCTGTTTCAACCGCATGTTATACTCAAAACCGTTGCATGATCACAAAACGCCATCGCAAAACACCATATCAAATTGTTCACAAAAGGAAACCGAACATCGATTACTTTCATGTATTTGGAGCACTTTGCTATCCGAAAAATGATCGTGATGATTTAGGTAAACTCATAGCTAAGGCTGACATCGGAGTCTTCGTTGGATATTGTGAAAATTCCAAAGGTTTTCGGATATGGAATCGTCGTACAAGAGAAATTCAAGAAACCATTCACGCTAATTTCGATGAACTCACCCAAATGGCTTCTGAGCAACACAGCTTAGGACCCGAATTCAACCGTCTCAACTCTCCGGCATCTTCAGCTGAACCTGTACCACTTAACCACAAAGAATTAGAAACCTTGTTTGCTCCACTATTTGATGACACGATTGTATACCGTCCTACTGAGGTCTCACCAAATTCCGCTGCTCAACCTGCTCACTTTCCAGTACCAGACTCACCTCAACAAACTTCTACAAGTGTTGAGAAAGACGGTCCTTCAATTGAATCACCATCTACAGCAGAACAAACTGGTTCTACTCCCTGCCATCCAGCTGAAGATCCAACACTACTATCAGTTCCACAATCCGCAGAGCATGATCCTGATGCGTTCATTAATCCGTTTGCACCAGCTACTACAGTTCCTGATATAGCTGAGTCGTCAACACGCAACTTGGATCCTGCCAACATGCGAGATACGTATCAACTACACCCTTCAACACATAAATGGACTCGTGACCATCCACTAGTTCATATAATTGGCCATCCAGATGCACCTGTTATGACAAGACAACGACTTCACACAGATGGAGAAACTTGCATCTACGCACTCACAGTTTGTCATGAAGAACCCAAGAACATTAAAGATGCAATGACTTATGACAACTGGATTGAATCTATGCAAGAGGAATTTCAGCAATTCATAAGACTTGAAGTCTGGGAATTAGTTGAAAGACCTGACGGAGTCTTTGTCATAGGGTTAAAATGGATCTGGAAGAATAAGCTTGACGCAGAAGGGACAGTCATCCGCAACAAATCACGCCTGGTAGCGAAAGGATACTCTCAACTTGAAGGTCTTGACTTTGCTGAATCCTTTGCTCCAGTGGCACGACATGAAGCTGTTCGGATCTTTTTGGCTTATGCTGCTCATAGGAATATGGTGGTTTACCAGATGGATGTGAAAACAGCATTTCTGAATGGAGAACTCCGTGAAGAAGTTTATGTCAGTCAACCTGAAGGCTTCGTTGATCCTGAGCGTCCTAATCATGTCTACCGACTCAAAAAGGCTCTCTACGGACTCAAGCAAGCCCCACGGGCGTGGTATAACAAACTGTCCACTTTCTTACTGGCCAATAAATTTTTAAAAGGATCGGTGGATCCCACACTATTTACAAAAACCTACGGGGAGGACTTACTTGTTGTTCAAATATATGTCGATGACATCATTTTTGCCTCAACAAAACGAAGTTACTCTAATGATTTTGCAAAATTAATGAAAGATAATTTTGAAATGTCCATGATGGGTGAACTTACGTTCTTTCTAGGATTACAAGTTCATCAATCACCCCGTGGAATTTTTATAAATCAGTCCAAATATGCTCTTGAAATTCTTAAGAAACATGGAATGATGTCTTGTGATACTTTTAATACACCAATGGGCTATACCACAAAACTAGATGCTGATTTACATGGGACTCCTGTTGACCCTACCAAATACCGAAGTATGATTGGGTCCCTCATGTATCTCACATCTAGTAGACCTGATATAGTATTTGCTGTCTACATGTGCTCTCGCTATCAGTCCAGACCAACTGAAAAACACCTCAGTGAGGTCAAAAGAATCCTTCGATACATTAAGGGAACCATTAACTTGGGAATCTGGTATCCGAAGGATTCTGGTTTTGAACTAATTGCTTTTTCAGATGCTGATCATGCAGGATGTTTAGACACACGCAAAAGTACATCTGGTGGATTACAATTTCTCGGAGACAAACTTGTGTCATGGCAATCTAAGAAGCAGGACTGCACTTCACTGTCGTCTACAGAATCTGAATACGTAGCCATGTCTGCTTGTTGCGCTCAAGTCATTTGGATGAGATCACAACTTAAAGATTATGGCTACCTATTCAACAAGATTCCCATCTACTATGATTCAAAGAGTGCAATTGCTATCTCCTGCAACACTGTGCATCATTGCAAATCCAAACACATCGATCTCCGTTATCATTTCATCAAAGAGCATGTGGAAAGGGGTACAGTTGAACTTTATTTTGTTGGAACTGAGTACCAATTGGCAGACTTACTTACCAAATCTCTGGCACCATCCAGGTTTGCTAGTCTAGTCCACCAAATTGGTATGAGATGTTTGACACCAGAGGATCTGGAAAAGTTTTTAAAATACCACTGATCGTCAAACATCACAACTATCTTTGTATAATAGTTTGTTTTTCTTTCTTTCCTATAAACTAATATAAACACAAAAAGATTTTTCACTTGCATTTCAAAAAAAAAAAAAAAAAAAAAAAAAAATGCAAGTATATCGCTTCCATTCAACACCTTGTTCATTCTTTACAAGTGTTGAGGGGGAGTCACGCTTAAATCTTTTACCAATTTTAATTGGTATACTTGCATATTTCCCATATTTTACGGTTTTTTTTCTCAGAATGTGTGGACGATTTCTTCTACATTTCTTTGTCTCATTTGTTTTAAATCTTCATAAGTTAGGATAACTTATGCATATCTCAATGGTACTTATGTTTTGCAAGAAACTTTGGACACAAGTTTGTTTATCTTAATAGTTAAGGGGCCAAAAGTGACTATACTTTAAAGTTTCAAAAACTTATAAACAAACAAACCGTATAACATAAAACCCACGGATTCAAAACCTCTCTTAAACCCTTTTCTAACCTACGGCCCTAAATCAATTGAGAAATCCACAACCTTGATCAACAATCTGTAAGTTCCTATGACATCACTAGGATATTACACTAATAGGATCTTGATTAATTGGTTTTTCAACGGTTCGATCTTGTGATTTCTTGATGTCGAGAACTAGGGTTAGGTTTTTCGAAAAATGCTATTAACGTGTTGTAGTGTTTAATTCTTGATGGGGTTTAGTTACTTTGCTTGTTTCTAACACTTTCTCATCATTTATTTTCACGTTCCATCATGTTTACGTTGTTTCTCGAAATCGGAATATTGGGTCGTATTGGGTTTATATGGTTCAGTGCTTATGTGTTTCTTTTTAGTGGTGGGATTTGCTTCTTAGGTATCTTATTTGCATGTTTAATCTAGCTAGGATAATTCTCACTGTTTGAACATGTTTCTCGAAATATTTGCATGCCTCGTTCGTTATCATTATCGAGATAAATGTGACTCTTGTGTTGTCTACTGTGCTATGTGTGTTGTTATGCATAATACATGTAGTTGTGATATGCTTGAACTCCATAATTCTCATTTGTCTCATATTCGTGAAGATTATCGAAAAACATGTTCTCGAACATTATCGCAATCTTTGTATTTTGCCTAAAAAATGTTTAATTTACCTTGGTGACAGGCCAAAATCATAGGAAAAGTACTTTGTGAAGGAAATGTAAGGATGACTTCTACAAAATACGAATTAATTCTTGTATAAGAATTTTTTCGAGAAACTGAGTATTTATCGAAATCTTTTCTAAATATCGAGAAACCTAAGTTTTTCGAGAAATATTGTTCAAAGCTCATAGTTTTTCGAAAATATAATGTTTTCGAAATCTTTCTGAGAACTCTATTTTTTCGAAATCTTCAGTTTCTCGAAATTTTGTTTTATCGAAAATATTAATGTGGTTTCTCGATAACTTTAAGTTTTGTCGCAAAACCTGATATAGGAAAGATCTCGATAACAGTTCTCGATAAAATGTCAATTCTGAGGAATTTTATCGAAACAGTCACTTTCTCGATAAGTTTCATCAGTTTCTCGAAAAACATCTATTTTTCGAAAAAGTAAGAAATCTCGATAAAAGTCAGTTATGTGGAATTTTTTTCGAGAAAGTGACTTTCTCGATAAAGTTTCACCATAAAATTTTTCGAAATCTGTTTCTTTACTCAAGTTTGCGATAAAAGATCTTTGATATATGTTTTCATAATCTTGTCTGGCATTGTCATGTTATACCTACTTGTCATGTTGTGATTCATTATTGTTGTGTAATGTGATGTAGTTGTGAATTGTACTTGTCACATTTGTGCTTAACTGTCTCAAGTAGATATCTGTATCCAAACTCTAAACTGTGCTAACACATAACAAATTTGGATGTTTGGATTATGGTGATACTTTTCAGATAAACATGGCTGAACACAATGAAAACGTTGCTAAACAAACTCTTCCATTACTCACCTTGGATGACATCACTCCCGAGAACTACAATGTCACAATTGGCAACAACAATCCCAGAGTCGATTTCAACAAGTTGAATATCACAGAGAAATCATGCAAGATTGTGAAAGATATCCTACTGGCACATCCATGCAAACCACTTCTCACCTGCTCTACTTCAGTTCCACTGTTCTACCTTCATCAGTTCTGGCTTACTGCTCGGGCCAACTTGGATAATGAGTCTTTCACCGTTACATTAGATAGCCAAGATTACTCTGTAGATCATGACGTTCTTCGAACAGCCCTTCTCATGCCACAAACTGACAACGAATTTGCTCCGATACTACCTGACCTGGAACTTCTTGACTTCTTCATTGAATTAGGATATGAGGTTGATGATGATGAACCTCTAATCAAGCTTTCCAAATTTAATGTCAAGTATATCCCTCAGCCTTGGAGAACATTCTGTCTGTTGGTTGTTAGATCTATATCTGGAAGGAAAAGTGGTCATGAACATCCAAGGCTCGAACACCTGCAAACATTCTGGGGAATGGTGACTCTGACACCGATTGACTTTGCAGTTCCTATCATGAATGATATCGTCTACAGTATTCAGACCGACCGTGTGAAGACTATGATACCATTCACAAGATTCACCAAGCTTATCATTGAACATCTCTGCAAAAGTTCTCCAGAATTCATCAAAAGGATGGCTGATCCTAATGAGCCGAAGCACCTCTTCGAGGACGACTTCACCACCTCATTTATCAAATCGACCACTTCCTCAACCAAGATCAAAGGAATGAGGATTCCCGAATACCTTCTGAATGACAATATTAAGAAAAGGGCGAACTTCAAGTTGTATGATCTGGCTTACAAAGGGGAACTGGAAGAAGCAACTATAAAGACTCGTAGCAAAGGAAGTGTAAAGTCTGGGAGTACCACGAGTACCACTGGATCACCTCATACAAGATCTAAGTCTGCTACAATGGCAAAACCCAAGACTACTACCACACCTAAACCTACATCCAAACCTAAACCTGCTACCAAGCCAAAGAAGAAGGCAACTCCTGAGTACTTTATTCGGGATGAACCTACTCCTCCACCTTCTGACACCGAGTCTGAGTTCGATACAGAATCTGACGAAGAAGAACCAGACTATGAACTGAGATACAGAGCACCTGATGAAGGATTTCCTGCAACAGAGATTGCCGTACAACAAAGTCTTGAAACTTATGAAGAAGAGACAAGGAAAAGAAAAGGAGTCACTATCAATGAGCCGAATGATGATGAAGACGAAGCAATCGTTGAACCATTAGTCGATAAACGCAAACTGAAGAGTATAGTTGTCGACACTAGAGCTGAAGAAAAGCAGCTTAGGAAAGAACAGAGGAAAGCAAGTCTTGAAAGCCGACTTCTATCACACCCTCCAACACCACCACCTATCGATCAGTCAGAACATGTAGGGGCTACAAGCAGTATGGTTCCTCCAACAACGTCAGAATCAGCTTCACAACCTGATGACAACGTTAAGGATACAGACAAGACTGAAGATGTCCACATGACTGAGACTGCTACTTTAGAGGAGAATGTTGGCGGTCAAGAGAACTTAGCTACGGATCAGGAACATGAATATCTTATTACTCCAGAGTTTCTTGCACGAGAAGCAGAGGAAGCAGAGGAACGTCGTCGCAAGGAAAACGAAGAGAAGAACGCGTTCGACACCAACATGTTTCTTAAGTCATCTTCTCAGCAGACTTCCTCAGCTCAACCTCCACCTCCACAAGACTCTCCACCAAAGGATCCGACTCCTCCCGCATCTTCTTCGGACTCTCACAACGAATCATCGTCCGAATCATCACCCGAGCACTCATCACCCACACCTTCTGAAACCGCATCTAAACAGCATTCGATCAATGAACCAAAACAACAAGTTGATCTTCAGGAGCAAGTGAACAAACTCACCGACATGGTTACCAAACTTACTAAATAAGTTGAGGAATTCCAGGATTCTACGCAGCTGATCGACAAGTTCTTGAAATCTGATTACGAAGGCTTTATCAGAACTGCAACACATGATTTTCTCACTGAAAATCTGGTTGAGATGATCACTCCTACCGTAGCAGACCTTCTCAAACCTATCAATGACAACTTGGATCACAGAATCAGGAGTGTTACAAAGAAAATGTTGTCTACTACACCATTCACGCTTCACACCGCAAAACCTTCTACTGTGACTCCACCTGTCCCTGAACTGTCCTTCAACGAAATGCTTGCCAAAATCTTCGACAATGTTGCCTCCAAAACCACACAAACTGCTGAAGAAAAAGCACTTCATGAGGCTATGGCGGCTTACATATCAAAGGAGTCATGCAAAGATGCTGCTGGAACCCGAAAACGGACAAGAAAAGATGACGATCCTGACCCAAACTCCAAAGGCAAGAAACCTAAGTCTGGAACAGGTCCCTCATCCCCTCTACAACCACAAAAGGACTCCACTCCTCCTGGAACTCAACAACAACCCTCAGCTACTGGTAAAGGTCAAACCGATGATGAAGAAATGTTCATGGAACAAACTGATGACTTCCAAGATCAACATGACACCGATTACCGTGCTCCACCTACTCATGATTCTCATGCTGGTCCATCATCACCGTCCAAAGCCAAAGACAAAGATGTTACATCCAAGTCTAAGAAATCCAAGAAGAAAACACGTCATTCATGGCTCGACAATGATGACAATCCTCAGAATGATTGGCTGACAGAAATGGTCCAAGCTCAACCTCCTATGGAAGAAGAAGAACCTCTTCCTGGTAACACTCTTCAGTTCACCCAGGTCATTATAAAGGATCTTCACATCAACAAACTCACAAAGGCGGAGCTTAGAAGAATCAATAGGGATGCACAAGAATTCCTCAAGAAAAGATCTAGAAACAAAGTCGAATACGAATATCACATGCAAAATATATCTAGTGCAATGTCTGCCGACTTTGACTGGTTAAATCCTGAAGTGAATATCGATCTAAGTTCCAAGAATCATGAAAAACCTTACTTCACCGACTGGACCAAACCATTACCATTGAAAGGATTTCCAGACAAACCCAAGATACCTTACAGCTTCTTCTTCAACAAAGATCTTCGTAACATCCAGCTCACTCAAGAGATATCCAAGAAGAAATATGCTTCCTCACTCACAATCTCAGTACCAGCCGCTAGATACGAAATTCCAGCCATTGAAGAAACCACCCGTATTTTCAGCAACTCCATCGTAGCTTACGACAGAGATGCTCTACACGGAATTCAACATTGGCCTGATCGTCGTCGTCTCGGTTATACCAGCAGATTAGGAGAAACATCATTGGAAAATGTGAAGCAGAAATCTAAGATCATCGCTATCTTGGAGATTCAGCAGTCAAAACGGTTTAACTACATTTTCATGCGTGAAATTGTTGTTAGACGACAAGATGAGAAGAAGTACAAGTTCTCCGAAGCCAACTTTCCCAACCTTAATCTCAATGACATCGAAGATATGTATCTTGAAAAGGTTCAAAGTAGAATGCGCGGATTCGATAGAGACGTACAGTACAACTTCATGGCATCACTACTTCTTTACATCCGACGACTGATTGTTCAAGAAAGAGTGGAAGATCTTCAGCTTGGAGTGGAAAGTTACCAACAAAAGATCAATTTGACAAAGCCACAATTCTACTTTGATGGTCTCTATGACACACCACAGTTTACTCTCATCCAAGAACCATTTGGTTTCACCTACATCAACAGCAAAAAGCTACAAAGCTTCATGAGGTTCGATGAAGTACACAAATTCTGTGATGTTACACTCAAATCAGTTCATGATGGGCTTGTCAAAAGGTTGAATGATGATCGCCGTAAGATAGCTAAGGGGGAACAACCTAGATGGAAATCCAGCTCCAGAAGACAAGTTCGTAACTTTGTCTTAAAGATTGAAGAACGGTTATTTCGACGGGAACAGATCAGACGACTGGAAAGCTACATCGGTGCCAGACCATCGTTTCCTGTCAGAAACTTCGAAAGACCAGAACCTAAGTTCACTAACTTCGATGCTCCACTTCCTGACGAAGAATAACTTGGTACATTTGGTCATAATTTTTTCATTATCAATTGTTTCATTGATTGAATCATTTTTCCTTTATGGCTTGTGCACACATAACAGTGTACAACCCGAACTTGTAAAGAAAGGACCCTGAGGTACGCTTCAGTGCCTCAATCCTAAACATAAGGAGCGAAGGCTTCTTACTTTTGAGTAGAATTAATCAAACATTTATGATTTTTCATAATTCTGCTCAAAAGGACAAGTATTTCACCTCAAATAAGACCTAATCACTTGTTGAGGGGGAGCACTTGTCAAAACAAAATACTTTGCTCAACATCAAAAGTTCTTTGTGAATCTCCTCGTAAGACTCAAAAGGCATATTTTAATCTAAAATTTTGTCAAAAACATCATTTTATATGCTATTTTTGAGGGGGAGAAAATGAAAAAGTGATTAAAATATATGAAGTTTAAGCTGAAAGTTGTATCATGTGCGAGCTAGACTCAGTATTAACCCAGGAATTGACGAGATAATACAAGCTAGTAACATCGAAAGGACTTATCCTCGACGGGTAATAACATCAAGTTAGTTACTAGAGCTAGTAGTCACCTAAAAGCTGACTATGTATCTCTTTAACTAGCCACGTAAGCGTGTCTCGAAAAGGATATGTCTTAGTAGAAAAGTACCGTCTCGAGAAACTTTCTGTGGACTTGATCAGGCCGGGTAATAATTTCAAGCTAGTTTAACTAGTGATGTAAGCGTGTCTCGAATCGGTCGTTTTCACGGAAAGTGGATCAATTCAAAAGTGCTTGCTCCTCCCGCATGTGCAAATTTATTAAACACTTATGAGCACATGTGCAGGGGGAGCCCTTCAAAAGTGTACACAAAACTCTCAAAGTGTTAACCAAAATATTTAATTATCACAAACACTTTGAGAGATTTTCAATCTAAGGTTTCTTGGCTACTGTCGGAGTTATAAGGTGTTTAAGATAGGAATATCCGTCCTATGATCCGCCAGAGCCGGAGGGATCTACCCAAGGACATCTCCCATAGTTAGAATTAGAAGTCCTTAGGTATGATACGAAAAAAAGGAGAAAAGAATGAAAGGGAAAGAAGGAGTTGAAGAATTAAAAAGAAAAGTAAAGAAAAGGGTGAAAAGAAATAGCCCTCCTTATAATTCAACCTTAGGGCAGACACCGGGTTCAATACGTATGCTACTGGATGTTGCAAAAGACAACACCGGTATTGAAGATTAAGCCGTCATGGACCCAGTGACGCAATGCACTAAACCTTCTTAACCACTCAAGTTCTCTTAAAAGGATTTGTTTCATTCTCACGGGGAACCCGCGTAACCTATCGACCTATCTCTTAGAGACGGTTGATATTGAAGCAGGAGACACCTCCCCAGTCTCCGCATAGGAAACCTAGGTGTGCATTTATAGAGTCTAGAGCCATGAGATACATCAAAGATCTCTTAGGAACACTTAGTATTTCTGAAACTGGTGTTCTACATCAATGGGCATCAGTTGTAAACTATCGAGTCCTTCGCAGATCTTAGCAATCTGCCTAGAACGTTTATGAGAGGATTACATAAGTATTTCTCAATGATTGAACGGAAATCCTGCCAGGGTCAACATCAAACAGCCCTGACAGCAGGTCACTTCGGTAACCCCACAAGGGTTACGCTTAGTGTTTGCGGTGGTTCCATTACGGTCTACAGTCGTGGAGTGATCCCCAGCGACTCACCCAGTCATTGAGCTACCTAGTAGGTCTCGTAAGCTCCTTCGGGAGTATCTGATATGGGAACGGCCTGGATAAGGATTAGAAGGAGTCTTCACAATATGCTGTTTATGAGCTCTAATTCCTTATCCGTAAGTACCGGTGATTTATTGCTAACTGTCTACTCACAGGTACCTCACTTCCATGATGACGGATTCCACATGCTCATACATGCATCTTGCAATCATCAAAAGCTCCCTCAAAGATCAAAGCAACACAAAGTTCAAAGTAAGATTCTACGCCAAAAAGAAGAATCTACAAAGTATAAAGACCAAAGATCTTAAGTGAAAGAAAGGGACTACGTGCATGTATAAGTCAGAATTCAAAGATGTATGAGTATGTTGGAATGGCGGACAACCACCACAGACGCAGGAGTGACGAACGGCAGATTACTTCATAACATAATCACTACAACATCATCAAAGAACAAAGACAAAGAGCAGAGTATATCCATCATTATTATCATTTCTGAAGACGTCTAAAGCTATGAAATTCAAAGATTAAGACGAAGACGTCAAGCAACCATGATGACCGACCCTTAGGGGGAGATTGTTGGAACCATAGTTTTACTATTTTATCAAGTCTCGGTCATTTGTAATAATGCTAGGTTGCTTAGTTATTATTTATAATTTGTATTAAGTTTACTAGGCTTAAGAATGTGATCCATGGGCCTCAAAGCCCATACGAATTCATGTAAGGAAGGAGAGGGAGTGTTGCCCTAGCTCCTTCCCTATAAATAGAAGTCTTAGATCTATGTAATACTTGGTTGGTTATTTGAAAACATTAAGGTAACTCTTGCATTTCACTTTCTCAAATTTCTCATAATCATCCCACTCTCATTCTCATCTCATTTCTCTTTATATCATACTTGTGTTTACTAAATGGTGACCTAACAACTTGCATTACTCATTTCATCGTAAATTTAGTTTACGGGTATTAAAATTCGCGTAACTGTATTGGTTTAGGTGCGAATTCATTTCATTATCAGTAAGGACACTGCATACGGACTGGAGACAGTCTGCATATCATCATAACAACATTTTCTTGTTATACCACTCTTAGGATTTCCAAATTTATATATTTGATACATTTAACGTTTTCCTTATAATTATTTATAAATAAACGTTAACACCCGGTTAATAAACACGACGAATATATCTAAATATTCCCACAATGGTCCCGACATATTTTTATATCCATTTTATCATCATACAAGTTATAATATTCATTTACCCAGTATTTTGGAAATTTATTTTATTTATAACGTAAGATTCTAAATATTACGACGGTTTTCGTGAAAACTAAACAATAATCACCCGAACACTCAGTACTTGTACCCAACATAATTTTAACATTTTTACAACTTTATTTTATCCCGAATAACTTTGTTAACATTTATTTCTATCAAACCCGGTATCCGATTTTAACAAATAACACATATCAACACATATATTACACAAGTTTCCTAATTAAATCCAAGCTACCCAAACCCCCCCCCCCCCCATCCACCTAGGCCGGCCCCTAAAGTCCTCACCAAGGTCAAATTTATACATTTTCTTAACCCTTGCTATTTATGTACACATATTATACATTATAACTTATCCTAATATCTAGAAAAACTCCTAAAACATAAACATACACAAATTTGAGAATCAAAAAGCAAAATCCTCCTCTCTTCCATATCATAACCCATGACCAAACCCAAAATCCTTGATCAAGTGATTATTTTTCAAGAGTTAAAGCTACAAAGTTGTTTCATTTGTCATCCTAATCAAGATTCTTACAATATAAACACAAGTAACACAAGGTTTCTCATCATCTAATCACCTATTATTTCAAAGTGAGTTATCAAATTTATTTTCATGATTTCATCTAATTAACACTTGTATCTTATGGTTTTCATGCTTAATTTCATGCACAAGCTAGCTATATCACTTTATTTTTGTAGACTTTTTGAACATACAAACCCTAGATTTTGATTTAGGTGTTCCTTTGTTAAATTAACATGATTAGTAGTGATTAGGAACCCATAGCACCCTAAGAAGGTGTATGGTAGGATTAGTATAGCTTTGTGGTGTTTGCAAGAGATTTGGTTGAAGTAGAAACTAGTTTTGAACATGAAAAATGGATTTGTAACAAGTATATAAACCTACCGTCCCATTTTGGTAAATCCAGGAAAATCAGTAAACATAAAGGAAACTTTGGCAAAATTTTTAGAAAATACTTTCAAAAACGAATCCGTAGGCGAAGAACGGATTAAAAAGAGTTTATAACGAAGAAGTTATGATTTTTGCAAGTTTATTGACGAAAAGTATATTTCTGAAAATACATGCTGTTGGATGTTTTTCGTCGGACAAAAAGAGACTTTAGACGTAACCCGGAGGAGCCAAGCTTTCCAAAATATATTACTACATACTAAGACATAACCGTGGATATAAAGAACAAGTAAAACGGACTTATAACGACAAAGATATTCACGTTTCAATATCGGCAAAACTAATATTATTTTGACAGCTTTTAGAAATAATAACGCTAAAACTACGTAGTATAACTCTAGATTTCTAGAAATAATACCAAGTACCCAAATTCATAACTAATGAAGTATTAGTGATTACAAGTATCTTTTTATCACTACAAGGTGTTATTTCAAGGATTTCAAACCGAGGATTTCAACACTAACATTGATACATACGATATATATATATATATATATATATATATATATATATATATATATATATATATATATATATATATATATATATATATATATATATATATATATATATATATCAACTAGTTTTATTTTTCTAGTAGCCATATTCTCCTAAGTCTTGGAAAATATATATTTTTGATAACAACAAATATTTTTCCAAATAGTAGAGTGGTATAGGAACATGTGCATGGACATTCATAACATAAATTAGTGATCTAAATTAGATCGTTCATCATTCATATTAGGTTGAGGCAGCTAACCGTTCATTGTTGTTCATTTCACTTCATCACAGTATCATCAGTTTAAGGTGAGTTTTCATAGCCCCATTTTTAATTCAATATTTTGATTTCAAATCCCACGGGGGAATACATTGCATCAATTATTTTAGTACGAGCCCAAGTACCAAAACATATGTACATTGCTTAAGTTGCCTTACCAACCTATTAAAGTCCCCTATTTATTATCATGGACCGTTAATTTTCCGATTAAGCGAGAGTGGGTGGATAGATCTATCGAGGGTGACGCCTCCATCCGTGGTAGTTATTACCAACAGTAAGCGGATGCATTTCATGTCTGACATTTTGGGAGTGTTCTGGTAAAACATTCAGGAGGGGCATATAATTTCAACAGTCTAGCTTCGGGGTCATGAGCTTAAGGTCGATTGTACTATTTTACTTGACGTTTATCTTGCACTTATACTTGTGGTGGCCGTACAACATTACATTTTATAAACCTATAGAATGCACCAACTTTCGTGTTGACGTTTCAGCAATGTATTTCAGGTTATTAAGGTAGCTCATGTGACATGCATTTGGACCTTCATGGAGTCACGGAGTCGACGCGTCTCACTATTATTTCATGCACTTATATAAACGTTTGATTTAGTATGACTTGTTTTTCATAAACTTGCAACACCTTTTGGGGACCTCATATTGTATACTCTGGATTATTTCAATGATCAAACGATGTATTTTCCAAACGACACTTTAGGTCGTTCAATGTAACCGTAACTGTGATGCTATGACAAACACCCCCAGGCATTCCATTCCGCTGCAAGTCAGGTAAATTGGGGGTGTGACAGATTGGCATCAGAGCTAAGGTTATAGCGAACTAAGATGTATCTTGGACCCTAGACTATAACTACATCAGCATAGCATCTCATCATTTCATCATAAGTGCATAATCATGATACATGTTGTTTCATGCATACCCTGTGCGAGTTATTTATACTCATATATATATATATATATATATATATATATATATATATATATATATATATATATATATATATATATATATATATATATATATATATATATATATATATATATATATATATATATCATTTTATTGACCTGGTTCACAAGTGACATGTCTTCAGATACTCACCCTAACATCCTTTTATCGGATTCCGACATTGAAGATGCCTTGTCATCTTCCACTTCCATTATACCACCAGTTGCACTTACACCACCATTAGCACCATTGATTTGTCATAGGAACAGGGTTTTCCTATCATTTAGCCCATACATAGAATGCCTTTTGGTAGAGTATTCAGACTTAATCTTAATGGACTTATTAGGATGTTTATTGTAAGGAAGATAGTATGTTTCTTTCCATCACTAGTAGAGCATTCACTACTCAGGTACTACCACCACCATCAGTTACTTATTACACTATTGGTCGTCCCACAATGCGTACTTTAGTTTTACCTCTTAGATGTCGCGAGGTAGCGCGAAAGAGGGTAGTATTCCATTCACTAGTACCATCATTGTCATTTTCCTTTTCCATTCCCACTTGCCATGAACTAGATAACACCTAGTAGATAATACCAATATCACGGACTCAACAGGAACATCCGCAGATTCTTCAGGAATGGTTCAGAACCTACATTATCTAAGATTTGATTGATGCACAACTTCAGACACCACTTCAGGACTATCTCGACCTTATGATGCCACAAACCTGATTTCACACAGAGGGACACCAGGAAGTCTTTAGACCAGACTTATATCCTCACTAGCTTTTACTATTATCCTAACCACAGAAAGTGTGGGACATAGTCTAAAGAACTTGTTGTCTTTTGATTGTTGTACAAAAAAATATATCAAGTGTGACTCTACTATGTAAGGAATGGTTGTGCTATTTGTGATATCGGTTCACGTAGACCGAAATTTTCATGTATTATATTCATGTGTTGTGAATATGATGACTTTTATTAACTATATCCTCATGGTCTCTTATGATTTGATGAAGAGAGATTTAAGCAAACCACTCCAAGCATGACGCAAGCTGCTGTTGGACAAGTCATTGCCAAGAACATAGCCACCCCCTTACTAACGAACTTACTCACGTGGAATTTATGGGGTGCAATCCTCCCTCCTTTAGCGGAACTAGAGACACAAAGGAATTTCTCAAATGGTTCGAAGAAATAGAAACAATATTTCAATGTGGCGACTGTCGTAAGGAAGACAAGGTTAAGTTCGCCACATGCACTTTTCAGGATCATGCCCAGGAATGGTGGACCAAACATATTAAGATGGTGGGAGTTGTTGCTGCTTACTCACACTCTTGGGAGAAACTAAGAAGGATGATGAGTATAACATTTGGTGTAGGAAGTGAATTACGAGCAATAGAACAGGAAACACTAAACTTTACCATGGTAGGAAATGATGTTGACGAGTACACTACTCATTTTTATGAATTAACACGACTAGGTCCTGCAATGGATGAACCGGAAAGCAAGAAACTTGAAAGGTACATCGGGGGACTCTCCCATGAAATTCGTATGTTGGTCATCGCCTGGGAACCCGATACCATGTCTGAAGCTATCAAAATGGCGATCGAAGCAAAGGAACTCATAGTTCACGCCAAGACATCAGGAAACAATAGTGACAATAAAAGGAAGTGGAACGACAATCTAGGTTGCAACGCTGCTCAACAATCACCCAAAGGACAAGAAGTGAATAGAGCCTTTGCTGCAGAACCGCACACAAAGAGAAGGTATACTGGAAAGTTACCTTACTGCAACCTGTGTAATCAACATCACCGAGATCATTGCAGTGAACCGTGCGGAGTGTGCAAGAAGCAGGGTCATCGGACTAAGGATTGTAGGAAACTCACAAATCATAAGATCCCAGGGAGTTGCTTCAAATGTGGAAACTTAGGGCATTTCAAGAACGACTGCCCAGAGCTAAGGAACAAGGAAAATCAGGAACTTGGAATCAAGATTGAATCGCTCGAGGAATAGCGTGAGCTGTTGAAAGAGAACCGTCAGGATATTAGCAACATCAAGGATAACAACAATGTTTCAGCAGAAGGAGCCTTGTTTCAATATATAAACCGTAGTTCGAGCCCTTTAGGGTTGTATCTTTCCTTTTGTACTTACCGTTGGTACGATGACATAACCTAGTTGTATTAAGCACTTTTCTATCAAATGTAATATCTATCCTTTGTTACCTCTGTGATAATCATAACCTTCGTTTACTCCATTTTCTATCCCAAGTGCTTAGACTTCAATCGTTTCACAATACTTTATCATTGTCTTATTGGGGATTAGGTTGTTTTCATTTTTGACGAATTAGTAGACTATTACCATTCGACAAGATTCACCCACGTATCCAATACACCATTCAAGCTATTTTACTATCATATGGGGAAATTGTTTTACAATAAAAATTTCTGAAGTAAGCTATTTTATTACCATCCTATAAATTGATTTTCTGTCATTACACCAAGTATTTACTATTATTACGCGAGGCAATTTTCATGTTATTTGAAAGAAAACATCAGGATACCATTTTTAATAACAATGCGTTGAACACCATCTAAAACTTTTGAGAAAAGTTATGATATTTTGACAAAATCTAACATCGCATCATTAGTCCTCAATTGTACATAGCCTGATCACCTATGTAAAATTCAGGAAGGATTATGCCATGAAATAAATAATTACCTTTTCAAAGGATTGTTAATAACAATCTTCATTTAAAAGTTTTGTAAACAAAGGAACTCTTCCATAAACATCCCTTTTGCCGAACTATCCCTGGATACTTACCCCACCTGTCACCCACTTAGCCATTAAGTTGGATTTTCCCATTGACTTCCCTAAGAGAGACTTTCCATATCAATTACATGCAGGATTCCTCTATACAATAAAAGCAACGAAAGGATTACAGAACTACTAACCAGGACTAGAAGTATATAGTGAGAGAATTCATAACTCAACAACAAATCCTAAGATACTGCGAGACCATCCGAATCACCATCTCTGACTTAGTTGTCAAATTCTATCGTTTAAAGGTACTAGCTAGACTGAGCTACAGGATTGAACTCAATATAGATGTCCGCAGGACAACACAATAGAAATAAACCAAGCTTCTAATTGAGACTGTAGAGCATTTCATTTAAACATAGCCTCATCCATACATAAACTTTCCTGCAGTAAGTTTTCACAAAGGACAATTGTTTGAATCAAGAATATCAATGTAGATTCCTCTAAGGCATTATGTCTCTAGAAATTTCAAACAACCTCACCTTCATACCAAGCAAGGGATCAAACCGGAACATATCTCCTCATCTACATGGGAAAACAGAATAGACATTCATCGACACAACATCAAGTGATACGTTCGCCTTGCCAATTACAACGATAAAATATTTCAGGACTTAAGTTAGTCTAAATACCTATGCTTGTAGTTATGCCTGATAACCACCAATAGACATTATTCAACCTCAGGAACTAAATGTTAGACATTTATGCATGTAAGCGAACATTTCCTATTCTACCATTTTATCCTTGTTAGTGTTATCACTTTTGAATAAAGTTGATGCGTTAACATAAATCACATACCTTGTGGAAAAATGATTTCTGAAATTCCTATTTTGAACAAGTACGATCCTTTTTGGTCAATCTTTAGCAACACTATTATACAATGAGAAATATACATAGATATCAAACTTTGGTAAGCAGTCTTAATCACAACATGTTTGAAAACATTTTTCTAGTTCATAACTACTGAAATTTCGAATCATCAGGAAAAATATTACTTAGTAAATCATTTGCTCCATTTTCTAAATTCGTTTATTCAGAAAAAGATTTCAACCAAAACTCACAATCGCGAGACAAATTTTCAGAACCAATTTCCCTACAACATCGCTTATGCATTTAGGATTTGTGACTTGACAATAAAGAATATTTGGAATATGTGATGAAGGAATTAGGAAGGACATTTCAAATTAATCACGAACTTCATTAGTGAAGACCAAACCCAATAGACAAAGAAGGACATATGTCTTATCATCCGTTGGAACAAAACACAAGGAATCAAATTGTTACATATATTCTATCCATTTTAGATAACGCCAAGTTCGAAGGACCGAACGTTGTGGAATTAGTCACAAAGGTTTATTGTACCCATTTTAGTTATTCCTGTTAAGGAAACCGATCCACCTTGGACTTCAAGCAATCATTTCAGGATTTCCTTCAGAAACCCATTAAGATGTAAACATCACCTATCGTCCTCAGTCCGATGGTCAAAGCGAGAGAACAATTCAAACATAGGAAAGTATGCTCAGAGCATGAGTGATTGACCCTAGAAATGGTTGGACTAACCAGTTATCATAAACCAAATTCAGTTGCAATCATAGTTATCGCGCGAGCATAGAGACTATACCATTTGAGGCACTCTATGGTCGAGGTGCCAATATCCATTGACGGATCGAAATTTAGAAAAGCCCAACATACTAGTCTAGTAGGCATTCATGAAATAACCAGAAATTTCCTACAAGTCAAGAATCAGTTACAAGTTCAATAAGTTGTAAACCATTAAAACTTCAAGTTGGTAGGCAGAGTTATGTAGAAAGTTCTGCCTAGGAAAGGCATGATATCATTCAGAAAACTTGGAAAGTTAAACCCGATATACACTGGACCATGTAATATTTCAGACAGAGTAGGTCTAGTGGCTGTCAGACTTGAGCCTTGTTAGAGAACATCAGGATTACACAACCATGTATTATCATCTTTTCAGATTAGTCACTCATAATCCCATTTGGAAAGGAATCCAACTCAAAGTCAAACATAAACCTTGTAGGAGAACAAGTAGAAATAATGGACAGTTAGGTCGAACAGTTGAAGCAGAGTCGAATTCCTATCGTTAGAGTTCGCTGGAATTCTCGAATATCATCACCTTTTCACCAATACGTTTTCAGAGACCAACATAAACTGAACTTCGGGATGAAGTTCCCTTTTAGAGGGGAAGACTGTCATAACTCACCATTTCAGGTCATTTCCCAAACTTTGACATTTTACTATTCATAAATCACTATTCATCAAAATACTATTCATCGTTTTACTATTCATCATTTTCGAGGTCAATTTGATATTCTGAGAAACATTTGAGAATTTTACCATTCACTGAACACTATTCATTTCCGGAGAAGTTTTCACTATTCACTTGCATTACTCATTTCATCGTAAATTTAGTTTACGGGTATTAAAATTCGCGTAACTGTATTGGTTTAGGTGCGAATTCATTTCATTATCAGTAAGGACACTGCATACGGACTGAAGACAGTTTGCATATCATCATAACAGCATTTTCATGTTATACCACTCTTAGGATTTTCAAATTTATATATTTGATACATTTAACGTTTTCCTTATAATTATTTATAAATAAACGTTAACACCCGGTTAATAAACACAACGAATATATATAAATATTCCCACAATGGTCCCGACATATTTTTATATCCATTTTATCATCATACAAGTTATAATATTCATTTACCCAGTATTTTGGAAATTTATTTTATTTATAACGTAAGATTCTAAATATTACGACGGTTTTCGTGAAAACTAAACAATAATCACCCGAACACTCAGTACTTGTACCCAACATAATTTTAACATTTTTACAACTTTATTTTATCCTGAATAACTTCGTTAATATTTATTTCTATCAAACCCGGTACCCGATTTTAACAAATAACACATATCAACACATATACTACACAAGTTTCCTAATTAAATCCAACCTCCCCCCCCCCCCCTCATCCACCTAGGCTGGCACCTAAAGTCCTCACCAAGGCCAAATTTATACATTTTCTTAACCCTTGGCATTTATGTACACATATTATACATTATAACTTATCCTAATATCTAGAAAAACTCCTAAAATATAAACATACACAAATTTGAGAATCAAAAAGCAAAATCCTCATCTCTTCCATATCATAACCCACGACCAAACCCAAAATCCTTGATCAAGTGATTATTTTTCAAGAGTTAAAGCTACAAAGTTGTTTTATTTGTCATCCTAATCAAGATTCTTACAATATAAACACAAGTAACACAAGGTTTCTCATCATCTAATCACCTATTATTTTAAAGTGAGTTATCAAATTTATTTTCATGATTTCATCTAATTAACACTTGTATCTTATGATTTTCATGCTTAATTTCATGAACAAGCTAGCTATATCACTTTATTTTTGTAGACTTTTTGAACATACAAACCCTAGATTTTGATTTAGGTGTTCCTTTGTTAAATTAACATGATTAGTAGTGATTAGGAACCCATGGCACCCTAAGAAGGTGTATGGTAGGATTAGTATAGCTTTGTGGTGTTTGCAAGAGATTTGCATGAAGTAGAAACTAGTTTTGAACATGAAAAATGGATTTGTAACAAGTATATAAACCTACTGTCCCATTTTGGTAAATCCAGGAAAATCAGTAAACATAAAGGAAACTTTGGCAAAATTTTTAGAAAATACTTTCAAAAACGAATCCGTAGGCGAAAGAACGGATTAAAAAGAGTTTATAACGAAGAAGTTATGATTTTTGCAAGTTTTTTGACGAAAAGTATATTTCTGAAAATACATGCTGTTGGACGTTTTTCGTCGGACAAAAAGAGACTTTAGACGTAACCCAAAGGAGCCAAGCTTTCCAAAATATATTACTACATACTAAGACGTAACCGTGGATATAAAGAACAAGTAAAACGGACTTATAACGACAAAGATATTCACGTTTCAATATCGGCAAAACTAATATTATTTTGACAGCTTTTAGAAATAATAACACTAAAACTACGTAGTAACTCTAGATTTCTAGAAATAATACCAAGTTCCCAAATTCATAACTAATGAAGTATTAGTGATTACAAGTATATTTTTATTACCACAAGGCGTTATTTCAAGGATTTCAAACCGAGGATTTCAACACTAACATTGATACATACGATATATATATATATATATATATATATATATATATATATATATATATATATATATATATATATATATATATATATATATATATATACTTCAACTAGTTTTATTTTTCTAGTAGCCATATTCTCCTAAGTCTTGGAAAATATATATTTTTGATAACAACAAATGTTTTTCCAAAGAGTAGAGTGGTATAGGAACATGTGCATGGACATTCATAACATCAATTGGTGATCTAAATTAGATCGTTCATCATTCATATTAGGTTGAGGCAGCTAACCGTTCATTGTTGTTCATTTCACTTCATCATAGTATCATCAGTTTAAGGTGAGTTTTCATAGCCCCGTTTTCAATTCAATATTTTGATTTCAAATCCCACGGGGGAATACATTGTATCAATTATTTTAGTACGAGCCCAAGTACCAAAACATATGTACATTGCTTAAGTTACCTTACCTACCTGTTAAAGTCCCCTATTTATTATCATGGACCGTTAATTTGCCGATTAAGCGAGAGTGAGTGGATAGATCTATCGAGGGTGACGCCTCCATCCGTGGTAGTTATTACCAACAGTAAGCGGATGCATTTCATGTCTGACATTTTGGGAGTGTTCTGGTAAAACATTCAGGAGGGGCATATAATTTCAACAATCTAGCTTCGGGGTCATGAGCTTAAGGTCGATTGTACTATTTTACTTGACTTTTATCTTGCACTTATACTTGTGGTGGACGTACAACATTAAATTTTATAAACCTATGGAATTCACCAACATTCGTGTTGACGTTTTAGCAATGTATTTCAGGTTATTAAGGTAGCTCATGTGGCATGCATTTGGACCTTCATGGAGTCGTGGAGTCGACGCGTCTCACTATTATTTCATGCACTTATGTAAACGTTTGATCTAGTATGACTTGTTTTTCATAAACTTGCAACACCTTTTGGGGACCTCATATTGTAAACTCTGGATTATTTCAATGATCAAACGAAATATTTTCCAAACGACACTTTAGGTCGTTCAATGTAACCGTAACTGTGATGCTATGACAGACACCCTCAGGCATTCCATTCCGCTGCAAGTCAGGTAAATTGGGGGTGTGAGATATTGGCATTTGAATTTTCATCTACAGATTTCCCTTTTAAAGGTAACCCTTCTCTTGAGCAATAGAAGTATTTTATAGTTGTCTCTTTCGTACCTGCAGCCTGGTACTGTCCACCTTTCCTAATGTCAAAACCACCTTTTTTACCATAAGCTACGTAGAAACTATAAGCCTGATCAATTGAAACAAACTGACAACCTTTTATAGGTTTTTCGCCGCAATTAGGATACCATGTCCTATTGCCATTATCGTCACAAATATAATAACCAACATGATCTCTAACTCGAACACTTTTGACCTCAACATCTGAAAGGATTGCATCACAGTTTTAAATACATTGCATCACATATAAAAAATCATTGTTGAGATTTTAAAAACTCAAAAAAAAACCTATCTACTAGTACATCAAACTATTAAATCCACTACATAATACTATTAAAGATAGTAATAAAATTTCAAAAAGTAAAATAATATAAATAAGTGCATCATAGAATTATTTCTAGTGCATCACAATTATAAAAACTCAAAATGCAGAAATTTAATACCAGATCAAAAAAATATACCTATAAACTAAAAACATTAGAACTAATGCATCAAAATATTACATCTAGTACATCACACATATATCAATTTATTCTATTAGAGTATGATTTGAAATTTAAATATTTTTATGACTGATATACAAACTTTGAAACTAAAAATCAAAAAATTTAAAAAAACAAAACACTACAATCTAATCTATATTGCATCATACACATAAATATACTGCATCAAATACTTATAAGTAGCAATAAAAAAAAACAGTTAAAAAGCAATTAAGCTTGAACAAAAATCTTACTATCAGAAATTGATGATGAACTAGATTCATTTTTAACAGAAACTGAGAATTCAATGGTTGATGATTGAATACACATCTTCAAAAAAGTAGTGGTAAAGGCGGTGGATCGATTGGTGGAAAGCGATGGTGAATACGGTGGAACACGGTAGGAATACGGTGGGAATACGGTGGAACACGGTGGTGAAGGTGGGGAAGTTGGGGAACACGGTGGTGAAGGTGGGGAAGACGGTGAATTGTGAGAGACGTAAAGGAAGAAGATTGGGAGGAGAGACGTGAATTGTGAGAGATGTAAAAAAAAGGATTTATATAGTGTATTGTAAATTGATGAAAATACCTCTGCAGTTATAAAAAAAGCGGGTTGACTTTGGGGGACACGTGGCATGCTGTGGGGGCTTCCTACACTTTTCATTATACCACCATTTTTATTTTAACCCAAACCTATATATATATATGAGGTGTGCTACACCCACCTACACTTTACAAAATTTTTCCCACACGCTGACGTGGCGGAGTATTGATTGGTTGGTTTTCTGTGGCCCACAGAAAACTAACCAATCAACACTCCGCCACGTCAGCGTGTG